>CM030361.1:176537858-178937858 GCA_017893485.1 Hemerocallis citrina
TATCATTGTACAGGTGTATAAATTTAAAATATATATAGCATAAAAACAATAATACAATCATTCAAACACGGTTACAAAGCTGATACTTAGAAAAAAGAATATACAGAATTGATATGGGTAATCTCATTCCCATATATAAAAATGTTGTTTTCCAACTTAATGGCCTACAGTGCTACAGAACTCATATTTCTTTATCATATAGAACAACAAATTAGCGCCTACAAGGTCATCTGATTAGTATTAGGTTAGGCCATTGCTAAGAGAAAGATATGGTTCCTATACACAAAAGGGAATGAGGACAAAGAGGATATAGAACGATTCTCTAACCATGGACAAAATCGACACTCGTTAACCCTGTTAGCGCGCCTGGTATAATGAGGCGCGTTAATGTGGTTAACTAGTCTATACTTAATGATTTTTTACCAACACCCCTCTTTGAATAAGTCCCCCCCACTGTCCCAACTACGAACGTTAACCCCGTTAACGCGAGTTGGCACACCCCCACTCAAGGGGAAAAGTGTTATCCCCTAACCCACGCTAATGGGGTTAACGCTAGGGAAACTACTAGACTCGTTAACCCCGTCAGTGACAAGGATGTTTTCGTATTAAATTTTCAAACAGGGATAGTTTCGTACATACTTACAAAAAGTGGGATAGTTTGGTAAAAAATTCATCTAAGTGTGTTGACATTCTGTGTATTTATATATATGGTCCTTCATCTAGTTTAGGTGTTTGCCTATCATCTTTTCTGTTATAATCCAAACTCTTTGAAGTGAACCTCCATCTTGTGTATGTGAACCCTACCTACAAATCATATTTGTCCATCCAAAGAATGAAAGAACTTCTTTGATGTCTAACAACACGTTTAGTGAATGAGTCCACCTCAGTAAATGTTTAACTAACTCATTTGATTCATTGAAATTTAAGAGAGAACATGTATTTTTTTTAAAAAAAGTTAATACAGTTACAAATAATTAACATTTCTCCCAAAAGTACACAACCATGCATACTGATTGCACGTGCATGCACATGTCAAAAACTTAGTATTTTAAGACTAGTGATTAGGAGAATGGAGACTGTTGAAAGGATTTTCTGGTTATATGTGAGGACTATGTTATTGTATCTTTATATGCTTATTTATTCTATGACTTAGTGAAATTCTCTAAGCTTTGGTATGTAAATAATAATTGAGTTTGCAGCAAGTTGAAGATCCTTCGAAATATATGGAGTGAACCCTACATCCTATTCTGATACAACGGAACTGTTTAACTTCTTAATTCCTATTACATAATTTTATGGCGTGGTCTTCTTATAGTTTGTTGTTTTAATTATAATTTATTATTTTTGTTAGGTTTTGGAGAATATAACTCATGTAATTTATCACATAATTACGCACCTTTTCTCCAGCAACGGAAGCGGTAATTTGAACCAGTTGATGTTCCACTTTTCTCTAATTGATGCTCTTCATCCAAAGCAAGTTACGGGAACTTGATTTATGTTTTCACAACACAATTTTGCCTTTTTTGTATTATATCTGTTTGAGTTTGTGTTTCTATTTTTGTGTATTCTGTTCCTTTGTAAAAGTTGCCGATCCCATAACCTATGTTACCCACATATATATATATATCTGATGTAACTGTTATAAAGCAGTTTTGGTAACTGTTATGAAGCAGTTTTGACAGTGGAACAGTTAAGTTCCATATCTTATTCAAACTCATCATGTGGATAAATATTAATATTAATAATATTAAATATATATATAACCATATTTATATATATATTAATATATATTAATATATATTAACATCTCCCACTCACATATGAGTGTTGAATTCTCGGCCATATACTTTTAGAATAAACAAAAAAAAATTGAACTCCTTGTTCAGTATACACAATAATAATAATACTGCATCATACAGGCAAATGTGTCGTGTGACCCACGAGCATATGAGCTTTCTGTGCTATAAAACTGGTTAAGGTTATATAGCAGCTCAATCAATTAACACGAGGATTTTACAACTCGCTATATTCCTCAGAATAAATTTAATTTACACAAATTAACATATCTCTTATCCCTCATAAGAGCATATTTAATATTCATATTCATTTGTATCTATAATCATGTCCTTGACATAATTGACCGGTCAATAGAACAAATAATAGTGTAAACACAAATATTCTTCCTTTCTACTAGCATCTCTAGATTTTATCATGACCGCTTTCCTAGACATGTACCGCATGACCGTATCAATCTTGGCTATTGGCACAATGCTAAAGTAGCGACATTATGACAAAAGTTCAAAACCTAGCAAAAGTCTTAAGGGAAAATAAAGGCTAAAGCCTTAAAGTCTCACATAAATGAGAAAACAGGGAAAAATGTTCTCATTACCAGAATGGTCATCTTAGCATGCATGGTATGAAAAATGCGTTACGATACTTTTTTCTCTCAATGAGAGTGTATGTCATACTAATCTTAGTATCGTACAAATCTTAGTTCAAGTATTTCTTAATACTTAACTTAGGGTTTTTTCACAACAACTTCCTCATTGAAATCCCTTGATTTGGCTTATAACAAGTCACATACTTTGATTATTAAATCTTATTTAATAATACAATTTCTGCACATCCTCGATGTCAGAATGACTGTTCATGTGAGTGAACCAATCTTGACTTGTTGACATACTTTTATTTGGACAAAATAAGCTAGTCTCAAAAACGAGCTTTAAGTACATAAACAATTATTCCATAAATATTAGTATTAACAATAATATTTGTCCAATAACATTACATTTCTATCAAATCATACGTAGCCCTAGAGTCTTGGTATGTCCCAAGAATACATCTCTGGGAATAGGTTTAGTGAACGGATCAGCAACCATTTGATGTGTAGAAATGTACTTTATGATCACTTTCTTTTTCTCGACAATATCTCTCACAAACTTCAACTTTGTATCTATATGCTTGGTTTTTCCATGATATTTGGGATCTTTCGTATAAGCAATGGCTGCTTGATTATCACAATGAACTGTTACAGCTCCCACTGAAGAAGTGCATGTGATTCCCAAATGTTTCAGAAAACTTTTTAACCAAATAGATTCTTGTACAGCTGACGCACAGGCTACAAATTCTGCTTCCATTGTTGATAATGCGACGCAGGTTTGTTTCTTGCTACTCCATGAGATAGCTCCATTATTTAGTAAGAAAACATAGCCTGAAGTGGATTTTCGTTCATCAACGTCACCACCCCAATCAGAATCTGTATATCCTTGGAGTTTGAAGTTATTTCCTTGATAACAAAGGAAATATCCCGCAGTACCTTTGAGATATCGAAAAACTCTTTTTACTGCTTTCCAATGTCTTTTTCCCGGATTAGACTGGAACCTGCTAATCAGACCTACGGCATAGCAAATGTCTGGACGTGTACACAACATTGCATACATCAGACTTCCAACAGCATTAGCATATGGTATCGTTGACATTTTCCTTTTTTCAGAATAAGTCTGTGGACACATATCACGACTTAGTGATTCTTTGACAACTGGAGTATCCACAGGTTTGCAGTTTTCCATTCTGAATCGTTCTAGAAGTTTCTTAATGTAAGTTTCTTGTGAAAGACCAAGTAACCTTCTAGATCGATCTCTATGGATTTTTACATCGAGAATGTATTCTGCTTCACCCATATCCTTCATTTCAAAATTTGAGGATAACCATTTCTTAATGGTATTTAGGAACTTTATGTCATTTCCAGCCAATAGTATATCATCAACATATAAAGATAAAATCACAAATTTATTATTGGATTTCTTCACATAGACACAATGATCTTCATCAATCATGACGAAATCATATGAGATGACAGTAGTATGAAATCTCAAGTACCATTGTCTTGAAGATTGCTTAAGTCCATAAATCGAACGTTTCAATTTACAAACTTTATTCTCTTGACCAGAAAGAACGAAACCTGATGGCTGTTGCATATAGATTTCTTCTTCTAATTCGCCATTGAGAAATGCAGTTTTAACATCCATTTGATGTAATTCCAAATCTAAATTTGCTACTATTGCTAAAAGTAGGCGAATAGAGGCAAATCTCACTACCGGTGAAAAGGTTTCTTCATAATCAATACCCTCTTGTTGAGTATAACCTTTTGCAACCAATCGAGCTTTATGCCTTTCGACAGATCCATCTGCCTTCCTTTTTATTTTAAGAACCCATTTGTTCCCAATCGCCTTACGTCCACATGGAAGATCAACAAGTTCCCAGACTTTATTTGATTCCATTGACTTCAATTCTTCTTCCATTGCACTTCTCCATTTGTCCTTTGATGGACAACTTAGAGCCTCTTTCAATGATTTGGGCTCTTCCTCGTCTATGGGAGATGTCAAGAATGCATACGATAAAGCGTTCTTAAACACTTCACGTTGATCCATATTTTCTGTTGAAAAGAATAGTGCATGTCCCTCTATGTCATAATGACGTTTAGGTACATGTTTCCTAGTAGTTTTTCGTAATAGTGATTCATTTGGAACAGAATTATTCCCAGTTAGATCCATATTATCAATCTCAGGTAAAACACTCCCACTTAGATCATATGGGGTATTTACTGGGTTCTGATCCAAAGACTCATGTTGAATATGACCTTGTGTTGAATCACTGACTTCGAATAAAGGTTCAATATTCCGAATATTACCTTTACTAGGAAATTCATTTTCTAGAAAAGTTGCATTTCTTGACACTAATTCTGTTATACTTGCGTCCTCATTTTCTCCAATGAACACGTAACCCTTAGATTCCTGACTATATCTTATAAAGATACATTTCTTTCCACGAGGACCAAGCTTACCATACTGACTGGAAGTGTCAAGTATATAAGCTGCACAACCCCATGTTCTAAGGTTACTTAAATCAGGTTTTCTACCCGTCCAAAGTTCATAAGGAGTTGTTTTTACAGATTTTGAGGGCACCCTATTCAAAACATAGGTAGCAGTTAATAATGCATCTCCCCAAAAGGAAATTGGTAGATTCGTTTGTGCCATCATGGATCTAATCATTTCCAACAACGTGCGATTCCTTCTCTCAGCAACACCATTTTGTTGAGGAGTATAAGGAGTTGTTAATTGTCTGATTATACCCTTTTCACTACATAGTTCCTTGAACTGATCAGATAAATATTCACGTCCTCGGTCAGTTCTAAAAACTTTCACTGTTCTATCTTTTTGATTCTCTACTTCATTTAAGTATTGTCTAAAACAATTAATTGCTTCAGATTTGTGAGAAATCAAATAGATATGACCAAAACGTGAATAGTCATCAATGAAAGTAATAAAATAGGTAGCTCCATGTCGTGCTCTCACATTCATAGGACCACAAATATCAGAGTGAATTAATTGCAAAGGAAATTCTGCTCGGAAAGCTTTTCCGAATGGTTTTCTAGTCATTTTTCCAGCAAGACAACTTTCACAAGTATTAAGAACAACTTTTGAAAGTGAACCCAAAAGTCCTTCTTTCACAAGTCTATTTATTCTTTCTTGCCCAATGTGACCCAATCTAGCATGCCAAATGATATCATCTATACGAGCATTACTAGAAGAACTAACATTATAACAAAAATTATTTTCATAATAATTAAATGTAGTTCGATCACAATCCATAACCATAAAACCATCGAAAAGATGTCCAGTACCAAAACAAACACCATTATAAGTAATACAAATGAAATCTTTAGAAAACAACAATTCATAACCCACACTTAAAAGAACAGTTACTGAAATTAGATTCCGACTAATTTCAAGAGCAAAAAGGACGTCATGTAGGAGAAGTGTTCGCCCATTAGCTAACTCGAGTTTGCAAGTACCCATTCCTTTGACTTCAACTCGAGAATTATTTCCCACATAAATCCATCTTGTTCCTCCAGGAATTCGACGGAAATCTACAAAAGCTCCTCGATCTCTAGTTACATGATCGGTGGCCCCTGAGTCTACAATCCACAAAGGAAAAGATTCAGTGAGTAATACCGTACTAGAGACTAATATAGTGCTTTTATAAGAGTTTGAAAGATTAACCTTGTCCCTCCTGGGCTCAGGGCATTCACGTGCAAAATGACGAACATTACCACAGTTGAAACATTTCATCTTGCTTTTATCTTTCTTCCTTTTGACGTGTCCTTTGTTTTTGTTCTTTTTAGGATACGGTTTCGGACCCCCTGTTCCAGCATTCTTACCCTTCTTTCCCTTATTCCAGTTCTTTTTACGTTTAAAGCCCGAAGCTTGTTTTGAACTAGATTCAGCAACGAAAGCATTTGAAGAGGGTCTAGCAGCTCCAAGCCGCTCATCCTTCAACTCAACATGTCGAGCAGCATCAGCAAAAGATTTGATACCCTCGTTATGAGTCAAATTCACTTTCAAGTGCTCCCACTTGTCAGGGAGAGATCGAATAAGAGCCTGGATTTGTTGCTCTTCGGAAAGTTGATGACCAGCTGTTTTAAGCTCCCTAATCATATTAGACATCACTCGAATGTGTTGTTTAATGTTATGATCAGCTTGCTTCTTGTACGTATCGAATTTTATAGTGAGCTGTCTCAGACGAGTGAGTGAAGTTCCACCAAATTTCTCTTTGAGGTATGCCCAGATATCATGAGAATTAAGGTGTTGTTCACACTCGAGGATTAAATCATCAACGACCGAGCTTACAAGAATACCACGAGCGGTGGAATCTTTCTTTTTCCAAGCAGTGTAAGCATCTTGGTCTCTCTTTCCTTGAGGTCCAGTACCAACTCCAGGGTCTTCCATGACTTGGTTGATTGCATCCAATGCATTTTGTTCGTCAAGAACATACCAAATCTTATGACGCCATGTCTCATAGTTGTCTCCATTCAGTTTGTCACCTTTGTTCAGATCAGAAATGATTGATTTTGATGCCATAGTCTAATTATTGAGAAAAAGGAAAAAATTAATGCTTGTTTATGTACTAATATGTTTTACGTGAATCTAGATTGATCCAACAATAATTTTGATACAAAATTAAACGTCGAAAAATGACTTGAAGTTATCAATCATCGGTTTAATAAAGTATTTTCATCATCTTGATTCAATCAATAAACATAAAACATGATGAGTTAAAAAAAATAACAAACTCCCACTTAGTTAGCAATATTTCCAAAATAAAGCTTACTAAAATGTCAAATAAATACAATATTTACATGACAAAACAAGACAAAAATAGTTAAAAAAAAACAAACAGAACATAAACAACAACATTCGATTACACATGTCAAACCATCCAATAGCCCGTCTTAAGTACACTCCTTTTTTGTCTTGAAATAAATTCAAATTTCTCAATTTCTTCTAAAATTTCTTTTTCATGTTTCAAATGAGCATTGAACTTAATCCGGGCTAGTCGTTCGAATTGATGATGAGGCTTGCGTTTTGTTGTCATTTTTAGGCGGAAGATATCATTTCCCAACTTAGAGCTTGTTCCCAGAACAGCCGATCTTCCCGCCGATCTTTGATTGTTCTTTTGTTCCTCTTCAACTATTCTTTTTAATATCATTGGGCCTTTGACTATCACCCCATTAAATGATTTCAATACTCTCACAGCGTAAGGAATGTCTTCATTTCTCAAGCTATCTATCCAAAGGAATTTATTGGATAATGTGGCGTAAGTCACATGACTTAATGTGGTGAGTCCATGAGCTTTCAAAAATAGTAGATGCACCCACATTTTCAACATTTCTAGATAGTGTTCTGCATACGAATGATGCTCTTTCATTTTGTAAAATAGAAAATCCCAATGTCGAGAATATGAACTATTTATATCAGTCGTTGTTGGAGTCCTTCTTCTATTAGCCATCATTTAAAAAAAATGAAAACAGGAAATTATTAATGCCCAGAAAAATAAAGTTTATAACATACGAACACATAAGTTTACTTGTTTTCGTGAAAGCCCTGTTTCTCGAATAACTCTTGTATTCCGAAATGAAATAAACAATCATTTAATTTCCAATTTCCAATAAGAAGTATTTTTCTCTTTAAAAAAATTTTGAAGAAGACAACAAACAACCGATTATGCAAGGTCAGATTATTAGGAGAGTGAGGGGTCTTAATTATAATAAAAAAAAGAACCTTTCTTTTCAAAAAGACCTCCAAACTATTCTGTAAAAAATCAGAACAGTCCCCGTTTTTCCAAAAAACATATCAAATCCATTTTAACTCCGATTTGTACAAAACCAACGGCAATAGAAAGATAATTGAACAAGCTTTCTAATTATATATCGAAGTTTGCAGGATTCAATATACACAGAAAATTTACAGACAGTCAAACATTTAATTAAAAATTAAAGACTGAGCAATTACTCCTAAACGGTGCATCCAAAAAATTCCAAATTTTGCAGATCAACTATTTAGGGTAATACTGACATACTGTAAAAATTTCAATCAAAAATACCAATTTTTGAGTAATACGAATTTTTTGAACAATTTTAACACAATTTTTCATTAATCCGTATCAGAAAAGGAAAAATCAACTAACAATTGGCTCTGATACCAATGTTAGGTTTTGGAGAATATAACTCATGTAATTTATCACATAATTACGCACCTTTTCTCCAGCAACGGAAGCGGTAATTTGAACCAGTTGATGTTCCACTTTTCTCTAATTGATGCTCTTCGTCCAAAGCAAGTTACGGGAACTTGATTTATGTTTTCACAACACAATTTTGCCTTTTTTGTATTATATCTGTTTGAGTTTGTGTTTCTATTTTTGTGTATTCTGTTCCTTTGGAAAAGTTGCCGATCCCATAACCTATGTTACCCACATATATATATATATATATCTGATGTAACTGTTATAAAGCAGTTTTGGTAACTGTTATGAAGCAGTTTTGACAGTGGAACAGTTAAGTTCCATATCTTATTCAAACTCATCATGTGGATAAATATTAATATTAATAATATTAAATATATATATAACCATATTTATATATATATTAATATATATTAATATATATTAACAATTTTTAAACCAAACTCTTCACTATTATTTTAGTAACTATCTTAGTTCATAAAAAAATTGATTTATGGTAGTAACTTTTAATACTTGGTTATTCCATCATATGCCAGAAGATAAATTTTGGTTCCACCATTGGGTTCACAAGAGAATGTTTGGGTGATTAAAGTACTTAAGAGAATGTTTGGGTGGTTAAAGTACTTCAGAGAATGTTTGGGTGGTTAAAGCACTTATGTGAAGGAGCCAGTATTGGAAATATGATGCTTGTATAACTTGATAAAGGATTCATGAGAGTTGGATATGTGATGTGGTAGATATATGTAATACTCCTTTTGGTTCCTAAAATTAAGTATGTATGCCACACATATCACAGAAATCAAAGCCTAAAGTAATCAGAAATCTCAACATGAATGATGTGTTTCACAATCCCTTGTAATTTGGAAGTTATAATTCACCTATTTTCTTAATTGAATATTATTGGTCCAGTAATTCTTCATTTACATAAGACAAAATTAATTTTATAATATAAGGGATCTCCAATGTAGTGTGTGCTACATAATGGTAGACCAACCAAATGGATAATCCACACTTTCCAACATCTTCATGCCTAAACGGATTCACTCAGGTAAAATTTCATATTCTCTGAACATACTACATATGTTTCAAATGGGTCCATTTGTTCATCTGTGTCCCACTCCAAAGACTTTTTAAGCACATCCTTAATTTTTTTGGGATTCCAGCATAAACATGCTTGTAACTTGTAAGGCCTTTGGGACTGGCTGGAAGTGTCGAGCATAATTACCTGTTATTTCTCTGGTACTACTAACATTAATACAAGTACATGATGATAATTACTTTGATATTTCCAAAATTTGTGATTAGCTGCATGATTTATTTTTTCTCCTTTAAAATCTTTAACGGAAACATCCTCTATTGAACTAGAAATTACCATATCTTTTCTAATTGTCTGTATTCCATGTTTCTTTAGGTTTACTCTATCCATTTCTATTGATATTGTAATTTTCAACTAGTCATTTTTCAACTATACATGCTTTTGGGGGCATGAAGTATCTCAATTTATCCACCTCTTAGATCCATGAAGCATTCTTGATTCTCTATCCAGTTAATTGTTTTTTTCTTTCATTTCATTGATTTTTTATTGGTCATATGGTACCCAAAAGTGAACTTCCAAAAAGTGACCAAACACTTCTCCTGTGGTAGTCACTGATGCAGTGCTTGATGCCTAATTTCCAATAGCGCCGTTAAACATCAGCTGTTGGTTCAATGGTACTTTTGAAAGGGAAAGTTTGATTGCTTAATCTGTCATATGAAGTGTGGCCTTTATTTGCATTCTCCAACTCTGATATTTATTCTCTGTTTCAGGTGCGGAAAAATATTCTCTCAAAATTTGCAATCGGACTATATGTTGCATTTGGTTTTGCACTTTTTTTTAGACAAATCATGCTCGACGGTCATCGTAGTCACAACTGTCAGGGTTCAGTTGCTGAGCTTGTGAAAAGGGGGCAATTAAGACCAGACAGAAGAGGCATGTATGTTCTCCAACTGATTACATCTCAAGAATAGCTTTCAGAGTGGGCATATGTAGCTATAAGGATAGTATTTACTACATGACCTATACTCGCTATGTTTTTTGATGGCATGTTATCTTCTGCATGAGAGTTCACATTCATGTTAACTTCTGCATGGGAGTTCACATTCATGTTAACTTCTGCATGGGAGTTCACATTCATGTTTGGTTTTATCTTGGTTTTATCTTGTGTTTGGATGATGGGATCAGAAGCAAGCTCTGAAGACCTGAAAGAGAGGAGGAAACCTGATTATCTGATGGACTATGAATAAACCTGGGCACTGTGCGTAATGAAGTCCAGATTCGGGTTGTTAAGCCATTAGGGAATTCAGTTAGAGATTTGCCACGTCAGCATCCGAGTCGGTTACAGGATCAAATTGGTATAAATACAGTCCGGTTGTAATAAGAACGGATATATAATTCAATAATCAATCTTCTTCAACCTTCATATTCTTCCTGTATCTCTTCTTCATCTTCTTCTCCTTCTTCCTGCAACTCTCTGTTCCTCTTATTCTTATTGCTCTGTTCAAGCTTTGAATTGAAGCTTGGAGTTCTTGAAGTGTATGTGCAATTTGAATGAATGAGTAGTTTGCTGGTGTGATTTGGGAGAAATTGCTGTAGTTCTTGAGTTGTTGCGTTGTTCTGAGTTCTTGATTGTACCTGCTTGGTATCACATGGTATCAGTCACCATATCCTTCCATCATACATATTTATAGTCATGTAGAATTTTGGGGCTATTTCAGATATGATATTTAGTACTTCCAACTTACCTAACTGTAAAGGATAATCTTTTGTAATAGTTGAATCACATGTATACATGTAAAGATACTTAAATATTAGATAGGTGACCTCAGAATGTATTCTCTTTAATGAATTGGCAACAATGGTATGTGAAATAGTAAGCTTTGTCGTTGATGTACTGTAGCTGGTTCTTGTTTGTGACAAGGTTGGTAACATGTTTACAATTCAAGGCTGTGTTTGGTGAATATCAGTGTAATAAATATTGATTTTTCCTAAATATATTATCTTTGATGCAGTTCACAGCCTTTGAAGTACGAAGATCCATTTGATAATCCTTTGGTCAAGGTTAGTAAGACGGATTCAACCATAGAAATGTGTGGAAAAGTCTATCGCCTGGCTCCTGTAACTCTTACTGAAGAGCAGCGATCAGTTCATCGGAGAAGGAGATCATGTGCATATCAGTGGAAGAAACCAAGTGTTTTTCTCAAAGAAGGTGATTCAATTCCACCTGATGTAGACCCTGATTCAGTCAGGTGGGTCCCAGGGAATCACCCTTTTGCAACCACTGCCATTGATATTGATGAGGAAATGGCCCAGAAGAATGTTTCTCAAAAACATGGTATTCCATCACGCATAAAAGCAGAACATGAAGCTTTACAGAGAAAGCTAGATGCTCTTCAAAATGTAAGTGTTTCAACTTTCTAGAGTCTGGACTTTGATTTATATCTTTTAGAGTTTTTTATATTTTGAATTTCACAAAAGAATTCTATATTATTTTATATATCTAATTTTCAATAACGAGAATCATACATAACTTTACCAATATTGAACTTTGTAAGTAAATTATGATGATCTTCCTTAGATGTTTTATATTACTTCATATGGGGAATCTTCCATTGCAAAAGCATTGTAGCGTGCAAACGTGTGCAAACCAGTGAAGTCGTTTCAAATAACGGCTTAGGTTATAATGAAGCCATTGTTTGAAACAACGACTTTGTATTTAATATACCCTAAGCCAAACAAAGGCTTCATATTTAATATACCCCAAGCCATTGTTTCAAACGACGACTTCAGTGGTTTGCACGCGTTTGCACGCTATAATGTGTTTGCAATGGAAGATCCCCATATATATATATATATATATATATATATATATATATATATATATATATATGATCTCTGAAGGCCCTACCCTTACCCCTTATATTGAGATTCATCTGTGACCCCATTCATAAGAACCCCCCCATGAAAAATGTGAATCGTACATCTTGTTGTACATGCCTTACATAGCCCAAGGGTCTAAAATCTAGTTATTTGAAGTTCATTTGCTTATGTTTTAGAACGTGACAAAATTGTATGAATAATTTTTTTATTTTTCTAACAACATGATGGATGGGGAAATACACGTTAAATAACTTGATTTTACACGCTAAGGCTATCTTACGCATGTAGAACAAGATGAACATTTCAAATTTTTCATAGGGTGTTCATATCAGAGAGGGCCTCAAAATAAGAGGTGAGCTAGGGCCTAAATATATATTATATGAGACTAATTTACCTAAGAATCGTACACATCTATATTTGGCAGAAATAAAAAACAAAAATATGAGTGTGATGCAAAATCACTAGATTCGCACATGTTTTGTCCATCCATCATGTTGCCTCATTTGTTCTATTGCAGAAAAATTGTTCATTTTGCAATCACATGATGGATGGGTAAAACATGTGCAAATCTAGTGATTTTGGATCACCTTATGTTTAATGAAATGAAGATAAAATTTTCAACGGCATGAATCGTATTTTCTTTTTTATTGCTTCCAAATATGGTGTGTACAATTATTAGGTTGCAACCCTACCTCCATTAATCCATATTTGTATGTGTGTGTGTGTGTGATGATGGATGGGTAAAACATGTGCAAAGTGAAAATCCACACTGTTAAACATGATCTACATCACAAAACCTACAAGTGTTCAATTTTGAAATGAATATTTACGAGTTTTATCCACTAATCAAGCGACCTAAATATGGTAGACATTTTTAAACAGATAAATCTCATTGATTTCTTTTGAAATTTTGTAATTGACGTAGATCGTATCTAAATGATATGTTCGGCTAATCGAAATATGCCCCCCCTCCTCCCTCTTCCCTCGCTCTTTATCTCTTCATATATATAGGGCTATGATCCGATTGAGAACTCCTTTGTTCAGATACATGTGAGATTTTTTTTTTTGGGAGACATCAATTGAAAAATAACACTCATTTTGATCTACATGTCTAAATTAATCTGAGGATGGGAGATCAAGTCATTTGAGTTTTTTATTTGTCCATGAAGTATTTCAAATTGTATGACTTAATATCGTTATTTTTTATAATGAAATGATGGATGGATAAATGAATTTTAAATGACTTGATTTTACATGTCTAGACCAATTTAATCATTCTAATCAATGTTAACGGTTCGGATCATCCATATAATGGCTATGCAAGGAGTTCTCACTCTTCATGTGATATGGAGATGACTGCTTGACTTACTTTAGAAGTGAAACCTGACAATGAGAGAGGGAGGTACACAAACGGTAGGAAAATAACAATAGAAAGAGATAATGACTACAATCATCAAAGCCACCATCACTTGGAAATTGTGGGCTTTTGAACAATGATTGTTAAGATTTTGGTAATCTGAACATTATTTGCTTGTCTGGAAGTACCTAAAATTGGTCTTCGTTGAAATAATACGAGGCCAAAAATATGGCAAAAGAAACAATGTCAAGTACAAGTTTGGAGTAACTTATTGCAGAAATATTTATTGATTTGAGACTATTTAATTCTAGTGGTTTTTGCACATAGGCCAGCCACAAATTTGCTAATTCCAAATAAGCCACCCGCAAACCACTATTTCCATAAACACCACCCACAATGTTAGGCGCATTCCAAAAACACCACTCAAATGATTTGATATTAATTTCAGAGAGAATATTTTGTCAAGTTTAACGCGTTGAGGATAAAATGACCAAAATACCTCATTCCTTATCAGCTTCAATTCAGTCATATTATGGCTAAAGTTAGGTAAGGTAAAGAGTGAATACAATATTGTTATTAATCTAACTCGAAACCATCCACAATGTTGAGGTTGAAAAGGGACTAGGGTATTCGGTTGTGTTGCTCCTGTCCGGTTAGACTAAACTGAATATTCTATATCAAATTAATAGCAAATAATTTAAGTTGTGTTTTTTTTGGAATGCGCTTAACATTGTGGGTGGTGTTTAATTAAATAGAGGTTTGCCGGTGGCTTATTTGGAATTAGCAATTTGTGAGTGGTCTACGTGGAAAAAATCCTAAATTCTATGCAAACGAAACAAGATGAAAGACATTCTCAGATGAAATTTGTATGATGGTGTATATCCAATGGATTCGAATTCTATTTCTTAGTATCAAATTTGTGTAATAGTTAGTTTTTTTGGGGATTGGGGGGTGGAGATAAAGAGGATGGGGTTTCCATGTTCAAGTATGGTGATCACTAATACCATTTTACTTATGAATCTGAATGATTCATTAGCTTTAATGCAAATTTGATTTATGTGGGTTTTTAAAAAAAAAATTCTGATTAAAAGTTTTCAAAAATTCCATGGGCACGAGCGGGCAATTTTCTTCACAGTTACTTTCTGACCCGACCTGTTTTTACCTGTATTCGTGTGACCCATACCCATGGGTACCTAACCCGGCCTGTTTGCTAGGTCTGATATGTTAATAATGAAAATTTGTCTTTGTTAATATATGGGTTGAGGTGCCAGGAAAGAAAATGTGGTTATAATTTTCTTATGGTTTGAGAATTCGCAACCATGTAATACTTCGAAGTAAAGGGCTTAATTTAAGAGATTGTTATTATATTACTTTGTAGAAGACTAGAAGGATATGTAGCAAAAGAAGAAGCTATTGCTGTTTGTTTCTCATTCACGTGAAGAGGGATGTGAAGGAAGAAAAGAAAAAAAGGGTTATAGAAATTGGAGGACATGAGGATAGGAGAGCGTTCAGAGATCGAATTTTAATGTTTATTTGACATGTCACTATTTGAATTGTGCAATGTCACCCCTTTGGAAATCACTACATACACGGGAAACAAAACATGTATGTATATGGGTTGTGTGTCATCCCTTTGGAAGTTGCTACAAGGAAATGTATACCAAATGGTGGATACAGGGCCGGTCCTGATGTATTTAAGGCCCAGGGCGAGAAATAATATTGTGCCCTTTATAGACACGCATGTATTTTTTTTATATATTGATAAAATGTGATACAATTGGGGGGAGGGGAATACCTCAAAATTATAATAAAATTAATATAACAATAAAACTTGGATAGTGAATGTAAAGACTTGCACTTGGAAAATCCTCAACCTAAAGCTCTGTATTCAAATCAATTAACCATTTCACAATAATTAATTGGTCTTATCTTTTATAGAAAAATCATTCTTTTGGCTTATGAAAGATAAGTTTTCTTATGATAGTCTTTACATTTATTTGATTATTGGAAACAATAAATGATTCTATTCATCGAATAATTGTAAAGTTGTCTTTCATATAAGAACTCATTTTTATTTATGGAAATTGTATTATTATTTATGAGGATCATTGTCTAAATAAAAAGAGCATCTTCTTGTTAAAGACTATCTTTTATTCGATTATTATTAATAAGTTTTGTTTGAACCGAATAATTTATAAAATTAGAATTTTTATGGAGCACAATACTATTTTTATTCATGCAAAACATTTATTTTTACTTTTAACAAAAATTAAAGAAACTTAATTATTTTAAAGAAGTCGATTATATAGATATTTTTATAGCCTAAATTTATTTAAAAAACCCTGAAGTATACCCATTTTGCAGAAAACCGCCTTAAACTTTTTTTTTCGCAAAAAAACCCCTGAAGTATGTTTTGCAAAAAACCCACCCTGTTAGGGTTAGAGTTTTGGAGGTTTTTGTAAAAATAAACCACATTAAACTTTTCTGCTTGTATTAGATAACCCCATTCAACTTTGCAAGTTGGTTCAGAAAACATCATGTCTTTCTTATTTTTGTCCAAAAACCTCCAAAACCTTAACTGGATGGGTTTTTTGCATACATACTTCCCGGGGAGGGGGGGTTGCGCAAAAAAAAGTTAAGCCATTTTCTATAGAAAGGGTATACTTCAGGGTTTTAAAAAAATACTATGAGTGTTGATTCGTGCATATAGATATATCAAATGAAATGAAACGAATGCAAAATCAAATTAAGTGAGTAGCTTTGTACGATATGTATATATACACGACTTATTCTAATTAATCAAATGAATAATTAAGGAACTAAAAATGAAGTATAAAACACTTGGAGCCTATGTGCCCACCTCATCTTCAACCTCACCCATTCCATATGAACCCATCAACACATACGAGATTCAACTTTCATTCAACGCAAAAGAACATTTCTTTTTAATAATTTCAATTTGATTTACATATGTTCTTGAGTAATAAATGGAAGTAAAATGAAAATAGAGAATGAAGGAGAAGAAAGAGAGGCTACTGGCTAAAGGAGGGGGGGTCCCAGAGCTGGTGGTTGACTCTGGCAATGGTGGACAACAGCGGCAGGTTCAATAGGCTATGATGGTGGCAACGATGGCAGAGGGGATCGTCGAGCGTGGGTTTGAATAGAGGCTGTTGGGATTGGATTGGATTGGATTGGAATGGAGTTGTCCAGTGTGGATGGCATTGGAGTGGAGCTGAGGTGGAGATGGAGGTGATGTGTGGCTATCGATGGTGGAGATGGGTTTCGGAGGGCAGCAGTGGATAAAGTTATGTTATTGGGACTTCGATGATGATGCGAGAAGAAACTAAAGAGTTGGGGGACGTTTAGAATTCCTAGGTTTATATTTTAATTGATTAAAGTATTGAATTTGTGATTTTTGTGTCCCTCTAAACCCTAAATTGTGATTTTTGTGCCCCTTCTGATCTTGGGCTCAGGGCCTTCACCCTGCCCACCCTGGGCCATCGTCAACCCTGGGTGGATATCTATATTCAATGCAAAGACATGCTACCCCTCATCCTTTTAAGTGATACAAGCTTGTTTCTACCGTCATCTCAGGTTAAGAAAAAGAGAAGATAATATGAGTTTCAGGTATAAAACAGTGAGAACAACGAAAAGTTAAAAATTAAAAGGGGAAACCAAGTAGATACAGTGTAAACACGTCGTTGAGGATATTCCCAAAAGCTTGAGATTTGCTTTTCATATGCTACAAGACAAAATGCTCGTATAAAGGGCAGAAATTTTGGTCGTTGTTGCTTCTGATTTTGGTATGGGAGCAAACAGATAGGACTTGTGGATTCGAAGGAAGACGAGTGGATCAAACCTGGGTACCCTCACCGGCGTTTGACTGAACTCTCACTGCTGTTGACCTGAAAAAAGTGTGAGACATCGGGGTTGATTTAGGCGACGCACCTTCCGACGCTCTTGTCAATAATCTGGATGATTAAGAAAGAGCTTTAACTGACAAAGATTCATTACCTGGTAACAGTAGGGGGAGGGGGGTATTTATAGCCGCCTCAGGAATCAGTTTCGGGATAAGAACAAATTCCTACTTCCCGATGTGGATGGATAGAAGTATTTAAAACCACTTCTTAAGGATAATTACGGATCTGGATCCTTTTTATCCTGTTGATCTGGTCTCATAACGGGTTGGAACCCGTACCCAGTAAGACGGATCTGTTTTCAGGGCTGTTGGGCTCTGAATATAGGCCCAGCTCCTGATTCGGACCAGTTAGTAGGCGAAATTACCATTTCGCCCTTAGGGACTTTAAGATTCGTTTCCTGATTCGAACGGTCCCGATTTAATCCTATTTTTAGCCATATCACGAGCCCCCCACTCCCGAAGACTGAATTTAATTAGCCTTTGAGGAGTAGTTTTACTGTTTTAATGGCGTATGAGTTTTATCGTAGTTCAAAAAGGGGTTTCGGGTCTTCCTTGAGGCGTAACGATGCTTTTCTGAGTTGGTAGCATGCTCAGAATCGTTCTTGGGCTCTGTAGGATTTTTAGTGATTTTTCCAAAATTTTTAACTATTTTTCGGATCTGTTGGGCTCAGAATCTGTTGCCGCTGAATCTGGTGTGGGGGCAATACATAGAATTTGTGGATTCGTAGGAACCCGGATACGCCAAATCTGACCTCTTCTCTTGCTGACAAGTTGACTCCTTGGTGCTCCCGTAGACCTGCACAAACGTTCGAAACATCGGGATGAATCCCGGCGACGAACCCTTTAAGGCTCTTGTCAATACCCAGAAAAGAAAAGAGAAAGAGCTTAGGTAGATAAAGTGATCACTTTGTAACGGTAGGAGGTAGGGAGGTACTTATAGTCGCTGTGGGGATCTGCTTTGGGATAAGAATGAATCCCTACTTCCCGATGTGACTGGATAGAAGTGGTTAAAACCACCTCCAGTAGATAAGGATAATTCAGGATTTTCTCATATCCTGTTGAACTGGTCCTTAACGGGTTGTGATCCGTTCTCAGTTGAACAGATCTGTTCACTGGTTATCGGGTCCAAGAGGAGAGACCCGGTTCCCAATTCGGATCCATCTGTAGGTGAAATTACCATCTTGCTCCTGTAACTTTAAGATTAGTGTCCAATTTGAATAGTTCCGATTTAACCCTATTTTTAGCCATATCACGAGTCCCCCACTCCCAAAGACTGTGTTACAGCCTTTGGGGAGTAGTTTTGTTTTCTTAATGGCGTATAGGGCTTTATCGGAGTTCTTAAAGGGGTTTTAGGCCTTCCTTGAGGCATAATGATGCTTTTCTGAGTTGGTAGTGTGCTCAGAATCGTTCTTGGCCTCTGCAGGATTTTTAGTGATTTTTCCAAAATTTTAAACTATTTTTCGGATCAGTTATTTAATTTTGCGAAGCAACAATTTGTCTCCAAGAAATATCAATTAATTAATCTAATAAATAAATAATTACTTGGGAGCTCCAAAATATTTTTCCCGAATTTATAATTATTTTTTTAGAATTTTTAATTAATTTTCTTGAATTTTAAATTTTTTTTCGCAATTTTTAAATAATTAATTCGAATTCATAATTAAAATAAAATGATTTATCAAACAAAATTGACATGGCGCAATCTGAGATGTTGATCATACTGTGGCGCGCCTTTCGGAGTGATCCGACGACTGTGAGGAGGGCGAATTTTACCCGTTTGAAGGTCGGTGGCAACCAACCTCGGGACGCTCGCCGAAGTGTAGGGAGTGACACGTGGCATGTGGGCCCCTGTTTCTTTGCGTTTTGCCGTTGGTGGCAATCGACCTCGGGGACGAGTAAGGGAGTGACACGTGGCCAGTGGATCCCTGTCATCGTTGACCAGTCAACGCAATTGCTTGCGTTTGGACGTCGGTGGCAAACGACTTCGGGGACGAATGTGCGACACGTGGCTAGTGGGTCCAGTGGGTCCCCTTCACCGTTGACTTGTTAACGCAATTGTTTGCGTGTGGACGTCTGTGGCAAACGACTTCGGGGACGAATGGGAGAGCGACACGTGGCCAGTGGGTTCATTTCACCGTTGACCAGTCAACGCAATTGTTTGCATTTGGACGTCGGTGGCAAACGGCTTCGAGGACGAATACGTGAGTGACACGTGGCCATTTCGTACGTCTCTTGAGTTGCTCATATATATTTTTGTCGTTCTTGCTAAATGGGCCATGCCTTTGCACTGTTGGGGGCCTTTTATCCTTGGGAAGTGCGTCAACTACCCCAATCTCTATAAGTCTCCACCCCCACTCTCATTTGCCCTCTATTCTCGTTTTTTACTCAGGCGAGACTTTTCATTAGCGAGAGCTACCGGCGAGTTTTTACGGTGCTCCGGTGTGTTTTTCGACTGTTGCTGTCAATTCAAGGTAATTTTATACTTAGCTTATTCCCTTCCTTTAGAGAATGTCTATCGACCCCGTAAGGCAGGAGCCCTTCCTCCCGCCGCCGAGGCCTCCTTTAGTCAGGTCCTCCCAAAAGATAAGAGCAAGAACGTAGTAGAGCCTGCTTCGGTAATTGTGGAGACGAGGGTTGAGGAGGAGCGGAGAATGGGAGAGTTCGGAAGGTTGCCAGGGATGCTAACCGGACTGCAGTGGGTTCGAGAAATTTCGGAGGACCAGGCGGAGCGGATTATGTACGGGATGGGTCGTAGTTTCGAGGAAAACGAAGCTAGAGAGACGACAGAGGCTGATGAGACGGTTTCTATCCTCACCGAGGACTTGGGACGGATTCGGGAATGCTTCCAAATTCTAAAGGAGTTCGCCCTAATGCTCCCTGGGTCGGGAGTAAGGGCCAACTCGCTGATGCCAGCTGACATGTGCTTTTGGCCTGTCGACGCGTTCTTGGCAGGGGTTCGGCTATCACTCCATCCCTTCGTTGTCGAAGTGCTGAGGTGGTTCCGCATCACTCCCGTTCAGTATATGCCGAACGTGTGGCGACTGATCAATGGATTTATCTTGCATTGCCAAGCGGCCGACTTTGCGCCGAGGTTGAGCGTTCTCCGGAAGTGTACCGGATTCACCAACAACACAAGATGGAGTATCGTTTCTATCTTGCTCCGAGGTATGGGGCGAAGCTGGTAAGCTATCCGGACTCAATAAAAAATTAGAGGGATAAATACTTCTTAATCCGAAGTCCGGGCTCTTGGGAGATCCTTACAACTTGGGTAGAGGCGGTCTCGAAGAGAGTCAAAGAGGGTCCGACACTTGGTTCCGAGGAAGAGGACATGGTTCGGACGCTACTCGACCACCCGAAGTTTGATTGGAGGGACCTGACCGAGGAGGTGCTCTTCCGGGGGGAGGTGGGGGCTTAGCTCGATAAACCCCACTATGGTTTTGCTATATTTCTCTTTTTTATATATATATATATTTTGGATCGGCGCTAGTTGCTAAGTAGGCCATATTTTCTAACTTTTTTCCTTCTCTCTTCTTGCAGAGTCTATGGACTTCGACGACTTGTTGACGATGAGGGGTGCCCTGGGCAGCAAAGCCCCGAAGAAGAGGAAGAGAGTTGCTTCGAAGGCGACCTCGCCGGGGGTAAAGGCGCATCGTACCGTCGCGGAGCAATTGGCGAGACGACCATTTGCTCCAAAGCCGTTGACCCCAGTGGTGGCATTGGCCTCTACCGACACGGAGGTCTTCCCCCTATCGGCAGCCTTAGGTCTGGAGGCCCCGCCGCTAACTGCCGATGCCGAGGTGTTCCTAACTGAGGAACACAAGAAGATATTCGTCCCGGACTGACAGGTCCGCAAGCTCGACGGGTTCCTAGGAGACTCGTCGACGTGCATGCAGGCAATTCGGCATCTTGCAACGCCGAAGGACAAAGCAGCCATGGAGGCGGGGAGCGTAGGAGACAACGCGCTTGAGGTCGCCAGTTCGGCGATGTCGGTGAGTTTTGAAGACAGTTCTTTCTGTTAAGCACTTAATCTCCCCCCCTCTTTGTTTATAACTCAAGTTCTACTCCCCTCAGATTAATAGCCACTTCGGTCATCTGATGGAGAAAGATGGCTGAGCAGGAGGAGCTGAAGCTGGAGATAGACAAGGCTGGAGCGGAGAACGTCCGGGCCGCCAAGGACCTCGAGCAGGCAAGGTTTGAAGCCGAGTCGAAGAACTCGAGATTGGGGCACCTCGAAGCCGTGGTCGCCAAGCTGAAGGCGACAACGCTCGGCTCCTTAAGGCTGTCGAGGTGGTGGCTAAGGACAAGGCGGATGCAGTAGCCGCGGCAAAGCTAGAGGCGGCAAAGATGGCCGAGGAGCAGGCCATGGAGAAGGCGCAGGGGTTCCTCATCATGAACATGGCGAAGGTGTATGCTCGAGCCATCGATTAGGTGAGGGAGAAGTTCCTTGAAGCGGACTGCGTCGGCTGGCGTCTCTTTTTGGGCCCCGTCCCCGGGTTCGATGACGTCTCGGAAGGGGACGAGGAGGGCAAAGGAGAAGAAGAAGAGGACGAGGAGGTCGAGGTAGGAGTCGCCGAAGCTGAGGATGGCGCTCTGTTGGAGGTTACACCCCTGGCTATCGTGGCCCCTGAGGAGGCGTCTTCAGCGTCCGATCGCGCGAAAGAGGTCAACCCTTGATTTGTCTTATATTTTGCTTCTTTTTTGTTTTTCGACTATGTAGTGCCGAACCGCGGACTGGCCACTGCTTGTACTCTTTGATTACTCAATGAAAGAATCTTTTTGAACAAGTGTTGGTGAAGTTTCAAAGCCATGTTTGTCTCGTTTTTGGGTTGCCTCGTAGTTTTGGTTATCTTTGTAGACTTGCTTTTAGGTCCTAAGACATTTGCCTCTTTTGTTCACCTCCTTTAGGATAGCAGCGCCACCCGTCTTTGCGCAGAGCTCGGCGTCGCTAAGTTGGG
The DNA here is from genome assembly GCA_017893485.1 of Hemerocallis citrina. NCBI lineage: Eukaryota > Viridiplantae > Streptophyta > Magnoliopsida > Asparagales > Asphodelaceae > Hemerocallis > Hemerocallis citrina. The sequence goes on from CM030361.1 coordinate 176,560,586, forward strand.
GCTCACTAGGAACCAAGAGCGGCTTCGTAAAGTGGAGTGGGAGCTGAGTCATCTGAGATTGATCTTAGTTCGTCGCGACATAGAGAGGAGACGATTAGAAGAGAGGATTAATGAGACGACCCCCAAAGGCAATGAGGTGTGTCCATCGATGGCTGTCAGCCTCTGCTTGAGACTTAAGCACCTTTGTCGCTCTCTGTCTGAGGCGACAGCGGAGAGGGACGAACTGAAGAAGGTAGCTCTTGATAAGAGCATGGATGCTCATCTTCGACGGACAATCACCGACGCCTTTTGTGGTGCAAGCTCGATGCGACTGCCGCATTTGAAGATAACTGTGACGGACGACTCGCTTAAAGAGCGAATTGTCGAGCTTGAGGCAGAGAACGCTCGTCTTCGACGACGATCTGAGGGAAGCACTGTCAGAACTACCTCTTGCACTCGGGAGGAGTATGATAGAGGGATAACATTCTGCAAGCTCGCGCTTTGCTCGCCCCCTATACATCAAAACCCCGGAGATGCGCAAAGTGGGGTTGCAGCTTCGTCGAGCGGAGCATCTGTTGGGGCCACCGTTAGATCGGGTGCGGACGATGCTTCTCGGCTCGCCGGCCTAGGGACGTCCGTCGAAGTAGGGCATCGGCAGCATGGCATTCGTCGCCCACGTGTGTCTTAACAGAAGTATCCCCGCCCCTAGGAGGGGTTGAAGTAGCTTTCTATAATCTTGTAATCTTGGTTTGACAAGTTTTGTATCTCGATGTAAAGATGAGTCATTGGTCTGTAATCAGACTTGTATCTCAAACTTTAATGAAATAGTACTTGTTTCGTGAACTTGTGTGTTTTTCTAGCGTTTGCAAATTGTCAACAGTTGTAGGAGCAATTCCGAATGGTGGCCGCTTTGTACTCGTTCGCAAGTAGCAAAAGTTGCGTCGAACCAAGTGTTGGACTCCGAACTTATCGTTTAGAGAATATCAACAACTGTAGGAGCAATTTTGAATGGTGATCCGCTTCGTACTCGCTTAGATGCAAGTAGTTGAAGCTGAGTCAGAACCAAGTGTTTGACTCCAAGCGCGTCGTTTAGAAAATATCAACAGCTGTAGGAGCAATTCCGAATGGTGATCCGCTTCGTACTCGCTTAGAAGCAAGTAGTTGAAGCTGAGTCAGAACCAAGTGTTGGACTCCAAGCGTGTCGTTTAGAAAATATCAACAGCTGTAGGAGCAATTTCGAATGGTGATCCGCTTCGTACTCGCTTAGACACAAGTAGTTGAAGCGGAGTCGAACCAAGTGTTGGACTCCAAGTGCGTCGTTTGAAGAATTTCAGTAGCTGTGGGAGCAATTCCGAAGGGTGAACTACTTCGTACTCGTTTAAAAGCAAGTATTTGAAGCGGAGTCGAACCAAGTGTTGGACTCCGAGCGTGCCGTTTTAATGCAATTTTTTTTGTAAGTACAATTGGACTGCTAAAAAATAGAGAACTTACGAGGAAAGATGACTTTTATTGAAAACAATTAGGCAGCCGCTTCTAAGTTGCGAGCCGTTCTTACACTTTGATACAGAAAATACAAAATTAAACTTGACAGGTTTTATGGAGCGCTCTTGGGGAAGTTGCTTGGAGCGGTGTTTATACACTCTATTGGTACTTCATCAAGTGCTCCGCGTTCCATCTCCTCGGTATTCTCCTGCCCCTTGGTCTTCGAGTTGATACGCGCCTGGACGAATAACTCTGGAGACCCTATACGGTCCTTCCCAATTGGGTGCCAACTTGCCCTTTTTGCTCGGATTGGAGATCGACAACTTCCGGAGTACTAGGTCTCCCTTTTTAAGATTAGCTGGCCGTACCTTCTTGTTGTAAGACTGAGTGATCCTACGGTGGTAGGTTTATGTCGAATGGCAGCTCTCTCACGGACCTCGTCTATGAGGTCTAAGCAGTGGCAAAGTTGGTTCGCATTCTGTGCTTCACTGTAGGCTATCAGTCGGGGTGAAGGTAGGCCCACTTCTAAGGGGATGAGGGCTTCGGAACCATAGGTGAGGTTGAAGGGGGACTCCCCTGTCAGAGCTCTCTTGGTGGTGCGATAGTTCCAATGCACGTTGGGGAGCTGCTCGGCCCACAACCCCTTGGTGGACTTGTCGAGCCTCTTCTTCAGATCGGAGAGTATTTGTCGATTGGCGTTCTCCGCTTGGCCATTGGACTGAGGGTGGGCTATCGAGGAGAACCGCTGCTGGATGCCGAGGTTGGCGCAGAAGTTGTGAAAGGTTTCTCCCTCGAATTGAGTCCTGTTGTCGGTTACGAGGATGCGGGGTACCCCGAACCGGAAAACGATGTTCTTCCAAAAGAATTTCTGGACCTTGTGCTCGGTAATCGTCGAAAAAGGTTCAGCCTCGATCCATTTTGAGAAGTAGTCTAGCGCCACGACTAAGAACTTCAGCTGGCCAGGGGCTGGTGGGAAAGGTCCGAGCAAATTCATCCCCCACATTGCAAAAGGGATTGGACTCGCCAAGGAGGTGAGTTGTGCTTGAGGCACGCGACGGATCGGGGCGAATTTCTGGCAGGAGTCGCACTGGTAGACGTACTCCTCGGAGTCACTCAGTAGTGTGGGCCAGAAGTAGCCGTAATTTAAGAGTTTACGGGCGAGGGATCTCGCTCCCAAATGCGCGCCACATACCGTCATGGGCCTCCTTTAGGGCATAGAGCGCTTTCTTCGGGGAGAGCCACCTCAGATAGGGTCGGCCGTCAATCTGAGTGTAAGAGCGTTTGTACATGACTCCGTCAAGGAGTGTGTACCGCTCGGCTCGTGTCCTGATCCTCCTCGCCTCTTTCGGGTCTTCGGGAAGGACTGTCTCTGAGGTACTCGAGGAGGGGCTTCATCCAGTTCTCCCCAAGTGTTAGGGGGTAGGCTTCCATCGGCTCCGGGTTATCTTCATCAATACTTGGTCTGAGGAGGACCTCTATCAAGACGCTCTGTTCTAGACCTTGGAGGGACGAGGAGGCGAGTTTTGAGAAAGCGTCCGCCTGTGCGTTTTCCTCACGAGGAACCCGCTGGAGTTGAACATCTTCGAATAAGGCTAGTAGATCCTTAACCTTCGCCAAGTACTTGGCCATATGCTCGTCCCTTGCCTCGTATTTTCCTGACACTTGGTTGACGACCAACTGCGAATCACTGAAGACTACGTGCTTGGCCCTTGCTTTGCGAGTCATACTGAGCCCCCCGCTATGAGAGCCTCATACTCTGCTTCGTTGTTTGATGTCGGGAAGTTTCGGCGGAGGGAGTATTGGAGGACGAAAGCGTCTGGGCCGGTCAAGATGACGCCAGTCCCACTTCCGTCGGCGCAAGAAGATCCATCCACATAAACGGTCCAGACCATGGGTCGGCAGATGACTCGCAAGGGTCGGGGATGGTGCTCTCCACAATGAATTCTGCCAGAGCTTGGGCCTTGATTGCTGTTCTTGGCTGGTAGCTGATGTCATGTTGGCTTAGCTCGATGGACTACTTCATAAGGCGCCCGGAGATCTCGGGCTTGTGGAGAACTTGTTTGAGCGGCTGCTCGGTAAGAATGACCACCGAATGAGACTGGAAGTAGGGGCAGAGCTTTCGGGCCGTCATAACCAAGGCGAGAGCCATCTTCTCCAGCTTCGGGTAACGGAGTTCAGTGTCTCGGAGGACCTTACTCACATAATAAATGGGCCTCTGCGTTCTATCCTCTTCTCTTACAAGGACCGCACTGAGGGTCTGTTCCGAAGCAGCGAGATATAGGTAGAGAACCTCCCCAGGTGCTGGCTTGCTCAAGAGTGGGGGGTTAGCTAAGTATGCCTTGAGCTGGTCGAAGGGACTCTTGTTGCTGTTGCCCCCATTCGAAGCCTTTAGCTCCCCTGAGGGCCTTGAAGAAGGGGAGGCACTTCTCCCCGGACTTGGAGAGGAATCGCCCAATTGCCGCGAGGCGCCCAGTGAGCCTCTGTACATTTTTAACACTGGAGGGGGGAGCCATTTTGAGAATGGCTTGGATCTTCTCGGGGTTGGCCTCTATGCCCCTCTGGCTGACCATGAACCCCAAGAACTTGCCGGATGAGACTCCGAACGCACACTTGTTCGGATTCAGCCTCATATTGTGCCTCCTGAGCACCCCGAAGGCTTTGGAGGTCGGGAACATGCTCCTGCCCTTGGGTGCTCTTGACCAACATGTCGTCTACATAGACTTCCATGTTTCGGCCAATCTGGTCTTGGACGACCCTGTTCACGAGGCGCTGATAAGTAGCTCCCGCGTTCTTCAAGCCGAACGACATAACCCGGTAGCAATACAGACCCTGATCCGTCACGAACGAGGTCTTCGGGATGTCGGGAGGGAACATCCGAATCTGGTTGTACCCTGAGAAAGCATCCATGAAACTGAGGAGCTCATGTCCGGAGGTCGCATCGATCATGGCGTCGATGCTGGGAAGGGGAAAAGGGTCCTTAGGGCACGCCTTATTGAGATCGGTGAAATCGATGCATATCCTCCAGCTCCCGTTGGCTTTCTTGACCATCACCACATTGGATAGCCACTCGGGATAGTTCACCTCCTGGATGAATCATGCGTTGAGGAGCTTTTCGACTTCTTCTTTGATTGTCTGTTGACGCTCGGGAGCGAACTTGCGTCGCTTCTGCTGAACGGGCTTGACACCCGGGGCAACGCTGAGGTGGTGCATTAGAACCTCCTCGGAGATCCCAGGCATATCGGCCGCGGTCCAGGTGAAGAGATCGTGGTTCTCCCTTATGCACTGGGAGATGTCTTCTTGGATGGAGGGGAAAGAGCCTTGCTGATCCGGAACGTCTTGGTGGCGTCTTCCTCCGAGAAGGCCACTTCCAGTTCGTCCACTGGCTCGGAGATGGTCTGGCTACTCTCCGGTGTGAGTTTGAGGGCTTCTAGGGAGAGGACCGGGCCTCCCATTGAGGTCATATAGCATTTGCGAGCCGCCTCCTGACTCCCTCTCACTTCTCCCACCCCTGCAGGAGTGGGGAACTTCATCTTCATGTGATAAACTGAAGGGATGGCCTGGAGTGCGGCAAGGCCTGGTCGACCCACGATCACATTTAGGCGGCTTTCACATCCACCACTATGAAGTTCATCGGCTCCGTGCGGGTGATCGGCGTTTTGCTAGCGGTGACGTCGAGAGTTATAACTCCCTCAATCGTCATCGGCGCCCCGGTGAATCCATGAAGGGTGTAGCTAGCTGGCTTGAGCCGGTCCCTTGATAGCTGGAGGCCCTTGAACGCCTCCAAGAAGAGAATGTTGACCGAGCTGCCATTATCCACCAAGACTTGATGTACGTTGAAGTTGGCCATCCGGAGGTTAATGACGAGGGCGTCGCAGTGGGGCGTGCGGATGCCCTCCAGATCTCTATTGGAGAACGTGACTGGGACTCCGAGGCCCTTGGGGGGAGGATGGCTCTACACAGGGTTTACCTCCCTCACAAAGGCTTTTCAGGAGGAGTTAGAATCTCCCCCCATTGGGCCTCCGTGTATGAGGTGCAAGATGGCTTCTGCTTTGGCCTCCGGGGCTTTCAGGTGCTGTTCCGTTCGCCTGTTAGCCCCCTGGGCGGTGGAGGCGGATCGGCTCTGTCCCTTCTTACGAACCGAGCGAGCTGTCCCCTCTGGATGAGGGCCTCGATCTCGTCCTTCAGGGCCCGACAGTCGTCTGTGTTGTGCCCATGGTCCCGGTGGAAGCGGCACCATTTATCCCGGTTTCTCTTCTTCCCGGGGGTGTTCATCTTCGGAGGCGGCGGCATGATACCTTCGTTCCCAATCTCCATCAGAATGGCGGAGACACTCGCATTGAGTGGAGTGAACTTTTCAAAGCGGGGGAGAGGGTGCCGCTGACCTCCGTTATCCTTTTGGAGCTTCTTAGCTCCTTCCTCTGCAGTCTTCCGTTTGTTCTCGGAAGACGACCCCTCCAAAGTGGGGCGATTGAGAGCCTCTTCAGTTCGGATGTACTTCTCGCTCCTTAGGAGGAGCTTGGAGAAGTCCCGAGGAGGCTTCTTGGCCAGGGAAGCCCTGAGGTTGGGATTAATGACATTGGATTGGAAGGCAGCCGAAGCTACCGACTGATCCAGGGAGGCTATGGACTTGGCTTCTGCGGTGAACCGCTTGACATAATCTCTCAGTCGTTCACCCTTCTTTTGGCTGAGGAAGAGCAGTGAGGTGCTCGTCTTTTCGGAGTAGCGACTGCTCACGAATGCGTGAGGAAGAGGCCTTCGAATTGGTCGAAGGAGAAAATGGATGCCGGTGCAAGTAGGGAATACCACTCCTGAGCTGGTCCCTTGAGTGTTGCCGGGAAGGTCTTGCAGAGGAGGGCGTCGGATGCATGATGGATCATCATGTGAGTTTTGAAACTCTCAATGTGATTTGCGGGATCCGACTCTTCGGTATAAGTCTCGAAATGTGGAGGCTTGAAGGTGTCGGGGACAGGGGCCTCCATGATAGTGCGGGAGAAAGGGGGCCTGCTCGGGCGGAGGTTCCTCGCCCGTTGCTCTGTCTCTGTCCAGCTGGCCGAGGCGCCTCTCCATCTCGTGGAGACGGCGGTAGACCGAGTCCTCCCTTCGGTCGTACCTCGCTGAGCTCCTAGACTCGTCCTCACATAGTGGAGGGCTGGGGCTGCGGTGGCGATAGCTCTAAGTAGGTCGTGGACTGATAGAACGACGGGGATGGCTTGGAGCTGGCTGAGGACTGAGAGAGCGACGGCGATGGCTCGGAGCCGACCGTGGACTTCGAGAGCGGCGACGATGATTAGGAGAGGGGCGGCGATGGCTGGGAGCCGGCTGAGGACTAGGAGCTTGTTGGGCATTGACGGGGGTGGCGTTAAGCGCCCGAAGAACTGCCTCCTGGAATTGTTAGAATTATGCCCTCGTGACGGAGGCTTCCTGCTTCCATTGGGCTCGATGTGCAGGGCGGCCAGCCGGGGAGCGGCTTCTTCTCTGGCGATGTTGGAGCGACTCTCTCTGTCTCTTGGGAGAGTTGGACCCCCTGCAGTGTGTCCTGTCCGGTCCCTCGGATGCTCCCGGCAAGGGTTCGCATCGCGGGTTCGCCTTTCGTCCAAACAGATCCGCATGTCGAGCTCGTGCTCGTTCTGCCGGTTGTTGAGTACATCCCGCAGATCCTTTGGTGTTGGAGGGCTATGGGAGGCCATGGAATCTGTGGAGGCGTTGTGGATGGAGACACGAACTTGATGCAGGGGTTGCTTCTGGCGGCTTCGCCAAGAAGGCTCCCCTACAGTCACTTGGGGCCCTAGAGGCGGTTGAATAGATTTCGACCTGTAGGGCCGGTTAGACGGGCGGAGGGAGGTCCGCCGGTGGAGGAGGAATAGTGGAGGTTGTTCTACGGTTGGAGGTTGTGGACTTCCTCTTGGGAGGCATGGCTAGGAGTAGCTTTGGTTGAAGGAGGAAGGTCGGATTGCTATTCGAGTCTTCCCACAGACGGTGCCAATTTGTTGCCGATGAATCTGGTGTGGGAGCAATAGATAGAATTTGTGGATTCGTAGGAATCCGGATAGGCCAAATCTGACCTCTTCTCTTGCTGACAAGTTGACTCCTTGGTGCTCCCGTGGACCTGCAGAAACGTTCGAAACATCGGGATGGATCCCGGTGACGAACCCTTCGACGCTCTTGTCAATACTCAGAAAAGAAAATAGAAAGCTTAGGTAGACAAAGAGTGATCACCTTGTAACGGTAGGAGGTAGGGGGTACTTATAGTCGCCGTGGGGATCTGCTTCGGGATAAGAACGAATCCCTACTTTCCGGTGTGACTGGATAGAAGTGGTTAAAACCACCTCCAGTAGATAAGGACGAGCCAGGATTTCCTCATATCCTGTTGAACTGGTCCTTTCCGGTGTGACTGGATAGAAGTGGTTAAAACCGCCTCCAATAGATAAGGACGAGCCAGGATTTCCTCAGATCCTGTTGAACTGGTCCTTAACGGGTTGTGACCTGTTCTCAGTTGAACAGATCCGTTCACAGGTTATCGGGTCCAAGTGGAGAGACCCTGGTTCCCAATTCGGATCCGTCTGTAGGTGAAATTACCATCTTGCTCCTGTAACTTTAAGATTAGTGCCCAATTTGAACGGTTCCGATTTAACCCCATTTTTAGCCATATCAGTCGTGATGCTAGTCGTGATAGTCGTGATGCTAGTCGTGATGCTGATAACTTGAATCAACATATCCTAAATGAGTCATATAGAACAATTCAGACTTTACATTCCGACAACACTAAGATGTGTCCAAATTTGAAGTCACGATTGATGGAATAAAATGTAAGGATGAATAATATATTATGTTTGTAAGTGCCCAATTTGCCAATAGATTGAAGAAGTCAGAAAAAAGGGTAGACAAAAATACATGATAATAACTATAGAGGGAGTCTTGAGTTCAAATAGGTGATTATGCTTCCTAATCACTTCTCTTTTAGAAAGCATTAAGGACTTTCGTAAGAAGGAGGTAGTTAGGGTTAATCAGATTTAGAGATATTAGAATAGACCGAAGAAGTTGCTTGTAGGATTGCCCAACCACATGAACTGTCAAATGTTCATAATTTGTTCCATGCATCAATTTGTAAGTTGAAAACCCTGATCCATCACATTGTTTAACCAATGAGCTAATGAAATTAGAGAAGATACCACCTACAAAGAGCTACACATTAAGGAAAAGTAAGAGCATGTACTACACCCGAAAGTGATTCTATTAGTAAAAGGGATGTGGCCGATATTTGTGTCTGGAAATAACTTTGGAATTTAGAAAGCAAGTTAAGACAAAATATCCTCATTTTCTTTTTCTTTTGTCAGGATGATATCTTGAGGTAAAAAGTATATTGTTCTTATGATGGAGGTTCAATTACAAGATACACCATGATAAAAGTTTCGAGCACAAAACTTCAAATAAGGTGGATAAATTGTAAGAACCTACTTTGTATATGATTAGATTATTTTAGTATGACCATTGCTCGTGTTGCTCCATAATTCTAGCTATGAAGAGTCTTGTCTATCTTTCTAGAAGCAGAGTACACCCTTCTGTGCTAAAATATAACTGATAGGTTATAATAGAGAGCACGTGGGAAATGCATACTAGGATCAACATGTCATCACTTCTTCCTTTGGAGATGTAACATTAAGGATTTACTGTGTTGGTGGTTAAATGTGTTATCTTGGACGATGTGAAATCTATGTAGCATGGGTACAAGTACGAGATACAGGTAACAATACACTGTGTGTATGATACAAAATTTCTCAAAAAATTAGGATGGTGCATTTTTGGGGACGTTGAACATGAAGTATAGGATAAATTTCACATAACCCATCCCCGTGCGTTTTTAGGGACGTTGAACATTAGGGTGGCTCATTTCACGTAACCCATCCCAGTTTAGGAGGTTTGACACAACCCACCCATTCTTTTTTTGTCATCAATGAGCCACCCTCTTTAAACTTTCTGAAAAACCACCCTCTATTGTTCTAACTCCATTAATTTTTGAGTGGAAAGTCTTAAATACCCCCATTTGAATTCTTCTCATTTCTGTTGTTTACATTTTTATTGAACTCTGCACATTTATGTTTTGTATAGTTGATGTAAACTTAACCCTACTAGAGAATTTTCAAGAATTTTAAAGGATTAAATTTACTAACACGTAATGCAGATCAAGTTAGAAATTATAACTATTAATTGGTTTGATGGATTTTCAAGATATGAAATAGTTTAACAAGCCCAATTAAAAATTCAATTCTAATAATCAATAATTATATATACCTAAGCGTTCTTGTAAGTAAAAGATGCAATCATGATTTGTACTCTAATTGGCAAGTAGAAGTACACACTCTCAATTATTTGTGAACAACAGGTAAATTAAATAATATTATAGAGATGATAAAGCAGTAGCACAGATATTTGAGAAGTGGAAAGAGTTTACTGGGTTGCAGATTGTGTGTAACTGCATTGGGGGAGCAGCGAGGTTGTGGGACTTGGCAGTCGACGATGTTGACAGCGGCGGTTGACGGTAGCGCTGGTGGCAAAGTCGACGGAGTTGCTGTCGACAAGTGGGGGGAAGGCCACAGTTGACGGAAGTTGCTGCAGTGGAATTGGTGGTGCAGGGGCGGTCGAGGCAAGCGGTGTGGTCGAGCGGAGGAAGGAGGGCGACGGGGCTGACGGGACTCTAGAGGAGGCAGGGTCGACGGCGGCGAGGGATCGAATGGTCGATTGGAGAAGGGATCGATGGGCTTGGGGAGTTGGGTTTCGGGATTCTAGAGGAAGAAGAAGAATGGTGTTAGGGTTTGACTTTGAGTAGATTAGGGTTTTGGGCTGAATTGATTTGGAGATTTGGGGTATATTTAGAGCTTCTCACAAACCCTAAACTTTATTAGGACTTCTCACAAACCCTAATAATTTTCTCAATTGTCTCACACAAAAAGAGGGTGAAGAACAATAACTCCACACAATAATTTTTTTAATCAATCATATCATATTTTCTCATTATTCTCAAGGCCTATATATAGGCTCAAAACAAATCCAAAACAAATCTCAAACAAATCTCTCAAATCTAAAATAAACATCTCAAATAAATATCTCAAATAAACTACATATGGCTAAATCTCAAAGTAAAATAAAACAGATTTGATGTCCTCATCAACAGTATTTGGATGCTTCCCTTTAAAAGTTCTCGAGAATGATCATTTTGATCCCAAGGTTTTAGTTGCTTTTGCATTTCACATTTCCTTGAAGAACAAGATCAGTGATTTTTATGTGTTGACAAGTGATTATATGTTAATCCTTTCCAATTGATATTGGTTAAACCTATCGGAAATCGGGGGTATATTGCAACTGTATGAGCCCTGACCAGGTTGCAAATTCTTCAACCATGTGCCTTCGTCGGACACGTCATGTGAACTCGGGGCACAAGTGACAAGTGGCCTTATTTACTCTAGCTAGGTATTAGTGGTCCAGTATAGGTAAAAATCTACATTGGCTGTATCTGGCATTCGGGTGATGCAAGTAAGAATAATTGGTTCATTGGGTAGTAGATATAGGAAAACTTACATGCTCTATGTTTATGAAAAGAAGAAAGTGTTGCATGTTAATGTGACAAAAGGAAGAATGTGATTACATGTTATGTATGCAAAAGATGGAAAATTTGCATGTTCTGTGTTATTATGTAAAAGAGTACGTTTCAAAATAACAAGACTAAAGGATTTTCATTGAATTGGGTGTTATCGATTATCATCATTATGACATGAGTTTTCTTAACACTAGCAGGAAATGAGATTCCCAGCATACGATGTTTTTTCTCTCCAATGTTATAGAATGGTGATACAGCAGTAGTTTCATTGAGAAAGTCGTGTATATTAGATATATATAGAAAGCAAGTGAACCAGAATGTAAGCTGGGAATAACATTCTGGTTACTTTTGTTTCCATTATCTAGATTTAATAGTTGCATATACGTATATATCAAAAAAAAAAAAATAGTTGCATATACGTAAATCGTTGGATATGAAGAGTTGCTTGCCGAGATGTGAATTAACCAAATCACTGTTTATATATATATATATATTCTTTTCAGAGTAGTGATTGTTTGTAGGTTGAGTTGTTCAGAGACTAGAAGCTTCACTATTGGACACCAAGAGCAGTGCAGGTCTAACTTGGTTATTTTTTGTAGTTATATCTTAAAAATACTTGCCCATGAGGATGTGTTCACAGAGTGTTGTAATCATTTGCGTAAGTTATGTAGTAAGTCTATCCAATAGGAAGTGCGTGAAATATGCAAATTACTCGTATACCTGATAAACATCTCCATATACAGTTGAGGCTCTACCGAATTATGTAGAAAAATTACAACATAAGAAAAAAAATAATGCAGTAATGGTCTTAGTTAGTAGCTCTGAATCCGGATTTGAAGATTAATAACATATCCAGGTCAGAGTAGTAACTAATTTTGGTTTTGGGCGTTAAAAGCAATAGAATAACCACCGTATCAATTTAGGGTTGATAAGTTATCCTGGTGTAAGTATAACAATAATGAAACTATCAGTGTTGCTGCTAATTTCAGTGTGAGCAATCAGACACGAGTTCTTTTATTGAGGGAGGACCTGCAAAAAGTTTCACATCGAAGGATGTTCTAGTGAGAGACCCTCCGAGCCCAAGTCAGTCACTAGTAGCATTGGTATCGGGTCGGGTCCTTCACTACCCGAACCCGGACCCGGACTTGGCCCACTACGGGTCCAAGAATTGGACCCGGACCCGTGAGGACCGGGTCCTATTAAAATATTCCTACCTGTTCGGGTAGGAGCGGCGAGTGGAGGCAGCGAGTGCATGGAACATTCTGGTTACTTTTGTTTCCATTATCTAGATTTAATAGTTGCATATACGTAAATCGCTGGATATGAAGAGTTGCTTACTGAGATGTGAATTAACCAAATCACTGTTTATATATATATATATTCTTTTCAGAGTAGTGATCGTCTGTAGGTTGAGTTGTTCAGAGACTAGAAGCTTCACTATTGGACACCAAGAGCAGTGTAGGTCTAACTTGTTTATTTTTTGTAGTTATATCTTAAAAAGACTTGCCCATGAGGATGTGTTCACAGAGTGTTGTAATCATTTGCGTAAGTTATGTAGTAAGTCTATCCAATAGGAAGTGCGTGAAATATGCAAATTACTCATATACCTGATAAACATCTCCATATACAATTGAGGCTCTACCGAATTATGTAGAAAAATTACAACACGAGAAAAAAAATAATACAGTAATGGTCTTAGTTAGTAGCTCTGAATCCGGATTTGAAGATTAATAACATATCCAGGATTTAGAATAGAGGAGAGAAAAAAAGGTATGAGTTTTGAGTCTGGAAGGTGAATATTTAGAATTGAGGAGGAAGGAGGGGAGGGATGAGGATAGAATATTTATTTTTATGTTGATTTTTTGGGTTTTTTTAACGGGTCCAGGTCCGGGTCGGGTCTTTTTTGAGCAGAACCGAATCCGGACCCAAAAGTACAACGGGCCCCATTTTAGGACCCGGACCCGGATATGCTGGGTTGGGTCTTTTTTGAGCAGAACCGAATCCGGACCCAAAAGTACAACGGGCCCCATTTTAGGACCCGGACCCGGATATGCTGGGTTGGTTCCGGTCCAATGTGGGTCCGGGTCGGATCCAGGTTTCGGGTATTTATACCAGTGCTAGTCACTAGAAAAATATTTAGGGTTTTTTTTGGAAAATGTTTGCTTACCTTCGACCGATGGAGGTGGATGAGGGTATTTATAAGATATGAATAAGCTATGGTCTGATAGACCAGAAACGTTTCTTTTACTGATTTGGCTAGAGATTATTATGATAAAGAGACAGAATAAGTAACCATTTCCTGATTTAGGGGATTTGACTAAGAGCTGCGATTGGCTGAAAATCCCTTCTTCGTGGGCAACAAGTAAGCTTTAATTGCAGATCTGGTTGGGTAAACGGGTATGGAGATCCATATTTTTTCAGTCAGCTCATTCTTGTTGTAAAATTATTGTATTACCCTCGGTAGCTTTGAGATATGTGCTGGGATCATATGTTTTCATTTTTCACCCGTATCAGTTAGTTACTCTCTTTAGAATGGAATTTTTATTAAGTAGGAGAAATTGTAATGGCCAACATTTTGGATAAAACATTTAATTTTCATCATGAGATTTATTGTGCATTAATGTTAATATATTCTAGGAAGTTAGAATCGGTTTAGGAGCAATTAGTGATTAATCGGTTAATCGGAAAATAATCGGGGATTAAATCGGAAAAATCGTTATATATATATATATATATATATATATATATATATATATATAAAATTAAAAAAAGATATATTCTCATTATGTAGGAACGCTAAATCATAACATGAAACTATTATGAGAGTACTTGGTTTGAGCAAAGTTTGGATTCTGGCTCTGGGTCGGGTCAGGTTTGTTGGTCGGTTCCATCAAACAAAAATAATCGGGGTGGTGGAGCAGTGCGAGCAGCAAGAGAAGGTGCAGCAGATGCGGGCCGGGTCAAGTATGTGACGGCATAGGGGAGCAATGACGGGTCGGGTTTGAGTTTGCTCGAGGAAGAAAAAGACATGTCGGGTTTGGGTTTGTGCGAGGACCAGAAGGGGTTTTGATTTTGGATTTGGATTTGAGTTTGGGCCGGATTGAGCCTAGATAATGCAAACGAGTTTGAAAATTGGAGGAGATTTAATCGGTTAATCGGGCACTTAAAATCGACTGATTAACCACTAATCGGCCGATTATACCCGATTAAATAGCTAACTATTGAAATAATATAAATCGCAAAAAAATCGCTTAGCTTCCGATTAGCGATTAATTTGGGATTAATCGCCCGTAATCGGGGATTTTAACTGCTTAGAATATATTATTACAGTTGACTAAGAAAGTGTCAATATTCTGCTGGATTGTATTAGATTTACCAGCTTGGTAAAGTTGGTTTGTTATAGGGATGGTGTTAGTATCTCGATTGTCTTTAGAAGTTCAATCTAAAGTCATAACAATTTGTTTCCTTTTTTGTCCTTGACCTTGAGTTATTTCAGTCGGCTATTTGGATGACTTCTATAGTATATGATGATCACTTCGAAAGGTCTAAGCAGATTATGGACTGGTATATTCCCATAACTAATTTTTTTAAAAAATGGCTTTTATAATTGTATTGATGGATATGTGGATCTCATCTTGGATACATTTTCAAAACACCCGTCAACTATTTTTCTAAAAAAAATGCCCCTCAACCCAGTTTCTCACTTTGGCCAAACATTTAAGCATGTAAGTTAATAGCTGATGCAAAAAGATTAAAATACCTTGCATATCTGGTGGGTAAAAGCGAGGAACTGAATTGAGGGGGTTTTGAAAATAATAATGAAAAAGTAGTTGGGGGGTGTTTTTGAAAATATAGCCTAACTTCTTTATACCTAGGAGCTATGAAGCACCGATACGGGTACGGCTATACGCGTAAGGGGACACAGGTACGGGGGATATGACAATTTTCAAAAAAGTAGGACACGGGATACGGCGGGGATACGGCTACATATATATATATATATATATATATATATATGTCAAAAAATATGAATATCTCTTGTTAATAAGAAAATGGTAAATATCTTTCATTAAACATAAATAAGATAATCCATAAAGACTACAATATTTGTCTATATGCATAAGCAATAACATAAGTAAACAAAGCAAGTTCATAAGCAATATAACATAAGCAGACAAATTAAATAATGGGACAAATTTCAGTCATATTAAATAGTTGGATAATAAAAAAATGCAGGATACAGGGATGTACAGGATACATGGACACGAGTATCGGATACGTATAGGATATGGGGACGGCACCCTCCGTGAAGTATCCGTGCTTTAGAGCCTAGGAGCCTTATGGGATGTATATGAATGGATGTTTTGTCAATTGAAGAGAAGATATGATATATGTTGTTTAGCATTTTGGAGTTTACTTTGCGTGCATGTTTGTAGAGCTAATCACATCATTTTCCAATCGTTTAACCTTGGGATAGAGAAACCTGATAATGAGAGAGGGAGGTAAGCTGACTGTAAGGAAAGTAAGAAAGAAGAGATGATACTAGAATCAAGGTTCCAAAGCGCTTAGAAGAAAAAAGGGGTGGACCATCGCTTCTACTTAGGCGGGCTTAAGTGTAGCATAAGCAAAAGAAAACGTTCAGCTATTTTTTAAATAGGCAAAATTCGAAAGAAAAAAAAAAACAACCCTCATCTATTAAATTTTGAAAAAATTACCATAAATTGTGTTTCTCAATATGGTGTTCATACTTCTAAAGCTTCTTGAGTTCACACTAATGCTGATGTGGAGTTCAGCTTTATAAGTATAAGGACCATACTGAGAAACACAGTTCACCGTATTTCAGACTTTGATAGCTGAGGGGTGTTTTTTTTCCTTCCAGAAATCGAAATAGTAGAGGAGTGTTTTTATTTCAAATTTAGTCTTTTAAATAAGAAGTTTAGGAATTTTGGAGCAGGTGTATTTAAAGTATCTTGAACGGCTCAAGTAGAAATGGGTAAGAAATTAACCTAATAATGCTTTTATTAAACTTTGTGCTTTTGTACAATGATTGTTGAGATTTTGATAAATTGGAATATTATTTGCTCATCTAGGAACATCTTCGCTTTTCAATCTTTGACATATCTTATCTCAAATTATTTTTCTGGTACCCTGCACCCTAATTAAATTTTTTATAAACCTTATTCTGGGAAGCTACTTCAAACAATGGTTATAAAGATTATCCCATCCGGTCCGGCCGATTTGGTCATTTTTCAAGGGGCTTCATTGACACAAACCCCAAGATAACTCGGGGATTGGCCGAATTTGGAATTTGATCGGATGGATCGGCCTGATCCCGACCCAAAACCACTGATCCTATGATTAAAAAGTTAGAATATTTGAATATTCTATACATGTGGATCCTCTTATCCATGGAATCGAGTTCTAATTGTGTAATGAACATTATTTCATGTCTAGCTTATATTTGTCTTTTCTTTGTATGTAAATAGAATTTGCATTATTTGCTCTACCTATTTGCGACATTGATAATTACATGCAAGTAATTAAAATATTCAAGTCTGATTGAAGATATTAAATTTGTAAAAAGAATTATTTAAATTCATCAATTCATTTTAAAAAAAAACTAATTATGTGTTAGAAAGAATTTGATTATAGAAACAGATATTTTTTAAAAAAATTTTAAAAAACCTGATATACTGATCCGTACATATTCCAGTCCAAATATTTTGAAAAACCCGATCCTGCGCCCAATCCCGAGTTTTAAAACCTCGCTTCAAACACCTTAAATTTGACGAACGTACAGTGCTTTTGTGGGCATTTTGGTTTTTGGGGCCAAGAGCCAAGAATTACGAATGAATTATTTTGCACTTCAATTTTCTTACATACCATAATTTGACAAATTTGTAATCTCAGCTATCATTTTTATAACGCATACTTAAGATGTTATTCTTTCTTTCATCAATAAAAGCAATGATACTCACGCATTTTACTTGCTCAAGCAAAAATAATTGCTTATCATTTACACATTTTATTTGCAGGAGCAAAGTTTCAATGAAGTTGCGATCAAACCGAAAGGAATCCAAGATTCGGAAGAACCAGTTCAATCATCCTCAAAACTGCATGAAGGACTAGACCATAGCCCCATCAAAGATCAGTAAAAAATACCCTCAAACAGACTGAGGGTATTTTTCATATCACCTCCAAGTTTTCTGATAGGGAGGTCGGTTCTTGTTATAATCTTACCACATGAACTGAAGAGGAAATATTAGTTATGATTAAGGCATTTTCTTGACATTCTGATCCTACTTCCTTTTGGTCTGTCAGTTTAGAAAGGTGGTGTCGAACTGCTTTTGTTGTGTATATTTCGTGGTCTCTCATATACATGTCCTCGAAACGTCTTTTCGGAATTTAATTTGTATTGTGGTGGAATTATCCTGACATTTAAATGAGTTATGGTCCATCTATTCTTTAGAGTTTAGTATTATGGCATGTGCAATGAATGTGAATCAAAAATCATTTGATCCTTTATTTACTACCATAGGAGATAGTGAAAATAGTGAGATGGTTAGAGCCCCCACAATCGGGTTTGCTAAAATGCCATTTTATGCATTCTTAGCTACTGTAGCTGACCGACTTGTGAGCTATTTTACCATTTTTTACCCATTTCGCTACAGTAGAAAGGTAAAAATAGCAATGGATATAACAAAATGCATATTATGTGATGAAACATCATGTTTCGTTTGGATTATTTAAATATATTTTTAAATAATTGGACGGAACAATAAAAAAAATTAAAAAACAAAGAAAAAAATCCAGAAAAGCAAAATAAATTTTTGGGTCCAATTCCCTTGAATTTTTTTTTTTTCCAAATGACCGTCATTGATTACTGGTTGCAATTATTTAAAAACTTTTGCAAATTGTTAAATCGTGTTTGCAAATTGTTAAATGTTTTTGCAAAAAACCTCCTTAAAATATGGATGGTTATTTTGCAATTTTTTTTTTTACTTTTGGGACGAAAGATCTCGTATATTTTATTAATATTTTTTCGGTTTTTGGCGATATAAATTGTTTTTTTAACATGTTTTTTTATATGTTTCGTCTGTTTCATTTTGAGCGAAAATATGCATTTTTTGTTTTTTGACGACAGTAGCATTTCGTCAAAATGAAAAGGTAAAATATGTATTTTTTCATTTTTTACCTCAAAGGACTGGACTGTGGATGCTCTTATATGTTAGAGGCTTAAAAAATTTTTAGAGAAAAGTGTCTTCTGGACTTCCATTATGTGATTCAGAAAATACATTCTCTTCCTCCTCCCATATATGTTAAGAGGCGTAAAAAAGTTTTAGAGAAAAGTGCCTTCTGGACTTCCATTATGTGATTTAGAAAATACAATCTCTTCCTTCTCCCACAAGTGGTCTCATCAATTTAAATACTTCCGCCCCATAATATGTTGTGAATTAAATTTTGAATTTGGTAGTTAAAGTAATCGTGGGGCCCCCTTAGTAAGGGAGGAATTAATTGGCACTTGCAGTGCACAAATCTATAGACCCGCAGTCACACACCCTTGTCAGTTATAACCCTACTTACTGTATTATTATAATTATTAGAGAATAAGGGATTGGGTGTCACTCTAACTAATTTAGTTAGGGAGACATCAAAATCTATCTTGTCTCTCTAAAATTAAAATCTATATCGTTAGATGTGATCTAAATATTTAAAGTATGTGTGTACAAACCTAAACAGAATGCGATGAGTTTTAACCATTAATCATGCAACCAACAGATTGACATTTTGAAAAGGATTTAGAATTGCTCAATTTTCAGTTTACACGATGAGTGGGTAATATTCAAATTCATTCTACACAATTTTTGTAAAGTAGATCATATCCAAAAATGTGGATTTTAACTTTAGAAAGCCTCATTGCTGCCGTTGCTCACTGTTGTTGTTGCAGTCATCGCTCGTTGTCATTGCTTGCTGCCTTTGTGCCGCGTCGTTGCTCCTCTTCTTTCCGTTGTTCGTCTACGGTCGTAATCATCGTACTCTAGGCACAACTTGGAGATATATATATATATATATATATATATATATATATATATATATATCATGTTACAAGATTTGTATTTTTGATTGTATTGTCATGCGATAGCATAATTGAATAATTGGATTTAATATTGTGAAAGAAATATTTTTTTAGATATCATAATTGTCAATTTCTGATTTAATCACCGAATATGTGCATGAATTTATGTCTGGTCATAAATTCTATTTTTGTGAATCGAGATTTTAAAATGAAAGTATCAGATTTTCTGTCCAATCTTTTGCCTAACTTTGTATTGGGATTTGACCCAGTTCCCTGTAACCAAATTTAGAACTTTATGTGTGTTTTAGCCTTCTGAGTGTAGAATGTGTAGAATTCAGAACATCTTTGGGTTTTGCAAACCGATTTATAGGATTTTGGGATACTTATGTTTTAGTACTGTAACATCTAAATTTTTAGAATACTTTTTGAGGTATCGTCCCAGTGAATTAATTGAAATAACAAATTGTTGGTAGAATTAAAATCTAAGATTAACTAGAATATTAATGGACACTGTTAGGAGTTAGTTTATAACTTTTGTGAGGTTTAATAATGACTTTTCAGGGGAATTATAAGCATGAGAATTTGATCCTATGTTACTGCCTGTACATTAGACATGTAACAAACTTAGTATGGCTATTGAACTTAGAAAGTGTCGAGTGATTATGCGTTGAATTTGTAGGAGAGTCTATTTTGTGGAATTCCTAATGACATTGGTTTTTCTTTCTTGCAGCAGCAGGAAAGTGTGTTTTAGTGCTGACATGTATTGCTGCCCAGATTTGTTTTAGGAGAGTATATATATATATATACTAGGTTTGCCCGTTGACACGTGCCTACAGCACGTCTTCGGAATGGTGCACCTGGTTTGATTATATAAAATAGTTTTGGAGATCCACCAAATTAATTGAAGTAGCAAACATATTATATGAGAAAGCAGTAAATTTACCTTTAAGCTTAACCATCGCCTTCTTGATCATTAGCTTGAACTTACCTGGAATGCATATAGTTTGTTAGAAATACTGCATAGAGTTTTTTTAAACTTCAGCATCACTTTTAGATGCTTCTAATAATTATGCAAGAACATTATCATATTGGTTTTATAGAGCTTACTCTAATCCCATAACCACTGTGAGTATGTCTAAATACAATGGTAACGCAAATGCACGTGTGAAGGTATCTACAATACCAATAATCTAAATATTTGTTTGTCTGAGACTCAGTTTGCAATTGAAATATCACTTATTATTATTTCAACCAAAATGAAATACATGAAGTTCTCAAAACTCTAATCCAAGCTAATTATTTCTTTTATCTCCACTGTGTCTCCCCATTGCACCTTTATAAAAAAAATTAAAATAAATAAATAACAAATTTACTTTAGCTGTCTTTCTTGAGTGGAGAATGTGCATGAATTATTTCAACCAAAATGAAATACATGATGTTCTCAAAACTCTAATCCAAGCTAATTATTTCTTTTATCTCCACTTTGTCTCCCCATTGCACCTTTATAAAAAAAAATCAAAATAAATAAATACAAATTTACTTTAGCTGTCTTTCTTGAGTGGAGAATTTGTAGCACCCCGAATTTCTAATATAATATCTTAAAAAATACGTGGCACAATTCCCAGCATCAACTTCAAATGTAATATTAAACATAGTCCAAAAACACAGATAATTTTATTTCATCTTTTACTACAACAATCTTCACAAACACAGCAGAATACAAAATACCTTGAATTACAAACTTTCTTTTTATAACACTTCTTTTACAAAAGCTCTATTACATCAATTTATCTCAAGAATCCAAACTCCAAGCTCTAAGCAACAACAACCTTTAAAACATGAGGCTAGAGATAATCCCTAACCTCCAAAACTAAAGGGGTCAGCCATAAAGGTGTGAGTGACATAAAACAAAGCAACATAATTAAATCATGAAACACTGAGTCATCGACAACATGTATTATCAGCAAGAGTAAATGAAATGAGAAATAACAAATAAGTAAAGTATGAAAACATCAAGGAATAGTAAGTAGTAGTTCATGAAAACGTCAAGTGATTCTAGACTAAGTATCAAGTGTAGAAAAAACAGGAAAACACAAGCACAAAACCAAGTCAAGAAAACACATTTCTAAATGCTGACTCTCTAACGCATACTTGTCGGATTCTATGCATTCCATAGTACATAGGTCCGGTGCAAGGCCTTAACGATCTCCACTTATAGGGATAACCCCTCGTTATGCAAATAATCCTACTACGGTGATGGAAAACAAGATCCAGAATACTCCGCGAATAGGCACCACAGCCCTCAACGTGCAAGCATCATGTAAGATAGCTCAAAAACAACCGGAGAATCATCTCCCAAACCCGTGTACCTCACGAATAGGCTTGCAAGGCCCTCGACATGCAGATACACCAGCTACATTCTGTGAATAGGCCTGCCGACCCTCGACACGCGAATGCACCATGCATGCTCCGTGAATAGGCCTGCAGACCCTCGACACGCGAACACACAAATGTCCTCTCGGGACATAACAACAAACAGTCCTGAAACGCATCCGTTGGACTAACAAAACTATGAGCCTATACTTACGTTTCCCAAGTTCCATCACATCCCACTAGTGCTTGTCCTTAAGTTGATTATTATTAAACCACAAAATTCCCCATCTCTAGAGTTAGTGTATCCTGCCGGACTTAAATACTTAACAACTAAACCAAGACCCCCCCGGTCTATCTCAACAATCTCAACTTGCCGGTTCACAGGACTCCCACTCAACTCCTAGAGATCTCAACAAGACCAAAAATTCACACATCTATCGTCAGAACGATCATAGGGAGAAACCTTTCCAATCAACAAAACCCAAATCTTTATAAAATTCTATAATTCAAATCCAACAATAAAATACACTACAAAAGAAATTCGATTTACCGGCGAATTTTCCCCGGCGTTTTACTAGTAGCGCCGGGGTAGGTAGAGATTAGGAATGGGGCACCAGATGGGATGGTTATATACCGGCGGCCGAATTAAAACGCCGGTGAATCCGCGTATTCACCGGCGTTTTATTTAAAAACGCCGGTGAAGTGTATAATTCACCGGCGTGTTTAATTAAAACGCCGGTGAAAAGCTGCGATAAATCCCATCTACCCTAACCTTTCGCTCGCCATTTCCCCAAATCCCAAAAAAATAAAAAACAAGGCGCTTCGTTTTCCCTCCTTCCTCGCTCTACTTCCCGCGCGTTTGCCTTCGCCGCTTCGTCCTCTTCGACGGCCTTCGAACATTCGTCATCGTCCCTTCTTCCCTTCGCCATTTTTGATTTCCCTCCTCCCTATCCCGATTTGGAGGTGAATCGGCGAACGGAAACGACCGTCTCGCCCCGCTCTCTCTCTATCTCCTTCCCCGCGCTCGTCGCCCCGCTCTCTCTCTCTCTTCGGTATCATCTGTTGATTCCCCTTATTTTTGAAACTTAGCATGTTTTTTTCTGATAGATGCATGTTGATTTTCTTAACATGAATGGTTTAGTTGGGATGAAGAATTAATAGAAAAATATATGATTAGGTAAAGGAAATTTTCATGTTCTTATACTGTTAATGAAGCTGATTTCATGCATCTGATTGTCTTCTTGGCATGTTTATTTGATATAAAATGGGTTCACTGTGAACTGACGATGCTATAGCTACGTATGCCTAAATGGTCCGGATATGCACAACAATTGGGTTTTAGATTTAGTTGGGCACAACCATTAGTGGAGCAACATATATGCTCAGATAATGTAAATTTTCATTTCAAGAAACTGTTAAAGTTACCTGCAGATTGCCCTCTTTGGCATGATTTTTTAACCAAAAATGGGTTCACTTCCAAACTAAGTATGCTGCTAGAAATTTTATCTTCTTTTATTGTTAAAGAAGCTTATTCCATGCATCTGATAGTCATCTTGGCATGTTTTTTTAACCAAAATGGGTTCACTGTGAACTGAGGATGTTATAGCTACGTATGCCAAAATCCTCCGGATATGCTAAACAATTGGGTTTTAGATTTAGTTGGGCTAAAGAATTAGTAGAGCAACATATATGCTCAGATAATGAAAATGTTCATTTCAAGATACTGTTAAAGTAACCTGTTTGCCATCTTTGGCATGATTTTTTAACAAAAAATGGGTTCACTTCCTAACTAAGTTTGCTGCTAGAATTTTCATCTTCTTTTATTGTTAATGAAGCTTATTTCATGCATCTGATTGCCTTCTTGGCATGTTTTTTTGATATTAAATGGGTTCACTGTGAACTGAGGATGTTATAGCTGTATGCCAAAATCCTCCGGATATGCACAACAATTGGGTTTTAGATTTAGTTGGGTTCAAGAATTAGTAGAGCAACATATAAGCTCGGATAATGGAAATTTTCATTTTAAGATACTGTTAAAGTAACCTGATTGCCCTCTTTGGCATGATTTTTTAACCAAAAATGTGTTCACTTCCAAACTAAATATGCTGCTAGCATAGGCCTCATCTTCTTTCACTGTTAATGAAGCTGATTTCATGCATCTGATTGTCTTCTTGGCATGTGTGTATTTGAATCATTGACAGGTACAACATGCCGAGGCGTGGAAAGAGGTTAAATATAAATGATGGCAACGAGAGCCATGGGGATGAGCAGCCACTACATAATAGTGGCAGTCAAACAGAAGAGGGTGAGGGTAGCACGCCGCCCACTGTCAAAAAACATCGTGGGCGGACTAAGATGACGAATATTTGGAGGCTTCAGAATGACGAAAGGATCGAGGTGGAGGCGAACGGTGTTGGGCAACCGGTTGGCTATAACGCCAGCAAATTTTCTTCCTTCATTGGGGTTATAGCAAGGAACCCCCGGATACTTCCTTTGTCATACGAGAGTTGGCCGAAGGTGCCAACCACCACAAAGGCCACTGCTATTACAACAATTAAGGTATTTATCATCTAAAATACATAATTGGTCGACGAAAAATTATTATTGAAATATGTATTTTTAGTGATGGGTAATAAATTTTGCAGCAATACTTCTCGTTCGCCGACTCCCTTACGCCTTGGGTTGAAAAGTCACTCTCCAAGAAGTGGAGGGACCACAAGAGTGAATTGAAATCGAAGTTTTATGACAAAGACCTTTCAGAGGAGGAGAATGCAATGAATGTGCAAGAAAATGTGGAGCCTTCAGATTGGCAATTTCTTGTGCACTACTGGAGTTCGGCGATCGGTCAGATATTTACATTAAACACACAAAAATCTAATGAGTAGGTGATTGTATGGCTACTGTAATGAATTTTTCTGCTAACTTCATTGTGGCATGTACAGAAAAGGGCGGAGGTGGGAGCTGCCAGTCGGTCAAAGCAGCTAGTGCTGCACACCGCTGGTACACAGAGCTTCGCTCTGGTTCGGGAAGAATTGGTAGGCACAATAGTATTGAACATTTTTTACTTACAGTTATTTGTTTATAACCATTTCATCTTACTAATATATAGGCAGAAGATTTGGGGGGGCCTACGGAGTTTGGGGACATTGACTTTTTTGATGCCACCCACAAATCAAAGGATGGGACGTATGCGAGCCCTGAGGCAGCACGGATTCTGGTAATTTGTGAACTAATATCTAATGAGTAGTCGAAATCTCATCTGCTTTTAACTCTGATTGTTATGTCCTTTTACAGACTAACGCTCGGAAAAGGTATGATGAAATCTCCTCTGCTTCAGATTCGGACCCTACGGCGGCACGCCCAGATTGACGTACCCGGCAGAGAGTTGCCTTGATCGATGTTAGGGGAAAGGAGAGGCATGGACGTGTCCGTGGTATGGGCCTAGGACCAACCCCCTCGCGGCTATTTGGACGGAGTGAATATAGTTCAAGTGGCAATCGGGACGAGGAGATGACTGCCTTAAAGGCACAAGTTGCACTCCTCCAAGAACAAATGGCCAATTTAATAGGGTAGCAGTCCCAAGTCCCACCCAGGGTAAGTATTTAAATTGGTTTTTTTAAAGAGATTATGGTCTTGAATGCATGAAAGACACGTACTAGTGTTTGTGAGTGTGCATTGTGGCTGTCGTCTATAAGTATTTTGTCTATGTTTCTTAAGTGGGCTGTGATTAGAAAGAAAGGGCTGGAGTGGAGATCTGGAAACCCAAATAGAGACATCTCGTTTATTATAATCTATACTTTTTGTTGGACCAATCCCCTCTTGTTGTTGTTGCTGATGTCTCTATGTGTCCGTGTGTTGAAGGCAAAGAAGGGATGAGGGGAGAGATGAGGAAAATGCCGCTATGTTAGCCTGGTGTATCCTCATTCTCTACCAGCCCTCTTTTTGGCTCCATATATGGCTTATATATTAAATGGGTTTCCTTCCACGATGACAGTCTGTAATACTACACTTGATATGAGCCCTGTTCATAGCTGCACCCTATTGCATACTCACAAATAACTAATACGTGTCGTTCATGCATTGTATTACCAATCCCACTTTGGCACATAACATGCTTAGATGACATTGTGTGACCTGCTGATAAGGTTTGTTCAGCCGCGTTGTTGTACTGATTTGGAGGATTTTGGTATGCTAGCAGCATACTTAGTTTCACAGTGAACCCATTTTTTGTTACAAAATCATGCCAAAGATGGCAATCTGCAGGTTACTTTAACAGTACCTGAGCTTATATGTTGCTCTACTAATTCTTGAGCCCAACTAAATCTAATTTTCTTAAGTGGGCTGTGATTAGAAAGAAAGGGCTGGAGTGGAGATCTGGAAACCCAAATAGAGACATCTCGTTTATTATAATCTATACTTTTTGTTGGACCAATCCCCTCTTGTTGTTGTTGCTGATGTCTCTATGTGTCCGTGTGTTGAAGGGAAAGAAGGGATGAGAGAGAGATGAGGAAAATGCCGCTATGTTAGCCTGGTGTATCCTCATTCTCTACCATCCCTCTTTTTTGGCTCCATATATGGCTTATATATTAAATGGGTTTCCGTCCACGATGACAGTCCGTAATACTATACTTGATATGAGCCCTGTTCATCGCTGCACTAAATCTAATACCCAATTGTTGTGCATATCCGGAGGATTTTGGCATACGTACCTATAGCATCCTCAGTTCACAGTGAACCCATTTTGTTAAAAAAAACATGCCAAGATGACAATCAGATGCATGAGATAAGCTTCATTAACAGTAAAAGAAGATGAGGATGACAATCATGCCAAAGATGGCAATCAGGTTACTTTAAAAGTATCTTAAAATTAAAATTTCCATTATCTGAGCATATATGTTTCTTTAAAAGTGACTGTGACCAATTGTTCTTAATTGGGTTGTGATTAGAAAGAGACGAGTTGGAGTGGAGATCTGGAAACCCATATAGAGACATCTCGTTCATAATAATTTATTATTATTGTTGTTCTTGTCGATCTTGCTGTTGTTGCTGATGTCTCTATGTGTCCGTGTGTTGAAGGGAAAGAAGGGATGAGAGAGAGATAAGGAAAATGCCGCTATGTTAGCCTGGTGTATCCTCATTCTCTACCATTCCTCTTTCTGGCTTCTATATTTGGTTTCTTTCCACGATGACAATTCCATAAAACTACACTTGATATGAGCCCTATTCGTCATTTTCGATTTCCCTCCTCCGCTCTCTCTCGCTCTCTTCGGTATCATTTCTTGATTTCCCTTATTTTCCAAACTTAGCATATTTTTCAGATAGATGCATCTTGATTTGCTTAACTTGAATGGTTTAGTTGGGATGAAGAATTAATAGAAAAATAAATGCTTAGATACTGGAAATTTTCATGGTCTTTTACTGTTAATGAAGCTCATTTCATGCATCTGATTGTCTTCTTGGCATGTTTTTTTGATACTAAATGGGTTTAGTGTGAACTGAGGATGCTATACCTACGTACGCCAAAATGGTCTGTGATTTGGACAACAAGTTGGTTTTAGATTTAGTTGGGCACAACAATTAGTGGAGCAACATATAATTAAGCTCAGTTAATGGAAATTTTCATTTTAAGGTACTGTTAAGGTATCCTGCAGATTGCCCTATTTTGCATGATTTTTTGATCAAATAATGGGTTCACCACCAAACTGAGTATGCTGCTAGCATCCCCATCCTCTTTCACTGTTAATGAAGCTCATTTCATGCATCTGCTTGTCTTCTTGACATGTTTTCTTGATACTAAATGGGTTTAGTGTGAACTGAGGATGCTATACCTACGTACGCCAAAATGGTCTATGATTTGCACAACAAGTTGGTTTTAGATTTAGTTGGGCACAACAATTAGTGGAGCAACATATAATTAAGCTCAGTTAATGGAAATTTTCAATTTAAGGTACTGTTAAGGTATCCTGCAGATTGCCCTCTTTTGCATGATTTTTTGATCAAATAATGGGTTCACCACCAAACTGAGTATGCTGCTAGCATCCCCATCCTCTTTCACTGTTAATGAAGCTCATTTCATGCATCTGCTTGTCTTCTTGGCATGTTTTTTTTTGATAATAAATGGGTTTAGTGTGAACTGAGGATGCTATAGCTACGTATGCCAAAATGGTCTGTGATTTGCACAACAAGTTGGTTTTAGATTTAGTTGGGCACAACAATTAGTGGAGCAACATATAATTAAGCTCAGTTAATGGAAATTTTCATTTTAAGGTACTGTTAAGGTATCTTGCAGATTGCCCTCTTTTGCATGATTTTTTGATCAAATAATGGGTTCACCACCAAACTGAGTATGCTGCTAGCATCCCCATCCTCTTTCACTGTTAATGAAGCTCATTTCATGCATCTGCTTGTCTTCTTGGCATGTTTTCTTGATACTAAATGGGTTTAGTGTGAACTGAGGATGCTATACCTACGTACGCCAAAATGGTCTGTGATTTGCACAACAAGTTGGTTTTAGATTTAGTTGGGCACAACAATTAGTGGAGCAACATATAATTAAGCTCAGTTAATGGAAATTTTCATTTTAAGGTACTGTTAAGGCATCCTGCAGATTGCCCTATTTTGCATGATTTTTTGATCAAATAATGGGTTCACCACCAAACTGAGTATGCTGCTAGCATCCCCATCCTCTTTCACTGTTAATGAAGCTCATTTCATGCATCTGCTTGTCTTCTTGGCATGTTTTCTTGATACTAAATGGGTTTAGTGTGAACTGAGGATGCTATACCTACGTACGCCAAAATGGTCTGTGATTTGCACAACAAGTTGGTTTTAGATTTAGTTGGGCACAACAATTAGTGGAGCAACATATAATTAAGCTCAGTTAATGGAAATTTTCATTTTAAGGTACTGTTAAGGTATCCTGCAAATTGCCCTCTTTTGCATGATTTTTTGATCAAATAATGGGTTCACCACCAAACTGAGTATGCTGCTAGCATCCCCATCCTCTTTCACTGTTAATGAAGCTCATTTCATGCATCTGCTTGTCTTCTTGGCATGTTTTTTTGATAATAAATGGGTTTAGTGTGAACTGAGGATGCTATAGCTACGTACGCCAAAATGGTCTGTGATTTGCACAACAAGTTGGTTTTAGATTTAGTTGGGCACAACAATTAGTGGAGCAACATATAATTAAGCTCAGTTAATGTAAATTTTCATTTTAAGGTACTGTTAAGGTATCCTGCAGATTGCCCTCTTTTGCATGATTTTTTGATCAAATAATGGGTTCACCACCAAACTGAGTATGCTGCTAGCATCCCCATCCTCTTTCACTGTTAATGAAGCTCATTTCATGCATCTGCTTGTCTTATTGGCATGTTTTCTTGATACTAAATGGGTTTAGTGTGAACTGAGGATGCTATACCTACGTACGCCAAAATGGTCTGTGATTTGGACAACAAGTTGGTTTTAGATTTAGTTGGGCACAACAATTAGTGGAGTAACATATAATTAAGCTCAGTTAATGGAAATTTTCATTTTAAGGTACTGTTAAGGTATCCTGCAGATTGCCCTCTTTTGCATGATTTTTTGATCAAATAATGGGTTCACCACCAAACTGAGTATGCTGCTAGCATCCCCATCCTCTTTCACTGTTAATGAAGCTCATTTCATGCATCTGCTTGTCTTCTTGGCATGTTTTCTTGATACTAAATGGGTTTAGTGTGAACTGAGGATGCTATACCTACGTACGCCAAAATGGTCTGTGATTTGGACAACAAGTTGGTTTTAGATTTAGTTGGGCACAACAATTAGTGGAGCAACATATAATTAAGCTCAGTTAATGGAAATTTTCATTTTAAGGTACTGTTAAAGTATCCTGCAGATTTCCCTCTTTTGCATGATTTTTTGATCAAATAATGGGTTCACCACCAAACTGAGTATGCTGCTAGCATCCCCATCCTCTTTCACTGTTAATGAAGCTCATTTCATGCATCTGCTTGTCTTCTTGGCATGTTTTTTTGATAATAAATGGGTTTACTGTGAACTGAGGCATCTTTGGAAATTTTCATTTCAAGATACTGTTAAAGTAATCTGTTTGCCATCTTTGGCATGATTTTTTAACCAAAAAAGGGTTCACTTCCAAACTGAGTTTGCTGCTAGCATCCCCATCTTCTTTTACTACTACTAAAGCTTATTTCATTAAGATCCAGGATGGCAAATTTTGATTGGGCTGTGATTGGATTGTTCAGTGGCTGTTGTCTATGTTCTTAGTTGGGCTGTGATTAGAACGAGAGGGCTCGAGTGGAGATCTGGAAACCCATATAGAGACATCTTCTTCATGATGATTTATTATTATTGTTGTTCTTGTCGCTCTTGTTGTTGTTGCTGATGTCTCTTTGTGTTCGTGTGTTGAAGGGAAAGAAGGGATGAGAGAGATGAGGAAAATGCCGCTATGTTAGCCGGGTGTATCCAAAGTCTTTACCATTCTTCTTTCTGTTTTCATTTCTGGCTTCTATATTTGGTTTCCTTCCACGATGACAGTTCCCTAAAAATACACTTGATATGAGCCCTATCTTATTTTTCTTATTTTTCTTATATTTGGTTTCCGTCCACGATGACAGTTTCATGGATTGTCTGAACAATCCATGAAAGAGATGCTTAGATACTGAATTTTTATTTGTTTTACTGTTTTAGGTAGTGGATATTCCCAATCAAGGGAGAGAATATAGAGTTTTCAAGTTAGATACTGAATTTTCATTTGTTTTGTTATTTTAGATATATTTTTTAAAAAAATTAAGTACCGGATTTTTAGCATTGCAATGTAATTATTTTACCTCTCTATATATCATCAACAATTCCATTTGCAATTGGCACTTTGATCTTATAATTTAAGATACAGTTAGATTTTTTTGCAAGTTCAAAAAATATGTATATTCTGTATTGTGGTATACTGTTGAACTAAACTATTGTTTTTTTTGTTCACAGAGCGGTCGCCCAGATGAAGAAAATTCTGATGATCAGAATTGAAGCTCCTCGAGGGTATGAATCCGTGGTCCTCCTTGCTGTTCTTGTGTCCTTGCTGTATGATTGTTCTTATGTCCTTCTTGCTGTTATGTCAGACTGTTTTTTTTGGATGAGAGTTATGTCAGACGGTTTAGTTGGGATGTTTGCCAGACTTGAGATATTTGGGATGTTGAGATATTTGGGATGTTCGTCGGTCTATTAGTTTGGTTGTGATTATGACTGTTAATTTTGCGGTGAATTTGGGGGGCACTGTTAATTAGTTTGTTGAGATATTTGGGATATGACACGTGTTAAACTTTATTATTCTTGTGTTTGGTTGTCATTTGCGCATTAATATGAAATGAAATTGGTTGAATCAGTTATGAATTAGTTTACAGGTTTTGTAAAAGAAACTGTGAATTGGAATCGAACGGAAAACGGAGAAAGGAATACAAACGGGCATAGCTAGACCGGATTTTTATAAAATGCCGGTCTATCTATTGAATTAGTTGCAGTGTGCGATAGACCGGCGGTCACACAAACGCCGGTGTATGCCGCTAGACGCCGGTGAATACCGTCAGATGTAACGGCAAAAAGGAACAAACGCCGGTGTAGTTGGGTTTACCGGTGTTTTTGATCACGCCGGTGCTTGTGAGTAGGGAAAAGCGGGCAGTCATAAACGCACATACACCGGCGGTCACAGACCGCCGGTGTACGTTCATTCTACACCGGCGTTTCTATAAACGCCGGTAAATTGATGAACACCGGCGGTTTATAGCCGCCGGTGAATGTATATTGGGGGGTAAAGGACGGCACTCAGAGGACCCCATACACCGGCGTTTTTAGGCCGCCGGTGTAGGTATCACATTTACCGGCGCCCAGTAAAACCGCCGGTGTAGATCCCTTCCTTTCCGCGACGCTCGTTTCGGTGGCATTTGGACCGGCGCTATTATAAACGCCGGGAAAAGTTTTACCGGCGTAAAAAAACGCCGGTAAAGACGTAAAAAAACGCCGGGAAAGCGAGTTTCTTTTGTAGTGATATCTTGAAAATAAATGTTCTATAGAAACAATAATATTTAGAATAGTAAGTTATAGATCCAAAAATATTTAAAGAATCAACCATTTAATGAACACCTGGAAAACTCAAGAAAGCATCAGTATCAGTCGACTGTAAAAGGCATCAGTCTACTGTCCAGAGCGAAAATCCAACACTTTGAGAAAATACAAAAACAGAGCAGAGACAGTCGACTGGAGAAATGGTTCAGTCGACTGTTCCGCACGAGATTTCAAGAAAAAACGAGAAAAACACAGCAGCCAGGTAGCGACAGTCGACTGTCGAAACATACTAGTCGACTGCCTCACCTACAGACTGCAGTTTGGGTTGTGCATAATTCAACCGATACGAAGATTTACCTTACAAAAATAAATTCTAATAAAAGTATATTTCTGATATGATCTAATACAACTTATAGGATATACAAAATCCATAAAAACCAATCAAAAACCACTTGAATTGATAAAATAGCTTTTTGATGAACTTCTTCAAAATAAAAACATGAAGTGTGCATATATCAAAATTAGAGTTTTTAATAATAAATCATAATTCAAAATAACTTTGTTTTATATTCCCAACCCACCTCGATACTAAAATAAGTTGAGATATAGTAAAATCCTTCGAAAACACGAAAAACTCAATTTCTTCTTAAACAACAAAAATACAATATTTATGAAAACGTTTGTGCATATATACTTGTGCACCAAAATAACTTCATAAATCCATAATCTAAAATAACAAATATTCAGATTTAAAACTTAGTATTTGAGAAATTCAAATTCGAACGGTATCTTTCACAAAATCACAAATCCCCAAATTTAATCAAAATGTATCAATCCCCGATTTTAGTCATCATAACTCAAATTCTCAAAACATGGTCTTTTAAACCATTACTCATTCTCAAAATTTCTCAAACTTAATCTCAACCATTCTCAATAGTTGACTCATAAACAAATTTATCATCAACATGGCCAAGTTACATTTATCCAACTCGCCAATAGTCCAAAAATCTCTTCTTTAATCAATTAATGCATAACATCCATCATACTCAATCAAATCATAAATAAATCCAAAAGAAATAGCCTACACAAAATTTATATTAGGTTTTCCTACAATCCAAAATCATCCACATGAAATTCAACTCACAATAACAAGGGTTCTTCTCAAAGATCCAATTTTATCATCCATCCAACATACATATTCATACCAAACCCTAGCATGCTTTCTAATAGATGGAACACCACATACCACATGCATAAAACAAAACAACAAAATAATTTACATCACTCACATACAACATACACCAAACAAAATGAAACAAAACAAGCCACTCACCTTGAATGAAGAAATCCGATAAGAAAGCCTTTCTTTTGCGAAATCCAAGATCTTCTCTTTCAATCTCCAAGAAAAATAAAAATAATAAAACATTTGTGTTGTGCGGCGAAAGACGGCTGCACTCCGTCTTTTATATAGGCCGGAAATTGAAAGATTAGGGTTTTAAACACATTTGCAAAATAATTCTTTAACAAATTATTACTTTACATATATAAACTTTTCTTTATAAAGTAGTTAAAATAAGTTAAATAAATTAAAACCAAATCCTTTTACTACTGAGTTGTCCAGCAATTGAACACAGCCCAGAAATACAGAAAAATCGGATTTGTACTCAGGGTGGCCATTTTGCACAAAAGTCCTTCTTTTTTAATATTTGCAAATACATCATAAAATATTCGTAAAAATCCAAAAAATTCAGAAATAATATCTAATAATACATATTATATTTTCCAATTAAAATATCTGACTTTTACTTTCCAGGAAAATATTTGCACAAGATCCAACATAAATTCCATATTTGCAAAAACACCCTATTTGTTTAAATCTTTACCAAATCGATTCTAAATAAAATTTAAATATATTTTAATTTAAATGATGACCATGGAAAGCCCAAAAATTAGTAAAAACAAATTTTCATTATTTATTTGAGATCAAAACGGCTTTTTACATAAAAGCCCCTCTCTTTCGAGGTATTTATAAAAAATAGTTTCTTTATTCAGAAAAATCCCAAAATTTAGAATATACTCCATTATAAGTAGGAGAATTTATTAAAAATATAAAATTTTATATTTTTACCAAAAATATTTGCACGTGTTTTGCACGTGCGAAAAAATAAATCTTTAGAAAAATATTTATTAAATCTCCAGAAAATCATTTTAATTCATTTATAAATCTTTAAAAATACACAGTACAACAGAATTTGCACCCTTCACTGGTAAACTCCAGTCATCTTAATCCTGTATATCGGAACATACACTAAAAGTTATCCATGGTTTCTAATAACCAGTGAAGGGAACACTTCACGATAGTATTTTCTCTTATAGTAAAGAAATTAATGTTGTATATTTGCCAAGTTATTTTAGCTTGCTAGTCAGCTTACTTGTTCTGCTATGGTTTGGAAGCCCAAACTGAGGCCACCAAATAATCCATCTCTCACTTGCGTACATCTTAAATCAAAATACAATAAAAAAATTATCAAATAAATCACCAACTTAAATTTTTTTAAACCCAAAAATAAAACAATCATACCTCTCTGAACTTAAAACCCATGCACACACAAAATACGAGTCAACAAAAAACTGAGTAATCCTCTGCACACAAAAAATTAAAATTAAAATGAGAATTTGGTTAATGAGATAAAATTAGAGTCGTCGCATCGCATATAGAGACTCTAGATTCGGTGGAGGGGAGTCGTCGATACGGATTTGCTTGATATTCGCGCTCGATTTGGTGGAGGGGAGTCACCGATATGGAATCAGCAGCGGATTAGACATCGGCGACGACCTTTTGATTGAGGTTCGACATTGGATTTGGATTTTGATTTGCTTTGAGATTTTCAAATTTTCACATTTTCAAATTTTAAAAATTTCGAAAATTCGAAATTTAAAATTTTTCATATTTTCAAAATTTCTAAATTTTGAAAAATAAAAAAAAAAAATTTTGAATTTTTTTTTCAAAATTTTCAAAATTTCTAAAATTTTCAAAATTTCTAAAATTTTCAAAAAGTTAAAAAAATTATTTTTTTTTAAAATTTTAAATTTTTAAATATTTTTTTAAAAAATTAATTTTTAAATTTTTTTTATAAGTTTTTGATTTTTTTGAATTATTTTTAAAGTTTTTACATTTTTTGTTTTTTTTTTTTTATTATTATTTTAATATTTTTTAAAAATTTTTAAAAATTTTATTTTCTTAATTTTTTGAATAGAAGAGAGAGAGAGAGAGAGAGAGAGAGAGAGAAATAATTAAATAAATAAATGAGTTGTTTTGGGTGGGGATTTGAATTTGAGTTTTGGGGGAAAATTTTTAGGAGGGAAAATGTGTTTTGTGAGGTTAGATCTGGGCCTTTGATTTTGGGGGGATGAAGGAGAGCAACTTGATAGCTTTCTTTGTGTTTTATTATATATATATATATATATATATATATATATATATATATATATATATATATATATATATATATATATTGTTGCTGCCCATCTCGCTCGATCTGCATTAAGACTGTTGATATGTTGGTGTTGAGCGGGGTGAATTTGTCAAAGCAAGGGATCGAAGGAGGGCGACTCTGGCCAGACCTGTCCTTAGATTTCGTGGGCCTTCCTAAGACGCACTTCTTTGTTTGTTTTCAGATAGGGGCTCACTTTGGTCTTGAGGATGAAGAGTCTCCACATGTAACACCCCGCAAAATTGAGTTATGGCAATTTTGCTCCACGGGTGTTACACACATGTACTTCGTACCGTTACGAGTAATATCCGTAACATATTTTAACATAAATATCCTACATATTTTTGTACATCGATTATTTATATATTTTTTTGTCCTCTTCAAATTCATCTTATCATATTTTAAGCCAACTCAAATATTAATTTTAATCTTTGTGTTTTTACGTGCATTACACGCATTTTCGAAGCACATATATTTTACCACTATGTTAAATGTCCATAATGTTATCAATATAAATATTTTTACATATGTTATATTTCAATTGTTTATAAACATTTTTCCGTTGCTCAAATCTATTTCGTATTTGAATATTTATAGATACGTGCGACACACGTATTTATAGTGCATGTGTTGATTGTATTCTTTTTCAAAATAAAAATTTATTAAATGTGTATGTTTATTTTTATCTGTGCATAATAACTTTTAATTAATTTAAATTAGTTTTATTAGATTTATATTAATTGTAGTAACATATGCTATTTTAATTAAATAAAATTTCAAATTTTGTGTGCACTTTACGTGCACACACAAGCACGTGTTCTCACCTACAAATGGCCGGCCACTGCATGAATGGGAAATTTTTGATTAACTTTTAATTGAATGGGTTAGTGGGAAGTTTAATTAGGATTGTGGGTAGTTATAGGTTGAGTGGGTAAATTTAAAACCTCCCATGTTCTCTCCTATAAAAATGTCCCCAACCGGCCTATGTTTAAGAAATCTTCATTTTTCCACTTTCAAATATTTCCTTGCTATTGGTTCTTTCTTTTGGAGCTCGGAAAATAATTAGAGGAGGAGATTAGAGCTTTTTTTCTAGGAGTCAATTTGCTAGGGGTTTCAATTACTAGGAGTTCTTTAAAAGGTGGGCATTTTCATTATCGTCTAATATGTTAGAAATTGTGCATGTTTAACTAGAAATGTTTTGATGAAGATAAATTGGTATGTGTATGTGAAGCAGTTTCTCTAAAAAAAATATTTGTGCATGCTTAACTATAATTGTGTAGTAGATAATCATATTAGTGGGTGTTTCTATTGTTTTCTAAATGTTTTGTAGGTTGCATGCTTAGATAATGATTAAAATCCTATATGAAATGTATATGTGTAGAATACTCTTAACATTATGTTTAAACTATTATAGAAGAGCTTCATGCCATATATTAAAGTAATTGGAGTATATCGTTATAAAATGCTATGATGATTTGTTGCTCACATTTTATTGCATGAACATTTTTGTATTCTTTGCTAATATGGAATTAAGTATGATTAAACTAATTTATGCGTGAAAACAAGGTGTTAAAATTCCATATAAGCTCTAAGTGGAATTAAATGTAAATTCATGTCGATATGTAAAATTAAATAAATTTTGTTTCTGGAGATTTAATGAAATTCGTAGAAAACTGTAAAGAGCTGTAGAAATTATTGTAAAATCGAAAATATGGTTTAAAATTTTATTAAAGCTGTGAACAAAGAGTTTCACCATTAAATAAATTTCATACAAGTTACCGTCAGAGAGTGAAGCGTGAGAGTTTGGGCTTTGGCGCTGGGTTTGGGGTGCTCTGTACAATGGTCTCAAGTCTTGGGTTCGAGTCCATGTGACTCTGTTTCTTTTTGATACTTTGGGAAATTATCGAAACAGTGAACAAAATTATATAATACATTTATGTTGGAATCTTTCACCAACAGTCATTGGTTGTGGGTTGCGGTTTGGGGTGCTGCAGTGTGTGGGTTCAACTCCGGATGGAGTCAGTTTATTTTGAATTTTTTTATTATCACCATTAGCAAAATTTACATGTATTTTAATTAAGAAGGGGTTTAAAAGTATCCTAGTATATTATTGGAACATTCTGAAATAATTCTATATAAATTTAATATTTATTTTTTAGGTTAAAATTGCTTTATAAATGAGATGGTTTGCCCAATTGATTATTTGGATTCATTTCAAGAAAAAAAATAATATTTCGTTTCAAAGCGAGATGAATTTGGAGTTTATGTAAAGTATACTATATAAGGAATTAAGAAATGATTAAAGGATGAATTTGAAAAATTAGACGTGTGATATTTATCAATTGAAATGTTATTGAAATACTATTATAAAGAGATAAAAAGTTGTTTTGAGATTTATAGATTGTAAAGAGAATGAATGAGAGAATTTAAATGATGTATAATGAATGGGAAATTTTTATGAAAAGGTTAAGATTAACCTAGAAGATCTCTGTGTTGAGATGGTTGGATTCTGGAGGCTGAGCGAGACCCGTAGTGTCCGGCAAATTGTAATAAATAAAATTTGAGAAGTAGCCAGTGTGGCTAACATTATCTGTGTGTTGATTTAAGTCCGGTAGGGTAAGCTAGCTCTAAGTCGTAAAAGTTATAATTAAACCTCGGGATAGACACTAGAGGGAGATGTGATGAAGTATGGGAAAACATGAGTATGAGGGCCTCATATAATTTTTAGTGGGAGGTTATCTCAAGCATTATCGGGGTGTGAGGAATATCCAAAATCACTTGCGGTGTGAGATTATCTCAAGAATTATCGGGCAGTGAGAAAGATATTTGAAATCACTTGCGGTGTGCGATTTATCTAAAAAATTATTGGGGTGTGAGGGAGACATCCAAAATCACTTGCGGTGTGGGATAAATCTCTGGAATTATCGGGATCGAGGCGACGCTAGTTGGATATTTATGTGATGATGTACCATATGGCTTGCGATGTAGGTTTCGACTCCAGAATTATCATGGTGTGAGGCATAATGTCCAAAACACTTGCGCTGGGAGAACGATGCTCAAGAATTATCGGGGCGGGACCAGATACTCGCAGGATATCTAAACCTTACATTAGTCAGCATAGTAGGATTTCATAACGAGAGATTGAACTCTATATTGTGGAGTATGTTAACCTCGGACCTATGTAGTATGAGATGTGTAACGCCCCGAATTCCAAATAAGACCGAATTCGAGATTCCACTGGATCTTTACACTTCACTTCGTACAATTTTACAAGAAAATTTAAATTTTTCATCATACATCAGAGTTCTTTTACAATGTTTACACAGCGGAAGATAAAAAGAAATACAACAATGAAAATAATATACAACTTGTACAACTTTATCAATATAATTAATCAACAGCATCATAATATCTTTACTTCTACATGAAAAAGTCCAATTCCTGTATAATAAGCTGTGGGCACGTCAGTTACTTACAACTGACAAAAATGTTATACTCGACCATGCTTTCTATGTCGTAAATATAACGATCTTAATCTATATAATAAATTACAAAGAAAGCTATCAAGTGGCTCACAATCAATCCCCCCTAAAATCAAAGGCCTAGATCAAATTTCACAAAACATATTTTTCCTCCAAAATTTCAAACCCCAAAATCAAACTTTTCCCCCCCAAACTAAAAAACTTATTACTTTATTACTATCTCTCTCTTCTCTCTTCACTTTTTCATATTTCTCTTTTCTCTCTCTCCCTATCTCTCTCTCCCATTCTTTCTATATTTACTTAGAAATTTAGATTTTCAAAATTTTAA
This sequence comes from Hemerocallis citrina, assembly GCA_017893485.1. Taxonomy (NCBI): domain Eukaryota; kingdom Viridiplantae; phylum Streptophyta; class Magnoliopsida; order Asparagales; family Asphodelaceae; genus Hemerocallis; species Hemerocallis citrina. The sequence continues at coordinate 176,599,449 of CM030361.1, forward strand.
TGTTTTTTTGCACATGTTATATTGAAAATAGTAAATATCTCTTCAACTCCACACTTAAAGTTCTAAGAAGTTAGATTTTATACCCCATTTATAATTATTTTTCAACATATACTAATGGAAACATGAACTTTTATTTACAACTAATTATTGTCATACTAATCAAACTTGAGCTACATAATTGTTGTTTTACTGTTTACAACTTTAACAAACCACAAAATTTGAATGCAAAAATAAAGTGTTAAATGTGACTACACTAAACATGTAAGTGCTACACTAAACATGTAAGTGTATGTGATGCCTTAATGCCTAATGCAGATATTTTATACTAACATGACACTAATTTATACTTGTTCGGATTCTATGCATCCCATTCTACATAGGTCTGAGGGCAAGCACCTACGTACTCCACATTATAAGGGTTCGATCCCTCGCCATGACAACTACCCAGTAATAAGAACAAGGTTCAGATATTCCACGAGTACGGATCCCAAACCTGAAGTACACCACCCGACTGTTATACAGACTCCTCATCGTGCGAATACCCCACAAGTGCCCCTCTAGCCCCGGTATACGTATATACACTGGAGTACGATAAACTATCCGCTCGACTACGCATAGTCCCGGATTTAAAATAAAAGTTCGTTTCCATTGAAGCAACCTCAGTCCCGGAGTACACCGCCCGACTGGGTCTATAGTCCCGGAGTACACCGTCCGACTATATAAAGTGCCCCACTTACGTTTGCCCAGGTTTACTACATCTTCTCTTAAGTGCTTAGTTCTTAAGTTCACGACATGAATAAATTTCCATACCTAGAGTTAGTTTTACCTCCTACCGAACTTAATTCACAAAATACGAGATAGCTCCATGGTCATATCTCAAAATATATCTCAAATCTTTTCAATTCAATAGTACCGGTACTCGAGGTCTCACTAACTCTAAATCACAACGTTTCATGTACAAGAATCTTTGGGTACACATACCCTTCAATAAACATGTGTTAAACTTAAATATTCTTATTCACAAATGATCAATGTTTTGTCTTAACACTTATTCACCAAGTAATCATTGTCTTATCTTGACACTATTCATAATCCATTTATTCATTCATAATCTTTAGAAGCAATAATCCTTTTTAGGAATATAAGTTCATCACAAGTAATCTTATTAACAATGTTAAGCTCATAAAATGTATCAACTCACTCCAAAATATTTCTTAAACCAAATAAGAGTATGATCTCTTCAAAAGAAATCACTTCACACAACCAAATCTTACTCTTCTTAAAAAAAAAAAAAAATGAATCTCATACTCTTCAATAATTAAATCTTAAGTCAAAACTCACTTCCTATCTCAATTTCTCCTTTTTAACATCTCAAATATACTTGAAAAATTCTACAACACTTTTTAATAAATTCTATTTCTTTTTATAGAAATTCTAGTATTTTTCTCAAAATTTTATTCTCATTATAAATCCCTTTAAAAAATCAAAACTAAAAAAAATCATAAAGTTGGCTTTCGGTTTCGAACCCAGGACCGGCCAGGAGCTACAGTAACCGCCCTAGGATCCAACAGCCAACCACTAAGTCCATATGGACTCTGTGTCTAAAACCACAATGAAATTCCTTTTAAACTCAGAATATAGGTTTCAGATTTAATTAAGTGAATCAAAAATAAAATGTGTCCAACAAGTTTGGAACCCAAGATCTCTTACAAGTGCAATAGTGCTCTGTGGTGTACTGGCTAACCAGTAAGTTCAAGTGTGATTTCTGATTAATTATTTTGCTACTGTAGTTTTGTTCACAACAATCTGAAATAAGTTATTTTTCAAAAAACTCGACATAAGATCGATCTAACATTTTTGATGAAGTGAAACTTTCCTATTCATACTGATTTCATTAGAAAGCAATGATTTACGAATTTCCAAACTTGTGTTCTAAACATTGTATTTATATTTCAAATTTCTCATTCTCTTGAATGAACAAAATTTCATTTCTTTATTCTAATCAAAATATCATAACGTATCTATTGCAAATAATTTCAAAGATTATTCCATGCATATTAATTTAATTTCACCCACAAATTCATTTTTATCAAAAGGGAAAAATCTCAACAAGTAATCTTTCATTTATATTGCTACATAAGCATGTATGGCCATAACTCTTTTTCTCATTTCAAATTAACATGATTACAACTTGTTTCTTTAATCACATCAAAAAAATTCTACAATTCATTGCATACATAAAAGCATGGATTTTGTTCTCTCTTTCTTATTTTCAATCAGTATATTGATTATAATAAAATTTCTATAATTCATAAATAGCATGAATTTGCACTCTTATCATCACATCAATTTTATCTTTACTACCCATGTAATGCATTAGCATGCATGTCTCATAATTTAGAAAAACATAGGATTACTCACATCACATCAATTATCTATATTACTAATTATCATGTTCTAGCATGCTCAAACTAAAATTTAGAAAATATCAAGACCATCCACCTCTTATGAAGAATGAAAATCAAGAATGAATAGACACTTCTAACTCCTAGCTCCAACTAGCACCTCCTTGTCCTTCTCCTCCTGGCAAGCCTCCAAAGCACAAGAAATACTCTCTTTCTCTCTTTCTTTTCCTCCCTTTATTTTGTTTAGTTTTGGTGTGAAATGAGAGAAAAACTAAGGTGTATTTATAGGACAAAATGAGGGTTCAAAGTGCAAAAATCTCTACCTAATAAATTACTCCACTTAATTCTCCAACTCTTCAAAATCCTAACTCCTCTAACTCCCAACTCTTCAAAACTCAACCCCCTCTCTCTTCTCTTAAAACCGGCCACCCCTCCTAGCCTCTTCATTTTCCACGTGCATGTGTTGTGTACTAGTGCACACACATACACAATATTTAATACAATTCCTATATTTCCAAAATATGTATTAAAAGTTGTTACATATCATGTGTGAGTCCATGCACATCTTAAAATAGGATTAAATTAATGGGCTTATCCCATGGGCTTTCTTTTTAATCAAATTAATTAGTTAGTCTAGTTGGCTTGTCTTTTAATTAATCTAATTGGCTAGATTCTCTCTTTAGATCCATGGGTTTAAAGAAGGGCTAAATAAAAATAAAAAGACTTATGCATGCTAGAATAGTAAATGAGAGTAAGGAAAATAGAGATGAAAGAATTTACACGTGCATCATACATGCAAAATTAAAAAATGCATTTTTAATTAAAAATAAAAATTTGCGGTGTTATAAGATGCATAAAGTCCGAACAAGTGTGCATTAGTATTGCATCGTAAGTATGAATGTCTGCATTAATCATTAAGTTCATCTCATACACTGACATAATTAGGATAATCACTTTTCATTCTGCATTCAAGTTTGTGGATGTTAAGATAATGGAATCGTTGTAATATAACATTGCGTCAGTTGTATGCAACTGATGTGCCCGCAGTTTTCAAGTTGCAGGACTTGGATTAGTGAGAGACGTGGAGATAAGTTTGATGATGAGGATGCTACAATATTTTGAATGTTATAAGTTGTAATTACTTCATGTAAATTTCCACTATAATGAAAGACACTATAATGAAAAGTTTTAAATTCTTTATATTTTTGTACGAAGTAGAAGTAAAAGATCCTGTTTGTACTACGAATTACCTGAATTCGGGGCGTTACAAAGTGGTATAAGAGTTGACTTCAATAAGTAGTACAAAAATTTTGTGGGAAACAAAATTAGGGTGGACATTAGATGTGTGAGTGTCAGTTTGAGTCATTAATGATGTAGTTATTGAACTTGCATTCATGAAACTCTCCTTGTAAACATTGATGTGATATTGTATGCGAGTATATTTTCCTTTTGTATCACGAATGCTATGATTGGTTTAAACCTAACATTTATGATACCATGTACATAGAGTAACTTCCCTTTTATTTTCTCTTCTTAGTGTATTTTTTTATACTACTTTTCTTCTTTAACATTTAATACTTTTTCAAGAATTCTCTTCTTTTACTATTAATTAGCATTGGTATAAATACCCGAAATCCGGATCCGACCCAGACCCGGTATTGGACCGGAACTGACTCGGCCTATCCGGGTCTGGGTCCTAAAATGGGACCCGTTGTACTTTCGGGTCCGGGTTCGCTCAAAAGAGACCCGTCCCGGACCCAGACCAGACCCGTTAAAAAAACCCAAAAAATCAACATAAAATTAAATATTATATCCTCATCCCTCCCCTCCTTCCTCCTCAGTTCTAAATCTTCCTCTTCCAAACTTAAAACTCATGCCTTTTTCTTCTCTCTTCTATTCTAAATCCTCCACTCGCCGCATCCGCTTGCCGCTTACACTCCTGCTCCTACCCGAATGGGTACGAATATTTTAATTGGACCCGGACCCAGAACCGGACTCGGTCCTTGCGGGTCCGGGTCCGGATCTAATTTTTGGACCCGTAGGGGACCGGGTACAGGTCTGGGTAGTGAAGGACCCGACCAGACCTGACCCGATACCAATGCTACTATTAATGCACTTCGATATTTATTATTTTATATACATTCGTTAGTTTTAATCTTTTAATTTTGTCTTACATATTTTTCATTCTCAAACTTTTGTCCATATCTTATGTGCCTTTCTGTATACTCATTTATTTTGCTATTATTTTTACATATTTTATTAGTTTTAATTACTATTTATCAAATTATTATTAACACTATCATTTTGGGCTTTAAGATTATCTTTAGGCCTTTGGGTTTTAAATTTTGATTTTTGTATGATTGGACTCATTTTACATATGCTTTGATTTTACGATACCATGCTTTTCCATTATTTTTGTCTTATTTATTTCAGTATATTTTAACAAGATTGTAATATTTTTACTTATATAAATATGATATGCTTTTACACATTATAAATATTCTTTTATTACTATTTTGTGTTTACAGCTTATATTCAATGCTATTGTTATTACTTATTATTTATTACTTTTGTTATATTTACTTTTCATTGCTAATAGCTACTTATTAATTTTGTTGCTTTATACTTCTCTAACATACTATATACACTCACTACTTATATTTTACTTTATTTCAATTTTTATTTTCTTTACAATATTGGTTACTATATATACCTTCTACTAATTACTATATATATACCATATACTTCAACATACTTACTATACATATTATTTTACACTTGTTTAATTACTACATTACGATATATTTTATAATATTTTTTTTATTATGTCAACCTATTACATTAAATATTCTTTCATTCACATAAGGAAGATTACATCAATTCATTCATCATTTTTGTGCAACCGGATGTCAAGAGGGCAAATCTGCAACTAGATGTCAATGGAGACAAACTTGTAACTGGATGTTGGGGAGGCAAAATATGCAATCGAATGTTCATAAAGTAACCTGCAAATGTCGTGGAGGTAAATATGCAACTTGATGTCAAGGAGGCAAACCCACAACAAAAGAGATTTTCTACTTTAATAACCCCCACTTTTAGTTATATATATATATATATATATATATATATATATATATATATATATATATATATATATATATTACTTACCACTATTTCATTCTTTTTTACTAGTTTATACCATTTTATATTGTTTTACCACTATTTCATTCTTTTTTACTAGTTTATACCATTTTATAATGTTTTACAACTTAGCCTATACTACTTCAACTTTATTATTTATAATACAGTTATACTTATATACAAATTTAGTTAATTACCCTATTATTTATGTTTATTTCTAGATCTATCATATATGTGTTATCATTATTATTATTTTTTTCTATCTATATTACTGGTTATATTAATTATTTTATTACTTTGGTATTTTTATACAATTCTATTTTTTTATTTATATTTGTTACTAACTTATCATCTATTTGTTTGTTACTCATATAATATGACTTTTATTATTTATACTTTCGTGTACTATCTACATTTTATTTCTATCCAATTAATATTATATATTATTTCAATTATATATTGCTACTTTAACTACTATTTTATTTTGCTTCTCTAATTGCTCATAACTTTCATATTATAGTATTGTTGTTTCGTCATATAGTTTTTACATGTATTTATGTATAAATATTATATGTTGATTTTCGTGCTATACCGACAACTTATAAATATTTGATATATACTAATCATTATTCTATAAAATTATTATGTAACTTTTACAAATAAAAATTTCATGATATTATTTTATACACAGCATTATAGTTTTTACTATTACACTTATATTAGATTGTTTATACTTTTGTTAACAAAATTTAACACTCATATATTTTTCAGATTTTTATCCAACCGTCATCTCTTAAAGTTACTACCTTCTTTTGTCTTGTAATATATAATCCTAGTGTAGTGTACGATTTTAATCGTTTTATTCTTCATGTTTTCTTTTAGTTAGCTTTCATTTTCTTAATTTTTTTTCAAATTCTTATTAGTAATTGCTGACTACTTGTTAATTAATATACTTTTCACAATTATGTATCAGTTTGCTTCATATTTCGATATTTTTATTCGTTTTTAATATTTACTTCTTTATCATAATACTGCTATTCTTATCATAGTTAATTTTTTTTAGCTATCTAATATTTATTTACGCTCATAGTCTATATATATATAAATATTTTAATTTTTCTATTGCATTATAGTTTATCCAAACTATTTCAATGCTTTTATTCTTTGCACTTGCATTTCTTTTCCTTCTTATTTATTTCCATACTTCGATTTTTATTTTTCATTACTCTTTTCATTATATTTCTTACTACTTTCATTATTTTGCTAACAATACTTATTTTTAAAGCATTTTACTATGATTTTCTTATTTCTTGCCAATTATTTTGTTTTCCAATTTCTTTCACAAATGATGACTTATTTTATATTTTCCTTTTACAAAATTATCTAATACTTTATCTAATATTATTTTGTATGAAAATTACTTTCAATCTATAATATCTTTCATTGTCGCGTTTCTTTTTTAACTAAAATTTTCTTGTTTGTTTAATACTTTTGCGTTTCGTTCTTGTTTACTTTGATGCTCATACTTTCCTTATATGGGTTTGCTTTATTTTTTACATTACATATTTTTATACTACATTTATTTTCCTTAGTATTGGCAGCTTTTCTATATACAGTAATAGTTTTTATGGTGTGTTCAAAATACAACTTTTGTCCTACTAAGTTCCGAGGACAAAACTATTCTGGGGGGGGGAGGGGGGAGTGTAACAAATCACAAAACTGAGTTATGATAATTTTGCTCCATGTGTGTTACACACATGTATTTCGTACGGTTATGAGTAATATCCGTAACATATTTTAACATAAATATCCTGTATATTTTTGTACTTCAATTATTTATATATTTTTCCGTCCTCTTAAAATTCATCTTAACCTATTTGGAGCCAACTCAAATATTAATTTTAATCTGTGTTTTTACGTGTATTGCACGTGTTTTCAATGCACGTGTCGATTACGTATATTTTATTGTTACATTAAATATCCATAATGTTATCAATATAAATATTTTTACGCATGTTATCTTTCAATTGTTTACAAACTTTTTTCTATTGCTCAAATCTGTTTCGTATTTGAATATTTATTGATACGTGCGATGCATGTGTTTGTAGTGCATGTTTGGGTTATATTCTCTTTCAAAATAAAAATTTATGAAGTGTGTATCTTTATTTTTATTTGTGCATAAAAACTTTTATTATTAATTCAAACTAGTTTTATTAAATTTATATATTAATTGTAGTAACATATGCTATTTTAATTAAATAAAATTCTGAATTTCTAGTGCACTTTACGTGCACACACTAACACATGGCCTAGAACGTGCACGTGCTTTCACCTACAAATGGCCATGTTGGATCTTGTAGGCAAGGCAAATAACACTATAGGGGGGGGGGGGGTGAATAGTGTTGTATAAAAAATAATTAAAAAAATTAACTTTTCGTTCTGTCCAGTCGACTTAAAAGGAGTTTACAGTTGACTGGGGCATTAGATAATAAGAGTATTTAATACAAGTCTGATCAGTCGACTTATAAAGGAAACTCAGTCAACTTACCAGACAAGTGTTCGAAGAGTATTTTATACAAGTCTGATCAGTCGACTGAGTTTTCGCTATAAGTCGACTGATCAGACTTGTATAAAATACTCTTCTTATCTGACGTCCCGGTCGACTGTATACTCCTTTTAAGACGACTGGACAGAACGAAAAGTTAAATTTGTTAATTATTTTTTATACAACACTATTTATCCCCCTCTAGTATTATTTGCCTTGCCTACAGGATCCAACACTTGGTATTAGAGCCTGGTTGAGTGCAATGGCATCTACTTCAAATGTAAACCAATACCATGAAGGCCAATCCACACAAAGGCCACCCCTATTCGTTGGAACCAACTACAACTATTGGAATTGTAGAATGAAGATCTACCTTCAGTCCATCAACTATGAGATATGGAACATGACAGAGACCGAGTATATCGCTCCTACAATTCCTTATGCACAATGGAACGATGATATGAAGAGCGAAACAATGAACAATGCAAAGGTGATGAACACTTTATTTCGTGCTCTTACCAAGGAGGAGTTCAATCGTGTGTCCAGTGCAACAACGACATATCAAATATGGCACACACTCGAGGTAACTCATGAAGATACTAATAAAGTAAAAGAATCTAAGATATCTATTCTTGTTCACAGGTTCGAGATGTTCCACATGAAGGAGAATGAGAATGTGTCAGACTTGATCACACGGTTCACGGATATTACAAATTCTCTTGTGGCTCTTGGAAAGTCGTACACTCAATCCGAAATGGTGAGGAAAGTTCTTCGTGCCTTAACCTCCGAATGGGAGAAGAAGACCACCGCCATAGAAGAGGCCAACGATTTAACATAACTTTCTCTTGAGAATCTTGTGGAAAATCTTATGGCATATGAAGTACTTGAAGAACGCAAGAAGGATCTAGAACCTCAACAATCAAAGAAAAAGACACTCGCTTTCAAGGCCATTTCGGACTCCAAATATGAAGAATAAGATAAAGAAGAAATAGCCATGTTCACGAGAAAGTTCAAAAAGTTTCTAAGGAAAGGTAAATTTAATTCCAAATTTAAATATACTAATGAACTTCCCACTTGTTTCAAGTGTAACAAAATAGGTCATATAAAGAAGGATTGCCCGCTAGAACAGGAGAAATCTAAAGGAAAGGCTTCCAACTTCAGGAAGGATAAGTACACAAAGAACAAGTACATGAAGAACAAAAAGGCATATCAAGTAACTTGGGACGATAGTGACTCTTTATCGGAAGAAGAAAATGAAGAGACAAACGAAGTTGCGAATGTATGCTTCATGGCTACACAAAACGAGGTAAGTAATAACTTTGATTCAAATGACTTATTAAATGCTTTCAATGAGATTTTTCAAGAACTTAAGAAAGAAAAAATTAGAGTTAAAAACTTAGAGAAAGTTAATCAAACACTTTCTCAAGAGAATCTTGACTTAGATAAAGAAGTCAAGTCTTTAAATTCTCAACTTTCTAATTTAGATATAGATCTTATATCTCTTAAGAAAAATTATGAAGAGATATCCAAGAATGTATCTAAATTTAACAAAAGAAAAGGAAAATTTAAATGAAGTTCTCTAAAATCAAGTTCAAACTAAAAAGAGATTTGGACTTGATTTTCAAAAGTCTCTTGAAAAACTTCATGTTTCTAAGAACACTAGTGGTAATAAGACCGAATCTATTTCTAGTGTTAAGAATAAATTATATGAGTTTTTTGAAAAATCAAAAACTGTTATTTTCAATGAAAAGAGTAATTCTCTAGTTCAGACCAGTCGAGTGAACCACAATTTCAGTCGTCTGTCTAGAGGTTCAGAGTCTTATTCAAAGAGACGAATACCTCAGATAAGTCGACCTACTACACCTCCCAGTCGACTAACTTCTAGTAACAGTCAACTGAAAGGTTCAATTAAGTCGACTGGACAGACTTAGAATATATGGGTTCTAGTCAACCTGAGTCAGAAAGATAGAAATACTTATATAAATTCATATGTTATTAATGTATGTTATTCAGTAGATTATATTCCTGCTTTTGGTGGAAAATCAAACTCACTTTGGGTTTGGTTTCCCAAAAACTAATCCCTTTCGAACCCAATGAAAAGGGTACCATATTCACAATGATTATTTTATAGGTACCTAAAAGAGAACGATGGATACTTGACAGCGGATGCTCCAAGCATATAACTGGTCATGCTAACCTCCTATCTTCCATTGAAGAGATTAATGGAGGAACAATCACATTCGGTGACAACAACAAAGGGAAGGTTATTGGAATAGGTATGGTCGGTAAGAACACTACCCCTAATGTAGAAGAAGTTTTTCTTGTTAGTGGTTTTAAGCATAATCTGTTAAGTATAAGCCAATTGTGTGATAAGAGATATAAAATTATTTTTGAAAAAGATGCATGTTTAATATATGACTCTACCATGCAAAATGTAACTTTTCAAGATTTAGGAAGAATAATATTTATGAGTTATGTTTAAAATCAAATGATTTTTTGAATGATTTTTGCTTAGTAGCTTCTAATAATGATTCTTGGTTTTGGCATAAGCGATTTGGCCATGTGAATATGAAAAATATTGCTAAATTGTCTAAGTACAACCTAGTTAAAGGGCTGCCAAGACCATCTTATAAAAAGGATAAGTTATGTGATGCATGTCAACTAGGTAAATAAATCAAATCTACTTTTAAGACAAAAGAAATGATTTCTACTAGTAGGCCTCTCGAATTAATCCACATGGATTTATTTGGCCCTACTAGAGTTGCTTCTTTAAATAAAAGTAGATATGTATTTGTTTTAGTAGATGAATTTTCAAGATTCACATGGGTTTTCTTTTTAAAACATAAGAATGATGCTTTTGATGAATTTGCAAATTTTTGTAAACGGATTCAAAATTAAAAGTCTCTAACCATAGTCACTATTAGAAGTGAATATGGTGGAGAATTTGAGAATGAAATGTTTTCAGAATATTGCAAGAAGAATGGTATAACACATTCATTTGCATTTCCTAGAGCTTCACCACAAAATGGAGTGATCGAAAGAAAGAATAGGACATTGCAAGAATGTGCATGTACCATGCTTGTTGAAAGCAATTTGCCTAAGTACTTCTGGGCTGAAGCTGTTGCTACAACATGTTATGTTTTAAATAGAATATTCATTAGGCATAAGCTTAAGAAAACATGTTATGAACTATTTTTTGGTAGAATTCCTAAGGTATCTTATTTTAAAGTATTTGGATGCAAGTGTTTCATTTTAAACACTAAAGATAATTTAGATAAGTTTGATCCTAGATCTAATGAGGGTATCTTCATTGGATACTCAAATAGGAGTAAGGCATATAGGATCTTTAATAAGTTAATTTTGACTATTGAAGAATCCATGCATGTTTCATTTGATGAATCTCTGACTTCATCTACTGTTACTAAAGATGATGAAACTAATTCATCACCTTTAAATAACGTAATTAAACCACTAGAGCAAACTACCCTAGCGGATAATTCGACCGATAAGGAAACCAAGTCGACTGATGTGAATCAGTCGGCCGATGGACTAGCCAAGTCGACTGATCCTATTATGATGACTCAAACTTTACCAAAATCCCCTGTTGAAGTTAGAGATCATCCTCGTGACTTAATAATTGGTGACATCTCACGTGGTATTCAAACAAGATCTCATATTAATATGATTTCTTATACGGCTTTCTTGTCAGATTTTGAACCGAAAAATATACAAGAAGCTTGTGAGAATGAATTTTGGATGAATGCCATGCCAGAGGAATTAAATCAATTTATAAGAAATGATGTATGAGATTTAGTTCCACGACCTCTTGACCATACTATAATTGGTACCAAATGGGTATTCAAAAATAAGTTAGATGAATCAGGACAAGTCGTTAGGAACAAGGCTAGATTAGTAGCTCAAGGATATAATCAAGAAGAAGGCATAGATTTCGATGAAACATATGCTCCTGTTGCTAGACTAGAATCAATTAGAATCTTATTAACTTTTGCATGTTTTATGAACTTTACACTTTTCCAAATGGATGTTAAAAGTATTTTTCTTAATGGATTTATTAAAGATGTTTATGTTATGCAACCACTCGGTTTCGAACATGAACAATTCCCAAACCACGTTTTTAAGTTGAGAAAAGGCTTTATATGGTCTTAAACAAGCACCTCGTACTTGGTATGATCGACTGAAGACTTTTCTTTTAGAAACTAGTTTTGAAATAGGTAAAGTAGATACTACCTTGTTTATTAGGAGAATAGAGACAGATATCCTAATCATACAAATATATGTATATGACATAATCTTTGGCTCTACTAATAGTAATCTTTGTCAAGAGTTTTCTAATACCATGAAAAATGAGTTTGAGATGAGTCACATGGGTGAACTCAATTATTTCCTTAGACTTCAAATAAAGCAGTCACATAATGGCATATTTATTAATCAAGGAAAATATGTTAAGGAATTACTCAAATGATTTGGCATGGATAACACTAGTAGTAAGACCACACCTATGGCTACTACTACTACACTTAACAAAGATGAATTAGGTAAGAATGTCGATCAAAAATTCTATTGAGGGATGATTGGTTCACTCTTATATATAACTGCTAGTAGACCAGACATTATGTTTAGTGTATGTTTATGTGCTAGATATCAGTCAAGTCCTAAAGAGTCTCATTTAAAAGCTGTGAAACGTATTTTAAGATACATTAAAGGCACATCTGAGTTAAGAACATGACCGCCGGTTTCCTGCTCAAAGCATCTGGCACAAAGTTTACTCTACCATGATGATATTGTAAACTGATGTCATAATCGGCCATAAGCTCCAACCAACGCCTTTGCCTCATGTTCAACTCCTTCTGGGTGAAGACGTACTTGAGACTTTTGTGGTCTGTAAAGATCTCCACTCGGTCCCCATGTAAATAATGTCTCCACAGCTTCAAAGCAAAGATCACTCCAAGTCATGAGTCGGATAGTTCTTTTCATGCAGCCTCAATAGCCTCGATGCATAAGCAACGACTCGGCCCTTCTGCATCAGAATTGCTCCAAGTCCCTTGCACGAAGTATCACAGTGAACTACAAATCCGCCTGAACCATCTGGAATAGTTAACACCGGCGTTGACGTCAACTTTCTTTTCAACTCAGCAAAAGCCTCACTACAAGCCACAGACCAACAGAACTTCTCATCCTTCCCTATCAGCTTAGTCAATGGTCCTGCTATCTTCGAAAAATCTTGGACGAATTTCCGATAATAGCCAGCTAGCCCAAGGAAACTCCTCACCTCTGAAACTGACTTGGGAACTGGCCAATCCTTCACAGCTTCAATCTTGGACGGATCCACAGAAATACCATCGCCCGAGATAATGTGCCCCAAGAAGGCAACTCTGTCGATCCAAAACTCACACTTGCTGAGTTTCCCATAAAGTTGATTCTCCCTCAAAGTCTGCAGAACCAACCTAAGATGCTCAGTATGATCTTCCCGATTTCGAGAATACCCCAGAATGTCATCAATGAAGACCACCACAAATCTATTCAGGAACTGGGAAAAGACCCTGTTCATGAGACTCATAAATACACCTGAAGCATTCGTGACCCCGAACGGCATCACAAGATACTCATAGTGCCCATATCTGGTCCTAAACGTAGTCTTCTGCACATCAGTCACCTTCACCTTGACCTGATGAAACCCAAAACGGAGATCCAACTTCGAGAAAACAGCTGCTCCGCTCAACTGATCAAATAAGTCATCGATCCTGGGCAGCGGATACCGGTTCTTCACAGTAACACTGTCCAGTTCCCGATAATCAACGCACAGTCAACGACTACCATCTTTCTTGTTGACAAAAAGGACTAGAGCACCCCACGGCGAAACACTGGGTCTGATGAACCCCAAATCAAGCAACTCTTGAATCTGCACCTTAAGCTCTGCTAACTCAACTGATGCCGAGTAAGGACTCTTCGATATCGGTGTCGTACCAGACTGAACTTCAATGCTGCACTCCACATCCCTATCAGGGGGTAAGCCAGGTAACTCCTCTGGAAAATATCTAGGAAATCTTGCACTGCTAGAGGCGCATCCTCACAGCCTGAATGCAATTCCATCGCGCAAACCTCCTGATAACCTGCAGCCTCAGCTCGGCCAAGGGGCAACTCCTCGGTATGGAACTCAAACTCTGCGCGACTTGGGATCCGAAATACAATGTTCTTGGCACGACAATCAATAATGTCATGGGACTCACCCAACCAGTCCATACCGAGAATAACGTCGAATCTTGAATTCCCAATTACAATCAGATTGGCCATGAAATCTACACCGCCAATAACTATGGGACTCTGCCTGCACTTCCGGGAACAAATAACAACACCGCCACCTATCACAATGTTCCAAGCTTCAAACACAAAGCTGCACTCCAATTGATGACGAGCCACAAAGCAAGAAGAGACGAATGAATGGGTTACCCCGGAATCAAAGAGAACGTGAGCAGGAAAAGTACAAACACGGAAAACACTTAAGATAGAATAAAAAAAGACAGGGAAAAAGAATGGATGAACAAGGGTGAGGAAAACATAATGTTGAAAGATAATATGAAAGAATAATGCAAGAAAAAAGAAAGAAGCAAAAGAAAACAATAAAATAACAAAATGCAAAGAAATATACCCGTAACAACACCCTCTACTGTCTCAGTATCAGCAGCAGTCAGGTTGAAAGCCTGACCTCTCCTGGGGGCAGCGATCCTCTGACCGACAATCTGGCACTGAGGAGGAAGCGGTGGCCTGACTGGACCACGAGCTGAGGCTACCTGATGAATTGGACCCCCGGATGGAAGATCCATATGCTGTTGCTGTGGACAATCCCGCACTGAATGGTCAGCAGCACCACAACCAAAACAGCGGCGATTGGCAGGCCTGTAGTCTCTGCGCACATGCCCAGTCATCTGGCAGAAATCACAGAATCCTTCTCTCCGAGGAGTGGCAGAAGGGTAAGGAGCTGCCCTGACCAGATGGGTTGGGACAGGCCTCCGAATCGACCCAATAGAAGGCTTAGCAACAACAGAGTACAGAACAGTCCACCGGGGAGGAGTCAACCTGCCACGAGCCTGCTCCTGAGCTCGAGTTGCCTCAAGAGCCTCAGTATAAGTATGCAAGCGAAGGGAGATGAACTGCGCCCGAATATCTCGCTCAAGTCCCAACGTGAATCTACGAGCCCTGTCCTCTTCGTTCGCCACAGGAATGGCTGCGAAGCGGCTCAGTCTGGTAAATTTCGCTGCATACTCATCCACGGACCTGAAGCCCTGTTTTCAAGAAAGTCTCATGTTACAACATTTGCATGGACAATATGTAATAAAATTCCAAAATAGAACAATGACCAACCTGTTTTAGGGCCAGGAACTGTTGCTCCATTTCAACTTGAGTGCTGCTAGGGAAGAACTTCTCCAAGAAGCTCCTAGGGAACGTGACCCAAGCAACAGGCTGCACGAGCATTTCGGACTCGAACCTCCACCAAATGTGGGCTTGATCCACCAGCTGGATGGTCGCCACATCCACTCTATCAGTATCGACAACTTGCACTGCCAAATGCAACTGCTCTGTCCTAATTAGCCACTGTTCTGCCTCCAAAGGCATCTCAGTACCCAAGAAGCTTTCAGGATGCAGCCTCATGAAATCTGTGACTGTACCCAGACGAGGAGGGAGAGCTGCCTGCATAGGCATAGTGGGAGGCAGAACCCAGGCAGCTTCCAAAGCAGCCATCACCAGGTCACTGTGGTTTTGCTGTATATTGATCAACTGTTCCAACACATTGGTAATGGCTTCAAGCTCGGGTTGATCTTCCTGAGGACGAGAAGTGGAACCTCTGCAAGCCATGGTTTGCACAAGAATCAAAATAGTTAGCATCCAGATCAAAGTTGATTATAATTCATTCATGTATGCATGGTCTGTGTACTGTTGTGTCGATCCCAAATCGAGCCAAGCTTGTCTAATATATCAGTCAAACTAATATATTAGCCAAACCTGGGCTCTGATACCACTAAAAATCTTGTCATGCCTCGCTTCCCAAAAGGAGATACAGAATACAGATACGTGACTAAGCCCATCGAATGATTTTCATCATCCATAAGCTGTCAGGATCTATGCAACATTTCACAGGAATATCAGAGTAATAAGTAAGAGAAGTCAACCACGCATTCATAAACGAATCAATATACCAACAGAATTTACTGGAAACAATTTAATAATCTCAAATAAACCAGATCTGAACAAGTTAATAATTCTGGGTCACATTGCCCAATACAAAAGTCATGTAGCAAATTATATTTATTCAAATAAGCAACTGGAAATAGTAATAACAAGAACTCCAGCAACTAGAATTTTAGATCACCTACTCCATCGGGCAGCTGATCACCATAATCTGCAATTTAACAAATTGTAGGAAAGGAAAGAGAAACAAAACACCCGTCAATGCAAGTTACGGGCTGCTTGTAGTGCATGCACAAGTACAGAAAAGAATAAACAAATATAGAGTAATAGCGAAAGCAAATATAGCATGGAATAGACATGGCAACAAAATAGAACAACTAGCAGGACAAGATGAACGAGTGCAAGTAGCATGTAACAAGTGTCAAGTAAACAAGTATCATGTAAACGAGTATCGAGTAACAAGTGTCAAGTAATCAAGTGTCATGTTCAAGTAGCAAGTAGCAAGTGACAAATGATCATGTTGTTTCAAGTCTTGTATCTAGTCCTATCTAAGTAGCACTTCATGCATCCTAGATTTTTACCACATGGTTGCTAGCACTTCATGCGTCCCAGGTTTTTACCACATGGTTGCTACATTCAAATAAATTACGTTTAGGCCTAATGGTGGGTTTCTATAGGGCCGTGTACTCAGGCGTCAAGTCAAGTAACAAGTAACAAGCACGAATCACGTAATCGAGAACTCGCGGCATCATATAGTAGGAACAAGCATGAATCATGTAATCATGAAACATGGCAGCATATAGTGATAACAAGTATGAATCATGTAATCATGAAACATGGCGGCATATAGTAATAACAAGCATGAATCATGTAATCATGAAACATGGCAGCAAGTAATAACAAGCATGAATCATGTAATCATGAAATATGGCATCAAGTAAAGGGAAACATGAGTCCCCTTCTGAGTACACATATCTATATTGTCCACTACTAAGGTCTTTCCCCTAACCCCGGCTTGATTATTTGTTATTGTTATCAAACAAGCATGTATGTGTCACAAAATAGGGCAAGAATAATATGACATGAACAAGTAACAGGTTTAGGTTGGAAGATAAGCATGCACGGGTGTAAGCCAACACATAAAAGAGTAGGACAATGAAAATTCTAGTTCAAAACATCAAGTCAGTACTGCACTAAATATGGGATTCCCGTTGCCACAAATATGCGAACCTAGATCCTTCAGAAAATCTGGAAAATAGACTCTTGGCCGAATCTAGAAAAAATATATAAGTCATATGGTATTTCACAAAAACAATTCTCAAAACAGATTTGTATCCAGAAAACATGTTCAGCCAGAAATCAGAAGTTTGTATTCATAACCAGGAAAACAACATAAAAACTTACCGATTAAATGCAAGAAAAATTTGGGGTATTTCCTAGTGTGTTTAGTAACAGAAAATTAAGTTTCATAATTTTCCAACATAGATAGTATACTCAATTAGAATAAGAAAGCAGCAAGACACAACAATTTTGTAAATCTGAAATCATAAATACAGCAGTACTAAAACAGCAATATCTTACAAAATATATATTGAAAGCCAGATTCGTCAAAAGGGTGATAAAATAGATACAGTAGACTACAATTCATATTCACAAAGTTTTTATAGACAACAAATAGAATCAGGTCGAAATTATATTTCTTTACTGAAAAGTATGAAAATTTTGCCAGTATAATAGTTGTCGGCAAGCATAGAATAATTTATGAAAGTCATCAATTAAATCCACAAAAATTAGGGGTTAATCCCAATCAAGTCCAGTTGTACTCAGCAAAATATTGGATCAAAATATTATCTTTAATATCAGTATAAAAATAAATAACCATACATAATTCATATAAAACAGAATCTGGAATTTTCTACATCTCTGTAGTAAAACAGCAATAACTTGCAACTCATAAATCGAAACTGAGATCTGTCAGAAATTCTGGAAAGTAGACATAATTCTCTATAATTCATATTCATAAATAATTTTTATATACCGATCTTAATATGGTCTAAAATACTGAACAAAACTGGGTCACAACAAAAACAGAAATTCTCTTTATGCATAAAATCAAGCAGTTTATATAAAACACATCCAAATCATAACAAAATACGCAATATGGTATACTAGATGTCCAAACAACATGGTATAGGACATTTAGCAAGTCTACAACAAGTTATACTATGACTAACACAATCAAGCATACGAACAACATGCAAGTATACATCAAGAAGTGGTTATCCCTAAGTTATTTCATGTCGTGTGTGTAATGGGACAACTACGGGTGGGTCAACAACTAGAGACAAGATCAATAATGGTTTTGCACAAGAGTTGTCTCTAGAACAAACCTACACCATAGGCGGTATTTATTACTTGTATTACACAACAAAAAGAATACAAGTTACTTGCCTTATAGACGACGACGGGAACGGTGCAAAGACCAAGAATAATGGGAACGGATTCCTGGGCACGAACTTGAAGAACAAACGAACTATGATCACAACTCGAGATCACACACTGGCACACAAGAGGGAAAGAGAGAGGCCGGGTGCACGAGGGAAAGGCAACGGCTGAACGGGGATGTCGGCGGCAGTGACTGAGAGGTCGTTGGGCTTCGCTGGAGCTTGGGAGGAGCAAGACGATAAGGGGGCTGGCTGCTGGCTGTCGACATCGAGACGGGGAGACAGGGAGCACAGGGCGGTGTTGGCTTTGCTAGCATCGGTAGATGTGGTCGGAGAGCGGACAGGGTGCACTGTAGAGGAGCAACACTGTCGTCAGGGCTGAGGCAGGGAAGGTAGGAGAACAATGGCTAGGGTGGCACTGTGCTGGGCTACAGAGCGTGGAGAGGAGGGGCACAAGGGGCTCGAGGGTCTGGTCGCCGAGATGTCACGACACAAGAGAATGCCGAGGTGGTTGGCGGATGGGTTTGGAGGATCGGGAGAGGGGATGAGAAGGAGGTCGGGATGAGTAAGGGAAGCGGCTAGGTTAGATGAAGGATAATAGGGGGAATACAGTGTATACATATATATAGTTGGGTATTTAGGGTTTAACTGTGTGCACGGGTGTAATGGGTTTCGGGTTGGTGATTTTTTTTTTTGTGGGTAATGAGTTTATAGGATTAATGGATCCAAAAGAAATAAGGTTTGATCAAAGTGGAAGATCAATAAAATATAGGGCGACCCAATAGATGAGATAAGAACGAAAATAAATAATCAAGAAGTAGGACATGAACAAATAAATAATGGGGATAAAATAATGGATCAATCAGAGACGAAACAATAGGCAAACAAACCGAATCAAGAAGATCAAATAAAATGACAAAAAATCAAATAAATGGATATATAGAAAATGAAGATCGAAATACATGGTCCAAAGAGAGATGGAGAAAAACAAGATGAATAAATACCCCAAAAGAAAAATACATAAAAAATACAGAAAATGGAAAACCGGGGTTATAGTTTGCTCCCACACAGAAATTAGCAGCAATAGATTGGCGTCGTCTGTGGGAACCTAAAAAAAAATCTAACCAAACTTCGCTGGTAAAAACCGTTTTCAGTCATGCCTCCGAAAGGGAAAGGCAAGGCGGTGGCCTCAAGCCGATGAGCCAACCATTTTCCTCTGCCTCCACCTCTTGAGGACGTCCCTCCTACCCTTCAGCCAGATCAACTACTTCAGCCGGAACAACCTCAACAACCTACCCAACCCCCCTCCAAGGAGCTTCCATCGGGGGCTGCCGAAGAATTCAACCCCCTGAGCAATACAGTGGAGAGAACAGAGAGTCGGTCTACACATCTACACCATCCACCATGCCTCCCGAGGCACCTCAACATCAACAAGACCTCTGCCATATCATAAACTCCAGACAACCGGAGTTTGAACGCAGGGGCCGTTCAAGCAGGCTACATCCGTCACATCAGGTAGCCATGAGGAGTCCCTCTCCTCGGAGGCCACGATCCAGAAGAGCTCTCTCCAAGGGGACGCGAAAGAACTCCCTTTCTCAGAAGGTGAAGAAGGACCCCCTCTCCTACGGGGTGAAGAAGCCATCACTCCCCAAGGGACCACAGAAGAACTCCTTCTCGAGAGCAACCCCTAGAAGAGGGAGGGAGGAAGAACTACCTGTCACCAGAGCAGAACTTCGAGAGTTTAAAGATGAAATTCTTCAGGCCCTTGACATAATTCCTCCTAAGACTCGCAAACCAATCCTCACCATTCTACCCCTCCGCAATGCAAAGAGTCCCAGGGGTCCATCAGATCCGATCAGCAAGAGGACGTCGTCCTCCCATGCCTTCGAAAGATGGAAGATTGTCTAGCACTGTTGAAGTAGGAAGAAGAAAAACATGAAAGAAGATACTGTTCTGTTAGACCCCCCTTCTCCAAGAAGATCATTGAGGCTCCTGTCCCTGTTAACTTCAAGATCCCAACCTTCAAATCGTACAACGGGAAAACCTATCCGACAGACCACACTGAGAGTTTTAAAACTCTTATGATGATCCACCAAGCATCCGACTCTCTCCTCTGCAAGACTTTCCCAGCAACCCTGAAGGGATCCGCACGAGAGTGGTTCTCTTGACTCTCTGTAGGGTCTATATTCTCATTCGATCAACTTTAGGAGATCTTCCTCATGCACTTCATCACTAGCCGCAAGACAGAGAAGACAAGTTCCTCCCTACTTGACTTGAAGCAAAGAGACGGGGAGTCCCTCAAGAGTTATGTTCGGCGCTTCACAGCCAAGTCTCGGTCATCCCTTCACTCAACTCAGCCATAACCATAGCTGCCTTCCAGTACAATGTAAATCATGATTACTTCAAAGTCTCTCTTGTCAAAAGACCTTCACGGGACTTCTCAGACCTCCTTCAAAGATGCGAAAAGTACATTCAAGTGGAGGATGCTATTCGACCTCAAGAATAGAAAGTGACCTCATCTCGGAATAGAAGGAAGAGCACCAACGAAGACGAACCCAGTAAGTCCCAAAAGGATGTCACAGGCCAGCATCGTCTACCCCCAATGCTTCGATTTGAGAAGTATACTCCGCTTAATGCCAACATCTCTACAATCCTCATGGAAGTGGACAAGGAGGGATTCCTTCGACCTCCACTATAACCCCTATTTTTCTATTTTGGATTTTATTTTATTTTATTTTCTTTTCTTTTCTATTGTATCCGAATTCCTTTTTAATAATAAGTTTTTGCTTTTCTTGGGACAATTTATTTTCTTTTGATCGTTCCGTACTCTTTTGGCTTGAATTCTGCTATTTTTGGCTCATTGCAAATTTTTCCCTTCGTGTTTTGAGCTTGAATTGTTCCGTTCTATGTTCATCTCTTTGATTTATATTCATTCATCTCTTTCTGGAGCCTAAACCTGTACCCTAAACCCGTTAACCCGCAACCCAAAACCCCACATCCTATCTCCTACATAAATACCCTCATTAAAACCCTAATATAATAATCTTATCTCTCTTCCTCTTTCCTAGTGCCGCTCTCGGTCTCTTTTAACCCGACCCCCTCTTTCTGTTTTACTTAAAACCCAATCCGAAGCCCCCGTCCGTCGCTCCGATCCCGCTCTCCGACCACCTCGACTGTCCATTTCACCCTCTCCTTGTCATTGCCCTTGCTCCGCTCTCATCACCATCCTGTCGCCGCCTCTCATCCAAACTCCCACCCGAACCCATCACCTCGGTGCCCTCCATCGCCACTTTTCTCTTCGACAACCACCCTCGCCGCCACCGTCTTCATCCTCTCCGCTGTCCCCCCACAACCACAGCAGAATTCCCCTTGCCCTCGTCATCGTCCAGAGCCCCGAGCACCCCTGCCATTTCCTCCTCTATTTCGTCGAGAAATAGAGCATGTCGAGCTGTCGTCCCTTGGTCGCTCTCGTCGTTGTGTTGCTTCCTGACCGCCAGCGCCCATCATCAACCACCCTCACCATGGGTCGCTGCCGTCGCCAGTCTCTGCTCAGTCACCGCTGTCTCTCTCTCCCTCTCTCTATCGCTATTGAGAATGAAGAAGGGGGGAGAGTTGGTGTTTGCTATTTTGGAAGAGTAAAGGATTATGTTGCTGTTTGGTGTTGTGTAGAGGATCCAGAGTTGTGTTGCTGTTTTGCTGTTTGGTCTTGGATTCGCTGTTTGGCCATTACACATAGCTCGCATGTGTTTTCGTGTTCTTGGATTCTCATCCTGTTATTCTTAATATTCGAATTTCTCATATAAAAGGCAAGTCTCTTCTTGAACTAGTTTATTGTTTTGTTCAAGATTCTATGATCTCCGCAAGTAGATCCCAGTCCTTTTTATCGTACTTCTATTTGAATTCCGTTAAGTATATTGAGGGTTTACACTAGCTAATCCAATGTATGCTTAACATCGTGCCTACATCTTTGTTCTAAAATCTAGTCCCCCCTGTACATTGCATATGCACATTTACATGAAAATTAACTAGATCCATGTTATAGGATTACTTGATGAATTGAATTTGTTAGACTGAAGTTGAATTAATGAATTGACTACCATGCATGTGAAATTTCATCTTAAAACTGGAATTATACATGTTAAACGTCTAGCATCACTTTGATTATTAATTAGCATAAACTATATGGTTGTATGATTAAGTTATTACCTATTCATATCAAACTATTTTCTGGACTACTGTTTGCTTTGTTTTGTATCAGATTTTTGACTATGTTTCTGTTGTAATTTGAAATAACTTTCTGAACATGAATTATAGTCCCATAAATCTATTTTCCAGAACTTTTAACAGATCTGAATTCCGAGTTGTAATCTGTGAGATATCTTATTTTTAGTACAACTGTGTCAGAATTTTCAAATTCACAAATTTATGCGTATCTTTCTGTTTCATAATTAAATAGAACATGATAACAGTAAAATAAAAATATGAAATAAATTAGGCTGAGACTAGACATGTGTAAAAGTCACCCTGAATTTTTGTAGATTTAAGTGATGAGTTTTCTGAACCGTTTCATATGTGTTTATATAATTCATAACTTGCTGCCTGAACGTAAAATCTGAAAAGAATAGGATTTTTACCAAAGTTTCTGTAACTTTTTATGTCGTGTATATATTCGCTGGAACCGACAGAAAGTCTGTTTTCTAGAATTTCTGACGGATCTAGATTTTCTTTTCTGTAGTAGCGGTAATCTGTATTTTTGTACAACAACGTCATGCTGTCCAGATTGTGTGATTTGTGTTTAATTGATAAGTTTGCTCCTTGCTTTGTATGTAACGAGGAGAATTAGTCACAATTAGCATAATACAACCTTGACACCTTCTTGCATGCTCACATAGGATGAAATAAAATATTAACAAGCCAGGGTATTATGGGTTGACTTGATAGTGAACGACCGGAAAATGTACTCGGTAAAGGCCTTCTTGCTCGTCTGATCTATAATTTGGAAGGTGAAAAATTGATTGTCATTGTGTGATCACACTGTCATGATACCTTGTTATCTTGTTACCGAGTACACAATTCGTAAATTCACCATCAGTTTAAAACGTTCACTGTGTGCTTGCACTGAAACTGTGGTATGGAACATATGGGACGTAGTAGTACGTGCACTAGATAGATTAATAAAATGATTAATAACCTGTATTTGATATTCCATGCTTGATCCTGTATATCATCATCAAGATAGAATTTAAATTGACATCATTCATTACATGCATGACTAAATATATACCTTTGATATTATTTCCTATCTTTGATTTTGTTATTGACTTTGATCCCATCCCTTTTCTTTGATATACATGCTTCCTATTATTCTCTGTTTCCCTCTACTTTGTGTCCACAACTTGCTCTAAGGACATTATTTTCTTTCTTTTTAGATCAAGAATTTACAGGTACTGGAGGATCTATACCAGCAGGAATTAGTGAACAACAATTTTAGAAGATGGAACTAAAGATTGAGCTGCTTAGTTTATTTTGTTGCTAGATTTATTTTTTTTGAACATTGTCTGGATATTATACTTTGTTTTGGGCTTTTGATCCCGTCATTTATTTTTATTCCCAGATATTGGATTTTGTGTTGGATATTATTTGGATTATTTCGTTATTATTGAATTTTATCTTTGATTCATGTGATTATATCTTTCTTGCGTGGCTGTGTTTATTGTTCATATTGCTGAGTTAGTCTGTTACAGCTTATGGACGGTGTTTACATCATTCGCTGGACCTATATTACGTACTCGTATTCTGTATTTTGGAAAGCGAGGCGTGACAGGTTTATAGTGGTATCAGAGCCCAGGGTTGAAAAATATATCAGTCAAACATGACCAACTTTATGAAGGTTTGGCTTTAAATGATATATTAGTCAAGTTTGGATCTAGCCGGGTTAACTCAGTAATGTGCATACCACATTGATCACATGAACATATAATAACCAACATATAATCTCGGTACTGACCATATTTGATTGTGTTTCAGGCTTTGGTTCGTGGAAATTCTTCTTCTTCCCGTTCGAGGGAAGCCCAGATTGTGTGATTTGTGTTTTATTGATATGTTTGCTCCTTACTTTGTATGTAACAAGTAGAATTAGTCACACTAAGTACATCTGTAACTCTCGTTTTCATTTTTCCCCTTTTATCATTTATCCCCATTGTAATCTCTTTTGTAATTCTAGAACATTTCATTTTGTTCATTATTGTATCGAATAATATCAACTCTAATATTATTCATGATTAGTTATTGATTTCAGTTTGATTATTTGAATCTTACTCCCTATTTTCTAATCTAAAATTTAATTTCATAAAATTGTCTTTTATCTTGTTTGGTTGTGAATTGTTCTTCTATTTGACCCATATTGTGCCCAAACCCTATAACACACCTCATATTGGATCTTGTACACAAACCCACAACCCCAAAACTATTCCATATCCCCACTAACAGTTAAATCCCCCAAAATATCTCATAATCATCACCACATCCTGTAACC
Source organism: Hemerocallis citrina (assembly GCA_017893485.1). Taxonomy (NCBI): domain Eukaryota; kingdom Viridiplantae; phylum Streptophyta; class Magnoliopsida; order Asparagales; family Asphodelaceae; genus Hemerocallis; species Hemerocallis citrina. The sequence goes on from CM030361.1 coordinate 176,624,724, forward strand.
CCCCAAAATTGAAACTTGAATCCCTAATATTCAGCCCCATAATCTCTCCCCATTACTATTTTAATAACCCTAATCACTCTCAGTCGCGCCATTAACCCTAGCCCCCCTATACTGTGCAACCCTTACCCCCCCATTACTGTTGATACCCTCCCTCTCACCCTTTCTTCCTCCTTCGCTCGACCCATCAGCCAAGCCTCAAGCCGTCGCTCTCCCGTCCTCCGACCACTACCATCGTCACTGCCTTTTCCTCTCCCCATCGTCTACCACCTCGTCTACATCCTCCACCATTGCCGAGCTCGAAGCTCAAATTTTTGTCGTCTTCTTCCACTCGGACCACCCTCCAGCTCACCTCCCACCTCGCCATTGCCGAAACCCAGGATCGCCTTCACCCCCATCGCCTCACCATTGCCGTCCAAGCCCGAACACCCCCGTTGCTCGTCTCCTCTGTTTGTAGAGCAAAACAGAGTTGCTCGACGCACCGCCATCCTTCGCTGCTGTGTTGCTTCCTAACCACAGTGCTGCCGCCTGTCGACTTCACCGCTGCCAGTCGTCACGAGCGCCCCTGTCACAATCATCACCGTTCAATTCTCCCGTGCTCTCTCTCTATTTTTCTGTCGAAGTGAGGAAGGAGACGAAGGGGATTGGTGGATTCCGTGTATTCTGTTCTAGGCGTAGCGAATCCGAAGTTGCTGTTTGCTGTTTGCTTGGATCCGGTGTGGGGATTTGCTATTAGAGTTGCTGTCTTGTGTTTTTTCGTTTGGTGTTTTGCTGTTCGGATCCGTTGTGCTGTTGAATCTTGTTGCCGTGTTGTTGATTTGCATGGACTCGCACGTGTGATCGTGGTTTGTCGCCCGGGATCCTAATCACGTTATTCATTATATCAGATCTAATCGTCATCTAAATGCAAGTCATTCCCCCTTGAATAGTTATTGTATCATATTCGAGAATGTTTATTGAATCCCACAAGTAGATCCAAATTGATTATTGTGTATTGCTTATTGTTATCTATCGTTGGGATACTACGGATTTACACGAGCGAATCCAAGTAGTAGTCTTGACTTCGTGCCGTCTTTTGCCTGCAATGTATAGAGATCTTGCATGCATACATGTAGTTATTTATTGAATATAGGAATAGGAATTATTATTGTATTTCATGTCATGACACCTCACAATAATTATAGATTGCATACTAATATTGATGGTTTATATGATTGATGTTAGTGTGTTAGTTTATTGTGATTAGTAAGATTATGGACATTATACATCTTAATACCATGCTCATATAGATGTAACTTGCTGCGATTTATATTGTCGACCCCTAACTCATCGTTCATAATATTCTAATCTTTTTATACATGAAAAAAATATATTCAAACCCTGAAATTTACTGCCAACCTGAAAGTTACCATGCTATTTCGACCTAGATAATGTCACCAAAATCAATATTCGTGAATATGAAATGTAGCCCCAGATGTCTAGTTTACTACCCTTTTGACGGAATTGAATTTTGAGTAATGGTTTGAGAGTTATCGCAGTTTTACTGCTGCTGTGTCGTACAATTCCAGATTCAAAAAACTGCTACAACACTCTGATTTACAATTAATTTAACCATGCTACCTGTAAGATAATGACTTGAAATTTTGCATACTGATACTAGACACACTAGAGAACATTCCTTAGTTTTTCTGGAATTAATTAATGAAGTTTCAGACCTGTTTCATAAGTATAAACACAATTTTACAAGTTCTGGCTGAACACAAATCCTGTGTAGTTTGCTGTTTTGACACCTAATGCTACAACTTTTATGTATCTTATTTATATGCATTGGAACCGGGTAGGAGTCTAGTTTCTACGCCTTCTGACAGATCACATTTTCTATCCTGTAGCAACGGAAATTCTGATTTTATTACAACAAATTACCGATGTCCAGAATTGGGTTCTTATGTTTAATAATATACAATTGAATCTATAATGTTGTATTTGGTGCATTTAATTGTATAGAGTACTTTGCCTGATCTTAGGATTATTTTTCCATCATTCTAATGTCCCTTATTAATCACATTATTGTTCCCCATTGATGTTTCTGCCCCTATTGTTCTCTATTAGTATTGCATGATTAAATAAAAGAATGTTAATCAAGCCGGAGTTAAGGGTTGACTAGGGTAGTTGATAATATAGTAACTGTACTCGGCAATGTGGGCCTCGTTCCCAAATTATCGTTATCGTCATTTTGCAAGAAATTACAAATGGCCAGTGTTATTGTCATTGTGCAAGAAATTGCAAATGGCCATGTTATCGTCATTATGCAAGAAATTGCAAATGGCTAGTGTTATCGTTATTGTGCAAGAAATTGCTCAATAGCCAGTGATTATTATTGAAATGTTATATTGTGCCGAGTACATGACCTATAGAATCTACCACCTTAGTCTAAACGAAATTGATTGTATGCATGGAACCTGTAGTAAGGGATGCAGTAATACGTGCATTAGTTAGGATTAAAATGAATAATAGACTTAAGATCTTCATCGCATTGTCATTGCATTTTGTCATCATCATTAAACAGTGTTATCGTTATTGTTTACCATTATTGTTATTGTTTATTGTTATCGTTATAAATCATCATTATTGCACATTGTACTATTATCGCTTTGTCACTGTTCGATACTATTAATTTCATTGTTCATTGAATTCATCGTTATACCATTATTGTCATTGTTCCTCTGCTTCTCTTCTTGCTGTCAACGACTTGCTCTAAGGACATTTTTCCTCTCTTTTAGATGAGCAGCTTACAAGTATTCAGGGAGATTTGCCTGATGGACTAGGAGAACAACAATGGTGAAAGACTTGTGTTGCTGCGCTGTTTAAATAATTATTGTTTTTTTTCTTTTCTGAACCTTAATAATTGAACATTGTTGTATTTGTGGGCTTTTGACCCTAATATTATTGTTGTTGATTCTAGATGTTGGATTGATATTTTGTTAGTTATTTTATGCTTAAAATTTCAAGTATTGTTATTTATGTGATTACTTCTTTATTTGCATGCGTGGTTGTTTTACTTCCTATTTTATATTGTTGAGTTTAATCGATGACAGTCTATGAATGACCAAGTCATTCGCTGGGCCATGTCACATACTTGCATTCCGTATTTTTGGGAAGTAGGGCGTGACAACAATCTTGACACCTTCTTGCATGCTCACATAGGATGAAATAAAATATTAACAAGCCGGGGTATTATAGGTTGACTTGATAGTGAATGACCAGAAAATGTACTCGGTAAAGGCCTTCTTGCTCGCCTGGTCTATAACTTGGAAGGTGGAGAATTGATTGCCATTGTGTGATCACGCTGTCATGATACCTTGTCATCTTGTTACCGAGTACATGATCTGTGAATTCACCATCAGTCTAAAACGTTCACTGTGTGCTTGCAATAAAATTGTGATATGGAACATATGGGACGCAATAGTATGTGCACTAGATAGATTAATAAAATGATTAATAACCTGCATTTGATATTCCATGCTTGATCCTGTATATCGTCATCAAGATAAAATTTAAATTGACACCATTCATTACATGCATGACTAAATATAGACCTTTGATATTATTGCCTATCTTTGATTTAGTTATTGACTTTCATCCCATCCATTTTCTTTGATATACATGATTCCTATTATTCTCGGTTTCCCTCCACTTGCTGTCCACGACTTGCTCTAAGGACATTATTTTCTTTCTTTTTAGATAAAAAATTTACAGGTACTGGAGAATCGATACCAGCAGGAATTGGTGAGCAACGATTTTAGAAGATGGAACTAAAGATTGAGCTACTTGGTTTATTTTGTTGCTAGATTTATTTCTTTTGAACTTTGTCTAGATATTATACTTTGTTTTGGGCTTTTGTTCCCGTCGTTTATTTTTATTCCCAGATATTAGATTTTGTGTTGGATATTATTTGGATTATTTCATTATTATTGAAGTTTATCTTTGATTCATGTGATTATATCTTTCTTGCATGGCTGCATTTATTGTTCATATTGTTGAGTTAGTCTGGTACAACCTATAAATGGTGTTTACATCATTCGCTGGGCCTACGTCACGTGCTCGTATTCCATATTTTGGGAAGTGGGGTGTGACATCCACCCAAGATGAACGCCCCAAGTGGAAGAAGAGATAGGAACAAGTGGTGCGAGTTTCACAAAGATCACTGACTTCTCTCTAATGACCGTGAGCCCTCAAAGATGAGCTAGAAGCCTTGCTCCAACGGGGGTACATCAGCAAGTTTGCATGAAGGAATGACACCGAAACTCTTCCAAGAGGAGCCAATAAGTGACCAGAAAAATCAGCCGAGTCCCAAGACTCGAGGCGCATGAAGATATTCCACTCAAACCTTGGGGGGCCTGTGAGGGGATCATCTAACTCCTCCAGGAAAACATTTCTCCGAGAAGTGAAGTCGGTGTATAATATCCCCCCTCCCAAGAACTGGGGGTCCCGATCACATTTTCAGACCGAGACCTTGAAGGTATTCGAACCTTACTACGATGCACTAGTAATCAACCTATGTATGGTCAATCATGAGGTGCGCCATGTCCTGGTAGATAATGGTAGCTCGGTAAACATCCTCTTCCTGAATGTATTCAAGGGTCTCAAGCTCAAGTGAGACCACCTCAAGCCTGCCAGGAACACTCTCTATGGATTCTCTGGGGCCCTAGTTCTAATCGAGGGAATAATTGCCCTTGATGTAACTGTGGGGAAAGATCTAACTACCCTCACAGAAGCACTCAATTTCATGGTTGTCGAAAAGAAGTCCGCCTAGCAGCCCTTCACGCGGTTGCCTCAGCCTACCACATGAAGATGAAGTTCCCTACAACAGCAGGGGTAGAGGAAGAAAAAGGAGGCCAAGAAGATGGTCGGGCATGTTACTCCGCCACAGTAGGGGGCTCGGTCCTCCCCCTCGACGCTCTGGAGCTCCCTTAAGAGAGCGGACAAGCCTGCTCTGAACCTTTAGAAGAACTAGCAGAAATCTCCTTCTCCTAAGAGGATCAGGCCCAGTGTCTTTGGGTGAACAAGGCACTCCCCCATCAAGTTAAGGAGCAACTCGTCACTTGCATTAGGGAGAACTGAAATCTCCTCATTCACAACGCCGAACACCCGATGAAGTACAACAAGGGCGCTTAACACCCTCTTCAAGTTGTTAGCTTCAAACATGTAATAAAGGCCAAAAATTATAACAGTCACAACATGTAATAAAGGCTAGTATCAAAGCAGCCGCTTAGTTTTATTCTTCAATAAATTTCCTGTATTTTCCATCGCAAAGTTCTTGTACAAGTCCATCGGATTCAAACAATGAGTTAGACACATGTTCACCCTCGAGCCACACCATCCCTTCACTAAGCACACAAACGAACTGTAACACCCCGGACTGTACGATACCTGAACATATATGTATGTATATTGTCCGTATGCGTGCATATGATTACAGTATTTTAGTTGAGTTTGCTATCATGATGTGTGGTTAGGGTTGCGGGATGGTTCATGGGAGGATTGCATTCTAAAAGATGAACGAGAACGAGGAGGACCGATACTAGTATAAACACCAGTTTTCGGTATGACGCCTATGTAAATATAACACTGTATGATACTACGGTGGGTATATCGTGCGTGCACTCGAAAAATCTCTCGTCTCGCATTCGAAGGGACCCATTTAGGAGTAAAATGGGCAGACAACACAACCCACCACAAAACCATGGGCTAAGCTATGGTTTTGGCTCAAAACCACCCTACCACCCTATCCAACCCCCCCAGAAACCGGCCCATCTTCTCCCCCTCTTTCCTCCTTCATTTCTCCAAAAAACCCCCCCCATTTCCACCTCTCTTACTCTGGAATTTCAGAACTCAACTAAGGAAAAAAGAAGAGAAGGAGAGAAAGAAGAGAGATTGAAGAAGGTACTCTAGGAAGGATTCTCAAGGGAAGGAAGCTCAAGGAAATCAAATCCTTTACAGCAACTAAGGGTGGGGAGTTACTCTAAATATTTCTCTATGTTTCTTAATTAAATTTTTGCATACATGTGTGGTAGTTAGTGCTAGTATGAACATCTAAGAGTTTGAAAGATAAAATCAGAAACTGGAACTAGAACTTGATAAGAATGCTATTTTTCTAGATTTTTCCGAGAGCAAACCACAATGAATTAGACCATGAAATTTTTAGAGATTGTTTCTATATATGTGTAGATGGTTCATGATTTATTTTGGAATTTTCTGAGAAGTTTTGATATTTTAGTAAAATCCAATGGTAGAACTCTGTCGTAAGGCAGAATCAGCAATTGGTTAACAGGACGACTGACATTTTTGGAATTTTCATAATTTATTGGAGCATGTTCTTAATCTGAAATTTTTATCCTGTATTCACACTTATATATAGGTTCTATAGTAAAATTAGGAAAATGTTTGGATGAATCGAAAGGCATGTCAAAAATAGATCTTTAAAACAGTAGCGAGAGTTGAACTGAAGAACATGCTGATTCCTGTGCTAAATTGAATTATGTAGAACTTAGTGTATACTTAGAGTTTTGACATGAAACCTTTTGCATGTTGTTTATTATGATCTCATGTTTCATAACTATAAACTTTGTGTCATTTGAATGAGTATGAAACTTATGATGATTTATTTAGCATGTACTGTGCTGGTTTCAGCCAATTTTGATACCCTGTAGAGATTGTACATTTGAGGCTTCTAAAGAGCAAAATTTGAGGAACTGTTTCATTAGAGATTTGTAGTAGACATCAAGAACTTTCCAACAAGACTTATTGAGGTGATTCCATTAAAGGGTTGATTTACTGTGATTTTTGTAATACTGGACAGAGACTATAAATCGAGCTGAGTGCTCTGATTTAGAAAGTCCTAGTGTGCGACTTGGTACCTTTGTGAGAGATGTGTGTATTAGGGTGATCTATTGGTGTATTTTGGACTCATGACCAACTAGATATTTGTAGAGGACATCCACACCTTTCCATAGAACTTGGATTTGTAGCGTTCGGATAGGTGAGCAGTATTTTGTGCTACCGGTAAGGTGCAGCCGTGTACAGGAAGTACACTCGCTGAGGCTTGAGAGGCTATTTTGGGGATCTGGATGATGGAATTTGAGTTTATGATCAACTAGAAAGTTGTAGTCTAGGATCTTACCTTTTCAGATTGGGCTCGTACACTCCAATCGGAGTTGTATTGAGAGAGTTATGACCTTTTTAAGATTCGGGCAGAAACCCGTAGATTGTTTAGTCTGGAGTGTTGACTAAGTATTTGAGGACTTTTCCCTTGTGTACTACTAGAGTTGATAACTCTTGTCTAAGGATGTTGGTATCTATTGTTGGTGTTGTTGACTCCCATCATGGGTGTGTGACTTGAGTTAGTCACTAGGGTAAGGGATACCCTGCATCTGTCAACCCTATATTATAAAATTCCGCCGAAGCGTAGGACATCCGAGCCGTGCCACTAATATGTGTTCATAGCCCGGGTTAGGGATGAAAACACATTCATTACCAGGTTAGGGGTGAATGTAGGCCGTAATGCTGGACAATTCCAAGTCGGGGAAGTGGCGAACCGGACCGGTATCGCCAGGGCCAGAGGTTGATAGGCAAGTGTGAAAGCAAATTTTATCTTTACCCAAAATAATTAGAGTAAGGCTGGGATTAGAATGATATATTAAGAGGTTGGGTAATTGCATTAGTCCGAGCAGACCCTAGTCGGTGTTGTACCTTCCAGTCATAGGGATACGTTTTCGGCACTCATGAGTGAGTCCTCGGCTTGTATCTCGATCTGTTAATTCCCAATGTTTTGCCGGAGTAAGGTACGAGAGGCTAGGGGGATTTGACCCTCGAGGCGCTCACGTCCCTATGCATGTGGGTTTTGTTGTTTTTTGGTATATATATAAGTTCATAACCCGGAGTAGGGGTGAACAAGCATGCGTCAGTCCATAGCTCGGGTTAGGGGTAGACATGGGAATTACACGGTCTTGCGACCGAATTCAACGCGGCTTTCTGAAGAGGTCCGTACGCGGTTACCAAGTGGCCAACACGACCACCATTAGGCACTGCAGTGGCGGAACTAGACCGACCAACTGCAACCTCCTTGGGCGACGGACAATCTATTGGGAACTGGTTGAGTACAAGAGTAGGATGCATGGTGAGGGTTCAAATCCCTAAATTATGGAGAAAGACGGATAAATTTGGGGGTGTATGTAGTATAGAATGCATTCGTGCTCCAAAGTCTTTCTTGCATTAGAGTCAGGCATGTGATTTGCTGCATCTAGTCATAGGGTCATGGCATATCACTGCACTAGAACCCGAATCCATTAAACCCTTGTTTTGGTACATCACTTTTCTCTTTTGCATAAAATTATGGTTGTGATTGTACTTTAGAGGATCGCTGTTATCATCAGCTTTGCGTCAGTCAAAGTACTGACGTTTCCCACCTTGTAGGTATTCAGAGCCGATCTACAGGTACTACAGAGCTCGAGTTGGTCCAAGGATCCAAGGGACATATGCAAGTGCTATTATATTGTTGTAAATCTTATAATTTTTATTTAGACATTGTAACACTTGTAAATGTAACATTTATATAGAATAAAAGTTTTAAATTTTCCTGTACTTTCTGTGATTGTGGCTATTTTGGAGTTCGACTCCTGGAGTAGTGTCTCAGGTTCCCAGTATGGGGATTTGGGGTGCTAAAGAAGTTGGTATCAGAGCAGACTTCAAATATTAGTTCAACATAGTAGGAAAATTAGACTTAGATGAATTGCGAGAGTTGGGTTTAGTTAGATAGTTGATGATTATAATTCATAATGTTGCTTTTACAACTTATGCCTTATAATTTTTCTGTATCTGGACTAATGTCCATATTTTCTTTTACAGATGCCGAGCTTGGACAATGGACACTCGAATGGATGGTCTGATGGACATGGCTCTGCACCACCACTTCTACCTCCACCCCTACAACCCACAGCCATAGTGCAAGTTATCACCATGTTGTCCCAGGAGCTGGCTGCTTACAAATGGAGCCACGGGAAGCTAGAGGATCGCTTCAAGAACATCGCACGGGCGTTGATAACCGCTGAAAGGAGAGTGGCCAAGCTAGAAAGGTTCAAAAGGAAATAGAAGACGGGGGTAGTACTTCTAAAGCACCGGTACGAGGAGAGACTGGGTCAGCTGCAGAGCAGATATCTGGCACTGAGGACTCAGGTCTGCAACATGCAGGATCTTTAGACCGAATGACTGCCGGGGATAGCTCCGAGGTTGGCGACTCGCCAGGAGCAGGAGAGCAGTGACCTCCCCTAGTGTTGTAGGATTTCTTTTGATGTGTATAAATGACAACCTTTCTGAATAGCTAGGCTAACAAGCTATTGTTTTGATGGGTGTGGTATGAACCCATGTGATGATGATGTGATTGTATGGTTACAAATCATTGTAAAACCTTTTTGAAATGAATGGAACTAGTATGTTTTGACCAATGCTAGTGTGCTATGCGGTTTTGCATTACGATTGTTGGTTGATGGTGTCTGTATTAGCTTTCAGATGGCAGGAATGACTAGAAGCAACCGGGGCAACCCGACTGAAGCCGAAGGCAGTGGAGCCAACGGTACTGACCTTGATGTAAGGGAAGAATTTACTCGGGTATATCAGATGATTGAAGCATTTGTGGAGGCTAGCAGGAACCAAGCGCCGCCATAAAGAGCACCAGGAGTTGCGATGAACACTGATCCAGTGAAGATGGTGGAATCATTTAGGAGGATGAAACTGCCAGTCTTCGAAGGACAGGCCGATCCCACAGCTGTTGATGACTGGATACGTCAAGTGGAGACAGTATTTGAGGTGCCGATGACTCCTGAAGACAGCAAGGTACGTCTAGCCACAATCTTGCTAGAGAAGGACGTCGGAGTTTGGTGGCAATTCGTGAAGCGTGGTCTTGGAGAAGGACAGATCACTTGGGAAGATTTCCTTGAGGAATTCCGACAGCACTATTTTCCCTTGGATGTGCAAGAGGAGAAAGCAATGGAGTTCCATGGCTTGAAGCAAGGAAATATTTCCGTCAGAGAGTATGAGACGAAGTTTTCTCAGTTATCAAGGTATGCGCCGGAGATGGTCTAGGAGGAAGTGAAGAAGGCCCAGAGGTTTGAGTAAGGACTTAGGTCTGGACTGAGGTTGAAGATGGTTCCCTTGGGCATTCGCCGATTCGACAAGCTGGTAAGAAGAGCCGCAGCGACAGAGGCAGAGATAAATCAGAATCAGGGAAGGACGGAGTTCTGGAAATCGGAAGTTGCATTCCTAGGCCATATCATTTCTATGGAGGGAGTGGCAACGGATCCTCAGAAGATAGAAGCAGTCAAGGAATGGCCACAACCAAAGACGGTGAAGGAAGTAAGGAGTTTTCTAGGTATGACTGGATATTACCGAAAGTTTATCCAGAATTATGCAAGGATAGCTATACCCCTTACAGCCTCGACCAAGAAGAACCAAAGTTTCGACTGGACGGAGAAGTGTGAAGAGAGTTTTCAGGAACTGAAGAACCGTTTAATCTCCGCACCTATATTGGTTTTACCTCAGGAGGACAAGGACTACGTCATCTACAGTGATGCATCGTATTTGAGATTCGGATGTGTGCTGAAGCAGGAGGGCAAGGTTATAGCTTATGGTTCGAGGCAGCTACGACCACACGAGAAGAATTATCCGACCCATGATTTGGAACACGCAGCCATAATCTTTGCTTTGAAATCATGGAGACATTATATCTACGGAGCAAGGGTGGAAACTTACACTGATCATAAGAGCTTGAAGTATTTCTACCAACAGAAGGATCTCAACCTAAGGCAGAGGAGATGGTTGGAAGTACTTGAAGACATCAGGCCTGAGATTATATATCATCCAGGAAAGGCAGATGCGCTCAGTAGAAAGTGAAGTTTGGCTACATTGGTAGCGACCCGGAGGGAGCTAGATGAAGAGATCAGACAGGCATTGAGATGGTTACACAACACTTAAGTGCAGTTTTGGCACAGTTGGTGTTACAACTAAGCTTGAATGAGCAAGTGAAAAAGGCTCAGACCGAAGATCCAGAAATGGAAGACAAGAAGAAGCAAGTGCACGAAGGAAAATTGCACGAATTTAGTATAAGAGAAGGTTCACTTTGGTTCGGTAACAGACTATGTGTACCAAAGGACGAAGAGTTAGGAAAAGACATCATAAAGGAAGCTCACTCCACATTGCTTGCAATTCACCCCAGAAACCAGGAGGATTGCTACAGCCTTTACCCATTCCAGAATGGAAATGGGAGAACATCAGTATGGATTTTATCACAGGATTACCCAGGAGACCTAAAGGAAATGACTCAATATGGGTGATTGTGGATCGATTGACAAAGTCAGCACATTTTCTTTCAGTAAAGATGACCTGGAAGGTCGAGAAGCTGGCCGAGATCTACATTGAGAACGTAGTGAAGCTACATGGAGTGCTAGTGTTGATAGTATCCGACCGAGATGCAAGATTTACATCTCCATTTTGGCGAATTCTACAGTCAGCATTGGGAACTAGAACAGACTTCAGCATAGCTTTTCATCCACAGACTGATGGATAGACAGAGAGAGTAAACAGGATTCTTGAAGACATGTTGCGGGCATGCATTTTGGACTTCGAAGGAAGTTGGGAAAAATATTTAGCCTTGGTAGAGTTTGCTTATAATAACAGCTATCAAGCGAGCATTGACATGGCCCCGTATGAAGCTTTGTATGGACGAAGATGCAGAACACCGGTTTTTTGTTTCGAGGTAGGAGAGCGGTAGATGTATGGACCAGAAATTGTACAGCAAACGTTGGAGCAGATCGAGCTTATTCAGAAGAGGCTTCAAGGAGCTCAAAGTAGGTAGAAGAGCTATGCGGACAACCGCCGAAGAGAGTTGGAATTTGAGGAAGGTGACTCCGTATTTCTCAAGGTGTTGCTGACCAAAGGAGTTATCAGATTCGAAAAAGGCAAAAAGTTAGCTTCGAGATATATTGGACCATAGAAGATTCTGAAGAGGATTGGCAGGATGGCTTATAAGTTGGAGCTACCGGCCGAGTTATCTCAAGTGCATGACATGTTCTACGTCTTTATGCTACGGAAGTATGTGCCGGATTCAAGCCATCAGTTGCCAGAAGTTCTGAAAGATTTACAGATAGATCTTTCCTGTAGAGAGCAACCAGTCATGATACTTGATCATCAGGAAAAGGTACTGAGAAACAAGGTCATCCCGATGGTCAAAGTTCTTTGGAAGAACCAGTTCGTGGAAGAGGCCACGTGGGAGCCGGAGAGCCGCGTGAAGGCTTTACATCCGGATTTGTTTTAAGTATTTTCTGTTTTTATTTGTTGTTCTTTTCTCCCACTAGGAACGTTCTGGGGATAGAACGACTCTAAGGAGGGAGTGATGTAACACCCCGGATTGTACGATACCTGAATATATATATGTATGTATATTGTCCGTATGCGTGCACATGATTGCAGTATTTTAGTTTTGTTTGCTATCATGATGTGTGGTTAGGGTTGCGGGACGGTTCTTGGGAGGATTGCATTCTAAAAGATGCACGAGAACGAGGAGGACCGATACTAGTATAAACACTAGTTTTTGGTACGACGCCATGCAAATATAACACTGTATGATACTACGGTGGGTATATCATGCGTACACTCGACAAACCTCTCGTCTCGCATTCGAAGGGACCCATTTAGTAGTAAAATGGGCAGCCAAAACAACCCACCACAAAACCATGGGCTAAGCCATGGTTTTGGCTCAAAACCAGCCTACCACCCTATCTCCCCCCCCCCCCCCGCGCCCCTCAAAAAAAAAATAAAAAAAAATTGGCCTATCTTCTCTTCCTCTTTACTCCATTTCTCCATCAAACCCCCCCCTTTCCACCTCTCTTGCTCTGGAATTTCAGAACTCAACTAAGGAAAAAGCAAAGAAGGAGAGAAAGAAGAGAGATTGAAGAAGGTATTCTAGGAAGGATTCTCAAGGGAAGAAAGCTCAAGGAAATCAATTCCTCTACAGCAACTAAGGGTAGGGAGTTAATCTAAACATTTCTCTATGTTTTTTAATTAATTTCTTGCATACATGTGTAGTAGTTAGTGCTAGTATGAACATCTAAGAGTTTGAAAGATGAAATCAGAAACTGGAACTAGAACTTGATCAGAATGCTATTTTTCTGGATTTTTCCGAGAGCAAACCACAAGGAATTAGACCATGAAATTTTTAGAGATTGTTTCTATATATGTGTAGATGGTTCATGATTTATTTTGGAATTTTCTGAGAAGTTTTGATATTTTATTAAAATCCAATGGTAGAATTGTGTCGTAAGGCAGAATCAGCAATTGGTTATCAGGATGACTGAAATTGTTGAAATTTTCATAATTTATTGGAGCATGTTCTTAATCTGAAACTTTTATCCTGTATTCAAACATATATATAGGTTCTATAGTAAAATCAGGAAAATGTTTGGATGAATTGATAGGCTTGTGAAAAATAGATCTTTAAAACAGTAGCTAGAGTTGAACTGAAGAACATGCTGATTCCTATGCTAAATTGAATTATGTAGAAACCAGTGTATACTTAGAGTTTTGACATGAAACCTTTTGCATGTTGTTTATTATGATCTCTTGTTTCATCACTATAAATTTTGTGTCATTTGGATGAGTATGGAATTTATGATGATTTATTTAGCATGTACTGTGCTGGTTTCGGCCAATTTTGATACCCTGTAGAGATTGTATATTTGATGCTTCTTAAGAGCATAATTTGAGGAACTGTTTCATTAGAGATTTGTAGTTTACATCAAGAAATTTCCAACAAGACTTATTTGAGGTGATTCCAGTAAAGGTTTGATTTACTGTGATTTTTGTAATACTGGACAAAGACTAGAAATCTAGCTGAGTGCTCTGATTTAGAAAATCCTAGTGTGTGACTTGGTACCTTTGTGAGAGATGTGTGTATTAGGGTGATCTATTCGTGTATTTTGGACTCATGACCAACTAGAGACTTGTAGAGAACATCCACACCTTTCCATAGAACTTGGATTTGTAGCGTTCGGATAGGTGAGCAGTATTTTGTGCTACCGGTAAGGTGCAGCCGTGTACAGGAAGTACACTGGCTGAGGCTTGAGAGGCTATTTTGGGGATCTAGATGATGGAATTTGAGTTTATGATCAACTAGAAAGTTGTAGTCTAGGATCTTACCTTTTTGTATTGGGCTCGTACACTCCAATCGGAGTTGTATTGAGAGAGTTATGACCTTTTTAAAATTCGGACAGAAACCCGTAGATTGCTTAGTCTGGAGTGTTGACTAAGTATTGTGAAGACTTTTCCCTTGTGTACTAATAGAGTTGATAACTCTTGTCTAAAGATGTTGGTATCTGTTGTTGGTGTTGTTGACTCCCATCATGGGTGTGTGACTCGAGTTAGTCACTAGGGTAAGGGATACCCTGCATTTGTCAACCCTACATTATAAACTTCTGCCGAAACGTAGGACATCCGAGCCGTGCCACTAATATGAGTTCATAGCCCGGGTTAGGGGTGAAAACACATTCATTACCAGGTTAGGGGTGAATGTAGGCCATAATGCTGGACAATTCCAAGCCGGAGAAGTGGCGAACCAGACCGGTATCGCCAGGGCCAGAGGTTGATAGGCAAGTGTGGAAGCAAATTTTATCACCCAAAGTGATTAGATTAAGTGTAACGCCCCGAATCCCAAATACACTGAATTCGAGATGTTCTACAGGATCTTTACACTTCCTTTAGTACAATTTTACAAGGAAATTTGAACTTTTCACTTTACATCAGAGTTTACATCAATATTACATTTACATTGCACAGCGGAAGTAAAATTTTACAACAATGAAAACAAATATACAACAACATTGAGTAATCTTTAAGCATTTGTTCCTCTTTAATCTTTCTTAAGCCATTTACCTGCATATAAGACTGTGGGTACGTCAGTTTATTCAACCGACGATCATTATACACGGCCATCCTCTCTATGCCGGAAATCATATAACTTATTTTCCATATTTAGCAAACACAAACTTGTCACATATCAAACTAAAGGGACTACCCTATTGATGTCGTGTTGTGATTGTGCACTTAGTCCTTAATGCATTTATTTATTTTACATGACATTAATGCACACTTGTTCGGATTCTATGCATCCCATACTATATAGGTCCGAAGGCAAGCCTCTTATTCGTTCTTCATCTTTGTAGGGTTCAATCCCTCACCATGACTTAATCTACTACTGTAACTATTGTGAGTATCCTAGATGATCTATGAGTACAAGCTCGTGTACAGAAAACCTGGAGGGGATCCCACGCCATGTCTTGACTCATCAAGCATGCATTCTGTGGCAATTTAGCCTCCTTCATGGCACACGATGCTCTTGCAGTCACCAAACATCCCACAAGCGTGGCTAGAGTCCGATCATTCTGAGTTGTGCCCACGCCATGTCTTGATTCATCAAGCATGCATTCTGTGGCTCACACACCCGCACCGTAAACCCTAGTTCTCATACTCGTGTTTTTTTCTCACTTTCGTCACATCTTCACTATGCACTAATCCTTAGTTTTTATTAGAATCATGAACAAAATCAAAGCTCTAGAGTTAGCCTCTCCACTAAACCAGACTTATTCATTTCATTCAAGCATGACCAACCTTGGTCTTTCATTTCAACATTTCATTCATTTCTTTCCAAATGCTGGGGGAGACTTAGCTACTCTTTTGTTTCAATTTTCAATTCACAATTTCCAAAATGAGCATTTCCAATTCATAAATTCATTATGTTGAGTTATCATACTCACATAGCATTTCTCTTTTCCAATCATGATTTCTAAATTGTTCAAATAGTCCATGACTATACATGAATTTTAATTATTCATCATGAAACTCATGAATTGTTATTTTTTCACATTCAAAACCCACATCACTAGTATTCAATCAAGATGGATATTCACGCATCATAATTTGTCGCACTATTCTCCAACGAGAATAATTCACATTTCATAGTGGTCACATTATTCTCAAATGAGAAAATACTTTACATCACTAACGAATATTCACCATTCATATTTTTCATACTATTTGCAATTAGGAATAAATCACATCCATCACATAATATCACTTCAATCTTTACTATATTAATCTTCTAACTCTTCATTTTAAGTTCTTTTTGCAAGGTATAATTTTCCCAAAAATACACTTATAAACCCATAGTTCTAATTACTCATTTTATTCTCAAATCACATTTTATTTCATGCAATAATTCCCAAATCATTTTTATAAAGTCCCATATATTTTTAGAAGAATAACCATATTTTTTCTCATAATTTTTGGACAATTAAAAACCCCAAAAAAATAATTTTTCCAATCTTGCTGAGGGCAAGATTCGAACCCATCACCCCTGAGACACGGCCCAGAGCACAGACCACTAGGCCGGTTTGTGCCAGCGGTATAAAAGATAGGCGAAGGGTAGTTAATGCTTCGGTTCAAAAACTGATCGAATTAAAAAAATGACCACTCATAAAAGATGGTATTCTCAAGAGTCGAACCCGTGACCTTAGAGAACCCAACCGCACGCTCTGACCACTTGAGCTATGTGCTCAGGTTGTCTAAGTGCAACACAAATTCTTTTTGAACCGATTCTCACTGTTGTTTAAACATTTCGATGTTCAACTAGCCTTCGTTTTATTTTGCTTTCATAAAAAATACTGTATAACTCCAGATTAATTCTCCCTCACATAATTCACATACCAGTATGAGCAAAATAATTTTTGTAAAAATTAAAAGATATTTTCATATAATTAATTCGAAATACGAACTATCGCTACCACATTTTCTTCTCTTTTCGACATTTCTTAGCAATTAGCATTTTAATCTCTTTATCAACAAATTTCACATTAGTTCTCTGTCCTTAATCAATTCTCCAACATACAAACTCCTATTTTAATTTATTCATGCCCACATTAATACAAGGGATCTATTTAACACATGAGATTGTAATACCCTGATTTTTCATTTAATGAAAAATTATTTATTTTGCACGTAGTGTGCACGTGCAATATTTTGGTTAATATTTTCATCAAGATGAGTAAAGATATTTTAATATGTGTTTTTAATTATTTTATACAAAAGCCTTATTTTAATTGGATGAAAAGCCTTTTTCTTTTAAAAGCCCAAAATGTAATTCATTTATTTTATTTTAAAATAATTATTTTGGCCCAAAAACTAAAGCCCATGGAATATTTTTATACAATTTGTCATGTAAAATACAATTTAAAGACTATATTATTTTTTATACCAACAATTTAATGCACAGTTTTTGGGCCTAGTGGCATGCACGTGCATTGCACGTACACGTGCAAAATGCATTCTTTCTTGTTGGCCGGTTGTAACTTTTGGAGGGAAACTCAAATTTTGAGTGGTGATCATGGTGTGGTGGTTACTTAGATGTGGGTAGTTATTGCAACTCCTACTTTCATCCTAGTCCTCCATCCTACAACCAACCAATTGATCCTAGCCATTTATTTTCCTTGATTTTTAGTATAAATACCCCCCCCCCCCCCTGGCCAGTTATCCTTGTGCCTATTAATCTTTCCAAACTTAGAGTCTAAGTTGCATTATCTAGTAGTATTTTTGTGAGTTAAAAGATTGAGTGTGTGTGGACTTGTTCTTGCAACACCAAGAAGAAGGAGAGGCCGGCTATTCAAGGAGGGAGCTTTCGGTTTTGGGTGTGTGCTTGGAGGTTCGTGTGCGCGCGTCTAGGAGGAGGTGCACTCGTGTTTCTAAGGATTTTTTGTTGCTAATTGTGTTTTTTTCTCCATACAAGGTGGGTAAATTTTTCATATTTCTAAAGTAGGAATGCATGCTAGTTTAATTAGAAAGAACGAAGCATGAAAATGATTAAGTAGAGCACACTTTAATTGGGAAAAATAACTTCTTGAATGATTGAAATGTGGATATGCAAATTTATATATGGTTCTATTATTTGAGTTGTATGTGAATTGATTAGAATCATAGATTGATTGATAAAAACACATTTATTACTATCAAGAATTACACACAAAAGTTAGTAGTTTGATAATACTATTTCATGTGTTAAATAGATCTTTTGTGTTAATGTGGGCATGAATAATTTAAAATATGTGTTGTATGTTGGGTAAATGGTTAAAGACAGAGAATTAAGGTGAAAAGTTATTGATAAAGAGATTAGAATGCTAAATGCGAAGAAATATCGAAAAGAGAAGAAATGTAGTATTATAATGTAGAATTTGAATTAGTTGTATGAAAATATGTTTTAATTGTTACAAAAACTATCTTGCTCATTTTGAGATGTAAATTATGTGAGGCGAAAATTTTATTGTGGTGATGATGATAAACAGATAAGAATCACATGGTTGTGTGGACAATGTACATATTGTAGTATGGCAAAAATGATGTGTACTTATTGAAGAACAAAATAAAGAAATGATCTTCTAATTCGAAATTAACCCTGTTCAGTCGACCAAATGTATGTAACAGTCGACTGTACTGAACACAAAAAGTTATATAGTTGAACTACCCAGGACAGCCGACTGGTATGAATGACAGTCGACTCCCCTGTAAATGATAATTGAGATTTTGAACGCTGCGGAACAGCCGACTGACCATGTGCAGCAGTCGACTCTTCCGAGCAATTATTGAAGAACTTTATTTGATTGATCAAGTCGACTGGATGAGCTCCAAGTCGACTGTTCAGAGTACTTTTGGTATATCAGAAATTCTATGATTTGTTTATAATAAAGGTTATGAATCTCATGATGATTATTGGTTATGAAAGTAAATTCTATTTGTCTTTGTGTGAATTTACATGAAGTGAATCATTTATTAGAAATTGTGAAAGTTGTATGAATGTGAAAGCTATGAACATGAAAAAGAAAATCTATTATGATTATGAAAAGTAAACTTATGAGCTAGTAACGCTCAATGTTGGAAATTGTGAATTTGAATTGAAGCAAAAGAGTAGCCAAGTCTCCCCCGGCAATTGGAAAGAAATGAAATTAATTGAAATGAAAGACCAAGGTTGGTCGTGTTTGAATGAATGAATAAGTCCGGTTTAGTGGAGAGGCTAACTCTAGAGCTTTGATTTTGTTCATGATTCTAATATAAACTAAGGATTAGTACATAGTGGAGACGTGACGAAAGTAGGAGAAAAACACGAGTATGAGGGTCATCGGATTGGCGGTGTGAGAGTGATCCACAGGCTGCCTGCTTGATGCGTCAAGACATGGCGTGGGCACTACTCCAGAATTATCATCCCGGTGGCGACACTTGTGGGGTGTTTGGTGACTGCAAGAGGATCGTGTGCCATGAAGTGAGGCTGAATTACCACAGGCTGTCTTCACGATGCGTCGTGACATGACGTGGGAATCCCACTCTAGAATTTTCTGTACACGAGCTTGTACTCATAGATCATCTAAGATACCTACCGTAGTTACAGTAGTAGATTAAGGCATGGCGAGGGATTGAACCCTATAAAGATGAAGAACGAATAAGAGGCTTGCCCTCGGACCTATGTAGTATGAGATGCATAGAATCCGAACAAGTGCGCATTAGTGTCATCTAATATAAATAATTGCATTAAGGACTAAGTGCACAATCACAACACAACATCAATAGGGTAGTCCCTTTAGTTTGAAATGTGACAAGTTTGTGTTTGCTAAATATGAAAAATTAAGTTATACTATTTCCGGCATAGAAAGGATGGCCGTGTATAATGATCGTCGGTTGAATAAACTGATGTACCCACCGTCTTATATACAGGTAAATGGCTTGATAAAGATTAAAGAGGAACAAATGCTTAAAGATTACTCAGTGTTGTTGTATACTTGTTTCATTGTTGTAAATTTTTCTTTCGCTGTGCAATGTAAAGTGCAATATTGATGTAAACTCTGATGTAAAGAGAAAAGTTTAAATTTCCTTGTAAAATTGTACTAAAGGGAGCGGAAAGATCCTGTAGAACATCTCGAATTCAGTGTATTTGGGATTCGGGGCGTTACAGAGATAGCATTATTAATATACTAACTTTTGTATGTACTCCTTGATGGCAATGATTGTGTTTTCTTCAACCACTCCATGATCATAATTAATTCACATACAACTCAAATAATAAAACTACATATAAATTTTATATATCCACATTTCAATCATTCAAGAAGTCATTTTTCCCAATTAACGTGTACTCTTCTTAATCATTTTCATGCTTCATTCTTTCTAAATAAACTAACATGCATTCCTACTTTAGAAATAGGGAAAATTTACCCACCTTATTGAAGAAAGTACACTAGTGATCTCCTAGACGAATGTCCTTGCAACGAAATGCTTCTCCTCCTAGATGCGCGCACACGAACCTCCAAGCACACACCCAAAACCGAGCACTACCTCTTCTTGATGCCGGCCCCCTCTCCTCCTTGGTGTTGCAAGAACAAGCCCACACACACTCAATCTTTTGACTCACAAAAATATTACTAGATAATGCAATTTAGACTATAGGTTGTAGAGAATAGTTTGGCACAAGAAGAACTAGCCAGGGGGGGGGGGGGTATTTATACTAAAAGTCAAGGGGAATGGAGTTCTAGGATCAATTGGTTGGTTGTAAGATGGAGGGTCAAGATGAAAGTAGGAGTTGCAATAACTACCCACATCCAAATAACCACCACACCATGATCACCATTACAAATTTGATTTCCCTCCAAAAAGATCACAACCGGCCCATGCATTTGTGCACTTTGCACGCGTACGTGTAATGCACGTGCATGCCACTAGGCCCAAAAATTGTGCATTAAATTTTTATATAAAAATAATATAGCCTTTAAATTGTATTCTACAAGACAAGTTGCATAAAAATAGTCCATGGGCTTTAGTTTATGGGCCAAAATAGTTATTTTAAAATAAAATGAATGAATTACATTTTGGGCTTTAAGAAAAAGGCTTTTTATCTAATTAAAATAAGACTTTTGTATAAATAATTAAAAGCACAAATTGAAATATCTTTACTCATCTTGATGAAAATATTAACCAAAAATATTGCACGTGCACACTACGTGCAAAATAAATAATTTTTCATAAATTGAAAAATCAGGGCATTACATTAAGGCAGGGATTAGAATGATATATTAAGGGGTTAGGTAATTGCTTTAGTCCTAGCAGACCCTAGTCGGTGTTATACCTTCCAGTCATAGGGATACATTTTTGGCACGCATGAGTGAGTCCTCGGCTCGTATCTCGATCTGTTAATTCCCAAAGTTTTGCCGGAGTAAGGTACGGGAGGCTAGAGGGATTTGACCCTCGAGGTGCTCACGTCCCTATTCACATGGGTTTTGTTGTTTTTTGGTATATATATAAAGGTCATATCTCGGAATAGGGGTGAACACGCATGTGTCAGTCCATAGCCCGGATTAGGGGTGAACATGGAAATCACACGGCCTTGCGACCGGATTCAATGCGGCTTTCTGAAGAGGTCCGTACGTGGGTACCAAGTGGCCAACACGACCACCACTTTGGCACTGCAGTGGCAAAACTAGACTAACTAACTACAACCTCCTTGGGCAACGGACAATCTATTGGGAACTTGGTGAGTACAAGAGTAGGATGCATGGCGAGGGTTCGAATCCCTAAATTGTGGAGAAAGACGGCTAGATTTGGGGGCGTATGTAGTATGGGATGCATTCGTGCTCCAAAGTCTTGCTTGCATTAGAGTCAGGCATGTGATTTGCTGCATCTAGTCATAGGATCATGGTATATCACTGCACCAGAACCCGAATCCATTAAACCCTTATTTTGGCACATCACTTTTCTCTTTTGCATAAAATTATAGTTGTGATTGAACTTTAGAGGATCGCTGTTATCATCTGCTTTGCTCAGTCGAAGTACTGACGTTCCCCACTTTGTAAGTATCCAAAGCCGATCTACAGGTACTAAAGAGCTCGAGTTGGTCCAAGGATCCAAGGGACATATGCAAGTTCTATTATATTGTTGTAAATCTTGTAATTTTTATTTGGACATTGTAACACTTGTAAATGTAACATTTATATGGAATAAAAGTTTTAAATTTTCCTGTACTTTCTGTGATTGTGGCTATTTTGAAGTTCGACTCCTGGAGTAGGGTCTCAGGTTCCCGGTATGGAGATTTGGGGCGCTACACGGACTAGTGCAGAGTCCATTCATGGTTGATTGAGTCGCTCTAGCCACATGCTTCCGAACAAGTGTGAGGGGTTCGACTCACCATTCGAGTGCTCCCAAAACTAGTTGTCACCCTGTTCGGAGTCCATCCATTTTTCATAGGGACACTTTAGCTATTTGCCTTCGAACAAGTTTGCGAGGTTCGGCTCGGCGCTTGAATGCTCTTGAAATAGTCCTGGACAAGTGCAGAGTCTATTCATGGTTCATAGAGCCGCTCTAGCCACATGCTCTCGAGCAAGTGTGCGGGGCTCGGCTCGCCATTTGAGTGCTCCCAAAACTCATCGTCACCCTGTTCGAAGTCCAATCACGGTTCATAGGGATACTTTAGCTACTTACTCCCGAACAAGTGTGCGGGGTTCGGCTCACCATATGAATGCTCTTGAAACAACCCTGGATAAGTGCGGGGTCCATTCATGATTCATAGAGTCGCTCTAGCCACATGCTCTCGAGCAAGTGTGCGAAGTTCAGCTCACCATTCGAGTGCTCCCAAAACTCGTTGTCACCCTTTTCGGAGTCCATTCACATTTCATAGGGACACTTTAGCTAGTTGTTCCCAAGCAAGTATGCGGGGTTCGGCTCACCGTTCAAGTGCTCCTGAAACAATCCCGGACAAGTGCAGAGTCCATTCATGGTTCATAAACCTGCTCTAGCCACATACTCCCGAGAAAGTGTGTGAGGTTCAGCTCGCTATTCGAGTGCTCCCAAAACTAGTCATCACCTTGTTTGGAGTCCACTCACGGTTCATAGGGTCGCTGTAACCCCCGTTCCCACAAATACATAATCATTAGTATTTTTTGTATTTTGATTATTTATAACTTCATTTTTTGTTTTAAGTTCATTTTAAGATCTTCTATCAAAGTTTTTTCTATTCGACAATTATATTTATTTCGAATGATGATATATTTTAACTTTATTTATTCTTAATTGATCGACTACTTATATTTTAGCCCAAATCAAGTATATTATTACTATTTGGATTTTAGTAAATTTGTTAAACTCAATTTCTATTTATATTTATATATATATATATATATATAAAATCATTATTATTATTATTATTATTATTATTATTATTATTATTATTATTATTATTTCTTGATTGTTTATAAAAATTCAACTATTGCTATTTATTTATTTGTGAAAGGCTATAGATATTAATCTATAATTTATTATTATTAGAGTATGAAGTTTATGTATACTATCTGATTTAATTAATTAATATGTACTACTATATTTCTATTTATTATATTTTTGCCTAATCTTATTATTATTATTATTATTTAATTGTTTATTAATTTGTGAAGGTCCATAGATCTTAATCCATATATTATTTTTATTTATTATTTTAAAGTTCAAACAAAGTATATTACTAATATATGATTATTCTAATTATTTGTGAAAAATTAAATCTTAATCTAATTGTATTCTTCCAATTAATTTTATTTTTGTTGAACCCTAAAATTTTTGTACAACCTATTTAAATTTTGTATGTTGAATACTCTAATTTATCTAATATATTTATATTTATTTTTCTATTGGATTTAAACCCAATCCCATTAACCCTATAACCCATCTCTATATTGGATCCTTAACCCAAACCTGTAACCCGTTAACCCATTACCCAATAACCCATCTTAATCTCCTATATAAACCTCCTCATCACCCCCTAACCCTAGTCACAAAACCCTAATTAATCCTACTCATAGCCGCCTAATTATCCCCAGCCGCTTTCTGCTTCCTCGTCGAGCCAGCCTCCGAAACCCAATGCCAGTCTTCAACCACCGCTCCCAAGCCTCTCCTCCACCCGTCATCCTCATTCTTGTCGCCCTCCTGCTGCCATCGCAACCTTGACTGCACCCACCACCGTCGTCCCCTCATCCTCGTCGACCCTCCATCGCCATTTACGAAACCCATCCACCACCAGCCACCTTCACCACCCCAGCGGTCATACAGTCATCCCCTACCTCCGCATCGTCATCCAATCGCTGCCCTTATCATTGCGCGTCGCAGTCCACCGTTGACTGCACCACCTTGCAGATCCCCGAGCGCTCGCCGCCGTCCAGTCCACTACAGCTGCCGCTACCGTCGTCGCTGCAGTAGCCGTTTGCTGTTGGCCAAAATTGTTGTTTGCTGTTCGGCTGAGGTTGCTGGTTGCTGCACTCACTGTGTGTTGCTTTGCACATGTTTGCACGTATGCTGGTTGTATGTGAGTTACACATGCGCAGTCGGGATCCTAATCCCGTTATTCTAGCATACCCGGATTAATCGTCGGTGAAGGAAAGTCTTCTTGAACCCTGTTATTGTTCGCGTTCAAGAATTTTCATTGATTCCTGCAAGTAGCTCATATTCCAATATTCATATATGTATTTGTTGATATTTGTTCAAGAGTTTATCACGTATTCATCGGTGAAACCAAGTAATAAATCTCTTTTCGTGCCATTATCTATGATTCGAACCCTAGTCCCGACTGCACATTGCATATGCACGTAATACGTGAAAACAATTAAATATATGCTATATAATTGATTGATGATTGAGATGTTCCCGACTGAATATTATTTTCGTGAATTAATTGCCATCATTATAAAATGCCTCGTTAATGTTAAAATTGCACACTGATAATTAAATAGAGCTTTTGTTATTTAATTGCCAAGAAATTGCATGTTACATGATCAAATTATCAATGATTCATATCTATCTATTTGTTGGCCTACTGTTTTTCTGTGTTGATTTGAGTTTTCGACCTAGTTTCTGTCATAATTTAATAAAACTTTGTAAACATCATCTGTAGCTTTTTGAATCTATTTTTCAAAACTTTTTACCAAATGATGAACCCAATAATATTCACATTTAGGAGCAATAATCTTAGTGCAATTAGACATTTAAATGCTCTATATGTGTTATTTTACTCTTCTTTTCTCTTTTCCGTAGGAAACAGCCTAAAAGCAGCAAAACGAAGCAGATTCAAGACTAACACAGACTGAGAGGATGATACACAGGGAATTGCAGAGCAACAGTCGACTGGTTCTTCAAACAGTCGACTGGACAGAGAGGCTGAAGCTGCTCGGCACAGTCGACTTACCCCAACACCAGTCGACTGCATCCAGCGGAGTGAAAAGATAAGATAATTGAAGATCCACCCTCATCTAAATCCAAATCAAAATTAAGTTATCCAAACCCAGGTTATCTGCGAATAACAACTTCTCCAACAATAAAAGCTAGAGACCGGGGATTGGCAAGAGCACGTGGATAGCAGAAAAGGAAGAAGAGAAGAAAAGAGAAAGAAATAAAACGCAGATTAAATAAGGAAAGAAATAAACGAAAGAGGAAGACTTTTCTGCAAAAAGTGCAAACCCTAATTCTCTTCCCGTGTTCTATAAATATCAACCAAGAGGCGTTATTCTAAGGGATCGAAGGGGACGAAATCACGGAATTTCTGAATCATTAAATCATCAACCAAGAGGATTATTCTATCAGCATCGAAGAAGAAGGAGAGCGAGTACACTTAAGCAACAAGCCAGTCGACTGAGTGACAGCAGTCGACTTCTCAGACCAAACATCATCAGTTTATTTCTTCTCTTTCTAGTTTTTATTTTCATCATGTATTCGAAACTGTTAGTCAATAAAAGTTTTATTATGTGGAACTAATTTCATAGTTGGGTAGATTAAAACCGTAGTTATGTAATGCTTATGTTCTTCTGAATGCTATTCTGTTACTTATTGATTAAACCTGAGCGTATTGGTATAGATTTATAATATACAAACTTGTTCAGAAGTTCTAAGAGCAGTCGACTGAGAGTGAAAGCAAGTCGACTGCCATACAGAACCTGAGATTATCAAGTTTGCATATTATAAATCTGAATCTGTTATATGAGTATAGAGACGACCCGTATCTCATGCTCATAACTTGTAACACAGGATTCTTTAGGGATTCTTGGTTTAATCAACTTGAAGGATCTAGATCTGATACCAATTTCTGGAACTTCGAGTGTTTGTTCGTTTCCACTGTTCTTATGTTTTCTTTAAGTGCAACTCAGTAGATACCATGCTAAATACTTAAGGAAAGAAACGAATTAGAGTAGATACCATGCCTAATTCTTGGCTTAGGGAAACAATACTTTAAGGAGTAGATACCATGCCCTTAAAGGAACGAACATGAGTAATTAGAGTAGTGAAGAAGGCAACTTGGCATTACTGACTATAGGTGGAAATCAAAGCCCAACTACTTAATAAACATAGTGATTCAGAACTACTTGATCTAGTCATTTCTTTTAGAACAACACTTTAAGATTCTTATTTCTGTTTTATTGGTTAGTAAGTTAATTTCTACAATCTCTGTGGGATCGACCCTTGCTTGTCATTACACTTCTATAAACGATTCGTACACTTGCGAGGTTTTAATTTGTGTCTAGTTAGATCATCTAGATTACACAACAAGTTTTTGGCGCCGTTGCCGGGGATTGTTAGCATTTTAACTTACAAATAGTAAATCTTTTCTTTTATTTTCTTTTCTTTTATTAATAAATATTTTCTCTTGTAGGTTACAGGATTTTGGTGAATGCACGGAAGAAGATCACTTCGTCAGAGCTACTACCTATTGACGCGGAAACAGAATGCACTCTACGCAGACTAGGTCGACTGTCTGCAACCAACCAGTCGACTGCTACAAGGAACCAGGCGACTGCGCAGAGACCCAATTCACGAGCAACAATGGCTGAGGAAGTACCAAATCGAGTACCAATGCAGGACAAATTCACGCCTAAGAATATTGAGCAACCTTCCTGCATTGCTTATCAACCTAATGTCACAGGGAATATGCATCTATCTCCCCAATTACTTAGCATGGTTCCCCACTTTAGTGGCAAACCAGACGAGGAGCCTCACCTCCATCTGCAAGACTTCTTTGATCTTTGCAGAACACAGAGCGTCCAAGGGCTTACC
Organism: Hemerocallis citrina; assembly: GCA_017893485.1. NCBI lineage: Eukaryota > Viridiplantae > Streptophyta > Magnoliopsida > Asparagales > Asphodelaceae > Hemerocallis > Hemerocallis citrina. The sequence goes on from CM030361.1 coordinate 176,651,934, forward strand.
CCTGAACAAATCAGGTTAATCTTGTTCCCATTCTCTTTAAAACTTAATGCTAAATTGTGGTATAATTCTTTGGAACCAGGATCAATTAATTTATGGGAGCAATTGGCAACAAAATTCTTGAAAGAATTCTTTCCAGCCCAAAAGACCAAACAACTGAAAAGGGAGATTCAACTCTTCCAACAAAAAGATGGAGACTTATTCTTCGAAGCATGGAAAGACTTCAAGAACAAGCTTCTCAAGTCTATGCACAACATGCCTAAGGATGATCAGGTACAAGCATTTTATGAGGGTTTAAATGATACTAACAAGGCAATTGTGGATTCAGCTTGCAACGGGATCTTGATGAGGAAAAGTGGTGAGGAGGCCATCGAATTATTTGAAGAACTCAGCGAGAACTCACAGCAATTCTCAACAAGGGAAAGATGCATTTCTAAAAAACATGGAGTTTACGAAATTTCTGGTAGTAATAACATACAATTAGAAATGGTAAACATGAACAAAAAAATTGATATGCTTGTTAATGCAATGACAACAATGGACAGTGTAAAAAATCAAACAAAAGAAATTTGTGCAATTTGTTCTCATTTTGATCATACAACCGACACATGTCCCATGTCTTCTTTTACAGATCAGGAGGATGCAAACTGTGTGGGACAAGGAGTGTTTCCACCAAAGAACAACCCATTCTCGAACACATACAACCCAGGGTGGAGGAACCATCCAAATTTCTCATGGAGCAACAATCAAGGCACTCAATCTTCACAAGGACATGCACGGAACTTCCAGATGGGAAGTGGGTTTGATCGGCCAGTTCAAGAACAGAAGAAGTTGGATTTTGAATCCACCGTTCTTCAATTACTCCAATAACAACATCAAATAAGCAACCAACAAGGGCAGGCAATTCAGAAATTGGAAACTCAAATCGGGCAAATCGCGAAGGAGTTGAGTGAAAGAAAGGCAGGAGAACTCCCTTCACAAACCATACTAAACCCTAGAGGCCAAGAACAGCTCAAATCAGTAACAACTCTGAGAAGTGGTAAGACAATTGACAACAAGGTTGGAACACACGCAGACGAAGCAGATACACAACCATCAAAAGTTTTGGGTTCCAACAAGGTAAGTGAAAAAGAAAGGACTGTTTTGCCACCATTCCCTCAAAGGTTAGTCAAACAAAAGAAAGAACAACATTTATTTGATATCTTTGAAACTCTCAGAAAGGTAGAAATTAATATTCCCCTACTTGATGCTATTAAACAAATTCCTTCTTATGCCAAATTTTTGAAAGAATGTTGTACTCACAAAAGAACATTTCAGGTTAGGGAGGATGTGGCCTTGACAGAGGAAGTGAGCGCAGTTTTGTTAAGAAAATTACCTCCTAAACTGAAGGACCCAGGTAGTTTTACCATTCCTTGCAGGGTTGGTGAGCACTTCTTTGAAAAGGCACTGCTAGACTTGGGGGCAAGCATCAATCTTCTTCCTTACGCTGTTTACGAAAAGCTAGGATTGGGGGAACTCAAACCAACATCCATCACTTTGCAGTTGGCTGATCGTAGCATCAAAACACCTAGAGGTATTTTGGAAGATGTCCTAGTTCAGGTAAATGATTTCATTTTGCCTGCAGATTTTGTTGTGTTGGATATGGAGGACTCTTCAATGCCATCTTCTTTACCAATCATCCTAGGTAGGCCCTTTATGAGTACAGCTGATATAAAAATTTGTGTTAAAAAGGGTACTATAAGTATGAAGATAAACGGAGAAAAGGTTGAATTTAAAATGTTTGATACACTAAAATTACCACATGATGATCATAAATGCTATAATATTGATGTGGTACAGGAGATTGTTGATCAAACATTTCAGGTACATAGCATTGAACCACTACAAGCCGCAATTACACAGTCCCTAACATTATCTCATGTTGAACAGGAATACAATGACTGTAGGATTGCAGAGACAATACATCACCTTGAAACTCCAAAGTCATATTCAGGTAAGCTTGCACCTGCATTTGAAAATTTTGTGTCTGATAACACTTGTGTTTCCTCAGATCAGTCGACTGGTGAACAGAACAAGTCGACTGTTACCAGGACGCCAGACGTGGAGCTTAAGCCGCTGCCTGAACATCTGAAGCACGCATATTTGGGTGATAACCAGACGCTACCAGTGATAGTTGCTACAAATTTGTGTGCACAAGAAGATGATAAGCTGCTAAAGGTACTGCGAGAACACAAGGGTGCAATAGGATGGACCATTGCAGACATCAAGGGAATAAGTCCATCCAAATGCATGCATAAAATACTTCTTGAAGACAATGCAAAACCTAGCAGGGAAGCACAGAGAAGGCTTAATCCACACATGAAGGAAGTGGTAAGAACAGAGGTCTTGAAGCTATTAGATGTTGGCATCATCTACCCTATCTCAGATAGAAAGTGGGTGAGCCCTATACATGTGGTGCCTAAGAAAAGTGGAGTCACAGTGGTGAAGAATGAAGAGAATGAGCTTATCCTTACGAGAGTGACCACAGGATGGAGAGTATGCATTGACTACAGGAAGCTGAATAACGAAACCAGGAAAGATCACTTCCCTCTTCCTTTTATTGATCAAATGTTAGAAAGATTAGCAGGATATAGTCATTATTGTTTTTTAGATGGTTATAGTGGCTATAATAAAATTGCTATTGCTCCAGAAGATCAAGAAAAAACCACTTTTACATGTCTTTTTGGTACTTTTGCATACAGGAGGATGCCCTTTGGATTGTGCAACGCACCAGCTACATTTCAGACATGCATGATGAGTATATTTTCAGACATGGTGGAAAGGTTCATCGAGGTATTTATGGATGATTTTAGTGTTTTTGGATCTTGTTTTGATGAATGCCTTAACCATTTGCGGCTTGTACTTAAGAGATGTGAAGAATGCAATTTAGTGCTGAATTGGGAAAAGTGCCATTTTATGGTACAACAAGGTATTGTCTTGGGACATGTGGTGTCAAAAAGGGGTATAGAGGTGGACAAGGCAAAAATTGACATCATATCAAAGCTACCCCCTCCTACTACAGTCAAGGGTGTTAGGAGTTTTCTTGGACATGCAGGGTTCTATAGAAGATTTATAAAAGATTTCTCAAAAATCTCCATACCCCTTTTTGAATTGTTGGCTAAGGATGTTGAGTTTGCATGGACAGAAGAGTGCACAAATGCTTTCATTACATTGAAAAATCTTCTCATTTCTGCACCTATTATCATGGCACCAGATTGGAACCATCCTTTCGAGCTTATGTGTGATGCAAGTGATTATGCTTTGGGAGCTGTTTTAGGTCAGAGAATCAATAAGGTTCCCCATGCTATTTACTATGCTTCTCGAACTTTAGATGATGCACAGCTTAATTATTCCACTACTGAAAAAGAAATGTTAGCTGTCATTTTTGCTGTAGAGAAGTTTAGATCATATTTGATTGGTTCTAAAGTCATTGTTTTCACTGACCATGCTGCCTTGAGATATTTGTTTGCTAAAAAGGATGCTAAGCCTAGGTTGATCAGATGGGTGCTGTTGCTTCAAGAATTCGACCTTGAGATTACAGACAAGAAAGGCAGTGACAATGTTGTCGCAGATCACGTGTCCAGATTACTGCATGAGGAAGAAAGAATTGTGCCCCCACTTAATGAAAATTTCCCAGATGAAAATTTATTTGAAATAAATATACAACTTCCATGGTTTGCAGATATTGTAAATTATCTCACTGCTCATGTTTTCCCTCCAGGTATGACAATTCAGGAAAGAAAGAGACTGGTGGCCATGTGCAAGCACTATTATTGGGATGATCCTTATTTGTTCAAATTCTGCCCTGATCAGATTATAAGAAGATGTGTGGCAGAAGAAGAGCAAATGAGTATTCTACAACATTGCCACCAATATGCATGTGGAGGAAGGACACTTTGGACCAAAAAGAACAGCACTTAAGGTATTACAATCTGGTTTTTACTGGCCTAATGTATTCAAAGATGCTTTTTCTTTTTGCAGGACTTGTGACAAATGCTAAAGGACAGGCAACATCTCTTCTAGAAATCAAATGCCATTGCAAAACATCCAAGTAATCGAGCTTTTTGATGTTTGGGGAATCGACTTCATGGGTCCCTTTCCTAACTCATTTGGTTATTTATATATTCTTGTGGGTGTGGATTATGTGTCTAAATGGGTCGAGGCTGTCCCCTCAAAAACTAATGATCACAAAGTTGTTGTCAAGTTTTTGCAGGAGAACATCTTCACCAGGTTTGGTACACCATGAGCAATAATTAGTGATGGAGGGAGCCACTTCAATAATTTTCCATTTGCTTCTTTGATGAAGAAATATGGGATTACACATAGAGTGAGTACTCCATATCATCCTCAAACCAGTGGGCTGGTGGAGATTAGCAACAGAGAGATCAAGAGAATTTTGGAAAAGACAGTAAATACAAGGAGAAAGGATTGGTCGCTACGCTTGAATGATGCATTATGGGCCTACCGGACGGCATACAAGACACCCATTGGCATGTCACCATACCGTTTGGTTTTTGAAAAAGCCTGTCATCTGCTAGTGGAGTTGGAACACAAAGCCTATTGGGCCATTAAAAGGTTCAATTTTGATATGAAACAAGCAGGCGACAAAAGAAGATTGCAACTGAACGAACTTGAAGAATTGAGGCACGATGCATATGAAAATGCAAAGTTGTACAAAGAAAGGACCAAGATATACCATGATAAACAGCTAGCAAGGAAGAAGTTTTATGAAGGACAGAAGGTATTGATATACAACTCAAGATTAAGACTCTTTCCAGGTAAGCTTATGTCACGATGGTATGGCCCATACATTGTTACAAAAGTCTTTCCACATGGAGCGTTGGAGGTTCATAGCAAAGAGAAAAATCAAACATTCAAGGTGAACGGGCATAGGGTGAAGCCGTACATTGAGATGAGTCTAGAGCCGCACGAGGAAGATGTGAATCTTCAAACCATTCAATACATTGCATGAACTCATCAAGTCTAGCTGGAGACAGGAAACACAGCGCTTATTGGGAAGCAACCCAATTTTTCAGGGGAGTACTTACACTCTCTATTTATTTATTTCTGTAATTAGTTCTTTATTTCTTTACTTTATTTTCTTTCCTTCAAACTGGGTGGTAACACATGCCTATTTTAAGTTTTTGTGCGAACATTGAGGACAATGTTCCATCTAAGTTTGGGGGTAGTTATTTGGAGTCTTTTGATTTTTTTTTTTGGGATAAACAATTTCTTATAAAGTAAGAGTGAGTATACTTATTTACTTTAGGATTGTTGAGTTTCATAATTCCTTACAAAATTGTAAGAGTCATGCGATTATACATAAAAAACAAATGTGATGCTTTTTCTGGTGATTGTCCCCTTTGATCTAGTCCTAAACAGAGTTTAAGTAAATAGAGTAATAACGAATATATATATATATATATATATATATATTGAATAAAGTCAATCTACTCCAGGGGATTCATCACCAATGTTTACTTTTACGTCAAACGGCAACTTGAAATATGAGTATGCAAAGCACTTAAAGTTCGTGACTTGTTGAGTAACCGGGTGGATTCATCACAAATGTCTTGCACTCGCTTCAAAAGGCAAGTGACAACTTAGAGAAGAGACTTATCATAGAAAAAAAAAAAAAAAAAAACTCTAGTTTGCTACTCGGTTTGTAGTAGAGAAAAGGGATAATCACAGATGGAGTGTTACATACTATAATTCAATTAATTGCATGACGAATATGATTGGGTTTGGAGCTATGAATAAATAATTGCACTGGAGAAAGTGGGTATGCTTGTTTTTACTTTATTTGCAATTGTTTATATATTTTTTTAATTGCAATTTTGATGCTTGCATAATGAGAATTCTTGGTGTGATGGGTTGAGTCTATTATTATTTTCCCCTTGTTCATAATTTTACTTTTTTTGCTTGAGGACAAGCAAAAGCTAAGTTTGGGGGTATTTAATGAACCCAATAATATTCACATTTAGGAGCAATAATCTTAGTGCAATTAGACATTTAAATTCTCTATATGTGTTATTTTACACTTCTTTTCTCTTTTCCGTAGGAAACAGCCTAAAAGCAGCAAAACGAAGCAGATTCAAGACTAATACAGACCGAGAGGATGATACACAGGGAATTGCAGAGCAACAGTCGACTGGTTCTTCAAATAGTCGACTGGACAGAGAGGCTGAAGCTGCTCGGCACAGTCGACTTACCCCAACACCAGTCGACTGCATCCAGCGGAGTGAAAAGATAAGATAATTGAAGATCCACCCTCATCTAAATCCAAATCAAAATTAAGTTATCCAAACCCAGGTTATCTGCAAATAACAACTTCTCCAACAATAAAAGCTAGAGACCGGGGATTGGCAAGAGCACGTGGTTAGCAGAAAAGGAAGAAGAGAAGAAAAGAGAAAGAAATAAAACGCATATTAAATAAGGAAAGAAATAAACGAAAGAAGAACACTTTTCTGCAAAAAGTGCAAACCCTAATTCTCTTCCCGTGTTCTATAAATATCAACCAAGAGGCGTTATTCTAGGAGTTCGAAGGGGACGAAATCACGGAATTTCTGAATTATCAAATCATCAACCAAGAGGATTATTCTATCAGCATCGAAGAAGAAGGAGAGCGAGTACACTGAAGCAACAAGCCAGTCGACTGAGTGACAGCAGTCGACTTCTCAGAACAAACATCATCAGTTTATTTCTTCTCTTTCTAGTTTTTATTTTCATCATGTATTCGAAACTGTTAGTCAATAAAAGTTTTATTATGTGGAACTAATTTCATAGTTGGGTAGATTGAAACCGTAGTTATGTAATGCTTATGTTCTTCTGAATGCTATTCTGTTACTTATTGATTAAACCTGAGAGTATTGGTATAGATTTATAATATACAAAATTGTTCAGAAGTTCTAAGAGCAGTCGACTGAGAGTGACAGCAAGTCGACTGCCATACAGAACCTGAGATTATCAAGTTTGCATATTATAAATCTGAATCTGTTATATGAGTATAGAGACGACCCATATCTCATGCTCATAACTTGTAACACAGGAATCTTTAGGGATTCTTGGTTTAATCAACTTGAAGGATCTAGATCTGATACCAATTTCTGGAACTTCGAGTGTTTGTTCGTTTCCACTGTTCTTATGTTTTCTTTAAGTGCAACTTAGTAGATACCATGCTAAATACTTAAGGAAAGAAACGAATTAGAGTAGATACCATGCCTAATTCTTGGCTTAGGGAAACAATACTTTAAGGAGTAGATACCATGCCCTTAAAGGAACGAACATGAGTAATTAGAGTAGTGAAGAAGGCAAATTGGCATTACTGACTATAGGTGGAAATCAAAGCCCAACTACTTAATAAACATAGTGATTCAGAACTACTTGATCTAGTCATTTCTTTTAGAACAACACTTTAAGATTCTTATTTCTGTTTATTGGTTAGTAAGTTAATTTCTACAATATCTGTAGGATCGACACTTGCTTGTCATTACACTTCTATAAACGATTCGTACACTTGCGAGGTTTTAATTTGTGTCTAGTTAGATCATCTAGATTACACAACACCAAACTAGATTCTGATTTACGAACTAAAATATATCATATTTTTAGTACTGCTATGATTTCAATTTCCAGATTTCTGTCCAGAAATACATCAACTTGATTTCCTATTGAAATAACATGCTAACAACATAATTAGAACTTGAAATTTTATATTTTGTTACTAGACATGACTGAGAATCACCCTATTATTTTTGTAAGATTAATTGATAATTTTCTAGACCCTTTATAAATGTGAAAACTTGACACTAGATTGCTGTTAGAACACTAGTTCAGTAAAGAACCCGATTTTGACCTATCTACAGGTAATATCAATTAGAACTCATGAAATAAGAATTATATCCCTGTGTGTCTGGAATCTAAATCATCTGACGGTTTTGTAATCCAACCTATAGATAGATGTCTATATTTTCGTAGAGTGACGTCTGAATTCCAGAATGCAGTTTAAAAATGCATTGCCCTGACTAATTAATTAAAATAGTAGGTTTATTTTGAGAAATAAAATCTGAGATTAATTTTGTTGTTATTAAAAACTGTTAGGAATTGAAATATGAATTTTATGATATTTTTAAATGATTTTATAGTCTATTTTTATACACAAGTATGTTGACTCTAAGGTTCTGCCTGAACTTAAAACCTGTAAAGAATAATATTTTACACCCAATTTCTGTAGTTATCATATGTCGTGTGTATATGCGTTGGAACCGGCAGAGAGTCTAGTTTTTAGAACTTCTGACGAATCCAATTTTCTTTCATGTAGCAACGGGAATCCTTATTTTTGTACAAAAATGTCCTGCTGTCCAGATTGTATGATTTGCATTGATTTAGTTTAAAATCTTCTTGCCTTGCATGTAGTAGAATTAGCCATACCTTGCATCACACAACCTTGAAATCTTCTTGCATGCTCACATTAGGATGAAATAAAATAATAACAAGCCGGGGTATTAAGGGTTGACTTGGTAGTGAACAATCGGAGACTGTACTCGGCAGGTGTCTCTTATTGTTAATTCCTATTTAATTCCTGTTAATTCTTGTTTATTGATTGTCAATTCATGTTTATTGTGCCGAGTACATGATCTGTAGAGTTCACCATCACAATCTAAACGATCACTATTTGTATGCACCGAACCAGTGGTATGGGACACAGTATTACGTGCATTAGATAGGTTAATAAAATGAATAGTAACCCTAGATTGACATTGCATGCTCGATCCAGTACATTGTCATCGACATTGATCATGAATTGTAATTATTGATTATTGCATAATTAAATATAGAACCTTGACTTTACCGCCAACCGTTATTTTGTTCCTCAACTTTGATCCAGTCCTTTATTCTTGATATACCATGCTTTATTGTTCTCTGTTTCCCACTACTTGCTATCCATGAGCTCTAACGGATATCATTTTTCTATTTTTAGATCATGAGTTTGTAGGTACACAAGGAATAGTATCCGAAGGACTTTGTAAACAACAATTTTAGAGAATGGAGCCTAAGAATAGACTGCTTGAATTATCTTTTATGCTATTTTCTTTTCCTTTGGACATTGTTATCGTTATTGTACTTTGTTATGGGCTTTGTTGACCCGAAGTTTGTTTTATCCCAGATATTGGATATTATGTTTTGGATTATTTCATTGATTATTGAAATTATTCTTCGTTTAGGTGATTATTTACTCTTGCGTGGTTGTGATTATTATTTATATTGTTGAGTTAGAATGGTACAGCTTATGGATGATGCTTACATCATTCGCTGGGTCTTTGTTACGCGCTCATATTTTCGTATTTTGGGAAGCGGGGCGTGACAATTGCTTTGGCCACTTTCCCCCGAGTAAGTGTATAGGGGACGACTCTCCATTCGAGTGCTCTTGAAATAACCCCCGGACAAGTGCAAAGTCCACTCATGGTTTTTAGAGCTGCTCTAACCACATGCTCTCTAGCAAGTGTGCGCAGTTCAGCTCGCCATTCGAGTGCTCTCAAAACTCGTTGTCAGTTTGTTCAGAGTCCATACTCATGGTTCTTAGAGTTGCCTTATCAACATGCCTCACCCTTTGAACACTCCCACAACTGGTCACAACAAGAGTACAAGAAATACAATCCTCTAATAAACTTGCCTCCTGAACGGCTCTCTTCCAGAGCTTGGTGATGCTCTTCATCCCACTCGCCTCCCAAGCGGTCTTCTTCCAAATGAGTTCAGAGCTCAACTCACCCCTAGAGTTGCCCCCTAAACTCGCCTTTTATAACCACTGTTTTTCATTTTTGTATTTTTGAGTGTATTTTCCGTTTTGGTGTATTTTCTCTTGTATTTTTTTCTGAACCATATATTGGAGTTGTTTTCAATATATATTCGTTTTATTTCATTTTAAGCTTTTTGTGTTTGATTGGTTGTCTCTTTTGTTTCGTTCTTCATTATTTTGTTCTTTCTTTCATTTGGTTCTTGTCTTCTTTATTTTATTTTCTTAGGGGCTTGTGGTGGTGATGGTTTGTTATCCTTTTCCCAATCCTATTGTTTGATCCCTAATAGATTACCAAAGCCAATTAAAATCCACAATTCTACTTGTATCCTATTTGAAACCCATTAATTCAAATCCTATTACTACTCTTAATTACCCACAACCCAATTACCCATTAACCCAAATCCCCATATATATATACATCTCTAATCCCCCTAACCCAAAATCCTAATCACAAACCCTAATCCTAGTTCCCTCTCCTCAACCCGGCCTCCCTCTCTCTCCCGTTGCTTGCGCCGCACACAGCCGACCTAACCCCAAGCCGCCAACTCCCTTCTCCGGCCTGCACCCTCCAAGCCGACGCCAGCACCCAGGTCGAGCACCCTCTCCTCTGGCCTGCATTCAACCCGAGCCCCATCACCCCCACACTCCAATCCCTTTGGCCGATCTTCCCTTTGGCCGATCACCCTTGCACCTTCGCACCACCACATATAATTCCTAGTCTCTCTCGTGGTGTTCTCATGTGGCCGCAAGCCACTATTGTCATCTCGCTTTTGGAGTTTTTGTTCGTGTAGAGATTTTCGCTCAAGTTTGCTTGGATTCGTTGATTCGCAGATTTTTGTTCGTGAGTTTTGCTCGTTACTCTTGATTTTCTTCGTTCTTCATCTTCGGTTAAGGCAAGTAACTTATACTCCAATTCATTTGTTTGATACAAGTCAAAAATACCACCTATAGTGTAGTTGGGTCTAGAGACGACTCTTGTTTGTGTTATGTTTGATGGGTTTTGTTTCTGTTGTGAAAATTTGACCATAGATGACTCATGACAAAATATGGATATGAATTAACTTAGGTTTTACCTGTTCTTGATTTTGATCATGTATGTGAGATTTTTGTGAGAATTCGTGATTTGGTTGAGACCCATGTGATATATTTGGTGTGGACATGCTAGATACCCTAATTCATGATGTTTAGACACTTGGTAGACTCGATTTCATGTTTGGTTGTGTTTTGAATAAGTTTTGTATGATATATGTTGAGTTGTTGTTAAAGGGAAAAATCTGTATTTTGTCGCTGATCTGTTTTGTTTGCTGTTTTGGACCATCTTGAAGTCAGTATCTTAATTTCGGTATAAAACATGAGTTTTAGAGAATTTCGTCTATTTTCAAACCCCTCTAACCTTGCTCGATTTTGTTTTCGTATGTGTGAGTTATGACTGTTTTACTACAGAGGTGTCGATCTTTTCCAGATTTTGTTTCTTGGTATTTTTGATGACTAAATGATTTTGATACTAATGCTACATATATTATTTTGATCCAAAACTTTTATCAGTGTTTCTTTATCTAGTTAGGGATTACCCAAAATTTTGGTGAATTTTACTGGTGAGTTTTTGTGCCGTTTCATGCTCATTTATGAAAACTAGGCTTGCTGTATTTTACTCACTGTTCTGTAAAGAATTGTATTTTCACCTTGATTCCTTTTACTGTATGAAAAATATTTGTAAAATATGAAAGTTAGTATATTTTATCTATTTTCATATTCCTTTGGAGGAATTGGATTTCGTTTCACTGGTTGTGAGATATCATAGTTTTCGTACAGCAGTGTTGGGAATTCCAGATTTGCCAAACTACCGTTTATTGATGTTTTCTTATTTTTGAAGACTGACCTAATTTCCCTAGAAAATTATGAAACTTTATATTTAGATACTAGACATATAGGGAAATACCCCAGATTTTTTTTGGATTTATTTAATGAGTTTTGATGTTGTTTTCCTGCTCTCGAATTCGTTTTCCTGATTTCTGGCTGAACCTATTTTCTGTATTCAAATCAGTTTTGAGCTATGTTTTTGTAAAATAATATATGACTTATTTATACTCGTTGGATTCGGTTGGGAGTCTATTTTCTAGAAGTTTTGACGGATTCGGATTTGGATGTTTGTAACACTGGGAATCACTGTTTTACTATAGTATGGTCTTGCTGTCCTGAACTTGAGATTTGTTTATTGCGTGATAGGTCGATAGTTTCATAAGATCTGGAAATTTTACATACCACTCAGTTTTGGCTATTTTCATTATCTAAATGAACTGTTTTGAGAAAGTTTTCAACTGAGAAGTTGGAGTAGACTTAATGATCTTTCTAAAAACCCTAAGAACTCTGATTTTCATTGAGTGTGTGATTTTTGGTGATTTTCGCGAACAACACCAAGTGTATGTTGGATGACTAAGTTGCTGTTTTGATTGAATGTATGTTTTCATCCTAATAAGGCATTAGAATGGTCTTAGAATGATAATTATTCTAACTCTTGGATCGTGTTTGATCATGTTGGAGTTGTGTTGTTTACATCTATATTGTTTTATGATTGGGTTGACTATTTGTCCTATGTTTGGATTGGTGCAATTCGCTTGTTACTCTAATCTACTAGCTTGCTTAAAGTTAGACTAGACTTGTACTGTATCGTTGTTTGGGGTTATTCTTACGTACCCCGGTGTGTGTATTACTTGTTGTTGCTTAGGATAATAGATTTTACCCTAGGGGGTGGGCGCGGGGGTGGGGGGGGGGGGGCTATCGTTACTACTCAATCTTTTGTGTAGTTAGTAGCCCGTGTCGCCTCGAACGTCTTGGAGAAAACGACTCGTACGCCGGCGTGCTTACCGTACACGAAGGGATGTTTGTTGTTATTGGTGCTACCACTTGGTCAAGAGACCGTGGACCGTATTGATTAACGGGAGCAACATGTTTGGGTCGGGCTGAGGTCATAATCAACTCCAAGTGTGGAAGGCGGGTGGCGATTGACAGTGGTCAGTTTGCCGCTTAGTTTAGCCATAGTTTGGTTAATGTTGGCACCCTTGGGCATGGTAGTGTCCAAGGGTTAGGTCGACCTACTGTGTAATGTTAATGCCATAATTGGAGTTAGATAGCCGTAAATTAGCTTTTGAATTATGAATTGATCATGTTGAATCGGACTTGTGAATTTCCACTGTTTGTTATATATTTGGCTATGTATATTAGCTTGTTGTTTCCTAGGGTAATGGTTATCACCCTAGGACTATCTATCCATTTTGACCCTTGATGATTAATAATTTTTCTTTCCTCGAGTGTTATGGATGAAGACAGTCTTCAGGCACCGGCAGATCACTAACCAATGAGGAATTGATCGCAGGCTGGAGATGGGGTCGAGATCCAAGTAAGAGGGTGTTTGGCAATTGACGGAGGTCGAATGTCGCTGGGCAAAGTTGGGCCAACTCTTTAGCCGTCTTATGTATTGATAGGATATGCACTAATCGGGTGGTTGTACTGGCCTGTCAAGGAGCAGGTGGTTGTACTGGCCTGTCAAAGGGGCACTAATTGGGTGGTTGTACTCGCCTGTCAAGGGAAATTGATCACGGGCCAAAAATAGGGTCGAGATCCAAGCAAGAGGGTGCTTGGCAATCGACGGATGTCAAATGTTGCTGGGCTAAGTTGGGTCAACTCTTGATCCATCTTATGTATTGATAGGATAGGCACAAAACCGGTGGTTGTACTCTTCTGTCAAGGGGACACATGTTGCACCGTCTCGCCCGGTAAGGGGGAAGGGTGACGTAGTCTCGTCTATTTATTCCTGGGGTCTAGTGATAAGAACGGGGGTGGTAACGACCCGCAGGAACAGGCATTCGTCCGGGGGCAAAAAAGGACCACAGGGACCGGGCAGAGTAACTATTTTAGGATCGGGGGTGGTGACGGCCCGCCGGGATCGGCTTTTGCCCGGAGGCAGAAAAGGACCACAGGGACCGGTCGGAGAAATCACTTTTAGGCAGTGGGGTGGGAAACGTCCAGCAGGGATCGACATTTTGTCTGGGGCCGGGAAATTACCCACAGGGTTCCGGCATCATGGCATAATAAAATGACCATTTTCGATTGCAGTTGTGGAATTAGATCGCACAACTGCAACTTCATCAGTCACTATACGAATGTCAGGAACGGGAAAGAGTACAAGAGTAGGATGCATTGTGAGGGAATAAACTCTACAAGCAGAAGAAAGCAAACTCCTTGGGAAGTATGTAGTATGAGATGCATACGTTTCCATTGAAGTTGTATTTTGGGAAGTATGTAGTATGAGATGCATACGTTTCCAAATGGATTGCATTTAGAGTAAATGCATTGTGTGCATTTTGGAATTGTGCATTAGACTCCAGGGCATGACATACACTAACACTTGTAATTTGTTTGCACATTTTTCTTTTGCATCAATCTTGATTGTTGAGTTTTGGGGAGTCGCTAGTTTTATCAGCATTGTGTCAGTTGCATTCAAATGACGTACCTACAGTCTGTTGAGTTGCAGGATTGCTGATCTTTGAGCAAGAGACTCGAGTTGTGAGGAGCAATTTGTGGAAGTTGTTGTCCAGTGTGTTGCAGAGTTTTCTGATTGTTGTACATTATAAGATTGTAATGTTGTACAGTAAATTTATTGGATGTAATTTATGTGAATTCGTGATGTAACTCTGTTGAACAAAATTTGTACTTGTAATAACATTTTTGGTGGCAATATAAAGTTCTAAATTTTCTGTGATTTTCTGTGTTTGGACTCATTTGAAGGAAAAATTCTGTCTTGTGTCTCGGGTTTCGGGTATTGGGAACTTAAGGAGTTACACGAGAGGCTCCAGACTTTGTCATCCTAACCCTTGTCCAGTTGAAAATAGGGTCCAGTTCGCACCTCAACCCGTGGCGCCCTCTGAGGTGCCCCCGGTGCAACCAGATCTCCACGGCATCATCAACGCTCGACAACAGGAAATAGATCCACCTAGAGCAAAGGCGCACCCAAGATGGTCCTCCCCGCTCAGAATGCCAAATGAGAAAAAAAAGTTCTTCCCCCCGTCGACAGAGATCCCAACGGTCACCCTCAGCAAGGGCCCGAGGACGTAAAAGAAGTTCGACTTCAATTAGTTCAGCAACACTCAGAAACAATCAGAAAAAGGAGGCCCTTGTCACCAGGAATGAATTCTGTGACTTCAGGGACGAAATCCTCCAAGGCCTCCGTGTTGCCTCGAACAGGGGCAGGCAAACAAGCAGTTTCTGCCCTACAACTGTGCAAGTAGAAGAGTCCCACGGGTCAACCTCATCCGCGGGATAAGAAGACCCCATCCTTCGTCGTCTCCAAGAGATGGAGGACTGCTTAGCTCGAACTGGTTAAGAGGAGGATCACCGCATTAAAGCATACCGCCCCTCCTAACCTCCCTTCAAAGCTCCTCACTTCGACTCATATAATGGTGACTCGGTTCTAGCAGACCGCATCGAGAGTTTTAAAACTCTCATGATGAACTACCAAGCCTCTGACACTCTCCTTTGTAAGACATTCCCAGTAGCCTTGAAACGATAAGCTCGGGATTGTACTCCCAACTCTCCCTAGAGTCTGTTTTCTCCTTCAATCTACTTAAAGAGCTTTTCCTGGCCCACTTTGTCACCAATCACAAGACTGAAAAGGTAAGTGTCTCCCTACTTGTAATACCCCGTATTTCTGAAAAATATATATATATGATTTGAAAAATATATTTGAATTGGAATTTGCCTATAAAGATTTCTATAGGGAGGATTTATATGAAAATGTTTGATTTGAAATCAAGGGATTTATAAGAATCGGTTTGTGAAGGTGGGGGGACCCACCGATTGAGAAGAACAGCATATGTGCTGTTCTTGTAGGTGATGTGGCACCTAGGGGGATTATTTCCCTGGGGTGTGCACGGTATGAAAAAGGGATTGTGAAAGGATTTAGTACCATATCGATGGTTTCATTGAATAAAATATAGTATAAATAATAAATGCCAAGGATTAAGAGTCACCAATTCGGTTAACCACCTTTTGAGAGGCAGCCTGTGGTGGGCAGTTGTACTAAATAGTATCTAATTTGTCTTATAAATTGTATAAATTGTCCGGGCTCGGGGCAGGGGCATTACAAATGGTATCAGAGCCGACTTTCGACACTGAGTGTAGGAGAGCAGTGAGTTATGGACTCCAGGATGATCGGCGGAGTGAGACAGACAATCCCCAGAAGTCTGGGACGATGGACAGAGATCCACAGAATGATCCGCAGAGTGAGATTGGTCTCCAGAATTCCAAAGATGAGAGTGACGCTCACAGAAATGCTCTACATCGGCTAGAAAGTAGATCCTGCACTAGATTGTGCATGCCCCGTGCTCATCAGCGAGGACGCTGATTTCTGAAAGGGGGGGTGTATGTAATACCCCGTATTTCTGAAAAATATATATATATGATTTGAAAAATATATTTGAATTGGAATTTGCCTATAGAGATTTCTATAGGGAGGATTTATATGAAAATGTTTGATTTGAAATCAAGGGATTTATAAGAATCGGTTTGTGAAGGTGGGGGGACCCACCGATTGAGAAGAACAGCATATGTGCTGTTCTTGTAGGTGACGTGGCACCTAGGGGGATTATTTCCCTGGGGTGTGCACGGTATGAAAAAGGGATTGTGAAAGGATTTAGTACCATATCGATGGTTTCATTGAATAAAATATAGTATAAATAATAAATGCCAAGGATCAAGAGTTACCAATTCGGTTAACCACCTTTTGAGAGGCAGCCTGTGGTGGGCATTTGTACTACATAGTATCTAATTTGTCTTATAAATTGTATAAATTGTCCGGGCTCAGGGCAGGGGCGTTACACTACTCGAGTTGAAGCAGAAGGAAAGAGAGTTGCTCAAAGACTTTGTCAGGCGCTTCACAGCAAGTGCTACATCCATATCCTCCCTTGATTCAGCGGTAGCAACCACTGCCTTTGTGCATAATGTCAGATTCCCTCACCAAGTGGCCTACCTCCTGGAAAGGAGCAATAAGTACATCCGAGCTGAAGAGGCTATTCACCCACAAGACCATTCATCCTGGAACAAATAGAAGAGAACCATTGAAGAGGGACCACCCAGAAGTCCCCGAAGGATGGTTCCAGCCAACATCACCCTCCTCCGGCCCCTCCCTTCGACAAGTTCACTACCCTCAATGCCACCATATCAACGGTATTAGTGGAAATCAAAGGAGACAAGCTACTTCGCCCCTCCTCCAAAGATGAACCCGGTGAAAAGACACATAAGGGATTATAACCGATGGTGCCGATTCCACCAGGACCATGACCATGATCCAAAGGAGTGCTGGGACCTCAAAGAAGACATCGAAGATCTCATCCTCTGTGGTTACCTCTTTAAGTACACCCAGAAAGACAAGGTTGAACCTCCTTCGATTCGGGGGGCTAACAAATGCACAGAGAAATATCTCAAGTCCCAAGACTCCGGACCTCCAGCTATCCTATGTACCATCCACGGAGGACCTATGGGTGGGGGATCCAACTCAATCATTAAGGAGTTCATCTGAGAAGTCTACTCAGTGCACAATGTCCCCCGACCAAGAGCTCGGGAGTTCTAGTAACTTTCTCATACAAAGATATAGAAGGTGTTCGGACCCCTCATTGTGACGCACTAGTTATTAGTCTTGGCATGAAAAACACGAGATGCACTGCATCCTGGTGGATAACCGCAGCTTGGTGAACATCGTCTTTTTCTGATGCATTGGAAGGTCTCAAGCTCTCCCGAGACCATCTCAAACCTGCTGGATACACTCTCCATGGATTCTCCGGGTCCCCGCCGAAATAGAGGGGATAGTCACACTAGATGTAACTTTGGGGAAAGCCTTAACCTCCTTAACAGAGGTCATGTATTTCATGGTTGTCAACATGAAGACCGCCTATAACGCCATCCTCGGTCGCCCCGGCCTAGCAGCTCTCCACACCATAGCTTCGGTGTTTCACATGAAGATGAAGTTCTCACTCCACCTGGGCTAAGATATATTAAAGGAAGTCAAGAAGTGGCTCAGAGGTGCCGTATGGCTACAATAGGGGGCTCGGTCCTCCCACTCGAAGCATTAGAGCTCTCTCAAAAGAAGAATCAAGTTATGTCCGAGTCTGTTGATAAATTAGAAGAAGTCCCCTTCTTCCATGAAGACATGTCCAAGTGCTTCCATGTTACCCAAAGCTCTCCCCCACCAAGCCCGGAGAATAACTTGTAACAAGGTCTCCAAAGTCGTTCACCTTGAGGCTCACCGACATGAAGACCCGGGGGACAAGGAGGTGTCAAGAAAGTGTTTGACGGGGTTCAACGAGGGCATTTAACACCATCCTCTAGATTTTCTTTTGAAGCTTTGTAATAAGGCCGACATATATAATGACCAGAGCATGTAATAAAGGCTAGCCACCAAGGCTACCACTTAGATTCATCTTTCAATAAATTCAGCATTTCCTTCCCAAATTCTTGCACTACTCTCTGGCTGCAAACAATGAGTTCGGTGCTCACTTCCTCTTCCGAGCTACACACTAATTCATTAACTCAAAAGAATAAGTTCAGTGCTCAGATCCTCTTCTGTTACGACCCCTTCCCAAAAAGAATACGGAATACGAATACGAGACAAAAGCTCAGCGAATGAGTTTCATCATCCATAAGCTGTTCAAGAATCTTTACAACATTCACAAGTATAATCAGAGTCGGAAGCAAAAGAATCAACCACATGCACATATGAACCAAAAATACCAACAAGAATACTTGAAACCAAATACATTAATCTCAAATAGTCATGATCTGAATATGACAAATATCCTGGGTCACATTGCCCAAATACAAATACAAATTCAAGTATCAAATACAATATTGTTCAAGCAAGCTACAAGAAATAATAATAATAAAATCCAGCACTAATACTTCATGTCACCGATACCATCTGGAACCTGTTTTCTAAAATCTGCAATTTAACAATTGCAGGGAAGAGAAAAAGAGAAAACAAGTACCCTTCAATTGCAAGTTACATGCTGCTTGTAATGCAGGATACAAGTACATGGGGAAACTAACTAACAACATGGTATAAGCATGATATCCATATATAGCAACTAGCATGGCAAATGAACAAGTTAAGTGAACAAGTATCATGTAACAAGTGTCATGTATCAAGTGTTATGTATCACGAAATCAAGTAACAAGTAACAAGTAACAAGTAACAAGTGTCAACTAGGCCAAGTACAAGTGTAAAGTATCATGTTCAAGCATCAAGTCTCACGTATCATGTAATCAAGTATCAAGTAAGCATGTATCATTTTCAAGTGTCGTATATTAAATCTTGTAGTTATTACTATCTAGGTAACACTTCATGTGCCATCTTTTTATCACATGGTTGTTACAGTCAATGCAGTTTTGTTTTAGATTTTATAGTGGACCATATAGGGCAGTGTACTCAGGGACAAGGCTCAAGAATCAAGTATCAAGTATCAAGTATCAAGCCTCAAGTATGATGTAAACAAGCCTCAAGAGTGAAGTATCAAGCCTCAAGTGAAATATCAAGCCTCAAGTAGTGAAATATCAAGCCTCAAGTAATCAAGTATCAATCCAAATCTCAAGTATCAGGCCAAGTATCACATAGAATCAATAGATTCTCTTCCGAGTACACATTTCTGAATTATCCACTATTAGATCTGTCCCTTTAAAACCCCAGCTTGGTTAATTTATTATTAATGTCAAACAAACAAGTATGTGTTACGAACTAAGCAAGTATATCATGGTATGATCAAGTAATAAGTTCAAGTTGCAAGATAAGTATGTACGAGTGCAAGATAACACATAAAAGAACAAAATAACCAAATGTCAAGTTCAGGACAGCAAGACATACTGTAGTAAAATTGAAATTCTCGGTGCTACAAACATGTAAAGCTGAATCCGTCAAAAGATCTAGAAAATAGACTCCCAACCGAATGCAGAGAGTATAAATAAGTCATATAGTATTTTGCAAAAACAAGTCTCAAAACAGGTTTGAATTCAGAAATTAGGTTCATCCAGAAACCAGTAAATCAAATTCTCAGTCTGGAAAACAGCATCAAAACTAAATAAATAAATCCACGAAAAATCTGAGGTATTCCCCTATCTGTCTAGTATCAAAATATAAGGTTTCAAAATTTTCAAGTGAAATTAGATCTGTCATCAAAAATCAGAAAACATCAAGAAATGATAGTTTGGTAAATCTGGAATTCCCAACACAGCTGTACGAAAACTGTAATATCTCGCAAACCGTGAAACGAAATCCAAATCCGCCAAAAGGAGATGAAAGTAGATAATACAAACTAACTTTCATATTTCACAAATATTTTTCATACATTCAAAGAAATCAGGGTGAAAATCGATTCTTTACGAAACAGTGAGCAAAATACAGCAAGTTCAGTCTTTATAAGCAAGCATGAAACGGTATATAAAACTCATCAATAAAATCCAGAAAAATTCTGGGTAAACCCTAAATAAGTATAGAAAAACTAACCAAAATTCTAGATCAAAATAATATGTGTAGCATAAGTATCAAAATGATTTAGTCATCAAAATCACCAAGAAACGAAATCTGGAAAAGATCTACACCTCTATAGTAAAACAGTCATAACTCACACATACAAAAACGAAATCGAGCAAGGTTAAAGGGTTTGGAAAGAAGACGAATTTATCTAAAATTCATGTTTTATACTGAAATTAAGATTCTGACCTTAATATGGTCTAAATTACTGATCAAGACAGATCATCGACAAAACACAGAATTTCCTCAAAAACTAAAATCAACATAGATTCAACGAAACTCGATCCAAACACAACTAAACATGAAATCGAGTCTACCAAGTGTCCAAACATCATGAAATAGGATAATTAACATGTCTAAAACAAGTCTATCACATGGTTCTCAACAAATACCAAAATTCACACATGAAGTCTCACATATATGATCAAATCAAAAACGGAAAAACCCAAGTTATTTCATGTTAATTTTGTGTCGTGAGGGAACTATGGTCAAATTACTATAGAGACAATATCAACAAGGAGTTTCACACACGAATTGTCTCAAGAACCCAACTATACTACAAGCGGTATTTTTGACTTGTATCATACAAATGAATTTGAGTACAAGTTACTTGCCTTAACCGAAGACGAAACGAACACCAAGAATACCGGCCAATGAACGAAATCCACGAACAAAAAATCCGCAAATCAAGAGCAACGAACCCACGAACAACTCGCACGATCACACGCACAAGCTTCTCAAAGCAAGAGAAAGAGAGAGACCACAAGAGAGAGAGAGATATGGGGTCGGGGGCTTGCGACCTGGGCGCTGGCTGTTGACGACACCGGTGGGAAGAGATGGGGAGAGATAATGAGAGAGGTGCAAAGGAGTTCGGTGTATGGCCAAGGGGATCGGGATGTGGGGCTGTGCAGCATCGGGTACAGCCGGGAAGGGGGGCTAGGGTGGCGTCGGCCTGGGATGGGGGTGTTCGGGTTGGCTGTACGGCGCAAGGGAACAAGAAGGAGGCCGGGGGTGTATGTAATTAGGGTTAGGGTTTGAGGTGAGAGAGAGAGAGAGTTATATATATGTGTGTGGTAATTAGGGTTTAGAAATATGAGTTAGGTATTGGGTTGTGGATAGTTTAGGAGTTGTAATAGGATTTGGTTAATTGGGCTTTGATTAGGATACAAATTGTATAGGTTATCAAATGGGATTGTGGATTTCATTTGGCTTTGGTAATTCTATTAGGGATCAAATAATAGGATTGGGAATAGGATGAACAACCAATCACCACCACGAGCACCCAAGAACAAAAATAAAGAGGACAAGAACCAAATGAAAGAAAGAACAAAAATTGATGAAGAACGAAAACAAAAGACAACCAATCAAACACAAAGAGCTCAAAATGAAATAAAACGAATATATATTGAAAACAACTCCAATATACGGTTCAAAAGAAATACAAGAGGAATACAAAGAGGGAAAAATACACCAAAACGAGAAATACACTCAAAAATACACAAAAAGAAAAACAGGGGTTACATCTTCCAAGCTATGCCACCAACTCAAAGGTGGGTTTGGAGTCCAACTAAAGCTACTCCTACAACTCATTAACGCTCAAAGGTGAGTTCAAAGTTCAGCTAGAACTGCTCCTCAACTCATTAAGTCAAAGGTGAGTTCGAAGTCCAGCTAGAGCTGCTCACATAACTCATTAACTTAAAGGTAGGTTTAGAGTCGAGCTAGAGCTGCTCCCACAACTCATTAACTCAAAGGTGGGTTCGAAGTCCAGCTAGAGCTGCTCCCACAACTCACTAACACTAAGTCTGGACCAGTTGGGACAAGCCACAACAGAAAGAGAGCAAGAGTCGAGATAAACACACTCGGAAAATCCTTACCAACCTTCCAGTATAGGCACAAAGCTCCATGTTGGCGAAGCTTCTCTCCTCTTAGCTCCTCGGGCTCATCTCCGTAGCTTGTTGGGGGCAAAGCTCTGCTTCGTAGCTCATCGGGGAAAATATCCACTTCGTAGCTCCTCTGTGGTGAAGCTCCTTTTCGTAGCCCCTCGGGGAACAAAGCTCCTCTTTTAGCCCCTCAGAAGTAAATCTCCACTTTGTAGCTCCTCGGAGGTAAAGCTCATCTTCTTAGCCCCTCAGGAGTGAAGCTCCTATTTGTAGCTCAGCAGGGGCGAAGCTCATCTTCGTAGCTCTTAAGTAGTGAATCTCCTCTTCTTAGTCCTTCAGGAGCGAAGCACCTTTTCGTAGATCCTTGGGGGTGAAGCTCCCCTTCTTAGCCCCTCAGAAGCGAAGCTCCTCTTTGTAGTTCCTCAAGGTGAAGCTCCTCTTCTTATCCCCTTCGGAGTGAAGCACCTCTACGTAGCTCCTTTGGGATGAAGTTACTCTTTTTAGCCTTTCGATAGCGAAGTTCCTCTTTGTAGTACCTCGGGGGTGAAGCTCCTCTTCGTAGCTCTTTCGCTGCAAAGTTCCTCTTCGTAGCCCCTTTGTGGTGAAGCTCATTTTTGTAGCTCCTCCATGGTAGAGCTCCTATTCTTAGCCCTTCAAGAAGGAAGCTCCACTTCTTAGCTCCTTAGGGCGAAGCTCCTCTTCGTTGCTCCTCGAGGGCGAAGCTTCTCTTCGTAGCTCCTCCGTGGCAAAGCTCCTCTTCATAGCCCCTTCGTGATGAATCTCCTCGTCGTACCTCCTTGAGGGAAAAGCTCCACTTCTTAGATCTTTGGTGGCGGATTCCTTAGACACACCCATTGGAAACATGCTTGTGTCTGGACTACACAGAAAAAGACATTGTGGGCCGATTTTGACCATAAAAATGGACAATTAATTTGTTGACTTCTGAAGAGTACTTGTAGATTTTCGAGTCACCTTCAAAAAGAGAGGTCATACGATCCAATCAGATCTCTGTAGCACCAGAAAAGTTTGTTATACTGCAGTTGTAAGCAGGAAATAAAAAAAATGGCAAATGACGTCAGCACCCCGTTAGGGTGAAACCGAAGGTCATGACACCCGAGGGGAGGGAGGGGGGGTCTCCTTTGGCCCACAAGAGACATTCAATTTCTTTGAAAAGCGCTCCTCAACAGATTCGAGCCGGGGTTTAGTTTTTAATAAATTTCCATTTTATAATTATAAATTCTGAAAAGTTAATTAAAAATTCTGAAAAATGTTTTACAAATATGGAAAAGTAATTAAAATTCTAAAAAATAGTTATAACTTTGAAAAATTAATTTGAATTCCATAAAGTAATTCTAATTAGAAATTTTAATTACGGAAAATTTAGAAAATAATAATAAAAAAGTTGAAAATAATTCAAATTTTAAAAAAAATATAGAAAAAGTTTGGGAAAATCCAGAAAGTCCCCCCCCCCAAGCACGCGAAGCTCAAAATGTGGTTTTTAGCACCTCCCATCATCCCCAAAAAGTACGCAGGCTCTCCAAACTATGAAAAATAGGGTCAGCCACTCCTCGAAGGTTGAGAAATCTAACCTTCAAGAGTAGGGGGCTTATGATGTGGGAAAAAGTTACATAAAATCAGGGCTGCAAGATTCCAGCATGAATCTCAATGCTTCTAAGGGCATGGTAGTAATTTTTCAGCAGCTACAGGCTTACATGAACAACATAGGCTGTCTCCAGACCCATCAACTCAACTCAGCCTACAATTAGGGCTAATTTACCGTCTAATAAGAGTAGTTCGGGCTAATTAAAAGCTCTTGACCAAATCCTCTATTCAAAGTAGAGTTATCAACTAACTCTATCTCCTAACCATGCGAATAAGCAGTTTAAACACCAAATATTCTTTTGAAGTCTAATCTTTTGCAACTAACTCATACCCTATAAATATCCTTCACCCTTTTCATAATTAGGTAATCATTATTTTTCCACTAAAATCTCCAATAATATTTAGAGTTCTAACTTGAGTGTCGGAGGGTGTTTCGTTGGGGAACACCCTGATGTTTAGACTTTTTGCAGGTTTCTTGAAGCGATCTTGGACATCCAAATCAGATCCAAGCATTTACAGTTGTCAGAAATCAGATTAACGAGTAGTTAACGCGACTAATTGAGATTCCTATTAAAGGTTAGATTTTGCGAGTTTTTTCCATTAAAGAATTTGCATCATCTGATTTCTTTCTACACAATAAAAGCAGCAACATTTTGTTCGTGTCATTTTACTTGGTACTTTTGGGAATCTTGAAGGACTATTTCGTTAAGAATTATGCAAGTTGAATGAAAATTTTGATACAATTTTTTTGTTTCTAGTAATGAATTCTTTTTTGTCTCATGCCATTTGCAAGTGAAGCGAGTTATAATTAAAAAAAAAGGAAAAAGGAATTTGAGCTTGAACCATTTCCTTTTTAGTTTGTTTATTTTTGATTTTCTTATTTTGTAAACTTTCAGTAGGTATCAAAACTCAATTCAACAAGACTGAAATTGTTGTCCTATACAATGTTTACATTATGAGAGTCTCCATCAACTCCTAAATGGACATCAGAACCAGGTTGAACTCTTCCTTGGCAAGGTTTCCATTAACAATTGATTCTTTATTAATTGATTATGATCATGTGTATTTCTGGAAACTTTAGTCAGGAAGCTGTCCTCTCTTTGCCTACTCGGATAATATTGATCAGTAATTTAAATTGCTTTATTTGAGAAGCAGTTTCTTTGAAAAAAATATCTCGTATCTTCTCAGCATATTAAGTACAAATTTCATCTCCACTGCTTGTTTGATTGATGACACGAGTAAAAAACCCAATCCCTTTGAACCGTCCAATCAACACGAGTCCTGCGATATATAAAAACAGGCCCGTAATCCCTGTGGGCCGCTCACAGGCCCACCACTTCAGGTCAGCCTATGGAAGGGGATCTATCCAGCCCATTATGGAACCCTCTCTGCCTATAATTACAGACCCTCCCTCCACAGTTACCAGGTAATCAAGATTTTTGCCACTAAACCCTAATTTGCATCTCTGGTGACTAACTTGATCATCGGAGGGCCTTTCACCTGAAATACTCCCGGTGTTTCAGGCTTTTTGTAGGTTTCTGGTGGCTAACAATGTAATATCTCCAAATAATTAAAATTTATTTTGTACAAATTAGTTTACACATGGAACATTGTCGTACGTGTAAATAAATGTAGTCTCAACTAGTTGTGTATGTTGCATAAAATATATTTGACATTTTTATGAAGATAGCCTATGAAACAACTATTTTGGTGTTATTAAACACATTGAGTTGTATGGTTTGACCCGATCCGATCAAACTCAATTGAGCCCATACCACCCAAATAGGCCCAACATGTTAATTTATGTTCATGAACATATACAACTACAAGTGTGAACAAGGGGGAACCAACAATTTTTTACTTGAAGTAGGGTTAGCTCCCTAGAAATGATGAGGTGTACCCTAGGCTTGTGTGCCCTAAGAATGGATTAGGTGTACCCTAAAATCTAAGGTATTATCATAAGACCTAGGGTAGTAGGATGGACACTAAGCAAACCTAGCAAAACCCTACACACCCCCCTTCCCTACCATGGCCGACCCTATATAAATGGGGGAGAGTGAACCCTAGCTCATTTCTACACTTCACTTCAATTCAAACATTCTCTTAAGTTCTCTAAGTGCTATTTTGGCTATTTCTGAGCAAGGCTAAGGAGGAGAAGAAGCTAAGCAAGTTAGGAGGAGGAAAAAACGAGTTTGTGTTAGAACTCTCTAAATAAGATGGGTTTTCTCCTAACCTTGTATGTTATTTTCATAAATTGTTTGCTTGGTGTA
The DNA here is from genome assembly GCA_017893485.1 of Hemerocallis citrina. NCBI lineage: Eukaryota > Viridiplantae > Streptophyta > Magnoliopsida > Asparagales > Asphodelaceae > Hemerocallis > Hemerocallis citrina. Next base: position 176,678,091 of record CM030361.1, read on the forward strand.
GCTCATGTATAATAGAAGTTTGCTAGTAAATTGAATTGTTGTGTGTATGTTAAGCTTAAGCTCATGTTCATGGCAATAAGGGAAATTAAGTAGGTGGAAATTTCTAGAAAGGAAAAGATATAATTGTTGTGGATTAATATGGGTAAAAATAGAACCAAATCGGGACCGTTCAAATCGAGCACGTGTAACGCCCCGAATTCCAAATTACGGTAATTCGTAGCACAATAGGATCTTTTAGTTCAAATTCGTAAAAATTTACAAGGAATTTAAAACTTTTTCATACAACACTGTTATTTTACATTAACCATTCGGAAATAAATAAATACAACATGATAAATACAACTTGAATGATAGCAACTAAAATCTAAAAGCAATCCTTAGAACTAATTCTTCTTTGTGTTCTTTTGACAATTCAAGCCCTGCACTGAAAACTGTGGGCACATCAGTTACTTACAACTGACACAATATTATAAAACAACGATCCTCACTATGCCGTAATATAACGATTCTTTATACTTTAGCAAACACAAACTTGAATGTAAAACAAAGTGTGAAAAGTGACTATACTAAACATGACAGTGTATAGTATGCCTTAGATGCCTAATGCAAATTTACACTACGATGCTCTAATGCATACTTGTTCGGATTCTATGCAACCCATTCTATACAGGTCCGAGGGCAAGCCCTTATCGTACTTCTCAATATAGGGTTTAATTCCTCACCATGAATTATTACTACGGTGACTAATGTATGTTTTAGATATTCTGTGAGTATCTAGTACCACCCCGGTAATTCTTGAGTATCGCACTCCCACTTCAAGTAATTTTGGACACACTGCCTCACACCCAGTAATTCTGGAGGCGAATACCTACACCGCGCTGTCATGGGTACCTCATCACACAAATACCCCACTAATTCTGGAGATACCTCCCACCACGCTATCTAGGCCCCCATACTCATGTTTGCCCATACTTCATCACATCTCTCCTTAGTGCCTGTCCTTAAGTTTTAATTTAGAAAATTATCATAACTTAGAACTAGCTTACCCTACCTGACTTAAATCAACACGAGAGAAAGTCAGCCCACACTGGCTACTTCTCAAAGAGAGAGTCCACCCACACTGGTTACTCCTCAAAATCTCATAATAATAACTGCCGGTCACTAGAGTCTCGCCTAGCCTCTAGATTCCAACTGTAACATTCTGAATTTTCAAATAATTTTTTTCATTATTTTCACATGTTTCGCATGTGCAAAATTGATGTATGTTTTGGCTCTAAAAATTATTTTAATGTCATGAAAAAATACTTTCTTTCTCTTTTAAAAAGCCTATTGTTATTTATTATTAACCTTTAGGCCTAATAGTCTAACTCTAGCCCATCTAGAATTAATTAATTAATTAATTAAAGAGCCCATGGATTTTAGCCCACCTAATTAGCCCACTAGTTAATTTTATTAATAATTAATACAATTTGTAGTGTAGACTTGATCATGTAACAAATAAATGAACAATTAATAATTGTACAACTTAAACTAGTATGCATATGATGGCACGTGCATTGCACATGCATGTGCAAGGGGGACTCTAGGGGTGGCCGGCCATCATTGGGAATGGAAGGAGAGAGTGGAAGAGTGGTGAGGTGGTTACTTGATGATGGGTAGTTCTTCTAACTCCCAAATGTATCCTAGCCCTTCTTCTAAACTCATCTCAACCCTCCATTCACTCTTGAAACGTAAATAAATACCCGTCCCTTATCACTCTTGTCATTTGCATTAGAAATTTTAAAAGGAATGAGAAAGAAAAGAAAATTTGTGTAAGAGAAAAGATAGAGTTGTGTGAGAAAAGATTGAGTGTTTGTGTGTTTGTGTGCTCTTGTACTTGGGTGGCCGGCTAGCACATCAAGGAGATCTCGGGTTCAAGCTTTGTTAGGAGGAGGAGGCTCAGAGTGGCACAAACTAGGAGGAGAAGGGGAGACGATCATACTATCAAGGAGTTCTTTAGGAGTTTTTTATTTGTTTTATCAAAAGGTGGGTGATTTCTCTAACTTATAATATAGATGCCATGCTAGGATTTTAATTTGTGAATATGTTAGAAACAAATAGAAAATTTTGCATATACTTGCTTGAAAAGACTAGTAAGAAAAAGAGAAATATCTTGTTTGGCTATATGAGAAAGTTAGCAAAATGAATTGAAATTTGTTGGTTTAGATTTGTTATGATGCTTTATTAATATATTTGCATGCTACAATACATATGAATTGATGAATTATGATTATATGAAAATTGTGCTTATAAATGAATTGTAGAATGCAAAATAATATCCATGGATTGCGAAATAAATTGATTAGTTGCAATAAGTGTGGATTTTAATTGTATTGTAAGAGTAATATTATATTTACTAGATTGTCAATTATGTTGTCTCTTTGAAACTTAAGAAAATGAGTTAGTTTTGTAAAGATAAGATTAACTTAAGGGCTTTGATTGAGTTAAAGAATGAAAAATTGTACAAATACATTGTGAATAAATGAGGAATAAGTAAGTAAAAGATACATCCAGAATAGAAATTTTCAATGTTGAAAATACACTAATGTTTCAAGTTTCAAAAAAATGACGAGAATAGTTCTTTCATGTTGTTAAAAATGAGGATTTTTGGAAATCTAAACAAATATACTTTACTGTTTTTCAAAGAAATACATTCTGGAAAAAGATCTAGATTTTGAATAAGTACAAATTAATTGGAAAAAATCGAATTTATTAAAGGAAGAACTAGATACAGTACAGTCCATACAGTACAGTCATTCAAGACTTACTGGTCTTCGGGTGCGTTTTGGGAATGTTACTGTTCATAGGTGGGGGGGGGGGGGGGGGGGGGGGAGGACTGGTCTTGGGTACGAGTCTTGCAAAGGGCTCTGTTTTACTGAAAATTCGATTTTTAATGAAATTCTTAAACTAGAACTTAAGTACAACCTAAGTCCCTTTCTTATCGGTTAGTCACTCTGGACCAACCGGTCTTCGGGTGCGCTTTGGGTCGGTTACTGTTCACAGACGGGGGTGTTTGGTCTGGGTTCGAATCCGGCCCTGACTTTTGTTTGTGATTTTAGATTTTTTTTTCTCATTTTGATTTTTTTGGAGTATTTTAAGAGTATAAAAATTGAGAAAAAATACTAAAATTCTTCTAAAATTACCTAGACTTCATAAAAATTATTTCTACAATATTTGACATAATATAATAAGAATTATAAGTAATTTTGGGTAGAAGAACTTGACAAATATTCTTAGATCATGACTTAATCAATTAAAGAAAACGAAAATTGTGAATATAAAGAGTTTTGTATAGAGATTAAAAATGAGATTTTTGACATGGAAAATTTGAGTAGTTAAATATGAAATTGTTGTCTAAACTATGCAAATGCGCATGGAAAATGAAATATATAGACAATGATAAAATGTGGACATTTTGTGAGTATAAACATTATTTTTTTTGGTGAACATGAAAAGAGATTGAAACTGGAGTTTAGCTAAGTCCTTACATCGGCATGAATGAGATTTATAAGAGAAATGTGATATTAAAAGACCAAAATTGGGTCGTGCTTAACAATTGATGCTGAAGACCGATGTAGAGGTAACGCTAACTCTAGGATGTTAATTTTACTCATGATTCAATTATTTATGGATTACACATAGTGAAGATGTGATGAAAGTAAGAGCAAACACAAGTATGAGGGTCTCGGATCTACGGTGTGAGAGTGTTCACAGGCTGTCTGCATGATGCATCATGTCATGACGTGGATACATTTCAGGAATTATCAGGACCGTGGTGACACTTGTAGGGTGTTTGGTGACTACGTAGTGCCATCGTTCCATGACGGAGGCAAATTGTCCATAGGTTGTCTACATGATGCGTCATGTCATGACGTGGGATTTCCGTCCAGGCTGTCTGGGCATGGGATCGTAACTCATAGGACATCTAGAATACTTGCCGTAGTTACCGTAGTAGTTTAACTCATAGCGAGAGATCCAACCCTACAAGATGAAGAACGGTTAAGGGCTTGCGCTCGGATTTATGTAGAATGGTATGCATAAGTTCGAACAAGTGTGCATTAATGTCATGAAATAATAAGTAACTGCATTTAAGACTAAGTGCACATTCACACACGACATCAATAAGATAGTCCCCCTTAGCTTTGTTTGTGATCAAGTGTGTGTTTTCCAAGTAAGAGAAATTGATGTATTATATCCTAGCATTAGTTGTATGCAACTGACGTGCCCACAGTTTCTATGCAGGATAAATTGAATGAAAGGATTAAAGAAGGAATGCTACTTAAAGAAATGTTCAAATTGTTATTTAATTCATGTACCATGTTGTAATTTATAATTCTGCTGCGTTGATGTAAAACATTATTGTATAAAAAGTTTTAATTTCCTTGTAAACTTGTACGAAGTGAAGTGTAAAGATCCTGTGGAACTTCGAATTCAGACTTATTTGGAATTCGAAGTGTAACACCGACAACTATCTCATTCTAGAGATCAAATAGGTTATATTCAATCTCATTCTGACTTTTAAATCAACAATTTCTTCATCCATGAAGTAATCAACTTTTTATATTTCTCAATCAATATTCTCCAATCAAACTCCACATAAACCACTTTTTTATTCACAAACAACTAGTCACTTCAAAAAATTCTCTTGAAACTCTTTTCTTCAAGATTTACCATTTCCAAAACAAATAATCTATATCTCAATCAACATTTTTTTCCTTTCATTTGCATCGTTTATTTTTAATATCAAACTCCTTTAAAATCATCATATAAATTTCTCGATTTTTCAACTCAAAACATTGCCTTTAGATTTCAAAGAAAATAATTTTAATATTTTCAATCATATTCATTTTAGTTTGGACTCCAACTTGCAAAGCACTTAGCATGCCTCTTAAATCATCAAAATATTTTTAAAACAGTGTAAAATAACCCACAATTATTCTAGTATTATTTGTATGAATTTTATAAAGCTTTTCCCTTCCCAAAGTATTTCCAAAACATCAAAAAAATATTTTTTCTTCACTAACAGCGAGCGTCTAGCTCGAACCAGCGCCAACAGTAAGGTGTCACAGCGCCTACCCACTGAGCCAAAGCAGATCACAACTTATAAGGGCTTTAATTTTTAAGTATCTAACTTCTCTTCTTTGCTGACTTAAAAAAAAGTTTTCCTTACAAACGCCAATAGCCAGGCATCACAGCGCCTACCCACTGAGCCAAAACTCAGATGACAACACTATAGGGCTATAATTCTTTAGGTATTTAGTATCGGTCTAATTCATTTATTTAAAAACATGAACATTTCAACTTCTTCGATTCATTACATTAACTTTATACGTTCATACTACACCATCTAAAAACATCCAGTAATAACAGCATACTGAAATTTCATGAAATAAAGTGATTCTACACAATTTAAAGATATGTAGCAATTTAAAAACATCACAAACACAACATGCCTTTATTAAATCATAAACATCACTCTGCAATGCATTTATATATATTTTTTTCCTCTTTCAAATGCCAGTTAACAAGATGGGAAATTTTCCCCCAAAATTTTATAATTAATTCAATTCATTCACGAATTCGTTTCCTTCACAATTTGTTTATAAAATTCTAGTCACTCTAAATAAACATTTGCATAGCATCTCATATGATAATTTACACAACTTTTAAATTTTAATTTCATGAAATCTACCTCATAAAACATGCATTTCATTCATAATTCACTAACATTTTAGATTTCTCCTACAACATGCATCACTTCAAAATTTGGGAATAAACTGAGCAATTTACATCTACAATTGTAATTTAAATATCCTAAACATACAATTAAACTACAATTTAGAAAGTATATAGAAACACCCACCTATATGAAGAGTATACTAGTAGTGGTTTCCCCTCAAAAGCTCCAAAATAATCCACAAAGGCCAACAAAACCCTCATCGAAATCCACCCAGCAAGCATCCCACAAGCCAACCTACTCTTATGTTTGTTTTTTTGGTTTTGTTTTTGGCTGAATAGGAGGGCGGGGGGCGGGAGGGGGGGGGGGGGGGGGGGGGAGGGGGGGAGGGGTAGGTTTTGTAAAAGGGGATTTTAATTAATTAATATAAATTAGTTTTATTTAATCCCACTAACTCAAACAACCACCCACTAAATCTACCCACTCATCCCTCCTACCACTCCTAGCCAATCTCAAAATGCACAAACACATGCACATGCACTGCATGTGCACACTCTTTTATTAATAGTTTTTATTTAATTTAAAACATATGTTATAATATATGCTATGTATTTAAAAACTAGTTCAATTTAATTAAAAATTAGATTTGTCATGCACAAATAAAAATAAACACACACACACTTCAGAAATTTCATTTTGAAAAAGAATAATACGTGCACCGCAAAGATGTGCGTCGCACGTAAAATAAATATTCAAATATGAAATCGATTTTATCAATGAGAAAATATTTATAAATAATAGAAATACAACATATGAAAAATATATTTTATTAAATATATATATATATATATATATCTAATAATGTAATCAACACGTACATAGAAAACATGTGCACTGCACGTATAAAAATATTTTTAAATCAAAATAGGAGAAAAATAAATTTCCATTTATAAAATGAATTCAAACAAGTCATAAAATAAATAATTGAAATAAAGAAATTATTATATGTAACGGTGGAATATACGTAATCGACACGTGCATCGATAACACGTGTAATGTACATAAAAATACAAAGATTGAAATTTTAATATTTGGGTTGGCTCAAATAAGATAAAAGTGAATTTTAAGAAGACGGAAATGCATAAATAGTCAAAATACAAAATACTTATTAAATTACGTTACATATATTACCCATAACGCTATAAAATTTATGTGCGTAACACACAAGGGACAAAATTGTTGTCATATCCCAATTTTGCGAGGTGCTATCGCACGGATCTTAAAGCTCTCATGGGTAAAACGGTAACTCTACTACAAAAAGGTTCGTAAACGGGAATTGGGTCTCTTCCAAGCCCAATAGCCCAAAACGTGTCTGTTTTACTGGGTTGTCATAACAGCCCAATGTAAATGAGTACATGATTATTTATATATGATTTAAACTCATAATTATTCATAAGAGACGGTTTAAAAACCATATCTCTTATCATGAGAAGAGTTTTAACTCATTCTTTCCAACCACTCTTATCTCTTCATGAAAAGAGATAATCAACTCAATCCAAAAATACCGAGAAGTAGAGATAAATCATCATCTTGAAACGTTCACCTAAGGCAAGTATAAGTACCCCCTGTACCTCCACAATAACAAGGTAATCAGAGTTTTTTCCAACTAAAGCTCTCTCATATTCTTATTGATTTCTGACTTGAACGTCGTAGGGTCGATCGCCGGGGTCAACCCCAGAGTTTCAGACTTTTTGCATGTCAATCGGAGCAATCGGCACCATCCATATTAGATCCATCGGTGCAAACGAGTCAGATTCAAGAGTCAACAACAGTTGGAAATAGTCAATAATGACGAAAGTCAAAAGGGTCAACTTTTTATTGGTTCTAAAAGAATTCAAAATTATCTGTTTGCTCCCGCACAGAAAAAAGCAGCAACTGATTGACACCGTCTGTGAGAATTAGAGAAAGCAGTCCGACCAAACTTCATCGGTAAAAACAAGTTTTCAGCCATGCCTCCAAAGGGGAAAGAGAAGGCAATAGCCTCAAGTTGACGAGCCAACCATCTTCCTCTACCTCCTCTTCTTGAGGACGTCCCTCATACTCTTCATCCGGATCAACTCCTTCAGCCGGAACAGGCTAAGCAGCCTACTCCACCCCCCTCCAAGGAGCTTCCACCGGGGGGCTCCCGAAGAAATCAACCCTATGCGTAACACATTGGAGAGAACATAGGGTCAGTCTACACCTATACACCATCCACCATGCCTCTCGAGGCACTTCAACCTCAACAAGACCTCCGCCATCTCATAAACTCCAGATAGCATGAGTCCGAACATAGGGACCATTCGAGCAAGCCACGATCCAGAAGAGCTCCCTCTCCAGGGGGGCGGAAGAACTCTCTCTCCTAGAAGGCGAAGAAGATCCCACTCTCCTAGCGGGCGAAGAAGCCACCTTTCCCCACGGGACCACATAAGAACTCCTCCTCAAGAAAGGAGGAATCCAACTCCAACCAAAAGAATAGCCCCTAGCAGAGGGAAGGAGGAAGAAGTACTTATCACCAGAGCAGAACTCCAAGAGTTCAAAGATAAAATTCTTCAGGTCCTTGACATAATTCCTCCAAAGACTCGATGAACTAGTCCTCACCGCTCTACCCCTCCACAATGCAAGGAGTTCCTGGGTCTACTAAATCTGATCAGCAAGAGGGTGACGTCCTCCGATGCTTTCGAAAGATGGAAGATCGTCTAGCACTACTAAAGCAGGATGTCAAATGCAATGTCATATGGCAACTAACAGTGTCTGGTAACAGTAAGCTCAGTATATCAGTGTAACAGTATAACAGTATCAGCATCAATCTAACAGTATCAGTCTATCAGTATCAGTCTAACAGTATCAATTTTTATGTTCTTACAGTCTTGTGTGAATTACTAGCTAGGTAGCACTTCATGCATCTCGGTTTTTACTACATGGTTACTACAACAAACAGTTTCGCTTTTAGTTTTCATAGTGGACCATGATGGGGCAGTGTACTCAGGTATCAGTAACAGTAACAGTAGCAGTAACAGTAACAGTAACAATAACAGTAGCAGAAAAGTAACAGTAACAGTTTCAGTACGGAACACTAGTTCCCTTCCAAGTACATGTTTCCATATTTTCCACTACTAGATATTCCTTTAAGAAACTCTGGCTAGGTTATTTTTATTATGGTCAACAAACATGCATTATGTGTACGAAATAGTGTCAAACTAATATGGTATAATCAGTATTAGGTTCATGGAATCAAATAAACAATCATAGATATTATAACATAAACGAGGAAAACAGTGTATGTTCATATTCAGGACACCATGACAGTACAAAACTAAAACAGTGATTCTTGTTGCTACAGAAATGCAAATCTGGATCCGTCGAAGGATCTGGAAATAGAAATCCATACGAATCCAGCGAATATAAATAAGTCACATAGTACTTCACAACATCATAACTCAAAACAGATTCGAAAACTGAAAACATGTTCAGTCAGAAATCTGGAAAACGAATTCTCGGTCAGAAAAACCGCATCAAAACCTCTCAATTAAATCCAAAAAAAATCTGGGATATTCTCCTATATGTCTAGAATCAAAATATAGAGTTTCATAATATTCCAGTAAGAATAGATCAGTCATAAAAAATACAAAAGCATCAAGAAAACATAGTTTAGCAAATCTGGAAATCCCAACACTGCTGTACGAAAACTATGATATCTCGCAACCAGTGAAACGAAATCCAATTCTGCCAAAGGGATATGAAAATAGATAAAATATACTAAATTTCTTATTTCACAAAAAATTTTTCATACAGTAAAAGAAATCATAGTGAAAATAAGATTCTTTACATAACAACGAGCAAAATACAGCACGTGTAGATTTTATAAACGAGCATGAAACATCACATAAGACTTGTCAATAAAATTCACCAAAATTCTGGGTAATTCCTAACTTAATAAAGAAAACACTGGCCAAAGTTTCAAATCAAAATAATGTGTATAGCATGTTTCTTGAAAATAGTTTGTTATCAAAATTACCGAAAAACAGAATCTGGAAACGATCGACACATCTGTACTAAAACAGCCATAACTCAGTCATACGAAATCAAAACCAAGCAAGGTTAGAGGGGTTTGAAAATAGACGAAATTATCTAAAACTCATGTTTTATACCGAAATCAAGATACTGACTGTAGCACAGTCGAAAACAGCAAGCAAAACAGAATAGTGCCAAAATACAGATTCTTCCCCTTAACACAAAATCAACATAGATTCAAGAAAATTGATCCACACACGTACAAACTTAAAATCAAGTTTACCAATTGTCTAAACATCATGAATTAGGGTTATTAACATGTCCACACCAAATATATCATATGGGTCTCAACTAAAACACAAACTCTCACCAATGTCTCACATACATGAATCATATCAAGAACGGGCGAATCCTAGGTTGTCTCATATCCAAATTGTGTCGTAAGTCAACTATGGCCAAATTATCACAATAGAGACAAAACCCATCAAGGAAAACACAATCAAGAGTTGTCTCTAGACCCAACTACACTATAGGTGAACTTTGGGACTTGTATCAAACAAATGAATTGGAGTACAGGTTACTTGCCTTAATTTGGGGATGAAGAACAATGCAAACGAGAAAAGAAGCAAAACCCATGAACGAAATCCGCTAATCTGCAAATCCAAGCAAATAGAGCAAAAATCTCCACACGAACCAAACTTCCAATGCAAGAGAAGATCAAAGTGGCTAGCGACCACTTGAGAATCACCACGAAAGAGTAGAGGCTTATATGGTGCAAGGAGTTGTGTTGGTGGTGTGGTGAGTGGTCGACAATGGAGGAAAAGAGGGGCTCGGGTTTTGTAGGTGTTACCGGAGGTGGAGAGATGGCCGGAGGGGTGGTCGGCCAGGTGGTGGAAGAGGCCGGGTGGTGGGCTCGGCCTGGGGTCGCTGCTGGTCGGGGTGGGGATGGGGTAGCCGCAAGGTGAGGGAGAGAGTATGGGGAGGCCGGGTATTGGAGAGGGCAAATTAAGGTTAGGGTTTAGGGTTTGTGGAGAGGAGTGTTAATATATAGGGTTAGGATGTGGGTGTTAGTGTTAGTGCCCTAGAGACAATGTGATTGTGCTTCTAGGAAATACTTTTGTTAATTAATGATTGTGTTCTATTGATTATTATATGTTAATTTATTATGTCTTAATTTACTGCGATAAAAATGTTAGAGTAATAAATGTCCTTGGAATATATAATACGTATTCTATATCTTTAAGTATGAGACTTAAAAATGAGATTATATGAATAGTGTTTATATTTCTAAATATCCCTAATCAAGCATTGTCATTATGGGACAATAATAATGCATAAAGATTAGTATGTTTGTTGACTGATGACCACATCTCATTGGTCATAGGTATAGTGATACTAAAGTCAAGAATATAGGTGCATGTAAGATTCTACATGGCACTGGATAGACCCACAGTGAGATTCTTCATGTTTAAATAAAGTCATAAGAAAGACTCACAGTGATAATGGTGTAATGATCCTCTGACTTGAGATCATTATATTTCTATAAGAGGATTAATATACTTTGACTACATTAAAAGTTACCTTTGACCGGGTGATGATAAAAGTGGACATCGGGTATATTATGAGTCGTATGAGAAATATGAATGATAGATAAAGGATTTAACCCTCCTATAATTAGGAGAGATATTATTGGCCTCTTGATTGAGTGAGACTATGAAATGCATGGCCATGCTCAAATAATGATTTGTTTTAATAGTCTACTCATTGATCAAGGAAACCCGGATTAAATGTTGAAGAGGATGACTGAGAACATGCCTCGAGTTTAATCTATAATATTTGGTTAAAGGGATTATATTACACGGAAACATTAATCACGAAAGGTTTTATTGGATCACCAATTATTATTACTTGGGTAGCAATGATGTATACTAGATGCCACTCATTGTTTATAATTTTATTATTGGATATTAAAATTATTTCCAACGTAATAATAACCTAAAGGGTCACACACAAGAACGCTTGAAGGAGATTTGATTTAAATTATGAATTTAAATTAAATAGTAATTCGAATTTATTTATGATATTAATTAAGTGGGACTTAATTAATTAATTAAATATAATTTCAAATTTACTAATGATTAGAATTAGAATTATATTAGAATATTAATTAAGTTTGACTTAATTATTTATTTAATTAAGAATTCTAATTTTAATAAAAGCCCAATAGGATTGGGCTTTAGAAAAACAGATTTGTCTCTCTATATAAAGATCTTAAACTCTCAAATTGTTTTTTGAGGCTAAGAGAAAAAACCCTAGCCGTTTGAGAGAAGAAGATGGAGATAGAGAGAATTTGTTTTTTCGGATGCTAGTACATCGCTCCTTCAAATACCAAGTGTTCGTGTGGATACCGATAGAGCGTAGATCGCGTGAGCGGGATGCGTGGTGATTCAAGAAGCTTGGACCTCCATTAGTCATCCTTTTCTCAACTGTTAAAGCTTCGTTTTAAGGTAAACGTTCATAACTACGAATTAAACGTCTTGTTTTGCATGGATCCTGCGACTGGGTTTCGATTTTATTGTTTTAATCCGCTGCATTTATGCCCCGAAAACCCAACAGTGGGTTAATGGGTTAATGGGTATTAGGAGTAGTAGTAGGTTTACAAATGAGTTTTGAATTTTGGGTCAATTAGAAATAGGAATGCAAATAGGATTGGGAATTTCTTTGGCTTTGAAAATCTTATTAGGGGATAAAATAATAGGAGTGGAAAAAAGACAACCAAAACACCACCACAACACCACGAAAAAAATAAAAATAACGATAAGGAGACCAAAAATGAGGGAAAGATCAAAATAGTGAAAAGCGAAACAAAAGAGACGATCAATCAAACATAAGGAGCTCAAAATGCAATAAAATGAATATATATTGAAAACAACTCCAATATATGGTTCAAAAAAATACAGGAGAGAAAAATACACCAAAACGAAAAATACAGTAAAAAATACACAAAATTAAAAACATGGGTTACAATCCTACCCACCTAACAAGGAAAATTTTGTCCTCGAATTCAAAAGAACGATACATAGGGTAACCCCAAAAGAAAAAAAACAAAACAAAACTACTCAATCAAATTAGAAAACTTCTGCTGAATCTCCTCCTCCAGCTCCCAAGTCGACTCACCAGGCGAGTAAGGATTCCAAGCAACATGAACCAACTTGATGATTTTGTTCTTAAGCACTTTCTCCCGCCGATCCACAATAGCAACTGGCAGAATCTCGTAAGTCAAATCTGGCCGAACGGTCAACTCAGAATAGTCGATCACGTGGCTCTTATCTTGGATATACCTCCTGAGTTGTGAGACATGGAAGACATCGTGCACTCCTGATAAAGCTGGTGGCAATGCAAGACGATAGGCCACCTTGTCTACTCGCTCCAAAATCTCAAACGGTCTAATAAATCTCGGGCTAAGCTTGCCCCCGCCACCGAATCGAATGACACCGCGCCAAGGCGATAACTTAAGGAAAACATGGTCACCAACAACAAACTCCAAAGCTCTCCGATGAACATCGGCCTATCGCTTCTGCCTATCCTGAGCTGCCTGCAAGTGCTTCCTGATCTGAACCACAACATCCACTGTCTTGGTGATCAACTCCGGACCTAACAACTTCCTTTCACCAATGTCATCCCAGCACACTGGCGTTCTGCACTTCCGTCCATAGAGTGCCTCGAACGGAGCAGCTTTAATACTGGCTTGAAAACTGTTATTGTACGAGAAATCTACGAGTTGCAAATGATCCTCCCAAGACCCACCAAACTGAAGCATATAGGACCTCAACATGTCCTCAAAAATCTGAACAGTCCGCTCTGACTGTCCATCAGTCTGGGGATGAAAAGCTGTGTTGTACTTTAGTTTGCTCCCCAAACTGTCCTGAAGACTCTCCCAGAACTGAGATCTGAATCTCGTATCCCTATCAGATACAATACTAACTGGAACCCCATGAAGTCTAATAATCTCTTGCATATACCTCTCAGCTAGGCTCTCAGTAGACTGACCGACATGAAAAGGAATGAAGTGAGCACTCTTCGTCAAACGGTCGACAATCAGCCAAATAGCATTATGACCCTTTGGACTCCTCGGCAAAGCGGTCACAAAATTCATAGTGATATGTTCCCACTTCCACTCTGGAATAGGAAGCGGTTGAAGAAGTCCAGCGGTCCTCTGATGCTCTGCCTTAACCCGCTGACAGACCAAACACTGAGAAACAAACCGAGCAACAGCCCTCTTCATACCATGCCACCAGAAATGAAGCTTCAAATCCCGATACATCTTAGTACCGCCAGGATGGATAGAATATGAAGACTGATGAGCTTCTTCAAGCAACCTCTGACGAACTTCACCCTTAGGGACACACAACCGGGAACCAAAACGAAGCGAACCATCTGCATGAATAACCATGTCCGTCCTGAACTCAGACTCAACCTCAGCTCGAAAATTCTACAATTGTGCATCACTAGCCCGCGCCTCTTTAATCTGCTCAACAAGTGACGATTGAAGCTAGAGTGCAAGACAACTCCGAGCAGAACTCGGCAACAAAACATCCAACCAACCTCCTCATCTGCTCAATGAGATCACTCTGATGAGTAAGAAACATAACTACTGGTCTCCTGCTCAAAGCATCAGGCACCAAGTTTACTTTACCAGGATGGTATTACAAATTGATGTCATAATCGGCCATAAGTTCCAACCAACGCCTTTGCCTCATGTTTAACTCCTTCTGGGTGAAGACGTACTTGAGACTTTTGTGGTCTGTAAAGATCTTCACGTGGTCCCCAAGTAAATAATGTCTTCATAGCTTTAGAGCAAAGATCACTGCCGCTAACTCCAAGTAATGAGTAGGATAGTTCTTCTCATGCAGCCTCAACTGCCTCGATGCATACGCAACGACTCGGACCTTCTGCATAAGAACTGCTCCAAGACCCTTACCAGAAGCATTACAGTGAACTACAAATCTGCCTGAACCATCTGGAATAGTCAACACAGGCGCTGACGTCAATCTGTTCTTCAACTCAACAAAAGCCTCATTGCACTCATCAGACCAACAAAACTTCTGATTCTTTCCAGTCAATTTAGTTAGGTCTTGCTATCTTCGAAAAATCCTAGACGAACTTTTGATAATAGCCAGCCAAACCAAGAAAACTCCTGACCTCTGAAACTGACTTGGGAATAGGCCAATCCTTCACAGCCTCAATCTTGGCATGATCCACAGAAATACCGTCGCCAGAAACAATATGCCCCAAGAAAGAAATCTTGTCGAGTCAAAACTCGCACTTGCTGAGTTTTCCATAGAGTTGATTCTTTCTCAAAGTCTGCAGAACCACTCTAAGATGCTCAGCATGATCTTCTTAATTCCGAGAATACACCAAAATATCATCAATGAAGACCACCATAAATCTATCTAAGAACTGAAAGAAAACTCGGTTCATAAGACTCATGAATACAGCCTGCACGTTCATGACCCCCAACGGCATCACAAGATACTCATAGTGCCTGTATCTAGTCTTGAAAGCAGTGTTCTATATATCTGCAGCCTTCATCTTGACTTGGTGATATCCAGAACGAAGATCTAACTTCGAGAAAACAGCAGCCCCACTCAACTGATCAAATAAATCATCGATCCTGGGCAACAGATACCGATTGTTCACAGTAACTCTGTTCAGTTCTCGATAATCCATGCACAGTCGATGACTACCATCCTTCTTGTCAACAAAAAGGACTGGAGCATCCCAAGGCGAAACACTAGGTCTGATGAAATCCAAATCAAGCAACTGCTGAATCTACACCTTAAGCTCT
This sequence comes from Hemerocallis citrina, assembly GCA_017893485.1. Taxonomy (NCBI): domain Eukaryota; kingdom Viridiplantae; phylum Streptophyta; class Magnoliopsida; order Asparagales; family Asphodelaceae; genus Hemerocallis; species Hemerocallis citrina. The sequence continues at coordinate 176,693,708 of CM030361.1, forward strand.
ACCAGCTCAACCGGTGCCATCCTGTAGGGACTCTTTGATATCGACGCTGTTTCAAGTTGAACATCAATACCGAATTCCACTTCCCTATCAGGGGGTAAGCCAGGCAACTCATGTGGAAAAACATCCAAGAAATTCCGAACTACTAGAGGTGCAGCCTCACAGCCTGAGTGCAATTCCATCGCACAATCCACCTGTTCAACTGCAGTCTTTACTCGGCCAAGAGAAGACTCCCCAGCATGGAACTCAAATTCTGCTCAATCTGGAATTCTGAAGACAACTTTCTTGGTATGGCAATCAATAATGGTATGGGCTTCACCCAACCAATCCATACCGAGAATAACGTCGAATCCCGAATTTCCAATTATAATTAGGTTGGCAGTGAAATCTGTATCCCCAATAACAATGGGACATTGCCTGCACTCATGGGAACATATGACAACTCCACCACCTGTCACAATGTTCCAAGCCTCTGACATATTGCTACTCTCCAACTGATGGCGAGCGACAAATCGAGAGGAGACAAAAGAATGGGTTACCCCAGAATAAAAAAGAGCATAGGCAGGAAAAGAGCAAACAAGGATGATACCTAAAAAGAATCAAAGACAAGAAAAATCATAGACAATCAAGGGTGAGGGAAAAAACAACAATGCAGAGAAATAGCAAAAGGAAGCAAAGCAAGACTAAAAGAAATAAAATAAGAGGAACAAAATAACAAAACAAGATATACCTACCACAACTCCTTCAGCTGTCTCAGCATCTGCAGCAGTCAAGTTGAAAGCCTGATCTCTCCTCAGAACAGCGGTCCTCTGACCGACAATCTGGCATTGAGGAGGAAGCGGTAGGCCTAACTGGACCACGAGCTGGGCCTGCTTGCTGTACAGGACCCTTGGTTGGAAGAGCCACCTGCTGCTGTTGTGGACAATCGCATACAGAATGATCAGCGGTGCCACACCTAAAGCATTGACGGTTGATGCGCCAACAATTCTTACGCTCATGCCCAGACATCTGACAGAAGTCACAAAATTACCCTTCTGGAAGCCAGCAGAAGAATACGGAGCTGTCCTGACCGGATGGGATGGGACAAGCCTCCGAACAGGACCACCAGAAGGCCTAGCAGTAGAATGCAGAACAGTCCACAGAGAAGGAACCAAACCACCACGAGCCTGCTCCTGAGCTTAAGCTGCCTCAAGAGCTTCAGCGTAAGTATGCTAGCGAAGAGAGACAAGGTGCCACTTGATATCCTGCTCAAGCCTATTTGTGAATCTACGAGCCCTATCATCTTCGGTTGCCACGAGAGCAGCAGCGAAGCGGCTAAGCCTAGTAAACTCAACTGCGTACTCATCCACTGACCTGGAGCCCTGTTGCAAGAAAGTCCATGTTACAACATTGCATGAACAATTATGTAACAAATCCGAGATGGAATAATGACTTAACCTGTTTTAGGGCCAGAAATTGCTGTTCCATCTCAACTCGAGTATTACTGGGGAAGAACTTCTCCAAGAATCCCCGAGTGAAAGTAGCCCAAGCAATAGGCCTCTCAAGGTGCTCAGACTCGGCCATCCACCAGATATGAGCTAAATCCACCAGCTAGATGGAAACAACATCCACCCGATCAGCCTCGGCAACACGAGCCGCTAACAACATGCGCTCGGTCCGGATCAACCACTGTTCAGCCTCCAAAGGCATCTCAGTGCCAGAAAAATGATGGGATGCAGCCTTATAAAATCTGTAACTGTCCCTGGGCGAGGTGGAAGATTTGCCTACACAGGCACAACAGGAGGCGGAACCCAGACAGGTTCAAGGGTAGCCATCACAAGATCACTGTGGTTTTGCTGCTGATTAATCAGCCGCTCAAGCACAGTAGTGACAGCCTCAATCGGATCAACCTTCGACTGAAAAGTAGAACCTCTGGGAGCCATAGTCTGCATAAAACCAAAAACAATTAGCGTCCAGAATCAGAGTTGGTATAAATTTTATTTATGTATGCATGGTTGGTGAAATGTTGTACAGATCCCAATTCGAGCCAAGCATGTCTAATATATTAGGCAACTAATACATTAGCCAATCCTGGAGCTCTGATACCACTAAAAACCCTGTCACGCCTCGCTTTCTAAAAAGAATACAGAATACGGATACGTAACAAAAGTCCAGCGAATGATTTTCATCATCCATAAGTTGTTCAGGAATCTTTACAATATCTCACAGAAATATTCAGAGTCGGAAGCAAAAGTATCAACCAACATGCATAATTGAAACAAGATACCAACAGAAATTTCCTTGAAACAAAATACAATATTCTCAAATAAATCAGAGTCTGGACAAATCAAATATCTTGGGTCACATCGCCCAAATACAAATAAATATCCAAGAAATCAAATACACTTTTATTCAAGTTCAAGCAACAACAATAATAATAAATATGCAGAACTCCAGCACTAATACATCATCTCGCCAATACCATCTGGCAGTCGTCCATCCTGGTCTGCAATTAGTAAATTTGCAAGAAAAGGAGAAAAGAAGAAAACAAGTACCCGTCAATTGCAAGTTGCGGGTTACAAATAATGTAGGATACAAGTATATGGGAAAACGAACTAATTGCATGACATAATGCATCAACAGTAATAACTAGCATGGTATCCTAACAGTACAGAAGTTTTATGTCAAATGCAGTGTCATATGGCAACTAACAGTGTCTGTAACAGTAAGCTCAGTATATCAGTGTAACAGTATAACAGTTCAGCATCAATCTAACAGTATCAGTCTAACAGTATCAGTCTATCAGTATCAGTTTTTATGTTCTTACAATCTTGTGTGAATTACTAGCTAGGTAGCACTTCATGCATCCCGGTTTTTACTACATGGTTACTACAACAAACAGTTTTGCTTTTAGATTTCATAGTGGACCATGATGGGCAGTGTACTCAGGTATCAGTAACAGTAACAGTAGCAGTAACAGTAATAGTAACAATAACAGTAGCAGAAAAGTAACAATAACAGTAATAGTAACAGTTTCAGTACGGAACACTAGTTCCCTTCCAAGTACTTGTTTCCATATTTTCCACTACTAGATCTTCCTTTAAGAAACCCCGATTTGGTTATTTTTATTATGGTCAACAAACATGCATGATGTGTACGAAATAGTGTCAAACTAACATGGTATAATCAGTATTAGGTTCAGGGAATCAAATAAACAATCATAGATATTATAAGTAACATAAACGAGCAAAACAGTGTATGTTCATATTCAGGACAACATGACAGTACAAAACTAAAACAGTGATTCTTGTTGCTACAGAAATGCAAATCTGGATCCGTCGAAGGATCTTGAAATAGAAATCCACACGAATCCAGCGAGTATAAATAAGTCACATAGTACTTCACAACATCATAACTCAAAACAGATTCGAAAACTGAAAACATGTTGAGTCAGAAATCTGCAAAATGAATTCTCAGTTAGAAAAACCGCATCAAAACCTCTCAATTAAATCCAGAAAAAATCTGGGGTATTCCCCTATATGTCTAGAATCAAAATATAGAGTTTCATAATATTCCAGAAAGAATAGATCAGTCATAAAAAATACAAAAGCATCAAGGAAACATAGTTTAGCAAATCTGGAAATCCCAACACTGCTGTACGAAAACTATGATATCTCGCAACCAGTGAAACGAAATCCAATTCTGCCAAAGGGATATGAAAATAGATAAAATATACTAAATTTCTTATTTCACAAAAATTTTTCATACAGTAAAAGAAATCATAGTGAAAATAAGATTCTTTACATAACAACGAGCAAAATACAGCACGTGTAGATTTTATAAACGAGCATGAAACATCACATAAGACTTGTCAATAAAATTCACCAAAATTCTGGGTAATTCTTAACTTAATAAAGAAAACACTGGCCAAAGTTTCAAATCAAAATAATGTGTATAGAATGTTTCTTGAAAATAGTTTGTTATCAAAATTACCGAAAAACAGAATCTGGAAACGATCGACACATCTGTACTAAAACAGCCATAACTCAGTCATACGAAATGAAAACCTAGCAAGGTTAGAGGGGTTTGAAAATAGAAGAAATTATCTAAAACTCATGTTTTATACCGAAATCAAGATACTGACTGTAGCACAGTCGAAAACAGCAAGCAAAACAGAATAGTGCCAAAATACAGATTCTTCCCCTTAACACAAAATCAACATAGATTCAAGAAAATTGATCCACACACGTACAAACTTAAAATCGAGTTTACCAATTGTCTAAACATCATGAATTAGGGTTATTAACATGTCCACACCAAATATATCATATGGGTCTCATCTAAAACACAAACTCTCACCAATGTCTCACATACATGAATCATATCAAGAACGGGCGAATCCTAGGTTGTCTCATATCCAAATTGTGTCGTGAGTCATCTATGGCCAAATTATCACAATAGAGACAAAACCCATCAAGGAAAACACTATCAAGAGTTGTCTCTAGACCCAACTACACTATAGGTGAACTTTGGAACTTGTATCAAACAAATGAATTGGAGTACAAGTTACTTGCCTTAATTTGGGGATGAAGAACGATGCAAACGAGAAAAGAAGCAAAACCCACCAACGAAATCTGCTAATCCGCAAATCCAAGCTAATGGAGCAAAAATCTCCACACGAACCAAACTTCCAATGCAAGAGACGAACAAAGTGGCTAGCAACCACTTGAGAATCACCATGAGAGAGTAGAGGCTTATATGGTGCAAGGAGTTGTGTTGGTGGTGTGGTGAGTGTTCGGCAATGGAGGAAAGGAGGGGCTCGGGTTTTGTAGGTGTTACCAGAGGTGGAGAGATGGCCGGAAGGGTGGTCGGCCTGGTGGTGGAAGAGGCCGGGAGGTGGGCTCAGGCTGGGGTCGCTGCTGGTCGGGTTGGGGATGGGGTAGCCGCAAGAAGAGGGAGAGAGTATGGGGAGGCCGGGTATTGGAGAGGGCAAATTAGGGTTAGGGTTTAGGGTTTGTGGGGAGGAGTGTTAATATATAGGGTTAGGATGTGGGTTAATGGGTTAATGGGTATTAGAGGTAGTAGTAGGTTTACAAATGGGTTTTGGATTTTAGGTCAATTAGAAATAGGAATGCAAATAGGATTGGAAATTTCTTTGGCTTTGAAAATCTTGTTAGGGGATAAAATAATAGGAGTGAGAATAAGACAACCAAAATACCACCACAACACCACGAAAAAAATTAAAATAACGATAACGAGACCAAAAATGAGGGAAAGATCAAAATAGTGAAAAGCAAAACAAAAGAGACGATCAATCAAACATAAGGAGCTCAAAATGCAATAACATGAATATATATTGAAAACAACTCCAATATACGGTTCAAAAAATTACAGGAAAGAAAAATACACCAAAACGAAAAATATAGTCAAAAATTCACAAAATGAAAAACAGGGGTTACACCAACACTGCTGTACGAAAACTGTAATATCTCGCAAACCATGGAACGATATCCAAATCCGCCAAAGGGAAAAGAAAATAGACAAAATAATCTAAATTTCATATTTCATAATTATTTTTCATACATGAAAGGGAACTAAGGTGAAAATATACTTCTTTACAGAACAGCGAGCTAAATCCAGCAAGTATAGTTTTTATTTGAAAGCATGAAACGGTATGTAAATATTACCAAATAAATCCACCAAAATTCTGGGTAATACGTAATCAAGTATAGAAATACTGTCCAAAATTTCAGATCAAAATAGTATGTTTAGCACTTGTATCAAAATAGTTTAGTCATCGAAATCATCAAGAAACGAAATATGAAAATATAATACACCTCTGCAGTAAAACAATCATATCTCACACATACGAAAACGAAATCAATCGAGGTCAGAAAGTTTGGAAAGATGATGGATTTATCTAAAAAATATGTTTAATACTAAAGTTAAGATACTGACCTTAATATGGTCTTAAAATTGCAACCAAAACTGATCATCAACAAAATACAGATTCTCCTTTTAACAAAAAATCAACATACAACATACGCTCATTCCAAATACAACCAAACATGTTATACAGTCTACTAAGTGTACAAACAACATGAAATAGGGTATATGGCATGTCCACAACGAGTAAATCACATGGATGCAAACAAACACACGATTTCTCATAATTATTCCATAAATATAATCACATCAAGAATGGTCAAAACCTAAGTTGTTTTATGTCAAATTTTGTGTTGTGAGGCAACTATGGTCAATAGCACTATAGAGACAATACTCATCAAAAACACATCACACACGAGTTATCCATAGAACCCAACTACACTACAAGCAGAATTTATGACTTGTATATTACAAAAAAATAGAGTATAAGTTACTTGCCTTAACCGACGACGAAAATGACTCCATGCAAGAATAACGAGAACAGATTTCCGGCCAACAAACTCAACGAACGAACCACGAACGAAAATCACAAACAAAAACCCACGAACCAATGAGCGAAATACGACCCCAAAAACACAATGCGAGCACACACAACCTCGAAGAACACAATAGTGCACACGAGAGAGCACGAGAAACGACGAGAGAGCGACGACGGCCAAGGGGGCTGCCGCTACTCCGTGCCTGGCATCGACCGAGACAGAAACAGAGCGGGAGGGAGGCTGGCTGCTCTGCGGTGGCGCACGACAAAACAGAGCGAGAGAAGGAGACGGGGAGAGACTGGGACGGATAGTGGGTGCACGGGCTAGGGTGTAAGGGTCGGGGTGAGGTCGAAGTGCAAGGAGTTCGGGAGTTGCAAGGAGGTGAGGGTTCGGGAGGTGTGGAGATGCAAACGGGAGAGATAGAGAGCGGCGGAAGGGAGGTAAGGAAACAGAGTGCATGGGTTTTTAATATATAGTTGGGTTAAAAACTAGGGTTGAGAAGTAGGGGGGGTAGATAGCGGCAGAAACAGGTATAGAGAGTTCGGGTCGGGTTCAGCAGGGGAATGGGTTTGGGTAATTGAATAGGGAAATGGTACAGGTGGATTGGGTTAAATCTGGGTATACGATAATATAGTGCATAGTAACAGGATTGGATTTGTGAAAGTGGGGTATTGGATTAAATGCAAACAATGCATGGGTAATTAACTAGTTGTTTGGTTTAGTATATAAGGTATTGGGTTAAGTGGATAGTTAGGGATTCAAGCAAAATATAGGTAGGGCAAAAAGGAACAGAACAATAGAAAAATAATATAGGGTGAACAAAATTAAAGGATAAACAATAATCAGCTCGATCAAAATGGAACGAAACAAGAGACGAACAAAAATCAAGAATTCAAATAAAAGAGACCAAAATAATAGAAGAATATATATTGAAAATAAAATCCAATATACGGTCTAAGAGAAATACAAGAGGAACCAAATACAAGGAAAAAGAAAATACACTCAAAAATACACAAAATGAAAAATATGGATTACAGGGAGATAGGCTGCTGCTCTGTTGGGTTTCAGGAGAGAGAAAAGGGAAGAGGAAGAGTCTGAGTTAGGGAGAGAGAGAGTAGAGGAGAGTTTATAATAATATTATAATAAAGTAATGGGGTGAATACGTGGGGGTTAGTTAGGAGATACTGGAGATGTGAGAGAGGTTTGTGGATTGATCTAGTCAACAAGCAGATTAGGAGGGAGAATTGGTTAGTGGGTTGAGTTGGGTTAACGGGTTTGGGTACACCAATACGGATTTTGGTTTTATATTGGGCTTCTTCTTAAAATAATCAAATTAATTTAAATGTGGGCTAAAATTGGGTTTTTAGAAAAATAAAAATATTGATAATCAAATCAAACTGGTTTGGGCTTCGAATCTTAATAAATAATACAAATATAAAGAATATAAGATTGAGCACTAGTTATATATTAATAAATAATGCAAATAGAATGATTATAGAATTAGGCTTTAGATGATGAGCTTCATATTAAATAAATAAAGGAGAGAAAACAAGGTTATATTCGGGAATATGAATTTGGGTTTTAAATAAGTATTAGGATGTGTTTCAGTTGGATATTCAAAAAGAAGTCAAATGCAAAGGAAAGAATTGCGGAAATTGAAATACTAGAATACAAGGAAAAGAAAGAAAAACATTGGAAAATCCGTATAATTGGAAACAAGGGTTACAACTTAGGTGCTCTGGTTTGATTCTTGGGGCTCGACTTTTCTTTCTGGAATTTATTTTTAAAGGGATTTTAAACAGCGACTGTAGAATTAAGTTGTTTTCTATGAGGCATTTCTGCACAGAAAGCACTGGGCTTTATGGTTATTGGGGTGTTGTTAGTGCTGTGTCTGGTAGGTTTCAGGTTCGTCCCCAACTTTGCACCTTTGTTTTTATATACATATATTTTATTTTAACTCTTCTTTTCCTCTTGTTGAGAATGAGTTTAATTTAAAATTAAAATAGTATATTTTTAAATAAATTGGAAGTGAATAGACGGGTAAATTCAAGTATATTTTTGGGACAAGAATTAACTATAAAAATAAATTAACTTTGAATTACAATGGTAACCTTTGAGTCATTGGTTTAGGGATTGTTTACAAATTTATATTTAAAACATACTCGAATTGGATTTTATTTAATTGAAGTGTTATGGAGTAAGAAGCTATATGTTTGTTTTGAGATTGATGGATTAAAAGAAAATAAATAAGAGAATCAGTGATTCATAATGAATGAGAAAATGTTGTAATTAATGTTGATAATAACCTAGAAGATCTCTGATTTGAGATGTGTGGTTTCTAGGAGCTGAGCGAGACCCGTAGTGATTTGAGATGTTGTTGGTGTGTATGGAGGGTTCTAGGGTTGCTTACTCACCCACTTAATTAATAACCCTCCTATGTTTAGGGTTACACATAATCTATCCTAGCATTCAATTAAGCTTCATAGGGTTTACACCTAAACCTCCAAGGGTACACCTAAGCTTAAGCCTACACAAGTCAAAAATAATGGCTACCCTTGTTAATACTTTGTAGTTTGCTCATGTGTCATATGACAATGTCACTACAAGGAATTTGACATATAATGACAGCAAAAAACCATGGGTAAAAGGCGAAAAACCGTAGGTATAGCCCGTAAAACCTATACCAACGGACATATTTTTCCGTTGTTTTTAATTAGCTATACCCACGACAAAATGCCGTCACTATAGCCTATAGCGATGGTTTTTTCACCCGTTGGACAAAACCTCGGTGTTATACCCACGGTTTCGAATCCGTTGGTATAGGTTTTAAAGACACATTTTGCTTTCCTATACCACAGTTGAAACTCCATTGCTATAGGTTTTAGCGATGGTTTTCGCATCCAATTATTTGAATATATACCCACTGTGTATATTCTGTTGGTATAGTTATTTTTGTGTATTTTAGGCTGATTGAGATGTTCCAGCCTCATTATTGTGTTTGTTTAGTTCTTCATCATCAGATATAATCATTACAAGAGATCAACATCGATCATGTTAATCACAGATTCATAACCATTACAGTAATCAACTAAGAATTGGAAATATTGGGATATTGTTTCATACAGGTAATCATATTTACAACTTGTTACATTCTGATACTGATCGATCAACTAAAACTTTGACACAAATAAAGAATGCCAAATTTACAGCTTATTACATCTTCTCATCCCTTCCCATCAGGACAGTAGTATATTTAGCCACACACAAAAAAATGAATCAGACTCTAATCTCAAAGCAGAGTAGTGCATCCTTGATTATCACTGTTCATTGTCCTGCAAATTAAAGACATCACATTACTACTCACTGTTCATGTGATAATCAATGTTTTCATCAGGCTCATCGATCATAACATAGACAAGATCAAATCTCGAGAGGATAGCAGGAGGAAGTGCCACATTATACAAGATCAGATCTTCTTGCTTCACCACCCTCCTTTGTGGAAGTAGTAGGAGCAGCTGAGTTCGTTCCATCATCTACGACAATCAGATGACCTTCTCTTCTTATCAACCTCTGCACAGAGAACCAATTATGTTTTCAGTTTCTATGACTGAATCATTGAATGCACGCTCAATCTCCATCCTTACAAATTGTAGGAACCAATATTATATGTACCTCTATTATGGCCCTAATGCATTTGACCTCTTAGCGCACTTCTTCAGTGAAACTGTATGCCCCTTAGGCATTCTACTTCTCAACATACCAAATAATAAGATCCCCTTGTTTCATACTAGCCAAACCACTGCCTGCAAAAATCAGGAAATTGTACATCAGTTCAAAACCAAAAAAACTATGGTTGTAACATGAGTTTGAGTCTGGATCTAATTGTCGGTGGCACACATAACGAACTACTTATAGATAGATAACTAAATTAACATATTGTGAAATATAGACTAGCATCTGGAATATGCAAGCATTTTAGCACATAACTGATTTTGTAACTCTACTTGCGATAGTTATGATAAAATGGAATAAGGAATTCGTATATGATACAGCGTAAGCACAAATGGTGATATATTATGCACTTGATATATCATTACATCTTTTTATTACTTTTTCAGCATAATTAAACCCTAAAACACCACAAAGATTAGATGAAAATGCACTCCAAAATATTTAAGGAAATATGAACTTACTGGATACCCATTACCAAAGACAGCCTGTAACAATGAATAAGGTGTAGGCTGGACTGGGTGCAAGTGATGATAAACAGTGGTGAGAGGGATCGCATGTTTTAAACCATCTAAGGAAACATGAACATAGCCAGAGTTAGGCCAATGACCACCTTCCACAAGAATGAATGGAACCTACAAACCCGCAATCTCTAAAGAGTTAATAACAAGATTATCATGAACAACCACAGGTTAGTAATGTGAAGTATTAATTTGAATCTACAATCTTCAGAGGCTTGCAGGCAGTGGTAATAGCTCACCGATCTCAAAGAACTTGACCTCTGCTCCTTCCATGATTTTGCAAAAATTGCATGTAGATCAAAACTCCATCCAAAAAGACCTCTCCATTCATTGTAAATACACTTCAGAAATACAAATAAATATCAATATCTCAAGAAACATAGTTCTGTAGAAGAAAGATTAGCCACATAAACAAAATAAAAATAAAATAAGAGAATTTGCATAGAGATTCCAAAATGGATTTAAATTTCGCACTACTGCATCCTTTTTAGAGAGCATATAAAAAAAAAATCCATAACTTGACCGTGACCATATAAAGGAAGTTTGATAATATACATGTGCACCAAATAAGGTGAATTTTTTTTGTTAAAGATAGTTTTTCAAGTGTGAATTCAACCAACACAAAAAGGAAAAGAAAAAAAAAACAACAGAAGAAAGAAAGAAAAGCCAACAATCCTTTTAGCAATTACCCTTCATAGAAAACAATGTAAGTTGATAATGATGTGGTGAGTTATCAGTAGATAGAATGTTTCTGAAGTGTGAATAGAAAGAATCTTATATAGGTTTTCCTTATTGCTAGCTAACCTTTCAGGATCAGAGCGTCTAAAACCAGCTTAAACAGTAAGCAGAACAACAAAATGAATTTTCAGACATTCCTGCTATTTTGATTCCTTATCTACAAGACTACAAGAGCCTAACATATTTGTCTAAAGTTATGAAAAAGCAAATACTCATGAATTCGGAAATATTCAATTTTGATAATCAGAAACAAGTTTCATCACTAGCAAAGTGCTCGAGGAACACAAACTTACTTACTAGGAATATAATGCTGTCGAAATATACCTGCAAACAATATTTGATAGGAAATAAGGAAAAATCAAATGCAGGAGCTTTTACAAGGTAAGTCAAATCAACTCTACGTTGATGTCAAATGCAAATTAAAAGTTCTGAATCACCTGCGATGTAAGGTATCTTAGGTGGCAAATATCAGATCCAAGTAAAGGAGGAGCTTCATTGCTTTATGGAAAAGAGAGAGTTCTAGCCAGTTTCGTTACTGCAAATGTGCAATATCTAAGATGATCACATTAGCAACTACTTCTGAATTCCTAATTCAGTAACTGATATTTCAATTTAAATTTTGAACCAGATATATGAAATTAGAAGAAGGCAACAGAGACTTCTCTTTACACCTAAAAACATCATTTACAACAAGAATGGCTCATACAGATACCGGAGAGAACCAAGTAGTTGATGTCGCGAAAAGGAGAAGAACATCATTAATAGATCAGAGTCTCAGTCAAAAATGAAAAGGAGAAGAACATCAGTCACAGGTAGTTGATGTCGCGAAGCTTGGAGCTTTAGAGAGGTGGCTACTCATGGAGAAACTCATCAAGCACATTGAGAATGATAACCTTTATCAAGTTACTTCACAGGCAAAGTTAACATTTATGAAAATATTGGAGCAAGGCAAAAAAAAGGAGAGACAGGGGTTGTTTGTTATTCACCATTTAAGAGGAATTAGGTAAAATACCCTGAAGTGACCTAACTACCCCTTCAAATCTACTACCTACATATAGATGCTTAATAAAATTGGGTCGTGAAGTGATGAAGCCAAGTATAGAATTAATAGATTTATTTTAGAATGATACCTGGCCTTAGAGCAGACACACATCACACAAACACATTATTATAAGTATATGATTGCAATTTAAGAGGAATTAGGTACAATACCCTGAAGTGACCTAACTACGCTTTAACACCTACTAGCTACACATAGATGCTTAATAAAATTGGGCCTTGAAGTGATGAAACTTAAAAAGAAATAGATTTATTTTAGAAGGATCCCTGGCCTTAGAGCAAACATACAAAAACATTATTAAAAGTATATGATAGCAATTTGGGTAGAATGAAGAAATCTTCCTCCTTTCCCTCATTGCCCTCCTACCAAGTTATGATAAAATGGAATAAGGAATTCATATGTGATACAACATAAGCACAAATGGTGATATATCATGCACTTGTTTGTAAAGTTGGCACCATATTGAATTTATATAATTAACTTACTAGTCAAAGTTGAATTTATATAATCTTTGTGAATATTTTGGAGTGCATTTTAGCACAATAAAAAGATGTAATGATACAGTACAATTAAGTTGGACTACAAACGACAAGGAAATCCCCGATGTTTTTTTAATCAATTATTAACATGATTTCTTCATAACTACTACTGCTACAATAGCATTTGCAATACTTAATAGAATTGAGAATGTGAATGAACCCAATATAGGAGGGAAGGCTTTGTTGTAGCAGTAGTTGTCTTATATTATCAGACACTAGTTGGACAAGAAATATGTATAGTATTATCACTCATACTGTAGATCAACTAACATAAATGCTCTTTATCCAAACAAAAACAAACCAAAAACCTAACATTAATGCTCAATTACTATAGAGCTCGATATGATCAGTATAGCACCCAGATAGAACACATAAATCTTTTACTCACCTTGGCCAGTCTCCAAGAAATGCTGAAGGAGTAAGCAGCTTCTTTCATTATTTAATGTAATCAAGGAAATGCATCTTACAGCCATGTAATTTGCTGAAAAGGTGCAAGTAGAAGGAGAATAATTGAGATAAGAAGTAACCTTCAGTAAAACTGGTAGACTAGAGCAAAGAGAATTTTTTCAGATTTGATACTAATATGCGTGGGAGGGTTTCCATGTAATTAATTTCATAGAAAGGTGTGAAAGGACATACCTCGACTTTGCCTTAATTCATCTTTCATAAGATAGACATCTTTACATGACCATAAGGTGAAAAGACCTACACAATACTTATTTTGCTTAACTGACAAAAATAGCAAAAGATCATTTGTAGAGTAAGAGATGGTTTTCATTTTATCATATATTAGAAAGATCATGTGTCTACCCACCAAGAAAATCTGAAGATACTTTCTTATATTTAATGTAAAAGTTATCTTGCACCTTCAGAGTTAAAGATTAAAAAGCGAGCAGTGTTCACGACAGGACAAATCACTTACCAAGATCAATCAACACCCTCGGTTGCATTTCAGAAGACAGCGAATCCCCAGAATTGATCAAGGAGTATGGTACAGAAATTGTCACCCCCTCATCAGTAATCTTGGTTATCCTCGTTAGATCAATCAACAGAGTCACTGTCTCAAAAGATAGAAAGATAAGCTTTGATGCTACAATCCTCATTATGACAACAAAACAAGTGAAGTGATGCTTTATAAAAAGAGTTAACAAGACTCTTACCATCCATGTCAACAGGATTGGGATGGTTGGAGCTCAGTCATTACAGCTGCAAATTCAATAATTAAATTGATTCAAGATAATGACAATGATAATGACAATAATGGATTACCAATACTAATGCATAACAAGGTAAGATAATAATGAATTAAAACAAACTTCGTATAATTGTCTTTTGAGTAATCCCAATTAATCAAATTACGCTATATCTAGAAAAAATCTCAACGGCATTTCCACAAATACCTTCCGTGCTCCTTAAATTAATAACAGATAATCAATATACTTTGATCAGAGCATCTATTATCTATCGATATGCACTAAATTGATAATCCTAGATCACTTGATAACTCAATTCAACAAACAAGGGTGCAAATTAGCAAAATAAATAAGGATTTTTTTTTAACACTTAACTAGATTAAAACCCTAGAAAGCCACTTAATTAATTACCAAAATATTATGATTTGCAGTATTTTTCCTTTCTAGTAAAACCCTAGAATCAAAACTTTGGTATTAAACCCTAGAAATTGAAATTGTAATCGAATTTAATACCTTTTTAATCGACGGTCGCTTGACTGCTTCTCCAATCTTTCGATCCTAAATTGAAAGGATAATCGACAAATTTGTACAAAAGATAATCATGCCGAGGAAGAAGTTTGGGGAGGAGGAGGAGGAGGCGGCGGATGCGCGAGATCGACGCCGAGGAAGAAGTTTGGGGAGAAGTTTGGGTTTAGGGATTTAGGAGATCGACGCCGAGATTGGGTTTGGGGAGAGAGAGGGATTTAGGAGTTTTAGAGGGATAAATGAAATATTTTGGGTGGGGGAGGGAAAATGAAAAAGTTGGGGGGAAATAAATTAGGGACTATACCCACGGTGTTTAATCCCGTCAGCAAAACTTATAGTTACGGATTAAAAGCTCTAAAGCTATAGGATATCTATACCCACAGTTTACTACACGTCTGTAGGTATATGATGCCTATACCCACGGTTTTAGTGATCCGTCACTACAGGTGTCCATTGGTATATGGCAAATTTCTTGTAGTGTGTATTCACGTGTCATCCACGTAGTAGGTGTGCAAGTGAGCATAGTATAAACAAGTCAATATAGTTGAGTCCTAACTATACGACTTAGTGTTTGTTAGCGCATAAATATTTTCATCATAAAATGGCAATCACAACTTACACATGTTGTTGACCCAAAATTCATTAGAAACATGTGGTTGTACAAAATAATTATTCGGGGTATTTCAGGTCCATCTCTTCCCTTGATTTCAGGGTCGTGGTAGCTACCTTTAGGCACAACATCCGACATGACCTCTTAATGACCTCGCTGGCTAAAATGCCTCCTTCGGATTTCCTTGACCTCCTGCTCCGAAGTGAGAAATACATCCGAACAGAGAATGTCTGTAACACCCCCACAAAATTGAGTTATGACAATTTTGCCCCTAGTGTATTACGTACATGTACTTTGTACCGTTATGGGTAATTTCCATAATATTATTAATATAAATACTTTTATGTATGTTATATTTTGATTGTTTATGAACATTTTTCCGTTGCTTAAATCCCTTTTGTATTTAAAACATACTCGAATTGGAGTTTATTTAATTGAAGTGTTATGGAGTAAGAAGCAATATGTTTGTTTTGAGATTGATGGATTAAAAGAAAATGAATAAGAGAATCATTGATTCATAATGAATGATAAAATGATGTAATAGAGGTTGATAACCATATAGGAGATCTCTGATTTTAGATGTGTGGTTTTTAGGAGCTGAGCGAGACCCATAGTGACCCTTGTTTTCGATTTTCAGTGTTTTTGGGTTTATTTTCTTCTTCTGTGTATTTGATTCAGCTTGTATCTCTTTTTGGACCGTATATTGGATCTTTATTTTCAATATATTCATTTATTTGTTCTGTCGTCCTTTATTTGATCTCCTTGGTCCTATTGTCTCCTTTTGTGTTGTCTTTATTCGATCGAGCTTGTATTTTGATCCCCATTATTATTTGTTCATGTTCATTCTATTCATTCATTATTATCCATTAGCACCCCCCCCCCCCATAACCCATTGAAACCCCTATCCATTATTTCCCCAAACAAAATTTGCATCTATCCATTATTTCCCCAAACAAAATTTGCATCAATTATACCCTATACCCTATTCACTTAGAAACCTAACCTACCCGTTATCTCCCCCAGCCCGAAACCCCCCGTTCAGCCATCATACTACCCAACCCTAAAAACTATATACCCATATAAATATAAACCCTTTCATGCATGATTGTTCACCTTCCCCTCAGCCGCCTCTTCATCTCCCTCTCCACTTGCACCCCTGACACCGGCCTGCACCCTACTTCCGTTCATCGTTTCCCTGTCACCTTTTCAGTGTCGTGACCTATAGCAGCACAGGCCACCGCGCAGCCCCAGTTGTAACCCCCGACCTGCATCCTCCATCTCATCCCCTGCCTCCTGTCTCTCTCTCCCTGGTTCCCTTTCCCTCTGCGTCGCTGGCAGCCCCACAGCGAGCCAGTCGCAACCCCTGTTCTCCTATCGCCGTTGACAATGCAGTGAGCACCACAGTAACTCCACTGCGCTACCCTAGCCGCTGCCGTTGCTGTGACCCTTGCCGTCGACCACCCTGTGTGCACACCTCGCCGCTGCTCTCGTGTGAGTGGGTGGTGAGTTGTGTGCATTGTTCATTGTTCGTGGGATTGTGACAGTAAGTTCGTTGTTCGTGTGCTCGTTATTGTGTTTGTGGGTTCGATTCGTTTGTGAGTTCGTCACCGGAAATCCGTTCCCATTATTCTTGCTTTTGTGCCGTTTCCGTCGTCGTCCATAAGGCAAGTAAGTTGTAATTTTTTCTTTGTGTAATACAAGTACTAAATACCGCATGTAGTGTAGCTGTGTTCTAGAGATAATTCTTGTGTGAACCCCTATTGTATATTGTCTCTATTGTGATTGACCCACCTGTAGTTGCCACATGGCATATATGACATGAAATAACCTAGGAATGACCACTTCTTGTTGTATTGCATATTGTTCATAACTTGTTGTATGATATCGTGTGCTTGGCTGTATTAGTAGTAGTATACTTGTTTTGGACTTGTGAAATACCCTATATCATGTAGGTTGGACATCTAGTACACTATATTTCATGTTTGATTTGATTTGGACGAGTTTTACTTGAACTAGATGATTTTCATGTTCGAAGAGAAATTCTGTATTTTCTGTTACTTTGCTTTTGATCAGCATTTTAGACCCTATTAAGGTCAGTATATGAATTTTATTTGTGAATAAGATTTTTAGAGGATTCTGTCTACTTTCCAACCCTTCTGACAGATCTCAATTTTTTTTTACGAGTTGTGAGTTATGTCTATTTTACTACAGATGTTTAGAGAAATTTCCAGATTTTGTTTTCTATGAATTTTGAAGAGTAATCTATTTTTATCATGATTTTTAAAGTATTAATTTGATCCAATATTTTGCACAATACAACTAGACTTGATTTTGATTAGCCCCTAATTTTTGTGGATTTAATTGACGACTTTTATAAACTATTCTATGCTTGCAAACAACTACTATATATGCAGAATTTTCATACTGTTCAGTAAAGAATCTGATTTTCGACCTAATTTTACTTGCTATTTGTAAAATATTTATGAATATGAAAGTTACCCTGCTGTATCTTTTTTATCACCCTTTTGACGGATCTGGATTTTGATTTATATTTCGTGAGATATTGATGCTTTCGTACTGCAGTGTTTATAATTCCAGACTTACAAAACTACCGCATATTGATGTTTCTGATTTTTGTTGACTGAACTATTTATATTGAAAAATTATGAAACTTAATATTCTGATGCTGCATATATAGAGGAATATCGCGAATTTTTAGTGGATTTAATTAATGAGTTTTCATGTTGTTTTCCTGAATTTGAATATAGTTTTCTGATTTCTGGCTGAACACGTTTTTTGGATTCAATTCAGTTTTGACTCATGTTTTTTTGAAATACCATATGACTTATATATATTTTCTGGATTCGGTCGAAAGTCTATTTTCCAGATTTTCTGATGGATCCAGATTTGCATGTTTGTTGCAACGAAAATCCCTGTTTTAGTGCAGCACTGTCTTACTGTCCTAAACTAGAATTCTCGTTGTTCTATCCTTTTTATATATTATCTTGCACCTGTACTTATTTATCTTTTAACTTGAACCTGTTACTTTTTCACACCATGTTATTCTTGTTCTGTTTTTGTGACACATTCATGCGTGCCTGATAATAATAATAAAACCAAGCCAGGGTTAAAGGAAATATCTAGTAGTGGAAAATATAGAAATGTGTACTAAGAAGAGGACCCCATGTCCTGCCTGTTATGTGTTTATGACTACATGATTCACGATACTGTTATCTGATTACCTAACTGCATGCTTCTCTATAGGAAGGTGTACTTGGAAGAGAACCACTAGGTTCTGCCTGTTCCTGTACCTGACTGCATACTTCCCTATAGAAAGGTGTACTCGGAAGAGAACCACTAGGTTCTGCCTGTTCCTGTTCCTATTTTCTTGATCCCTGAGTACATGGTCCTATAGACTCCACTACGAAATCTAAACATAACTTGTTTGAATGTAGCAACCATGTAGTAAAAATCTAGGACGCATGAAATGCTACCTAGATAGTAATAATACAAGACTTGACATGACATAACCTGATTACCTGATTACTTGTACCTACTCCTGATTACCAATTACCTGATTACTTGATACCTGTATACCTGTTTACCTGTTCACCTACTTGCATGACACTTGATACTTGATACATGATACCTATACCTGTTAGTATACCATGCTACTTGATTTTGCTTTCCTGATTCATGTTAGATATTTTATTCTGTTAACATGCCCATACCATGCTATGCTTGTTTTCGCTGTTATTTTATATTTGTTTATCACCCATGTACTTGTTTCTTGCACTGACGAGAATCTTGTTTCTCTTTCCTTTTTCCTGCAATTTATAAATTGCAGATCAGGGTGATCAGTTGCCAGATGGAGTTGGCGATATGAGATATTAGTTGTTGGAGTTCCTGCTTTAATTATTATTTTCCTGTTTCTTGATTTGAATAAATGTACTTGATTACTTGGATTTATTTGTATTTGGGCGATGTGACCTAGAATTATTCACTTATTTAGATCTGATTTATTTGAGATTATTATATTTTGTTTCAAGTAAATTCTATTGGTATTGGTTTATATATGCATACGTGGGTGATTCTCTTGCTTCCTACTCTAATATTCTTATGAGATGTTGTAAAGATTCCTGACAGCTTATGGATGATGAAAGTCATTCGCTGGACTTAGTCACGTATCCGTATTCCGTATTCTCTTTTTGGGAAGTAGGGCGTGACACCGGCAAATTATGATGAATAAAATTTTGAGAAATGACCAATATGGGCTTGAGTTCTCGGTGAGTGAGTTTAAGTCCGGCAAAGTAAGCAAGCTCTAGGCCATGAAATCTAAAATTGAATTAAGGGTAGACTTTAGGCAAGGAGACGTAATGAGACCTGGGCAAACATAAGTGGGGGTCTCTATATAGTCGGGTAGTGTATTCCCGGTCTATAGATTCAGTCGGGTGGTGTACTCTGAGACTGTAATTATTGTGTGGAGCGAGACGAGCCTTAATTAAATCTGGGATTATGAATGATTGGGGGGTGTACTCTGCAATCATGAATATTCGGGCGGATGGGAGGCGGATGTCCAATATTTTTTAGGCTAGAGTGTTACTTGCGGGATGTTTGCACCACGAGAATTCTGTATAGTTGGGCAGTGTAGTCCGGGGCTGGAATTGATATTCGTGGGACTTCTAAACCTTGTTTTTGTTACCATAGTATGATTTTAATAACGAGGGATTGAACCCTATAATGAGGAGTAATTTAAGGGCTTGCCCTTGAACCATGTAGTATGGGATGCATAGAATTCGAACAAGTGCGCATTAGAGGTGCACCATAAGTACAAGTGTCTGCATTAGTTGATAGGTTCATATCATACACTGACATATGTAGGATAGTCCCTTTTCATATTTTGTTTTGCACTCAAGTTTATGATTGTTAAATTGTGGAATCGCTGTATTATAGCATTGCGTCAGTTGTATGTAACTGACGTGCCTACATCTTTCTAGTTGCAGGACTCGGATTAGCAAGCGACGAGGATATGAGTTTGGTGTTGATGGTTGTTGCAGAATTGAATATGTTAAATGTTATAAATTGTATTTATTTTATGTAATTTTCTACTGTGTGTTGTAAAGAATGACATTGTAATAAAAAAGTTTTAAATTCCTTGTATTTTTGTATGAAATTGAAGTAAAGATCCTGGTTGTTACGAATTACCTATATTTGTAATTTGGGGCATTACAGAGTGGTATCAGAGCCGACTATACAAAAATTATAAGGGAAACAAAATTAGGGTGGACATTAGATGTGCGAGTGTCTGTGTGAGTTATGAATGATGTAGTTAATGAGCTTGCAGTCTTGAAATTCTCCTCGTATACATTTATGTGATATTGTATGCGAGTATTTTTCCTTTGTATCATTAGTACTGTGGTTGGAATAAACCTAGCATTTATGGTACATTGTACGTAAACTAACTTTCTCTTTGATTTCTTCATCTATTTTTCTTTATACTACTTTTCATCTTTAACCCTTAATATTTTTTCAAAGAATTATTTTCTTTTACTATTAATTCACTTCGATATCTATTATTTTATCTACATTCCCTAGTCTTAATCTTTTAATTTCTTCTTACTCATTTTTCCTTCTTAATGTTTTATGCGCTTTTACGTTACTCATTTATTTTTGCTATTACTTTTACGTATTTTATTAAGTTTTAAATTACTACTTATTAAATTATCATTGCGACTGTTATTTTCTTTTATTTTTATTTCTTGCATATTTACATTCATTTTATATATGCTTTGATTTTACAATACCATATTTTTCCATTATTTTATATTGTCTTATTTATTTCAATATATTTTAATAGATTGTAATATTTTTACTTATATAAATATGATATACTTGTGCACATTATAAATTTTCTTTTTATTATTATTTTGTTTTTACATTTTATATTCAAGACCATTGTTATTACTTATTATTTACTACCTTCTGTTATATTTACTCTTCACTATTAATACTACTTATCAATTTTTTTGCTTTATTTTATAATTTTTATAATTTTACTCCTCTAATATTCTATATGCACTCACTACTTATGTTTTTAATATATTTCAATTTTTATTATTTTTACATTCTTCGTTATTACATATACTTTCTACTAATTACTATATATATCATATATTTCAACATACTTGTTATAAATGTCATTTTACACTTATCTAATTACAACATTACTATATTTTATAATATATGTTTATTATGTCAACTTACTACACTATATAGTTATTTTTTCATTCACATTCGCATTTAAGCTTATGCATGTATTTCATTCCATTTTTCTTCTCACTTTTATAAATATTTTCATTACTACTAATCTCTACTATTTATGTTTGATATTTATAATCTATACATCTTTGTAATATTGTGTCATTGTAATTTTCTACTTCATTTTCATACTTTCACTTCTATTTTTATATCACTAATTTCATAATGTAACATCATACTTAATTAAGCATTCAAAATCCAAGTATATGAAAGATCATATCATTTCATTTACCATTTTGGTGTAACCGATGTCGAGGGGGTAAATCTCCAACTAGACTTCAATAGTGGCAACCTGCAACTGGATGTCGGGGAGGTAAAATCTGCAACCGAATATCTAGTAGGCAACCTGCAACCAGATTTCGTGGAGGCAAATTTGCAACTTGATGTCAAGGAGGCAAGTCTACAGCTGGACATCAATGAGGCAAACCCACAACAAAGGAGATTTTCTACTCTTATTAACCCCCACTCTTATTTCTATTTATATGTATATTACTTACCACTATTCCATTCTTTTGTACTAGTCTATACCGTTTTATAATGTTTTACAGCTTAGCATATACTACTTCAACTTTATTATTTATATTACAGTTATACTTATATACACATTTAATTAATTACCTTATTATTTATACTGATTTCTATATCTATCTTATTTGCGTTATTTTATTTTTCATCATATATTCTTACTGCTTACTATTAACTGTTTTTGCTATCTTCTTATTATTATTTTGTATATATACTTTATCTTTACATGTGTTAGCATTCTTGTATTTTTATATTACTTCATCTTATTTTTATATTATTGCTAACTTATCTTAAATTCGGTGGCTACTCATATAATATGACCTTTATTATTTATACTGTTATTTACTATTTACATTTTATTTCTTTATAATCATGATTATATATTATTTCAATAATATATTATCACTTTTACTATTATTATACCTTGCTACTATTACAACTACTTATAATTTTCATTTATAATATTGCTTGTTTTATCATATATCTTTAGCGTATTTACGTATAAAATATTATATGTTGATTTTCGTGCTATACCTGACAACTTGTAAATATTTGATATATACTAATCATTATTCTATAAAATTATTATGTAACTTTACAAATGAAAATTTTATGATATTTTTATACACATCATTACAACTTTTACTATTATACTTATATTAGATTGTTTATACTCTTTGTTAACAAAATTTCACACTCATATATTTTTTTCCAGATTTTTATCTACTTGTCTTCTCTTAAATTGTTACTTCATTTTTTATCTCATAAGATATAATACTAGTTTAGTTTATGATTTTAATCAATTTATACTTCACGTTTTCTTTTACTTAATTTCTCCTTGCTTGAATATTTTAAATTCTTATTATCCTTGAATTTTTCAAATTCTTATTAATCATTGCTGACTACTTTTCAATTATTATACTCTTATCATTTATTTATCAGTTTGTTTTGTATTTCAATATTTTTATTTTGTTTTATACAATTTATTTTATTATCATAATACTGCTCTTCTTATCATAATTAATTTTCTTTTAGCTATCTAATAATTATTTACCCTCTTAGTCTATTTATTTTCAAATTTTCCTACTGCATTCCAATTTATCTATAGTATTTCAATTCTTCCAACCTTTCTTATCTTTTGTTTTCCGTTGCCTAAATTGTTTTACATTTTACTATACATTAAGCTAAGTTTTATATTTTTATTTTTATGTGTTATACGTTTACTTTGTATTTTAACAGTGTTAATTTCATTATAATTCTAACTATTTTTCGTCTTAACTCTTTTACTACTTTAGTCAAGAATCCCTACAATTATTTTTTAACTAATTTTTTTTTCACTTACCTTTGTGTCTTTATTACTTTCTCACTATGATCTTTATTTTTCATTCTACTTCTTATTACTTTCATTAATTTTGTTTACTAAGCTTATCAATAATTTGTTAAAGCATCTATTTTTCTATGCTTTCTTTATTCTTTCCAATTTATTTTGTTTTTCAGTTTCTTTCACATTTGATTACTTAATTTATATGTTTTCTCTTTTATTGTATTATCTAATACTTAACCTATTATTATTCTGTATCAGACATACTTTCAATCTACATTATCTTTCACTATCAAATTTCATTTGTTCTACTAATTTTTCTTGTTTGTTTAATATTTCCGTGTTTTGTTTGTCCTTATTAATCATTCTTGTATTGTACGCTTATTAACTTCGTATATCTTACTTGACATTCATGTTTCCTTTATTTCTATATTTACCTTTTTAAAGTCTATTTTGTTTTCTACATTGCGTATATTATACTATCACCCTAGTATGTTATGAAGACAGAACTATTCTAAGAAGGAGAGAGTTTAACACTCCGCAAAATTGAGTTACGACAATTTTTTCCCTCGTGGGTTACACACACGTATTTTGCACCGTTACGGGTAATATTCGTAACATTATCAATATAAATATTTTTACGTATGTTATATTTCGATTGTTTATAAACAATTCTTTATCGGTCAAATCCCTTTTGTATTTGAATATTTATTGATACAAGCGATGCACGTGTTTGCAGTGCACATGTTGGTTGTATTCTTTTTCAAAATAAAATTTATGAAGCGTGTATATTTTTTATTTGTGCATGAAACTTTAATTATAATTAATTTAAACTAGTTTTATTAAATTCATGTTAATTTGAGTAACATATGCAATTTTTATTAAATAAAATTCCTAAAATTTTGGTGTACATTTTACATGCACACGAAAACACATAGCAAGCCTGTGCACACACAACCCATTCGAAACCTGTGATTGAACCAAACATATGGCCGGCCATGTCTGAGGAGGGAAAGGAATTTTTTTTAATATGTATTAAGGGGATTAGTGGGTAGTTAATAAAACTTCCCATTAAACCATTTGCTTTATAAATCCATCCTGGCCACTCATGAAGAAAAGAAAAAAAAAATAATTCCCATTGTTGCATTTTGAAGTCTTTGCTGGTCAACTTCTTTGGAGTTCGGATTTTGCCGAGGAGGTTTGGAGATTATTTTCTAGGAGTTTCTTTTGCCATTGCATCAAGAGGTGGGTGTTTCCTTAGTATCTAAATTTTCTTTTAGGTAGGAAGAATGTTATAATAGAAGCCATGTTATGTGTAATTTTAAATCTTTTTAGGTGGTGAATTAATCTTAGAATAAAATGCATGTTAATTTAAATTAAGTTATATGAGATTGTAGAAAAGAAAATTTGATTATCATGTGTAGAATTGCTAAAATCTAGTTAATTTATTAAGGTGATAATGTCATGTTTTGCTAGTCAAACTTTAAGTAGAAATATACAAATGATTTTGGGAAAATTGTATGAGATGCAAATTGTAGAATTGTTTGTGTAGTGGTATGATACGAATTATGTTGATGCATCATGTTGAAATTTTGTAGATGAAATTATGGATGTTATGGATATTAAATCTTTCATTCTTTGTAGTGTGAGTAGAACTTAGAACCTAAGTTGTACAAATTTATATTGGTATGTGTAACTCCCATTTTTCGTTTTTCGTATTTTTTGTGTATTTTTCATTTTCTTGGTATTTGTACTCTATTGTATTTTTTCTGAACCGTATATTGGAGCTGTTTTCAATATATATTCATTTTATTTCATTTTGAGCTCTTTGTGTTCGATTAATTGTCTTTTCGTTTCGTCTTCATCAATTTTTGTTCTTTCTTTCATTTGGTTCTTGTCCTCTTTATTTTTGTTCTTGGGTGTTTATGGTGGTGATTGGTTGCTTATCCTATTCCTAATCCTATTGTTTGATCCCTAATAGAATTACCAAAGCCAAATTAAATCCACAATCCTAATTAATATCCTATACAATTTGTATCCTATTTGAAGCCCAATTAAACAAATCCTATTTCTACTCCTAATCAACCCAATTACCCATTAACCCAACTCATATACTAAACCCTAACTCTCCTCATACATATATACCTCTCTCTCTCCTTAGACCCTAATCCTAAACCCTAGCCTCCATCTATATACCCCCCGACCTCCTTTCCCTTGTGCCACCCCGCACACACCCGACGCCCCTGTCCAGGCCGAGCCCCTTCTCCCCGGCTATGCACCCGACCACACTCCCCCTTGGCCGATTTCCTCCATCCTGATCACCACACCTCTTCACAACCCGACCACCACCACCATATAACCCCTTGCTCTCTCTCTCTCATTCTCTCTTCGGCGCCGATCTACCCCGTGGCCGCAAGCCCAATCATCACCATCTCTTTCTGGCTCAAATTTCTTTTGTGGCGTTTGTTCGTGTGGAGATTTTGCACGAGTTAGCTTGGACTCATTCGTTCGTGGATTTTTGTTGGTGGATTTTGTTTGTTGTCGGGATCCGTTCCCGTTATTTTTGATTTTCATCGTTCTTCGTCTTCGGTTAAGGCAAGTAACTTGTACTCAAATTCCTTTGTATGATATAAGTCAAAAATACTGCTTGTAGTGTAGTTGGGTTCTAGAGACAATTGTGTGTGAAACCCCTTGTTGATATTGTCTCTATAGTGTTTTGACCATAGTTGCCTCACGACACATATGACATGAATTAACTTAGGTTTTGCCCGTTCTTGATTTGATCATGTATGTGGGATTTTTGTGAGAAATTGTGTATTTGTTGTGTGATAGACTTGTTTTAGATATGTTAATTACCCTATTTCATGATGCTTGGACACTTGGTAGACTTGATTTCATGTTTGGTTGTGTTTGGATTAAGTTTCGTTGGATCTATGTTGATTTTGGTTTTTAAGGAAATTCTGTATTTTGCCGATATTCTGTCTTGATCAGTAATTTAGACCATGTTAAGGTCAGAATCTTAATTTCGGTATAAAAGATGATTTGTAGAGAAATTCGTCTTATTTCTAACCCCTCAGACCTTGCTCGATTTCGTTTTTGTATGTGTGAGATATGACTGTTTTACTACAGAGGTGTATTCCATTGACAGATTTCTTTTCTTAATGATTTTTTATGCTGTTTTACTGACTGTGAATTCGTTTTCCTGATTTCTGGTTGAACCTATTTTCTGGATTCAAATCAGTTTTGAGTTATGTTTTTCTGAAATACTATATGAGTTATTTATACTCACTGGATTCGGTTGGGGAGTCTATTTTCTAGATGTTTTAACGGATTCAGATTTGCATGTTTGTAATACTGGAAATCGCTGTTTTACTACAGTATGGTCTTGCTGTCCTGAACTAGAGATTTGACTATTTTATTCTTTTATGAACTATCTTGCACTCGTACATGTTTATCTTGCAACTTGAACTTGTCACATGATCATGCCATATTATTCTTGTGATGTTTTGCACTTATACATACTTGTTTGACATTAATAATAAATAATCAAGCCCGGGTTAAGGGAAAGATCTATTAGTGGATAATTCAGAAACGTGTACTCGAAAGGGGATCCACTGATCCTACATGATGACTTGAGACATGATAATTGACACGTGATTACTTGACACTTTCATGCAAGACACATTACTTGCCACTTGCACAACTTGACACGTGATTACATGATACATGATACATAATACTGGGAGCTTGGAGCTCGATTACTTGATACTTGTCCCTGAGTACACTGTCCTCTATTGTCCACTATGAAATCTAAAGCGAAACTATTTGCTATAGCAACCATGTAAGGTGGGCTGCAAGAAGTGCTATGTAGATAGTAATCACTACAAGACTTGAATATGATACTTGAACATGATACATGCGTGCTTGACACTTGACTACATGATACATGAGACTTGTTTACATGAGACTTGATACATGATACTTGATACATGATTACACGATACTTTTCACTTGATGTTTGTTTACATGATACTTGGTTACTTGACTCTTCATATATGCTACATGATACTTGTTCACCTTACCATGCTAGTTATTTATTTTGACATCATGCTTATCCCATGGTATTAGTTAGTTTTTCTCATGTACTTGTATCCTGCATTACAAGCGGCTCGTGACTTACAATTGACGGGTACTTGTTTTTTCTATTCCTCTTTCCTGTAATTGTTGTATTGCAGATTTTGGAGAATAGGTTATAGACGGTATTGGTGACATGAATTATTAGTGCTGGATTTTATTTTTATTTTTTCTTGTAGCTTGCTTGAATAATATTGTATTTTTGATACTTGAATTTATTCTTGTATTTGGACAATATGACCCAGGATTTTGACTTATTCAGATCATGACTATTTGAGATTAATGCATTTAGTTTCAAGTATTCTTGTTGGTATTTGGTTCATATGTGCATGTTGGTTGATACTTTTGCTTCCGACTCTGATGATTCTTGTGAATCTTGTAAAGATTCTTGAATAGCTTCTGGATGATGAAAATCATTCGCTGGGCTTTTGTCGTGTATCCGTATTCCGTATTCTTTTTGGGAAGCGGGGCGTGACGGTGTTTTTAGTGGTATCAGAGCCCAGGTTTGGCTAATATATTAGTTGCTTAATATATTAGACAAGCTTGGCTCGAACTAGGATCTGCTCAACATTTCACCAACCATGCATGCATAGATGAATTATTATTATCAACATTGATGCAAACTGTTTTTGGTTTTGTGCAGACTATGGCATGCAGAGATTCTACTTCTCAGTCACAGATTGATCCGATTGAGGCTCTGACTGCTGTGCTTGAGCGGCTGATTAATCAATGGCAGAAGCATAGTGATTTGGTGATGGCTGCTTTGGAAGCCGCTCATGTTCCTCCGCCCGTTGCGCCTAGGCAGGATGTTCTTTCTCCCCATCTGGGTACAGTCACAGATGTCATGAGGCTGCATCCCGACAGGTTTTCAAGCACTGAGATGCCTTTGGAGGCTGAACAGTGGTTGATTCGGACAGAGCAACTACTTTTGGCAGCTAGAGTTGTAGATGCAGATCGTGTGGATATGGTTACCATCCAGTTGGTGGACTTGGCTCATATTTGGTGGAGGTCCGAGTCCGAAAGGCTCGAAAGACCGATCACTTGGGCCACTTTCACTAGGAGCTTCTTAGAGAAGTTCTTTCCTAGCAGCACCCGAGTTGAGATGGAGCAACAATTCCTAGCACTGAAACAGGTTGGTCGTTATTTTCCGTAATGGAATTTAGTTACATATTGTTCATGCACTGTTGTAACATAAGACTTTCTTGAAACGAGGCTCCAGGTCTGTAGACGAGTACGCAGCTGAGTTTACGAGACTTAACCACTTCGCAGCCGTTCTTGTGGCGAACGAAGAGGATAGGGCTCATAGGTTCATTTTAGGGCTTGAGCGAGACATCAAGGTGCAGCATGTCTCTCTTCGCTTGCATACCTATGCTAAGGCTTTTGAGGCGGCTAGGGCCTAGGAGCAGGCTCGTGATGGATTGGTTCCTTCTTAGCGAACTGTTCCGCACTCAGTTGCTTGGTTTTCTGGTGGGCCTATTCGGAGACTTGTTACAGCCCCTTCCAGTCAGGGTAACTCCTTACTCTTCTGCGGGTCCTCCGAGAGTTGGTTTTTGCGACTTTTGCCGTCTTCCAGAAGGATTGCCGACATGCTAATCGTCGATGTTTTGGATGTGATGCTGCTGACCATTCGATGCGGGACTACCCGCAGTTGGCTCCTCTAGTCAGGGATCTAGTTCAGCCAGTTGGCGCAGCTCATGGTCCAGTTAGACCACTGTTTCCTCCGCAGTGTCAGATTGTTGGTCAGAGGACCGCTGCTCCCAGGAGAGGTCAGGCTTTCAACCTGAGTGCTGCAGATGCTGAGTTAGCTAAGGGTGTGGTTGCAGGTATCTTTTGTTTTGTTGTTTTGTTGTTTCCTTTTTTGTTTCTTCACTTCCTTTGCTTTATTTCCTTCTGTTTGTTCTTTCTACATTTAGGTTTTCCTCACCCTATTCAACCATTCTTTTCTTTGTCTCTTTTGCTTTCTGTCTTTGGTGTTGTCCTTGTTTGCTCTTTCCCTGCTTATGTTCTTTTTTATTCTGGGGCAACCCATTCTTTTGTCTTCTCTCGATTTATTGCTCCCCATCAGTTGGAGTGCAGCAGCATGTTAGAGGCTTGGAACATTGTGACAGGTGGTCGAGTTGTCATATGTTCCCGGGAGTGCAGGCAATGTCCCGTAATTATTGGTAGTGCATAGTTCAAAGCCATTCTGATTATAATTGGGAATTCAGGATTCGACGTTATTCTGGGTATGGATTGGTTAGGTAAAACCCTATGCCATTATTGATTGCTGTATCGCAGAGTTTGAGTTCCATGCTAGGGAGTCTTTCCTTGGCCAAGCTATAGTTGATCAGGAGATTTGTGCGATGGAGTTGCATTCAGGCTGTAAGCCTGCGCCTCTAGTAGTTCGGGATTTCCTGGATGTTTTTCCAGAGGAGTTGCCTAGCTTACCCCCTGATAGGGATGTGGAGTTCGGTATTGAAGTTCAACCGAGTACGGCGCCTGTATCGAAGAGTCCTACAGGATGGCACCGGTTGAGTTAGCTGAACTTAAGGTGCAGATTCAGAAGTTGCTTGATTTAGGTTTCATCAGACCCAGTGTTTCGCCTTGGAGTGCTCAGTCCTTTTTGTCAACCAGGAGGATAGTAGTCGTTGACTGTGTGTGGATTATCGAGAGCTAAACAGTGTTACTGTGAAGAATCGGTATCCATTGCCCAGGATCGATGATTTGTTTGACCAGTTGAGTGGGGCTACTGTTTTCTCAAAGTTGGATCTTCGTTCTGGGTACCATCAAGTCAAAGTGAAGCCGACTGATGTGCAGAAGACTGCTTTTAGGACTAGATATGGCCACTATGAGTATCTTGTGATGCCGTTCGAAGTTACGAACGCGTCGGCTGTATT
Organism: Hemerocallis citrina; assembly: GCA_017893485.1. Lineage (NCBI taxonomy): Eukaryota > Viridiplantae > Streptophyta > Magnoliopsida > Asparagales > Asphodelaceae > Hemerocallis > Hemerocallis citrina. The sequence continues at coordinate 176,724,198 of CM030361.1, forward strand.
CATGAGTCTTATGAACTGGGTCTTTTCTCAGTTCTTAGATAGATTTGTGGTGGTTTTCATTGATAATATTCTGGTGTATTCTTAGAATCGGAAAGATCATGCTGAGCATCTTAGAGTGGTTCTGCAGACTTTGAGGGAGAATCAGCTCTATGGGAAACTCAGCAAGTGCGAGTTTTGGCTCGACAGGGTTTCATTCTTGGGGCACATTATTTTCGGCGATGGTATTTCTGTGGATCCTGCCAAGGTCGAGGCTGTGAAGGATTGGCCTGTTCCCAAGTCAGTTTCGGAAGTTAGGAGTTTTCTCGGTTTGGCTGGCTATTATCGAAAATTCGTCCAAGAGTTTTCGAAGATAGCAGGACCATTAACTAAGTTGAATGGGAAGGATCAGAAGTTCTGTTGGTCTGATGAGTGTGGTGTGGCTTTTGTTGAGTTGAACAACAGATTGACGTCAGCGCCTGTGTTGACTATTTCCGATGGTTCAGGCGGATTTGCAATTCACTGTGATGCTTCTGTCTTGGAGCAGTTTTGATGGAGAAAAGCCGAGTCGTTGCGTATGCATCGAGGCAGTTGAGGATGCATGAGAAGAACTATCTGACTCATGACTTGGAGTTATCGGCAGTGATTTATGCTTTGAACCTATGGAGACATTATTTACTTGGGGACCGACTGGAGATCTTTACAGACCACAAAAGTCTCAAGTACGTCTTCACCCAAAAGGAGTTAAACATAAGGCAAAGGCGTTGGTTGGAACTTATGGCCGATTATGATATCAGTTTGCAATACCATCCTGGTAAAGTAAACTTGGTGCCAGATGCTTTGAGCAGGAGGCCGACAGTTATGTTCTTGACTCAGCAGAGGGATCTGATTGAGCAGATGAGGAGATTGGAGTTGGAGGTTTTGTTACCGAGTTCTGATCGGAGTTGTTTTGTGCTCCAACTGCAGTCGTCTCTTGTTGATCAGATTAAGGAGGCACAGCCTGGTGATGCACAGTTGTAGAGATTTCGAGCTGAGGTTAAGTCTGGGTCCAGAACAAACTTGGTTATTCATTCTGATTGATCGCTTCGTTTTGGGTCCAGATTATGTGTCCCGAAAGGTGAAGTTTGTCAGAGGTTGCCTGAGGATGTCCATCAGTCTTCGTATTCTATCCATCCTGGCGGTACTAAAATGTATCGGGATTTGAAGCTTCACTTCTGGTGGCAGGGTATGAAAAGGGCTGTGGCTCAGTTTGTTGCTCAGTGTTTGATCTGCTAACAGGTTAAGGCAGAGCATCAGAGAACCGCTGGACTTCTTCAACCGCTTCCTATTCCAGAGTGGAAGTGGAAACATATCACTATGGATTTTGTGACATCTTTGCCAAGGAGTCCTAAGGGCCATAATGCTATTTGGGTGATTGTCGACCGTTTGACAAAGAGTGCTCACTTCATTCCTTTTTGTGTCGGGCAGTCTACTGAGAGTCATGCTGAGAGGTATATGCAAGAGATTGTTAGACTTCATGGGGTTCCAGTCATTATTGTATTCGACAGGGATACGAGATTCAGATCTCAGTTCTGAGAGAGTCTTCAGGCTAGTTTGGGGAGTAAGTACAGTACAGCTTTCCATCCCCAGACTGATGGACAGTCAGAGAGGACTATTCAGATTCTTGAGGACATGTTGAGGTCCTGTATGCTTCAGTTTGGTGGATCTTGGGAGGACCATTTGCATCTCGTAGAGTTCTCGTATAATAACCGCTTTCAAGCCAGTATTAAAGATGCTTCGTTTGAGGCACTATATAGGTGGAAGTGCAGATCACCAGTGTGCTGGGATGACATTGGTGAGAGAAAGTTGTTGGGTCCAGAGTTGATCACCAGGACAGTTGATGCGGTGGTTCAGATGAGGAAGCATCTTCAGGCAACCAGGATAGGCAGAGGCGGTGGGCTGACGTTCATCGCAGGGCTTTGGAGTTTGTTGTTGGTGACCATGTTTTTCTTAAGGTATTACCGTGGCATGGTGTCATTCGGTTCGGTGGTGGAGGCATGCTTAGCCCTAGGTTTATTGGAACGTTTGAGATTTTGGAGCGAGTGGGCAAGGTGGCCTATTGTCTCGCATTGCCGCTAGCTTTATTAGGAGTGCACGATGTTTTCCATGTCTCACAACTCAGGAGATATATCTGAGATGAGAGCCACGTGATCGACTACTCTGAGCTGACCGTGCAGCCGAATTTTACCTATGAGATTCTACCAGCTGCTATTGTGGATCGGCAGGAGAAAGTGCTTAGGAACAAGGTCATCAAGTTGGTTCGTGTTGCTTGGAATCCTCACACGCCTAGTGAGTCGACTTGGGAGCTGGAAAAGGGAGATTCAGCAGAAGTTTCCTCATTTGTTTGAGTAGTGGTTGTTTTGTTTATTTTCCTTTGCTTTTCTTTTCTTTTGGGGTTACCCTATGTATCCTTCTTTTTGAGTTTCGATGACGAAATTTTTCTTGTTAGGTGGGTAGGATTGTAACTCCCATTTTTTGTTTTTCGTATTTTTGGTGTATTTTGCCTTTTTTTGGTATTTGTACACTCTTGTATTTTTTCTGAACCGTATATTGGAGCTGTTTTCAATACATATTCATTTTATTTCATTTTGAGCTCTTTGTGTTCGATTTGTGGTCTTTTTTGTTTCGTCTTCATTAGTTTTTGTTCTTTCTTTCATTTTGTTCTTGTCATATTTATTTTTGTTCGTGGGTGTTTATGGTGGTAATTGGTTGCTTATCCTATTCCCAATCCTATTGTTAGATCCCTAATAGAATTGCCAAAGCCAAATTAAATCCACAATCCTAATTGATATCCTATACAATTTGTATCCTATTTGAAGCCCAATTAAACAAATCCTATTACTACTCCTAATCAACCCAATTACCCATTAACCCAACTCATATACTAAACCCTAACTCTCCTCATACATATATACCTCTGTCTCTCCTTAAACCCTAATCCTAAACCCTAGCCTCCATCTATATACCTCCCGGCCTCCTTTCCCTTGTGCCACCCCGCACACACGTGATGCCCCTGTCCAGGCCGAGCCCCCTCTCCTCGGCCTGTGCACCCGACCGCACTCCCCCTTGGCCGATCTCCTCCATCCCGATCACCCCACCTCTTCACAAACCAACCACCACCACCGTATAACCCCTTGCTCTCTCTCTCATTCTCTCTTCGACGCCGATCTACCTCGTGGTCGCAAGCCCCATCATCGCTATCTCTCTCTTGCTCATCTCATTTCTGTGGAGTTTGTTCGTGTGGAGATTTTGCACGAGTTTGCTTGGATTCATTCGTTCGTGGATTTTCGTTCGTGGGTTTTGTTCATTGCCGGGATCCGTTCCCGTTATTCTAGATTTTCATCGTTCTTCGTCTTCGGTTAAGGCAAGTAACTTGTACTCAAATTCTTTTGTATGATACAAGTCAAAAATACCGCTTGTAGTGTAGTTGGGTTTTAGAGACAATTGTGGGTGAAACCCCTTGTTGATATTGTCTCTATAGTGTTTTGACCATAGTTGTCTCAGACACATATAACATGAATTAACTTAGGTTTTGCCTAATCTTGATTTGATCATGCATGTAAGATTTTTTGAGAAATTGAGTATTGTTGAGATCCAAGTGATAGACTTGTTTTAGATGTGTTAAACCCTATTTCATGATTCTTGGACACTTGGTAGATTTGATTTCATGTTTGGTTGTATTTGGATTAAGTTTCGTTGGATCTATGTTGATTTTGGTTTTTGAGGAAATTCTGTATTTTGCCGATATTCTGTCTTGATCAGTAATTTAGACCATATTAAGGTCAGAATCTTAATTTCGGTATAAAACATGATTTGTAGAGAAATTCGTCTTATTTCTAACCCCTCTGACCTTGCTCGATTTCGTTTTTGTATGTGTGAGATATGACTGTTTTACTACAGAGGTGTATTCCATTGACAGATTTCTTTTCTTGATGATTTTGATGACTAAATTATTTTGATACTAGTCCTAATTTCCTAATTATATTATTTTGATATGAAACTTTGGTCGGTTTTTCTATATCTATCTAGAGATTATCCAAAATTTTGGTGAATTTTATCGATGAGTTTTATATGACGTTTCATGCTTGTTAATAAAGACTATACTTGCTGTATTTTGCTCGCTGTTTTATAAAGAATCGTATTTTCACCCTATTTCCTTTTACTGTATGAAAAATATTTGTGAAATATAAAAATTATCTTATTCTATCTATTTTCATCTCCCTTTGGCGGATTTGGATTTCGTTTCACAGTTTGCGAGATATCGTAGTTTTCGTACAGCTGTGTTGGGAATTCCAGATTTGCCAAACTATCGTTTATTGATATTTTCTGATTTTTGATGACTAATCTAATTTTGCTGGAAAATTATGAAACTTTATATTCTGATATTAGACAAATAGGGTAATACACCAGATTTTTCGTGGATTTATTTAATGAGTTTTGATGCTGTTTTACTGACTGTGAATTCGTTTTCCTGATTTCTGGCTGAACCTATTTTCAGGGTTCAAATCAGTTTTGAGTTATGTTTTTCTGAAATACTATATGACTTATTTAAACTCGCTGGATTCGGTTGGGAGTTTATTTTCTAGAAGTTTCGACGGATTCAGATTTGCATGTTTGTAACACTGGAAATCTCTGTTTTACTATAGTATGGTCTTGCTATCCTGAACTAGAGATTTGGCTATTTTATTCTTTTATGAACTATCTTGCACTCGTACATGTTTATCTTGCAACTTGAATTTGTCACATGATCATGCCATGTTATTCTTGAGATGTTCTGCACATATACATGGTTGTTTGATATTAATAATAAATAATCAAGCCGGGGTTAAGGGAAAGATCTAATAGTGGATAGTTCAGAAACGTGTACTCGGAAGGGGATCCACTGATCCTACGTGATAACTTGAGACATGATAATTGATACATGATTACTTGACACTTGCATGCAAGACACGTTACTTGCCATTTGCACAACTTGACACGTGATTACTTGATACATGATACATGATACTTGGAGCTTGGAGATCGATTACTTGATACTTGTCCCTGAGTACACTGCCCTCTATTGTTCACTATGAAATCTAAAGCGAAACTGTTTGCTGTAGCAACCATGTAAGGTGGGCTGCATGAAGTGCTACCTAGATAGTAATCACTAAGGGACTTGAATATGATACTTGAACATGATACATGCTTGTTTGACACTTAACTACATGATACATGAGACTTGTTTACATAAGACTTGATAGATGACACTTGATACATGATTACACGATATTTTCCACTTGATGTTTGTTTACATGATACTTTGTTACTTGACTCTTCATATATGCTACATAATACTTGTTCACCTTACCATTCTAGTTGTTTATTTTGATATCATGCTTATCCCATACTATTAGTTAGTTTTTTCCCATGTACTTGTATCCTGCATTACAAGCAACCCGTGACTTGCAATTGACAGGTACTTTTTTTCTCTTTTCCTCTTTCCTGCAATTGTTGAATTGCAGATTTTAGAGAACAGGTTCCAGACGGTATTGGTGATATGAAGTATTAGTGCTGAATTTTATTATTATTATTTCTTGTAGCTTGCTTGAACAATATTGTATTTTTGATACTTGAATTTATTCTTATATTTGGGCAATGTGACCTAGGATTTTGACTTATTCAAATCATGACTATTTGAGATTAATGCATTTGGTTCAAGTATTCTTGTTGGTATTTGGTTCGTATGTGCATGTTGGTTGATACTTTTGCATCCGACTCTGATGATTCTTGTGAATGCTGTAAAGATTCTTGAACAGCTTATGGATGATGAAAATCATTCGCTGGGCTTTTGTCCCTGTATCCGTATTTCGTATTCTTTTTGGGAAGCGGGGCGTGACAGTATGCAACATGAATTTTAAAATAACGAAAACTTGTTAGAAGCAGTAAAACTTAGTTCATTTTTCGAGAGGCTTTTGGGCAGGGAGTAAGACTTGAGAACTTGGTTTGAGCATTGCGAATTGGGCGCTCTGTATAGTATACAGGTTGCCGGGTTCGAGTCCTTAGGGATATCTTTTCTTTTGAAGAATTGTTATAGACTTCTATAAACACGAGGTAGAGACATATAGGGTTTCTGGTTCAAACTTCTACACAACTAGTGAGTTGAAATTTTGATTAGTGGGTGTGGATTAGGGTGCTCAGATGCTCTGCTTCAATTCTTGGGGCTTGACTTTTCTTTCTGGAATTTATTTTAAATGGATTTTAAACAACGACTGTAGAGTTAAGTTGTTTTCAGTGAGGAGTTTCTACGCAGAAAGCGATGAGCTTTTAGTGGGGCGTTGTTAGTGCTGTGTCTGGTTGGTCTCGGGTTTGACCCTGGGTTTGCACCTCTTTTTTATATATATATTTTTAATTTTAACTGTTCCCTTCCTCTTGTTTGAGAAGGAGTTTAATTTAAAATTAAAATATTTTATATTTTAATAAATTGGAAGTGATTAGACGGGTAAATTCAAGTCTATTTTTGGGACAATAATTAACTATAAAAAGAAATTAGCTTTGAATTACAATGATAACTTTTATGTCGTTGGTCTAGGGATTGTTCACAAATTTATATTTAAAACATACTCAAATTGGAGTTTATTTAACTGAAGTGTTATGGAGTAAGAAGTTATATGTTTGTTTTAAGATTGATGGATAAAAAGAAAATGAATAAGAGAATCAGTGATTGATAATGAATGAGAAAATATTGTAATAGAGATTGATAATAACCTAAAAGATCTTTGATTTGAGATGTGTGGTTTCTAGGAGCTGAGCGAGACTCGTAGTGACTGACAAATTATGATAAATGAAAATTTGAGAAATGGCCAATATAGGCCCGAGTTCTCGGTGAAAGAGTTTAAGTCCGGTAGGGTAAGTTAACTCTAGGCCATGAAAACTAAAATTGAATTAAGGGTAGGCACTAGGCAAGGAGACATGATGAGACATGGGAAAACGTAAGTGGGGCGTCTCTATATAGTCGGGCGGTGTATTCTGGGATCATAGATTCAGTCGGGCGATATACTCTGGGACTGTAATTGTGTGCGGAGTGAGATGGGCCTTAATTAAATCTAGGACTATGAATGATCAGGCGGTGTAATCTGGGACCAGGTATGGACGGGCGGATGGGAGGAGGATCTCCAATATTTTTTGGGTTAGAGCGACACTTGCGGGATGTTTGCACGACGAGGATTCTGTAATCCATAATCGTGGGACATATAAACATTATTTTTGTTACCGTCGTAGGATTTTCATAACAAGGGATTGAACCCTATAATGAGGAGTACGTTAAGAGCTTGCACTCGGACTTATGTGGTTTGGAATTCATAGAATCCGAACAAGTGCGTATTAGAGGTGCATCATAAGTATAAATGTCCACATTAGTGATTAGGATTATATCATGCACTGACATATCTAGGATAGTCACTTTTCAACTATTTTGCATTCATGTTTGAGACTGTTAAATTTAGGAATCTCTGTATTAGCATTGTGTCAGTTGTATGCAACTGACGGACCCGCAGTTTTTTAGTTGCAGGACTCGGATTAGCAAGTGACGAGGATATGAGTTTGGTGTTGATGACTGTTGCATAATTGAAGATGTTTAATATTATAAATTGTATTTATTTTTTTTGTAATTTTCTACTGCGTGTTGTAAAGAATGACATTGTAATGAAAAAGTTTTACATTTCTTTTATTTTTGAACGAAATTGAAGTAAAGATCCTGGTTGTGCTACGAATTACCTGTATTTGGAATTTGGGGAGTTACAAGGCCTTACATCCCGATGGCAGAAAAGAATCCCCTGCCACCTCTGAGATGCCGAAGAAGTCTCAGAAGGATACCTTTGGACAAAGGTGTCCTCCCCTAACACCCCAGTTTGAGAAGTTAACTCTGCTCAATGTGGGTGTCTCTGCTGTCCTCATGGTGGTGGGAGAAAAAGGGTTGATTCGACACCCCATTGGTAAAACACCGGGAACAAGAAACAGGACAGAAGGTTCTACTGCAATTTTCTCTAAGACCATGGTCATGAGACTGATAATTGTCGAGCGCTGAAAGACGAGATTGAAGCCCTTATCCGTAAAGGGCTACTTGTCTAAATTTACTCGGAAGGACCACAGAACCTTTTCCCTCCTCTAAGGCCTAACAAGTGTCCGGAGATGGACTCCGAACATCAGGACCTTGAAAGAATGGCCATCCTCTACTCTATACATAGAGGGCCAATGTGGAGAGACTCCAACTCTTCCCTCAAGCCATTTATTCAGGGAGGTGAACTCGGTCCATAACTGTCCTCCTCCCTGAGGTCATAGACTCTCTGTATCGTTCTCGGAAGAAGATCTTGAGGGTGTCCGAATCCTCACTGCGACGCCCTTGTAATCAGGCTCGGTTTAGCGAACCATGAAGTTCGACGCTTCCTCGTGAACAATGGTAGCTCTATCAACATCTTGTTCCTTGTCACCTTCGAGGGGCTGAAGCTTTTCCTAGAAAGGTTGAAGCCTGTGGGCTACACCCTACATGGTTTCTCTGGTGCTCCAGTCCAAATAAAGGGGATCATCACTCTGGAAGTTGTTTCGGGTAAATCCCCAGCACCCGAGCACATGGACTTCATGGTGGGACGTCAAAGCAGAAACCATTCTCGGGCATCCTGGCCTTGTGTCCCTCCAAGCCGAAGCCTTGGCCTATCATATGAGAATGAAGTTCCCTACGAAGGCCGGGGTCTGGGTCATGAAAAGCAATCAGGAGGGCGCCTGGGCATGCTATACTGTCACACTGGGGGGCTCAATCCTTCCTCTCGACGCTGTCAAACTTTGTAACCCATGTTTCCAATTGTGAGGATTTCTATTTAATTTTTCTTTTCTTCGTATTCTTGTATTCCAATTTTCTATAAATCTTTCTATTCTTTTGAACGCAATTGCATTCATCTGGATATTCGATTATTTTGTTAAAATCCCAGACTCCTAACCCATTCAATGTTGCTATTATCTGATTATTTATTTAGCTTGTGAAGCCCATAACTCAAGCCCAAATAATAATCTAACCCTAATCTTATCTTCTAAGAGATGGCAGCCAAAACCAAATCTCCAACATCTTCATCTCCTATAACTGCCTCATTAAAATCACTAATCACTAAACCACTAATAAACTCCTTTCCCATACAACCCGGCCCCACTTTCCCCCTATTCTTCACTGCCACCATCCCAACCCATTACAAAACCCCTTCTTTGCCTTCATTAAGAGTATTAATCCCCCTCTTAATACCCCTTATCCTCTTCTTCTTTTTATTCTTCACAAATTCCCGTAACCCACAACTCCACCTTACTGCTATTAATTCATCCCCCCTAAACTGGGGCCTCCTCCTGCTTTCATCTTCAACCCAAGTAGCCGCAACATCCACCTTCACACCTGACATACCTCCATCATCTTCTCCAGATCCCTACACCATCAGCCGCATCACAACTTCACCTTCAAAACCCAAAGTTCCCTCATCACCTCCATTACCACTCACCATCACCACTTCCATTGCTTCACCATTGCCGCTCGACTCTCCTTCTTGTGCTGCCTTTGTCATCACCTCACCATAACCATCTCCCGAATGCCTACAATTCACCACCATTAACCACGACGACCACCTTCAACTGCCCCAACGCTTCACCGCTGGCTACCTCACCCCAAATCACTCGACAACCACTACCTCCTCTCCAACTTCTTTGACATCTTTAACTACAAATCCCATGCTCCACTTCAGCCTCCTCCACCTGCTGACTCACCTTGGCTGCTACCTTCCCAACATCGCCGTCCACCGCTACACACCAAACACAACAACCAATCCCTTCATTCTCTCTATAACTCCACACTGCAACTTCATCCAGCACCACATCCCGGAGTTTGCTTGCTGCATTGCCGTTCGTGTTAATGTCGTCGTGTTTGCTTTTTGCCGTCACTGTTGTTTTTGCTGTCATCTTGTCGTTATTGCCGTGGTGCTTCTCTTCTTCCCGTTGATCGTTTGCCTTCATAATCGTTGCGTAAAAGGCACGCACCTCTTGAACTCTTTTTATTGTTCATGTTCAACCAAACATTTATTGAACTCCTACAAGTAGTTCTTGAATTGATTATCATACCTAATTGATTCTATCATTGATCCATCGGAAATATGATTCGTAGTTTTCCTTGTCGTGCCATGTTATTGATTCAAGTCTTGAACCGTTAATTCATCATCTTAACGAAAATTTTAGACTTTTGCCTTATCGTCTGCCTGAACTTGTACTAGATAGAACCCAGTTCATTGTGATATAACTTAGAACCCTGTTCATGAAAATCATATCCCTTTGTGTCTAGAATCCAGAACAACTGACGGCTCTACAATCTGACTTGTAGATTTCAAGATATCCTGATTTTAGTAGTGTAACATTTTAATTCTAGAAACTGTTTAGGAGTATACCATCGTGATTAACTAATTAAAATAATATGTTACCAGTAGTGAGATTTACCAATATGTTACTAAAAATTGTTAGGAGTTATTTTATGATTTTTGTAAGATTTGTTATTGAATTTTCAGTCGCATTATATGTACAAGAACTTGACACTGACCTTCTACCTGAGCAGTAGACCAGTAAAGAATCGACTGCTAGACCTAGCTACTATAATTGGATTATGTCGTGTGAATATGCATTGGATTAGATATGGAGTCTATTTTCTGGAACCGCTGACAGAACCTGATTTGTTTTCCTGTAGCAATAGAAAAATGAATTTGAGTACACTAGTATATTGCTGTCCAGAATTTGTATCTTCACCTCATTAAATATAAAAATGTTTATTTTTCATGTTTTATGAATTTAACTAATATATTATGCATTGAATAACCCCCGATACCATCCTGATACTGTCTTGACACCGTCTCCATTGGTGGCATTTTCATGATTAATTGTAGTAAAAGAGTAAGAAGCCAGGATAATAATGGTAAGACATATTAGCATAAAATATATGAGAATATACTCGGAAGGGGCCCGTGTTTCCCATAATAGTGACTCCCATTTACAAGTTGTATAGAACTAAGTGCTACGTAGAACTAAGTGTCACGTTGTGGGATGATGGAGGCCACCTCTAGAGTCTATGGAGGACACTTCTATAGTCCATTACCTGACTACATGTTTTTTGTTTACATGTTACCCGTTTATAAGTTATATGGAACTTAGTGCCACGTTGGGGGATGACGGGGGCCACCTTGAGTTTACGGGGACCACCTCTAGAGTCCATTACTTGACTACATATTTCCTGTTTACATGTTCTCGTTTACATGTTTTCTGTTTCCTGTTATTGTCACTGCAAGACCCGAGTACATAAGCCTATATAATTCACCATTAGAGTCTAAGCATTCACATTATTGTATGCATCCGAACTTGTGGTTTGAGAGGATTGCGTGCATTAGATATGGTTGATAAAGAGTGGTAAACTAAAGTTTAACACTGAGCACATGCATATTCCTGTTTACAAGTTGCTTGATTCCTGTTCACATGTTTGCATGTTTCCTAATTATACATTACATGTTTCCTGTTTACAAGTTTACATGTTTTCTGTTTACAAGTTTACATGTTTCCGTTTACAAGTTTACATGTTTCCCGTCTACAAGTTTGCATTTTCCCATTCACATGACTTGTTCCCCGATTTATGATTCCAAGTTAAATGACTTCATATTTGCATGTTTCCAAATTCATGATTCCTTGTTCCCGATTGACTATGCCACAAAACTTGTTTCAGTTGTCACTTGCATTACATCCGATCATGTTGTTTCAGTCATTGTATTGCTAGTTCTTGTTTCCTTCTTTGTTATACCGTGTTTCTTGTTTCCATTTTGTTTGTTACTACTTGTTGTCCGTAGCTTGCTCTAACTAACCCCTCCCCCCCCCTAAATGTTGAGCTTGCATGTACCGAGGAGGAACATTCAGAATGATTTGGCAACCAAATCTTCTAGAGAATGGATTCGCGTTTATGTTTTATTCCCAGTTATTATTCTTATTTTGTACATTGTATAATCGGGCGCTTTAGGCACGAAGTTTATATGTTTCCAAATGATGGTTATTGTATAATGATTATTCTTGCTATTTATTATTCGTGTGATTATTTTACTACCTGCATGGATGTGTTTTATATTGTTTAGTTAGCTGCACAGCTTATGAATGATGTATATTATTCGCTGCGCCTTAGTTGCATGCTTGTACTTCCGTATTTTTGGGAAGCAGGGCGTGACAAAATCCCCTGTGGGAAAAGTTCGATTGGCTCTCAGCCAGTCGATGAACTGGAAAAGACCCCCTTCTCCGAAGCAGACGAAACCAAGTGGTTTCAAGTAAGCAGGGCCCTCCCATCCGGTCTCAAGGAGCAGATCATCAGTTGTATCAACATCATATGGAACCAGGACCTGTTTGCCTGGACTCCCTCAAAAATACTAGGCATCTCGCAGGAACTAATCATGCACAAGTTAACTATTAATCCGGATTCCAAACTGGTACAATAGAGACACAAAAAATTCACTCTTGAGAGACAGCAGGAACTGAAGGAAGAAGTCGAGAATCTCCTCTCCTCCCGCTTTATCCAGGAGGTCAACTACTAGAAGTGGTTGGCAAATGTCGTGATGGTGAAAAAGGCTAGCGGAAGGATCTGTGTCGACTTCAAAGACCACAATAAGGTGTGTCTGAAAGACCCCTTTCCTCTTCCAAGTATCGATGCCTTGATCGATGCGACATCAGGGCACAAACTCCTGAGCTTCATGGATGCCTTCTCCAGGTACAACCAAATCTGGATGTTTCCTCCGAACAACCCGAAGACATCTTTCGTAACAGATCAGTGACTCTACTGCGATCGGGTCATGCCCTTTGACCTAGAAAACATGGGAGCCACCTATCAGAGGTTGGTGAATAGGGTATTCAAGGAACAAATCAGCCGGAATATGGAGGTGTATGTGAAGTGCCCCGAATTCTCAACACTGGAATTCCGTGACACAACCAGAATCTTACTTCAAATGGTACATAACACAGAAAGATACTGGAAATTAGAATTTTTTATTACATTAAGTGTTATTACATTGTCCCAAAAGTACAAAAATTTATTACAAATAACGTTACAATGAACTATGGACAACGTCTCTCCACTAGGATGCTCACCCATTCTAGAGACTCCTTTTCCCACAATCTGGTAGCCCTGCATTAAGCAACAGTGGGCACGTCAATTGAATACAAATGTGTAATGCCCTGATTTTTCATTTAATGAAATTATTTTTATTTTGCACGTAGTGTGCACGTGCAATATTTTTGGTAAATATTTTCTTCAAAGATGAGTAAAGATATTTTAATATGTGCTTTTAATTATTTTATACAAAAGCCTTCTTTTAAATAGATGAAAAGCCTTTTCTTTTAAAAAAAGCCCAAAATGTGATTCATTTATTTTATTTCAAAATAATTATTTTGGCCCATAAATTAAAGCCCATGAGTCAATTTATTTTTAAATGCAACTTGTAATGTAGAATACAAACTAGAGTTTATTTTTATATAAAATAAAATGTACAATTTTGGGCCTAGTTGCATGCACGTGCACTACACGTACACGTGCAAAATGCACTCTCCCATGGCCGGTTGTGATCCTTTTGGAGGGAAATGAAAATTATAATGGTGATCATGGTGTGGTGGTTACTAGGTTGTGGGTAGTTATTGCAACTCCTACTTTCATCTTGACCCTCCATCTTACAACCAACCAATTGATCCTAGCCCTCCATTCTCTTTGATTTTTAGTATAAATACCCCCCCCCCCCATGGCTAGTTATTCTTGTGTAAAATTATTCTCTTCCAAATCTATAGTCTAAATTATATTATCTATTAGTATTGTGTGAGTTAAAAGATTGAGTGTGTGAGAGTTGTGCTTGCATTCAATCAAGGAGAGAGGCCGGCTACATCAAAGAAGAGGGAGCATTTGGTTGGGTACATGAAGGCTTGGGTGCACGCGTTCAAGGAGGAGCCATTCGTCGCAAGGACATTTGTCTAGGGATTTGCTAGTTGTAATTTTTCTTTCCATACAAGGTGGGTAAATTTTTTATATTTCTAATTAGGAATACATGCTAGATTAAATTGAATGAATGAAGCATGAAAAATATTAATAAGAGTACACTTTTAATTGGAAAATTGACCTATGAATTGATTGGAATGTGGGTGTGCAATTGTATGTGATTTGATTAGTAAAAATCTAAGTTTGTATGGATTAATTATAACCATGGATTGTTAAAGAAAGTCTCATTTTTCTACACCACAAATTATATACACAAAGTTAGTAGATTGGCAATGCTACTTCATGTGATTAAATGGATCTTTGTGATATATTGAAATAAATGAATTAAGATATAGATTAATATGTTTGGTAAAAGGTTAAAAACAGAGAATTAATGTGTAGTTTGCTAATGAAGAGATTAGTGGCATTAATTGTTGAGAAATGTCGAAAAAGAACTCTCTAGTAAGTCGACTTAGGACCTTTTAAGTCGACTTATGTTTTTATAAGTCAACTTATATTACTTAACTTATTTTTTTAAAATCATGGATATTTTCTCTCTGGACAGTCGACCTATTACAGTAATAAGCCGACTGGTACTGATGAATTTTCATAAACTTGAATGTTCTATTCTTCTCAAAATATGAAGGACTTATGAAAAATAATTTGGGAACTATTTGTATGAAATAAAACATGGTTTGAGAATAAAATGTGTAAATAGAACTATGGTTCTATAGTTATATTTTTGTGAAATTATATCTTGCACAAAGAATTTGAAATGAAGGATTAGAAGATTAATATAGTAAAGAAAGAAATTTTATTGTGTGATGGATGTGAATTTCTCATTTGAGAATAGTGTGAAAAATATGAAATGTGAATATTCGTTAGTGATGAGAATTTCAATGTGGAATCACATAATTGATCTATGCAGAACAGCCGATTGGGTTGGATGACAGTCGACTGCCCTGTAAATGATATTTTAATATTGAACGCTGCGGAATAGCCGGTTGGCCATGTGCAGCAGTCGATCTCTTCCGAGCAGTTTACTGAAGGATTTTGTTTGACTGAACAAGTCGACTGGATGAGTTCTAAGTCGACTGTTCAGAGCACTTTTGACATCTCAGAAATTCTATGAATTGTTTTATGATAAAGATTGTGAATTTTATGATGATTATTGGATGTGACAGTTAAGTAAACTCTATTTGCCTTTGCATGAATTTTTATACAAGAAATGAAGTGAATCATTTACTTGAATTTATGAAAGTTATATAATTGTGGAACTATGGACATGAAAAAGAAAATCTATGGTGATTATGAAAAATGAACTCATGAGCTGGAAGTGCTCAGATTATTTTAGTAATTGTGAATTGGAATTGAAATGAAAGAGTAGCTAAGTCTCCCCCGGCAATTGGAAAGAAAATAAAATGAAATATTGAAATGAAAGACCAAGGTTGGTCTTGTTTGAATAAATGAATAAGTCCGGTTTAGTGGAGAGGCTAACTCTAGATTTTGTTCATGATTCTAATAAAACTAAGGACTAGTACATAGTGAAGATGTGATGAAAGTAAGAGAAAAACATTGAGTATGAGGGCCAGTGGGTAGCGGCGAGAGCGTATCCCAGGATGTCCCATGATGAGTCTGGGCGAGGATACTGCTCCAGAGTACCGTCCCGGTGGCGATGCTAGTGGGATGTTTGAAGACTACGGGTGGTGTCATGTCTATGGTAGGAGCTGAATTACCACAGGATGTCTGCATGATGAGTCATGTCAGCGATGGGATTCCCTCCAGGGCGCCTAGACATGAGTTCGTAGGTCAGAAAACATCTAGGATACTTACCGTAGTTACAGTAGTAGATTAAGTCATGACGAGGGATTGAACCCTACAAAGATGAAGAACGATTAAGAGGCTTGCCCTCGGACCTATGTAGTATGGGATGCATAGAATCCGAACAAGTGCGCATTAGTGTCATCTAATATAAATAATTGCATTAAGGACTAAGTGCACAATCACAACACGACATCAATAGGGTAGTCCCTTTAGTTTGATATGTGACAAGTTTGTATTTGCTAAATATGGAAAATAAGTTATACTATTTCCGGCATAGAGAGGATGGTCGTGTATAATGATCGTCGGTTGAATAAACTGACGTACCCAAAGTCTTATATGCAGGTAAATGGCTTGATAAAGATTAAAGAGGAACAAATGCTTAAAGATTACTCAATGTTGTTGTATATTTGTTTTCATTGTTGTAAAATTCTACTTCCGCTGTACAATGTAAAATGTAATATTGATGTAAACTCTGATATAAAGAGAAAAATTGAAATTTCCTTGTAAAATTGTACTAAAGGAAGTGAAAAGATCCTGTAAAACATCTCGAATTCAGTGTATTTGGGATTCGGGGCGTTACAGAGTGGTATCAATGCCACGCTTCCACACTTGTACAAATTTATAAGGAACGACACCCTAGAAGTGGACATTAGAGTGTGTGTTTGAGTCTAGAGATTTAAATGTAAGTGACTTACATTTGTGTTGCTTTATGACTTATGCTTCTTCCTCCCTATTTTCTAAGATGGCTGACCCCTTCGACCCTGCTGGAGACAATGACTGGCCTATCATCGAGGAAGAGTACCATCCTAGACAGGCAGATTCCGAGGACGAGTACTACCCAGGGCAAGCAGATTCTGACGGAGAAGAATGGCCTGAATCCCGAGAGATTACCCTACCTCCGGATTCATCTGATGACTCTTCTGACGAAGAAGAAGAACCAGTTCCAAATAGTCTTGTGACTTCTTTTCAGAGGCAGGTAGAAACACTGCGGGAGAGAGTCAGATTATTGGAGGCTCAGCTAGCAAAGCGCAAGGACGACTATTCTGTTCTCAGTCATCGTATATGGGAACTCGAGAAGAGGAAGAATTTGACAGATGTGCTGAAGGATGAAGTTGATGAACTACAGGGAGAACTTCGAGAAGCGAAGAGGAACCGTAGGAGTTAGACTGTTGTAGCTTCTACTGTTTTCATTCTGATGTCAAGAAATATTTTTCAATTCGAATGTATAAGTTTGGAATTTAATGAAATGCAAGTTGATTTAAAATTCATGTCTTATACTTCGAATTTAATGGATCTTCTGCATCAGAATATGTCGAGAAGAGGAGCTAGAAACGGGGAAGGTCTGGATCTGGAAACGGAACTTGCGAGGGTCTATCAGACGCTCAACGCCGTGGCTATGAACCAAGGAAGAGGGACCTGCGAATCCGGTGCCCGAAGAGATTAAACTGGTGGAATCGTTCAAGCGAATGAAACCGCCTATATTCGAAGGGAAGTCAGACCCTGATGCGGCTGACAACTGGATTCGTCAAGTAGAGACAATCTTTGAAGTGCTGGAGACTCCTGAAGGCAGTATGGTGAAGTTTGCGACTTTACAATTTGAGAAGGACGCGGCTGTTTGGTGGCAGTCGATGAAGAGGACCATGGGAGGCATAGTTCTTGGCTTGGAGGAATTTCTGAAAGATTCCGCAGTCACTATTTCCCCTCCGATGTTCAAGAGAAGAAGGCTATGGAATTTCTATCACTACAGCAAGGCGGCATGTCGGTGAGAGAGTACGAGACCAAATTTACTCAGCTCTCTAGCTATGCTCCGGAATTAGTGATGGATGAGGCTAAGAAGGCTCGTAAGTTCGAGCATGGATTGAGGCCAAGCTTGAGGTCCCGGATGATACCTCTTGGTATCAGAAGATTCGACAAGTTGGTCAAGAGAGCAGCAGCGACGGAAGCAGACATGGAGCAGTTCCACGTTGTTCAGAACCGGAGGAACAACTGGCAGTCTGGAAAGAGGCCCGCCAATTCTGGGAGTTTCAAGGGGCAACCATCTGCACAAAGGTTCAAACCGACAGGGGTGAACGCTATTAGTGTGGCTGGAGGACCTGGGAACAATGTGGTAAGACCTCCTGCGGTAACTTGCTACAACTGTGGTGAAACGGGGCATTACAAGTCTCAATGTCTCAAGCCACGGAGTGGTAATAGCAATGCACCAACGCAGCAGACTGGGAAGAGATCGTACCAACCAGGGCGAGTATTTGCCTTGACGGAAGCTGATGCAGATGAGGTTGATCATGTCATCACTGGTATGAGGGCTGATGTTTAGTGGTTTTTGTCATTTCTTTTCCCGCTGTTTAGTGAAACTGTTACGTAATGAGTGTGTATTATGTAACAGGAGAACTTTATCTTAATGGAATGAAAGCTATTGTGTTGTTCGATACTGGATCCTCTCATACTTTTGTGTCTCCTAAATTTGCTAAAGTGTTGGGAGTTGAACCGAAGATTTTTCCAGGCAAGATCTTAGCAGTAGCTACTCCATCAGGAGAAACTTTAACCACTGATCGGTATTATGTTGATTGTGAGATTGTGATTGGAGATCGAATCTTTGGCATTGATCTGATCGAGCTGACTATCTTGGGAGTCGATGTTATCGTTGGCATTGATTGGATACCGGTGTACAGTGCAAGCATCGAGTGTAAGACCAAGACGGTAATAGTAAAGGCTCCGGGTGGACCTAAAGTCACTTTCCAAGGGAAGAAGAAGTGTTCTAAGCTGGTGGCAGCTATCCGCAAGGAAGAGACTCCTGTGGAAGTGCAAGGGATTCCTGTGGTTCGGGACTATCCGACTGTGTTCTTGGATGATTTTCCTGGGTTACCCCCGCATTGTGATGTAGAGTTCAGCATCACTGTTCAACCGGAAAGTGCACCCATTTCTAAGGCACCGTATAGGATGGCTCCAGTGGAACAGGATGAGGTGAAACGGCAGATTGAGGAACTGTTGGAGAAAAGCTTTATTCAACCTAGTGCGTCACCTTGGGGAGCACCAGTGCTTTTGGTAAAGAAAAAGGATGGATCGATGAGAATGTGTATCGATTACCGGGAGCTGAATAAGGTCACTGTTCAGAATAAGTATCCTATTCCTCGAATTGATGACTTGTTCGATCGTCTACAAGGAGCAGCTATTTTCTCCAAAATAGATCTTCGATCAGGATATCACCAAGTTCGAGTGAAAGCTGAAGATGTGCATAAAACTGCATTTAGAACTCGACATGGGCATTACGAATTCTTATGCCATTTGGAGTGACGAATGCACCCGCAATCTTCATGGATTTAATGAACATAGTTTTGAGGCCGTTTATTGATTCTTTCATCATGGTTTATCGACGATATCCTCATGTACTCCAAGTCAGAAGAGGAGCACACCGAGCACCTGGCAGCAGTTTTGAAGAAGCTGGAAGAGCAGAAGTTGTATGGCAAGTTATCCAAGTGTGATTTCTGGAAATCTGAAGTGGCATTCCTAGGTCACATCCTTTCTAAGGAGGGAGTGGCAACTGACCCTCAGAAGATAGAGGCAGTGAGAGATTGAGCTAGGCCTACTACAGTGAAGGAAGTCAGAAGTTTTCTTGGAATGACTGGGTACTACAGGAGATTCATTCAAGGTTATGCTCAGATAGCTGTACCGCTTACTAGACTGACCATGAAGAATGTGAACTTCAAGTGGACTGAGCAAAGTGAGGCGAGCTTTCAGGAGTTGAAAGAGAAGCTGACTACTGCACCTATTTTGGCTTTGCCTAGAGCATGTGTTGAGTATGATGTTTATAGCGATGCTTCACATCGTGGGCTTGGTTGTGTCTTAATGCAAGAAGGAAGAGTAATCGCTTATGGGTCTAGGCAACTACGACCACATGAGATGAATTACCCGACTCATGATCTGGAGTTGGCTGCGATTATTTTTGCCCTGAAGCAATGGAGGCACTACGTGTACGGTGAGAAATTGAACATGTACACGGACCACAAGAGTTTGAAGTACATATATCAATAGAGGGATCTGAATTTGAGGCAGCAGAGATGGTTGGAAGTGCTTGAAGACATGCGACCTGAGATCAAGTATCATCCTGGGAAGGCTAATGTTGTTGCTGATGCACTTAGTCGCAAGAGCAGTTTAGCCAGTTTGATTACAACTCAGAAGCATCTGATTGAGGAATTGGACCGAGCAGGTATTGAAGTTGTCTTGCAAGGATTGAGAGCATCTTTAGCCCAGTTGAGGCTTCAGCCTACACTGAATGGAAGGATCATTGCAAGTCAGGAGGTTGATGCTGATATTTTGGAGATGAAGGAGCAGGTTGGTGCTGGCAGGTTGCCCGGATTTCAAATCAGGGATGGAGTGCTGTGGTTCGGAGATAGGCTGTGTGTTCCAAATCAGGCGGACCTGAAAGAGAGTATTCTTCAGGAGGCACATGCTACTCTTTTGTCGGTACATCCTGGGAGTACTGAGATGTACAAATACATCAAACAGCATTTCTGGTGGTCAGGTTTGAAGCGGGATGTGGCTGAATTTGTGGCGAAGTGTGAGGTTTGTCAGCAAGTCAAAGCCGAAAATCAGAGACCCGGAGGTCTATTACATCTGTTACCTATTCCGGAATGGAAGTGAGATAACATCAGTATGGATTTCATTACGGGATTTCCTAAGAGTTCTAAAGGCAATGATGCGATTTGGGTTATAGTCGATCGACTAACCAAGTCTGCTCACTTTTTGGCGATGAAACTCACTGCTTCGATGGACAAGTTGGCTGAGTTGTATGTTGGCGAGATCGTCAGGCTTCATGGTGTTCCGTCAACTATTGTGTCTGATCGAGATGCGCGGTTTACTTCGCATTTCTGGAGGAGTCTTCAGACAGCTTTGGGTACCAAGACAGATTTCAGCACTGCTTTTCATCCACAAACCGATGGGCAGATCGAGAGAGTCAACCGTATTCTTGAGGATATGCTTCGGTGTTGTATACTAGACTTTGGAGGCAGTTGGGAAAGGCATTTACCTTTGGTAGAGTTTGCCTACAACAATAGTTT
Source organism: Hemerocallis citrina (assembly GCA_017893485.1). NCBI lineage: Eukaryota > Viridiplantae > Streptophyta > Magnoliopsida > Asparagales > Asphodelaceae > Hemerocallis > Hemerocallis citrina. The sequence continues at coordinate 176,745,129 of CM030361.1, forward strand.
TCAGACTAGCATTGGGATGGCGCCGTACGAAGCTTTGTATGGCAGGAAGTGCAGGACACCTATTTGTTGGTTTGAAGTTAGGGAGCATCAGTTGTTTGGTCCTGAGCTTGTGCAGCAAACTTCTGAGAAGATTGTTCTGATTAGGAAAAGGTTGGTAGAAGCTCAGAGCAAGCAGAAAAGCTATGCAGACAACCGGAGAAGGGACATTGAGTTTGAGGTCGGTGACTTCGTCTTTCTGAAAGTATCACCCAGTAAAGGTGTGGTTCGATTTGGCAAAGGCGGGAAGTTAGCCCCGAGGTTTATAGGCCCGTACAAGATATTGAAAAGGATCGGGAAAACTGCTTACCGGCTTAAGTAACCGGAAGAGTTATCTCAGGTGCACAATGTCTTTCATGTGTCTATGCTGAGAGGTTATATTCCAGATCCGAGTCATCATTTGCCTGAAGTGCCAGAAGGTTTGCAGTTGGATCTGAATTACATCGAGTCTCCTGTCGAGATTGTTAACTGTCGAGAGAAAGTCTTGAGAAATAAGACGATACCGATGGTCAAGGTAGTCTGGAGAAACCATTTGGTTGAAGAGGCTACTTGGGAGTGTGAGGAGAGGATGTTGAAGGACTATCCTGAGCTTTTTGCTTGATTGTATCTTTGTATCTTTTTGTTCTTGTTGTGAGTGTTGTATTTTTGTTTCTCACTCTTGACTGTAGTTCCGGGGACGGAACTATTCTAAGGAGGGAGTGTTGTAATGCCCTGATTTTTCATTTAATGAAATTATTTTTATTTTGCACGTAGTATGCACGTGCAATATTTTTGGTAAATATTTTCTTCAAAGATGAGTAAAGATATTTTAATATGTGCTTTTAATTATTTTATACAAAAGCCTTCTTTTAAATAGATGAAAAGCCTTTTCTTTTAAAAAAGCCCAAAATGTGATTCATTTATTTTATTTCAAAATAATTATTTTGGCCCATAAACTAAAGCCCATGAGTCAATTTATTTTTAAATGCAACTTGTAATGTAGAATACAAACTAAAGTTTATTTTTATATAAAATAAAATGTACAATTTTGGGCCTAGTTGCATGCACGTGCACTACACGTACACGTGCAAAATGCACTCTCCCATGGCCGGTTGTGATCCTTTTTGGAGGGAAATGAAAATTGTAATGGTGATCATGGTGTGGTGGTTACTAGGTTGTGGGTAGTTATTGCAACTCCTACTTTCATCTTGACCCACCATCTTACAACCAACCAATTGATCCTAGCCCTCCATTCTCTTTGATTTTTAGTATAAATACCCCCCCCCCCCCCATGGCTAGTTATTCTTGTGTAAAATTATTCTCTTCCAAATCTATAGTCTAAATTATATTATCTATTAGTATTGTGTGAGTTAAAAGATTGAGTGTGTGTGAGAGTTGTGCTTGCATTCAATCAAGGAGAGAGGCCGGCTACATCAAGGAAGAGGGAGCATTCGGATGGGTACTTGAAGGCTTGGGTGAATGCGTTCAAGGAGGAGCCATTCGTCGCAAGGACATTCGTCTAGGGATTTGCTAGTTGTAATTTTTTCCTCCATACAAGGTGGGTAAATTTTCTATATTTCTAATTAGGAATACATGCTAGATTAAATTGAATGAATGAAGCTTGAAAAATATTAATAAGAGTACACTTTTAATTGGAAAATTGACCTATGAATTGATTGGAATGTGGGTGTGCAATTGTATGTGATTTGATTAGTAAAAATCTAAGTTTGTATGGATTAATTATAACCATGGATTGTTAAAGAAAGTCTCATTTTTCTACACCACAAATTATATACACAAAGTTAGTAGATTGGCAAAGCTACTTCATGTGATTAAATGGATCTTTGTGATATATTGAAATAAATGAATTAAGATATAGATTAATATGTTTGGTAAAAGGTTAAAAACAGAGAATTAATGTGTAGTTTGCTAATAAAGAGATTAGTGGCAATAATTGTTGAGAAATGTCGAAAAAGAACTCTCTAGTAAGTCAACTTAGGACCTTTTAAGTCGACTTATGTCCTCCTTTAAGTCGACTTATGTTTTTATAAGTCAACTTATATTACTTAACTTATTTTTTTAAAATCATGGATATTTTCCCTCTGGACAGTCGACCTATTACAGTAATAAGCCGACTGGTACTGATGAATTTTCATAAACTTGAATGTTCTATTTTTCTCAAAATATGAAGGACTTATGAAAAATAATTTGGTTACTATTTGTATGAAATAAAACATGGTTTGATAATAAAATGTGTAAATAGAACTATGGTTCTATAGTTATATTTTTGTGAAATTATATCTTGCACAAAGAATTTGAAATGAAGGATTAGAAGATTAATACAGTAAAGCAAGAAATTTTATTGTGTGATGGATGTGAATTTCTCATTTGAGAATAGTGTGAAAAATATGAACGGTGAATATTCGTTAGTGATGAGAATTTCAATGTGGAATCACATAATTGATCTATGCAGAACAGCCGACTGGGTTGGATGACAGTCGACTGCCCTGTAAATGATATTTTAATATTGAACGCTGCGGAACAGCCGGCTGGCCATGTGCAGCAGTCGACTCTTCCGAGCAGTTTATGGAAGGATTTTGTTTGACTGAACAAGTCGACTGGATGAGTTCTAAGTCGACTGTTCAGAGCACTTTTGACATCTCAGAAATTCTATGAATTGTTTTATGATAAAGATTGTGAATTTTATGATGATTATTGGATGTGACAGTTAAGTAAACTCTATTTGCCTTTGCTTGAATTTTTATACAAGAAATGAAGTGAATCATTTACTTGAATTTATGAAAGTTATATAATTGTGGAACTATGGACATGAAAAAGAAAATCTATGGTGATTATGAAAAATGAACTCATGACCTGGAAGTGCTCAGATTATTTTTGTAATTGTGAATTGGAATTGAAATGAAAGAGTAGCTAAGTCTCCCCCGGCAATTGGAAAGAAAATAAAATGAAATATTGAAATGAAAGACCAAGGTTGGTCATGTTTGAATAAAAGAATAAGTCCGGTTTAGTGGAGAGGCTAACTCTAGAGCTTTGATTTTGTTCATGATTCTAATAAAACTAAGGACTAGTACATAGTGAAGATGTGATGAAAGTAAGAGAAAAACATTGACTATGAGGGCCAGTGGGTAGCGGCGAGAGCGTATTCCAGGATGTCCCTTGATGAGTCTGGGCGAGGATACTGCTCCAGAGTACCGTCCCAGTGGCGACGCTCATGGGATGTTTGAAGACTACGGGTGGTGTCATGTCTATGGTAGAAGCTGAATTACCACAGGATGTCTGCATGATGAGTCATGTCAGCGATGGGATTCCCTTCAGGGCACCTAGACATGAGTTCGTAGGTCAAAAAACATCTAGGATACTTACCGTAGTTATAGTAGTAGATTAAGTCATGACGAGGGATTGAACCCTACAAAGATGAAGAACGATTAAGAGGCTTGCCCTCGGACCTATGTAGTATGGGATGCATAGAATCCGAACAAGTGCGCATTAGTGTCATCTAATATAAATAATTGCATTAAGGACTAAGTGCACAATCACAACACGACATCAATAGGGTAGTCCCTTTAGTTTGATATGTGACAAGTTTGTGTTTGCTAAATATGGAAAATAAGTTATACTATTTCCGGCATAGAGAGGATGGCCGTGTATAATGATCGTCGGTTGAATAAACTGACGTACCCACAATCTTATATGCAGGTAAATGGCTTGATAAAGATTAAAGAGGAACAAATGCTTAAAGATTACTCAATGTTGTTGTATATTTGTTTTCATTGTTGTAAAATTCTACTTCCGCTGTGCAATGTAAAATGTAATATTGATGTAAACTCTGATATAAAGAGAAAAGTTTAAATTTTCTTGTAAAATTGTACTAAAGGGAGTGAAAAGATTCTGTAGAACATCTCGAATTCAGTGTATTTGGGATTCAGGGGCGTTACAAAATGACACAAAGCTGATAAAACCAGCGACTCCCCAAAATTGAACAAATAAGATTTGATGCAAAGGAAAAACATGCATACAAGATAACTAGTGTTGGTGTATACCATGCCTACAGTCTAATTCACAATACACAAAATGCACATGATGCACTTATCCTAATGCAATTCATTTGGAAACGTATGTATCCCATCTTACATACTTCCCAAGGAGTTCACTTTCTTCAGGTTATAGGGTTCGATCCCTCACTATGCATCCTACTCTTGTACTCTATCCCGTTCCTAACATTCACCTAGGGGCTGATGAGGTTGCATTTGGTCGGTCTACTTCTACCACTGCAGTCAATAGTGGTGTCCCCTGTTTTCCACTATGTCCGGTCCCTGCAGTCCCACTACTCTGGACCTCACCCAAAAGCTGTTTACGAGCATACATGTAACACCCTAGATTTGATTTATGAGATTTTGTGAATTTACGTATTTTGCACGTATAATTTTATTTGTATAATTTCTCGTATAAAATATTTATTATATAGTATTTGTCCCTTTTATTTTCCAAAAATTATTTACTTTAAAAGCCTAATTAAAATTTAAGCCTAATTGTCTCTTTTAAGCCCACTCTATTAATTAATTAATTTAATTATTTTAAGTTCATGGTTAAATTGGCCCATTGGTGAGCCCATTTAACTTAATTCTCTTTTAAATGGTCCAACTTGTAGTGTAGACTCTTTTCATGGACAATTAATTTTTGTCACATGAACAAATTTGTAAATGGGGGATACTAGGTGGTACGTGCATGCAATGGAGTGTGCATTGCACACCCTTTTTACTCATGGCCGGATAGGATAGGAGAGAGTGGGAGAGATGGAAGTGGTGAAGAGGTGGTTGTTCATCATGGGTAGTTTCTATAACTCGCTAGTGCATCTTGGCCCATAATCTCTAACCATTTGATCTAATCCTTGCCCTCCGTTCACCCAACAAATTTGTATAAATACCCCCCCTCCCCCCCCTCCCCCCCACACTAGTCTCCTTACACCTAAAATTGAAAAAGAAAGAGAGAAAAAGATACAAGTTAGTAAGACAAAAGATTGAGGAGTTGTGAGTTGAAAAGAGTGAGTGTTTTTGTGTGAGTGCTTCAACCAAGGAAAGGAGGTCGGACTGCAATAGGGGAGGCTCGGGTTGCTTGCTCAATAGGAGGAGAGGTCAACTTGGTGGCTTGATCTATGAGGAGAAGGATTCGCTCAGTCGTTGTAGGAGATATTGTAGCGCCCCGTTTTCCATATACTGGGAAACCGAGACATGAGCCAGGACCTTTTCATTCAATTAGTCACAATACACAGAAACAGGAAAATTTAAAACTTTTTATTAACATAATATTACAGGCCGAGTGTTTCTACTAATACAATAAGTTACATCAGAGTGTACAGGAATAAAAGATAATCATTACTTTTCCACTTGTAGATATGCCTCGGCTAGAGTCCTTCTGGTTCGCGATCTTGTGTCCACAACCTATTGAAGTGGGGACGTCAGTATTCACTGACGCTTAAAGGCTGATCATATAGCAGCGGATCTCCAAAACAAACAATATATATAAATAGGGTGAAGTATGTCGGTGTAGTTTAAGTGTTCGTGAGTGCAGTGATTAGAATCTAATAAATGTCAATCAAACTGGAATACCAATGCACTATCAACTAAACTGGAACACTAATACACTGTCAATTGAGCTAGGATACTATATTCTAATGCCATGTCAACTAAACCAGGATGCTCATATCCTAATGCCATGTCAACTAAACCAGGATGCTCATACTCTAATGCCAGCAAGTCTCCGAAAGCAACATGCAGCCCATACTACATGCGCCCCCATCTCAAGCCGTTTCTCCATATGTAGGGATTGAACCCGCGTTATGAATTCTAATTGTACACACAATACTCCATGACTCTGTGAGGTTGCAGAAGGGGTTAAGTCCCCCTATGCAGTCTGCTTATGGTGTCTCCGTTTTCCACTACTGCCCGGCATGCCGGACCTCACTCGATCCCAGTATATCGGGCATCGTTCCAAAATCAAACCATAGGATTTCGCAAGCGCAGGGTAGCACGAAGCCTACCCTGTGGTACCCTCTGGGGTATCGCAAGCGCAGGACTGCCCAAATGCATCCTGTGGCACCCCAGCCACGGTATTTCAGGAATTAACAGAGCGAGATACGCAACCCGTGTCCTCAACCTGTGAGACGGCACCGTACGTATCCCTTTGACGGGAAGGTACAACCCGATAACACCACCTAAGATCGGCCCTAAAGAAAGGTTTGGTCGTACGGTGCACCCTACTACCAACTCCCCTTCTTTCGGGCAACAGGTTAAGTAATGATTTTATAAGTCACTATCCTAATGAGGTTATTATTCCTATGCAATCTTGCATAGTTTCCAATCATGGTCCAACTCGTGGTCCCTCGATCCAAGACTCTGGTAATAATATCTCTCTCACTCATTCCTACCCCTAACTCGGATTCTACCAACACTCTCGGCCCACGGTCAACCTACATTGGTTAAGATCCGTCGACGCCCGAGGTGAGATCTATCCATTTTACTCTAAGGGGGTAGGATGTGGTCTTGATGGTCGATGACCCTTAGGGTACTTGAAGACCCTAACTAGCTTTTTCTCAAGCTACAACTATTAGCACCTCTCAACCCTTATTGCTATGAATGAAGGGTGCTCATATGCTATGGTTCCATATTAACATTAACTACAACAAGGCAGTTACTCCTACAATTTTCACATGGCTCTTTCTTATTACTTATCCTATGGCAATTCGATCATGGTATGCAATTGCAAGCATCAACCTACCACCACTAAAACATGGTATATATGACATAACCATCAACTTATAACACTCTTAATTGTGAGTGTGTTTTAGCATGCACTTGTAGCGTTCCCAAGCATGGATACATATATAATTAGTATGAACATATAACATTCTCAAGCATGCATACACATCACTAGTATGAACATACAACATTCTCAAGCATGTGTATATACTTCTACATCATCCCTAAAATATGGTAAGTAATTTTGCATCAATCCTACAACATTTTAAGCATATATATCATTCCTAACATGATAGATATTTTTAGAATGAATCCTACAACATTCTAAACACAAATAATCAATCTAAGCATGGTAGGTATTTTTAGAATGAATCCTACAACATTCTAAACATAATTAGACTAATCTAAACATGGTAGGATTTTTAGAATCAATCCTACAACATTTGAAGCATGAATATTATTTCTAAACATGATAAATATTTTTAGAAGTGACCCTACAACATTTTAAGCATGAATATTGCTTCTAAACATGATAAATATTTTTAGAAGTGATCCTACAACATTTGAAGCATGAATCTCATCCCTAAATATGATATAATAAATTCCACATATACTATTGAAAACATACATCTACTATTGCTATTTTAATAGAAGCATACATATCTACTACTACTACAACTTTATTAGAACATATATATCTACTACTACTACTATAAGCATCAACTAAAATTTAGCATAAACATCTACAACTAAATTACTACAAAGAGAGATCTTTATTAGCATAGGTTTCTTACTAGTGGACATAAAAGAGATCTCCTTGATCTTTTTACAACTAGTGTTTAGAAAAGAAAGATCTTTTTATTTATTTATTCTACACTAGTGATTTAGCTAGTTTCTTTTTTTTTTCTTCATACTTTAAGATTAAAATTTAAACAATAATACAACAAGTAAGAACACTTCACTTTTTGGGGTTTAATCAACATGTGTTCTCTTTTAGTCCAAGGTTCAACATAGGTCCTACAACCTTACATGGTTGTAAACAAATTCATATGCCTTATGTATGGTTCCACATTCAAGTCCTACAACCTTACATGGTTGTATGCAAAAGCTTATGTGTATGTATCCTTTTAGTTCAAGTAGTTAACTCATTATCATACAACAACAAACAAAAGAACTCTTTTAGATGATTCATACTACAACATACCATATAAAATTTCACATCAAAAAGAGAAAGATAAACAAGAGGGTAAGAAGAAGAAGAACATCAAAAACCATCATTCAATAAACAAACAGACAACAAATAAATAAACACAAACCTAGGAGAACCCCCACCTTGTTTCTTTCCTTGATGAAAGAACTAAACTATCCTCCTTCTTTTCTCCTAGAACTCCTACCAACCTACAAATAAAAACTCTCAAGTTAGATCACTCATTCTTTTCCTTTCTCTTTTTTTTTCTTTGATATTTCTAAAGTGAGATTATGGAGAAGGAAGGGGGTATTTATAGGAGGAGAGAAGGGATGATATTGCAATTGTGCACCCACACAATTATACAAGAACCCCTCCTTCTTTTGTGGGCCGGTTGCTACTAGGGGAGGGAAGGATGAGGTGGAGGCATGGTGAGGGTATGGGTCCTTGGTGAGGTGGAGGGTGATGTGGAGGAGAGAGTGTTCTAGAAGAGTTCTTAACCCTTATGTCTTGTAACCCTAGGTTTAGCTACAACAATTCCTAATCAAACCCTAGGTTTAGCTACACAACCAACTCTAATTATTCATTAGATTGTCATGGCTAAAAGATAACACAATGGTGAAAGAAAAATAAAATAATCAAGTAGTCGGACGCTAATAAAATAATATTATTAATAGTCGATCGGGATATTACAATACTCCCTCCTTAGAATAGTTCTGTCCTCAGAACTATACTAAGTGAGGCGAGGAGAAACAACGATACTCAAAATAACTCGGGAAAAGAGAGCTTCATCTGGCTTTCTGTCTCCCAAGTGGCTTCTTCCACTAGTTGGTTTCTCCAAAGAACCTTGACCATTGGAATAGTCTTGTTTCTTAGTACTTTATCCCGACGATCGATGATTTTCACCGGTTGCTCTTTATATGTAAGGTCCACTTGTAGGTCTTCAGGGACATCTGGCAGCTGGTGACTTGGATCTGGTACATATTTCTTCAGCATTGAAACGTGGAATACATCATGTACCTGGGACAATTCGGCGGGTAGCTCAAGTTTGTATGCTGTCTTTCCGATCCTTTTCAAGATCGGGTAAGGTCCAATGTACCTTGGTGCTAGTTTTCCGCCTCTCCCGAACCTGACCACTCCCCTTGTAGGTGAGACCTTCAAGAATACTGAATCACCTTCCTCGAATTCCAGATCTCGTCGGCGGTTGTCAGCGTAGCTCTTCTGTCTGGTTTGTGCTGCTTGCATCCTTTTTCTGATTAGTTCGATCTTCTCGGACGTTTGTTGCACTATTTTAGGTCGGAACAATTGTCTTTCTCCTACTTCAAACCAGCACACAGGGGTCCTGCATCTCCTCCCATACAATGCTTCATATGGAGCCATCCCAATACTTGCTTGATAGCTGTTGTTATATGCAAACTCTACCAGTGCTGAATATTGTTCCCAGCTCCCTCCGAAGTCCATTATGCACGCCCTTAGCATGTCCTCGAGAATTCTGTTAACTCTTTCTGTCTGCCCATCCGTTTGCGGGTGGAAAAGCTGTGCTAAAATCTGGTCTCGTTCCCAAGGCCTCTTGCAGACTCTACCAAAATCGGGACGTAAACCTGGCATCCCGGTCGGAAACGATTGACACTGGCACCCCATGTAGCTTCACAATGATCTCTATGTAGACTTCTGCCAGCTTTTCTACCGACCAAGTTGTCTTTACTGGGAGAAAATATGCGGACTTTGTCAAGCGGTCCAGTATTACCCAAATCGAGTCGTTCCCTTTTGAACTTCTGGGCAGTCCCGTGATGAAATCCATGCTGATGTTCTCCCATTTCCACTATGGAATGGGTAGTGGCTGTAGCAGACCTCCTGGTCTCTGGTTCTCTGTTTTGACTTTCTGACATGTAAGGCATTTGGCCACAAATTTCGCCACATCTCGCTTCATTCCAGCCCACCAGAAATGTTGTTTTATATCCTTATACATCTTTGTGCTTCCTGGGTGGACTGTGAGTAAGGTGGAGTGTGCTTCCTTCATGATATCTCCCCACAACTCGTCGATTTTTGGCACACACAACCTGCTCCCAAGCCAAAGCGACCCTTCCTTTATACTGAACTCTGGGCTTTAACTTCGTTGACTAGCTGCTTTTGTGCTTCAATCTCTGCATCACCCCATTGAGCCTTCTTGACTTGGTCATTCAGACTCAGATGTAGCTCTAGATTTGCCAAAATGGTGCTCAAATCTTCAACAGCTAGTTCAATGCCGGCTTGTCTGATCTCATCTTGTAGCTCTCGTCTCATCACAGTGAGCATGGCTACAATTCTTTTTCTGCTGAGCGCATCGGCCACGACATTGGCTTTTCCTGGGTGATATAAAATTTCTGGTCTTATGTCTTCCAGAACCTCCAACCATCGCCTTTACCTGAGATTCAAGTCCTTTTGTTGGTAGATATACTTCAGGCTTTTATGGTCGGTAAACATTTCCACCTTCGATCCATAGACATAGTGCCGCCATAATTTCAGAGCAAAGATTATCGCGGCTAATTTCAAGTCATGTGTCGGGTAATTCTTCTCATGAGGTCGAAGTTGCCTGGATCCGTATGCTATGACTCTTCCTTCTTGCATCAGAACACATCCGAACCCCAAAAGTGAAGCATCACTGAAGATTACGTATCCCTTGTCTGGTTGAGGCAGAACCAAAACTGGGGCAGTAATCAGTCTGGTCTTTAGCTCTTGGAAACTATCTTCGCACTTTTCAGTCCAATCAAAACTTACGTTTTTCTTGGTCAGGGCAGTAAGTGGTACGGCAATTCTGGCATAGTTCTGGATGAACTTCCTGTAGTACCCTGTCATGCCTAAGAAGCTTCTGACCTCCTTCACAGTTCTCGACTGAGGCCAATCTTTTACTGCTTCTATCTTCTGCGGGTCTGTAGCCACTACCTCCTTAGAAAGGACATGGCCCAAGAAGGCCACTTCTGACTTCCAAAATTCGCATTTTGTTAGTTTGGCATATAGCTGGTGTTCTCGTAGTTTGATCAATACTGCAGTTAGATGCTCAGCATGGTCCTCTTCTGTTTTTGAATATACCAAGATGTCGTCTAGGAAGACAACTACGAAGGAATCGATGAATGGTCGCAAGATGCGGTTCATCATGTCCATGAAGATTACTGGAGCGTTTGTCACCCCGAATGGCATTACTAAAAACTCGTAATGACCATGTCGAGTCCGGAATGCAGTCTTGGGTATATCTTCTTCTCTGACCCGAACTTGATGGTAGCCTGAACGCAGGTCAATCTTTGAGAATACACCCGCTCCCTGAAGCTGATCAAACAGGTCATCGATCCTGGGAATGGGGTACTGATTCCGAATCATCTCCTTGTTCAACTCCCGATAATCGATGAACATTCTTGAGGTTCCATCCTTCTTCTTTACTAGGAGCACGGGTGCTCCCCAGGGTGAGGCACTTGGCCTGATGAATCCTCTTTGCAGCAGTTCTTCAATTTGCTCCTTTACTTCCTTCTGCTCTACTGGTGCCATCCGATAGGGTGTTTTTGACACTGGTGCGCTGCCCAGCTGGATAGTAATGCTGAACTCAACATCCCTATGTGGTGGGAGTCCAGGTAATTCTTCAAAAAATACGCGGGGAAATTTTCGTGCGATTGGTATTGCCTTGACTTCACTTGGCACTAGCACCTCAGTTGCAGCTGTAAGAATTTCTGCATTGTGCTTCTTCCTTCCTTGGAACACAAGCTCCCGTCCTCTGGATGGGGTAATGGTGACCCTCTTCCCCTTGAAATCGATGCTAGCATTATGCTTGGACATCCAGTCCATCCAGATAATCACGTCCGTCCCTACAAAGCCCAACTCTAGCAAGTCTATACTCAGGGTCTCTCTGTCGATCCTAAGATTGCATCCCTTGTAGCATGAATTTGCAGGGAGAGTTGCTCCAGACGGGGTACCTACTAGCAAAACTGATTCCGGAGTTGCCTCCTGGGTGCGTTTCAACTTCTTAGAGAACGCTCCAGACACAAAGGAATGAGATGACCCACTATCAAATAAAACAGTTGCCTGGATTTCATTTATATTAATCCAACCTATTTACAAAAGTGGTTACATCAATACTAACTTATGCCAAAATATTCAAAATACTACAAAAGCTTAGTCATACTCCTTCACCTACCGGTGACAACTCCCTCGTCTTCATTGGGTCTCCCTCTGTGAGTGCGAATACCCTCCCTTGGCGGTTTATCCCCCTTCTATTTGCCTTGGGAGCCGGCCCTCCATCGCCCCTTTGAAGTTGGGGACAGTTTGGCCAGATATGGCCGACCTTCCCGCAATTGAAACAGGAGCGGGCATCATTCAGAGGGTTCCCATTCTTGGGGCATTGGCTCTTGAAATGCCCTGGCTCGCCACATGTGAAACAGCTCCCTGGCTTGATCTTGCTGGCGTTGCTAACCCTCTTCTGAAATTTTTGGTTCCCACCCTGGCTTCTGAATCCTGACGCTGGTGGCAGGCCTTTTTCCCTTGTTCCACCCTCCAGTGTTTCCTTGCATTTCTGGCCCCTTATTCATGTCTAACTCCGTCGTAGCTGCTCGACGGACTAGCTTCTCGAACCTCCGGATGCAAAGCAGTATCATCTTGGTCCTAAGTGCGGGCCTGAGCCCCTGCTCAAACCTCTTGGTCTTTTTGACTTCATCTTGTACCATTTCCGGAGCATAGCGGGAAAGCTGGGTGAACTTGGTCTCATATTCTCGGACCGTCATGTTTCCCTGCTTTAGGTTGTGGAACTCCATGGCTTTTTCCTCTTGCACGTCTAGTGGGAAATAGTGTTGCCTGAATTCTACCAGAAAATCCTCCCAGGTAATGGGCCCTTTGCCCATGCCTCTCTTTACTGATTGCCATCAGACTCCGGCATCTTTTTCTAGCAGAACGCTGGCTAACCTGACCTTGCTATCCTCTGGCATCAGCATCACCTCAAACACTGTCTCGACTTGACGAATCCAGTCGTCAGCCGCTGTCGGGTCTGCCTTGCCTTCAAAAACAGGCGGCCTCATCCTTCGGAATGATTCGACCATCTTAACAGGGTCAGTAGCTGCTACTCCCCGATTACCTCCGGGTGCTCCTGGTTGCTGCACGTGGTTTCGGCTTGCTTCTGCGAGGTCACCCAAGGCCTGGTACATACGAGCAAATTCTGCCTCCAAATCAAGACCTGTACCATTGCCTCCACTGCCCTCGCCTTCCAGATTGTCGGTCCTACCACTCCTGGTCCTGCGTGACATCTGGTAGAAGAGAGTAACGGAATACACAGGGCATCATATTTGTTAAAATAATAATAATAATGGCATCCATCTAATTTAACATGCACATCAGATTTGCAGAAACATAAAGCTAACTTCATTTCATTGTAACCCCAGGTCTTACATAGTCGTTTACCTTCCTTACATTTATATCACACAGTAGGAAGCAAAACATCCAAAATAGCAAAATAGCCTAGGGCACCTAACTACCTAGTCAGTACTACTAGAGGTCCCGTCCCGTCCACCAGGTGGTGCCAACAGTGCAAGTAGCTGTGAAACCTGTGCCTGCAGCTCCACGCATTTGCGCTCCAAGGCGCGCAAATTGCACACGGTGGGTGTGCTTCAAGATTACTATCTTGCGGTCTGCCCTTGCCCTTGCCCTCCTTAACTCCGCTATTTCTTTCTCATTGTTGAGGACTACGAACTCACATGAGTCCATCATGTTTTCCAGGCAGACATGGCACCATCCCCATGTCTCCAGATCCTGAAAGACCTGGTCGAAAGCTTGCTGTACTGGGTTAGGCGGGGGAGGTGGTGGTGGTGGTGGTGCTGGGTTCTGGCCATTGGCAGGGGCACCCCCTGCTGTGGCAGCTGCGGTGCCTCCATTGGCCAATCCTACTCCAACCGGTGACTCGTCCCCATCTGTGAGGGGTTCCAAGTCCGAGCCCACCTCGATTGCAACTCCGTGTGTCACTCCATTTCCTGGGGGAACTGCTCCGTTCGACATCCTGTATGGAGTGGGTACGGAAATTAGCATAGATATAGAACATCATAATACATAAGTTGAAGGAACAACAGTATGAATTATAATTGTCTACAGCCAGCTAAAAGGAAACCTAATCCCTACAAGGCACCTAAGTGTATTTTCCTTCTATGTTTGGACTATAAATTGAAGTCGGCTCTGATACCACTCTGTAGCGCCCTGTTTTCCATATACTGAGAAACCGAGACACGAGCCAGGACCTTTTCATTCAATTAGTCACAATACATAGAAACAGGAAAATTTAAAACTTTTTATTAACATAATATTACAGGTCGAGTGTTTCTACTAATACAATAAGTTACATCAGAGTGTACATGAATAAAAGATAATCATTGCTTTTCCACTTGTAGATATGCCTCGGCTAGAGTCCTTATGGTTCGCGATCTTGTGTCCACAACCTATTGAAGTGGGGACGTCAGTATTCACTGACGCTTAAAGGCTGATCATATAACAGCGGATCTCCAAAACAAACAATATATATAAATAGGGTGAAGTATGTCGGTGTAGTTTAAGTGTTCGTGAGTGCAGTGATTAGAATCTAATAAATGTCAATCAAACTGGAATACCAATGCACTGTCAACTAAACTGGAACACTAATACACTGTCAACTGAGCTAGGATACTCATATTCTAATGCCATGTCAACTAAACCAGGATGCTCATATCCTAATGCCATGTCAACTAAACCAGGATGCTCATATCCTAATGCCATGTCAACTAAACCAGGATGCTCATATCCTAATGCCATGTCAACTAAACCAGGATGCTCATACTCTAATGCCAGCAAGTCTCCGAAAGCAACATGCAGCCCATACTACATGCGACCCCATCTCATGCCGTTTCTCCATATGTAGGGATTGAACCCGCGTTATGAATTCTAATTGTACACAACCTGTTCCTGACAATACTCCATGACTCTGTGAGGTTGCAGAAGGGGTCAAGTCCCCCTATGCAGTCTGCTTATGGTGTCTCCGTTTTTCACTACTACCCGGCATGCCGGACCTCACTCGATCCCAGTATATCGGGCATCGTTCCAAAATCAAACCATAGGGTTTCGCAAGCGCAGGGTAGCATGAAGCCTACCCTGTGGCACCCTCTGGGGTATCGCAAGCGCAGGACTGCCCAAATGCATCATGTGGCACCCCAGCCATGGTATTTCAGGAATTAACAGAGCGAGATACGCAACCCGTGTCCTCAACCTGTGAGACGGCACCGTACGTATCCCTTTGACGGGAAGGTACAACCCGATAACACCACCTAAGATCGGCCCTAAAGAAAGGTTTGGTCGTACGGTGCACCCTACTACCAACTCCCCTTCTTTCGGGCAAAAGGTTAAGTAATGATTTTATAAGTCACTATCCTAATGAGGTTATTATTCCTATGCAATCTTGCATAGTTTCCAATCATGGTCCAACTCGTGGTCCCTCGATCCAAGACTCTTGTAATAATATCTCTCTCACTCATTCCTACCCCTAACTCGGATTCTACCAATACTCTCGGCCCACGGTCAACCTACATTGGTTAAGATCCGTCGACGCCCGAGGTGAGATCTATCCATTTTACTCTAAGGGGGTAGGATGTGGTCTTGATGGTCGATGACCCTTAGGGTACTTGAAGACCCTAACTAGCTTTTTCTCAAGCTACAACTATTAGCACTTCTCAACTCTTATTGCTATGAATGAAGGGTTCTCATATGCTATGGTTCCATATTAACATTAACTACAACAAGGTAGTTACTCCTACAATTTCCACATGGCTCTTTCTTATTACTTATCCTATGGCAATTCGATCATGGTATGCAATTGCAAGCATCAACCTACCACCACTAAAACATGGTATATATGACATAACCATCAACTTATAACACTCTTAATTGTGAGTGTGTTTTAGCATGCACTTGTAGCGTTCCCAAGCATGGATACATATATAACTAGTATGAACATATAACATTCTCAAGCATGCATACACATCACTAGTATGAACATACAACATTCTCAAGCATGTGTATATACTTCTACATCATCCCTAAAATATGGTAAGTAATTTTGCATCAATCCTACAACATTTTAAGCATATATATATCATTCCTAACATGATAGATATTTTTAGAATGAATCCTACAACATTCTAAACACAAATAATCAATCTAAGCATGGTAGGTATTTTTAGAATGAATCCTACAACATTCTAAACATAATTAGACTAATCTAAACATGGTAGGATTTTTAGAATCAATCCTACAACATTTGAAGCATGAATATTATTTCTAAACATGATAAATATTTTTAGAAGTGATCCTACAACATTTTAAGCATGAATATTGCTTCTAAACATGATAAATATTTTTAGAAGTGATCCTACAACATTTGAAGCATGAATCTCATCCCTAAATATGATATAATAAATTCCACATATACTATTGAAAACATACATCTACTATTGCTATTTTAATAGAAGCATACATATCTACTACTACTACAACTTTATTAGAACATATATATCTACTACTACTACTATAAGCATCAACTAAAATTTAGCATAAACATCTACAACTAAATTACTACAAAGAGAGATCTTTATTAGCATAGGTTTCTTACTAGTGGACATAAAAGAGATCTCCTTGATCTTTTTACAACTAGTGTTTAGAAAAGAAAGATCTTTTTATTTATTTATTCTACACTAGTGATTTAGCTAGTTTCTTTTTTTTTTCTTCTTACTTTAAGATTAAAATTTAAACAATAATACAACAAGTAAGAACACTTCACTTTTTGGGGTTTAATCAACATGTGTTCTCTTTTAGTCCAAAGTTCAACATAGGTCCTACAACCTTACATGGTTGTATACAAATTCATATGCCTTATGTATGGTTCCATATTCAAGTCCTACAACCTTACATGGTTGTATGCAAAAGCTTATGTGTATGTATCCTTTTAGTTCAAGTAGTTAACTCATTATCATACAACAACAAACAAAAGAACTCTTTTAGATGATTCATACTACAACATACCATATAAAATTTCACATCAAAAAGAGAAAGATAAACAAGAGGGTAAGAAGAAGAAGAACATCAAAAACTATCATTCAATAAACAAACAGACAACAAATAAATAAACACAAACCTAGGAGAATCCCCACCTTGTTTCTTTCCTTGATGAAAGAACTAAACTATCCTCCTTCTTTTCTCCTAGAACTCCTACCAACCTACAAATAAAAACTCTCAAGTTAGATCACTCATTCTTTTCCTTTCTCTTTTTTTTTCTTTGATATTTCTAAAGTGAGATTATGGAGAAGGAAGGGGGTATTTATAGGAGGAGAGAAGGGATGATATTGCAATTGTGCACCCACACAATTATACAAGAACCCCTCCTTCTTTTGTGGGCCGGTTGCTACTAGGGGAGGGAAGGATGAGGTGGAGGCATGGTGAGGGTATGGGTCCTTGGTAAGGTGGAGGGTGATGTGGAGGAGAGAGTGTTCTAGAAGAGTTCTTAACCCTTATGTCTTGTAACCCTAGGTTTAGCTACAACAATTCCTAATCAAACCCTAGGTTTAGCTACACAACCAACTCTAATTATTCATTAGATTGTCATGGCTAAAAGATAACACAATGGTGAAAGAAAAATAAAATAATCAAGTAGTCGGACGCTAATAAAATAATATTATTAATAGTCGATCGGGATATTACAGATCTCTAGGAGTTTATTTGGTTTTTCTTTCCATTTAAGATGGGTGGTTCTCTTAAACTTCTAACTAGACATCATGCTAGGATGTGGTTTATAAATTAAGAAGAAACTCTAACGAATTTAGCCATGTGTTATGAAAATGAGACGAATTGCTATTAGTTTGAATGTATGTTAAAAGAGTGTTAAATTAATTGCAAAAATTATGACTGTTAATGTAGAGTTTACCATGCTACCATGCTCTATTTGTTTGTTATGTGCTAAATTATGATTACATGCTTGTATGTTGAATAATTGAAGAAAGAACTATGGAAATATGTGATTTTGATTATTGAGTTGTTAATTGGCATGAAAAAGGAAATTTATTACTGAGATAATTGTACAATGTTAATAAAAATATTATATGTGACCTCAGAAAATTTCATGTGTAATTTACAAGGAGAATATGATTATTTTTCCGTAAATTCGAAAATTTAAGAATAAAATGAAGTAGGGAGCAAATTATGTGTTTTGTATCAAAAAATGAAAATTTTAATTTACTGAAATGCTGTACTGGGATGAAAAATAAAATATGGAGTTTTTGAATAAATTTGGAGAAGAAGAGAACTCAAAAATGTTCGTTTTTGTAAAAAAAAAATCGAAAAGAACAGAGACCTAGATTATAAACCCCGTAGCCTAGAAACATATCAGATTAGTCACTTGGCCATATTGGCTAGCCGTGCATTTGGGTTCGGTTACTGTAGCTGTGGGTTTGGGCTTGTTGGTCTTGGGTTCGAAACTTGGCGTGAGCCTTTTATTTTCCCTTTTTTCAAAAAATCCAAAACCGAGACACACTTTATCTTAATTAATCCCCATTCCCAATCGCTGTGGCACCTAGGTTTTTCTGGCTTTCGGTGGCGGTTGGTTACCCTGTGGTCGTGAGTACGATTCCTGGCTTCGGCAGGAATTGTAATTTTTGATTTTTTGGCATTTAAAATTGATTTGTGGCTTATAAAAATTTGGGAAAAATACTATAATTATTCTAGAATTATGTGGACTTAATGAAAAATATTTGGGACATGATTTGACTAAAATAAAGGTGGTTTAGAAGCAAAGAATTAAGTAGAATTGCATGAAGTTGATATTTGTATAAATAAGAAAAGTAATTATTTTCATGAGAAGATTACACTAAGTTATAAAAGAGGAATTTGAAAGAAAGAAAATTTAAGTGTGTTATCTATGGATTTTATTGCCTAATTTGAATATTGTATATGAGTGAAAAATACGACTTTATGACTATTGAATTAAGTAAAGGAAAGAAACTATAGTATGAGAATCTAATGTGTTTATTGACAAGAAATTTTGAGCATGAATTACACTATTTGAAATTAAACTTGATATGTGAGATTTGATTCATAGAAAAGAATGGAAATCATGTTAATTGTGTAAAAGAACTTATGAGTATAAAGACTCAATTTTAATGATTATGAATTGAAATTGAGAACTAGAGTGTAGTTAAGCCTCATACCGGCATTGAAAAAGAAATATGTTGAAATAAAATTTGAAATGAAAGGACCAAGATTTGGGTCATGTGATACAAATGGTTAAGACCGGTATAGTGGAAAGGCTAACTCTAGAGAATTGATTTTGTTCATGATTGAAATAACTAAGGACTAGATACATAGTGAAGATGTGATGAAAATAAGAGAAAAACACGAGTATGAGGGACCTCGGAGCTACGGTGTGAGAATATTCACAGGCTATCTTTACGATGCGTCGTGACATGACGTGGATATGTCTCCAGGAGTCCGTACCGCAAGCAATGCTCGTAGGGTGTTTGGTGACTGCGGGTGGTGTCAGGTCCCACGACAGCAGCTGAATTATCCAAAGGTTCTTCACGATGCGTCGTGACATGATGTAGGATTCTCCTCCAGGTTGTCTGGACATGAGCTCGTAATTCATAGAACATCTAGGATACTTATCGTAGTTACAGTAGTAGTTTAAGTCATGACCGGGGATTGAACCCTACAAGATGAAGAACGGTTAAGGGCTTGCCCTCAGACCTATATAGTATGGGATGCATAGAATCTGAACAAGTGCGCATTAGTGTCATGTAATATACATAACTGCATCAAGGACTAAGTGCACTGCACAACATGACATCTATAGGATAGTCCCTTGTAGTTTCTGTTTGTGATCAAGTTTATGGTTTGTTTAAGTATTTGATAATCGTTATACTGTTTCGGCATAGAGAGGATAGTCGTGTATAATATTTCGTCGGTTGTAAGCAACTGACGCGCCCACAGTTTTTATGCAGGGTAAAGTGATTAACAAGACTAAAGAATGCATGCTGATTAAAGATTGATTCAAGAGTTTTACATTTCAATTCATGTAGATTGTTGTAAATTGCTTCCGCTGTAAATATGTAATGTAAATGTAAACTCTGATGTAACAAAAGTTTTTATTTTCTTGTAAAATTGTACAAAGAGAAGTGTAAAGATCCTGTTGAACTTCGAATACAGTCTGTTTTGGAATTCGGGGTGTTACAATACAGTGGCCCTGCGAAATCCCTGCTCACGGAGACATATAGAGTCTTACTCACCTTTGGGGAGTCTTACTCTAGCTCCCTGCATGTACTAAACTGCATAGAACTTGACGGATCCGTAGGGCCCATTCCCTACATCTGACAGGAGGACCTCCCATTCTTACCACTAGATCCCAGAAATAAACAGACGAGATCACGCCGCCCATCCCCCTGGCCCAGTGAGATGGCGCCACACATGTCCCCTTGACAGGCGAGTACAACACCAGCTAGTGCCTAACCTAACAATCAGATGACATAATGGTCTTAAGGTACTATCATGACCCGCCACTTCTAACCTAGGATTTCTGAAAATTCCAACCCTAGGGAAAACTAGACCAGCCTCTAACCAGTCCCGACATTGGCCCGATCTTGGCTTAACCCAAACCGGCGATAAATTGATTTGACCACCATCGTTTGCCAATCATCCTGGCTTGGATTTCGACCCTACCTTTCTCCGAGCGCTCAACCTTCCATGGTTAGTGATCCTCCAGTATGCGAGAATTGTCTTTATCCAAACCACTAGGGTGAAACGGTGACAAACTATCCAAAATCATGCAATACTAAGGACCATAGGGTACGACTCACTACCCCAAGTCCTTAACCTCAATGGTGAACTTGAAAGAAACAACGAGTGTGCCAAATGTCCAACTAAGATTCATGCCGCTCTAATATAAGTACAAGATGCACATGAGCACACACATGCATGCACAAACAAAATTCAAAAGTTAAATAGATCTCGATTTGAAGCCCAATCTAAAGTTCAAACATGACAAAGGCTCAATTTGATCAAAACAGCAAAAATCCAATAGCATATGCAACTGTGATGTTTGGAAAATCATTATAATTCACTTGCTTAACCAAATTTCATGTTTTTGGATTCTTTAAAAAGATCATTGTGTCTACTCTAAGTTCTCTGTTGAAAGTTTTTTTAAATTATTCTATTTTGAAGGCGAAAACAGCTAAAAAGCATACACGCGTAAAAGCTTCCAGCATTAACAAAACTGTCACCCAGTCACACGATAAAATCCTTTAAAAATAACAAATAATCTCTGAAGTTCATAAAATTTGATAGTAATGTTCCACGCCCATAGAGTAACCACATATGCAAAATTCTCCAAAAGTTTCCAAGTACAAAGAAGTTATGACATTTTGAATAGGGTACCAATTTTCATAGTGCATTCTGCACTGTCTCTCAACCATGTCAAGAAGTTGCATTTGAAAACGAAAACAATTCTCTTCCAAAAATTACTAATTTTCTGGAAATATTCCACTCCAATAGAGGAAACTACTGTAAAAGTTTCAAATTAAAATTCCATACGGAAACCATGTTATGATTTTTCTAAGTTGTACTTGTTACAATTGTAGAACAAAATTTTCATCCTCAAACTAGCAGCAAAACTAATTTTTATTAAGATAGCAATTCATCTCCAAAAATTAAAAAATTAAGTAGAGTTGTAGTAGACATACATATGAAGCTTCAGTAAAAATTTTAGCTCAAACTCATTCTAATCATGGAGATACAATTCTTCTAAGTTAAGCATGACAATTTCATTCGCAGGCAGACAACAAATACACCGCACAGCAGCAACTTGGCATTTTTTTAAAAATTCACAAAATTTGGAGGAGACATTGGAGACACAATCAAGATACTCCTATAAAATTTTATAGCCAAACCAACATGGCATAAAGTTATAACTTTCCAAATTTTCTTATGTTAAAACCTTCTAAGATTTGATCTTTCTTCCACTATTGTACTTCAAGCACTTAAAGATGCAATCACACAACTATTCTTCATTCATACCATCATGCAACTCAATCAAATAGCATTTTTCATCATAGGAAAAAAAAAATTAGTCATGTAGAGAGCGTTAGAAGTCATCCACTATGAAAGTTGAGAACTTTTCTCCAATTTATTTCCTTGCTTGAAAACTTCACCTCCAAGCTCCCCTCTTCTTCACTTCTTCACCACCTAAGCTTTAGAATTCATACCATCATGCAACTCAATCAAATAGCATTTTTCATCATAGGAAAAAAAAAATAGTCATGCAGAGAGCGTTAGAAGTCATCCACTATGAAAGTTGAGATCTTTTCTCCAATTTATTTCCTTGCTTGAAAACTTCACCTCCAAGCTCCCCTCTTCTTCACTTCTTCACCACCTAAGCTTTAGAATGTAGAAATTTTCTCTTGAAGTGGTACAAATGTGTAGAAAACGTAAGAAGCAAAAAAGGTGAAAGTTAGGATTTTAAAAGACAAATTGAGAGAAGATGATGAAATGAGTTTGTGGAAGTGTTCAAATAGAAGGGGGGGGGGGAATTTCCAGCCAAATATGGTGATGATAGGGTGAGGGAATGGGGAGGTGACCATACTCCAAACTAGCCCATAGTTTTAGAAAGTGGATTATGGTTTTGGTTTATGGTTTTAGGGCTTTGGTTTTATGCTTGATCATATGGTTAATCTAATCATACAATACTCATATGTATACATCTATGTATTCATACATCTATACTTGCATACATATGTCTATATACATATGTAACACAATGCAAGCCAAAAATTTAAAGGAAGTTTAAACAAAAATTTAATTATTAATATTTTCCGGGGACCTTACATTACTCCCTCCTTAGAGTAGTTCTGTCATCAGAACTATGATCTTTACTGTCTCCTTGACAGGGAAAGATCAAGGTATATAAAGTCACAGAAACAATCCCGGGAAGGCATCCCCCATATGTCTCTCCGGCTCCCAAGTGGCTTCCTCCACGAATTGATTTCTCTGGAGCACCTTGACCATCGGAATGAATTTATTTCTCAGTACCTCCTCTTGACGATCTATGATCTTTTATGGCTGCTCCTTGTAGGAGAGGTCCACCTACAAATCCTTAGGAATCTCTGGCAGTTGGTGGCACGGATCTGGTACATATCTCCTTAGCATCGAGACATGGAATACATCGTGCACTTGTTCCAACTCTTCGGGTTGCTCTAACTTGTATGTCACCTTTCCGACCCTCTTCAGAATCTTGTACGGTCCAATATACTTTGGAGCAAACTTGCCACCCCTTCCAAATCTGATTAGGGGTGAGACTTTCAAGAACAATGAGATGCCTTCTTCAAATTCTAGTTCCTTTTGGCAGTTGTCTTTCTGTCTGCTCTGTGCTATTAGTAATCTCTTCCTGATAAGCTCAATCTTCTCTGAAGCCTGTTGTACGATTTCAAGTCCCAACATCTGCCTCTCTCCTACTTCATACCAGCATACGGGCGTCCTACATTTCCTTCCATAAAGTGCTTCGTATGGAGCCATGCCAATACTAGCTTGGAAACTGTTATTATAAGCAAATTCTACCAAAGCTATGTACCTTTTCCAGCTTCCTCTGAAGTCCAAGACACACGCCCTTAGCATATCCTCTAGAAATATGTTTACTCTTTCAGTTTGTCCATCAGTCTATGGGTGGAAAGTTGTACTAAAATCCGTCCTGATCCCCATAGCTTCTTATAGATTCTGCCAGAATCGTGAAGTGAACCTTGCATCTCTGTCGGTGATTATCGATATCGGCACTCCATGCAATTTCACTACCCCTTCAATGTAAACTTCTGCCAACTTCTTCAATGACCATGAATTTTCACTGGAAGGAAATGTGCAGATTTCGTCAGACGGTCTTACAGTAACCCATATCGAGTCATTACCTTTAGTGCTCCGGGGTAAACCCATGATGAAGTTCATACGGATGTTCTCCCACTTCCTTTCTAGAATGGGTAGCAGTTGTAATAATCCTTCGGGCTTTTGATTCTCTACCTTGATCTTCTGACATGTAAGACATCTGGCCACAAACTTTGCTATATCCCGCTTCATTCTGGCTCACTTATAGTCTTGTTTCACATTCCGATACATCTTTGTACTTCCCAGGTGGACAACAAGTAGAGTGGTGTGCGCTTCCTTCATGATTTGTTCCCTTAAATCCCCATCCTTTGGTACACACAACCTGTACCCGAGCCCCAGTAATTATCATGCCCCGCTTCCCACTATACGAAAATACACGCATGCAACTGAGGTTCAACGAATGATATACATCATCCATAAATTGTACAATTATAAGCTCAACAAGATATTTATAACATATTCACGCAGGCAAATATAATGATCTCTTGAGCTGGAAATAGAATAACCATCATCTTGGTAATACATCAACATCGGATCAAGATGCCTGGGAATACAAGGTTCCAGGTTAAAACAGTACGATAAGCAGTTTGCTATAACAACTAGATAAAATTGCGACTGAAAGAAAAACAACATGAAGTAGTAATAATGCACCAACGATCGTCTAGAAGGTCTGTTTGTCGGGTCTATCAGTACCTGTATAATTATTAACTCAAAGAAAAATAAAAAAGTACCTGTTAAAGCAAGTTTCGAGCAGCAAGTAGCAACAAGCAGTAAAAGGGATAATATAACAAGATATAACATGGAAGAAACAAGAAGTGGCAGAGTAAATACAATATGGAAGGAAGCAAGGAACTGAGACGATATGATCATGTAAGTAATAATTGTAAATAAATTGTATTCAATACTTCAAAGTATAATCAATTGATAACCTAGGCTGAGTTAATCGATAATCATATAATCAAGAATCAAGAATCATGTAATCAAGAATCATGCTTAGTGGAAATCTCGAGTTTGTCTATTTTATTAACTTATCTAATGCACGCAATCCTGTGTCCCATACCACAGGTTCAGGTGCATATCAATCATGTGACGTTTAGACTTAAGTAATGATTTCTATAGGATTATGTACTCAGCTCTTCCAGTGATAGTATCAAGACATGTAATCAAGAATCATGTAATCGAGAATTATGTAATCAAAAATTGTGTATTCAAGGATCAAGAATCAAGAATCACTATAACGGGAAACAGGGCCCCCTTTCGAGTATACTCCCCTATATTGTCCACTACTAAGTCGTACCCTTATAACCCCGACTTGTTATTCTTTTATAATTAATTATGAACATGCAGTTGGTACGAATAGTAGAATGGTGAAATCAAGACAGTTAATTAAGAATCAAGGAAGATATCAATGGCAGTAATCATGGGTATAAGATGTGAAACAGGTACATGTATCGAGAATAGTTATCATGGAATTATCAAGTGGTATAAAATGCATTATATGAGAAAATTGATAATTAGTTATATTGATGCAAGTTATTATTACAAGAACAACAATAAATATATGAAAAGTAACGGGTTTTTATGCAAAAACGTCGAGATGAATTCTAGACAGCAACATATATCTGCGTTCAAATTCACTTTTCCGTTGCTACAGAAAAGAAAATCTGATTCCGTTAGAAATTCTAGAAAGTAGACTCCCTTTCGGTTCCAACGCATATTCACACAGTACATTTTAGAGACAGTAGCTATACATACAAATTCTTTCTTTACTGGTTTTGATGTTTCGTGCACATTCTGGAAATTCAGGAGTCACAGTACTAAGACATCAATAACTTACAATCTATACATCAAATTGAGAAATCGTAAGATGTTCTGGATTGTAGACTCGATGGTCTATGTTTTTCATGCATAAACTTCTTGGATCCAGTATTGGGAACATGGTTTAATTCTCAGTACAAGAGATAGGGCAGTGGTTTCGTACAGGTTCTGGAATTTACAATATGTCAGTACTAAAATCATGATATCTCACAATTTATAAATCGGATTGTGAAACTGTAAGATGTTCTGGATTCTACACTCGATGGACTACGATTTTCATGTATAAAGTTCTTCGTTCCAGTATCGGTAACATGGTCTAATTCTCAGTACAAGAAACAAGACAGTGGTTTCGTGCAGGTTCTGGAATTTACAGTATAACAGTACTAAAATTCTGATATCTCGCAATCTATAAATTGTATTGTGAAACCGTAAGATGTTTTGGATTCTACATTTGATGAGCTACGATTTTCATGTATAAAGTTCTCAATTTCAATGAAGGAAACTAGGTCAAATTCTTAGTGCAAGGTTAAGAAATTTAGAGATAGCAAAATTGAATATTCGATATTCGATAACACGATTTGAAGTGTGTTAACGGTTCACTCTTGAGTCGATATAGTATGGAACAAGTCACTAGAACAGAATTTGACAATAAAACATGATGATAATAAGACTACTTGCCACGAGTCCAAGAAAATGCTTGTACAGGAACAAAAAAGTGTGTACAAGATACTTCCCTTATAACTTGACGATTACGATCGTGGTATTAACCACGGAAAGAAAAAGTGACGTCGGTAATGGACGGTGGCACAACAGCAAGTGACGGCAAGAAGCAAGCATAGCGATGGTAGTAATAACAGCAACACGGAGATGACGGCGATGAGCGGCAACAATGGCACGGCGTGCGAAGATAGAGTGAGTCCGGGTTGTTCTTCGGGGTTGACGGGGCCGTAGAAGTGGAGTCGTCGGCTGGAAGGTGGTGGATAAAGTGGAGCTCGGAGGAGAGTGGTGGTGCGACGACTATAGTGCGGTGAAGGTGGCGACGAGGAGCTCGGGTGCTAGCTTGGGTTCTCCGGTTTGAAGAAGGCAGAGGAAGAGGAAGAAGGAGAGGTAGAGATGAGGGGTGAGGTGTTATGTTTATGTATATATATATGAGAGAGAGAAAGAGATGAGAGATGTGGGACTGCATTCATGTGTGTGTGTGTGTGTGTGTGTGTGTATATATACATACATACATACATACATACATACATACATACATACATATATATATATATATATATATATATATATATATATATATATATATATATATATATATAAAGAGGGAGAGAGAATGCATGCATGTGTATATTATATATATATAATATGTATAGAGACGGGTGGAGGCAGTAGTGTAGAAGTAGAAAAATGAGAGAAGTTGGGTGTAGAATTAGGCAGGTTTGGCTGTGAGTGAGTGATTAGTGGGAGTGGGTTAGGATTTAGGGGTTAGGCAGATGTGAGAAATAATAGAGTAGGAGTTGTTGGTTGAAAACAACAAGAAAACGAAAAGACAGACGAGAAAATTGATTAGGGATAATCGGGGTTAGAATTTGCATTTAAACTCCGATAAAAAAATCACAAAATTATAGAATTGATCTGAAAAATTATTCTGGTTCTAGATAAAGAGCCCAAAGAGAAGAAAACGAAAGAAAAATAAAAATTGATTTGAAAATTGAAGTACAAAAATTTACGTAATAAATACGTACAACTGGAACAGGGGGTTACAGTAATCCTTCCCTTCGTTCACCTGCTCCTTCATTGTTTGAATATCTGCATCCCCTTCCTGAGTCTCTTTGACTTGCTCCTTCAATGTTTGAATATCTGCATCCCCTTCCTGAGTCCCTTTGACTTGCTCCTTCAGGCTTGGCTGTAACTCCTACCGAGCAAAAATTGCACCCAGATCTTGAGTGACCATCTCAATACCGGCCCGCCTAATCTCATCCTCCAACTCCTTCCTGGTTGCAATCAAAGTGGATATGCTTTTTTTCCTACTAAGTGCATCTGCCACCACATTTGCCTTCCCCAGATTGTATAAAATTTTTGGTCTAATATCCTCCAAGACTTCCAACCATCACCTCTGCCGCATATTCAAATCTTTCTGCTGGTATATGTACTGTAGGCTCTTGTGATTTGTATACAATTCCACTTTTTCTCCGTAGATATAATATCGCCATATTTTCAAGGCAAAAATTATTGTGGCTAGCTCCAAATCGTGCATGGGATAGTTCTTTTCATGTAGTCGGAGTTGCCTTCATCCGTAGGCTATTACTCTTCCTTCTTGCATCAGGATGTACCCAAATCCCAAATGTGAAGCATCACTGTAGATTGATGGAACTGAGATGAATCCCAGGACTACGGATTGGTGTGCGTATCGATCGTTAAAGATAAACAGATTGCTTAATTGTGATCTAACCCTATATAGCGGAATCTAGGGTTCACAAATTATACCTGCGGTGAGAAGAAGACGACAGCGATCTTGTGGCTACGGCAGGGACCATGAGGAGAAATTAGGGTTAGGTCTCCTAACGAATCTGGGTATCCTGTGTTCAGCCCGAACACACAACCCAGGCCCATTAACGATAGTTCGGTCCACTAAGGAGCTATTGTTGCACTACCTTCCTAATCCCAAATTATATTTATGGACTCCTTTTATTATATGCTCGTTCAACTCTCCATGTTAAGATATCGAATGTCCGTCGATCAAATTAAGTTACTGACAACTATATTGATCAACATCTTTTATCCTTAAGTAGTACCACTCAACTTTATTTGTCATGTCGGATGTAATCCACCTGCAGGGTTTACATGACAATCCTTATGAGCTCCTTAAGGGGACATCATCAACCCGACGTATCGGGACATGGATTCCTTTTACAATCAACAGCCCATCATACATACAATGCTATTACCCAATTCATAGAGGTTGTTGATCCATAATGAATCTCACTTTTTTATGAGTCAAAGTAATACACACTGCATATACATGTCTGTTATTATATCTGGATTAAGAGCATAAGCATCCATAATAACAGAGGTGTTTGTTCTCTTTTGTAGTCAGTACAAAGAGAACAACCTCAAGTGGTCCTGTTCAATACACACAAAGTGTACTAGTATAAACCTATAGTCAAGACAGACTAATACCAGATTACACTACAACCTTTCCAATGGATTGTCCAAGTCCGTCTAGGTTGTGAACTATTTATATATTCCATAGGAAACTGATAATATGATCTTCTGTGTGTCACCTCACACCATATTATCAACCTTATAGAATATCAGACACTTGCATTAATATTATAATAAACACAATATGCAAACATATGCCCATATGATTCTCATTCAAAAAAATAAGGAAATAAAGTTAATACAAAAGTGATGCTTTCAGTATATAACCCTAACATAGATCACGTACCCTATGTCCGCTTGAGGCAAGACCAAAATTGGTGTCAAAATCAACTGATTTTTCAACTCTTGGAAGCCTTCCTCGCACTTCTCGGTCCATTCAACTTTCTTGTCCTTCCTTGTTAAGGCTGTGAGCGGCACTGCTATCTTTGTATAATTCGAGATGAACTTCTGGTAGTATCCGGTTAATCCTAGGAAACTTCTGACTTCTTTCACTATTTTTGGTTGAGGCTAATCCTTCACTGCTTCAATCTTTTATGGATCAGTGGTCACTCCCTCCTTAGAAAGGATATGGCCAAGGAATGCAACTTCTGTCTTCCATAACTCACACTTGGACAACTTCGCATACAATTGATGTTCCTGTAGCTTGTTCAGTACTGCAGTCAAGTACCTGGCATGCTCCCCCTCTGATCTTCAATACACCAAAATATCATCTATGAAGACCACAATGAACAAGTCGATGAATGGCCAAAGAATCCGGTTCATCATGTCCATAAAAATTGCTGGAGCATTGGTCACTACGAATGACATTACTAAGAACTCGTACTGACCATGCCGAGTCCTGAAAGCCGTCTTTGGTACATCCTCCTCTTTGACACGGACTTGATGGTAGCCTGACCGTAGATCAGTCTTTGAGAATACAACTGCTCGAATAAGTCATCGATCATGGGAATTGGATACTTGTTCCGAAACGTGACCTTATTCAATTTCCGGTAATTAATACACATTCTCGCCGAACCATCCTTCTTTTTGACTAGCAGCATGATGCTCCCCAGGGTGAAGCACTATGCCTGATAAATCCTTTCTATAATAGCTCCTTAATCTGCTACTTGACTTCATTCTTCTCTACTGGTGCCATCCAATATGGTGCTTTTGATATTGGCGCACTGCCCTGGTTGAACAATGATGCTGAACTCCACATCTCTGTGTGGAGGTAATCCCTGCAATTCCTCCAAAAATACGAGTGGGAAGTCTCATATAATGGGTATCTTCTGGACCTCCTCTGGTACCTTCATCCCAGCTGTAGCGGCTAGAAACTTTCCTCTCTTCTTCTTTCCTTGAAACACAATCTCCAGCCCTCTGGGCACCCTTATGGTTACCTTCTTTTCCATGCAATCTATGGTAGCCCTATATCTCGACATCGAATCCATCCCGATTACCACATCTGTTCCATAAATCTCTGCTCCAATAGGTTCACACATAGGGTTTCACCTCCGATCATAGTCTTGCAGTCTTTATAACACACACTGGTAGTTAGAGTAGCTCCCGACGGCGTAGCACCTCCAAAGCTAATTCAGGAGTTACCGTATGCGTTCATTTCAACTTCTCAGAACAAAGACTTAGACACAAAAGTGTGAGATGATCCATTATCGAACAAAATAATAGCTTGGATTCCATTGATAATTAAACATCCTTCTACAAAAGTTACAGCTTCATCAGCTTCCTTACATAGTTCAAAAATAGACTTAAACATCCTACATATCATTTCATACAAGTTATTACACCTTCATTCCATTTGGCATCCTCGTCGGTTAGGGCAAAGACATGTCCTTGGTGAAGAGCCTTCTTTCCCTTGTCATTTGCTTTCTGAGTCGGCCTGCTGTTGCCAATCTAGAGTTGGGGACAACTGGATCTGACGTGTCTGACCCTCCCACAGTTGAAGCACGTAGGTGGGCTGGTCTGCAAGTTACTTTGGACATTGATTCTTGAAATGTCCTAGCTCACCACAATTAAAACAGCTCCCTGGCTGGAGGGTTCCTGTCCTATCATTGGGCTTCTGGAACTTCGGTCTTTGACCTTGCTCCTGGAAGTTTGAGGCTGGAACAGACCTTTCCCTTTGTTCCAGCTTCCTGTCCTTCCTTATGAAAACTGAATCTGATTCATGTCTATCTTCGTGACGGCTGCTCAACGAACTAGTTTGTCAAACCATCAAATACAAAGTGGCACCATTCTTGATCTTAAAGCCGGTCTCAGTCCTTGCCCAAACCTTTTCTCCTTCTTTACCTCATCATGTCCATCCTCCACCAGGAGTTCAGAGTCGAACCACCTTAGGAGCTATCGAGACAACTGTGTGAATTTCGTCTCATACTTTCGGACTAACATACTCCCTTGCTTTAAGTTGAGCAATTCCACGACCCTTTCTTCCTGGACATTGAGAGGGAAATAGTGTTGTCTAAACTCCTCAAGAAAGTCTACCCATGTTATAGGGCCATCTCCCGAGCTACGTTTTATGGATTGCCACTAGACACCCGCATCCTTCTCCAGGAGAATAGTTGCTAACTTAACCTTGCTCTCCTCCAGGGTCTCAAGAACTTCGAAGACGATCTCCACTTGTCGTATCCAGTTGTCTTCTTCTATGGGATGTGCTTGGCCTTCAAACACTAGCGGCTTCATCTTTTTAAATGACTCTACCATCTTGGCTGGAGATCGGTCATCACGTTCCTTGGGTTCCTTCCCTGCGCTTGTTGTGGCATGAAGTTCTTACTTGCTTCCACAAATGCCCCCATCATTTGATAGACACGGGAAAACTCTGTTTCGACATTGAGGCCGGTTCCATTGGCCCCACTACCCTCGGCTTCAGACCGTCCAATGGGACCACTCCTAGTCCTTCTCGACATCTGATGCATGGTAGGATAAATTCACATATGTGCCTTAATATGGTGTTGTGAAAAAGAAGGAAAAGTGGAATTCAACAATAATATATGTAACACCAGTATTTAGGCAAAACATAATACTTAGATTTTTTTCATTCATTCGTTCATTTATACATAACAGTCCAGCTAGTCACTTGAACATATACACCCCACATATACACCCCAAAACATATCCATAGTTGTAAAACATACAAAACATATACTAAGCTTGCTTTTACTGATTGATTCCTGCGGAGTTCACTGCTTCCTGCACCGCTCCCTGAGACTGCTCTGATTGGGATCGCAGCTAGGCCACCTGGGCCCCGCAACTGCTCATGCTTGCTTCCAGACGTCCAATCTTAACTTGAAAAGTTTGTTTCATTCGCACATTCCTTCGGGCGGTCTTTCTCCCAAACTTCTTTAGTTTGTCCACAACTTCCTTGGTGGCAAGCGTCTGTAAACCCTAAGACTCAAGTCTCTCTTCAAGGTGACCATGGATCCATTTATAAGTAGTGAGCTCCCGAAAATGCAGACTAATGGCATGGTGTAGTGCAGTTTGCTGGGGTGGGGGTGGTGGAGAAGATGGACTGGTCGCGGGGTCGCCTCCTGCTGCGGCTACCACTGTCCCATCGCTTGCCATCCCAACAGCGACTAGGGGTTCCTCGCCCTCCATTAGTGGTTCCTCCTCATCTACTGCCTCTTCCTCCTCCACCCATCCGTTCCAAAAAGGTGCATCACCGTCAGCCATCCTGCGAGGAGAAAATACGTGAGTTAGTCCAGATATAGAAAATTATAACACATTAGTTGAATAGTGCAACAATATGAATTATAATCATCTACTAACTGAACTAAACCCAACACTAACAAGGGCATCCAAGTCTAATTTCTCGTTGTGTTAGAATAAATTTGAAGTCAGCTCTGATACCAACTCTGTAGCATCCCGAATTCCCAACACTGGAATTCCGTGACACAACCAGAACATTACTTCAAATAGTACATAACACAGAAAGGTATAGGAAATTAAAAACATTTATTACATAAAGTGTTATTACATTGTCCCAAAAGTACAAAAATTTATTACAAATAACTTTACAATGAACTATGGAAAACATCGCTCCACTAGGATGCTCATCCGGTTCGAGGGCCTCCTGCTCCCACAATCAGGTAGCCCTGCATTAAGCAACAATGGGCATGTCAGTTGAATACAACTGACACAAAGCTGAGAAAACCAGCGACTCCCCCAAAACTCAACAAATAAGATTTGATGCAAAGGAAAAACGTGCAGACAAGATAACTAGTGTTGGTGTATGCCATGCCTAGAGTCTAATGCACAATACACAATGCACAATACAAAAATGCACATGATGCACTTATTCTAATACAATTTATTTGGAAATGTATGCACCCCATACTACATACTTCCCAAGAAGTTCGTTTTCTTCTGGTTATAGGGTTCGATCCCTTGCTATGCATCCTACTCTTGTCCTCTATCCCATTCCTGACATTCACCTAGTGGTTGATTAGGTTGCATTTGGTCAGTCTACTTCCGCCATTGTAGTCAATAGTGGTGTGCCCCATTTTCCACTATGCCCGGTCCTTGCAGTCCCACTGCTCTGGACCTCACCCAAAAGTTTTTTACGAGCAAAAAGGTGGCCTTGCAGAATCCCCGATCACCTTGACACATAGAGTCTCTCTCTCACCCTCAGATAGTCTTACTCTAGCTCTCTGCTCGTACTAAACAACATAGAACATGAAGGATGCGTAGGGTCGTGCCCTACTTCCGACAGGAGCACCTCCCGTTCTTACCACTAGATCCCAGAAATGAACAGACGAGATCACACTGCCCATCCTCCTGGCCCGGCGAGATGGCACCACATGTGTCCTCTTGACAGGCGAGTACAACAACGGCTAGTGCCTAACCTAACAATTAGATAAGGTCTTAGGGTACTATCATGACCCACCACTTTTAACCAAGGATTTCTCAAGTTTCCAACCCTAAGGAAGACTAGACCAGTCTCCAACCAGTCCCAGCGCTAGCTCGATCCTGGCCCAACCTAAACTGATGACAAATTGATATGACCCCCGTCATTTGCCAATCATCCTAGCTTGGATTTCGACCCTGCCTCTGTCCGCGCACTCAACCTTCCACTGTTAGCAATTTGCCAGGACGCGAGAATTGTCTTCATCCAAACCAATAGGGTGACATGGAGACAAACCACCCAAAATCATGCAATACTAAGGACCATAGGGTGCGGCTCACTACCCCGAGTCCTTAACCTCAAAGGTTAACTTGAAAGAAATAACGAGTGTGCCAAATGGCCAACTAAGATTCATGTTGCTCTAATATACATGCAGGGCACACACAACCATGCACAACCAAAATTCAAAAGCTAGATAGACCTCGATTTGAAGCCCAATCTAAAGTTCAAACCTGATAAAGACTCAATTCGATGAAAATAGCAAAAATTTAATAGCACATGCAGCTGCGATGTTTGGAAAATCATTATAATTCACTTACTCAACAGAATTTCATGTTTTTGGATTTTTTAAAAATATCATTGTGTCTAATCTAAGTTCTCAGTTGAAAGTTTTCTCAAATTATCCATTTTGAAGGCAAAAATGGTCAAAAAGCAGACACGCATAAAAGCTTCCAACATTAACAAAACTGTCATCCAGTCACACGATAAAATCCTTTAAAAATAACAAATGTTTTTGGAAGTTCATAAAATTTGGTAGTAATGTTCCACGACCATAGAGTAACCACATATCCAAAATTATCCAAAAATTTTCAAGTACAAAAGAAGTTATGACATTTTGAATGGGGTACCAACTTCCATACTGCATTTTGCGGTGCCTCTCAACCATGTCAAAAAGTTGCATTTAAAAATGACAACAATTCTCTTCCAAAAATTAAAAATTTTTGTGGAAATATTCCACACCCATAAAGGAAATTACTTTAAAAGTTTCAAAGTCAAATTCTATACGAATACCAAGTAATGATCTTTTTAAGTTGTACATGTTACAATTGCAAAACAGAATTTTCATTCTCAAACCAGCAGCAAAAGTGATTTTTATTAAGATAGCAGTTCATCTTCAAAAATTAAAAAATTAAGTAGAGTTGTAATAGACATGCATATGAAGCTTCAGTAAAAAATTTAGCTCTAAACTCATTCTAATCATGGAGATACAATTCTTCTAAGTTGAGCATGACAATTTCGTTCGCAGGCAGCAAATACACAACACAACAGCAACTTGGCATTTTTTAAAAATATCTATCCTCAACCAAAATTCACGAATTTTGGTGGAGACATTGGAGACACCATCAAGATTCTCCTATAAAATTTTCTAGGCTAAAACCCAATTCACAGAAAGTTATAAATTTCCAAATCTTCTTATATTAAAACCTTCCAAGATTTGATCTTTCTTCCACTATTGTACTTCTAACACTTAAAGATGCAATCACACACCTCTTCTTCACTCATACCATCATGCAACTCAATCAAATAGCAATTTTCATCATTAAAAAAACAATTTTTTGTCAGCATAGAGCGTTAGAAGTCACCCACTATGAAAGTTGAGATATTTCCTCCAATTTCTTGCCTTGCTTGAAAACTCCACCTCCAAGCTCCTCCACTTGTTGGCTCTTCTTCACTTTTTCACCACCTAAGCTTTAGAATGTAGAAATTTTCTCTTGAAGTGGTAGAAATGTGTAGAAAATGTAAGAAGTAAGAAGGGTGAAAGTTAGAGTTTTGAAAGATAAATGGAGAGAAGATTATGAAATGAGTTTGTGGGAGTGTTTAAATAGTGGGGGGGGGGGGGGGGGTGGATTTCTGGTCAAATATGGTGAGGATAGGGTGACGGAATGGGGAGGTGACCATACTACAAAATATCCTATAGTTTCAGAAAGTGGATTAAGGTTTTGGTTTATGGATTAGGGTTTGGTTTTATACTTGATTATATGGTTAATCTAAACATACAATACTCATATGTATACATCTATGTAATCATACATCTATACTTGCATACATATTTCTATATGTAACATAATGCAAGCCAAAAATTTAAAGGAAGTTTATATCAAAATTTAATTATTAATATTTTCTGGGAACCTTACAGTATGTGGATGACATGCTCGTTAAGAGCCTAAGAGGTGGAGACAATGTAAAGGACCTCGAGGAGGCCTACAGTGTCTTAAGGAAGAATAACATGAGGCTTCACCCATCTAAGTGCGCCTTTGGCATGACCTCGGAAAAATTCCTTTGCTTTATGGTCAACCAACGAGGGATAGAGGTGAACCCGAAAAAGATTTAAGCTATCCTGGACATGGCACCTCCTACGAATGTTAAAGAAGTTTAGAGGCTCACGGGCTGACTTGCCATGATTCGGCATTTTTTCTCAAAATCCGGGGAGAAATCCCTTACCTTCTTAAGGGCCCTCCGAGGGGGAAAGAACTTCAAGTGGGAAGAACCCCAACAGCAGGCATTCGTCCGACTGAATGAATATCTCGCCAACCCCCCTCTGCTCAGCAAACCCGTGCCCGGTGAAGTCGTTTATCACTGCCCGGCGGCTTCCGAGCATGCCCTAAATGCATTCCTAGTCTGGGAAGAAGATGGGGTGCAGAAACCCATATATTATGTTAGCAAAGTACTCCACAATGTCAAGCTATGTTATGCCAAACTGGATAAAGTAGCTTATGCCCTGGTTGTGGCAGGACGGAAGTTTCACTCCTACTTCAAGGTATATGCCATCCAAGTCTTCACGGACCAGCCTCTGAAGTAGGTTCTTAACAAGCATGAAAGCTCCGAACAGTTGATCAAATGGTCCATCGAGCTTAGTTAGCATGATATCAGTTATAAGCCAAGAGCTGCTATCAAGGATCAGGCACTCGCTGAGTTCATCACCAGGTGCACTATCCTTGAGTCATCCGTAGTATAGGTGGAACAACCATTATAGGAGCTCTATGTGGACGGTTCCTCCTGCGAAGAAGGAAGCGAAGCAGGCATGATACTGAACGGTCTTGACAGCTTCGCCTTCCAATACTCCTTATGCCTTAACTTCCGAGTCTCTAACAATGAAGCCGAGTACGAGGCACCAATCGCCGGACTCCTCCTAGCTCGTAAAGTCGGGGCAAAACGGGTCAAGACTTTCAGTAATTCTCAGCTTGTAGTCAACCAAGTCTGCAGAGAATACGAGGTCCGTAACACCGATATCATACAGTACCTGGCCCACGTCAGGATACTCCTGGTAGACTTCGAGGAGGCTTTAGTCTTTCAAATCCCTAGAGAACAGAATAGCCACTCTGATGCATTGTCCAAGCTGGGGTCCTCCTCTTTTGAGGGACTCGATCGCACAGTGCTGGTAGAGGTCCTCGTTCGACCCAACATCGATAGGGACAAAAAATCCTTTGCATCGAACCCCCTGCATAGTCATCAACATGGATGGAACCAATCCTAAACTTTCTGAAAATGGCGTACTGCCACAGGAACCAGTTGAAGTGTGGAAGATCCGAGTCAGAGCTGAGATATCTGTGCTCATCGAATGGGTATAGTTCAAGTGATCATACACAAAGGCCGACCGATGGCCTTACCTGACCGCCATGGAAACCTGACATGTACGGCAGGTCATTCACAAGGAAGATCCTCAACCATGGATATTACCGGCCAACTCTGTTATAGGACGCTTAGGACCTCATCCAAAAATGTGGTCCATGTGAGAGGTTCTCCATCAAGCACGTTCCCCAGGCAGAACTCAAATCTCTGGCATGTCAAGCTCCCTCTGCCATGTGGGGAATGGATCTGGTCAGGCCCTTCCTTAAAGCAATGGGTCAACGACTCTTCCTGATTATTGGCATTGATTATACTTCACGAAGTGGGTCGAAGCAGAGCCTTTAGTCACCATCACCAAGATCAAGCCCAACAATTCTTTTGAAAGCATATTGTTTGCCAGTTTGGGATCCCCGAATTCTACTTACATACAACGATACTCAGTTCCCGGGCAAAGGGTTTTGCAAGTTCTGTGCAGATCTGAGGATCCAACAGAGGTTCTCTTCTATCTCGCACCCGCAATCCAATCGGCACACCTATCCAATTCCCAAATCCTGGAAGGCCTTAAGAAGTTGATAAGACAAATCCCTCAAGCGATTGTGGGTCGACAAGCTACCTAGCATGCTTTGATCATACCGGACGAACAAAAGAATTCCAACGGGTGAATCACCTTTCAACATCACGTTCGGAACAAAGGTTGTCATCCCCCTGGAGGTCGGACCGCCTGTAATGCCCCGAATTCCAATCAAAGGTAATTTGTAACAGGATCTTTTACTTCAACTTCGTACAAAAATATAGGGAATTTAAAACTTTTCCATTTGCAATATCATTCTTTACATTAGCACAGTGGTAATAGATCGGTACAATACATATATGACAATGAAAGATCTTCAATCTTGTGACATCTCTCACAGTGACTTCAAATCCATGCCAAAACCAATCCTACAACTAGAAAACTGTGGGCACGTCAGTTGCATACAACTGACGCAATACAGTGATTCTTCTACTTTAGCATTCACAAACTTGAATGTAGAAACAAAATATGAAAGGTGACAATCTTAAACATGTCAGTGTATGATGTGATCTTAATGCCTAATGCAAACATTACACTACAATGACACTAATTCACATTTGTTCGAATTCTATGCATCCCGTACTACATAGGTCCGAGGGCAAGCCATTAACGTACTCCACAATGTAGGGTTCAATCCCTCGCTATGCAACCTACTGCCATGACTACTACGAGATTTAGATACTTGGCAAGTACTTGCTCTCGCCCCAGAATATTGGAGATCAATCCTACTCCGCAGATCATTCTGTGGCCTATTTCATCCATCATCCCCGAATACAGGGGATCATCTCACTTCGCAGGTCATCCTGGAGCCCTCATTACACAAATATCCCATGAGCGTCGCTCTTGTCCAGGAATAATGAAGATCAATCACACTTCGCAGATCATTCTGGGGCCTATTTCATTCCTCGTCCCGGAATACTAGGGATTGACTCACTCCGCAGATCATCCTGGAGCCCTTATACTCATGTTTGCTCTCGTTTCATCATATCTCCAACTAGTATATGTCCTTAAGTTTAAATTATAGTTACTAGGACTTAGAGCTAGTTTACCCATCGGACTTAAACCAAAACACTGAGAATGTTAGCCCATACTGGCCACTTCTCAAAGAGAAAGTTAACCCACACTGGCAACTTCTCAAATTTTCACATATCATAACCAGCCGGCACTCTGGGTCTCGCTTAGTCTCTAGAATCCACACATTCCAAAATATTCACAATATTTCCAGGTTATCCATAACCTCTTTTATAATCAATTACAAATTTCATTCATTCATATACTCAATTCATCTTTTATTCATTCATTTCATTTAATCATCATTCAAAATAATTAAATCATATTTCTCAATCAATATAAATTTAATTCACTTAGCCATCCTCAAATAACTATACAAAAATTTTCAAAATGCTATAATAGGACTTCAATAGTCTCAATTCAATGAACATCATCTCTGTTCTAATATCCCAAATCTAATTATCAAATACTTACTAAAATTGTTAATTCAAATATAGAGTTTAATCCAAAACATTTGTACCAATTTCCATCAAATCTTAATTCTCCAATATACTAATATCCTTTAAAATCATCTCTATTCAAATCCTTCAAATCCAATCACCAAAGTGTTCAATCCTTTATTTAAGTGGGGAAATTAACCCAGAAATATTTATACAAATTACCATCAAAATATTTCCCCTGAAATCAATTTATCTTTCTAATATACTCAAAAACAGTAAATACAACTAAATTCGAGCTCACCAAGAATCAAACCTACAATCTTAAAGTTCCTAGGCCACAAGAACTAACCAATACTCCATGCCTATTTATCTATCAACTTTTTATCAAGGTAACAAATATATATATATATATATATATATATATATATATATATATATATATATATATATATATATATATATATATAGGGTAAAAGGGATATGAGCAACTTGCTCATTTAGTAAATGAGCAATTGATTATGTGGTATGCATGTGATACATTGGACAACTAACCCTTTCAAGGCTTTTCCAATCACATGGATGCCACATCATCACTTGCTCATTTACTAAATGAGCAAGTTGCTCATAACTCTTTTTCCCATATATATATATATATATATATATATATATATATATATATATATATATATATAATCCACTATCTGAATGTTCAACTTGAGACAACAACCCAATAGTTTTGTAAAATCATATAAATTCCAATACTACACCAAAAATAGATTTCTTAGTGTCATACAATTAACTGTGTCTATTACAACATTG
This sequence comes from Hemerocallis citrina, assembly GCA_017893485.1. Classification (NCBI taxonomy): domain Eukaryota; kingdom Viridiplantae; phylum Streptophyta; class Magnoliopsida; order Asparagales; family Asphodelaceae; genus Hemerocallis; species Hemerocallis citrina. Next base: position 176,785,318 of record CM030361.1, read on the forward strand.
TAGTTAAGATAATCTAAATTCATCCTCAATTACTTCATCTATATTCATTTGCAAAACAGTAGGTTCAGAATATGAGAACTGCAGATCATGCAACTTGTAAAAAAATACAGAAAATTCTATGCTTCATGAAACTTTGTATTCTTTAACTCAAATTAAAGGTATACCAGTCTTCTATAACTTGTAGTTATAAGTTTCTCCAAAATATTGTCTATAAGAGCATCCACTATGGTCGGCTATTTATCTAAAAAATGGAAATTTTGGAAAAATTTATCCCACTACGGTCTGCTATAAACCTAGTTTATAGCAGCGTAGTGAACAGGAGTCGGCCATATATAGCAGACTAGAATAGCATTTGGAAATTATAGAAGACGGTAAACGATCCTTCGTCTATCAAAAGTTTTGATTTATTTGGAATTAAAAAATCGAATAGACGGTAGAAGATCTTCTGTCTATACAATTTGACCGGTCAAAATTGTATAGACGGAAGAAGATCTTCCGTCTAAAGAATTGGAAAACATTTCTATTAAAAAAATTAACAAACGGAAGATGTTAATCCGTCTACATAATTTTGTTTTTAATAAAAAATTTTTTGGGAAAGAGACGGAAGATGTACTCCCGTCCCTTTCCATTTATTTTTTTTTTAATTTACATAAATAGAAGTTGGATTAGAAACAAGGGATTAGAAACAAGGGATTAAATAGGCAGTGGAGTGGATTAGATAGGCAGTGGAGTGGATTAGAAACAAGGGATTAAATAGGCAGTGGATTAGAACCAAGGGTATCCTAATAATTAACCTATCAATTATTAGACAAAAACACACAAATAAATAAATTAAAAATAACCAAACCTACTCAAACGGAAGAGCAACTTCCGGCTGAGTGGTTTTTTTTTTTAAAAAAAAAACACTCAGACGGAAGTTCTTCTTCCGGCTGAGGATTATTTTTTTTCAAAAAAAATAATTAAAACCCCAAACGGAAGAAGATCTTCCGGCTGGTTTTTTTTTTAAAAAAAAATAAATAAAAATTATCTGAGACGGAGGATGTTCTACCGTTTGAGAAATTTTATTTTTTTTCCTCCATCAAACGGAACTTCTTCTTCCGTCCAGACAGTTTACGTAAAAAAAAAATTTATTTTTTTAATAGACGGAGGATGTTATTCCGTCTATATATTGTAAATATTTTTTTTTACAAATTATAGCTTTTACCATAGTGGCGAAAGCGATTATCTTCTAAAAGCAAATATCCAAAAAGCTCAAATATAGCATGAACCATAGTGGATGCTCTAACCATGAATTCTTCGAAATCTACCGTCGGGTTGAAATGTTATACAGACTGCCATTTGTTCAATCTTGTACAATTCATTATAAATTCTATTCTTCATGAAAAATTGATTTCTAAGACTCTAAAGAAAGGTTAACGAGTCCACTTCAAATTCTTACTTTTGACCTTTCTCAAAATACTGCATCTAGGATGCCGAAATGATCACAATCCGAAATGTATACAAATTTCCAGCAACTAGCCAAACTACCAACCAGTCCTAAGTTCAGATTTTATTAAAATTGTAAATGACATCCAAATATTATTAAATTTTGAGGAGATGATCTTGACATATAAGAGGTGGTCATTAAAAAAAATTACCTGTAGATTCCATCTAGTTTATTAGATATAACTTTTTGAAGTGCGGCTAAAACTTAAAACAGAAACTTATAAAAATGCCCCCAAATTAATCATATTATAATTTCACACATTTAATCAACAGCACATAATTGAAACATGAATACTCAATGTATATAAGTTATCATGCATCTAAATATTCACACATATATATTCTTCAATCTAGCATTCTACTAATAAAATTATATTAGAAAGTTGGAGAAACACCCACCTCAAAAGAAACCTCCTAGTAGTTGAAACCCTTAACAAAAGCTCCAAAAAATCCACCTTAAGAACCCGCAAGCTCCCTCCTAGCAAATCCCAAAAGCAAACAACACCCAAGCAACTTTTTTTTTTCTTTTGTGTGTGTGTGTGTGTGTGTGTGTGTGTGTTGTGTTCCTATATGGCTAAAGTGAGGGGGTTTTTATATGGGAAATTAGGGAGTAGTTTTAGCAACTAACCATCCACTAACCCACTCACACACCCACTCACCCCCACTCTCTCCTATATGCAGTCTTTTTTGAAAGAGTGCACATTGCACGTGTGCATGTGTGCATGTGTGCACGTGTTTTGTACACTTTCTCAATTTATTTTCACTTTTATTATTTTATTCCATTTTAAATTCTTCTTTTTAATAAATACTCATATTAAATTTAGTATTATTATCCTAGTGAAATTTTTAGTGCACAACTTTATAATAAAATAGCACAATTAGCACGTGTATAAAAAGAAACACGTGTAAAGCACATGCTAATAAATATTCGTATATAAGAAAAATTTGCGAAAATGAAAAAAGTCTATAATAATCAAAATAAAAAATATGTAAAATACATTTCATTAAATCCATATATGTATACAACAATATAACCAACGCGTGCATAGAAAACACGCGCACCGCACGTGTAAAATATATATTTGAGTCAAAATGGGAGAAAAATGAATTTCAATTTATGAAACGAATTCAAACAAGTTATAAAATAAATAATTGAACACATAGAAAATTTTATAATATTACATGTAACAGTAGAATATACGTAATTAAAACATGTATTGAAAGCACCTGCAATGCACATAAAAATACAAAAATTAAAATAAATGTTTAAGTTGCTTAGAATAGGATAAAAACGAATTTTGAGAAGACGAAAATTGTATAAATAATTAAAATGCAGAAATACGTAGGACATTAATATTAAAATACATTACGATATTGCTCATAATAGTACAAAATATATGTGCGTAACACCCGTGGGCAAAATTGTCATAACTCAATTTTGCTGGGTGTTACACCGTCGTCACCTCGAATAATGAGCATCATCAATAAGGACTTGAACTCGAACGACCTAGGGGCCAATCTGAATCTTCTTGTTGAGGTGGTAGATAGGTCAGCCATCAGGATAAGCATCTACCAGCAGAGGGTACAACGGTTCCATAACAAAAAGGTTCGGTCGACTAACATCACAGAGGGCAACCTGCTACTAAGAAGACTTAAAATTTTTGAACCAAGGAAGAAGGAAAAACTAGCACCCAACTAGGTGGGCCCATACAAGGTCTCTAAAGTGGTTCGCCCTGGGACTTACCGACTTGAAGACCTGAGGGGCAGGGTGATTAAGAGAACTTGGAATGCATAACACTTAATGAAGTTTCATGAAGGCTCTTAATGCTTTAAGCTTGTAATAATCCCCTAAAAAACCAACGAATATAATAAGCGCTCTCCTATTAGCAGCCGATGAACAGAATTTAATTTCAATTCAATAAGTTCTCAAAATTTGTCAAATTCGGGTTGCTAGCAAAACGTTTACTACTTCGCTTGGCTTGGTCGCCTCGGCACTCTGCATTGACTTCGAGCCACATGCAAAAGATTCACAACTTCACTTGGCCTCATCACCTCGGTGCTCCACATGGACTTCGAGCAACATGCAAAAGATTCATAACTTCTCTTGTCCTTTTTGCCTCGGCACTCCGCGTGGACTTAGAACCTCATGTGGAAGATAACAACTTTGCTTGTCCTCGTTACCTCGATGCTCTGCATGGATTTCGAGCCACACACGAAATATTCACAACTTCACTTGGCCTTGTCCCACGGCATGGACTTCAAGCCAGACACGAAGAAGTGTCCTTCTTAGCAAGGCCTCGTCCCCCAACAAGGATGTCGAACCACAACATGAAACAATGGTATGAGAAACCCATCGCTAATCGCGTGAATGAGACTCACCATTCGGAACCTCATCTACTACCGATGCAATCTATCATGCTGATCATTCTGTCAAGTGCTGGTAGTCGGGGTAAGCCGTCCTGTTTTGACTGTTACGCCAAATTGTCAGCGTGTGTCAAAAGGACTGAGTGAACGCTCGCAATTACCCCTGATGAAAGAACTAAGGGAGTAAGAGGAAGTGATCATTCATTCACTGACTAATAGTTCGTGGTAGAGCATCCATGCTTCGCCACTACCCCTAGTTGTCAATGGGTAGTAGAAGAACCACATGAACGCTGACATGCTCTAAAAGATTGAAAGGGAATGTGGGATTATATAGGCTCTTGGGGAGAAAGTCCTTGATCCTCGCAATGCTGAAAATGAAAGATCTGAATCATCCACCCCCATCTAACGGCTGCTAGAGGGTTTCGTTACAAGTACCAAAGCAAATGTTTCAACTTCTAAGATGGAACATTTCAACATTCAAGATAGAAACATTTCAACTCCCAAGGTGAGACGCTTCGACTTCAACAAACCTGACATGGACACCCAGAGAATCAAAAAATTTGGTTCGTCAAAGCAAAGCTCGAAAGAGATTCAAATCAAAGTCCTTCATTAATAAACTATTACACATTCGGTCAACCGAGGGATAGGTACATAATGATACAATCCTCAAGGCCATAGAATTACAAGATAAAATAAATCACAACAAGCCATGATGGTCGCCTATGGAGCCTATTCCTTGGCGGGGGTACCCTAGGGCTTGCACAAATCAGTTCGAGTCCAACAGATAGGGTTTGCCCCTCGATAGGTCGATCAGGTTCCTCCCTAGGGCTGGCCAAGCCGGATAGCCTTGCCACTGAACTCTTTGCATCCCCGGGGTTCATCGGCTCTAATCTAAGCATTGGAGAAGGACCACTGACAGATGTCCAACCGCTGTGCAGAAAGGTCGCTTGAGACCCCACTACTCCCAATGCCACTTTAACCAGCATATTGTAACGCCCCGAGCCTGACCAGGTTGGAGTCACCACCTATGTGTATGTGCCAATGCTCGCCTAAGAGTCTAAGGAACTAACCACGGCCCCACCATAGGGTATAGCTATAACACTCCGTAAAATTGAGTTATTACAATTTTGCACCACATGTGTTACGAACACGTATTTTGTACTGTTACATGTAATATCCGCAACATATTTTAATATATATATATATATATATCCTATGTATTTTGTATTTCATTTATCTATATATTTTTGTCCTCTAAAAATTTATTTTCTCCTATTTTGAGACAACTCAAATATTAATCTTAATCTTTGTATTTTTACGTACATGGCATGTACTTTCAATGCACGTGTCGATTACATATATTTATTTTAATGAAATCAATGAAGTGTGTATATTTGTATCTCTTCTGCTTAATTTTTATATGGAATGATAGTTTTTTAGATTTTTAAAATTCTTGGTAGGATTAATTTTAAACTCACTTATAATTAACAAGTGTGCTACGTACGTATAAATCCTAAGCTTCCACGTGCATGTGTGGAATTACATCATGTGCCCGTGCTCTTTCCTCACACTTGGCCGGCCAAATTGGATGTAAAGTGGGAAATTTTAATTAAGCTAAGGTAGTGGTTAGTGGGGAGTTTAATTAGGAGTTATGGTTAGTTAGATTAGGATAATGCTCCACTCTCTTTCTCTCATTATATACATGTCGGTCATTTTTGGGAGGAGGAGGAGATTTCATTTGTTCCATTTTTCACTTTTTGGAGCTTTCTGTTAGTTCTCTTTGGAGCTCAATTTTTGGGAGGAGAAGATTGGAGGTTATTTTCTAGGAGTTCTAATTGCTAGGGATTCATTTTAAAAAGGTAAGTCTTTCTTTAGTTTCTAAATTTTTATAATGACATGATATTATTAGAAGATTGTTATGTGCAATCTAGAATCTTTTAGGTGGTGAATTAATCTTAGAATCAAATTCATGTCAATTTAATTAAACTAGATGAAATTATAGAAGGGAAAATTTGATTATCATGTGTTGATTGCTAAAATTTTATCAAAATTGTTAATGTGGTAATGTCAAGCTTTTTGCTAGCCAACTGTTTGAATAGAATTGAACATACTATACTGAAAAATTGTATGAGATGTAGTCTTAGAAATGCATTGTTGTATTTGTATGATTGAATTATGTGATGTCTCATGTTGATGATTAATTTAAACATGAGTAATTGGGGAGGTGCTGAATACTGAATTTTCCATGTTATTATTCCCTGTAGTATAGAGTTAAAATTTTTAAGCTAAGGTTTTGTGTTGATGTTGAATTAATGAAATTTGGGGTAGAGGGTAGTAAGTATGTTCTTTATTTCTTGTGAGGTTTCGACAGAGAGTGAGGCTAGGAAGACTGGTTATCTAGTGTGACTATGGGAGCTGTGTATAGTGCCAGGTCATGGGTTCGAGTCCTTGGAAATCCTTATCTTTTCGATAATGTTTACGGACTCTCATAAACAGATAGTAGAAATTTATAAGAATTTTCTGGTGCATGTTCTACACAAACAGTGAGTTGGACTTTCTAGCTGTGCGGTGCGACTTGGGGCGCTGTGTACAGTGTGCGGGTAAGGCGGCTCTGTTTTCTTTTAAAAAAAATCTAATTCTCTAAAATAGTAGACAAAGGCTTGTAGGATATTTTTGTGAGATCTCTAACACTAACAGACAACTGGACTCTTGGTTGTTGGGTGTGATTTAGAGCGGAGGCGCACTGGTTCGATTCTGGACGAGGTTGAGTTGTTTTATTTTTTTGTTTTAGTTTTGTTTTATTTGGGGTTTTATTTAATAAATTTTATTTCCTATAAGGAAAAAGTTAAAATGAATATATGGTATTAATAGAATATTTTGAGAAGATTATATATTAATTATATTAATTCAAGATTCAATTTGTAAACAAACTATGTTGTACGTTATTTTATTTTTAAAAAGTAAGTTTTGGAAACATTCTCACTTTAAAATTAAGTCCAAATTAAGGAGTGAATGGTTAATCTAGACTCATATTATAATTTTATATCTTTTGAAAACGAATTTAATGTGGTGTTTTGTGAAATGTTTAAATGAAAATTTGAGAAGTAATCAAAGAATGAAAAAGTGAAAACGGACATATGACGTTTGAAAAAATTTCATCTAATACAAGTGTTATGGAATAGAAGTTATATATTTTGTCTGAGATTGATGAATTAAAAGAGAATGAAAGAAAGAATCGATGATTGATAATGAATGAGAAAGGTTGTAATAGAGGTTGACAATAACCTAGAAGATCTCCGATTTGAGATGTGTTGTTTCTAGGAGCTGAGCGAGACCCATAGTGACCGACAAATTATGATAAATGAAAATTTGAGACATGGCCAATATGGGCCTGAGTTCTCGGTGAGTGAGTTCAAGTCCGGCAGGGTAAGCTAGGTCTAAGCCATGAAAAATAAATTGAATTAAGGACAGGTACTAGATAAGGAGACGTGATGAGACCTGGGCAAACATAAGTGGGGTGTCTCTATATAGTCGGGTAGTGAATTTTGGGACTACAGATCCAGTCGAGCGGTGGATTTCGGGATTGTGATTGCTTACGGAGCGAGACGAGCCTTAATTAATTTCGAGATTATGATTGATTGGGCGGTGGATTTCGGGATCATGAATAGTTGGGCAGAAAGGAGGCAGATCTCCAATATACTCTAGGCTAGAGCGGCACTTGTGGGATGTTTGCACGGCGAGAATTCTGTATAGTCGGACAGTGAATTCTGGGGCTGGAATCCGTACTCGGGGAAGTCTAAACATTGTTTTTTTCACCGTAGTATGATTTTCATAACGGGGGAATGAACCCTATAATGAGGAGTATGTTAAGGGCTTACCCTGGACCTATGTAGTGCGGAATGCATAGAATCCGAACAAGTGCACATTAGTGTTGTATCGTAGTATGAATGTCTACATTAGTCATTAAGTTCATATCATACACTAACATAATTAGGATAGTCACTTTTAATTTTTTGCATTCAAGTTTGTGTTTGCTAAATTGAGGAATCGCTATATTATAGCATTGCGTCAATTGTATGCAACTGACGTGACTGCGGTTTTCAAATTACAGGAATCGAATCGGAAACGACGTGGACATGAATTTTATGTCGGTGACTGTTGCATGATTGAAGATGTTTGATGTTATAAATTGTAATTCTTTTATGTAAATTTCTGGTGCGTGCTGTAATTAATAACATTGTCATGAAAAAGTTTTAAATTCTTTGTTTTTTTGTATGTAGTTGAAGTAAAGGTGTAATGCCCCGAATTCCAAATACAGGTAATTCATAGCAAAAACGGGATCTTTTACTTCAAATTCGTACAAAAATACAAGGAAATTAAAACCTTTTATTACAACAATGTTCTTTACAACAGAACAGCAGAATTAAATAAATACAATACAATCTACGATAATGAAAATTCCTCAAACTTGTGACAACTCATCATAGTATCTTCAAGTCCATGCCAAGTCCATTCCTGCATCTGGGATACTATGGGCACATCAGTTGCATACAACTTGAATGGAGAAACAAAATGTAAAAAGTGACTATTATAAACATGTCAGTGTATGATATGACCTAATGCCTAATGCAGACATTACACTACGATAACACTAATGCATACTTATTCGGATTCTATGCATCCCATGATACATAGGTTCGATAACGAGCCCTTATCGTACTCCTCATTATAGGGTTCAGTCCCTCACCATGCAACCAATTACTATGACTACTACAAGATTTAGATATTTGCAAGTATTGGTTCTTGCCCCGAAATACTGGAGATCAATCCCACTCCGCGGATCATTCTGTGGCTTATTTCATCCATCGTCCCGGAATACTCAGGATTTTCTCACTTCGCGAGTCATCCTGGAATCCTCATTGCAAAAATACCCCGTGAGCGTCGCTCTCACCTCAGAATACTGGAGATCAATCCCACTTCGCAGATCATTCTGTGGCCTATTTCATCAGTCGTCCCGGAATACTGGGGATTGTCTCACTCTGCAAGTCATCTTGGAGTCCATAACTCACGTTTGCTCTTATTTCATCATATCTCCAACTAGTGTCTGATCTTAAGTTTAAGTTACAGTTATTAAGACCTAGAGTTTAGCTTTTCCCACCGGACTTAAACCAAAACACTGAGAATAGTAGCCCACACTGGCTATTTCTCAAAGAAAAGTTAACCCATGTTGGTTACTTCTCAAATTCCATTTATCACAACTGCCGGTATTCTGGGTCTCGCACACTCTAGAATAAGCAACCATTTCAAAAGAGATCACATAGGTTACATCTAACCTCATAGAAATTGAGCAATGACAAGAGCGTAAGGATTATTAGGTAGCTAGAAGTAATGATAATAAAGAGAGCAGTATGATAACAAAATATCGAGACCTAAAACAACAGATAAATAATTGAGAAAATCATAAAAATTTAAAAGTAGTTAGCAGTAGCTTAAGAATTCGGAAAATTTCGAAAAAAGAAGTTAATGAATGAAAAACGGGAAGGAAAAAATGGTCAAAAACATAAACTAAACTAGTAGTATATACTACAAGATAAAAATTAAGTAGCAATGTAAGAGAAGACTATTAGATAAAAGTTTGAAAAATATACGAGCATGAAATTTAGTTAAAAGTATAGACAATATAAGATATAAGTAACTTTTTGTATATCAAGTTAATATCATAAAATAATTCGAAAAGTAAATACAATAACTATATATACGATTTAAAAATTAAATATATAGAATACTGGTTGGTATGTATCAAAATATTTTCAAATTGTCAAGTTGAGTAAGAAACTAAGCATATAGTATATATGCAAAATATTATAAATATGAAATCTGTAAGCAATCGGAGAAACAAAAAAGTAAAAGTAACAAAACATTATTGAGATAATATATAATATTAATTTCATAGAAATAAAATGTAAATAGTAAATAAAAGTACAAATAATAAAAGCCATATTACATGAGTAGCCACCAAATATAAAGTGAGTTAGAAATAAAATAAAAATAGGGTGAAGTAGTATAAAAATACAAGAATGCAAACATATGTAAATTTATATAGTATATATACAAAATAGTAATAAAGATAGTTGATAGTAAACATCAATAATATAGAAAATTAAATAATGGATATAGGATGGATATAGAAATGGTATAAACGATAAGGTAATTAGTCAAAAATGTGTATGTGTTATAAATAGTAAGGTTGAAGTACTATAGGCTAAGTTTTAAAACATTAAAATGGTAAAACTAAAATGGCATAGTGGTAAGCAATATATATAGAAATAAAGTTGTGGTTATTAAAGTAGTGATATGGCTAAAAATAGAATTAAATCGGGATCGTTCAAATCGGGAACGAATCTTAAAGCTCTCAGGGGTAAAACGGTAATTTCCCCTACAAATGAGTGTGGAATGGGAACTGGGTCTTTTTCAAAGCCCAATAACCCATAAACAGATATGTCCTATTGGGTACGGGTAACAACCCGCTACAAAACCAACTCAGATATTTAAAGAGTAATTCAAATTCGTGATTATGTCTAAGAGGTAGTTTAGATAGTCTCTCTTATCACAAAACGGGTTTAAACTCTATACATCTTATCCAGCAACACCATGACATAGGGATAAACCATTATCTCGAAACTGTCTCTAAAAGCGACTATAAATACCCTTCGCCCCCCCCCCCACCATAACAAGGTAATCAATCTTTTCCCACAAAAAGCTCTGTCATAATCTTCCTGATTATTGACAAGAGCGTCGGAGGGTTCATCGTCAGGATCCATCCCGGTGCATCGAACTATTTTGCAGGTCAACGGTAGCGGCAAGAAACCCGTCAAACCTCGGTGAAAGTCAACATGTTTGCTTTATTGTTTCCAAAAAGAATCCACAAATTCATCTATTTGCTCCCACACCAAAATTAGCAACAACAGATTGACACCGTTTGTGGGAAACGAAAAGCAATCCAACCCTATTTCATCAGCGAGAGTAGTTTCAAGTTATGCCTCCAAAGAAGGGGAAGGTGCCGGTCTCCAACCGCAGAGCCACTCCCGCTCCTTCTCCTCCTCCACTTCAGGAGGTCCCCCCTTAACTCGTTCAGCAAGTCCTGCAACCGCAGCCTGGACAGTCTCACCCTCAACCCGTCCAGCAACCGCAGCCTGGACGGCCCCCTCCACAGTAACCTCAGCCCCAACAGGCTCCTCAAGGGCCTCAATGGGCTGCCTTGGGATCCTCCCGCCGAAGTCGACACGGGCAACCTCTTCTTCATGACCATGTTTCGATACATAACCCCGCATCCGATTCCATGTCCTCTCACAGTCCTCCAACACCGAAGGATCTCCGGCACATTATTGTCAATCGAAAACATGGGATAGATCTTCGAACCCGCTTGGATGAGAGGCTGTCCCAGGATGGGTTTCCCTACCGTGAACATCAAAGGGGTCCAGCAATTCGGTCCCTTAGAGCCCGATCTCCCCACAGACTGAATCGCAGAAGATTGAACTCTCCCAAGAGACGGAGGGAGTCACCCCAGTGTCATCAGAGGAGAAGCCGCACTCCGACCGTTCGACCTGTCCCAGGGGACCACCGAGATCGGGAGGCACCTGTCACAAGGGCAGAGATCCAGTAGTTTGAAGATGCAGTTCTGAGGGCCCTCAGTGTTGATCCTGACCACGATCAGCGGGCACCAAGTCGTTAACCTGCCCCAAGCTATCACTGTCACACTCCCAGTCCACTTCCACATGAGGATGAGTCCCGGGGCTTAGCAAGATATGACCGAAGGGAAGACCCAAATCCCTGACAGACTCGGTCTACCGCCATCTCCACGAGATGCGCCTTGGCCGACTTGAAAGAGAAGAGGAATAACGGACGAGGAATTTCCGTCCCAACAGGCCTTTGTTCCCGAACCATAATGGAAGCACCAGTTCTAGAGAACTTCACCCCCCCCCCCATTTTGAGTCTTATAATGGGGAGTCAGATCCCGTTGACCACATCAAGAGTTTTAAAACTCTCATGATGATCCACCAGGCATCAGACATGCTTCTTTGCAAAACTTTCCCGGCCACGCTGAAAGGGCCAGCAATAGAATGGTACTCACGACTCGCCCCAGCCTCTATGTTCTCCTTCGATTAGTTGGAAGGGCTTTTTCTTACTCATTTCGTGAGTAGCCGCCACATTGTAAAGACAAGAACCTCTTTACTGTTACTCCATCAAAGGAAGGGCGAGCGGCTAAGGGACTATGTTAAACTGTTCCCCTCCTAGGCCCGGTCCATCGCCTCCCTACACCAGTCAGTGGCCTCTGCTGCTTTTCAATCCAACGTCACCAACGAAAACCTCGGGGCATCCCTTGCCAACAAGCCTCCTCCGGATTTCTCAGAACTCCTACTCAGGAGTGAGAAGTACATCCGAGCGGAAGAGGCTCTCACCCACCCCACTCTTGAGAGATCGTCCTCCGAAAACAAACAGAAGGGTGCTGAAGAAGAAGGAGCTAAGAAGCTCCAGAAGATAATGGAGGCCAGTGTTGCCCTCCTCCCCGCTTCGAGAAGTTCACTCCACTCAAAGCAAGTGTCTCAGCCATCCTGATGGAGGTCGGAAAAGAAGGTCTCCTCCCACCACCTCCGAAGATGAACACACCGGACAAAAAGAACATGAACAAATGGTGCTACTTCAACAGGGGCCACGACCACGACACAGATGACTGTTGGGCCCTAAAAGATGAGATCGAGATCCTTATTCAGAGAGGGCAACTTTCCAGGTTCATAAGAAAGGACAGGGCAGATCCTCCTCTGCCCCCCAGGGGGCTAATAAGCGAACCGAACGACACACGGAGACCCCGAACTCCAAAGCTGAATCTGTCCCACACCTCATACACGGAGGCCCAATGGGGGGAGATTTGAACTCCTCCCGAAAAGCCTTCGTCTGAGAGGTGAACTCCGTACAGAACCATCCTCCCCCCAAGGGCCTTAGGATCCTTGTTACATTTTTCGATAAAGATTTGGAGGGCATCCGAATGCCCCATTGTGATGCTCTGGTGATCAACCTTCATATGGCCAACTTCGATGTATGCCGGGTACTAGTCGACAACGGTAGTTCGGTCAACATCCATTTTCTAGAAACCTTCCAGTGTCTTAAGCTGTCCAGAGATTGACTTAAGCCTACCGGCTATACTCTCCACGGGTTCATCGGGGTGCCAGTGACGATCGAGGGTGTCATAACTCTTGACGTAACCTCTGGCAAAACCCCGACCACCCGAACTGAGCCGATGGGTTTCATGGTGGTGGATGTGAAGGCGACATACAATGTCATTCTGGACCGACTTGGCCTACCTGCTCTCTAGGCTATACCCTCAGCCTACCACCTGAAGATGAAGTTCCCCACCACAGCAGGAGTGGGAGAAGTCAGAGGGAGCTAGGAGGCAGCTCGCAAATGCTACATGACTTTGGTAGGAGGGCCGGTCTTCTCCCTCAAAGCTCTTGAACTACCCCAAGGGAGTAGCCAACCTATATCAGAGCCGGTTGACGAACTAGAAGAGGTGGCCTTCTTGGAAGGGGATCCGACAAGGATATTCCATATTAGTAAAACCCTCACCCTTCCATCAAAATCGACATTATTCAGTGTATAAGGGAAAATCGCTATCTATTTTCCTGGACTGAGACCGATATGCCTAGAATATCCAAAGAGCTCCTCATGCATCACCTTAGTATTGCTTCTGGGGCCAAACCCGTTCAGCAAAAGTGATGCAAATTCACTCCCAAATTCCAGCAAGCAATTAAAGAAGAGGTGGAGAAACTCTTGAATGCCCAGTTCATACAAGAGGTCAACTATCCCGAATGGCTGTCCAATGTCGTGATGGTCAAAAAAGTCAACGGGAGCTAGAGGATCTGCATTGACTTCATGGATCTAAACAAAGCCTGCCCTAAAGATCCGTTTCCACTCCCGAGCATTTATACTCTGATTGATGTGACCTCAGGCCATGAGCTGTTAAGTTTCATGGATGTATTTTTCGGGTACAACCAGATCAGGATGTTCCCTCCAGATATCCCAATGACCTCTTTTGTAACCGACTAGGGTCTATACTGCTATCGGGTTATGCCCTTCGGGTTCAAGAACGCCGGTGCCACCTGTCAGTGCCTTGTTAATAAGGTCTTCAAGGAACAAATCAGTCAGAATATGGAAGTCTACGTAGACGACATGTTAGTAAAGAGCGTCCACAAATCGGATCATGTTTCCGATCTCAAGGAGGCCTTTGATGCATTGAGGAGGCACAACATGAGACCGAACCCGAACAAGTGTGCTTTCGGCATCTCATCCGATTAATTCCTTGGGTTCATGTTCAGCCAAAGAGGCATAGATGCCAACCTGAAAAAGATTCAAGCCATTCTGAAAATGGCTCCTCCTTTAAGTGTCAAAGATGTACAGAAGCTAACGGGATGCCTAGCGGCCATAGGGCGTTTTCTCTCCAAGTCAGGGGAAACATTATCTCATTCTTCAAGGCCCTCAGAGGGGCTAAAGGCTTTTAGTGGGGGCAACAACAGCAAGAGTCCTTTGACCAGCTCAAGGCCTACCTAGTCAACCCCCCACTCTTAAGCAAGCCAAAGTCCAGGGAAGTCCTCTACATATACCTTGCCACTTCGGAGCAGACTCTCAGCACTGTTCTGGTAAGAAAAGAAGATAAGTCGCAAAAGCCAATCTGCTATGTGAGTAAGGTCCTCAGGGATGCCGGACTCTGTTATCCAAAGATAGAAAAGATGGCTTATGCATTAATCATGGCAGCCCAAAAACTCCGAACCTACTTCCAGTCTCACTCGGTGGTCATTCTTACTGACCAGCCACTTAAACCAATTCTCCACAAGTCCGAGTCCTCGGGGCGCCTTATGAAGTGGTCCATAAAGTTAAGCCAACATGATATCAGCTATCTGCCCCGAACTGCTATCATGGCTCAAGTTCAGATTCTGATGTTATCAGGGTCGAAACAGTAAGCAAAATCAGGAACAACAACATAAGTGGGTTCTTTTATATAAAGAGTGGCATGATTAATGACTATTATGAGTCTAAATCAATGTGTGATACAAATCATGATGTAATAGGTATCAAATCAGCAAGCCACATTTTTTTCTCAACTCAAAAGAAAGTAAAATTAACACATACATCATACAACATATATCTACAAGTCAAAGTGGTTCTTAATTTCATGTGTTCAAATAATTAAATAATAATTAGATCTAACTAGTTGTGAAATGAATATATCAATGAAAGATTGTGACTCTTATGATCATGGAATTGATAAGGATGGCAACAAGTAGAACGAGATCATCAAATGATAAGCCAAAGGGGAGTTGCAACTACAATCTACTTGTGATATTTTCAAATAAAAATTTGTACTAGAACAACAAATCGTACAAGAGGATACTTGCCTTGATTGGATGAGGGCGTTGATCGACGATCGAGATCGAATGGATCAGATCGGCACGGATCTTGATGGCGATCAAGATAGAGAAAGGTCAACGACTGAGATCGCTTTGATCTGGTGATCAAGATCTAATGAAAGATCAGATGGCCCAGATCTCCCTGATGATGAAGATGATGATGATGATCAAGATCGATCGATCTAATGGCTGCGATCAAAGGAAGCTTGATGATCTTCATGATCGTGATGGTCAAGAGGAAATCGGACGGCCAAGATTCAAACGATCAAGAATCCAACAACATTGTTAATGGCTTCGGTACTGGCTTGATGGCAGACGGCGACTAGTTTGCGGTGGCTAGCTGGCGGCGATAGTCTGGCGCGGTGGTGTAGTCGCGGCGATATGGGTAGGACGGTGACAATAGGGAGCCGACGGTGATCGGGAGAAGGAGATGAAGTTGGTGACTGTGGTTGCTCTATTTCGGTGGCAAAACAGGGGAGGGCTTGCTAGCGATGCACAGTCGTGGTGGCGGGGATGCGACAGTGGAGATGGGGTGCCGCAATGTCGAGGGTAGCTCGACGGTGGGATGCACGTTAGGCTCGACCATGGGTGCTTGAGTGGGGCAGCGATGATTGCGATAATGGCTAGGACTTCGAGGTTCAGTAATGGCGACGCTTCGATGGGGTGATGACTGTGGGCAGAGCTCGACGTGGAAGACCAGCAGTTGCAGTGGAGATGAGGGCAGTGCTGAAGGTGAGCAGGAGGCGCTCAGGGGTCGAGGAGACTCGGACCACAGGGACGACGAGGGCGATGAACGGGGAGGAAGATGGGGGTGAACGGGGTGAGGGAGAGATAATGGAAGAGAGAGATGGAGGGTTTGCGGCTAGGGTTACACGGTAGGGGTAGTAGGGTTAGGTTAGGTTTATATAGGGTATTTATATATAGGGTTATGGGTTTTGGATTAATGAGTTGAATAGGATAGGATCCAATAAGAGAATAGGGTTTTGGGTTATAAATCAATTAATAGGTTTAAATACAATTAGGGAAAAATAATAAGCATGATAGGGGTTTATAAAATATACATATACATTAAGTCAAATAATGAATACGTATAAAATAGAGTATCTTCGGCTTAAAATAAAATAATAATAATGTTATTATTAAAAATAAAAATAATGGTACTTCAAAATAATAACACTAACAAAAATGATACTGGTAATAATAATAATAGTAATACTATTAATAATTATAATGATAACAATAATAATAAAGATGATATACATATCAAAATAGGATTTCAGATAAACAAGTTTATTAAAATCTAATGAGTAATAAAATAAAATATAAATAGTCGATCACTTAGAAATAAAAAAAATAAGGTTAGAATATATTATTATTTGAAGTAAATATAATTTTCGGTTCGAAAAGATTTTAGTAGAAGGTCCAAATCGAGTTTAAAATCGTAATGAATTTATAAATAATCAAAGTACAGAAAATATTCAGAAAATATGTATTTACGGGAACGGGGGTTACAATATGGATATAAATATATTAATTTGGAGATGTAATTGTGTTTGATCACATTTAACAAAAGGTCTTCACATGTACATCTCAACAAACTTTTTCTATCTCTTTTTTTTACCTCTTTCAAAATCATACATGGTTAACTACATGAAAATATGACAATAGGGAATTAACTTATGCAGTTTGAGGTGATAACTGCATTAGTAAATAAATTGCTACTTATGGCTGGCTCCAAATCAAATATGAAATCTCTTATGTTGAAGTCACACATAGCAAGTAATTTTGATCCACTATTGTTGTAGATTCACAATACTCTTTTTCAATCTTGAGCTGCTGATAAATGATCCTGCAATATATGAACCAATAAACAACTTAATTCTACTTCAGAGTACATCAATGACTACTACCAAATATCTATATAAATCATCCTTCAAGAAGACGTGCATATTATTTACTTTTTACAGGGCTTTTCATATGCTGCATCGTTCACGGAAATGTTTCGTAGGCACGTGTCCACAGGCAAACCTAGTATAATATAAATTACATACTGTTAAAATACGTTTTGCAATAACTAGTCCACAATGGGGATACGGCAAAGCGACAAGTGGGATGATTCTCTTTTGAATCATCCAATCACTATCTATCCAATGACAAATTAAGCCCATCATCAAAATATCGTTACTACCTTTCCAACAATCGGAAATTAATGATACTCTACAAGTTAAAGAACACAATAGTGCGATTAAAGCGTCTCTCATTTCATTGTAAATTTTAAAACAATCAGACTTTAGTGTGTTCTAGAAATTCTTCTAAAATGAGGATTTAGTACTTTTTGGTTGAAAGATTCTACATTCCTACTCTCGGAATATGAAAAATGTAGCTCATCCTTAATAACTAGTCAGGCCATTTCTCAACGAACAAGTTCGGGATCATAGGGTTGGCTATCTATTTGTCCGGTCACAGGGTTGATTTTTTGTTGGCCTTATTGGTGTTGTATTAATTCTATTTTTGCACTTAAAATGTGTCATTTAATTGTACTTGTTCCCTCACCCTTCTTCCATTTGTAACTCTTGTCACAATATTTACACATCTTATGTCCTACACTCGGATTATTCTTATCGGCAATATAGTCATAAAATCTATGTCAATCACTTGTTTTCCCACTACTAGTGGATTCGGTTTGTTGTGTTTGTGTCTCAACATCATGCATTTCTTCTTCTATTTCATGAATAGGGATATCGTGAGTTCCTACCACAAGATTATATGTAAATTCGGGTTCAATTTGTGGGACTGTTAGAAGCCGACGTGAAGTACCGGTGGAATCTTGTCCACTTTGGCTACGGTCGCTACCTCGTAATCTAGACAAAAATAAAGTTATTCAACTACTGTAGTACAATGTCTAAAAATCTAAAACAAATATGATAAAAAAATTATGAGGTATATGTTAAAAATTTAATACAAAACAAAAAATTATGAGGCATATGTTAAAAAATTAAATCTAAAAAACAATTGTAGGATTGAGAGAGAGAAAAGCGAAAAACCAACAAACAAATATGATAAAAAAAAATTTAGAACTACAACAAAAATCAAGACAATATGAGGTTTGTGAAATTTTGATACATACTTCGCAGATAATCGGATATAGAAATGCGAGAGAAAATACATAACACCCCGCAAAATTGAGTTATGACAATTTTGCCCTCGTGTGTTACAGACGTGTATTTTGTACTGTTACGGGTAATATCCGTAACGTATTTTAATACGTATTTTGTATTCAGACTATTTATGCATTTTCTGTCTTCTCAAGATTCATTTTATCCTATTTGAGCCAACTAAAATACTAATTTTTCCATCTTTGTGTTTTTACATGCATTGCACGTGGATGCACGCGTCAATTATGTATATTTTACAGTTACATGTAATATTTTCAATGTGTTTCAATTATTTATTTTTATGACGTATTCGAATTCGTTTTATAAACAGAAATTCATTTTTTTTATTTTAATTAAAATATATTTTATACGTGCAGTGCACGTGTTTTCTATGTACGTATTGATTACAGTATTGAATGTGTATAAAAATATATTTTTCTTATGTTGTATTTCGATTATTTATAAAAAATTTTCCGTTGATAAGATAGATTTCATATTTGAACATTTATTTTTACGTGCAATGCACGTGCAATTTCATCTCATTTTTCATCCTAAAATATTTTTTCTAAGTATGCATAAGTTCTTCTTAATTTTATCTCATTTAGTTGTCTATTTCTTATTTAGAACCCATATGCCTAATAGATGATTCTAAGCCCATTAAAATAAATTAAATAAATAAAAATGAACCAAGCCCACAAGAAATGCCCAGTAAGAGAACCCTACAATTAGTTGTACATTTTTACACTTGTTTGTAACAACTAGTAGCTACACAAATATAAATATAAAAATATATTAAAAAATGAGAGGGCGTGCACTTGTGCACTACACGTGCACGTGTATGCACTTGGAGCCATTGGCCGACCTTGCTTTGGGTAGTGGGAGAGTGGGAGAGTGGGGTGAGTGGGTGGTTACTTTGAGTGTGAGACTAAATCCTAGCCATTCATTTTCCCTATATAAGCCTCCCTCCTATTGTTTGTCTTTTGCACCAACAATAAGAATCAAAAGAGAGAAGAAAAGCAAGAGAGTTAGAGAGTTTTGTCTTGCAATTCTTGGAGGCTTGGTGTTGTTATTGTTAGGAGGAGAAGGGCTAGGCGATCGTGTTGGAGCTAGGAGCTTTCTAGAAATTGTTTTTCTACATTACAATCTTCATTGAGGTGGGTGTTTCTTGAATCGTTTCTAATTTTAGTACTAGTTGATATATGGTTTAGTTGTTAAATTTTGATTGAGATGATGAATGTTGATATCTGGTGTAGTTGTTATTTTAATTATGTCATGATGTAGTGATTCAAATAAATGACTAGCACTCTTGTTAAATTAGAAAGAGGAAAAAAAAGTACCATCTAGGGAATTGTTGGAATGAAAAATTGATGCATATTAGAATGTTCACATAATAGTCAAAATAATGCAACTTGTATGAAAGAGCTTTGAAAAATCTACTATAGTGAAGAAATATATAGAAATAGTCTCACTAGTGCATGTTTTATTGTAACCCCCATTTTTGATAATAAGTATTTTCCGTATATTTTCTATAATTTGATTTTTATAAATTTATTTTGTGCTAAATTCTTTCAAATCTTTTATTAAATTGTTTTCTAATCGAAAACTTCATTCATTTCGAATAATGGTGTATTTTGATCTTATTTCTATTTCCAATTGATCGAATATTTATATTTTAGCCCAAATCTAATATGTAATTACTATTTGGAATTTTTATGAATTTGTTGAACTCAAATTTTATTTTGAGATTCATGCTATTGTTATTATTATTATTATTGTTATTATTATTATTATTATTGTTGTTACTATTATGATTATTTTTATTATTTTTATTGATGTTATTGTTATTATTATTAGTATTATTACTATTATTTTTATTGTTATAATTATTAGTATCAACATTCTTATTATCATTGTTAATATTATTATTATTATTACTATTATCAGTATTATCTTCGTTATTGTTATTATTTGCATTATTATTATTTGGATTGTTAATATTGTTATCATTATTATTTTGTTAAGCCTAAAACCCATACCCACTCTTATTGGATCCGACCCGCTACTCAAAAACCCAATATCTTTATTAAATCCCTATAAATACTACTCTAAAACCCCTACCCTAACCCTAACCTAATCAATACCTAGCCGCCCCTACTATTCACCCCCTTCTTCAACCTCCCGCAACCTCCGTTGTTCCCTCTCCTTCCCCGCATCCCCTTGAGCTCATCTAACCCTTTTCGTCGACCTTTCACCTTACCTACTGTCGCACCCCCTCACCTCATCGCCCGACAAGCACCACCACTCGACTACCCCCGTCATCCCGAACCTCTCCTTCACTATTTTTATGCCAAAACCTATTGCTATACCCAACGACGCTCCAATCCTCCATCATTGACCATGTCCCCGTTTAGTTCGCCGTCGAGCTGCAACTGCACCCCCGACCGCCGCACACAGCCGCCCTGAGCGCCGCCATCGCAGTGCACAGCCACTGTATGACTTTGCTATTTGGTGGTTGGGATTCGGTGTGTGTGTTTGGTGTTTGCTGTTTGGGTAGAGAAGGATCTTTGGTTGCTGTGTGCTGTTTTGTGGAATGGATCAGCCAATTGCTGTTGGACAACTCGTTGTATGCGGTTTTGCCTCTTGATTTGTTGCAGTTGGATCTTTGCACGTAGATTGCATGTGTCTCTTTGATCCTGATTGCAATCATCACATCGATGTTTGCTTGGTTGGTGATCGTCGCCATTGCCGTCGAGATTCTCATCCCGTTATTCTAACATATTCGGATCTAATGTCGTCTATAAGGCAAGTCACCATCCTCTTGAATTGTGAATTGAATCAAATTCAAATTTTGTTGAAATTTTTGCAAGTAGATCCTATTCATTATCATATCGCTGTATTGATTATCTTCATTGGGTCTATTGAGGGTTTACGTGAGCTAACCCCGAGATTCTTGACATCGTGCCACTTTTGACTCTAAAGATTGGACCTTTCATACATTCGTATAGAATTGGTAATAGGGTTAACCGTATAATCGTGACACAAATTAATTATTGTAGAAACAACTAAAAGGTTGTATGTTTGGTTGATTGTTTGTTGTTTGATCGATGATAATTTAGTGTATGCATATAATTTTAGTCTTATTAATCATGTTTTATAACCATCATGTTGATTGAGAAGTTTATCGACTAGTGGAATCGATACCCGTCATGTTTAATTAATTTATTTTCAAGAAAACTACACAAAACCTGTATACTGATTGCTAGCCTGTATGTTGACTGCTGTTTTTGAACCAGTAAATGATCTTAAAATGAATTACTTTCTGAATATGAATTGTAGACTTATCTTTATAGTTTCCAGAACATCTTTAATTTCTAAATTCCGATTTGTGTAGCAAACGTTATGCCCGTTTTACTACAGCTGTATTTTTACTTTCAGATTTTCAGATTCTTGTATCTTGCATGCTTAAACAGTAAAAAAGCTGATCAAATGTTAAAATTTTTCTCTGATAATTTCTAGATTGTTAATAATCATGTTTAGGATCCTACAAAATATTTTTAATGAATTTATTATTGACTTTTGCTGATTCAAAAATTATAATTACATGATGTCGAATTTTTGTCTGAACATGAAATCTGTAAAGAACAATGTGATTGACCTAGCTACTATTGTCGGATTTTGAACTTTAATTATGCGTTGGAACCGTGTGGAAGTCTGGTTTCTAGAACTTCTGACGGATTCAGTTTTCGATTTCTGAAACAACATGTAATTACATTTTTGTACAGACTACTCTTGTTGTACAGAATTTTATATTCTAGATTTTAATTGCTGAATTATTCCTACATCGTAGTATTGCATGAATCGAAGTGTGTATGATATATTGCATGATGCTAATAAGTTATTATCATCGTTAACCATCCTATTGTTTCCGTATTGTTATTATCGTTCAACTAATATCTCAAATTGCATATTGTATTGTTGCATTGATAAATAATTAATAAACTGGGGTTTAAGGGATTGATTGGAGTAGTTGATAATATAGTGACTATACACTGAAGTGTGTGCCATATTTTCCAAAATATTTTGTGTTGGCTATTGTTATCGTTATCGGTTTATTGTTGGATTACTGACACAGTATCCCAATTGATAGTGTGTTGTTTATTGTTATTAAGCCAACCAGTGTGCACCAATGCTGCAAATACCGTTATCGTGTCATGTACTTGATCTATAGAATCTTTGTAATCCATGTTTTCTTTTTTTTCTGTATTTTGAGTGTATTTTCTTTTTCCATTTATTTGATTCTTATTAGATCTCTTTCTGGACCGTATATTAGATCTTTTTTTTCAATATATATTCTTTTGTTGATTTGTCGTCGCATTTGAGTTCTTGATTTTAACTGTCAGTCTGTTGTTCGTCTCGGTTTATTCGAGTTTCTATTTTGTTCCTCATTGTTATCTATTCATGTCCTATCTTTATTACTTGTTCTTTTTGCTCTATCTTGATTATCGGATCTGTTCCTACCCTAAATCTATTTGGATTCCTTTTTTTTTGTTAAACCCATTATATCCTATTTCTACTTATAACCCCTTACCCATTTGCATATCCTACCTGTTATCAATTATACCCAAACCCATTAATTCCCCTACCCGAAAACCCCCCTGCACTCTAACCCTAACTCTTTTCACCCTATATATATATTTTCCCCCATGCATCCAGCCGTCACCTCCATCCTACAATCCTAGCCTCAGCCGCTTTACCATCTCACCCGTAGCTTTCTGCTCTCCTTCTCCTCAGCATGTGTGCACCCATCATCCTCGACCTCCAAGTCCAGCCCTCTCCCTCTCTCCTGGTCGCACTATTCCTTCCGAGCACTGCTCCTCCCTATCTCCGCCCTACCCTCCTATTCCCCGTGCTCCCTCGACTGCTCGCGACCCACCTCAGCTAGCCACGACAGCCGCTAGTGTTGGTTTCCCCGACGCCAGCCAAAGGACAGCAACAATAGCACATCACTGTGTGTTGTGCTTTCCTCCGTCGACTGACCAGCCCGTAGCCCGTCCGGTGTCGTCTTAGTTCACCGTCCTCTCTCTCTCTCTCTCTCGTCATCGTGCTCTCGGTGTAGGGTGTGCGTGCTATTTTGAAACAACTAGGGATGACAACTTTTCGGATGTATATATGCATGCTATTTTGTGATATCGTGTGCTTTATGTGTTATTCGTGCAATAACTTTTCATGAGCTTGCAAATACCCTGTACTATGTTGTTTGGACATCTAGTACACTATATTTCATGTTTGAGTTGATTTGGATGAGTTTTACATGAACTAGATGATTTTATGTTCGAAGAATAATTCTGTATTTTGATCAGTATTTTAGATCCTATTAAGAGGTCAGTATATGAAAATTATTTGTGAACATGAATTGTAGAGAATTCTGTCTATTTTCCAACCCCTTTGACAGATCTCAGTTTCGTTTTAAGAGTTGTGAGTTATGTTTATTTTACTACAGAGGTGTAGAGAGATTCCATATTTTGTTTTCTAATGAATTCTGAAGAGTAATCCATTTTTGTTCTAATGTTAAAAGTATTATTTTGATCCAATATTTTGCACAATACAACTATACTTAATTGGGATTAACCCTGAATTTTTGTGGATTTATTTGATGAGTTTTACAAACTGTTCTATGTTTCCAAACAATTACTATACATGCAGAATTTTCATACTGTTCAGTAAAAAACCTGATTTGTGACCTAATTCTATTTGCTTTTGTGTAAAATATTTGTAAATATGAAAGTTAGCCTATTGTGTCTATTTTATTACCCTTTTGAAGGATCTGGATTTAGATTTATATTTTGTGAGATATTGCAGCTTTCGTACTGCAGTGTTTATAATTTCAGACTTACAAAACTACCACATCTTGATGTTTCTGATTTTCGTTGACTAAACTATTTATATTGAAAAATTATAAAACTTTATTTTCTGATACTAAACATACTAGGGAATACCCCAGATTTTTCGTGGATTTAATCAGTAAGTTTTTATGCTGTTTTCCTGACTTTGAATACAATCTTCTGATTTCTTGCTGAACATGTATTCGGGATTCAAATCTGTTTTGCGACTTGTTTTTGTGAAATACCATATGATTTATATATATTTGCTGGATTCAGCCGGGAGTCTAGTTTCCAGATTCTTCGATGGATCCAGATTTGCATATTTGTAGCAACAAGAATTCCAGATTTAGTACAGTACTGTTTTGCTGTCCTGAACTAGAGTTTTCGTTGCACTGTTCTTTTATGAGTTATCTTTTACCTGTATATGTTTATCTATCACTCTAAACCTGTTACATGTTTATACCATGCTATTCTTACTCTGTTTTATGCACACACATGCCGGTCTGATAATAATAATAAATGACCAAGCCGGGATTTAAGGGAAAGATCTAGTAGTGGGAAATTATAGAAATGTGTACTTGGAAGGAGACCCGTATTTCCCATACTGAGCATCTGTTATGTGGTACGATACTGTTATACTGATTACATGACTGCACACTTCCCTATAGGAAGGTGTACTCGGAAGAGAACACGTAGGTTCTTACTATCTGATTACTGCCTGATTACTGTCTGATTACTGAGACCTGAGTACATGGCCATATATGATCCCCTACGAAATCTAAAACGTAATTTGTTTGAATGTAGCAACCATGTGGTAAAAGGATGGACGCATGAAGTGCTACCTAGTTATTAATAAACACAAGACTGTAAGAACTGACATCTTTTACACTGTTATCTGTTATCATCTGACTATTATCTGACACTGTTATCTGTTACTGTCTGATTGTTACCTTACATTGTTATGTGTATATCTATCGGTATACTGTTTGACACTTGACACATGTTACTTGTACTTGTTAGTATACCATGTTACTTGATTCTGTTTTCCTAATCCATGTTAGATATTCTATTCTGTTGATATGCCTATTCCATGCTATGTTTGTTTCTGCTGTTATTTTACATCTGTTTATTTATTTCCCTGTACTTGTATCATGCACTGCAAGCGGACCGTAACTTGCATTGACGGGAGTTTGTTTTCTTTTTCTTCTTCCTGCAATTTATTAAATTGCAGATCATGGTGATCAGCAGCTGCCACATGGTGTAGGTGATCTAACATGTCAGTTGCTGGAGTTTTTGCTATTATCAGTTCATGTTGCTTATTTGATCAACTGTCTCTGTCACTTGGATTTATTTGTAATTGGGGCAATGTAACCCAGGATTATTGATATATTCAGATCGATTTATTTGAGATTAATATATTTTGTTTCAAGTAATTATGTTGGTATTGATTCATATATACATGCTTGGTTGACTTTTCTTGCTTCCGACTCTGATTATTCTTGTGAAATATTGTAAAGATCCTGACAGCTTATGGATGATGAAAATCATTTGCTGAGTTTAGTCACGTATCTATATTCCGTATTCTCTTTTTGGGAAGTAGGGCATGATAAGGTTTTTAGTGGTATTAGAGCCCAGGTTTGGCTAATGTATTAGTTTAAGTGATATATTAGACAAGCTTGGCTCGATCTGGGATTGGCTCAACACTTCACAGACCATGCATACATAAATAAATTATAATCAACTTTGATCTGGATGCTAATTGTTTTTGATTTTGTGCAGACTATGGCTCGTAGAGGTTCTACTTTTCGTTCTCAGGATGATCAGCCTGTGATTGAGGCTGTTACCACTGTGTTGGAGCGGCTGATCAATATGCAGCAAAACCACAGTGACTTGGTGATGGCTTCTTTGGAAGCTTCTCGGGTTCCGCCACTCGCTGTGCCTATGTAGGCAACTCTTCTTCCCCGTCCAGGTACAGTCACGGACTTCATGAGACTGCATCCCGATAAGTTTTCAGTTACTGAGATACCTTTGGAGGCAGAACAGTAGTTGATCCGGACTGAGCAACTGCTTTTGGCAGCTAGGGTTGCTGATGCTGATAGAGTGGATGTGGTAGCCATCCAGCTGGTGGATCTGGCTCATATTTGGTGGAGGTCCGAGTCCGAAAGGCTCGAGCGACCGATCACTTGGGCCACGATCACTAGGGGCTTCCTGGAGAAGTTTTTTCTTAGCAACACTAGAATTGAGATGGAGCAACAATTCCTGGCCCTGAAATAGGTTGGTCGTTATTTCTATTATTGGAATTTTGTTACATATTGTCCATGCAATGTTGTAACATGAAACTTTCTTGAAACATGGCTCCAGGTATGTGGATGAGTATGCAGCTGAATTTACAAGACTTAGCCGCTTCACAGCCATTCTTGTGGCAAACGAAGAGAACAGGGCTCGTAGATTCACATTGGGGCTTGAGCGAGAGATTAGGGTGTAGCTTGTCTCTTTTCGCTTGCGCACTTATGCTGACGCTCTTGAAGCAGCTCGAGTTCAGGAGCAGGCTCGTGGTAGGTTGGCTCCTTCCCAGCGGACTATTCTGCACTCTGTCGTTGCTAGGCCTTCTGGTGGGCCTATTCGGAGGCCCGTTCCCACCCATCCTGTCAGGGCAGCTCCTTACCCTTCCACTGGTTCCCAGAGGGGTAATTTCTGTGACTTTTATCAGATGACTGGGCATGATCGCAAGAACTGTTGGCGCATCAACCGCTGATGCTTTAGGTGTGGCGCTGCCGACCATTCAGTGCGAGATTGCCCGCAGCAGCAGCATGTGGCTCTTCTAGCCAGAGTTCCGGTTTAGCAAGTGGCCCCAGCTCGTGGTCCTGTTAGGCCACCCCTTCCTCCGCAGTGCCAGAATGTCATCCAAAGGACCGCTGCCCCCAGAAGAGGTCAGGCTTTCAACCTGATTGCTGCTGATGCTGAGTCAGCAGAGGGCGTTGTTGCAGGTATATTTTGCTTTTGTTGTTTTATTGTTTCTCTTTTGCTTCTTTCATTTGTCCTACATTATTCTTTCAAATTATCTTCCTGCATTTTTTTTTCCTCATCCCTGTTCAACCATTCTTTTTCCTTGTCTCTTTTGATTCTATCTTAGGTGTTGTCCTTGTTTTCTCTTTTCCTGCTCATGTTCTTTTTTATTCCGGGGCAACTCATTTCTTCGTCTTTTCTCGTTTCGTGGCTAGCCATCAATTGGAGTGCAGCATCATGTGAGAGGCTTGGAACATTGTGACAGGTGGTGGAGTTGTCATTTGTTCCCGGGAGTGCAGGCAATATCCCGTGATTATTGGTAGAGCAGATTTCAAGGCCAACCTGATTGTAATTGGAAATTCAAGATTTGACGTCATTCTCGGTTTGGAGTGGTTGGGTGAATCCCACGCCATTATTGATTGTTGTGTTCCGGATTCTAGACTATGCAGAGTTTGAGTTCCATGCCGGGGAGACTCCCCTTGGCCGAGCTAAGATTGCAGCTGATCAGGTAGTTTATGCGATGGAATTGCATTCAGGTTGTGAGGCTGCGCTTCTAGCAGTGCGGGATTTCCTGGATGTTTCTCCAGAGGAGTTGCCTGGCATACCCCCAGATAGGGATGTAGAGTTCGGTATTGAAGTTCAGCCTGGTACGGCGCCGATACCGAAGAGTTCCTATAGGATGGCACCGGTTGAGTTAGCAGAGCTTAAGGTGCAGATTCAGGAGTTACTGGATTTGGAGTTCATCAGACCCAGTGTTTCACCGTGGGGTGCTCCAGTCCTTTTTGTCAACAAGAAGGATGGTAGTCTTCGATTGTGTAAGGATTATCGGGAACTGAACAGTGTTACTGTGAAGAACCGGTATCCGTTGCCCAGGATCGATGATTTGTTTGATCAGTTGAGTGGAGCGGCTATTTTCTCGAAGTTGGATCTTTGTTCTAGGTATCATCAGGTTATCTTGAGGGCGACTAATATACAGAAGACTGCATTCAGGACTAGATATTGGCACTATGAGTATCTTGTGATGCCGTTCGGGGTCACGAACGCACCTGCTATATTCATGAGTCTTATGAATAATGTCACGCCGCGCTTCCCACAATACGGGAATATGAGCACGTAATGTAGGCCCAGCGAATGATCATACATCATCCATAAGTTGTACCAGTCTAACTAAACAATATACAAGAAGAAACAACCACGCAGGCAAAGAATATAACCACATAAACAATGAATTAACTCAACGAGAATCATGTGTAATGCCCTGATTTTTCAATTAATGAAAAATTATTATTTTATTTTGCACGTAGTGTGCACGTGCAATATTTTGGTTGAATTAAATCTTATAATTATTTTCATTGTGATGTGTATGAACATTTAAATATGTGTTCTGAAGTTATTTTATACAAAAGCCTTTTTCTTTAAATAAATAGAAAGCCTTATTTTAATTAGATTAAAAGGCCTTTTTCTTAAAGCCCAAAATGTAATTTATTTATTTTATTTTAAAATAACTATTTTGGCCCAAAACTAAAGCCCATGGATTAATCTATTTTTTATTTAACTTGTCATGTAGAAGACAATTTTAATACTATTTTATTTTTGTACAAAATTTTATGTACAACTTTTTGGATCAAGTGGCATGCACGTGTATTGCACGTACACAAGCAACATGCACAAAAGTGCTAGGCCGGTAGTGATCTTTGGAGGGAAAACTCAAAATTTGAGTGGTAGTCATGGCATGGTGGTTATTTGGGTGTGGGTAGTTTTTATAACTCCTACTTTCATCTTGGCCTTCCATCCTACAACCAACTAGTTAATCCTAGCCCTCCATTCTATTTGATTTCTAGTATAAATACCCCCTCCCATGGCTAGTATTCTTATGCAAATTATATCTTTCCAAACCTATAGTCTAATAGCATTATTTAGTAGTAAGTTGTGAGTTAAAAAGATTAAGAGAATTGTGTGGGATTGTGTTGCATTCAAACAAGGAGAAGAAGGCCGGCATCATTCCAAGGAGAGGAGCTCGGTTTTTTGGTGGCTTGGAGCTTGTGCGCGCATCATCTAGGAGGAGGTGCATCTCGTCGCAAAGGACTTTTTGTTGCTAATTTTGTTTGTTCTCTCCATACAAGGTGGGTAACTTTTCCTATTTCTAATATAGGGATCCATGCTAGATTTAATTATCAAAATGATGCATGAAAAATATTAATAAGAATACACTTTAATTGGGAAGTTAGTCTATGAATTGATTGGAATGTATGATTAACTTGTATGTGGTTTTATTATTAATTTGAGTTGTGGGTTGATTCTCCTTATTTCTAGTTAGGAATATGCTAGTATTATATTGAACCATGAAGCATGAAAATGATTAATAAGAATGCACATTGAATTTGGAAAATGATCCCTAATTGATTGAATTGTTGACATGGAAATAGTATGTAATTCTATCGTTAAAATTATAAGTTGCATGTGTAATTAATTATGATCATAGATTGATGGAAGAAAATACATTTATTACCATCACAAATTATATGTAAAAGTTAGTACTTTGTTAATGCTAATTTATGTTTTGAAGAGATCTTTTTGGGAGATCTTTTTGAGTTATTGTGGGAATGAATAAATTCAAAAATAGATTTGTATGTTGAATAAAAGATTAATAACAGAAAATTAATGTAAGAAAATTGTGGATAAAAAGATTAGAAGGCCAATTGTTAAGCAATGTCAAAAATGAGAAATATAGTAGTTATAATGAAAAATTCATTGAATTGTGTGAAAAAATATATTTTTATTGGTACAAAAATTATTTTATGCATACTGGTATGAAAATCATGTGAGGGAAAGTCAATCTGGAATTTTTCAGTAACTTCTATAAAAGCAATATGAAACAAAGATTAATTGAACATCGAGACGTTTTTAACAACAGTGACAATTGATTCAAAAGGATTTTAAATTGTACTGTGACAACCTGAGCATGTAGCTCAAGTGGTCACTGTGTGCGGCTGTGTTCTCTGGGGTGACTGGTTCGAACTCCTGTGGCATACTCTCGTTTACATTTTTTAAAAAACATTAGAATCAGCGACAGAGAGTAATAAATACTCTCTGTCTCCTCCTTATATCGCCAGCGGCAATTGGCTTGTTGGTTGTGGCTTTCGGTTGTTTCCCTGTGGTGCTGGGTTCGATTCTTGCTGTCGGCAAGAATGAAAATTAATTTTTTTTGGGTTTTTAAGTGTCCAAAAATTATGAAAAAAATATGGTTATTCTCCTAAAAATGTAAGGGACTTTATAAAAATGATTTGGGGATTATTTGAATGAAATAAACTATGATTTGGAGATAAAATACATAAATAGAAATATGGTTATATATGTTTATTGATGTGAAATTATAACTTAAAAGAATAAGTGAAATGAAGGATTAGAAGTTGATTTGGCAAAAAGAAACTTTGTTGTGTGGCATAATGCAATTTATTCTCATTTGAGAAACAATATGAAGTATGTATATTTGTTAGTAATGTGAAATTTGATATGATGTGATAATTGATAAAGTGCATGAAATTCATGTACAGTTATGGACTTTTTGAACAAATTAGAAGTCATGAATTGAAAAGAGAATATACATGTGAGTATGAGAACTCAACATGGGGTATTTATGAGTTGGAAATTGTGAAATGAAAATTGAAATAAAAGAGTAGCTAAGTCTTCCCCGGCATTTGGAAATGAAATGAAATGAAATTAGACCAAGGTTGGTCATGTTGAAATGAATGAATAAGTTCGGTTTAGTGGAGAGGCTAACTCTAGAGATTTAATTTTTGTTCATGATTTTTGATAAAACTAAGGATTAGTACATAGTGGAGACGTGATGAAAGTAGAAGAAAAACATGAGTATGGGGGGCATCGGATTAGCGGTGTGAGAGCGATCCACAGGCTGCCTGCTTGATGCGTCAAGACATGGCGTGGGCGCTATTCCAGAATTATCGTCCCGGTGGCGACGCTCGTGGGATGTTCGAGTGGCTATGGGTGGTGCCATTGTTCCATGGCGGAGGCTGAATTGTCCATAGGTTGCTTGCTCGATGCGTCGTGTCAGTGCGTGGGATTCCCCTCCAGGCTGCCTGGACATGGGCTCATAGATCATAGGACATCTAAGACACTACCGTAGTTACAGTAGTAGATTAAGTCATAACGAGGGGATTGAACCCTACAAAGATGAAGAACGAATAAGGGCTTGCTCTCGGACCTATGTAGTATGGGATGCATAGAATCCGAACAAGTGCGCATTAGTGTCATGTAACATAAATAAATGCATTAAGGATTAAGTGCACAATCACAACACGACATCCATAGGGTAGTCCCTTTAGTTTGAAATGTGACAAGGTTGTGTTTGTTAAATATAGAAAATTGAGTTATACTATTTCCGGCATAGAGAGGATGGCCGTGTATAATGTTCGTCGATTGAATAAACTGACGTACCCACAGTCTTATGTGCAGGTAAATGACATGTCAAAAGTTAAAGAGGAATGGATGCTTAAAGATTATACCATGTTGTTGTACATTTATTCAATTGTTGTAATTTTTACTTCCGTTGTGCAAATGTAAAGTGTAATATTGATGTAAACTCTGATGTAAAGTGAAAAGTTTAAATTTCCTTGTAAAATTGTACTCAAGAAAGTGAAAAGATCCTGTAGAACATCTCGAATTCAGTGTTTTTGGGATTCGGGGCGTTACAGATTGAAATAAATTCACCAACTAATAATCCAACATCTGAGATAAAAAAAAATTCGGGTCATAAAGCCAAAGAATACAAGGTATGATAAAAAGAAATACAATAAGCAAATAACAAGAGATAGCTAAGTGGTCTAGTAGTCCAGCTCCAATCATCAGACAGTTTGCTCACCAATTCCTTCTGGGATTGCTCCTTCGGTACCTGTTAATACTTGGTCTAAAAATAAAGAAAAGAGTTCCCTTATAGCAAGTCGTGGGCAGCAAGTAGAGAAAACAGAGGATAAAGGAAAGCATGTATATCAAAGAAAAGGGACAGTGTAACGCCCCGAATTCCAAATACAACTGAATTCGAGAGTTCTACAGGATCTTTTCACTTCTTTCGTACAATTTTATAAGGAATTTAAAACTTTTATTTCAACAATAATTACATCAGAGTCTTTTACATCAATAAGCAGCGGAATTAATAAAATACAACAATAATGAATGTACAATTGTTACAACTTTAACATTTAAGTAATCAACAGCATCATCAATCATCTTTATATCTTTATGTAACTCCATTTCCTGCATATAGAACTGTGGGCGCGTCAGTTGCTTACAACTGACAAAATATTATACATGGCCATCCTCTCTATGCCGGAAACAGTATAACGATTCTTAAATACTTTAGCAAACACAAACTTGATCACAAACAAAGCTACAAAGGGACTATCCTGTTGATGTCGTGTGGTGCGGTGCACTTAGTCCTTAATGCATTCATTTATATTACATGACACTAATGCGCACGTGTTCGGATTCTATGCATCCCATACTACATAGGTCCGAGGGCAAGCCCCTTAATCGTCCTCCATTTTTGTAGGGTTCAATCCCTCGCCATGACTTAATCTACTCTTGTAACTACGGTGAGTATCCTAGATGGTCTATGAGTACAAGCACGTGCCCAAGACCCTGGAGGGGAATCCCGCGCCATGTCTTGACTCATCAAGCATGCATTCTGCGGTAATTCAGCCTCCTCCCTGAACACAATCCTCTTGCAGTCACCAAAACATCCCACAAGCGTGACTAAAGTCCGATCATTCTGAGTTGTGCCCGCGCCATGTCTTGACTCATCAAGCATGCATTCTGCGGCTCACACACCCGCACCGTAAACTCTAGTTCTCATACCCGTGTTTTCTCTCACTTTCATTACATCTCCACTATGTATCTATCTGTAATTTCAGCAAGTGTCATAGACGTTCCATGATTACAAGCACGTGTCCAAGACCCTGGAGGGGAACCTCGCGCTATGTCTTGACTCATCAAGCATGCGTTCTGCGATAATTCAGCCTCCTCCCTGAACACGATCCTCTTGCAGTCACCAAATATCCCACAAGCGTCGCCAAGATCCCGATCATTCTGGAGTATTACCCACGCCATGTCTTGACTCATCAAGCATGCATTCTGTGGATCACATCCGCATCGTAGACTCGAGGCTCCCATACTTATGTTTTTCTCTTACTTCCATCACAGCCTTACAAAGTTTGTTTTAAAGAAAATCATCACAACCTAGAGCTAGCTTACCCTACCGGACTTAAATCAACAACAGAGACAGTCAGCCTACCTGGCTACTTCTCAAGAGACGCCCAACCCTCAACGGTTAGCTCTCAAATTATAAATAATACTGCCGGTCACTGGGGTCTCGCCCAGCCTCTAGATTCCAACAACTATCTCATTCTAGAGATCAACAATATTTCATAATCAATCTCCAATAATAATTCCATTTCTTTTGTTCACAAACTCTTTCTCAAAACATTTCTTTTATAATCTCATAACATGAGAACAATTAAATCTGATTTCTTTATCAATTCCATCTTTCACAACCTTGTGTGCATTTCACAATAAAACTCAGTCGCATATTAATAATCATAAAATCTCATATTCAACTTATTTAACTTTCATTTGTCAAGGATCAAATCCAAACTCAAGAACCAGAAAATAGTTCGGTTCAGTCGACTGGTGGTAGTATCAGTCGACTGTTCCGTGAGTACTTTGAACATCAAAAACAACAGTCAGCTCGATCCAGTCGACTGTGAAAGCAGACAGTCGACTGCTCTACGAGACTTGAAACTTCAGTAATAACACGGTCGGTTCAGTCGACTGTCGACCAGGAATCAGTCGACTGTTCTGCGAATACTTTGAAAAACTCAACATCAAAATTCAGTACAGCAACAGTCGACTGTGAAAGTAATCAGTCGACTGTCCTGCCGACGAAAACCCAACTTCTTACACTTGCCAGTCGACTGTGGAAGGTATCCAGTCGACTGTCAACTTCACCAATTTCATCTTTGCATATATTTTTCAACCCTTTATTTGATTTATACTTCCATATAAAAATATAGATCATTTCCAAAATATATTCCTTTTAAAAACAATATCGTATATGTTCTCAAATAACAAGTTTCTCATTTTTCAATGAAATCTTTAAAACTGTATCAAAAACATGTTTTCCAATCAACTTTCCAAATGAACTGTGCCTTTTATCAAAATCGCTTTTAAAAAATCTCTATACTTACAAAATAGGTATTTTAGAACTGCACTTCTTTGACAATAAAAAATTCTTTTATACATATTTGCATCATTTTAAATACTATTTCAACCATGCATCATACAATCAAAACTTGCCAAATGGCACACATTCTTACATGCAAATATTCGAACAATCATCATAACATATTTAACAATTCACATCAATCGCATTAATTAGAATTTAGCCATTAAACTCTACAACAACTAGCATGTAATCTCATCATACCAATTCAATTTCAAATGAAACATATATCATCTATCATGCATTTTCTACTCCTAATTTAGAAAGCATTTAAGAAACACCAACCTAAATTGAAGATTTGTTATCCAAATGAACTCCTACAATTAGAAGCTCCTAAAGAAAGCTCCAATTGCAACCTCCTCGAAATCCGTGCACCAAAGCTAGCCCCACACTCCATTCCCATTTCGGCAAGCATCCGTCAAGAGCATCTCCATCCCCACTCCATTCGGCAACAACAAGGACAAGCTCCCATCTTCTTTCATGTACGCATACTATGTATGTACATATATATACATTAGTATATGTATATAGGCAAGTGGAATGGTTATTAGGTAGAGAATGGACAGAGCTTTGCTGGTTTGATGGTTGCTTTCGGATTGACAAGAGAGAAGGGAGAAAAGAGATGAGAGAATGAGAGATTAAGGGGGTACTTTTGTAAGGAAGTAGTAGGGTAGTTAGTATAACTACCTTCCACATGAACACCACTAACTCCACTTCTAAAACTTGTTTTCCCTCCCTCCTTTCAAAATCAAAACTCCAGGATTTCCCTCCTCTCTAAGCAGCCCGGTCCCCCAAAATTTGTGTGCACATCGCACGTGTGCACGTGCACGTGCTTTGTGTACAAAACAATTTATTTATTTAATCTTTTTAAAACTATTATTTATATATGTAATAAATATGTAAAATTAACCTTAAAATTATACTTATCATGCACAATTAAAATAGAAAGAAACATTTCATGAAAATTTATTTCGAAGGAAGAACGCGCTTAAACACGTGCACCAAAACACGTGCGTCGCCCGTAGAATCTCAAAAATAAAAAAATTGATTTTATCAACCTGAAAAATATTTATAATTAATTGGAATGCAATGTAAGAATATATTTAATATACATATATGATAATGTACTCAAACATACAGAAAGCACGTGTATTGCACGTAAAAATTTATTTTAATAAAGATAGTCAAAAATTGAATTTTCGTTTACAAAACAAATTCAAACATGTTTAAAAAAATAAATTATTGAAATCCATTGAAAACTTTGCACGTAACGGTGGAATACCCAAAATCGACACGTGCATCGATAATACGTAAAAAAACACGTAAAAACTCAAAGATTGAAATTTAGCATTTGAGTTGTCCCAAATGTGATTTTTAAGAATACGAGATTGTATAAATAATTGGAATTCAAAATACATATCAAAATGCGTTATGGTTATAGTCAATAATAGTACAAAATGCACGTGCGTAACACCCGAGGAAAAAATTGTCATTTAAATTTTGCGGGGTGTTACACTCTCCCCCCCTTAGAACAGTTCCGTCCCCGGAACTCACTATGGTAAAGGCTGTATTTTGTACACACCAAAGAAAGTATCAGTATAACATATAGAAAAACTGCAAATATTAAGAAAATATACATAGCATAAAAGTAAGCAATGTGGAAAAATGAGACAAAAATCTATTTAAAAAATTTATGAATATCAAAATTTTACAAGAACTAAACAAGAAAACTAGGAAAGTAGCATAAGAAAACAAATACGACAATAGAGTATAGTGTATTTTGAAAAGAGTTTACGTACAAAAATACTATTAAGTAAACCATTAGGTAAAATGATAAATGAGCTTAGTCATTAATTTGTGAAATAATTTCAGAAAACAAATGCAATAAAGAAAAACATAGGTAAAGAGGTACTTTATAAATAGATTCAATACAAAAAAAATTTATCAATGTAATAAATAGTAAAAAGTCGCAAACTAAATTGATACTATATGACAAAAACTAGCAATTTAACGGTTTGAGAAATATCTGAGAAGGGAATATAGTAAAAGTATAGACAACATAAAATAATTCTGTATACAAATTAGTATCATAAAATAATTTGTAAAGTAACTTTAATAATTATACATACAATTTGAAAATTAGGTATACATCGAAATACTTTTGAATTATTCAGTAGAGCGAGAAAACCAACTTACAAAAAATCACATACTCGCATAGGCGAAAAATTATATAGCATGATATGAAAATTATAAATGATCTGTTGCAGTCAAACAAGACATCGTAGTTGTAAAACGTATTATTGAAAGTAGTGCGAAAACTAGTTATATAACAAAGAAAGTACAGACAATGAAAAAAGATTTTGTATATAAATTGATATCATAAGGTGATTTGTAAAGTAAATACAATAATCATAGGGGTATGATAAAAATGAAAAAGCAAAATCCAAATAATTTCGATTTGTCAAGTAGACCAAGAAAATCAGCATACAAAATTATGTATATACATAGACGGAAATTATAGGGCAAAACAACAATATCGTGATACAAATTTCATAAATGACGTGTAGGAATAAAATAATATATTATGGTAGTAACAATGCAAAACTAATTATATAGAGGTGAATCATGAATTATAACAGAAGTATACTAAATAAAATTTGTTAGGTGAGTAGCCACCAAATTTAAAATAGCAAAATACAATAAAGTGGTACGAAATACTAACTCACATAAAATACAGAGTACTACAAAGAAGACGGCAAGATAGTTGAGATTAAGCGGTAAATACACAAGTTTGATAGATATAGAAATCAGTATAAACAGTATAATGCTAGGTTGCAAAATAGTATAAAATAGTATAAGCTAGTACCAAATGAAATAGTTGTAAGTGAATACCACAGGAAAACAAGGTAGGGGTCATCTAAGTATAATATTTCCTTTTGGTTTAGGTTCGTCTCACTGATATCCAACAGCAGACTTGCCTATCTTGATCTCAAGTTGCATAATTGCTTCTACGGTATCCGGTTGCAGTTTGCCTTCTGGACATTCGGTTGCAAACCTTGCCTCACCGACATCCAGTTGCAGTTTGCCTTCTGGACATTCAGTTGTAAACCTTGCCTCCCCGACTTCCAGTTGCAGTTTGCATCCAATGATGTCTAGTTGCAGATTTGTCTTCTCGACATCAAGTTACACCAAAGAGGAAGATGAAAAGAGGTAATCTTCCATATATACTTGGATATGAGATGTTTAATAGAGTGTGGTGTTTATGTTTGAAAAATCTATGATACAGAAAAGATCTTACACAACGAAATGTCAAAATAGGTGTATAGGTAAAATATATGCACATTTTGGTAGTACAAATGAAAACATTAATGAAGTAATGTAGCAAATTAGGGCTATAGACAAACAATTATACATAAAAATAGTAATGTAAGAATTGGAGGATGGTGAAATTATATGTATAGTAAATATTTTGAAATACATGACACATATAAAAATTCAATGGAAAACATATGTAGTAATCAAGAATCTAAAGACAATTTAGAATTAGAGGATAGAGTAAAGTATGAATAGCGTAAGTTACAGAACTAATGAATATAACAAATAAATTAGTAGATAATATGTACTAACAATAATATTGAATGCAGACAATAAATCAAATTAGTATGTTGTATTTATACGGATAAAATATTTCAATCTTGTAAAAATACACTAAAGTTTATGGGAAAATATAAGATACTGAAAGAATATCGTATCAGAAAATCAAATCATGTAAAATGAATGCATATAAGCAAAATTCAAAAACTCAAAATGTAATAGTGAATGAAAATACTAGTTGTAATATAAATTCAACAGAATGCATGAAGTAATAGTGAACATAGACGAATAATCATAACGTGACATAAAACACGAAACAAAAAACTTTGAGAGGCAATAAGTTCAACAAAATCAAAACTAAGGAAAATAGACGAAATACTAGGCATTAATATGATTTAATAGTATAGAAAAATATTTATTTGGAAAATATTAAATGTTGAAAGTATCATGATGAAAATCCATGTAAAATAATTTGAAGGAATGTGTGTCTATGTGTAAGGTATCATGAATGACGGTTCAAATCAACCACGCTTCCACTGCGCCACTCTGATACCCAGGGAAAATGAGCTCGCATACAATCTCAAATCAATGTATACGAGGAGAGCATCGTGAATGAATGTAAATTCAATAACAACTTCCATTCATGACTCCAACCATCCAATAGGAAAAAGAGGAGGAAAGACATCAGCCTATAGAGCAACACAAATGTAAATCACTTACATTTAAATCTCTATAACTGAACTCACACTCTAATGTCCACTTCTAGGGTGTCGTTTCTTATAAATTTGTACTACTTAGAAACCTGGCTCTGATACCACTTGTAACGCCCCAAATTCCAAATACAACTGAATTCGAGAGTTCTACAGGATCTTTTCACTTCTTTCGTACAATTTTACAAGGAATTTAAAATTTTTATTTCAACAATAATTACATCAGAGTCTTTTACATCAATAAGCAGCGGAATTAATAAAATACAACAATAATGAATGTACAATTGTTACAACTTTAACATTTAAGTAATCAACAGCATCATCAATCATCTTTATATCTTCATGTAACTCCATTTCCTGCATATAGAACTGTGGGCGCGTCAGTTGCTTACAACTGACGAAATATTATACACGGCCATCCTCTCTATGCCGGAAACAGTATAACGATTCTTAAATACTTTAGCAAACACAAACTTGATCACAAAACAAAGCTACAAAGGGACTATCCTGTTGATGTCGTGTGGTGCGGTGCACTTAGTCCTTAATGCATTCATTTATATTACATGACACTAATGCGCACGTGTTCGGATTCTATGCATCCCATACTACATAGGTCCGAGGGCAAGTCCCTTAATCGTCCTCCATTTTTGTAGGGTTCAATCCCTCGCCATGACTTAATCTACTCTTGTAACTACGGTGAGTATCCTAGATGGTCTATGAGTACAAGCACGTGCCCAAGACCCTGGAGGGGAATCCCGCGCCATGTCTTGACTCATCAAGCATGCATTCTGCGGTAATTCAGCCTTCTCCCTGAACACAATCCTCTTGCAGTCACCAAAACATCCCACAAGCGTAACTAAAGTCCGATCATTCTGAGTTGTGCCCGTGCCATGTCTTGACTCATCAAGCATGCATTCTGCGGCTCACACACCCGCACCGTAAACTCTAGTTCTCATACCCGTGTTTTCTCTCACTTTCATTACATCTCCACTATGTATCTATTTGTAATTTCAGCAAGTGTCATAGACGTTCCATGATTACAAGCACGTGTCCAAGACCCTGGAGGGGAACCTCGCACCATGTCTTGACTCATCAAGCATGCGTTCTGCGATAATTCAGCCTCCTCCCTGAACACGATCCTCTTGCAGTCACCAAATATCCCACAAGCGTCGCCAAGATCCCGATCATTCTGGAGTATTGCCCACGCCATGTCTTGACTCATCAAGCATGCATTCTGTGGATCACATCCGCATCGTAGACTCGAGGCTCCCATACTTATGTTTTTTTCTTACTTCCATCACAGCCTTACAAAGTTTGTTTTAAAGAAAATCATCACAACCTAGAGCTAGCTTACCCTACCGGACTTAAATCAACAACAGAGACAGTCAGCCTACCTGGCTACTTCTCAAGAGACGCTCAACCCTCAACGGTTAGCTCTCAAATTATAAATAATACTGCCGGTCACTGGGGTCTCGCCCAGCCTCTAGATTCCAACAACTATCTCATTCTAGAGATCAACAATATTTCATAATCAATCTCCAATAATAATTCCATTTCTTTTGTTCACAAACTCTTTCTCAAAACATTTCTTTTATAATCTCATAACATGAGAACAATTAAATCTGATTTCTTTATCAATTCCATCTTTCACAACCTTGTGTGCATTTCACAATAAAACTCAGTCGCATATTAATAATCATAAAATCTCATATTCAACTTATTTAACTTTCATTTGTCAAGGATCAAATCCAAACTCAAGAACCAGAAAATAGTTCGGTTCAGTCGACTGGTGGTAGTATCAGTCGACTGTTCCGTGAGTACTTTGAACATCAAAAACAACAGTCAGCTCGATCCAGTCAACTGTGAAAGCAGACAGTCGACTGCTCTACGAGACTTGAAACTTCAGTAATAACACGGTCGGTTCAGTCGACTGTCGACCAGGAATCAGTCGACTGTTCCGCGAATACTTTGAAAAACTCAACATCAAAATTCAGTACAGCAACAGTCGACTGTGAAAGTAATCAGTCGACTGTCCTTGCCGACGAAAACCCAACTTCTTACACTTGCCAGTCGACTGTGGAAGGTATCCAGTCGACTGTCAACTTCACCAATTTCATCTTTGCATATATTTTTCAACCCTTTAATTGATTTATACTTCCATATAAAAATATAGATCATTTCCAAAATATATTCCTTTTAAAAACAATATCGTATATGTTCTCAAATAACAAGTTTCTCATTTTTCAATTAAATCTTTACAATTGTATCAAAAACATGTTTTCCAATCAACTTTCCAAATGAACTGTGCCTTTTATCAAAATCGCTTTTAAAAAATCTCTATACTTACAAAATAGGTATTTTAGAACTGCACTTCTTTGACAATAAACAATTCTTTTATACATATTTGCATCATTTTAAATACTATTTCAACCATGCATCATACAATCAAAACTTGCCAAATGGCACACATTCTTACATGCAAATATTCGAACAATCATCATAACCTATTTAACAATTCACATCAATCGCATTAATTAGAATTTAGCCATTAAACTCTACAACAACTAGCATGTAATCTCATCATACCAATTCAATTTCAAATGAAACATATATCATCTATCATGCATTTTCTACTCCTAATTTAGAAAGCATTTAAGAAACACCTACCTAAATTGAAGATTTGTTATCCAAATGAACTCCTAGAATTAGAAGCTCCTAAAGAAAGCTCCAATTGCAACCTCCTCGAAATCTGTGCACCAAAGCTAGCCCCACACTCCATCACCATTTTGGCAAGCATCCATCAAGAGCATCTCCATCCCCACTCCATTCGGCAACAACAAGGACAAGCTCCCATCTTCTTTCATGTACGCATACTATGTATGTACATATATATACATTAGTATATGTATATAGGCAAGTGGAATGGTTATTAGGTGGAGAATGGACAGAGCTTTGCTGGTTTGATGGTTGCTTTCGAATTGGCAAGAGAGAAGGGAGAAAAGAGATGAGAGAATGAGAGATTAAGGGGGTACTTTTATAAGAAAGTAGTAGGGTAGTTAGTATAACTACCTTCCACATGAACACCACTAACTCCACTTCTAAAACTTGTTTTCCCTCCCTCCTTTCAAAATCAAAACTCCAGGATTTCCCTCCTCTCTAAACAGCCCGGTCCCCCAAAATTTGTGTGCACATCGCACGTGTGCACGTGCACGTGCTTTGTGTACAAAAAAATTTATTTATTTAATCTCTTTAAAACTATTATTTATATATGTAATAAATATGTAAAATTAACTTTAAAATTATACTTTTCATGCACAATTAAAATAGAAAGAAACATTTCATGAAAATTTATTTCGAAGGAAGAACGCGCTTAAACACGTGCACCAAAACACGTGCGTCGCCCGTAAAATCTCAAAAATAAAAAAATTGATTTTATCAACCTGAAAAATATTTATAATTAATTGGAATGCAATATAAGAATATATTTAATA
Organism: Hemerocallis citrina; assembly: GCA_017893485.1. Classification (NCBI taxonomy): domain Eukaryota; kingdom Viridiplantae; phylum Streptophyta; class Magnoliopsida; order Asparagales; family Asphodelaceae; genus Hemerocallis; species Hemerocallis citrina. The sequence continues at coordinate 176,827,758 of CM030361.1, forward strand.
TACATATATGATAATGTACTCAAACATACAGAAAGCACGTGTATTGCACGTAAAAATTTATTTTAATAAAGATAGTCAAAAATTGAATTTTCGTTTACAAAATAAATTCAAACATGTTTAAAAAAATAAATTATTGAAATCCATTGAAAACTTTGTACGTAACGGTGGAATACCAAAAATCGACACGTGCATCGATAATACGTAAAAAACACGTAAAAATTCAAAGATTGAAATTTAGCATTTGAGTTGTCCCAAATGTGATTTTTAAGAATACGAGATTGTATAAATAATTGGAATTCAAAATACATATCAAAATGCGTTATGGATATAGTCAATAATAGTACAAAATGCACGTGCGTAACACCCGAGGGCAAAATTGTCATTTAAATTTTGTGGGGTGTTACAGACAGAGTCAAAGTCAAAGAACAAAGCAAAGACAGGCAGTAATATCAAAGGGTTACAATAATCACACATGTAATGTGTGATGTCAAGTCAAGTTCAATACAAGATCAAGTATGTAGGTTATTAGCCATTTTATTAGCATATCTAGTGCATGTACTACTGCGTACCATTCCATAGGTTCGGCGTTAGCACAGTGATCGTTTTAGACCGATGGTGAATTCACGGACGTGTACTCGGCGTCGATAATGATAATTTTACAATCAATAGTTATTGCAATCAATACTTCTTCTTATAATCAATACTTCTCCTCCTTCCAATACAATATTTCTCCACCTTCTAATACAATATAACGATAAGGCCTTGCCGAGTACAATTTCGGATCGTTCACTACTAAGTCCTACCATAATACCCCGGCTTCTTATTAAGTCATTTTCATTCTATGAGCATGCAAGAAGGTGTCAATATTGTATAGTACTAAGTGTTTCTAATTCTATGCGTTACAGAAAAAGTATGTGGCAAACACATCAAATAAGCACAATTCACTTAACCAGGACAGCATGACCTTGCTGTACTAAATTACTGGTTACAGCCACTACAAAATAGCAAATCTGAGTCCGCTAGAAGGTCTAGAAAGTAGACTTCCATTCGGTTCCAGCGAATATAATTAAGGCATATAAAAGATACAGGAACTAGGGTGAAAACTCTAATCTACTCAGGTTTTATGTTCAGGTAGCATGCAGTAGGTTGTGTTCAACTAATTATTTCAGATCAGAGAACTCATTAATAAAATCTATAAAAATTCTAGGAGATTCCTACATGTGTCTACGTCCAACTATATTTATTTCAAATTTTTCTTTTTTTATTAACAGGTCAAATAAAATATAGAAAAGCAGGATACACATGCAATTGTGAGTTTGGAATTTCTAACATGGTTGTACTAAAATATTGATATCTAGCAAATGACACATCGGAACTTAGATCCATCAAAAGGATGTTAAACTAGACATCAGAGGCTAAAAATTCATGTTTGTAAAGGAAATTTAAATTATGACATTTTCATGGGTGAAAATTTGATTCAAAGTAAACAACTAACAATTCAGAAAATTGTCCTAACACGAATAGGCAATAATTAAATCATATGGTCACATATAGCATGCAAATTGGTAATCAAAGTAATCCCAGGTGTCAACATGTAAATTTCTAAGTTTAAGATACAAATATCACAGACATGGTATCAATTCACCGATCAACTTCAATCTAGCAAATACAATTTAACATGTCCAACTTATCAAGTAATCCTATGCATGAATCTATTTATTTAAATGTGCATATGTATGAAACAATAGGGACTAGGTTTTAGATCAAAGAGATAGCACGATGTTAAGAGTATGTTGGATTAGCTCGTGTAAACCCTCGATAAACTTAACGGAATTGTAAAAAGCAGTATGATAGCGAAATGGACGGGATCTACTTGCGGGAGATCAAATAAACTTGAACAGAATAAAATGCTAGTTCAAGAAGAGACTTGCCTGTTAATTGTCTAATTCGAATAATTTAGAATAACGGGATTGGAATCCCCGGCGACGATCCACACAGCGGATCAGCAAGCACACACGGATCCCAAAGCAAAATAGTAACACAATACTATACTCCACCAAAACAGCAACAGCAAACACCCACAGGCCCACTCAATCTCCGCCCTTCAGCAAAACAACAAACATGGGCTTCGGATCCTCTGTGCACGCAACGCCGAACACCAAAATCGACCAACCACTCTCCTTCTTCTACCTTTCGACAGACAGAAAGAGAGAGAGAGAGAGAGAGAGGGAGGGAGAACTCGGTGGCGACTGCGACGACTGGCGGTGCGACGACGGCGACGACACCACGGCGAAGACGAAAATGCTACGTTCGGAAAGTGACGGCGGTGGCGATGAGTTCGACGAAAAGCTCTATTTTTGCTCGAAAACAGGGGAGAAGGAATAGGGTGTCTTCGGGGCTTGGACGGCGATGAGGATGCAATGGGGATCAGCAAAGGATGAAGGGGGGATGCACGGAGAAGGATCACGGTGGCAATGGGTGAGCGGCGACTGCGACATTGGCGAAGGTAGTGGGTTCGGTGGAGATGGGTTCGAGCGGCAAAGGTGAAGTCGACAAGGATGAGATGATGAGGACGATGATGGAGGTGGAAGGAGTCGTGGGGGGGGGGGGGGGGGGGGGAGATTAGGGAACAGTAATGGGGATTAAGCGGCTGGGGTTTAATTAGGGTTAGGGTTAATAGAAGATCAGTATTTATTGGAAAAGATGGGATATTGGGCTATTGGGTATCTGGGTATAAGTCCAATAAAATAAAATACCTAGTATATAATACAATAGATCAATATAAACCCAAATACCAAGAATAAGACATCTGATAAAATTTGCATTACATAAATTATTTGAAATAATTAAAAATACCATTATCAAATAAGAATTGATTCATTTTAATAATCGATAATAACAATTAAAAATCATAGTAACAATAAGAATAGAAATAACCATGTAAGTAAAAATAATAATACTAATAATAACAATTAGTAATAAAAATGACAATATGAATAAAAGTACTAACAATAGTAACAACAATCGTCAGATTAATATCCATATATAAAATAGTAATTTATTGAAATAGCCCAAACAGTGATAACAATATTTATTTTATTTGAGTTTAAAATGAAAATAGTTGATCAAGTAGAAATAGAGACAAGGTTTATTCAAAATAATTATAACTATTGTTTACAAAATGCTTTAACATTAAATTCAAAACGGATTTTACAATAACGAATTTATAAATATCAAAATACGGAAAAATACCCAGGAAATACGTATTGGCGGAAATAGAGGTTACAAATCCTACCCACCTTACAACAAAATTTCGTCCTCGAAATTTGCTTAGGCAGTTCATAGGACAAGGAAAAACATGCTGGGGTGACAAAACAGAGAGTTAAAGGGAAAGAAACAAAACAGTGGTAACACCAGAAAAAGAAGGAGGTGGATAACAATGATGTCAAACGGAATGCAAGAAGGAGTAACCGGTATAAAAAATGAAAAAAGAAATAACATAAGACTTGCAAGATAGCAAGCAAAGAGATGAATAAATAGATAGAGCTGGAATCGAAGAAAGGATGGACAGAAAAGAGTTAGACCAAGCAAATGAGTCAACGGATGAGGATGAATGCAAGGGATAGAAGGAAAAAAACAATGCAGGGAAGGAGAAACAACAAGAGAATTCCGGGACCTGTAGGTTATGGGCCCACCACGCTTCTACTGCGCTACTCCGATGGTGATGTCCCAAGCAACATACATGTCGCTGTAGATCACATGACACCAACGAAGAACCGAGCAAGAAGACGAGAATGAGACACCAGGATCAAAGAGAGTATGGGCTCAAGATAGATATAAGCAATAATGCAAAATGAACATAAAGTTTAGCTTCAATTTAAATAATTAAAAGATATAATATAGATCAAAACTAATGGCTTTAATAAAAATAAAAATAACAGCAAATATTAACAATAAAAATAATAATATCAATAATAATAGAATAATAATAACAATAATAAAAATAATAATAATAACAATAATGATAACAACACATATTAAAAATAAAGACAATAATATCAATAATAAAAATAATAATAACAATAATATTAAAAATAATAATAACAATGATAATATAAATAATAATAACAATAATAATAGAAACAATAATAAGAATAACAATAATAATCATGACAGTAATAAAAATCACCATAATCATACTAATAATAATAATAACGTAAAAATATTTACAATACTGATAATAATGATAATATCAATAATAATAAAATAACGGTAACATTAATAATAAAAATAATTACAACAATAAAGATAATAAAAACAATAATAATAACAGCAATAAAAATGAAAATAATAATAATAATACCAATAATAATAAGGAAAACAATAGCAATAATAAAAATAGCATGATAAAACAAAGTAAGAATTTGGCTTATCAACTCTATAAATAAATCAACTACACTAGTTCAAATTGTATAGAAACATAAAATGTAATTGTATAAACAAAATGTCATAAATGAAATGTTTATTTACCATTAGTTTCATCATATAAGTAAAGAGTCTTGAAATATTAATTAGTAAATAGTTACAAAATCTTACCTCCTTCACATCAAGTTGCATGTTTGTCTTCACGACGTCAGGTTGCAGGTTGCCGTCTGGATATTCGGTTGCACATTTTTCTTTCCCGACATCCAGTTGCAAATTTTGCATCCATTGACATCGAGTTGCATATTTGCCATATCGACATTAGGTTGCATCGAAATGGTGAAATGGAAGATGTAACCTTCCACATGCACAGGGATATGGGACATTTAATTTAAGTATATTGTTATGTTTTGAAATTCGTGCTATAAAAATAGTAGAAAGGTAAGAAATGGATTTGAAAGTCACACAATGGAATATCAAAATAGATGTATAGATTATAAACATCAAACACAATAGTACAAAATAGTAGTAATGAAAATGATTCATAAAAGCAGGGAGAAAAACGGAATGAAATACATGGATAAACATAATGAAAATGTGAATGAGAAAATAAATATGCATAGTAGCAACTTTACACAATAAATATATCATAAAATATACAGTAACGTAGGTATTAAAGAAGCCACTAACATGTCGATGAAGATCCAAAATAAATATACAATAATAATCGAAATACAGGAAATATTCGAAAAAATTATAAAGATAAAAATAGGTAGGAGATGAATCTATACCCATTAAAGAGTCAATGAAGAAGATGACTAGAAGGGACAAAAAAACAAATCAAAGAATTGAATTTGAAGGGAGAGGAACAAGGGGGAAAATCGGAATTGAAGCGAATATGGCAGGGAAGAAATAACTAACATGATTCTCAATATTGAATTGACAAAATACGATAGATGCAAGAACAAAAGAAATAAAAGACCCAAGAACTGAAATGCAAAAAAATAGCTAAATTCCTACGGTCGCACCTTCGGCAGTCTCTGCTTCCTCTGCAATTTGGTTGTGGGCCTGACCACGTTCTCCAGCCTGTCCTCCACTGGGAGCTGATCCTCCAGTTGGTGCATTTCTCCTGTTATTTGGGCAGTCTCGAACCTTGTGATCACTCCCTCTGCATCCTAAACATAGGCAATTGGCTGACCGACAATCCTTGCGTAAGTGACCAATCTTGCTGCAAAAGTTGCATGTCGGGCCCTTTTTTCCATGGATCTGTCCCATGATAGCGAAGGCATGATGCTGGGGCGCAATTACACACAGTCGGGTGAGTTGTGTGTTCGTCTAGGCTCTTTCCAGACTAGCACTCATTAGCTCCATCATTCGTTGCATCACCTAGGGAATGGTGGCATTCTCTGATGTTTCAACCTTGGGCAAAGGAGTCGAAAAATCTCCACGAGCCATAGTCTGCAAAACCATCCAGTTGGTGAGTACACAGACATATGTTGGTAGAATGACAAATGATAATGAATGCAAGGGACGGAAGGATACAAGGAATCAAAGGATTGAATGCGAAGGAGTCAGATGTGGATCGAACAGGATTAATATCCAGATTATATTAAAGTTATTACGTGTTCATGTGATCAACGTGGTGCGCATATTATTGAGTTAACCTGGCTAAAGCCAAACTCGATTAATATATAAATCAAAGCCAAGCCTCTTAAAGATAGCCATGTTTGATTGATATATTACTCAACCCTGGGCTCTGATACCACTAAAAACCTGTCACGCTCCGCTTCCCAAAATATGGGAATACGAGCATGTAACATAGGCCCAGTGAATGATTATACATCATCCATAAGTTGTACCAGTTTAACTCAACAATATATAAGAAGAAACAACCACGCAGGCAAAGAATATAATCACATAAACAATGAATAAACTCAAAGATAATCATGATATAAATTCACCAAATAATAATCCAACATCTGGGATAAAACAAAATTTGGGTCATAAAGCCCAAGAATACAAGGTATGATAAAAAGAAATACAATAAGCAAATAACAAAAGATTGCTAAGTAATCTAGTAGTCCAGCAACAATCTTCAGAGAGTTTGCTTACCAATTCCTTCTGGGATTGATCCTTCGGTACCTGTTAATACTTGATCTAAAAAGAAAGAAAAAAGAGTGCCCTTAAAGCAAGTCGTGGGCAGCAAGTAGAGAAAAAAGAGGATAAAGGAAAGCATGTATATCAAAGAAAAGGGACACGATCAAAATCAAAGAACAAAGCCAAGATAGACAGTAATATAAAAGGGTTACAATAATCACACATGTAATGCGTGATGTCAAGTCAAGTTCAATACAGGATCAAGTATGCAGGTTATTAGTCATTTTATTAGCCTATCTAGTGCACGTACTACAGCGTCCAATTCCACAGGTTCGGCACAAGCACAGTAATCGTTTTAGACCGATGGTGAATTGACGGATTGTGTACTCGGCATCGATAATGATAGTTTTACAATCAACAATTAACAATAATTTGCAATCAATACTTCTTCTTCCAATCAATACTTCTCCTTCTTCCAATACAATATTTCTCCTCCTTCCAGTACAATATAACGATAAGGCCTTGCCGAGTACATTTTCCAATCGTTCACTATCAAGTCCTACCCATAATACCCCGGCTTGTTATTAAGTCATTTTCATCCTATGTCAACATGCAAGAAGGTGTCAATGTTGTATAGTACTAAGTGTGTCTAATTCTATGCGTTACAGACGAAGCATGAGGCAAACTCATCAAATATGCACAATTCACATAACCAGGACAGCATGACCTTGTTGTACAAAAATACTAGTTACAGCCACTACAAAATAGCAAATCTAAATCCGCCGGAAGGTCTAGAAAGTAGACTCCCACTCGGTTCAAAAGAATATAATTAAGGCACATAAAAGATACAAGAACTAGGGTGAAAACTCTATTCTATTCAGGTTTTATGTTCAGGAAGCTTGCAGTATGTTGTGTTCAACTAATTATTTCAGGTCAGAGAACTCATTAATAAAATCTGTACAAATTCTAGGTGATTCCTACATGTGTCTAGGCCCAACTAGATTTATTTCAGAATTTTCTTTTACTGTTAACAGGTTCAAATAAAATATAGAACAGCAGGATACGCATGCAATTGTGAGTCTGGAATTTCTAACATGGCTGTAATGTTGATATCTAGCAAATGAAACATCGGAACTTAGATCCATCAAAAGGATGTTAAACTAGAAATCAGAGGCTAAAAATTCATGTGTAAAGGAAATTCAAATTATGATATTATCACGGGTGAAAATTTGATTCAAAGTAAACAACTAACAATTCAGAAAATTGTCTTAACATGAATAGGCAATAAATAAATCATATGGTCACGTATAGCATGCAAATTGGTAATCCAAGTGATCCTAGGTGTCAACATGTAAATTTATATGTTTAAGATACAAATATCACAGGCATGGTATCAATTCACCGATCAACTTCAATCTAGCACATACAATTTAACATGTCCAACTTATCAAGTAATCCTATGCATGAATCTAGTTATTTAAATGTGCATATGTATGAAACAATAGGGACTAGGTTTTAGATCAAAGAGATTGCACGATGTTAAGAGTATGTCGGGTTAGCTCGTGTAAACCCTCGATAAACTTAACGGAATTGTCAAAAATAGTATGATAACAAAATGGACGGGATCTACTTGCGGGAGATCAAATAAACTTGAACGGAATAAATTGCTAGTTCAAGAAGAGACTTGCCTGTTAATTGGCTAATTTGAATAATTTAGAATAACGGGATTGGAATCCCTGACGACGATCCACACAGCGGATCAGCAAGCACACACGGATCCCAAAGCAAAATAGTAACACAACACTATACTCCACCAAAACAGCAACAACAAACACCCATAGACCCACTCAATCTCCTCCCTTCAGCAAAACAACAAACATGGGCTTTGGATCCGCTATGCACGCAACGCCGAACACCAAAATCGACCAACCACTCTTCTTCTTCTACCTTTCGACAGACAGAAAAAGAGAGAGAGAGAGAGAGAGAGAGAGAGAGAGAGAGAGCGGGAGAACTTGGTGGCGACTGCAACGACTGGCGGTGCGACGACGATGATGACACCACGGCGAAGTCTACAATGCTGCGGTCGGAAAGTGACGACGGCGGCGATGAGTTCGACGAAGAGCTCTGTTTTTGCTCGAAAACAGGGGAGAAGGAACGTGGTGTCTTCGGGGCTTGGACGGCGATGAGGACGCGATGGGGATCAGCAGAGGATGAAGGGGGGGTGCATGGAGAAGGATCACGGTGGGGATGGGCGAGCGGTGACTACGACAATGGCAAAGGCAGTGGGTTCGGTGGAGATGGGTTCGAGCGGCAAAGGTGAAGTCGATGGAGATGAGATGATGAGGACGATGATGGAGGTGGAAGGTGGTGGCGATCGGAGATGGGCGGCGAGCGATGGGTTTGGGTTCGGTGGCGGAAACACGGAGAGGGAGAGAGAGGGAGAGTCACGGGGAGGGGGGGGGGAGATTAGGGAACAGTAATGGGGATTAAGCTGCTGGGGTTTAATTAGGGTTAGGGTTAATAGAAGATTAGTATTTATTGGAAAAGATGGGATATTGGGCTATTGGGTATCTGGGTATAAGTCCAATAAAATAAAATACCTAGTATATAATACAATAGATCAATATAAACCCAAATACCAAGAATAAGACATCTGATAAAATTTGCATTACATAAATTATTTGAAATAATTAAAAATACCATTATCAAATAAGAATTGATTCATTTTAATAATCGATAATAACAATTAAAAATCATAGTAACAATAAGAATAGAAATAACCATGTAAGTAAAAATAATAATACTAATAATAACAATTAGTAATAAAAATGACAATATGAATAAAAGTACTAACAATAGTAACAACAATCGTCAGATTAATATCCGTATATAAAATAGTAATTTATTGAAATAGCCCAAACAGTGATAACAATATTTATTTTATTTGAGTTTAAAATGAAAATAGTTGATCAAGTAGAAATAGAGACAAGGTTTATTCAAAATAATTATAACTATTGTTTACAAAATGCTTTAACATTAAATTCAAAACGGATTTTACAATAACGAATTTATAAATATCAAAATACGGAAAAATACCCAGGAAATACGTATTGGCGGAAATAGAGGTTACAAATCCTACCCACCTTACAACAAAATTTCGTCCTCGAAATTTGCTTAGGCGGTTCATAGGACAAGGAAAAACATGCTGGGGTGACAAAACAGAGAGTTAAAGGGAAAGAAACAAAACAGTGGTAACACCAGAAAAAGAAGGAGGTGGATAACAATGATGTCAAACGGAATGCAAGAAGGAGTAACCGGTATAAAAAATGAAAAAAGAAATAACATAAGACTTGCAAGATAGCAAGCAAAGAGATGAATAAATAGATAGAGCTGGAATCGAAGAAAGGATGGACAGAAAAGAGTTAGACCAAGCAAATGAGTCAACGGATGAGGATGAATGCAAGGGATAGAAGGAAAAAAACAATGCAGGGAAGGAGAAACAACAAGAGAATTCCGGGACCTGTAGGTTATGGGCCCACCACGCTTCTACTGCGCTACTCCGATGGTGATGTCCCAAGCAACATACATGTCGCTGTAGATCACATGACACCAACGACGAACCGAGCAAGAAGACGATAATGAGACACCAGGATCAAAGAGAGTATGGGCTCAAGATAGATATAAGCAATAATGCAAAATGAACATAAAGTTTAGCTTCAATTGAAATAATTAAAAGATATAATATAGATCAAAACTAATGGCTTTAATAAAAATAAAAATAACAGCAAATATTAACAATAAAAATAATAATATCAATAATAATAGAATAATAATAACAATAATAGAAATAATAATAATTACAATAATGATAACAACACATATTAATAATAAACAATAATATCAATAATAAAAATAATAATAACAATAATATTAAAAATAATAATAACAATGATAATATAAATAATAATAACAATAATAATAGAAACAATAATAAGAATAACAATAATAATCATAACAGTAATAAAAATCACCATAATCATACTAATAATAATGATAACGTAAAAATATTTACAATTCTGATAATAATGAAAATATCAATAATAATAAAATAACGGTAACAATAATAATAAAAATAATAAAAATAATAAAGATAATGTAAACAATAATAATAACAGCAATAGAAATGACAATAATAATAATAATACCAATAATAATAACGAAAACAATAGCAAAAATAAAAATAACATTATAAAACAAAGTAAGAATTTGGCTTATCAACTCTATAAATAAATCAACTACACCAGTTCAAATTGTATGGAAACATAAAGTGTAAGTGTATAAACAAAGTGTCACAAATGAAATGTTTATTTACCATTAGTTTCATCATAGAAGTAAAGAGTCTTGAAATATTAATTAGCAAATAGTTAGAAAATCTTGCCTCCTTAACATCAAGTTGCATGTTTGTCTTCACGACGTCAGGTTGCAGGTTGCCGTCTGGATATTCGGTTGCACATTTTTCTTTCCCGACATCCAGTTGCAAATTTTGCATCCATTGACATCGAGTTGCATATTTGCCATCTCGACATTGGGTTGCATCGAAAGGGTGAAATGGAAGATGTAACCTTCCACATGCACAGGGATATGGGACATTTAATTTAAGTATGTTGTTATGTTTTGAAATTCGTAATATAAAAATAGTAGAAAGGTAAGAAATGGATTTGAAAGTCACACAATGGAATATCAAAATAGATGTATAGATTATAAACATCAAACACAATAGTACAAAATAGTAGAAGTGAAAATGATTTATAAAAGCAGGTAGAAAAACGGAATGAAATACACGGATAAACACAATGCAAATGTGAATGAGAAAATAAATATGCAGGGTAGCAACTTTACACAATAAATATATCATAAAATATATAGTAACGTAGGTATTAAACAAGCCTTTAACAAGTCGATGAAGATCCAAAATAAATATACAATAATAATCGAAATACAGGAAATATTCAGAAAAATTATAAAGATAAAAATAGGTAGGAGAATGAATCTATACCCATTAAAGACTCAATGAAGAAGATGACTAGAAGGGACAAAAAAACAAATCAAAGAATTGAATGTGAAGGGAGAGGAACAAGGGGAAAAATCGGAATTGAAGAGAATATGGCAGTGAAGAAATAACTAACATGATACTCAATATTGAATTGACAAAATACGATAGATGCAAGAACAGAAGAAATAAATGACACAAGAACTGAAATGCAACAAATAGCAAAATACCTGCGGTCGCACCTTCGGCAGTCTCTGCTTCCTCTGCAATCTGGTTGTGGGTTTGACCACGTTCTCCAGCTTATCCTCCACTGGGAGCTGATCCTCCAGTTGGTGCATTTCTCCTGTTATTTGGGCTGTCTCGAACCTTGTGATCACTCGCTCCGCATCCTAAACATAGGCTTGGCTGACCGGCAATCCTTGCGTAAGTGACCAATCTTGCTGCAAAAGTTGCATATCGGGCCCTTCCTTCCATGGGTTTGTCCCATGATTGCAAAGGCATGATGCTGGGGCGTAATTACACACAGTCGGGTGAGCTGGGTGTTCGCCTAGGCTCTTTCTAGACTAGCTCTCATTAGCTCCATCATTCGTTGCATCGCTTGGAGAATGGTGGCATTCTCTGATGTTTCAACCTTGGGCAAAGGAGTCAAAAAATCTCCACGAGCCATAGTCTGCAAAACCATCCTGTTGGTGAGTACCCAGACATATGTTGGTAGAATGACAAATGATAATGAATGCAAGGGATGGAAGGATACAAGGAATCAAAGGATTGAATGCAAAGGAGTCAGATGTGGATCGAATTGGATTAATATCCAGATTATATTAAAGTTATTACGTGTTCATGTGATCAACGTGGTGCGCATATTATTGAGTTAACCTGGCTAAAGCCAAACTCGATTAATATATAAATCAAAGCCAAGCCTCTTAAAGATAGCCATGTTTGATTGATATATTACTCAACCCTGGGCTCTGATGCCACTAAAAACCTGTCACGCCCCGCTTCCCAAAATATGGGAATACGAGCATGTAACATAGGCCCAGCGAATGATTATATATCATCTATAAGTTGTACCAGTTTAACTCAACAATATATAAGAAGAAACAACCACGCAGGCAAAGAATATAATCACATAAATAATGAATAAACTCAAAGATAATCATGATATAAATTCACCAAATAATAATCCAACATCTGGGATAAAACAAAATTCGGGTCATAAAGCCCAAGAATACAAGGTATGATAAAAAGAAATACAATAAGCAAATAACAAGAGATTGCTAAGTAATCTAGTAGTCCAGCAACAATCTTCAGAGAGTTTGCTCACAAATTCCTTCTGGGATTGATCCTTCGGTACCTATTAATACTTGATCTAAAAGGAAAGAAAAAAGAGTGCCCTTAGAGCAAGTCGTGGGCAGCAAGTAGAGAAAATAGAGGATAAAGAAAAGCATGTATATCAAAGAAAAGGGACACGATCAAAATCAAAGAACAAAGCAAAGACAGACAGTAATATAAAAGGGTTACAATAATCACATATGTAATGCGTGATGTCAAGTCAAGTTCAATACAGGATCAAGTATGCAGGTTATTAGTCATTTTATTAGCCTATCTAGTGCACGTACTACTGCATCCCATTCCACAGGTTCGGCGCAAGCACAGTGATCGTTTTAGACCGATGGTTAATTGACGAATTGTGTACTCGGCGTCGATAATGATAGTTTTACAATCCACAATTAACAATAATTTGCAATCAATACTTCATCTTCCAATCAATACTTCTCCTCCTTCCAATACAATATTTTTCCTCCTTCCAATACAACATAACGAAAAGGCCTTGCCGAGTACATTTTTCGATCGTTCACTATCAAGTCCTACCCATAATACCTCTGCTTGTTATTAAGTCATTTTCATCCTATGTGAGCATGCAAGAAGGTGTCAATGTTGTATAGTATTAAGTGTGTCTAATTCTATGCGTTACAGACGAAGCATGAGACAAACTCATCAAATAAGCACAATTCACATAACCAGGACATCATGACCTTGTTGTACTAAAATACTGGTTATAGCCACTACAAAATAGCAAATCTGAATCCGCCAGAAGGTCTAGAAAGTAGACTCCCACTCGGTTCAAGCGAATATAATTAAGGCATGTAAAAGATACAAGAACTAGGGTGAAAACTCTATTCTATTCAGGTTTTATGTTCAGGAAGCTTGCAGTGTGTTGTGTTCAACTAATTATTTCAGGTCAGAGAACTCATTAATAAAATCTATACAAATTCTAGGTGATTCCTAGATGTGTCTAGGCCCAACTAGATTTATTTCAGAATTTTCTTTTACTATTAACAGGTTCAAATAAAATATAGAACAGCAGGATACGCATGCAATCGTGAGTCTGGAATTTCTAACATGGCTGTACTAAAATGTTGATATCTAGCAAATGAAACATCGGAACTTAGATCCGTCAAAAGGATGTTAAACTAGAAATCAGAGGCTAAAAATTCATGTGTAAAGGAAATTCAAATTATGATATTATCATGGGTAAAAATTTAATTCAAAGTAAACAACTAACAATTCAGAAAATTGTCTTAACATGAATAGGCAATAATTAAATCATATGGTCACATATAGCATGCAAATTGGTAATCAAAGTGATCCAAGGTGTCAACATCCAAACTTCTAAGTTTAAGGTACAAATATCACAGGCATGGTATGAATTCATCGAACAACTTCAATCTAGCACATACAATTTAACATGTCAGACTTATCAAGTAATCCTATGCATGAATCTAGTTATTTAAATGTGCATATGCATGAAACAATAGGGATTAGGTTTTAGATAAAAAAGATAGCACGATGTTAAGAGCATGTCGGGTTATCTTGTGTAAACCCTCGATAAACGTAACAGAATTGTCAAAAGCAGTATGATAATGAAATAGACGGATCTACTTGCGGGAGATCAAATAAACTTGAACAGAATAAAATGCTAGCTCAAGAAGAGACTTCTCTGTTAATTGGTTAATTCGAATAATTTAGAATAATGGGATTGGAATCACGGGCGACGATCCACACAGCGGATCAGCAAGCACACACGGATCCCAAAGCAAAATAGCAACACAGCACTATACTCCACCAAAATAGCCACAACAAACACCCACAGACCCACTCAATCTCCTCCCTTCAGCAAAACAGCAAACATGGTCTTCGGATCTGCTGTGCACACAACGCTGAACACCAAAATCCACCAACCACTCTCCTTCTTCTACCTTTCAACAGAGAGAGAGAGAGAGAGCAGGAGAACTCGGTGGCGACTGCGATGACTGGCAGCGTGACGGCTGGCGACAACACCACGGCGACGACGACGACGCTGCGGACGGGAGGCGACGGCGGCAGTGATGACTTCGATGAAGAGCTCTATTTTTGCTCGAAAATAGGGAGAAGGAATGGGGCATCTTCGGGGCTTGGATGGCGATGAGGACGCGATGGGGATCAGCGGGGGATGAAGGGGGTGCACGGAAAGGGATAACGGTGGCGATGGGCGAGCGGCGACTGCGACATTGGCGAAGGCAGTAGGTTCGGTGGAGATGGGTTCGAGCGGAAAAGGTGAAGTCGACAAGGACGAGATGATGAGGACGATGATGGAGGTGGAAGGTGGGGGCGATCGGAGATGGGCGACGAGCGATGGGTTTGGGTTTGGTGGCAGAAATAGGGAGAGGGGGAGAGAGGGAGTGTTTGGGGGGGGGGGAAGAATTAGGGAACAGTAATGGGGATTAAGTGGCTGGGGATTTAATTAGGGTTAGGGTTAATAGAAGATTAGTTTTTATAGGTAAAGATAGGATATTGGGCTATTGGGTATCTGGGTATAAGTCCAATAAAATAAAATACATTGTATATAATAGAATAGATCAATATAAACACAAACACCAAGAATAAGACATGTGATAAAATTTGCATTACATAAATTATTTGAAATAATTAAAAATACAATTATCAAATAAGAATTGATTCGTTTTAATAATCGATAATAACAATAAATAATCATAGTAACAATAAGAACAGAAATAACCACGTAAGTAAAAATAATAATACTAATAATAACAATTAGTAACAAAAATGACAATATGAATAAAACTACTAATAATAGTAACAACAATCATCAGAATAATATCCATATATAAAAATAGTAATTTGTTGAAATAGCCCAAACAATAATAACAATATTTATTTTTTTTGAGTTTAAAATGAAAATAGTTGATCAAGTAGAAATAGAGACAAGGTTTATTCAAAATAATTATAACTATTGTTTACAAAATGATTTAACATTAAATTCAAAACTGATTTTACAATATCGAATTTATAAATATCAAAATACGAAAAAATACCCAGGAAATACGTATGGGCGAAAATGGGGGTTACAAACAGGGTCTTTTCCCAGTTCCTGGACAGATTTGTGGTGGTCTTCACTGATGACATTCTGGTATATTCTCGGAATCGGGAAGATCATGCTTAGCATCTTAGGTTGGTTCTATAGACTTTGAGAGAGAATCAGGTCTATGGAAAACTCAGCAAGTGTGAATTTTGGCATGACAGGGTCACTTTCTTAGGGCACATTATCTCGGGCGATGGTCTTTCTGTGAATCTGGCCAAGGTTGAGGCTGTGAAGGATTGGCCAGTTCCCAAGTCAGTTTTAAAGGTGCGGAGTTTCCTTGGTCTAGCTGGCTATTATCAAAAGTTCGTCAAAGATTTTTCGAAGATAGCAGGACCATTGACTAAGCTGACTAGGAAGGATCAGAAGTTCTGTTGGTCTGAGGCTTGCAGTGAGGCTTTTGCTGAGTTGAAGGGCAGGTTGACGTTAGCACCAGTATTGACTATTCCAGATGGTTCAGATAGATTTGTAATTCACTGTGATACTTTGGGTAAGAGTCTTGGAGCAGTTCTGATGCAGAAAGGCTGAGTCGTTGCATATGCATCGAGGCAGTTAAGGCCGCAGGAGAAGAACTATTCGACTCATGACTTGGAGTTAGCAGCAGTGATCTTTGCTTTGAAAATGTGCAGACATTATTTTCTTAGGGACCAAGTGGAGATCTTTACAGACCACAAAAGTCTCAAGTATGTCTTCACCCAGAAGGAGTTGTGTTGATTCTTGGTTTTGATGACTACAACACAATACAAAGTTTGCCTATCACATATCTCTTGCAGAGTGTATCACAGTCAATACCATGGTGAAATACAGAAAGGAAAAACAATCCAATGAAGCTTTCATGAGTAATTGATCAAGCCACAAAGATTTAAGCTCAAGCCACATTGATCAAGCAAGCTTCAAGACATAAAGACAAAGGCTCAAGCTCAAGTCAAAGACTCAAGTTCAAGACAAGATTCAAGTGCTTCAAATATTTTGTAAAAAGTGTCTTGTAATATTGTAATTTTCATTCTTTAAGTCTTAGAAACTTGTAATAGCCTTGTCACACACACTTACACATACTTTTTAATAACTGAGTGTTTTACAAAATTAAAAGGTCAAAACAAGCTTGAATAAGTTCAGCTGTTGAGTACCAATCGACCGTTCCTTGGAACCACTCAACTGTCATAGTATGAAACTGTCTGAACTCAAACAAGCTCTGGCCAGTTGACTCATTATGGCAACCCAGTCAACTGTTCAAGCTGTTTCGATAGTTTTCTGATTTTAAAACTTGTTTTTCAAAATCAAATCTTTTTACTACCGTTGTATGGCAGTTGGGATTCAACCTCTCAACGTCCAAACGTTTCAAACTCTATAAAAAGAGTATAGAACTCATTTGGCAAAGGCTACAACATTTCCAAGCATTTCTTTAAGTTTCAAGCTTTTTGTTTTCAACAAGAACAAGTCTTTCAAAAACATACAAACTTTATGTCTTGGTTCTCTGAAATTCAGTCTAGTATAACATCGAATTCGTTTTAAACTGATTTCAGAAGTTAACCTAATAGCCACTATACAAAAGCACAAATCACAAACATGGTTGTAGGTATTGTAAACTCTTTTTGTAAACTCTTTTTGTAAATAAGACTGATTTCAGAAGTTAACCTAATAGAAGTTAACCTGTTGTAAACTCTTTTTGTTGTTGTTTTTTCACTCTCGGGTTGTGAGAGTGGTCCTCTCGGTTGGAGAGTAGGGCTCTTGGTTGTAGAGTCGGTTTTTCACTCTTGGGTGTAGAGTGGGTTTGCTCTCTCTAGTGGTGAGAGAGGTCTACGGGTTTGACATAGTTGTTGTCAAACGCCGTAGGGTATTCTTGTAATTTTTTCAAGAATAGTGAAAAATCTCAAGTGGGTTGCTTGGGGACTAGATGTAGGTCGGAAAGGCTGAAACAGGATACATTGCTATGTACTCTGTGAATGACTCTCTGTGGTTGTATTCTCTCAAGTTGCAATTTCAATTTTTTCTGTGTTTTATTTTGAAAACTTGTCTGGTAAGTCGACTGGTTTTTCGCTATAAGTCGACTGATCAGACTAGTAACTTTTCAATAAGATACTCTTATACTCTGACGCAACAGTCGACTGTATATCTATTTTCAGTCAACTAGACAGTACGAAAAATTCAATTTCTTTTTTAATTTTTAAACAACACTATTCACCCCCACTCTAGTGTTATTTGCCTTGCCTACATGATCCAACACTTGGTATGAGAGCCTGGTTGAGTGCAATGACATCTACTTCAAATGCAAGCCAATACCATGAAGGTCAGTCCACACAAAGGCCAGCCCTATTCGATGGAATAAACTATAACTATTGAAAGTGTAGAATGAAGATCTACCTTCAGTCCACCAACTATGAGATTTGGAACATGACTGAGACAGAATTCATCACTCCTACAATCCCCTATGCACAATGGAACGATGACATGAAGAGCAATACAATGAACAATGCAAAGGCGATGAATGCTTTATTCTGTGCACTTACCAAAGAAGAGTTCAATCGTGTGTCAAATGCAACAACGGCTCATCAAATTTGGCACACACTCGAGGTAACTCATGAAGATACTAATAAGGTTAAAGAATCTAAAATATATTTTCTTCTTCACAGGTTCGAGATGTTCCGTATGAAGGAGAACGAGAATGTGTCGGACATGATAACACGGTTCACGGACATTACAAACTCTCTTGTGGCCCTTGGAAAGATGTACTCACAATCGGAAATGTTGAGGAAAGTTATTCGTGCCCTAACCCCCGAATGGGAAAATAAGACCACTGCGATAGAAGAAGCCAACGATTTATCACAACTCTCTTGAGAATCTTGTGGAAATCTTATGGCATATGAAGTACAACTTGAAGAATGCATGAAGAATCTAGAACCTCAACAAGCAAAGAAGAAGACACTCGCTTTCAAGGCCATGTCGGACACCTGAAGATGAAGAAGAAGATAAAGAAGAGATAGCCATGTTCACTAGAAAGTTAAAAAAGTTTCTTAGAAAAGGTAAATTTAATTCCAAATTTAATGATACTAATGAACTTCCCACTTGTTTCAAGTGCAACAAAATAGGTCATATGAAGAAGGATTGCCCATTAGAAAATGCGAATTTAAAAGGGAAGGCTCCTAACTTTAAGAATGACAAATACAGAAAGAACAAGTATATGAAGAACAAGAAGGCCTATCAAGCAACTTGGGATGATAGCGACTCTTCATTGAAAGAAGAGAATGAGGAGTCAAACAAAGTTGCGAACATATGTTTCATGGCCACACAAAATGAAGTAAGTGATAACTTTGATTCAAATGAATTATTAGATGCTTTCAAAGAGGTTTTTCAAGAACTCAAGAAGGATAAAATTAGAGTTAAAAACTTAGAGAAAGTCAATCAAACACTTTCTCAAGAGAATCTTGACTTAAATGTTGAAGTCAAGTCGTTAAATTCTTGACTTTCTAATTTGGATATAGATCTTGTATCTCTTAAGAAAAATTATGAAGAGATATCCAAGAATGTATCTAAGTTTAACAAAGGAAAGGAGAATTTAAATGAAGTTCTCCAAAATCAAGTTCAATCCAATAAGAGATTTGGACTTAGTTTTCAAAAGTCTCTTGAAAAACATCATGTTTCTAAGAATACTAGTAGTAATAAGACTGATTCTATTTCTAGTGCTAAGAACAAATTATATGAGTTTTTTTAGAAACCAAAAACTGTTATTTTCCATGAAAATAGTAATTCTGTAGTTCAGACCAGTCGACTGAACCCTAATTTCAGTCGTCTGTCCAAAGGTTTGGATTCTTATTTAAAGAGACTGAAACCTCAGATAAGTCGACCTATTTCACCTCCCAGTCAACTGGCTTCTCATAACAGTCGACTGAAAGGTACAATAAAGTCGACTGGACAGACTAAAAACATTTGAGTTCTAGTCAATCTGAGTCTAAACGATAGAATTACTTATATAAATTCTTATGTTCTTAATGTATGTAATTTTGTAAATTATATTCCTGCTTTTGGTGGTAAATCAAACTCACTTTGGGTTTGGTTTCCCAAAAACTAATCTCTTTCGGACCCAATGAAAAGAGTACCATATTCACAGTGATTATTTTATAGGTACCTAAAAGAGAACGTTGGATACTTCACAGTGGATGCTCCAAGCATATGACTGGTCATGCTAACCTTCTTTCTTCCATACAAGAAGTAGATGGAGGAACAGTCACATTCGGTGACAACAACAAAGAAAAGGTTATTGGAATAGACATGGTCGGTAAGAACACTACCCTTTCTATAAAAGAAGTTTTTCTTGTTAGTGGTCTTAAGCATAATTTGTTAAGTATTAGCCAATTGTGTGATAAGGGATATAAAATTATTTTTGAAAAAGATGCATGTTTAATTTATGATTCTTCCATGCAAAATGTAATTTTTCAAGGATTTAGGAAAAACAACATCTATGAATTATGTTTAGAAACCAATGAATTCTCTAATGATTTTTGTTTAGTAGCTTCTAACAATGATTCTTGGCTTTGGCATAAGAGATTTGGCTATGTGAATATGAAAAATATTGCTAAGTTATCCAAGTACAACCTAGTTAAAGGACTGCCAAGACTATCTTTTAAGAAAGATAAGTTATGTCATGCATGTCAACTAGGAAAACAAGTCAAATCTACTTTTAAGACAAAAGAAATGATTTCTACTAGTAGGCCTCTCGAATTAATCCATATAGATTTATTTGGTCCTACTAGAGTCGCTTCTTCAAATAAAAGTAGATATGTATTTATTTTAATAGATAATTTTTCAAGATTTACATGGGTTTTCTTTTTAAAACATAAATATGATGCTTTTGAAGAATTTGCAAATTTTTGTAAACGAATTCAAAATCAAAAATCTCTAACCATAGTCACTATTAGAAGTGATCATGGTGGAGAATTTGAGAATGAAACATTTTCAAAATATTGCAACAAGAATGGTATAATACATTCGTTTGCATTTCCTAGAGCTTCACCACAAAATTGAGTGGTCGAAAGAAAGAATAGGACATTGCAAGAGTGTGCACGTACTATACTTGTTGAAAGCAATTTGCTTAAATACTTTTGTGCTGAAGCTGTTTCTACAACATGTTATGTTTCAAATAAAATATTGATTATGCCTAAGCTTAAGAAAACTTGTTATGAACTATTTTTTGAAAGAATTCCTAAAGTATCTTATTTTAAAGTATTTGGATGCAAGTGTTTCATTTTAAACACTAAAGATAATTTAGATAAATTTGATCCTAGATATAATGAAGGTATCTTCATTGGATACTCAAATAGGAGTAAGGCATATAAAATTTTCAATAAGTCAACCTTGACTATTGAATAATCTATGCATGGTTCATTTGATGAATCCTTGCCTTCATCTACTGTTATTGAAGATGATGAAATTGATTCATCACCTTTAAATAACGTTATTAAATTACTAGAGCAAACTACCTTAGACAAGTCGACTGATAAGGATATTAAGTCGACTGATGTGAATTAGTTGGATGATAGACTTGTTAAGTCAACTGATCCTGTTGTGATGACTCAAACTTTACCAAAATCATTTGTTGAAGTTAGAGATCATCCTCATGACTTAATAATTGGTGACATCTCATGTGATATTCAAACAAGATCTCATGTTAATATGATTTCTCATATGGCTTTCTTGTCGGATTTTGAACCGAAGAATATACAAGAAGCTTGTGAGAATGAATTTTGGATGAATGCCATGCAAGATGAATTAAACTAATTTATAAGAAATGATGTATGGGATTTAGTTCCACGACCTCCTGACCATACTATAATTGGTACCAAATGGGTATTCAATAATAAGTTAGATGAATCAGGACAAGTCGTTGGGAACAAGGCTAGGTTAGTTGCTCAAGGATATAATCAAGAAGAAGGAATCGATTTTGATGAAACATATGCTCCTGTTGCTAGACTAGAATCAATTAGGATCTTATTAGCTTTTGCATGTTTTATGAATTTTACACTCTTCCAAATGGATGTCAAGAGTGCTTTTCTTAATGGTTTTATTAAGGAAGATGTTTATGCTAAGCAACCACCCGGTTTCGAACATGAACAATTTCTAAACCACGTTTTTAAATTGAAAAATGTTTTATATGGTCTTAAACAAGCTCCTCGTGCTTGGTATGATCGATTAAAGACTTTTCTCTTAGAAACTGGTTTTGAGATAGGTAAAGTAGATACTACATTGTTTATTAGAAAAACAGAGACAGATATTCTAATCATACAAATATATGTCAATAACGTAATTTTTGGTTCTCTAATAGTAATCTCTGTCAAGAGTTTGCTAATACCACGAAAAATGAGTTTGAGATAAGTCACATGGGTGAACTCAATTATTTCCTTGGACTACAAATGAAACATTCGCAAAATGACATATTTATTAATCAAGAAAATCATGCTAAGGAATTACTCAAACGGTTTGGCATGAATAGCACTAGTAGTAAAACCACACCTATGGCTACTACTACTACACTTGACAAAGATGATTTAGGTAAGAGTGTCGATCAAAAACTCTATCGATGTATGATTGGCTCACTCTTATATATAACTGCTAGTAGACCCGACATTATGTTTAGTGTATGTTTGTATGCTAGATATCAGTCGAATCCCAAAGAATCTCACTTAAAAGCTGTGAACCGTATTTTAAGATACATTAAAGGCACGTCTGAATATGGTTTATTTTATCTACGCACCGATAATTTTCAACTTTTGTCGTATAGTGACGCTGATTTTGCTGGTAGTAAAACTGATCGTAAAAGTACTAGTGGAACTTGGCACGTTTTGGGATATTCACTAGAATCTTAGTGCAGTAAAAAGCAAAATTCGGTATCCTTATCTACTACAGAAGCTGAATATATTGCTGCAAGTTTGGCTTGTGCCCAAATTTTGTGGATGAAACAAACTTTATTAGATTATGGTATTTTATTTTCAAAACCTGCTATAATGTGTGATAATACCAGTGCTATTAATCTATCTAAAAATCTGGTTCAACACTCATGTACGAAACATATTGATATTCGACATCATTTTCTACGTGATTATGTTTTAAAGGGAGATATAACTTTGGATTTTATTTCTACTGATAAACAGGTAGCAGATATATTTACCAAACCACTTAAGGAAGACAATTTTATCAACTTTATTAGAGAACTAGGAATTTTTTGTTTTCATGACATTTCTTGAAAATATATTTTGTTTAAGTCGACTTAAATGTCTTTTTTCAGTCGACTTATAAAGTATTTTCGTTGTTCTTATTATTGCTGAATCTTGTGTTCTGAATAGTCCACTGTATACGTAACCAGTCGACTGACAGAAAGTTTTTACTTGATGTTTCTTTTGGTTTAATTTTCTCTTGACTAAGTCGACTGATATAAAAACCAGTCGACTGTCGCGACATTAGTTTGGTTTTTCTGATTCCGAATCGTCACTTAAACTGAGGCATCTCTCTCCCTTTTTACCCTCTTGTCGATCTCGACCCTTCATTCAAACCTACTTTTAATCTAAGCCCTTTACTCTTTGTAAAAACCCTGAAATCTCTTACCCCTCTTTTTTGATTTTCCTCTTTCACTTTTGCTCTCAAAACCCTCAGTCGGCTGCTCTTGGTGTGCTTGGCGATTTCGTTCAGGAAAGTATATGCCGCCTCCATAAGCTTTCAACAAGTTTCAGGTATCGCTAATCGTCTCCGAAAGCCAAAATAGTAACCCAGAACTCTGAAATAAGACAACCACTTTCCGAAAGCCAAAAGAATTGTCTGTCGGGAGTGAGGGACTTATGATAAGGGTAAAAATCGTCACAAATCAGGTCGTGCGATTTCAACACAGATCTTAAAGCTTATATGAGAAGATTAACCGAAACGGGCCTTTTTAACTGGTTCGGACCTTCTTCAGGCTCATTAACAAGACATGGGCCGCTTTCTAGCCCATTAAAAGCAACTAGACCCACTAAGTGAGACACCCAGTTCATGAGGACTGTAAGTCAAATCTCTTATCCCCAACAAGAGAGTAATTTATTCTATCTCTTAAAAGAGGGAGAATCTACAGGAGATAACAGATTCATATCAATCTTCTAACAGTTTCTCAGGCCTATAAATAACCTTTCCTCTCCTTCAACCAGAAGGTAATCAACAATTTCTCTCAAACTCTCTTTCTCTCTCTGGTTCTAACTTGAGCGTCGAAGGGTTTTCGTCGGGGCCATCCCCGGTGTTTTATGTTTTTTGCAGGTCCATCGACTGCGTCAACAACCATCGGATTCAGATCAAGGTATTCTTTCAACGATCCAGATCTCATCTTAGAATCTCTAACCACTTTTTACAGCGACGATCAAAGGTTAGTTTCTTTAGTAGTTTCCTTCAAAATATAAACTCATTATATGTTTGATCCCACACCAAAATAAGTAGCAGCACTAATCATGCGTACATAATTATAGAAGAACAACACGGGTACACACATACTTACACACTCATAACAGGCACATAGTCATTTATAGTTTGCAATGGGTTGTGTTAGCCCAGGTCATTTGACCTAATTCTTGTAGATACTACCTGAACCTAAAATGTTTACAACTGTTTACTAAACAGGTTGGGTTGTATTACCTTGGCCGACACCCCATATACGACATCTACCTATCAAATGTGAGGTTGGGTTAAAAATGTCTCACAGTTTTATTATTAAAAAATGAAAAATTACTTTTAATTGTCAAAACGAATTTGTGCTAGTAGAGAGAATAGACTGTTAACTGTAGTTAAGCTGTTGTTTTGTACTTTATAATATAAGTAATTAATCTAATATTATGTTTAGGTTATTGTTAGACTAAAATTTCTAATCTCTCAACCCTAGCCCGCTTCGATGTAGTGGCGAAGACATTTGACATTGTACCAGAGCAGCTAGGTTAATTATCAGCAATATGCATATTAGAGGCATGTTTTAATATAAAAAATATCACTATGCGCAGTCCAGGTTTCCAGCCCGCGAACAAGTGTCTCAACCTGTAGCAATTGTGTGTGTATTAGAATACAAATATAAATCCTACAACTCTCACTATAATTTAAGAGTCTGATAACAATGGTAGAGACATTTCAAAGTTACACAGTTTATGGGAATGAAACTTGGTATTCCATACCTGCTGCTTGGATATATACCGGAATTTACTTTACTACATTTATTTGTCTTATGCATATAATGTTTTGTCAAAAGGCAGCTCAATGCTCAGACTTGAACCTGTTTATTTAATGGGTTGGATGATACGTTTATTGACCCCAACTTTTAGGAACCATCTCATTGCGTAGTAAATCTTCAATTTCTGTTCAGGGATTTGATTGGTCATCCCATAATATATGTAATAACTAATGCATTTCATTAAGGCTTTTGATTTATGTTGCTTCTTAGGGACAACTATTCCAATTGATGCAAAGACTTGAGAGTAACTCACTTCATACGTTGTATCAAGCCAAACAACATGCAACTCCCTTCAACATATGTACAAGGGCTTGTACTTCAACAACTAAGATGTTGGGAGTTCTAGAAGTTGTTCAGATAAAAATGTCTCACCAAAAGTTCGGTAGAATGTTAGAATCATACACTATTACATAATAAGTATCATACATAACTTGAAGAATAATAAATCATTCTGACTGGATTTCCTTTCAGATACGGTTTTCTTCTTCTTGAGTATGCTTCTTGTCAAGACCCTCATAGCATGTTGGTGGTAATTCTTTGGCCGTTCAATATTCTTCCAGATATGTACCAAGTTGGCTACACAAAATTGTTCTTCATAACTGAACAGGTGAAAGCAATAACTTTAATTGTTTTCACATTATGTGGCGTGTATGTTTGGAATTGCTGTGAACAGAATATATTCTGCTCAAAGTATTGAATACGCACTTTTGAGCAAAATATTTCACTTAATATCTTTCTGAAGATGCAGAAGCACATAGAACAGGCTAATAGTGTTTTGACCTAATATTTTTCTCGTGTTACAAACACCAATTCAAAAAGTTATTTTATGCCTACCAAAAGAATTACCAAATACAGCTGAACTATATTGTGGCTCAGTTATGTTGAATAATAACATATGCTTCTCTTGTTTTTTTCTAATTTTAATTATTTCCGGATATGAACCTATTCTTTTTTTTTTTTAATTTATAAAGTAAGTGATTTGCTTAGAGTCTGCTATGCTGGCCATATCATTAGCTGTTGTGCACAGTTTCCTGATCCATGTTCGTTTAAGTTTCCTGAAAAGAAACATATATTTTTTTTAATAAAAAAGAAACATATATTGGCGTGCAGCTTTGTTATATTGTGCATATTATAATACAGACTGTTTTAGTTCTTCCAGAAGCTTATCAAAGTGTTTTCTTGTTCTAAAATGTGTAAAACTCAATTGCTCACAGATTTATGCACTTGAAGATACAAGGAATCAATCGTACTCTACATGGTATATGAAGGGTTCAAAGCTGCTTCAGAGGCCATTAGGCTCGTCTGTATGTGAGAGAGCAAATTCAAGGAATTGTTACATTGCAATCATGTATTTTTCTATCCTTTCTCTCTTTAACAATGTCATATTCGAGATACTATTCTTTAGAATTTAACCATTGTGCACATATGATTTATAGTTAATAGAGCAGAAAAAGAACGGCAAGTGTACTCCAGCTTGGTTCTGTGACATAGAGATGCAATAATGCTGCAAAGAATTATTAAAGGCAGAAATGCTAGGAGAAAATTTGTTGATACCCGCAATGCCTCATTAGTTATACAGTCTGGTATGTTACTCTGCCCTACATCTTTAGTGCTTGTTTCACACTTTGTAGTGCTCATTGTAGAAAGCCAGCTAAACCGCTGTTTTAGTCCCCCGCTTCTCTTAAACATTTAGGGTCTCTTAGCCCTGCTTCAAGATTTGTAGTCAATGCCATCTTCTATGATTGTGTTTTCTAGTCAAATTACAAGTATCTGTTATTGGTTTTGTGAAATGCAAGTAAGTTATGCACTTTCTCAAGAAAACAATTTGTTTGATCTTTTTTTAGAGGGAAAAGGTGGAACAACGCTACCCTGTTTCATTGATAAGAAGTTAATAAAACAACCCCGGCGTACCAGGGGAGAAATACAAAAAGTAACAGTGCAGAAATTAGAACATAATTCTCCGACAATATCCTGGGGGGTGGGTTCAACCAAAAGTACAAAAGTACAGCCGACAGAACAATAGCCTAAACAAAATACTAAATATAGCCTGCTGCAAACAGTTGGCTTCCCAAATATGTCATGTGCCCTGTGAGTATGAGGAGGGGGCTTACCCCTCAGTCCAGCGTCGGTCCAAACTCGACCTCTTCGTCATCGAATTCCTCCACCTGGAAAACTCTAGCAATCCTCTCTCTAGCTCCTGTAGCAGCAGCAGTGGCCCAAAAGGAAATAAGATGTATGATATGAGGAAGATTACCAGAAATACTATTACATGAAGCACGAAAATAAAAATTATTTCTGTCTAGCCATAACACCCAAATAGTTGCCGCAATGGCTATGTATCCTTCATTTCGTGGCGGATTGAGGCGAATTTGGGGCCAACCCACAATTCCTCGTATTCGCTGGGTTAGTCACAAGTCCCTAAGGCCCGTAATACTTCTACCATAGTTGCCTTACTTCTTTGGCAATGAACGAAAAGGTGGTTCAGATTCTCCGTATGTACATTACAGAATCCACAGATGGTCGCGATCTGGGGTTGTCTTTTGGCAAGGTTCTCTCTAGTGAGGATTGCATTATTGAGCACTAGCCAGAGGAAGACCCTGACATTAAGGGGCATTTTGGCTTTCCATAACACTTGTGCCCAACTGGGTCTACATCCTCGATAGTGAATGCGATGATACAGAGACCTAACAGTGAAAGCTCCTTTGGTCTCTAGTCCCCAGCACATTTGGTCTGGACCTTGAGCGCACATAGCTCCATTCCGTGTAATGTATGCTTGCATTTCATGCAGTCGCTGCTGTAACCCTGGGCTAAGAAGTCATTGGAAAGGCAGCTTCCAATTTCCCCTCTTCCATGTCTTGGCCACCACTATATTCGGACGAGTTGTTTTCTTATATAAATCTGGGAAAGACTCTTTAAAGGTCTGGGTACCACACCATTTGTCCTACCAGAATCTGGTGGACCGTCCATTCCCAATAGTCGATGTAATTGCTGAGTTGAAAGGCCCGCTTGCTTTGGCAATCCCTTTCCAGAAGTGAAAAACTTTAGACCCTACCCGAAAACCTAAACTTCTCGTACCTTTCCCCGTAAGGTATTGTTGAATAAATTCTTGCCATCCTTCCCCGCTGTGGTGGAAGATCTTCCACCACCATTTCCTAGTAGGGCAAGGTTCATGTCTCTCAAGTTGATGATACCTAGCCCTCCATGGTTCTTCTTCATGCAAGCAATACCCCACTTGATCAGGTGGTATCCCCCCTATTCGAATCCGCCCCTTTCCAGAGAAATCATTTGCGGATTCGGTCAATCCTTTAGATCACCCATTTAGGCAGCTCAAAGAACGACATGTAGTAAATGGGCAGATTAGACAATACCGAGTTGATGAGGACCACTCTACCACCGAGGGAAAGCGACTTTCCTTTCCAACCAGACAATCTTTTTTCCACCCTATCTATGATAGGTAGCCAGTCCGTCTTGGTAAGCTTCCCTGGTCTGAGTGGCAGACCTAAATATTTGATTGGAAAATTGTCTTTCATACAGTTCAGTATGGTAGCATGGTCCTGTGCTTCTACATCTGAAAGTGCTATCGGAATCAAAGCACTCTTGTGGAAATAAATTTTGAGACCTGACCAGGCTTCGAAACAGTAGAGGGCCCCTTTAAAGCAAACTGTTTCTGACCTGTTCCCGTTACCAAATAGGAGGGTGTCATCGCATACTGGAGAATCGTGCACCCTTGGGTAGCGGTGCTTCTAGCCACCGGTTTAATCCAACCTTTCCTCCTACAGTTCTCGAACATGTCCCTCAGAACGTCTGCTACGATGGTGAATAGAAGAGGTGATAGCGGGTCCCCCTGCCGGAGATCCTTCTTACAAGAAAACGGTAGTCCCGACCTCCCATTAACCGAGATTACCGTTTTACTAATGTATAAACATTATTTGATCTACCTGATCCATTTAACCCCGAAGCCTCTCCTTCTGAGAGCTTCCAGCAAGCAATCCCAGTCGACGGAATCATATGCTTTCTCAAAGTCCAGTTTGAGAAGGAAGCTCTTAGAATTGTCCGTGTGGCAGTGGTGGATAACTTGTTCCGCAGTGGCCACACAGTCCAGGATACATCTACCCTTGATGAACCCAGACTGGGCGTTGCTGATTAAATTGTCTATTATGTTCCCTAGACGGATGGCCAGGACCTTTGTGATGATCTTCACTGAGCAGTTTATGAGGCTAATAGGTCTAAAATCCCCCACCTGAGTAGCCTCCACCCGTTTAGGTATTATAACCACTTCCGCAAAATTGAACATCCCCAGCCTGAGGTTGTTGCTGAAGAATTCATCCATCAAAGCCATAATATCTCCTTTTATTTCTTCCCAGAAAACTTGGTAAAACATCATTGGGAAGCCGTCTGGCCCAGGCGACTTCTCTGCTACCATTTGAGTGATGGCCTTTTTCACTTCCGTCTCCGAAAAAGATCCTTCCAATGTGGATAGCAAATTAGCTGACTCATTCTGTTGGCCGTGCCAGAAATCGTCCCTAAGTGGGGTCCGGAATTCATTCTTCTTTCTAAAGAGGCCCTTGTAGTAGTCGTGGAAGGCTTTGGAAATCACATTTTCATCCTGGGATGTTCCCGTTTCCGTTTGTAATGATAGGACTAGATTGGATCTACATCTTGCACTTGCCACTAGGTGGAAGAAGGTCGTATTCGCGTCTCCCTCTTTGAGCCACGAAATCCTAGACCTCTGTTGCCATTTGATCTCCTCCAACTTGTAAAGATTGGCAATATTTTCTCTAAGCTCTAATAGCCTATTTCTTTCATCTTGAGTCAGTACTCTCGTTTCTTCCAATTTCTCTAGCTCATCAATTTCTTCCAGAAAAGAGTCTTTTGCACGCCAAATCGTCAAGAATCTAGACCGATTCCATCTACGTAGCCTCTTTCGCAGTCTACGAATTTTTTCACACCATCGAGTTGCTACGTCCAATCCAGTAGTTGGGAGCGCCCAGTTTTCCATCACCATGTTGTGAAAGCCCTGGATTTCTAGCCATTCCTTTTCAAATCTGAACTTCCTCTGCCTTTGAGATCCCTAAACCCTAGCATCAAGTAGGACTTGATCTGACATAGGTCTAGGGATAGATCTAG
Organism: Hemerocallis citrina; assembly: GCA_017893485.1. NCBI lineage: Eukaryota > Viridiplantae > Streptophyta > Magnoliopsida > Asparagales > Asphodelaceae > Hemerocallis > Hemerocallis citrina. The sequence goes on from CM030361.1 coordinate 176,858,100, forward strand.
CGGTTGCCAGTGGGAATTTAGCTTCCCATTCCATCGAAACTAGGACCCTGTCCAACTTGGCCATTACCGGGGATGCTTGCATATTTGACCAGGTAAATAGTCTGTCATTAATAAGGATGTCGATCAACTCCAACTCCGTTATCACCCTATTGAATTCTTCTCTGTGTCTATCGCTCGAGCCTCTTCCTCTGTGCTCGAATGCAAATCTAGTAATATTAAAATCTCCCCCCACAATCCAAGCTCCCGACCATCGTTGTCTAATATTGATAAGCTCTTGCCAAAAGGCGTGTCGGACAGTTGCCACGTTCGGCCCGTAAACCACCGTTACTGTATACACCCAATTGTTAGATCGTCGTCTTAGTTGGGTAGTCAGGGAGAACATTCCACTATATATGACATCCCTAACCATATCTCTCTTACCCCTATTCCCCAACCCCTTAATGTTCCAGAATAGTGTATTCATTGGGGAACCGATTCTAGGTTGATCGTGTGTGTGTGACGGGTGTCTTCCTTGAAGACCTCCGTCAACACAGAGGAGGACCCCAGGTCCTTTACTCTCTCCATTTTCCATCCCCTAATTTTATTGAGCAATAGAGCATTACGTTCTATGTCATACACTTCTAAGCCACAGGCTTGAGCTAGGGTAAAAACCTCAGAATCTGACATGGAATTTAATACAGAAGCTAAGTAAATTTGCGTACCTCCGTCATCGAATTTGGTAGCTTTGGCCGCCGCAGCCACCTCCAGAAAGTCGTTCAGGGACTCCCCATGAGCCCTCTTAGGCACCCTCTGTACCTCGAACCCAACTGTCTCCTGTGAAGGTGGGTAGGTGGATGGAACGAACTCAAGCGATGTGGCATGCAAATCAACATCAAAATCACAATCCTCTGATTCCATCTCGGAGTATACACAATCATCCTCCAGGTTCAGCCTATCTTCTTGATCATCTTCCACGCAGTGGTGTGCTATCTGAGAAAAAAACTCCCCTGTAGTGGACCCCTCTATGGGCCCCCCTATCGTCATTATTTCCATCTCAGAAGTGTTATTCCCTGTAACAGACCCCTCAATGGGCCCGCTACACTTGTCTTCAGTAGTCCCAAGTATACTAGAAGGGTAGTTGGGCCTCTCTTTTAGCCCATAAAGCCCGTTAGTGGTGAACCCTTCGACGGGCTCACGATACGCTTTCCCTCCCTCACGAGTTATTGCACCCTGCTCCTCGATATCCATCCCCGTCGCTAGCGCTTGCAAGCACACATCACCCCTGTCCCTTCTGCCACATGGCTCACTCTGATTGGGAGGCACAGCGGTCGATGCTAAGTGGGGGGGGGGGGGGGGGGAAACGATGCATTGAACTTGGTAGATGCAGAGGGGGATTTCCTTTCTCGTTGCTTCGTTATCTTCTTTGCCAAAATTGTGCTTTCTCAAACCCTGAGAAACCAACTCCCCTTTTGCCTCGCTCTCCTTTGAGCTCTCTTCCGTGTCTACGAGCAGCTCCTTGTTCGTCGTCTTCCCCAAAACAGCACCTGCAGACTGTCGCTCTAGCCCCAAAGCGACCCACTTTTTCTTTTCTGGCAATTTCCTTAGCTTTTGTACCAACTCCCTGGTTAAAGTTGTTTCCTCGCTTGTCTTCTTCCCCAAACTGGTGCTTTTCCTTACCAACTCCTGTCCCAAAGATTACATGTTGTTGCAGAGTGGGTTTTTGCCATTTATGGGGTCCGCATGCCCTGGTTCCCCTCTCTGTTCCACAGTACGCTCCCCCTCACCAACTTGCAGAGGTTGACCGCCACTTTGGGTAACCTCTTTGACCCCTTTACCATGGCTAGCCTCTGTCTCTGCGAAACTTACCAAATCTGGACATGGTTGTGGGTGCACCAGTTTCCTTCCATCCTAGCCGTTGGATCCCGTGGTCAAGCCTCGTCCTTGACCACCGGTGAACGGCCTTGAGTCTTGGGGTTCTGATCCCTCCGCCGCAGGCTCCCGACGACCCTCCATCCCTCTTGCTGCTTTGATCACTTCTTTATAAGCACGCTTGGACTTCATGTGCTCCGTCAATGGTGAGATCCCACTCCGGTGAGACCACCTGTTTGTAAGAACGGCCATCTCTGATAGATTGAGGATGTTTGGGGGAAGTGATGGGTAGGAGTTCTTCCTCTATCTCCACTCGCTTTTCGAGCACAAACCGTATAAGGTAAGACTCCTCGAAAGAGAAGACTTCGGCAAATCTAGGCATTAGGGAGATGTCTCTGCTTCTAATGAGTATCCTCGCCGATACTATCTCTGAGCGGCAAATCGTCTTCTCGTCGATGGCTTCCACAGTGCTGAAGTCGGAAACAATCTCCTGAAGTGCCTCTTTCTTCCAAAAGTGCAATGGCACGTTGTGTATCCAAATCCAATACTTGTCTCCTTGCGGAAGCTCTGTGCCGAAGTTTGGTGACCATGCCTTGAATTCCACTTTGAAGAAACCAAAATCAACCGTGCCCATTCCGGTGACTTCAATCATCTTTTTGGGTGACGGGAATGACACCAAAAATTGGAGATAGCACATTTTCTTTGCTACCTAATCTCGGTGAGCTCACATTGGCCATTTGAGGTTCAAGGCTTGGAGAAGGTGGGTTTTGGAGGGGCAACCTGATCTCACTCTTGCTACCGCACACCATTGGCGGAGCCATTTTTCTTCATTCTTGATTGTTTCTAAGTTGTTAGCTAGTCTGATCAGGGCTGGGCTTTCTGGCGACCTTCCTCTGCACACTTGCTGCTCATCGTCGTTGTTGGAGTTGATGATGTTCGTGCAGGTGTATAACATGTGGCCCCACTTCATGCATCTCAAGCATCGCACCTCTTTGGTGCACTCTGTTCGGTAATGGCCTAAGTCCCCACAATTGAAGCACGATACTGGTTTTCTTTTCCCTGATCAGGGCTGGGCTTTCTGGCGACCTTCCTCTGCACACTTGCTGCTCATCGTCGTTGTTGGAGTTGATGATGTTCGTGCAGGTGTATAACATGTGGCCCCACTTCATGCATCTCAAGCATCGCACCTCTTTGGTGCACTCTGTTCGGTAATGGCCTAAGTCCCCACAATTGAAGCACGACACTGGTTTTCTTTTCCCTTTTCTTAGCCTTTTCCAGTTATCGTGTTGAATTGGTGGTGGAGGGGGCTGTGTTTGTTGTTATCCTGTTGGTTTGGTGGTGGTGTGGAGCTATGTTTCTTCTTACTCCCTGGGGCAACTACTTGCCACTTCTCCGATGTTTCTTCAATCTGAGCTTGTTCCTCACTTCCTTGGTTCTCATCGTTTGGTTCCCCTTCTTGGGCCCAAACGATGATGGACTTGAGGGGGTCGGGGGCTTCCTCACTTGATTGTGGGGAGGGTCGTTGAGGGATGCATGAAGTTGAGGGGCTTGGGTGAGAAGGAGGTAACATGGTGGGTTTCACTGTAACATCGGAACTGCGATTGTGGTGGAGATGGTTAGTCACACTGTGGTAGACCCTCTCACTATTGTGGCGATAAACCTGTTGAATTCCATGAGCATTGTGATTGTGTTGCTTGTGGTTGAATCTCTGAAAAGCCTCCGGTTGCTCCTGGTGACGGTGGTGGTAGTCCTGGTCCCTCTGGTTGAATTGATACCTCTGGGGGCGATGATGGATCGTGGGGGGGTTCTTTTATGCTCACGGTAGCGAGTAGGAGAACCCTCTCTATGGGCTCGTCCCCTCGGAGGCTCGTCCTGATGATGGCGATGATGAGTATTGCCTCTCCCCTCCTGGCGATGAAGTGCACTTCGGTATGCCCACTGTAGGGAGAGTGCACGCCTGAGCCTAGGGGCATCCCCCTCAGGGGGGGTATTCACCGATGTAGGGTGTGGATGGGGGTGTGAATAGAGGGAGCAGCTGTTGGTAGGGTGACTGGGGCCTGGGTTTGAGCCAAGTGGGGAGGTGGGGTCTCAGAGGAAGGGGGGACAGTCGGTGTGGCGGGCCCTCTCGTTGGGCCCACACCCACTCAACTCCACCTCCGAGAACATGGGGGCGGAATGAAGCAAGGTGGTCCGAAGTGTTGAAGATAGTGGTAGGCTTGTTGTGATGGTGGTGGAGGGCGCAGGGTGCTGGAGAAGGTGAAGAAGAAAAGCAGGTTCAGTGGGAGAGCCAGAGAAGAGGTCGGAGAAAAAGAAGAAGGTCGGAGAAGAAGTAGCACTTCATGCTAGCTCCTCGTTGAAGAAGAAGAAGGTCCTGTAATCTAAAGTTTTGATCGGCCTCACATTGAAGATGACACCTCCTTGATATTCTTAGTGTAACTGTTTTGAGGCTTATCTGCAAAATAATTTGTTTGATCTTAATATTACCTTCTTACGTTTTGCTGATAAACTCTAAAAGCCTAAAAGCGTAATTTACCTTTTCCACTCACTCTGTTTTTTGCTTTCCATAACAGACTGTATGATTAGACTGTATCTCCTATTCTCTCTTTACCCTCTGTATCCATTCTGCAGTTATTCGTGGATGGCTTGTCAGAAGGTGTTCGAATTTGTTTCCAAAATGACCCTTTTTTGAAAGTATTTACCAAACTGACCCTCTTTCGAAACTATTTATCAAATTGACCTACTCGTTATCTAATATAGCAAGTCTAGTTCAACTGACCTTGCTATCTCGTATAGCGAGTGTAGGTGTATACATTTCAACTAGAAATTGCATGTTTAAAATTTCTTTGAAAAAATTGAGTACAACTACACTCATTATCTCAGATAGCGAGTGTAGTTGTAGAAATTGCATATGCAAATTTTCTCTAAAAAAATTGAATACAGATAGCACGAGTCTAGTTAAAACACATTTTATGTTCAAAATTTCTCTGAAAAAATGAGTACAACTAGACTCGCTTTCTTAAATGAGCTCGCTATCTCAGATAGCAAGTGTAGTTGTATACATTTCAGATAGCGAGTGAAGTTGTACCCATTTTTTCAGAGAAATTTGTAACATATAGCGAGTGTAGTTCAAACGAACTCCCTGCCTCAGATAGCGAGTGCAATTGTACTCATTTTCTAGAGAGTTTGTTTTAGAAAAAAAACAATAAACCAGAAACAGCGAGTCTGTCTTTAGACTTTTGGATCATCGCGAGATTTCTCCAAGTGTTGGAGAAAACCATAGAACTACACTCGTTGTTTGAAATAGCGAGCTTGTTTTCAAATAACTCGCTGTTTGAAACAGCAAGCAGGTTAATTTGGTAAATAGTTTCAAATCCGATAAGTATGGTAAATACTTTCAAAAGTGGGTCATTTTGGAAAAAATACAAGGTGTTCTGGGGATATTGCTTTACTGGACTCATTTAAGTCACTTAATGGGAGGAAGTTAATCTTCATCATTTTACTTATTGTTTGATTCTTATTTGCTCATGTCATCCAGAGTCTTCTCCAGAAGATGTTGTTCAATTGGTAGCCAGATCCTGATATATATACGTGATATGGGATAAATGACGTGGCTCCTTCAGTGTCGTCAAATCTCCTCAAATTTCACTCATATATGATCATCGAGTCAAACAGGTTCAACGGGCATCAGCCAGTTCAGGCCCATTGGCTAACGGGTCCGACCCGGCCAATCAAGGGCAGAGATCCATTAGCCCCTGCCTATAAATACTAGACCCCCTTCTTCCTTCTCAAAATAATAAACTTTTCCCCCCTAAACCCTAGCTACTGTTGCTTTCTCAGTAACTAACTAGATCATCGGAGGGCCTGTCGCCGAGAACTCTCCCGGTGTTTCTAGGCATTGTGCAGGTATCAAGATTCGAGCCGAGCCATCAAGATTCGAACCAAGCCACGAAGATCTGAGCCGAGCACTCAGCCTCTACTTCTCTCCTGCTACCCCCGAGCCGAACGTACAACTCGAGGATCGGATCAATGCTAGTGTCGTCCTTTCCATTTAACAAATTATAAGAACTCACACTTGTTGCCCCCACACCAAAAAACAAGCAGCATTAGGATGACACCGACTGTGGGAACTCACGTCACTGACACAGGTCCGATCCCGCCCTAGGAAGTCATCTCGAAGCCAGGCTTTCTCATGGATCCCAAAGCCAGAAAAGCCCTCACCGTTGGGCGTCGTCCTGACCTTCTCCCTCTTACAGCCAAGCACACACCTATGGATCTGATCAACCTCGAGCCAATGGTGCGGCACGACCAGAACGGAGCGCCTCATGCTCGGTCGCTGCTCACGACTTACGGCATATAATCCAGGACCAGAAGATCATCCGGTCGAGGGGAGGGGCCGCTTCCAACTCTGCCCCGAACCATGCCAGGTAGCCGACCCAAGAACGGGAACCAGCGTATAGCCACTTAACCCGGGGGCCTCCGCCTTAGGATGGCCAAGTAGAGTAGACCCCAATCATGAGAGCCGAGTTCCAAAACTTTAGGAACGAGGTCTCCCAGGCTATCCGGGGCGGTCCCCGGACCGATGTGCACAATAACACCGAACTGCCGCCCAAAGCCCAGGGCAGCGAATCTCACGGTTCGACTCCCCCACGGGAACGAGACGATGCCGTCCTCCGGCACCTCCAGAAGATGGAGAACCGCTTCACCCATCTCGATGAAGGCGAACCACAATCTTAGCAGGAAAACCGGCCGAACTGACCTCTGTTCTCCTCTCAAATCCTCAATGCCGAGATTCTGAGGAATTTTAGGCCGCCCCAATTTGAGACCTACAATGGTGAGAGTGATCCAGCTGATCACATGGAAGGGTTCAAAACCCTCATGTTAATTCACAGCGTATCGGATCCTCTCCTATATCGTGCCTTCCATGCCACCCGGCATGGTCCAGCTCGGGAATGGTTCACAAAGCTCACCCCCGGTTTGGTCTTCTCGTTCAACCAACTAGAAGCAAACTTCCTAGCCCACTTCGTGACTAGCCAGAAGGTCGAGAAGACGAGTGCGTCCCTTCTGGACCTCAAGCAGAAGGAAGGAGAACCCCTCCGCGAGTTCGTTTGGAGGTTCACCACCAAGGCAAGGTCGGTCTCTCTCTCGACGCGGGCGTCGCTTCCACAGCTTTCCGACACAATGTTCACCACGGCCAGCTAAAGACCTCATTAGCCAAGAAACCGTCCGTCGACTTCCCCGACCTCCTCAACAGGGTCGAGAAGTATATCTGGACTGAGGAGGCTTTACACTCTAAGGGCATTAAAGAAGCTACCGCCAAGGGGAAACGAAAAGCAAATGACTCCGAGCCTATCAAGAAGACCCTGAAGGACGCATTTGGCCAGAAGAGGCCACCTCTGGTCCCCCATTTTGAAAGATATATGCCACTGAACCAAAACGTATCAGCCGTCCTCTTAGAGATCGAGGACAAAGGGATCGTCTGACTCCCTCCCCGACCGAGCAACAACAAAAAATGGGACTAGAGGTTCTACTGCCGGGTTCACCGAGCCTATGGGCACGATACGGACAACTGCCACACAATTAAAGATGAGATCGAGGCCTTCATCCAGCGAGGGTACCTAAGGGAGTTCACCCGGGCTAACCCGAGAGATCGGAGGGACCCGAGGAATCCGAGGGCTTCACCTCCTCCTCGAACGGTCAACCGATAGCCCGAGGAGGGCCCTGAGCCCGAAGAGACCAGGGGGCAAGCCATCCTACACAGTTTCCATGGCGGACCCATGGGAGGGGAAACCAAACCTTCCCGTAAGGCTTTCTTGCGAGAAGTAAATTCGGTCCACGACCAACCGCCCCCTCCGGGTTCAGCAACAGGCGATCTCTGTAATGTCCCGATTTTCATACACTTGGAAACCGTGACATAAGCCAGAATCTTTTCCTTCAATTAGACAAAATACACAGAAAACAAGAAAATTCAATATTTTTATTCAACACAAATGTGTTACAAGTCTGAATGTTATAAAACTGCAATACATTACATCATTGTTACAATAATATCATACAAGCCCAAGTGTTACAAACTTTCAATAAAAATTACATTAGAGTATAATGAATAATATATAACACTTGGTACTTTCACTTGGATGCTTCTCAATAGCAATAAATTACAACATATATTACGATTGAAATAAAATCAACACTTTGCTTCTCTTGCCTTGAGTCATCCTGAATCCTGTACCTGTAGCTCTGCAATTCAGTACCTATTGAAGTGGGAACGTCAGTACATATACTGACGAAGGCTGATGACTAGCAGCGATTCTCAACTTTAAACAAAAAGATTGATGAAAAGAGAAAACTGTATATATAATTGATAAGTTAGTGTATTCTATGACTTAGGCTCTAATGCAAGATTTACTAATACGAGGATGCACTTATTCTAATGCAAGCAAGTCTCCGGAACAGTTTGCATCCCATATCTACTTACGCCCCATATCAAGCTGTTTCTTCATATATAGGGATTTGAACCCACACCATGAATTCTACTCTTGTACCCTTCCTGTTCCTGACAGATACAATGTGAATGGTGAGGTTGCAGATACGGTCTAGTTCCGCTACTGCGGTACAATAGTGGTGTCTATGTTTGCCACTACTTACCCGGCAAACCGGACATCACTCAAAAGACAACACAAACCTCAAGATACTAGACAACCTTGAGCCGTGCCCTCAACTCACATGAGAATGCATAGAATTTGATGGAATCGTAGGGTCTATTTCCTAGGAAAACCTTCCGTTCTTATCATAGCACTTCAGGAATTAATAGCCGAGATACGGATCCCGTGCTCCCAACTAATCATGAAAAAGCACCGCCCGTATCCCTTTGATAGGGGGATACATCCCAATAAGACCACCTAGTGTCGGCCTATAGGAGAAGTCGAATTATAAGGTATCACCCCTAACACCAACTCTCACCCTTCGGCAATTCATAGATAAAAATGGTTAAGTAACAGTTACTACCCTAACGATGTCACTAACCCTAACCAATCAAATGGGACCGTACGAGCTACAAGGTACTCTCAACCTAGAGTCGTACTCTCAACTTTCCATGAGATGCCACTAAAAGATTCAAACAAGTGAGACATGCCACTGTGCTTCCAACTTATCATGAAAAAGCACCGCACGTGTCCCTCTTCATGTGAGTGTAACAATTGTTGACACAATCTACCAAGTATCAACCTAGACTTCACAAGATCTCATCTGATCCACTCATCGCCTATCTATTCAAGATAATTACTACGCACGAGCCCAATGAGCTATGCATGAACAAAAATTTACATACAAGCCAGGTGAGCTACGTATGAGACGGACCAACTTATTACATGACTTATGAGCACAAGGAATACCTATTACTCATAATCAAGTGTATAATTCAAACTACTAACAATTCACGACAACTCTAGTTAATATGAACTAGAATTTTGTGTGTAAGCTTACTAACAAAAACTTGATCTTTTATACCCAAAAGTAACATAAAAAGCCTTCTAACAACCTAGATGCAATTAAACATGCTACTCTTATCAAAATTCAACAAAATTAGACTATTTAGAAAGGTGAGAATATCTACTACAACTCTCTAGTTGAAAACTTTCTCATATTAAATCAATAAGAGGTATAAAAACCTCGGACAATCTAAATAGCGAAGCTTCAGCCAAAATGGCCAGCTGCTATGACTTGTAACGGTTATAACTCCTACTCCGCATACCGGAATCTAACCAAATAGGACATTTTGGGAAGGTGAGAAACTCTACTACAACTCTGTAGTTGAGAACTTTTCCAAATTCATTAAGTAAAAGGTACAAAAATTTCGAACAATCTAGACAGTGACTTCAGCCAAAAAGCTAGCAGCTGTCAATCTTGTAAAGGTCATAATGCCTACTCCGCTTATCGGAATCTAACCAAATAGGACATTTTGGAAAGGTGACAACCTCTACTACAACTTCCTAGTTAACGACTTTCTCAGATTCCTAATGGAATTCAAAATCCAACTCTTTAAACACAATACACGAACAACAAAAGACAGCACAAAGCTGAAATATGTAAAGCTCACAACTTTTGCTATACTTATCAAAATCTAACAAAATTATACTTTATGGAAATGGGAGAACATCTACTACAACTTCCTAGTTAACAACATTCTCAGATTCCTTATCGAATTTAATTCCCCGCTCTTTGAACTCGATCCAAGAACAACAAAAGCACAGCCAAATGCTGAACCTTCCAAAGCTCATAACTTTTGCAATACTTATCGGAATCTAACAAAATTATACTTTCTAGAAAGGGGACAAAATCTACAACAACTTCCTAGTTAACAACTTTCTCAGATTCCTTATGGAATTCAATTCCCCGCTTTTTGAACACAATTCAAGAACAACAAAAGCACAACCAAAAGCTCAAACTTCCAAAGCTCATAACTTTTGCTATACTTATTGGAATCTCACAAAATTATAATTTCTGGAAAGGGGAGAACATCTACTACAACTTCCTATTTAACAATATTCTCAGATTCCGTATGGAATTCAATTCCCCGCTCATTGAACACAATTCAAGAACAACAAAAGCACAACCAAATGTTGAAACTTCCAAAGCTCATAACTTTTGCTATACTTATCGGAATTCAACATAATTATACTTTCTAGAAAGGGGAGAGTATCTACTACAACTTTCTAGTTAACAACTTTCTCAGATTCCTTACGAAATTCAATTTTTCGCTCTTTGAACACAATTCAAGAACAACAGAAGCACAGCAAAAAACTGAAACTTCCAAAACTCATAACTTTTGCTATACTTATCGGAATCTAACAAAATTATACTTTCTGGAAAGGGGAGAACATCTACAACAACTTCCTAGTTAACAAATTTCTCAGATTCCTTATCGAATTCAATTCACCGCTCTTTGAACACAATCCAAGAACACCAAAAGCACAACCAAAAGATGAAACTTCCAAAGTACATAACTTTTACTATTCTTATCGGAATCTAACAAAATTTTACTTTCTGGAAATGGGAGAATATTTACAACAACTTTCTAGTTAACAACTTTTTCAGATTCCTTATGGAATTCAATTCCCTGCTCTTTGAACACAGTTAAATAACAACAAAAGCACAGCCAAAAGCTAAAACTTCCAAAGCTCATAACTTTTGCTATACTTATCGGAATTCAATAAAATTATACTTTCTGGAAAGGGGAGAACATCTACTACAACTTCCTAGTTAACAACTTTCTCAGTTTCCATATGGAACACAATTCAAGAACAACAAAAGCACAGCCAAAGCTGAAACTTCCAAAGCTCATAATTTTTGCTATACTTATCAAAATCTAACAAAATTATACTTTCTGGAAAGGGAAGAATATCTACTACAACTACCTAGTTAACAACTTTCTCAGATTCCTTATGGAATTCAATTCCCCGCTCTTTGAACACAATCCAAGAACAACAAAGCACAGACAAAAGCTGAAACTTCCAAAGCTCTTAAATTTTGCTATACTTATCAGAATCTAACAAAGTTATACTTTTTGGAAAGGGGAGAATATCTACTACAACTTCCTAGTTAACAACTTTCTCAGATTCTTTATGGAATTGAATTTTCCGCTCTTTGAACACAATTCAAGTACAACAAAAGCACAGCCAAAAGCTGAAACTTCCAAAGTTCATAACTTTTGCTATACTTATCGGAATTCAACAAAATTATACTTTCTAAAAAGGGGAGAACATATAATACAACTTCCTAGTTAACAATTTTCTCAGATTTCTTATGGAATTCAATTTCCCGCTCTTTGAACACAATTCAAGAACAACAAAAGCACATCCAAAGTTGATGCTTGTAAAGCTCACAACCTTTGCTATATTTGTCGGAATCTAACAAAATTGGGATTTGTGGAAATGGGAGAACATCTTCTACAACTCTCGAGTTAAACACTTTTTCAGATTCAATCAATAAGAGGTGCAAATACTTCGAACCATCTAGACAGCGAACTTCAGCCAAAAAGCTGGCTGCTGGGATTTGTAAATCTCATAACTTTTGCAATACTTATCGGAATCTAACAAAATAGGCCATTTTTTAAAGGGGAGAACATCTATTACAACTTTCTAGTTGAACACTTTTTCGGATTCCGTAAAGAACTCAAAATCAAGTCCTTTAATTGCAAGTCGAATCAACAAAACCTGTAGTTTTGTTAAAAAACTCGCTGTTTTGGGGAAACTATTTGTTTAACCCGTCAAATTAACCCAGAAAATAATATAAAAATTAGAACATGATAATTACACCTATGGGAACCTCTAAAATTAATTTGGATTCAAAATTCCAACTTTAGTACAAGTAATTAATTCTAACCGTCTAAACTACAAGATTGAATCTTTAGTGTGTTATTTTCTGTTCTACCACTTCAATTCTTGCATGCCATTTTATTCTAGTCCACATAAACAATATGCACATGATTTAGTCTATGTTCTTGATTTTATTAGCAATAATAACAATAATAATACCTAAAACAAACATGAGATGAGAAACACCACCCAAAAAGTGTAGGAAGGACTTGCTTTCTTGCTCTTCTCCTCCTTGTTCTTGCTCCCCTTGAAAAGAGAATCCACTCTTTTCTTTTGATTTTGATCTCTCTTTCTTTTCTATTTTTCTCATTTTTTTTAACTGAAAACAAGTAGAAGAAGTAAAAGAATGAGATGAGAAAGAGATGGAGAGACAAAATGAAAGAGGATTTTTTGCTCTCTTGGAGATTGGCCGGCCAAGGGTTGGGGGAGGGGTTTTATAGGATGAGAGGGTTGGGTTTGTGGTGTGAGAAGAAGCCACTTGTCTCTTTCTCTTGTGGCTCAAAACATTTGATGTTCAAATTGCAATCACACCTAATCCAATCCTAACCTTCTATTTGATCATGATTAATCAAGAATAAGAGGTGTTTTTCCCAAAATCACATACTACATGATTTTGTACAAACGTACGAAATCGATACAGTACATATACATACATATACTGTCTATACAGATAATTTTTATTAGTTAGAACGAATAATCTCTAACAAAAATATTTTAATTTAGAAATAATAATAAAAATAATTTTATTACCGGCTCAGAAGATTTTCAATACCAATTTGATACAATACAGATGTACACAGACTGGTATATATATATATATATATATAGATAATGTCTATTAGTAAAACCGGGTAATATCCACAAAAAATATTTCAATTTTAAAAATAAAAATAAAATAATAATTTTTAATATTAACCCGAGATTTTACTGACATTTTCTCAAAAATGCATTTTACAGGATTTTGTACAAGGTCACAAAACGGATACAATACATATATATACCTACTAGTATATATATACAGATAACATTTTATTAGTAAAACCAAGAAATTTCCATAAAAATATTTTAATTTTTAAAATAATTATAATACAAATATAATATCCGACCGAGATATTATAGTCTCCTTTTCAGGAGAAGACTTGTAGGGCGTCCGGCTCCCGCATTGTGACACCCTCGTCATCAACCTCGTCATGGCGAACTTCGAGTTTGCCAAATTCTCGTAGACAACGGAAGCTCGGTCAACATCCTCTTCTTGGAAGATTTTGAAAACCTCAAGCTCCCCCGCGAGCTAAAACTGGCAGGGTACATCCTTCACGGTTCTCCGGCATCGCCGTCCAAATTGAGGGGATCGTCACACTTGATGTGACTGCCGGGACGACCCCGATTATTTGGACCAAATCAATGGACTTCATGGTGGTCAATATCAATGTCACATATAACGCCATTCTCGACCGACCCAGCCTCTGCTCGTTTCAGGCAATCCCTTCAGCCTACCACCTGAAACTAAAATTCCCCACTGACCTCGAGGTCAGTGTCGTTCAGGGAAACCAGGAATCTGCACGCTCGTGCTATATGACCGCGATAGGAGGCGGGGTATTCCCCTTGATGCAGTAGAACTTCTGCCCGAAAGAAACCAGTCCGACTCGGAGCCCTTGGACGAATTTGAAGAGGTCTCCTTCAAGGTGGAAGACAAATCTAAATGGTTTCGTGTGAGCCGATCCCTATCCCCAGATCTGAGACCGACCCTCATCGAGGGTATCCACCGGAATCTCGATCTCTTCGCTTGGACCCCGTCTGACATGCCCAAGATTTCTGAAGACCTCATCATGCACAAACTGAGCGTCCACCCGGGCTCCAAGCCGATCTAGCAGAAGTGACGTAAGTCGCTCCCGAGTGGACATCAAGGCAATAGGCAATGAAAGAGGAGGTGGACAAACTTTTGTCTGCTCGGTTCATACAAGAGGTCAGCTATCCCGAGTGGCTAGGTAACTTCGTGATGGTGAAGAATGCAAGCGGGAAATGGAGGATCTGTATAGACTTCACGGACCTCAACAAGGCGTGCCCTAAAGATCCATTCCCCCTCCCAAGCATTGATGCCCTGATCGACGTGACGTCGGGTCACAAGCTATTGACCTTCATGGATGCCTTTTCGGGCTATAACCAGATCAGGATGTTCCCTCCGGACATTGCCAAGACGGCCTTCGTAACTGACCAAGGTCTCTACTGCTACCGGGTCATGCCCTTCGGGTTAAAGAATGCTCGTGCCACCTACCACGGGCTCGTCAATCAGGTCTTCAAAGAACAGATCAGTTGCAACATAGAGATATATGTTAACGAGATGCTCATCAAGAGTCACCGAGGGCAGGATCATGTGGCGACCTCGAGGAAGCTTTTGGTGTTCTTCGATTCCACAACATGAAGCCTAATCCCGCTAAATGTGCCTTTGGCATTTCCTCGGGAAAATTTCTCAGGTTCGTTGTTAGCTAGTGCGGCATAGAGGCGAACCCCATGAAGATTCAGGCCATAATCGACATGTCCCTTCCTAGAAATATAAAGAAAGTTCAACGGCTCACGGGACGACTGGCGGCCATCGGCCGCTTCCTCTCCAAGTCTGGAGAGAAGTCACTCCCCTTTTCAAGGGCCCTACGAGGGACTAAAGGCTTCGAATGGGGGGACTCTCAGCAGCAGGCGTTCGACCAACTGAAAGTCTACCTCGCCAACCCTCCTCTTCTAAGCAAGCCCAACCCAGGATTATCCCTCTCCCTGTACCTATCGGCCTCGGAACACGTGCTCAACGCCGTGTTAGTCAAAAAGGAGGATGGGGGTTCAGAAGCTGCTCTACTGCATCAGCAAAGTCCTACTCGCGGTCGAGACTCGTTACGCAAAGATGGAAAAAATCGCCTACGCTCTGATCATGGCCGCACGGAAGCTTCGTTCGTATTTTCAGGCCCACTAGATCTAGGTTCTCACGAACCAGCCCCTCAAGGCCCTCCACAAGCCAGAGAATTCTGGCCGCTTAATCAAGTGGTCGATCGAGCTGAGCCAGTACGACATCAGCAACCAACCCAGAACGACTATTAAAGGGCAGGCCCTTGCCGAATTCATCACGGAGTGCACCATTTCCGATCCTTCCGAACTTCTGGAAGGGGAGCAAATTTGGGAGGTCTATTATCACGCCCCGCTTCCCAAAAAGAGAATACAGAATATGGATACGTGACTAAGTCCAGCGAATGATTTTCATCATTCATAAGCTATCAGGATCTTTACAACATTTCACAGGAATAATCAGAATAAGCAAGAGAAGTCAACCACGCATGCATAATTGGATCAATATACCAACAGGAGTTTACTTGAAATAAAATTTAATAATCTCAAATAAACTAGATCTAAACCAGTCAATAATTCTGGGTCACATTGATCCAATACAAAATAATCCAAGTAACCAAGTACAATTATCAAGATAAGCAATAAGAAATAAATAGATATAGCAAGAACTCCAACCAACTAGAATCTCAGATCAACTACTCCATCGGGCAGCTGATCACCATAATCTCCAATTTAATGAATTGCAGGAAAAGGAAAGAGAAACAAAATGCCCGTCAATGCAAATTACGGGCCGCTTGTAGTGCAGGCAAAGTATGGGAAAAGAACAAACAAATATAGAGTAACAGCGGAAGTAAACACAGCATGCAATAGACATGGTAACAAAATAAAACAACTAGCATGGCAAGATGAACAAGTAAAAGTGGCATGTAACAAGAGTCAAGTAAACAAGTACAATGTAAACGAGTAATGAGCAACAAGTGTCATGTGTCAAGTATCACGTACAAGTAACAAGTAGCAAGTGTCAAATGATCATATTGTTTCAATTCTTGTATCTAGTCTTATCTAGGTAGCACTTCATGCATCCTAGATTTTTTTACCACATGGTTACTACATACATGCAAATTTCGTTTAGGCCTAGTGGTGGGTTTCTATAGGGCCATGTACTTAGGCGTCAAGTCAAGTAACAAGTAACATGCACGAAACACGTAATCGTGAACTCGTGGCATCAAGTAGTAGTAACAAGCATGAATTATGTAGTCATGAAACATGGAGGCATATAGTAATAAAAATCATGAATCATGTAATCATGAAACATGGCGGTATATAGTAATAACAAGCATGAATCATGTAATCTGAAACATGGCAACAAGTAATAACAAGCATGAATCATGTAATCATTAAACAAGGCGGCATATAGTAATAACAAGTATGAATCATGTAATCATGAAACATGGCAACAATTAATAACAAGCATGAATCATATAATCATGAAACATGGCGGCAAGTAATGGGAACACGGCCCCTTCTGAGTACACATACTTATATTGTTCACTACTAAGGTCTTTCCCTTAACCCCGGCTTGGCTATTTGTTATTATTATCAAACAAGCATATACGTCTACAAAACATGGCAAGAAATACATGGTATGATCAAGTAACCGGTTCAGGTTGGAAGATAAACATGCACGGGTGAAAGACAACAATAAAAGATTGGGACAGTGAAAATTCTAGTTCAGTACATCAAGACAGTACTGCACCAAATCTAGGATTTCCGTTGCCACAAAAATGCAAACCTTAATCCATCAGAAAATCTGAAAAATAGACACTCGTCCGAATCTAGCAAATATATATAATTCATATGGTATTTCACAAAAACATGACTCAAAATAGATTTGTATCCAGAAAACGTGTTCAGCCAGAAATCAGAAGTTTGTATTCATAAACAGAAAAATGGTACTGATTAAATCCAAAAAAAATCTGGGGTATTCCCTAGTATGGTTAGTAATAGAAAATAAAGTTTCATAATTTTCCAACATAGAATAGTCTAGTAAAATCAGAAAGTAGCATGATACAGCAATTTTGTAAATCTAGAATCATAAACACTGCAGTACTAAAACAACAATATCTTGCAAAATATAAATCGAAATCCAGATCCGTCAAAAAGGTGATAAAATAGATACAGTAGGCTATATTTCATATTCACAAAGTTTTTATAAAAAGCAAATAGAATCAGGTCGAAATTATGTTTCTTTACTAAACAGTATTGAAATTCTGCCAGTATAGTAGTTGTTTGCAAGTATAGAATAGTTCATAAAAGTCATCAATTAAATCCACAAAAATTAGGGGTTAATTCCAATAAAGTCTAGTTGTACTCAGCAAAATATTGGATCAAAATATTATCTTGAACATCAGTAGAAAAATAAATAGTCATACAGAATTCATATAAAACTGGATCTGGAATTTTAAACACATCTGTAGTAAAATAATCATAACTTGCAACTCATAAATCAAAACTGAGACCTGTCAGAAAATCTGAAAAGTAGAAAGAATTCTCTATAATTCATATTCACAACTAATTTTCATATACTGAATTTAATAGGGTATAAAATACTGAACAAAAATGGTGTAAAAGCAAAAACAAAAATATCCTTCAAGCATAAAATCAACTAGATCATATGAAACACATCCAAGTCATAACCAAACATGAAATAGGGTATACTAGGTGTCCAAGCAACATGTTATAGGGTATTTAACACGTCTACAACAAGTATACTACAAATAACACAACCAAGCATCCGACAACATGCATGTATACATCAAGAAGTGGTCATCTCTAAGTTATTTCATGTCATGTGTGTAATGAGACAACTACGGACGGGTCAACACAATAGAGACGACAAGATATAATAGGTTGCACATAATTGTCTCTAGAACACAACTACACTACAGGCGGTATTTAATACTTGTATTGCACAATGAAAATAATACAAGTTACTTGCCTTATAACCGACGACGAGAATGGTGCAAGGAGCAAGAATAACGGGAACGGATTCCCGGCACGAACTCAACGAACGACTACTAACGAACACACGATCACAAACTCGGATCAACACACGCACACAAGACCAAGCAACGACAGTGGGTGCACTGCGTAGAGAGATAGACTGAGGACAGTGGCGGAGCATGACGGCGAAGAAAAGAAATGGTAGGGGAGAGTGGCAGCGCTACTGCTGCTGCTGCTGCTCTATGCTGTCGAAGAGAACAACGCACAGGGGCGGGTGCAGGCTTGGTGGGTACGGTCTGGCGGCACGACAGGAGGAGGGAGAGACAAGCACGGGGGCTGACGTCGCCCGGGGCTGTCGATGCTGTCGGGCGGTGCTCGGAAGGAGGCAACACAGGGGGTCACTGCTGGTGCTGCGGGGAGATCACGATAGGAGGGCTTCCAAGGTAGTGGCTGAACGGAAGGTGTACACAGGGGCAGAGGGAGAGAGGTGATCGGAAGGACGGTGTAAGGGGGGTTGGCTTGGAGGTCAGGATGAGCGGGAGGTAGGGTTTCGGAGGTAGGAGACTAGGGTAGATAACAAAGAATAGGGGGAAGGGAAAAAGTAAATATAATGATAGTTCGGATTTTGAGCATAGGTTTCAGGTTGTAGATGGGTAACGGGCATAATATAGGGTAGTAGGGGATTTGTGGGTAATAGTTTAATAGGGTTATTGGGTGGATAACAAATGGGTTAGGGTTTTAATTAAAGAGATTAAATAGGGTTTGGATATAGAAGGGTTAAATTTAAAGATCCAACAATAAAAATGGGGACAAAAATAAATAAATAAAATAGGGCATGAACAATATAATATAAAGAGGATCATAGATAATAGCCCGATCAAATGGAGACGAAACAATAGACAGACAATAGAATCAAGAAAATCAGACAAGGAGACGAAAAATCAAATAGATGAATATATTGAGAACGAAGATCCAATACACGGTCCAAAAAGAGATACAAGTTGAATAAAATACCCAAAAATAAAAAATACAATAAAAAATTACAGTAAATGGAAAAACAGGGGTTACATCTATGTCGACGGCTCGTCCTGCGAGGTCAAAAGCGGTGCGGGTGTCATACTTAAAGGTCCCGACGACTTCGTTCTCTAGTATTCCCTACACCTAAACTTCCCTGCTTCAAACAATAAGGCAGAATACGAGGCAATGATTGCAGGGCTCACATTAGCACATAAGGCAGGGAAAGGAAAATCAGAGCCTTCAGCGACGCCCAGTGCGTGGTCAACCAGATCACCGGGGAGTATGAGGCTCATAACACTCGGATGGTCTAATACTTGGCAGTCCAGTGACTCTTAACCGCCTTCGACTTCACCTAGATAGAACAGATCCCGAGAGAGCAAAATGCTCAAGCTGACTCTTTGTCCAATCTTGCCTCATCGTCCTTTGAAGGCCTCGACCGCATCGTCTTAATCAAAGTTCTCCTAAAGCCTAGCATTGACTTCCCCGAGGTCCCTTGCCTCGCTGTTGAGGCTCAATCAGACACTTAGATGGCTCCCATCCAAAAGTTTCTGACAGAGGGTGAACTTCCTGAGGATCGGGCCGAGGCGAGAAGGACTAGAACCCATTCAGAGAGATCCACTATGATCGATGGGACACTCTTCAAACGTTCCTACTCAAAGGTGGACGGAAGCCCTTATCTCTGCTGTTTGGCCCCGACAAGGCCAAATACGCGCTGAAAGAGCTACACGACGAGATCGGAGGATGCCACATGGGGAGCAGGTCGCTGGCCAGGAAAGCTCTAAACGACGACTATTACTGGCCAACCATGTTACAAGACACCCAGGACCTCGTAAAAAGATGTGGCCCTTGTTAAAAATTCTCCTCGGTAAAACGACTTTCACAAGCCAACCTCCAGCAGCTAGCCAGCCCACCCCCCTTTACTATGTGGGTGATGGACTTGGTCAGCCCCTTTCCAAAAGCAACAGGCCAAAGGTGATTCCTAGTGGTAGCCATCGACTACTTCACCAAGTGTATCGAGGCCGAACCCCTGGCCACGATCACCAAGCATCAAACTCAACAATTTTTATAGAAGCACATCATTTGTCGGTTCGGAATCCCACAGGTGCTCATCACCGATAACGGAACCCAATTCGCAGGAAAGAATTTTTGGAAATTGTGTGAGGACATCAGCATCCTGCGACGCTTCTCCTCAATATCTTATCCCTAGTCAAACAGCCAAGCAGAAAATGCCAATTTCCAAATCCCTGGTGGGCTCAAAAAGTGGTTGGATAATTCTTCCAAGGGATTGTGGGTCGACGAGCTATCGACTATCCTTTGGTCGCACCGAACAACTCAGAGAAACCCCACGGCTGAATCACCATTCAACCTAACCTACGACACCGGACATCTCGTTAGAAATCGAACTCCCCTCGCTCAGGATCATGGGCTTCAACGAGGAGACCAACTTAACCGACCTCAGAGCAAATTTGGATATGATCGACTAGGTTAGAGAAAAATTTGCTGTCAGAAGAAACATATGCCAACAGCGGATCAAGAGATTCTACAACAGAAAGTTCCGTCCCACCAACATCAAGCAAGGTGACCTCGTGCTCAGAAAACTAGCTATATCTGACCCTAGCAAGAAAAGAAAGCTAGCCCCCAACTGGGAGGGCCCATATAAGTTCTCTGAAGTGGTACGCCCCGGCACGTACCGACTCGAAGACCTGGGGGACAGGGTAGTGAAGAGGCCCTGGAATGCAGAGCACCTCATTAAGTTCCTCGAAGCGGAGGGCTAGACTTCTTTTGTAACCGAGCCTGTGTAACCGATCCTTTGTAATCGGCAGTACGTGCCACCCCTTTTGTTTAAACATAAAATAGTAGAAAGAATAAAGTGTAATCCTACTTCTTTCCCTTTTTTGTTCAAATTTCTGTGTATTCTCATAAATTGAGGGAGGCTCGATGCCCGACTGTGACTTCGAGCAAGACACTAGCTTTCTCACAAGCTAAAGGTGCTCGACTTTCGGCATGTACCTCGAGCAAAGCACTAGCCTTCACAGCCCCATGTTCCTGCTGCTCGGCGAGGACCACAAGAGACAAATGGGAGATTTCTCAATCTCCCAATTTCTCAACCCTCGGCTTGTTTCCTGAGCCAAACGGGGCTTTTCAGCCCCACGTCCCCGCCGCTTGGCGAGGACTACAAGAGACAAATGGGAGATTTCTCAATCTCCCAAGTTCTCAACCCTCGGCTTGTTTCCTAAGCCAAACGGGGCTTCTCAGCCCCACGTCCCCGCCACTAGCCAAGGACTACAAGAGACAAACGGGAGATTTCTCAATCTCCCAAATTCTCAACCCTCTGCTCGCTTCCTGAGCCAAACGGAGCGATAGACGAGAGATTTTTCGATCTCTCGTCCTCTCCCAAGCCCTTGACAGTCATTCTAAAAAACAAATCAAATGGATTGAAAGAATCATTTTTATTATAATGCCTTGATAGGCCATGGTACAATAAGGTTTTATTACAAACGGCTATCACCTCAGCTTTAGTTTTCCTCAGAGGCCCTTCGGACTAACACAGACTAACTCGAGCCCCACTGAGCGCGTTTGCTCTCCAACGGGCTCGCTTGGCCCCGTCGGCAGTGATAAAGTAAACGTTCCGACAATGGAGCTCTGGACGTCCCTCGGCTTCGCCATTTCCAAAGATAGGGTCGGGGAGGGACCCGCGACAGAGGGTCGACCTCGCCCAAAAGAATGAAGTCGACCTCTGCCCAGCATAATCTTCATCCTATAAATCTCCAGCTCCTTCTTCAGCACGACTTCGCAAAGGAAGGACTCAGAGGTCGGCCGTTTAGTGGAGGCATCGGACAATGACCATGCCATTTCAATGCTCCCCCAGTCACGGTCTACAATAGCCTTCTTCAGGTGTGCCGCCACCAAGCTCAGATCCTTAGACTTATTCATGAAGTAGTTAACGACGGCTTCCCGATCACGGGCCTGTTTGCGATAGCGGATCAAAACAGACTCCTTGGACTCCAGCTTGCCCCGAAGGCGCTTGACCTCGGCTGAGCTGAGAGCAGCTTCGAGGGTCTCATCCATCTAACACAAAAAAAGAACGAGAATTCACTCCAAACTTTCAAAATAACAAGTCATACAGTTCGGCCAAAAATGTATATTCATTATCTCAAAAAATCGTTACAAAAGGCGGTGGCCAGTCCGCAATTGGAAAATACAAAAAAGAAGAGGGGGGAAGGGATTAAGACTACTTCTTAGAAGAAATCAGCACCTCTTCGTTGGCCGCCCCCTGAACCTTGGCATCTGCCGCTCCTCCCGCCTCCTTCTCAAGATTCAACTCTAACTCCACCTCATCACCTTCTCCCCCAGGCATCTTTGGATGGACGGGCGACTCCCAGCCGTAGTGAAGTTCATCAATCTCGACCTCAGGGTAAAGGAACAAGAAGTGCTCCTTTGCCCGATCATAAGCCTCGTCCTGGACGGCGAGTACCTCGTCCCCTGCTGCAGCCTCAAGGTCCTTGTACTTCACGTCCGCCTCCGCCCTAACCCGTGCTAGGATGCAAAGATGCTCATTCGCTTGAGTCGCAAGGTCGGCTTGAAGGGCCTGCTCGTGCCCCTAAGCCGCCTCCAGCTCCAACTTCAGATCCTTTGCCTCATGCAAGTACTGCCCAGTGTTCCTCACCTCATTCTTCACCTCCTTCTCGTAGCACCTCTTCAACTGCACCCCAGGCATCGATGCCTGCGAACGAGGAGCCAAGAGTTGTAAGTTTCAAACTAAAGCAATATCACTAAGTATGAAGCTAACAGATGAGCGGAACCTTACCATCACGTGGGCTTGAGCCCACCACATATAGCACGTCTCGACGGTCTCGGTTGCCAAGCTAGCCTGGTCATGCTGCGTGGCGAGGAAATCCACCACCTCGACCGATATGGGGCCCTCGGCCAGAGTGTCAGCTTCCCTTTACCGACCAGTCAGGGGCCCATGGCCTGAGCCCCTCCTTACCCACCATCTCCTGAGCATCGGGGTGTACTGGGGGAGTTCCGCCCTTCAGAGCCTCAGCAAACTTTCAGCTACTAGAGCTTGATTCCGGCTCCCGCACCCCTCTGACGGAGAGGGTCTTCACCTTCTTGGGAGGTCATTCTGAGGGGCCTTCGGAGCCTCTCTAAGCGAACCCCGCCTTCGGCTTAAACTGCTCGGCTCTCCTCTTCCGGGCCAGGTCCTTCAGGGCCTTCCTTGCGTCAAGCTTCATCTGGTCCATCGCTATAGAGAAAAAGGAAGAACATTAACACGAAGGTAGAAAGTTAAATAAAAAAGAAATGTAACATACAAGGGTCAACAGGGATCAGTTCGATCCGAGCCAAGTGCAATTCGATCACATTTGGCGAATTGATGCTGTGGCCCCCTACGATTCGATCGACATCGGCCCAGTCCGTTTCGGGGGTTTGTGGTTCAGCTTGTAAAAATTTCAAGCAATCAGAATATCCTAAGGCACCGGGCTTCAGACGACGAAGTATTTCCCCTTCCACCCTTATATGGAGTCCGGATGCCCGTGCACCACCTTCTTGTGGGGGCGAGGTGATATATAATATATGCCCTCTTGCTCTCCCAACGAGCTCACCCCTAGAACGGCTCGGAAGTACTTTAACTTCAAGGACACTCCCCTATCCTCAAAGAGAAACATGAAGCAAATCAACTACTTCCAAGAGTTGGGACCATACTGCATCAGGGCAGAGGGCCCCCCACCTCAGCACCCTCTTGATAAATGGGTGCAACGACAGCCTTAGCCTCGAGACGAAAGCATGCTTGGGAAACATACAGTATTCGGGTGCCAACTCGGTGGTCTGACGAAGGCCAAGGCTGGGAATCATCAGCTCATACTCCCGTCCTATGAAATAATTAGCCCTTATCACGGGCAGGTGATCGGCAGTCAAAACACACAGAACTTTGTCCATCTAGATCTGGGTTTGGCCTGGCAAAGATATTTCCACCCCGAACCGAACCAAATCCTCGATGTAGCCAAGGTACATCCTGATGGATCAGGAGTGCTTGAAGTATAGGATGTCGAGCCCATGCTTAGGTGCAAACTCGTCTGGCATCCCCGGACTGTCCGGAAGATGCCTTTTCTTCCTCCTCCTTCGGATACGAGGATCCCTCAGAGGAGACGGTGTCGCCAAAGGCGGAAGAAGGGGGGAACTTCCATAGCATCGTCTCCACTACCCTCGTCAAGGGCAAATTTGTCGTTTTCAGGGGTTAAAATGCAAAATGTATTTTCTAGACGTTTTGAACTGTACCAATTGAGATTTATGAGTATATTTTACTTTTAAATCCTAATTTAAATGATTTTTATTGAGTTTCCAAGAATAGAGTTATATATGTAAGTTTATATTTTGGGAGGACTATTTTGCAAAATGCATTTCCAAAACCCTAAATCTTGATTTCCGGCCTATATAAAAAGGGTTTGCAGCCGTCATTCGCTGCACAACTCAAATTTTATTATATCTTTTATTTTTTGGTGATTGAAGAGGAGGATTTTGGATCTCACAAAAGGGAGACTTTCTTGTCGGATTTCTTCATTCTAAGGTGAGTGATATGAACTTTGTTTTGTTGATTGATTTATATGAATGATTGTGTGTTGTTTTGTTTCGACATCTTTGTTTATTTAGTGTATCTTGTATGTGAACGATGCAATAGTTGTTATTTGTATTATGTATGTGAAATCTATTAACGTTTAGTAGATCTTGATTAATGAATTCTTTATTGCTTGAAAACATGTTAAGATTTGAGTATGATTATGACAATAAGGGATTGGATGGATGAACATCTGGATCTCGCGATTACAAATCAGATTTTGGTTTTGAGTTGTGAAAGAAATTCAGTATTGAGAAATCCTAATGGAAGAATTAGGAGTTTAGAACATAAGAATTGAGCTTTGAGATATTGGTTGATTTGAGGAAACGTATCCATAATGAGGATTATTTGAGATTATCGTTTTATTCGAATACAAATTATTTTAGTAAACCATGATTGCTTTGGAAAACCCTAATTTTGATTATCATGAACAACCAAAACCTTGCAGAATGAAGGCCGACAGTCGACTGGTAGACTTTTCAATCGACTGTTACGACCCAGTTGCTGTATCTTTAATTTTCTTGAAAATCCGCTCTGGACAGTCGACTTAGACCCTTTTCAGTCGACTGGTATACTTAGAATTTATTTTTCAAAGTTATCGTAGATTTTTCTCTGGTAAGTCGACTTATGACTTTTTAAGTCGACTTATATTCTCTTTTAAGTCGACTTATGACTTTACAAGTCAACTTATGACACTTAGAATATTTTCTTAAAGATTTCTGGAATTTCTCTCTGGTAAGTCGACTTATGTTTTTGGTAAGTCGACTTATGACTTTTATAAGTCAACTTATGTTTTTGGTAAGTCGACTTATGATTATTATAAGTCAACTTATAATACTTAACTTATTTTTTAAAAATTACTGAATTTCCCTCTGGACAGTCGACTGGTGACCTTTTGCAATCGACTGGTACTGATACTTTTCTAAGGTGTTTTGATGTTCTTTAAATGACTATTTCTTTAAACGTTTTGGATCTATAACCTACCCTTATAAATATTATTCTTCTATAGAACATATGTTTTCAACATATTTTATTGATTTGGATTATGGAATTTATTAAATACTTGGGAGATTTCTCCTTTGACCGTTTAACGATGGATTAGTGAATTATGGACATATTGAGAGTCACTGATCTCTGGAGTCGGGTATAATCTGCGGGTATTGAGAGTCACTGATAGTGACTGATAACCGGGTATCCGATCTGCGGTGTTGAGAGTGATTAATAGTTGGGTATATTCTGCGGTGTTGAGAGTCATTGATCTCTAGGGTTGGGTATACTCTGCAGTGTTGAGAATCACTGATAGTGATTGATAACCAGGTATCCAATCTGCGGTGTTGAGAGTGACTGATAACCGGGTATCCGATTTGTGGTATTGAGATTGATTGATAGATGGGTATATTCTGCGGTGTTGAGAGTCATTGATCTCTGGGGTTGGGTATACTCTGCGGTGTTGAGAATCACTGATAGTGATTGATAACCGGGTATCCAATATGCGGTGTTGAGAGTGAATGATAACCGGGTATCCGATTTGTGGTATTGAGATTGATTGATAGATGGGTATTGAAAGTGACTGATATATGAATGTTGGAGTGCGGTTAGGTCTGCGGAGCGGTTCATGATGGTGGTTGCGTTCGAGAATGAGACAGGACTGATACTAGTACATGCTCTACTTTTGAGTACGGTACGTATGCAAATATACAATTGTATGAAGCTACAATGGGTATACTTTGCATACACACAAATCTAACCTCTCATCTCTCATCTATAACATGATTAAGAGCTTAAAATTTCAGCCCAAAAACAATGAGCAAAGACCACAGTTTTTTTTGGCAAAACCACTTGCCACCTAGCCTAGCCTACCCCTCCTACCCCCCTAATTCCGTCCCCCCCACCCCTTTCCTCTCTCTTTCCTCACTCCCTTCTCATTAAGGAACCCACTTCTTCCCTTCCCAAGCTCTGAAATTTCAGAACACCAAAAGAGAAAAGAAAGAGAGAAAGAAAGGAGCAAGAAGGAGTTCTCAACCTTGGAGTGGGACTCTTGGAGGAGCAAGCTCAAGACCATCACTTTCTCTCAATCAAATTAATGGTGGGGAGTTTTCTAAGCTTGTTCTTGTTCATCCTTATTGATTTTCTTTCATGCATGAGTAGTGGTAGCTTTATAATGGTTTTGTAAGAGTAGATTGTTAGTAATCTGAAACTAGAATAGAAAATCTTGATATGCATGTCATTTCTCGATTTTTCCGAGAACAAACTACTTAGAATTTGATGATGAAACTTTCACAAATTGATCTCATACATGTCTAGATGATGCATGAGTTATTTTGGAATTTTCTGATGATGTTTAGTATTTTAATAAAATCCATCTTGTGGACAGAGCCGTAAGGCAGAAACAGGATCTGTTTATTATGATAACTGAGTTTGTGGGATTTCTCATAATTAATTGGCTCATGATCTAGTTCTGAAATTTTTACCATGATTTCTTACCTGTATCTAGACTCTACGAAAAAATCATGAAATTAATTGGATGAAGTTACATGCATGTCTAAATTAATCTATCAACAGTAGTTAAGACTATAACTGAAGAACAGTATTATCTTTAAGCATGTTTGAAACAGATAGAACTCAGTGTATACCTGGAATTTGGATATGAGTCATTTTGCATATTGTTTGTTTATAATGATGTCTAGTCTCTGTAATGCAAATTTGGTAAGCATTGGAACAGTATATGATTTATGATGAATTTTTTAGCATGTACTATGCTTAATTCAGTCAGAATGGACACTTTGATAAGATAATACATTTAAGGCTCTGTAAGAGCAAATTTTTAGAAAGTGTTCTGTTAGAGAATTATAGTAGACATCTAGAGTTTTCCAACAAGCTTATTTGAGAAAATTCCTGTGAGTGGATTATTTAATATGATTTTTGCAAGACTGGACAAAAACCAAGTGTTGAGCTGAAGGCTTTGTTTGAGTAAGACTTAGTGTGTAGTTCTGTACACCTGAGAGTAATGTCTGTTTTAGGGTGTCCAAATGACATAATTTTGATTGGTGATCAGTTAGTAAGTTTTGGAGGACATTCACACCTTTCCACAGAACCTAGGTTTGTATCATTCCAATGAGTAGGTAGTGTTTTATGCTATCGGTAAGGAGCAGCAAGTGTATAGGAAGTGCACACACTGAGTCTTGTGAGGCCATTTTGAGGGATTAGATGACTAAACCTGAGGTGATGGTCAAACTAGAGAGTTGTAGCCTAGGTCTTTATCTTTCCAGATTGGGCTTGAACACCCAAATCTGGAGCCGAGGAGCAAGCCCCAGGGAAGCAGATTGACCATTCAGCGGAGTTTCGGCATTAATCTGTCGACGGCCATTCCGGGAGACAGCTGTTAACTTTACAAGAGGAGTTGATATATATTTTGTAATAAGATGTAATGGGTTAATGTAATTTGTATTCTTGTTCAAGAACAAGACATTGGTTATAATCAATGATGTAATGACCTTATTTGGCAATAAAAAATAATTAATTTCCGTGTTATTACTATGTTGAGATGCATTTGAAGGCAAAGATTCTGATTGCATCACGGATGTCCGGTAACGGGGATCTGGGGCGTTACAAAAGTGGTATCAGAGCTGACATCAAATTACAGTCTAACACGGTAGGAAATTAGATTTGAAGGCCAGACAAATTGAGTTTAGTTTAGCAGATAGGATGATTGTAAATCATATGGTAGCGCTTTACAACCTATGATTATGATCTTCCCTATATATGAACCAGTCTCAGTGTTCTTCATTTTCACTAACAAGCTTGGTGCAGTCAAGTTCAATGGCAGCTAGTCTGTAACCAGACATCAATGGAGGCAAACCTGCAAATGGATATCGGAGGGCAAGTCTGCAACCGAATGTCTAGAAGACAAACCTGCAACCGGATGTCAAAAAGGAAAATTTATAACCTGATGTGCAGGTAGCAAATCTGCAGTCGAACGAAAATAAAGGACGAGTCGTAGCACAAAGTTGAGGAAGAACGATAAGGCTGCACCGAGGCTCAGTACTGAGACTAGAATTCACGACATACCAAGGAAGGCAATGGAGGAAATCTGTGAAATGAAGAATGAGAAGAGGACCCATAGAATGGGGAGGATTTCCTGGACGAGTTTAAGAAGCATTATTTCCCCCCAGACTTACAAGAAGAAAAGACAATAGAATTTCAAAATCTAAAGCAGGAAGGTATGACCATCCGGGAATAAGAAACCAGATTTACTCAACTGTCTCATTATGCCCCAAAAGATGGTGCAAGATGAAGTAAAGAAGGACAAGAGATTTGAACAGTGACTTAGACCTGGATTTAGAACCAAGTTAGTACCATTGTGCATTCGGAGGTTTGAAAAATTGGTTCGACGAGCTTCAGCTTAACTGGAAAGAAGTGTGAAGTTGTGCATGGTCTAGAATAGTAATATAATTGGTTAGTTGCATTTCTTGCCAGCCATGAATGACAAACTTGTACAGTGTTCTGTAGCAAGATATTATGACTTTTATAAAGCATGAAAGTTTTGGGCATTTGGGTCATCTCGTGTCTTGTGCTTATTTATTTAAGTATTTGGGATAAGGCATAAAACTAAAATTTTTGCTTTCTCCTTGGTAAGCCTCATTTTCTTCTAAGGAGGGAGTGGTCACCGACCCACAAGTAGTGCAACCGAGAGCTAGAAGATATACTGAGAACTTGACTTAGGCACTATAAAGGAGATATGATGAAGCGAGAACGATCATGAGTAGGAAGGCTCCAGAATGATCCATGGAGTGAGATGTTCCCCAGCATTCTAGACAAGGAATGAAATAGGCCCTAGAGTGTTCTGTGGAGTGGGATTGATCTCTAGTATTTCGGGACGAGAGCGATACTCACGGGAAATTCGTGTAATAATGTTGGCTCCAGAATGTTCAACAGAGTGAGATGTTTTCTAGCATTCCAGACGAGGGATGAAATAGCCCCCCCCCCCCCCCCCCCCCGAGTGTTCTATGGAGTGGAATTGATCTCCAGTATTTCAGGGACGAGAGCGATACTCACGGGAAATTCGTGTAATAACGTTAGCTCCAGAATGATCCATGGAGTGAGATGTTTCCCAGCATTCCAGACGAGGGATGAAATAAGCTCCAGAATGATTTGTGGAGCAGAAATTGATCTCTAGTATTTTGGGACGAGAGCGATACTCACGGGAAATTTGTGTAATGATGTTGGCTCCAGAATGATCTACAGAGTGAAATGTTCCCCAGCATTCCAGACGTGGGATGAAATAGGCCCCAGATTATTCTGTGGAGTGGGATTGATCTCCAGTATTTCGGGACGAGAGTGATACTCACGGGAAATTCGTGTAATGACGTTGGCTCCAGAATGATCCACGGAGTGAGATATTTTCTAGACGAGGGATGAAATAGGCCCCAGTGTATTCTGTGGAGTGGGATTGATCTCTAGTATTTCGGGACGAGAGCGATACTCACAGGAAATTCATTTAATGACATTAGCACCAGAATAATCCATGGAGCGAGACATTCATCGGTATTCCAGACGAGGGATGAAATAGGCTCCAGAATGATCTGTGGAGCATGAATTGGTCTCCAGTACTCCAGGGACGAGTGCGACATTCACAAGCAGGTTAGTGTGACATTGGCCTTGAAATGATCCACATAATAAGATTGAGCTCCAGGATGGATTAATGCGTTGAGCGCTTGAGGATTGTGAGCCGTATGAAGGCCTTGTATCCAAGATTTGTTTTAGGTGTTGGTTGAGTTTCTTTTCTTTTCTCCCACTAGTGTCGTTCTGGGGACAGAAAGATTCTAAGGAGGGAGTAATGTAATACCCCGGTTAATGCAATACTTTTGTATACGTATATTGCCTGTAAATATATTGCAGTGTTTTGTTTGATTATATGAATGTTGGAGTGTGGTTATGTAATACCCCGCAAAATTGAAAATGACAATTTTGCTCTTGTGTGTTACGCACGTGTATTTTGTAACATATTTTCACCACGTATTTTGATTACCGACTATTTATACATTTTTCGTATATTTACCACATTTCAAGTCAAACTAAAATATTAAATTTCAATCTCTGGGTTTTACGTACTTTTTACGCATTTTTGATGCACGTATCGATTATGTGTTTCCACCGCTATGTGTAATATTTTCTGTGTTTTAGTTATTTATTTTAGGTATTCAAATCTATTTTAATAAACGGAAATTCCTTTTTTCGCATTTTGATCTAAATAATTTTGTACGTATTTTCCACGTACGTAACAATTATGTCGTGGACTATATAAAATTTATAAATATTTTTTCTTATATTTATTTTTATTATCTTTAAATATTTTTTCGTTGATAACGTAGAATTTCATATTTTTGATATTTTACGTACGACGCACATGTTTATTTCGATACGCGTATTTGGGTGTATTCTTTCTCGAAATGAATTTCATAAAATGTGTACGTATTTATTTTATGTGTGCATGAAGGTGACTTTGTCTATAGATCTCTATAATGAATTAAAATTGACTTCTTCAGTTTATTAGCCGCGGATATATACTATTATATATATATATATATATATATATATATATATATATATATATATATATATATATATATATATATATATATATAATATACTTCAATTTATTATACTTGTTTATTCGTCTTATAATGAAGTTAGAATTGGGCTTGTCCTGTGCTTGACCAGTTATGGGGGAGAGAGTGTTATTGTACATCTTTTTCCTTTCTGATACCAAAATATGTCAAGTGTATGCAAAAAAATAATTAAGTAGAACAGTAGTAGTACTAGGAAACTAAGACTAGCATGCATAGCTTAAACCTAATAAATTTATCATGCATCAAAAAGCATAGTATCACGTGTATTGGGGAGAGAAAGAGAGGGGCCCGGTTGGGGGATGAGAGGCCGGATGGGAGTTTAAGAAAATCAAGAGTTGGGGGTTTGAATGTGAAGATTTGGGGGGTTTTGGAAGTTAAGAAAATGAAAAGTTGAGCAATTTATTAGGTGGAGAATTTTGCACTTTAAACCCTCATCTAGTCCTATAAATACACCCCTCACTTTCTTCTCTTGTCATACCTAAACTAAACAAAATTAAGAGAGAAAAAAAGAAAGAAAGAGAGAAAGAGAGTACCTTTGTGCTTTAGAGGCTTGCTAGGAGAAGAAGGACAAGGAAGTGCTAGTTGGAGCTCGGAGCTATAGTGGTCTCTCCAACCTTGGTTATTTTCATTCTTCATAAAGGTGGGTGATCTTTGTGCTTTCTAATTCATAGGTTGAGCATGCTAATTTTTGATAAATGAGTAAAGTAGATAAATGTGATGTGATGACTATAGATCAATCCATGCTATTGTGTTTACACCATGAAATTGTAGAAATAATGATTGCATACCATGATATTAATTAAAATGTTGCCATGAAAAATGTTAATTTACGCATATTGCTATGATATGTCAAATTATAACTTTTTGCATAAAGAAATTTAGAGATGCTCATGAGTAATTAAGAGGCACGGTCGAACTTGTTACTGAAATTTTAATTAGTGTAATCGAGTGCATGAACTAGTTATACCGAATACATTTCTTAATTTCAAGTTTGAGAAAAATGCAAATTTATGTGTGGAATTGAGAGAAAAATAAATTTAAAAGAATCGAGATATTGTTTGTAAAAAATGGAATTAAAATTTGTGGGTTACTGTTTTAAATTAATCTCAGTCAGAGAAACATTCATTTCAGTACACTGAAAGATTGGATCGATTGATTAAACGATTTTTGAAAAATAACTAATCAGAGAACAGTATGAACAAAACTACATTAGACTGATTTCTCAACCAGTAGTCGCACTTGGAATTATTGGCTAGCGAGTGAGCCATAAGGCTGTCACTGTGTTGGTATCGGAGGTCTTGGGTTCGAAACCTGATAGACCCTTTTATTTTTGTTTCCATTTAAATAAATTCCGAAACCCAAGAGTTAGTATATGGGGTTTTCGGTTCGGCTTTATGTTAGCCAAGTCACATGGACTTATTGGCAAGTGGAGTGTGCTTATGGTGTTCACTGTTTGGTCGGTGGTGTTATGGGTTCAAAACCCAGCGGGCCACCTATTGTTTTTTTGGGTGTTTAAGAAACAGGATACTATATGTGATTTGGAATACAATGTGATTTGGATACTGGGTCTTATTTGGATACTATGTGAGGGGAAAAAAAAGAATATGCCTTCAAGGCTGTTTGTGGATTTTCATACTGGGTCTTTAAATATTTTGAAAGGATTTTTTTATGTGAATAGAATTTGTGGAAAAATTCTAGAATTCCTATAAAATGATAAGGAATTTATTAAAAATAGTTTCAAAATTTTCGTGTTTATTTTGGGGAATTAAAAAGTGAACTTGAGATGGAAATGAGTTGATGACTTCAAATTAATTTATTTAAGAGTGTGACATTTATTTCTTTTAAAAAGAAGAGTAAAATATTCATGTGAATTGATTTCTCTTAAAA
Source organism: Hemerocallis citrina (assembly GCA_017893485.1). Taxonomy (NCBI): domain Eukaryota; kingdom Viridiplantae; phylum Streptophyta; class Magnoliopsida; order Asparagales; family Asphodelaceae; genus Hemerocallis; species Hemerocallis citrina. Next base: position 176,891,297 of record CM030361.1, read on the forward strand.
AGATTACACTCTTATTTGGTTTAAGAAATGTTTGATGTGATTGAGATATACTTTATGAGCTTAAATTGCTAATGAACTTAAAGTAATGAATCTATGTTCGAGAAAAGAAACATTGCTTTATTTTGAATTATGAATGAATGAATGAACCATGAATAGTGCTAAAATGAGACATTGATCAAATTATGAATAAGTTGAAGATAAGAATACATTGAGTTAAGACATGTTTATTGGAGGGTATGAGTACCCATGAATTCGAGTACATGAAAAGTTGTGATCTAGATGTGTAGTGAGACCTTTGGTACCGGCAAGTTAAATTAAATGATTGATATATTTTGAGATATGGGTATGGAGCTATCTCGGCTTTGTGATTAATTCCGGTAGGGGGTTAAAGCCAACTCTAGGGGTTGTAATTGATTCATGTCTTGAACTTAAGAATTAGGCACATAAGTGAAGATGTGGTAAACCTTGGGCAAACGTAAGTGGGGTTCTCTATATACTCGGGTGGTGGTCTTGCTATGATGGTTCACCCGGACTATAGACCCAGTCGGGCGGTGTACTCTGGGACTGTGGTTGTCTCATGGGAGACGAGCTTTTATTTTAAATCCGGGATTATGTGTAGTCGGGCGGATAGTTTGCCGTTCTCCAAAGTATATACATATATCGGGGCTAGAGGGGCACTTGCAGAAAGTTCGCACGACGAGGAGTCTGTATAACAGTCGGGCGAGGGTTTTGCTGCGCCGGTTCTCCGGGACTGGGATCCAAACTCGTGGAACATCTCAACCATGTTTTACTACTGGGTAATTTGTCATGGCGAGGGATCGAACCCTTTATTGTGGAGTACGTAGGTGCTTGCCCTCGGACCTATGTAGTATGGGATGCATAGAATCCGAACAAGTATGCATTAGTGTCATCTTAGTATAGAAATGTGTGCTTAGGCATTAAGGCATCCATACACTTACATGTTTAGAATAATCACTTTTGACACTTTATTGTTCATTCAAATTGTGGTTTGATAAAGTATTGAGATCGTTATATGTACGACATAGAGAGGATGGCCGAGTATAACATTTTCGTCGGTTGCAAATGACTGACGTGCCCACAGCTTAATATGCAGGTAATGGACAATTTTATGAAGAAGTAAAGATGTTATGTTGCAGTTGATGACTTACATTGATAAAGTTGTATAAGTTGTATTTTATTTTCATTGTTGTCGTTCTTTTATTCTTCCGCTGTGTAAACAAAATGTAAAGAACTCTGATGTATGATAAAAAGTTTTAATTTCCTTGTAAAATTGTACGAAGTGAAGTGTAAAGATCCTGTGGAATTTTGAATTTGGTCTTATTTGGAATTCGGGGCGTTACAGGTTAGGTATACGGGGCGGTTCATAAGGGTGGTTGCGTTCTAGATGGTACACGTGAATAAGACAGACCGATACTAGTATATGCACTAGTTTTGAGTGCGGTACGTATGTAAATATACAATTGTATGAAGCTATAATGGGTATACTTTGCTTATACACAAATCTAACCTCTCATCTCTCATCTGGAACATGATTAAGACCTTAAAATTTCAGCCACATATTGTACCCCAAAACAATTAGCAAAGACCATGGTTTTGTTGGCAAAACCACTTGCCACCTAGCCTACCCTACCCCTCCTACCCCCCTAATCCCCCCCCCCCCCCTTTTTCCTCCATCTTTCCTCACTCCCTTCTCATTAAGAAACCCACTTCTTCCCTTCCCAAGATCTGAAATTTCAGAACACCGAAAGAGAAAAGAAAAAGAGAAAGAAATGAGCAAGAAGAAGGAGTTCTCAAGCTTGGAGTGGGATTCTTGGAGGAGCAAGCTCAAGACCATCACTTTCTCTCAAGTCAATTCAGGTTGGGGAGTTTTCTAAGCTTGTTTGTGTTCATTATTATTGATTTTCTTGCATGAATGAGTAGTGGTAGCTTTAGAATGGTTGTGTAAGAGTAGATTGTTAGTAATCTAAAACTAGAAAAGAAAATCATGATCTGCATGTCATTTTCTCGATTTTTCCGAGAACAAAGTACTTGGAATTTGATGATGAAACTTTCACAGATTGATCTCATACACCTCTAGATGATGCATGTATTATTTCGGAAGTTTCTGATGAAGTTTAGTATTTTAATAAAATCCATCTTGTGGACATAGCCGTAAGGCAGAAACAGGATCTGTTTATTGTGATAACTAAATTTGTGGGATTTCCCATAATTAATTTGCTCATGATCTAGTTCTGAAAATTTTACCATGATTTCTTACCTGTATCTAGACTCTACGAAAAAATCATGAAATTAATTGGATGAAGTTACATGCATGTTCAAATTAATCTGTCAACAGTAGTTAAGACTGTAACTGAAGAACAATATGATCTTTAAGTATTTTTGAAACAGATAGAACTCAGTGTATACCTGAAATTTGGATATGAATCCTTTTGCATGTTGTTTATAATGATGTATAGTCTCTGTAATACAAATTTGGTGACCATTGGAATAATTTATGATTTATGATGAATTTTTTAGCATGTACTATATTTAATTCAGTCAGAATGGATACTTTGATAAGATGATACATTTGAGGCTCTGTAAGACCAAATTTTGAGAAAGTGTTCTGTTACAGAATTATAGTAGACATCAAGAGCTTTCCAACAAGCCTTATTTGAGGAAATTCTTGTGAGTGGATTATTTAATATGATTTTTCGCAAGACTAGAAAGAAACCAGGTGTTGAGCTGAAGGCTCTATTTGAGTAAGACTTAATGTGTAGTTCTGTACACCTGGGAGTAACGTCTGTTTTAGGGTGATCAAATGACATAATTTTGATTGGTGATCAACTAGTAACTTGTGGAGGACATTCACACCTTTCCACAGAACCTAGGTTTGTATCATTCCGATGAGTAGGTAGTGTTTTATGCTATCGGTAAGGTGCAGCCAGTGTACATGTAACGCCCCTGCCCCGAGCCCGGACAATTTATACAATTTTATAGACAAATTAGATACTATGTAGTACAACTGCCCACCACAGGCTGCCTCTCAAGAGGTGGTTAACCGAATTGGTGACTCTTGATCCTTGGCAATTATATTTATACTATATTTTATCTTTGGAAACTAACGATATGGGATTAATTCCTTTCTCATACCCCGGTTTTAAACCAACCCGTGCACAACCCACCCCTTAGGTTGCCACGTGGGCTTCAAGAAGCACACACAGCACTCTTAGTGTTGTGCTTCAATGAATCCGGGTGGGTCCCCCCCACCATCTTTCAAATCCGGTTTTTTTCAAACAAACCACTCCCATTTTCAAATCAATTTAATTCTTATAAATCATTCCTATAGAACACTTCTATAGGACCAAGTCTCAAATTCATTTTTATATATATTTTTCAAACCATATATATATTTCAGAAATACGGGGTATTACATACACCCCCCCTTCAGAAATCAGCGTCCTCGCTGATGAGCACGGGGCATGCACAATCTAGTGCAGGATCTACTTTCTAGCCGATGTAGAGCATTTCTGTGAGCGTCACCCCGAGACGGTACCCTGGAGCAGTATTCACACCTTGTCACGACGCATCGTGAAGGACCTGTGAAATACTCTCCGCCGCCGCGGAACCTGGAGCCGTATCCACGTCATGTCACGACTCATCGTGCAGAACCTGTGAAATACTCTCCGCCGCAAATCTAGTGGTCCATAACTCACTGCTCCTACACCCTCGGTGTCGAAAGTCGGCTCTGATACCATTTGTAACGCCCCTGCCCCGAGCTCGGACAATTTATACAATTTTATAGACAAATTAGATACTATGTAGTACAACTGCCCACCACAGGCTGCCTCTCAAAAGGTGGTTAACCGAATTGGTGACTCTTGATCCTTGGCAATTATATTTATACTATATTTTATCTTTGGAAACTAACGATATGGGATTAATTCCTTTCTCATACCCCGGTTTTAAACCAACCCGTGCACAACCCACCCCTTAGGTTGCCACGTGGGCTTCAAGAAGCACACACAGCACTCTTAGTGCTGTGCTTCAATGAATCCGGGTGGGTCCCCCCCACCATCTTTCAAATCCGGTTTTTTTCAAACAAACCACTCCCATTTTCAAATCAATTTAATTCTTATAAATCATTCCTATAGAACACTTCTATAGGACCAAGTCTCAAATTCATTTTTATATATATTTTTCAAACCATATATATATTTCAGAAATACGGGGTATTACAGTACAGGAAATACACAGGCTGAGGATTGTGGGGCCATTTTGAGGGATTAGATGACTAAATTTGAGGTGATGATCAACTAGAGAGTTATAGCCTAGGTCTTCACCTTTCCAGATTGGGCTGGAAAACCCAAATCTGAGTTGTATTATGGGAGTTATGATCTTTTTAAGTTTCGGGCAGAAACACCATAGGTTGCTTAATCATGGCTTTTGACTAAGTGTTGAGAGAACCCCTCGCCTGTGTACCTAAAGTGTTGATGACTCGCTGTTTGGGGACGATTCGTGTCTATTGCTAGTTTTTGTTTGACTCCCATGGTGGATTTTTGTGACTTAGGTTAGTCACTAGGGTAGGGTGATGCCCTACGTCCGTCGACCCTAAATCGTAGCACCGAGGTGTCAGACGTCCACGCTGGTGCCGTCAAGTTATATTAATGCCGGTGAAGGATGAACACAGGCCATGATGCTGGACGAATTCCAATCCAGGGGAAGTGGCATGCCAAACTGTGGTGCCAGGGTCAAGGTCGATAGGTAGAGTTTTGGAGACAATCTTATTTTACCCAAGTGTTCAGAGGGAGTCATGGATTAGAGTGGTGTATTAGAGGTTTGTAACTTGCATTAGTACTTGCAGACCATAGTCGGGAGTTGTATTTTTCCTGTCATAGGGATACGGATTCGGTTCATCCGGTTTGGGTTCACGGGTCTAGTATCTCGATCTGTTAATTCCCAAGGATACCGTGGAAGAGACGGGGAGAGCACTCCTATCGGGTAGGGGGATTTGATCCTCGAGTACGGCGGGTCCCTATGCGCGTGGTTTATTTTATATATTATGTTGTCATGGTACATGATTTGGTGACCGGAAATCTTATCCCTGCTTTTCGAGGGAGATCCGTTCGCAGGTACTGAGTGGCAAACATGATCACAACTCAGGCACTGCAGTGGCAGAACTAGAACGATCCACTGCAACCTCATAGGACACGGAAAATCTGTTGGGAACAGGTTGAGTACAATGGTAGGATACATGGCAAGGGATTGAACCCTACAATCAGGAGATGCAAACTCTTTGGAAAGTATGTAGTATGGGATGCATATGTTTCTATCAAAGTTAATTTTGGGAAAGTGTGTAGTATGAGATGCATGTGTTCCCAAATGAATTGCATTAGAGTAGGTGCATCATGTGCATTCTTGTTTTGTGCATTAGATTAGGCCATGCTTGGGTCTGGAATGCATGTAGTATGGGATGCATGTGGATCCAGAGTCCCAAAGTCTTGCTTGCTTTAGAATAGGCTTGTGATTGGTGTATTTAGTTGTTAGATCATGGCATACACGAGCACTAGGGAATTAGGATGCACGTTTCTTTTTCCATTCAAGATGGTTTGTGGTTGCCAGTTTGGAGATCGATGTTATTATCGGCATTGCATCAGTCAAAGTACTAACGTTCCCCACCTTTTAGGTACTGGTCCTACCGTTCGAGCAGGTGTAGAGATATCAGAGTTGTGCAGCAAAAGACGTAAGCCGAGAAGCAAGCTCCAGGGAAGCAGATTGACCGTTTAGCGGAGTTTTGGCAGTGATCCATCGACTGCCATTCCGGGAGACAGTTGTTAACTTTACAAGAGGAGTTGATATATATTTTGTAGTAAGATGTAATGAGTTAATGTAATTTGTATTCTTGTTCAAGAACAAGACATTGGTTGTAATCAATGATGTAATGACCTTATTTGACAATAAAAAGTTTTTAAATTTCCGTATTATTACTGTGTTGAGATGCAATTGAAGGCAAAGATTCTGGTTGCGTCACGAATGTCCGGTAACGGGGATCCGGGGCATTACAGCATCCATATATTCCATTTCATGCCCCTACAAAGAATCCCTACACATTCTTAATTTACTGAAGAGAGCAGATTTCTAGTCATCAAAAGTTTTAAAACTCAGGATGGGGAGCAGGATTGGACTTTTCTAAATATTTTCTCTGGAAGAATCGGGCATTTTTTAACATTAAAAAAAGCTATCTAATATTTTTTTTTGTAATTAAATTATATTTTAACAATAATGAATTTTAAAAAATGAATGATTTTACAAATTTAATATTCTCAATTACAGACATCAATATTTTAATTAGTTTTAGGAAAGTATTATTAAAACTAGAAGAATAGAAATAGGTAGAAATAATATAAATTTTATTTACATAAAAGAAAAAATAATTTAAATATAGGCTGGAAATGAAATGATGTTCGTTACACAATTATATCTTCATTTCTTGAATGAAGAGGATTCGTATGAATAGAAAATTCAAATATTAAATTATTAAATATCAGATTGGTGGTTTCGGGTTTGGATCAGGTCGGTCCCCGAGTTATCTCGTTGATCCGAAGATTTAGCGGTTATATCAGAGCGATAGAGATTTAGGGCTTATATCAGAGAGGCCCTTTGAAAATTAACTCAGTTAGCCATCTTTAAAACCTTGCTACTCATTACATAGATTCTGACTTTTTCTTTTTAATAAGCAAATTGTAAAATTTCTTTGGTGAAGCAAGCTTCTGTTAAAAAAAATATATAATCAAATATCACTATAACTGGTTTGAAATTGAACTTTAAGTGATGTAAGATCTCTACTATTTTAACTAGTGAGTTGGAATCAGAGTTAAGAGTTGTAATTTGTGGATAACCGGATTTAAACTAATTTCAACTGCACATTTATAAGCCGGGGTTATATAAACCTCAACTCCATCCATTTTAATCTCAACAATACATTTTAAAGCTGAAGTTATGTGAAATAACACAAGCACCCAACTAAATCTCAATCAACTTATTTTTAAATATTTAAAGAAATGACTCACATGCATCTCACATGCTTTATAGATAGATAGTAGAATGTAGGTCGCTTTAAGTGTGTCACGCCCCGCTTCCCAAAAGAAATACAGAATACGAGTACGTGACAAAGCCCAGCGAATGATTTTCATCATTCATAAGCTGTAGGATCGATTCAGCATCATAACAAGGAATAGAAAAAAATATACTCAACCACGCATGCATGAATAATTTATTAACCAACAGGAATCATTTGAAGCAATATAAATGTCCCAAATAAATTCAAGATCTGGATCAAAGCAAAACTTCAGGACTACACGCCCGTTACAAGTTTCAATGTAGCAACAAGAACGAAATAAACTCAAGTACAAATCATTGAACAAGATTTTCGAAAATGAAGCCTAAAACCTTGCCTCACCAACACAGGTAGTTGATCACCAACACCTACTCATATAGCAATAGAAAGAAAATAGGAAAAATAGGAAAACAGTACGCCCGTTAGTGCAAGTGACCGGCCGCAAGTAGTGCAAGCAAGAAAGGCGAGAACAGAAGTATGAAATAAGAAACAGGAAGTAATAGCATGGAGAAAAATAACAGTAGATGAATAGTCTACAAGTAACGGGAAACAGTAACAGGTAAACAGTAGTGGGGAAATAGTGGCGGTAACAGTGAAAGATAACAGTAACAAGTGATGATAACAGGTTAAGGTAATAGTAACAGGTAACAGTCTCAGGAAAACAGGGGTGTGCCAGTGAAACAAGTTATTCTTAAGTCTACTGTTCAATACTATCTAGGTAGCACTTCATGCGTCCCAAATTTTACCACATGGATGCTACATTCAAATAGTTGCGTTTAGATTTCGTAGTGGAACCTATAGGGCCGTATACTCATGCATTCAGTAAACAGTAACAATGTCATGAATCAAGTAATTATGTATCCATGAAAAACAGTTGAGACCTATGGGTCCCCTTTCGAGTACACCTTCCTATAAGGAAGTATGTAGTTAGATAAACAGTAATAGTCGGTGAAACATGGTACAATAGTAAACAGTAGGGAAACGGTTCCCCTTCTGAGTACACATTTCTATATTGTCCACTACTAGATCTTTCCCTTAACCCCGGCTTGATTACTTGTCATTATTTGTCATGCCCCACTTCCCAAAAAGGAATACGGAATACTAGTATGCAACATAAGTCCAGCAAATTGCTTTCATCATTCATAAGATGTAAAGATCTTTACAACATATACAAGAATAAACAAGAGATATGCAAGAGAAATAATCAACCACCCATGAATAACCGAATCAATATAGTCAACAAGATTACTTGAAAGCAAGAATACTGAATCTCAAATAATCATGTCTGGAACAAAACACAAGTCTGGGACAAAATGCTCAATACAAATATCCATGTAACTTACAATTATTCAAGATAAGCAACAAGAATAAATAAATATAGCAAGAAATCCAACTAACTGGAATCTTTGATCACCTACTCCATCGGGCAGCTGGTCACCAAAGTCTGCAATTTAACAAATTACAGGAAAAGGAAAGAGAAACAAAACGCCCGTCAATGTAAGTTACGGGCTGCTTGTAGTGTAGGTAACAAGTACAGAAGGAAACAAATAGACAAGTATAGAGTAACAGTGGAAGCAAGTATAGCATGGAATATGTAATAACAAAATAGAGCAACTAACTCTATGTCAAGAATAGAACAAGTAGCATGGCAAGGTAAATGGGTGCAAGTGGCATGTAACAAGTGTCAAGTGGTATGTAAACGAGTAACAAGTAACAAGTGTCAAGTAATCAAGTATCATGTACAAGTAACAAGTAGCAAGTGTCAGGTGATCATGTTGTTTTCAAGTCTTGTATCTAGTCCTATCTAGGTAACACTTCATGTGTCCCAAATTTGTACCATATGGTTGCTACATTCAAACAAGTTACATTTTATATTTCATAGTGAATCATAGAGGGTAGTGTACTCAGGGACAAGTATCAAGTAATCATGTATCAAGTATCACGTCTCAAGTATCAAGTATCAAGTAATTACGTGTCAAGTATCAAGTATCAAGTATCACGTAGGATCTATGGATCCCCTTTCGAGTACACGTTTCTGTATTTTGCACTAATAGATATTTTCCTTTAACCTCCGCTTAGTTTCTTGTTATTACTATTCAAGCAAGTATGGACGTGCACAAACAAGTCAAGAAACATGGCAAGACAACAAGGGACAAGTACAAGTTGAATAAAGGACATGGACGGATGAAGAATGATTCAAAATAGACTAAGACAACGAAAATTCTAGTTCTGGACAGTAAGACAGTACTGCACCAAACCTGGGATTCCAGTTACCCCGGACATGCAAATCTAGATCCATCAGAAAATCTAGAAAATAGACTCTCAGCCGAATCCATCACATATATACAAGTCACATAATAATCACAGAAACAAGACTCAAAACAGAATTATACACAAAAAATATGTTCAGCCAGAAAGGACAAGATTGTATTCACAAGCATGAAAATGACATAAAAACTTACTGATTAAATCCGAGAAAAATCTGGGGTATTCCCTAGTATGTCTAGGATCAGCAAATATAATTTCATAATATTCCAACATATATGGTACAGTCAAATAAAATCAGAAAACAGCAAGATACAGCAAGTTTGTAAATCTGAAACTTTAGAGACAGCAGTATTAAAACAACGATAGATTACAAAGTAAAGATTGAAATCCAAATCCGTAAAAAGGGTAAAATAGATATAGCACTATACATTTTGTATTTACAAAGTTTTTAGCAACAACAAATAGAATCAGGTGGAAAACGTGTTTCTTCACTGAACAGCAAGAAATTTCTGGAAGTATAGTAGTTGTTTAAAAGCATAAAATAGTTTACAGATTCGTCAAATAAATCCACAAAAAATTGGGGTTAATCCCAGTCAAGTCTAGTTATAAGCAGACAAATACTAGATTCAAATTTTATATTTATCATCAGTATTAAAATAAATAACTCTACAGAATTCACATAAAAACCGAATCTGGAATTTTTAACATGTCTGTAGTAAAACAGCAATAACTCACAACTCATAAATCGGAACTGAGATCTGTTAGAAATTCTGGAAAAATAGACAGCTAGATCTACGATTTATATTTACAAATTAAATTGATTTACTGACCTCAACATGGTCTAAAATACTGAACAAAAATGGGCAACAGCAAAAACAGAAATCTTTTCATGTGTTAAGTCGAATAGTTCATATGCAACAAATCCAAATTAAAACAAAAAACAAGGCATGGTATAATAGATGTCCAACAACATGGTATGAGGTATTTTACAAAGTTACAACGAGGTACTACGACTAACACACCAAGCATGTAAGATTCATACAACATATCATGGATCATGGAACAACATACAAACATGTATCAAGAATCTAGATTATTCTCAGTTATTTCATGTGTGTGTAACAAGGACGACTACGGATGGATCAACAAATAGAGACAAGATCTAACAAGGGATTTTCAAGAGAACGAATCTAGAGACAAAAGCCACAATACAGACGGTATTTAGTACTTGTATATACAATAAAAGAATACAAGTTACTTGCCTTGAAATTGACGACGAATCGATGCAAGGGATGAGAATAACGGGAATGGATTCCCAGGAACGAGCACAAAGCGAATGAATCACGAACCACCACGAACACACGATCACAACCACTCGAGATCAAATGCAAGCACAACACCCAAGGACAAATGCAGTCAAGGTGGAGAAGGTGTGCACTGTGAGGAGTGGACGGCGGTAGCAAGGTGGGCTGACGTCAGGACAGGGAACAGTGGCAGCAGGGCAGGCTGACGTCGACGCTGCTGTCTCTGCTGCTGCTATCGTCGCGACTGTCTAGCGTCGGGGTGAACAACGCAAGGAGGGGAGGCGCTGTAGGGGCTTCGCTAGCATCGGCCTGAGCGGACGGAAAAGAGGTTTGGATGACAGGAGGAAGGGGAGAAGAGAGATAGGGTAGCGGCTAGGGTTTGTGAATAGGGTTAGGGGTAAACAGTAGGCTAGTATATATATATGGTGAATTAGGGTTAGGATGGTAACATGTTTTGGGTTTTATTGGGTTTAAAAAGAAGATCCAAGAAGATTAGAATAGGGTTTAAGGGTTATTAAGTAGGATTCAACATGGAGATATAGGACATAATATTAAACAATAATCAAATAGGCCAAGAACAAAAATTGATTAGAGTTAAACTATTCAATCGGAGATAATAAATTTGGACAGAAAGATTAAATCAGATCAAGAAAATATTCAAGGCCACAAAATAGAGTCAAAGTCAAAACAGATAGATTATTGAGAACGAAGAACAAATACACGGTTCAGGAGAAACAGAAGAGTACAAAATGAATAAGTACTAAGGAAAAGAAAATACATCCAAAATACTAGAATTGGAAAACAGGGGTTACATTATTATTAGAACAGGTGTGGCGAGCACAAACAGGGCAACAAAATGTGGCAGAACAAGGGACAAATTTAAGTCAAATAGGAAACACAAACGGGTAACAAAACAACCTATAACAGTTAGATCAACGAGACTTTCAGTTTTGGACAGCAAAGCATTGCTGCACCAAAACTGAGATTTCCGTTGCCACAGGAATGCAAATATAGATCCATTAGAAAATCTAGCAACTATACTCTTAGCCGAATTCAGCGCATATACACAAGTCATACATCAGTTACAGTAACAAGGTTTGAAACTGTGTTTTATACAGAATTCATGTTCAGCCAGAAAATACAAAGTCTTATTTATAAGCATGAAAGGGGCATAAAAACAACATAATTAAATCTAGGAAAAATCTGGAAGATTCCCTAGCATGTCTTATCTCAACATATAAAATTTCATGAAATTGCACTTCAGATAGCATAGTCAATTTAATTTGGAAAACAGAGTGATGCAACAAAATTGTAAATTTGAAAATTCAGACACAGAATTAAAACATTGATAATTCACAAAATACAATTCGAAATCCCAATCCGTCAAAAAGGTTGTAAAATAGACATACTAGACTATGTTTCATATACACAAAGTTTTTAATCAAAAATGGCTAGAATTAGGTTGAAAACAGAGTTCTTTACTGAACAGCATGCAGTTTGACAATTGTATGATTAGTTTTACAAGCATGAAATAAGTTATAAATGTCATTAAATAATTCTAAAAAAATAGGGGTTGATCCTAGTCATGTCTAAACATACCCAGAAAAATATCAAGTCCATGTTTTACTTTTAACATCAATTATAAAACAATAACTCATACATAAATCTTAAAATTCGGAATCTGGAAATTTCGATACAACCGCAGTAAAACCGCGATAACTCACACATCGAAAATTGAAATTGAGATCCGTCGAAAGTTCTGAAAAATAGACACCAAGGCCTACAAATCTAGTTCACAAATTAATTTATTTTACTGACATTAACAAGGTCAAAACTTCTGTACTAAATCAGGTCAGCAGTAAAGAGAAACTTCGTTCATGCGTTTTATCAAACAACTCATCTATGATAGATCCAAATTAGAGTATGATACAAAATATGATATATTGGACATTCTAATAAACATGGCATGGGTGTTAACAAATCCACAACGAGATAACACATCTAGCACATCATTCATGCAACAAAAATCCACAATATACAATAGATCATGAACGAGTATATACACATCAAGATATCTATCTTGATCCAACTTATTTTCGTGTAGTGTGTGTGACAACTTATTGTGAGTACTCATGATCATGAATGATGGAAACGGATCAAGCGAACAAGATTAAGATTTTTAAGGGATTATCATGAAAATGAAAGCAAAGATGAATGCAAGATGACTTACGGTATTTGAACAAATACAACATACAAGCTACTTGTCTTGATTAGATGATGATCGCGATGATCCCCACCAAGTACAAGCTACAAGCTACAGGTACATGTATCATGTAAGGTAATCATGCATTTGTTAGGACTACGTGTAACACCCCGAATTCCAAAATAGACTAAATTCGAAGTTCCATAGGATCTTTACACTTATCTTCATACAATTTTACAAGGAATAAAAAACTTTATTACATCAGAGTTACATTTACATAACATATTTACAGCGGAAGCAATTTACAACAAATTACATGAATAAAAATGTACAACACTTGAATCATTCTTCAAGCAGCATGCATACTTTAGTCTTGTTAATCACTTTATCCTGCATAGAAACTGTGGGCACGTCAGTTTATTCAACTGACGCTAGGATATAATACATCAATTTTCTCTTACTTGAAAAGCACAAACTTGTCACAAACAGAACTACGGGGACTATCCTAGTGATGTCGTGTTGTGCGGTGCACTTAGTCCTCAATGCAGTTATGTATGTTACATGACACTAATGCGCACTTGTTCAGATTCTACACATCCCATACTACATAGGTCTGAGGGCAAGCCCTTAACCGTTCTTCATCTTGTAGAGTTCAATCCCTTGCCATGACTTAATCAACTACAGTAATTATGATAAGTATCCTAAATGTTCTATGAGTTACGAGCTCATGTGTAGACAGCATGGAGGGGAATCCCACGTCATGACACGACGCATCGTGTAGAACCTATGGACAATTCAGCCTCCATCATGGGACATGACACCACCCGCAATCACGAAACACCCCACAAGCGTCGCCTACGGTACGGACTCCTGGAGACATATCCACATCATGACACGGTGCATCGTATAGACAGCCTGTGAATACTCTCACGCTGTAGCTCCAAGGCCCTTGTACTCGTGTTTTTTCTCTTACTTTCATCACATCTTCACTATGTGTCTAGTCCTTAGTTATTTGAATTATGAATAAAATCAATTCTCTAGAGTTAGCCCTTCCAGTATACCAGTCTTAACCATTTATATAATATGATCCAAATCTTGGTCTTTTCATTTCGATTCTTATTTCAACAATCTCTTTTCAATGCCGGTATGAGGCTTAGCTACACTCTAGTTCTCAATTACACTTCATAATCACAAAATCGAGTTCTCATACTCATATAATCTTTTTCATAGTTCAAGTAATTTTTCCATTTCTTTTCTATAAATCAATTCTTACATAAGTTCAATTTCAATTTACATAATTCTCATTCAAGAAAATAAGTTTAAATAATTTCATTTAATTCTCACACTATTATTTCTTTTTCTCCCAAAATCCAAATCATATTTTTCATTTAACTTTCAAATGCATACATTACCCAAAATAAAATATAAAATCCACCAATAAACATACTTCAAGTTCTTTTTATACAAGATTCTCTTTTATAATCAATTATAACTCCTCATGGATTAAATCACTTTTTATACTTACACAAATATCAATTCTTATAGAGTTCTACTCAATTTTTACTTCTCAAACTCTTTAATTTGAGTCAAAACAGTGTGCAAATATTTTTCATCAAGTCCGTATATTTTGATAATAATTATAAAAAATTTTCCCGAATTTTAAAAATGAAAAAAAATCAATTAAAACAAAAAAAAACAGAAAAACTGTTTTAAATGCCGAACTCAGGATTCGAACCAGGGACCCACAGCCAAGCCCACGCTACAGTGCAGCGCACTGTGGCGCACGCACTAACTAGAAAGGACAGGGTGCAACCACGTCAAAGGAGAGGGTTTAAATCCCTAAAACTTGCCTTTTAGTTATTGGATTTTTTTTAAAAAAAATAAAAACAAGGCTACTGCCCAGTTTCAAACCCGAGACCCAAGACCAGACCCACACGCTACAGTAAGCGCACCCGAGCACCCGTTAACCATTAAGTCCAAGTGGCTAATCTGATATGAGTTCGGTTTTTAGGGGTTTTGATCCAAGTTTTGGTTCACTTCGAATTTTCATAAAAATAATTATTTTTAAACTCCTTCCTTCTCCAGTTTCATTATAAAATTCCAGAACATAATTTCTAAGCATTTCTAATATATTAGTAAATTAAAACTTAATATTTGACATAAAAGTTGTAATTTTTCTCTCTAAATATAATTTTTGTCTAATTTCGAAAATGCACATACAAAATGTAGTTTCTTTATAATTTTGCATCCAAAACTTCACACAACTTCTTTTATTATTTTTATTATTATTAACCAATCATTTCAGTAACAATTACCCCTTTTTCATACTACTAACCAATGAATTAGTAGAAATCACTTTTTTGCATGGTGATCATTTCAACTAACTAAACATACAATCATGTCTTATTAGTTTAGCATAATCAATCAATTAAAGCATGGTAGCATGGTTTATTCTAAACTAACAATCACAATTTTGCAATTAACTAACATTCTTTTAACATACAATCAATCCATTGTAATTTGTCTCATTTTCATAACACATGGCTAAAATAACTAAAGTTTCTTCTCAATTTATCAACCATACCCTAGCATGATGTCTAATTAGAAGTTTGAGAAAATTACCCACCTTTAATGGAGAGGAAATCACACAAAACTCGTAGGGATCTCCTACAATGAACAAGTGGAGCCTTTTCCGCCTAGATCGAGCCACGAAAATGACTTCTCCTCCTAGTATGTTAGCAAACCGAGCCTCCCCCTTGTCCCTTGAAAAATCCGGTCACCTCTAGGTTGAAGAACACACTAGAACTCACTCTTTTGAACTCACAAACTACTCAATCTTTTGTCTCACTAATTTGTTTTTCCTTTCTTTCTTTCTATTCTTTTTTTTTCAAAATTTTCAAGTATGAGAATGAAGAGTGTAGGGGGGGGTATTTATACAAATTTTGAGGGTGAATGGAGGGCTAGGATGAGTCCAAATGGTTAGGAACCAAGGGTCTAGATGAACTAGGGAGTTATAGAAACTACCCATGATGAAGCAACCAACTCTCCACTACTCCCATCTCTCCCACTCTCCTATGCATAATCCGGCCAAGTCAAGAAAGGTGCACTATGCACACTCTAGTGCATGCACGTGCCAACTAGTACCCCTTTTTTACAAGTTTGTTCATGTGAATTAATTAATTGTTCACTAAACTTGTCTACACTACAAGTTGGATTAATAAAAGAGAAATTAAGTTAAATGGGCTCACTAATGGGCCAATTAACCATGGGCGCTACTAATTAAATTAATTAATTAATTAAGAAGGGCTAAAAAGGGAGACAATTAGGCCTAGAATTTAATTAATTTTTTAAAATTAGTGTTTTTGGAAAGTAAAGAGAACAACTACTTGTTCATGCTATAAAGAAATATTTTTATAAAAGAAAAATATACATATGAAATTATACGTGCAAAACATGTAAAATCACAAACTCTTGATAAGTAGAAATTTAGGGTGTTACAACACTCCCTCCTTAGAATAGTTCCATCCCCGGAACTGCGCTTAAAGAGTGAGGAAACAGGAATTCAACAAAGAGATAAGAAAAGGAAAGAAAAGAAGATAAAAATTACTCAAAGAGCTCAGGATGATCTTTCATCATTCTCTCCTCAGGTTCCCAAGTAGCCTATTCAACCAACTGGTTTCTCCAGACTACTTTGACCATCGGTATTGTCTTGTTCCTCAAGACTTTCTCCCGACGATCGACATTCTCAACCGGAAGCTCAATGTAAATGAGATCCAACTGCAAACCCTCCGGTAACTCAGGCAAATGGTGACTAGGATCTGGAATGTACCCTCTCATCATAGACACATGAAAGATATTGTGCACCTGAGACAACTCTTCCGGCAACTCCAACCGGTAGGCAGTTTTTCCAATCCGATTTAATATCATGTACGGGCCTATGAACCTCTAGGATAACTTCCTACCTCTGCCGAAATGAATCACACCCTTTCTAGGTGAAACCTTCAGAAAGACAAAGTCACCAACCTCAAACTCAAGGTCCCTCCTCCGGTTGTCTACATAGCTCTTCTGCCTACTCTAAGCATCCACCAACCTCTTCCTGATCAGATCGATCTTTTCAGAGGTCTGCTGCACGATCTCAGGTCCAAACATCTGCCGCTCTCCAATTTCGAACCAACAGACAGGTGTTCTGTACTTCCTGCTATACAGAGCTTCGTACAGCGCCATCCCAATACTAGTCTAAAAACTGTTGTTGAAGGCAAACTCCACCGGAGCTAAATGCCTTTCCCAATTGCCTCCAAAGTCTAGTACACAACACCGAAGCATATCCTCAAGAATACGGTTGACTCTCTCGGTTTGCCCATCAGTCTGAGGATGAAAAGCAGTGTTGAAACCCGTCTTGGTTACCCAGAGTTGCCTGAAGACTCCTCCAGAAATGCAAAGTAAACTGCATATCTCGATTAGACAAAATGGTTAACGGAACACCATGAAGCCTGACGATCTCTCCAACATACCGCTCGGCCAACTTGTTCGTCGACGAAGTGAGTTTCATCACCAAGAAGTGAGCGAACTTGGTTAGTCGATCGACTATGACCCAAATCGCAAGGCAAACCCGTGATGAAATCCATACTGATGTTATCCTACTTCCATTCCGGAATAGGTAACGGTTGCAATAGACCTCCGGGTTTCTGATTCTCGGCTTTGACCTGCTGACAGATCTCACACCTCGCCACAAACTCAGCCACATCCCGCTTCAAACCTGATAACCAGAAATGATACTTAATGTTCCTGTACATCTTGGTACTCCCAGGATGTACAGACAAAAGAGTAGCATGTGCCTCCTGAAGTATGCTCTCCTGCAATTCTGCTTGATCTGGAACACACAGCCTCTCTCCAAACCATAGCACTTCGTCCCTGATCTGAAACTCGGACAACCTGCTAACACCAACCTGCTCCTTCATCTTCTGAATCTCTGCTTCTTTCTTCTGACTTGCGATAATTCTTTCATTCAGCATTGGTTGAAGCCTCAACTGAGCTAAAGATGATCCCAAGCCTTGCAGAACAACTTCAATACCAGCCCAATCCAACTCCTCCGCAAGATGCCCCAGAGTTGTAATCAAACTAGACAGACTGCTCTTACGGCTAAGTGCATCAGTAACAACATTAGCCTTCCCAGGATGGTACTTAATCTCAGGACGAATGTCCTCAAGTACTTCCAGTCATCTCCGTTGCCTCATATTCAGGTCTCTACTGATAGATGTACTTTAAGCTTTTGTGGTCCGTGTACATGTTCAGCTTCTCACCATATACGTAATGTCTCCATTGCTTTAAGGAGAAGATAATCGCAGCCAACTCCAGATCATGAATCGATAATTCTTCTCATGTGGCCTTAGTTGCCTAGATCCATAAGCGATCGCTTTCCCTTCTTGCATTAAGACACAACCAAGCCCACGATGTGAAGCATCGCTGTAGACATCATACTCAATACCTGCTCTAGGAAAAGCTAAAAATAGGAGCAGTAGTCAGCCTCTCTTTCAACTCCTAAAAGCTTGCCTCGCACTGCTCAGTCCACTTGAAGTTCACATTCTTCTTGGTTAGACCAGTGAGCGGTACGGCTATCTGAGCATAGCCCTGAATGAACCTCCTGTAGTATCTAGTTAGCCCAAGAAAATTCCTGATTTCCTTCACTGTAGTATGCCTCGCCCAATCTTTCACCGTCTCTATCTTCTGTGGATCAGTTGCCACTCCCTCCTTAGAAAGGATGTGACCTAGGAAAGCCACCTCAGATTTCTAGAAATTGCACTTGGACAACTTGGCATACAACTCATGCTCCTGGAGATTCTTCAAAACTGCTGCCAGATGCTCCATGTGCACCTCCTCCGACTTGGAGTACACAAGAATATCGTCGATAAACACCACGATGAAAGAATCAATAAATGGCCTCAGAACTTTGTTCATTATATCCATGAAGATTGCAGGTGCATTCGTCACTCCAAACGGCATAACTAAGAATTCGTAATGCCCGTGTCGAGTTCTGAACGCAGTCTTATGCACATCTTCAGTCTTCACTCGAACTTAATGATATCCTGATCGAAGATCCATTTTGGAAAAAACAGCTGCTCCTTGTAAACGATCGAACAGGTCGTCAATTCGGGGAATAAGATACTTGTTCTAAACAGTGACCTTATTCAGCTCTCGGTAATCGATGCACATCCTCATCGAACCATCCTTGTTCTTTACCAACAAAACCGGTGCTCCCCAGGGCAACACACTCGGTTGAATAAAGCCTCTCTCCAACAATTCCTCAATCTGCCATTTGATCTCATCCTACTCCACCAGCGCCATCCTATACGGTGCCTTGGAAATGGGTGCACTCCCTGGTAGAATAGTGATGTTGAACTCCACATCACGATGCCGGGGTAACCCAGGCAAATCTTCTAAGAATACAGTCGAATAATCCCGAACCACCGGAATTTGCTGCACCTCTACAGGAATCACCTTCTTACTGATAGCCGCCACCAGCCCAGAACATCTCTTCTTTCCTTGGAAAGGGACTTCAGGACCACCTGGAGCCTTCATTGTTACTTCCATGGTCTTGCACTCGATGCTTGCACTGTACACTGACATCCAATCAATGCAAATGATAACATCGACACCCAAGACATTCAGCTCGATCAGATCAATCCCAAAAATTCAGCCCCAATCTCGATCTCGCAGTCCACATAGTACCGATCAGTGGTTAAAGTCTCCCCTGATGGAGTAGCTACTGCCAAGACCTTACCTGGAAAGACTTTCAGTTTGACTCCCAAAACTTTAGCAAACTTAGGTGATACAAAAGTGTGAGAGGACCCAGTATCGAACAAACAATAGCTTTCTTTCCATTCGAAATAAGTTCTCCTGTTACATAACGCACACTCGTTACATAACAATTCACTATAAAAAGCGGGAAAAAGAGAAATAACAGAAAACACTCCTAAACATACCCCCTCGTACCAGTGATGACGTGATCCACCTCATCAGCATCAGCTTCTATCAAGGCAAATACTCGCCCCTGCTGGCACGACTACTTCCCAACTTGCTGCGTTGGTCCACTACGGGTGACATTCTCCGGCTTGGAGCATTGAGACTTGTAATATCTCGTCTCACCACAGTTGTAGCAAGTCACCACAGGAGGTCTCACCCAATTATTTTCGGGTCTCTCAGCTATGTTGACAGCATTCGCTCCCGTCGGTTTGAACCTTTGAGCTCAGGTTGTCCCCTAAAATTGCCAGAAACTGCGAGCCTCTTCACAACATTCTACTTGTTCCTCCGATTTTGAACAGCATGGAACTGCTCCATATCCGCATCAGTGGCTGCAGCTCGTTTGACAAACTTGTCAAACCTTCTGATACCAAGGGGTATCATCCTGGATCTCAGACTTGGCCTCAAATCATGCTCGAACTTTCGTGCATTCTTCGCCTCGTCCATCACCTGTTTGGGCGCATACCTCGAGAGTTGAATGAACCTTGTCTCATACTCCATAACTGACATACCGCCCTGCTGCAGCGCCATAAATTCCATGGCTTTCTTCTCCTGGATGTCTGATGGAAAATAATGACTTCAGAACTCCTCCAAGAATTCCTCCCAGCCAAGAACAATATCTCCCATCGTCTGCTTCATCGACTACCACCACATAGCCGCATCCTTCTCGAACTGCAGTGCAGCCAACTTCACATTGCTGCCCTCCGGAGTCTCCAAGACTTCGAAAATAGTCTCTACCTGTCGGATCTAGTTGTCAGCCGTATCAGGGTCTGACTTCCCCACAAATACGGGTGGTTTCATCTACTTGAATAATTCCACGAGTTTGATTGCTTCGGGTACTGGATTCACAGGCACCCTCCCTGGGTTTTGATTCATGGCAACGACATTGAGTGTCTGATAGACCCTCGCTAATTCTGTTTCTAAGTCCAGACCTTCTCCGCTTCTAGCTCTTCTTTCGGCCACACTCTGATGCAAAAGATCCATTAAATTCGAAGTAGAAAACATGAATTTAAATCAACTTTTCGTTTCATTGAATTCCAAACTTTATACACTCGAATTTAAAACATTTCTGACATCAAAGGAAAGCAATAAGAAGATACAACAGTCTAGTTCCTACGGTTGCTCTTGGCTTCTCGAAGCTCTTCCCGTAGTCCCGTCATTTCTTCCTTCAGTACATCGTACATGTTTTTCCTTTTCTTGAGTTCCCAAACACGATGACTGAGAGTTGCAATACGCTCATTGCACGTCGCACACTATGCCTGCAGCAGCTCCGCTCTCTCCCTCTGAGTCCCTACCTGCCTCTGAAGAGACACAATGAACACACTTAGAACTGGTTCTTCCTCATCGGAGGAATCATTAGATGAATCCGGAGGTGGAGTGATCTCTCGGGACTCAGGCCATTCCTCTTCAAATTCTTCAAGATCTTCTTCGTCTGAATCAGCTTGCCCGGGATAGTAATCCTCCTCAACTATGTGCTAGTCGTCACCTCCAGCTGGATCAAAGTGGTCCGCCATCTTAGAGAAAGGAGAAGAAGTATAAATTTTAGAGCAAAACAAATGTAAGTGACTTGCATTTAAATCTCTAGACTCAACACACGCTCTAATGTCCACTTTTAAGGTGTCGTTCCTTTTAAATTTGTACTACTTGGAAGCGCGGCTCTGATATCACTCTGTAACACCCTGAATTCCAAAACAGAATGAATTCGAAGTTCCACAGGATCTTTACACTTCTCTTCGTACAATTTTACAAGGAATTAAAAACTTTATAACATCAGAGTTACATTTACATTACATATTTACAGGGAAAGCAATTTACAACAAATTACATGAATAGAATGTACAACACTTAAATCATTCTTTAAGCAGCATGAATACTTTAGTCTTATTAATCACTTTATCTTGCATAGAAACTGTGGGCATATCAGTTCATTCAACAGACGCTAGAATATAATACATCAATTTTCTCTTACTTGGAAAGCACAAACTTGTCACAAACAGAACTATGGGGACTATCCTAGTGATGTCGTGTTGTGCGGTGCACTTAGTCCTCAATGCAGTTATGTATGTTACTTGACACTAATGCGCACTTGCTCAGATTCTATGCGACCCATACTACATAGGTCTGAGGGCAAGCCCTTAACCGTTCTTCATCTTGTATGATTCAATCCCTAACCATGACTTAAACTACTACAGTAACTACGATAAGTATCCTAGATGTTTTATGAGTTACGAACTCATGTCCAGACAGCCTGGAGGGAAATCCCACGTCATGACAGGACGCATTGTGTAGAACCTATGGACAATTCAGCCTCCATCATGGGACATGAAACACCCGCAATCACCAAACACCCCACAAGCGTCGCCTAGGGTACGGACTCCTGGAGACATATCCACGTCATGACACGACACATCGTATAGATAGCCTGTGAATACTCTCATGCCGTAGCTCCGAGGCCCTTATACTCGTGTTTTTCTCTTACTTTCGTCACATCTTCACTATGTGTCTAGTTCTTAGTTATTTGAATCATGAATAAAATCAGTTTTCTAGAGTTAGACCTTCCACTATACCGGTCTTAACCATTTATATAATACGACCCAAATCTTGGTCTTTTCATTTCGATTCTCATTTCAACAATCAATTTTCAATGCATGTATGAGGTTTAGCTACACTCTAGTTCTCAATTTCACTTCATAATCACAAAATCGAGTTCTCATACTCATATAATCTCTTTCATAGTTCAAGTAATTTTTCCATTTCTTTTCTATAAGTCAATTCTTACATAAGTTCAATTTCGATTTACATCATTCTCATTCAAGAATATAAGTCTCAATTATTTCATTTAATTCTCACACTATAATTTCTTTTTCTCCCAAAATCCAAATCGTTTTTTTCATTTAACTTTCCAATGCATACATTACCCAAAATAAAATATAAAATCCACCAATGAACATACTTCAAGTTCTCTTTATACAAGACTCTCTTTTAAAATCTAGTATAACTCCTCATCGATTAAATCACTTTTTATATTTATACAAATATCAACTTTTATAGAGTTCTACTCAATTTTTACTTCTCAAACTCTTTAATTTGAGTCAAAACAGTGTGCAAATAGTTTTCATCAAGTCTGCATATTTTTATAATAATTATAATAATTTTTCCCAAATTTTAAAAATCAAAAAAATCAATTGAAACAAAAAAAAATAGAAAACCAGTTTTAAATGCCGAACTCAGGATTCGAACCAGAGAACCAAAGCCAAGCCCACGCTATAGTGCAGCGCACTATGGCGCACACGCTAACTAGAAAGGACAGGGCGCAACCACGTCAGAGGAGAGGGTTTAAATCCCTAAAACTCGCCTTTTAGTTAATGGATTTTTTTTCAAAAAAATAAAAACAAGGCTACTGCCTAGTTTCGAACCCGAGACCCAAGACCAGACCCACGCTACAGTAAGCGCATCTAAATGCACCCGTTAACCATTAAGTCCAAGTGGCTAATCTGATATGAGTTAGGTTTTTAGGGGTTTTGATCCAAGTTTTGGTTCACTTCGAAATTTCATAAAAATAATTACTTTTAATCTCCTTTCTTCTCCAATTTCATTCTAAAATTACAGAACATAATTTTTAATTATTTCTAATATATCAGTCAATTAAAACTTAATTTTTGACATAAAAGTTGTAATTTTTCTCTCTAAATACAATTTTGTCTACAATTTCGAAAATGAACATACAAAATGTAGTTTCTTATCCAAAACTTGCCATAGCTTCTTTTATTATTTTTATTATTATCAACCAATCATTTCAGTAACAATTACCCCTTTTTCATGCCACTAACCAATGAATTAGTAGAAATCACATTTTTGCATGGTGATCATTTCAACTAACTAAACATACAATCATGTCTTCTTAGTTTAGCATAATCAATCAATTAAAGCATGGTAGCATGGTTAATTCTAAACTAAGAAATCACAATTTTGCAGTTAACTAACGTTCTTTTAACATACAATCAATCCATTGCAATTTGTCTCATTTTTATAACACATGGCTAAAATAACTAAAGTTTCTTCTCAATTTATCAACCATACCCTAGCATGATGTCTAATTAGAAGTTTGAGAAAATCACCCACCTTTAATGGAGAGGAAATCACACAAAACTCGTAGGGATCTCCTACAATGAACAAGTGGAGCATTTTCCTTCTAGATCGAGCCACCAAAATGACTTCTCCTCCTAGTATGTAAGCAAACCGAGCCTCCCCCTTGTCCCTTGAAAAATCCGGTCACCTCTAGGTTAAAGAACACACCAGCACTCACTCTTTTGAACTCACAAACTACTCAATCTTTTGTCTCACTAATTTGTTTTTCCTTTCTTTCTTTCTATTCTTTTTTTTCCAAAATTTTCAAGTATGAGAATGAAGAGTGTAGGGGGGGGGGTATTTATACAAATTTTGAGGGTGAATGGAGGGCTAGGATGAGTCCAAATGGTTAGGGACCAAGGGTCTAGATGAACTAGGGAGTTATGGAAACTACCCATAATGAAGCAACCAACTCTCCACTACTCCCATCTCTCCCACTCTCCTATGCATAATCCGGCCAAGTCAAGAAAGGTGCACTATGCACACTCTAGTGCATGCACGTGCCAACTAGTACCCCTTTTTTACAAGTTTGTTCATGTGAATTAATTAATTGTTCACTAAACTTGTCTACAATACAAGTTGGATTAATAAAAGAGAAATTAAGTTAAATGGGCTCACTAATGGGCCAATTAATCATGGGCTCTACTAATTAAATTAATTAATTAATTAAGATGTGCTAAAAAGAGACAATTAGGCCTAGAATTTAATTAAGCTTTTAAAATTAGTGTTTTTGGAAAATAAAGAGAACAACTACTTGTTCATGCTATAAAGAAATATTTTTATAAAAGAAAAATATACATATGAAATTATACGTGCAAAACACGTAAAATTGCAAACTCTTGATAAGTAGAAATTTAGGGTGTTACACTACATCCCCTCCAAGTACACCCTCCCAAAGGAAGTATGTAGTTGGGTAACAGATGGAAAACATGGGCCCCCTTCTGAGTACACCTTCTCATGAGGAAGTATGTAGTCAGAAATCAGATAATCAGAATCACATGTTAGTTAATCATATCATAGGTAACATATAACAGATAATCACGTGGGAAACACGGGCCCCCTTCCAAATACACATTTTTATATTTTCCACTACTAGATCTTTCCCTTAACCCCGGCTTGGTTATTTGTTATTATTATCAAACAGGCATGTACATGTCACAAAACAGGGCAAGAATAACATGGTATGAACAAGTAACAGGTTCAGGTTGAATGATAACATGTACATGTGAAAGACAACTCATAAAAGATCAGAACAACGAAAACTCTAGTTCAGGACAGCAAGACAGTACTGTACAAAGTCGAGGATTCCGTTTGCCACAAATCTGCAAATCTGGATGCGTCAGAAAAACTGGAAAATAGACTCTCGGCTGAATCCAACAATATATATAAGTCATAAAGTATTTCACAAAAACTGAACTCAAAACAGAATTGTATCCAGAAAACATGTTCAGCCAGAAAATAGGAGTTTGTAATTTATAAACAGTAAAGCGGCATAAAAACTTACTGATTAAATCAAAGAAAAATCTGGGATATTCCCTAGTATGTTTAGTATCAAAAAATAAAGTTTCATAATTTTCCAACATAGATATAAAAGTCAATTAAAATTAGCAATATATTACTAAATATAAATCGAAATCCAGATCCGTCAAGAGGGTGATGAAATAGATACAGTAGGCTACAATTCATATTTACAAAGTTTTTATAAACAACAAATAGAATAAGGTTGAAATTAAGGTTCTTTACTGAACAACATGAAAATTCTGCAAGTATAGTAGTTGTTTGCAAGCATAGAATAGTGTATAAAAGTTATCAATTAAATCCACAAAAGTTAGGGTTTAATCCCAATTAGGTCTCATTATAAGCAGCAAAATATTGAATCAAAATATTATATTTAACATCAGTATAAAAATAAAAAACCATACATAATTCATATAAAACAGAATCTGGAATTTTCTACACATCTGTACTAAAATAGCAATAACTTGCAACTCACAAATCGAAACTGAGATCTGTCAGAAATTCTGGAAAGTAGATAGAAATCTCTATGATTCATATTCACAAATAATTTTCATGTACCGACCTTAATAGGGTCTAAAATACTAATAGAAAACGGAGGCACAACAAAGACAGAAATCTTCTTCATGCATAAACTCAACTAGTTCATATGAAACACATCCAATCATAATAAAATATGAAATATGGTATACTAGATGTCCAAGCAACATGGTATAGGGTATTTAACAAGTCTACAACAAGTTATACTGCTACTAACACATCAAGCATACATGTTCATACGACACCTCATAAATCACGAACACATGCATGTATACAACAAGAATCTATTATCTCTGAGTTATTTCATGTCGTGTGTGTAATGAGACAATTACTGGTGGAACAACACATAGAGACAAGATATAACAGGGGTTCTGCACAAGAATTGTCTCTAGAACACTACTACACTATAGGAGGTATTTAGTACTTGTATATGCAACAGAAAAGTATAGAAGTTACTTGCCTTATAGATGACGATGAAAACGACTAAGCAAGAACAAGAATAACGGGAACGGATTCCCAGCACGAACTCAATAAACGAACGATGAACGAAACCCGCGAACAACACACTCACACAAGAGAGGGGGAGTTGGGATGGACTGCGAGGAGGAGACGACGGCGCACAGGTACTGGCGGCACAGCGGCGCTGGGCGGCGTCGCTGCTGGCTGGCGTTGCTATTGTCGTCGGAGGGAAAGCATAGGGACACTGTGCTTGAGGTTGTCAGGGGGCATCGGGGCTGCTGCGTCTTCGAGAGAGGGGGCTGACGGTAACGTAGGGCGGCACCGGGAAGACGGGAAGATACGGCGCTGGAGCGTCGGGATGTCGAGGTGAGGGTGCGGCGTCGGGATGCAGGTCGGAGGGAGAGGGGGGATGAAGTAGCAGCTAGGGTTTAAAAACAGGGGGGGTATTAAATATATATATGTAGGGTTGGATTTAGGGTTAGGGGTGAATGCGGGTATTGGGTATACGAGTCCAATTGGGTTAGGTGAAATGTTATTGGGTTTGGGTATTATTGGGTTCATGGGTTAAAATGGCTCCAAAAGCATATAGGGTTTAATAACAAAAGTCCAATAAAGAAATGGGAACAAAAATGAATAACTAGAATAGGACATGAACAATTTAAAAAATGAGGATAAAAAATAATGGCCCGATCAACCAGAAATGAAATAATAGGCAGACAGTTGAATCAAGAGGATCAAATAAAATACGACAAATCAAATAGATGAAAATATAGAGAATGAAGATCCAAAACAAGGTTCAGAAAGATATACAATATGAATAATTACCCAAAAAAGAAAATACATCCAAAATACAGAAAATGAAAAATAGGGGTTACAAATCCTATCCACCTAACAAGAAGAATTTCGTCCTCGAAATTCAAACCAGAGGTACATTGGGTAACCCTGAAAAAAAAGAAGGAACAAAACAATACCTACTCAAACAGATGAGGAAACTTCTACTGAATCTCCTCCTCCAACTCCCAAGTCGACTCACCCGGCGAGTGAGGATTCCAAGAAACACGAACTAGCTTGATGACCTTGTTCTTAAGCACTTTCTCCCGCCGATTCAAAATAGCAACTGGCGGAATCTTACAAGTCAAATCCGATCGCACGGTCAACTCAGAATAGTCGATCACGTAGCTCTCATCTCGGGTATATCTCCTGAGTTGTGAGACATGGAAAACACTGTGCACTCCTGATAAAGCTGGCGGCAATGCAAGATGATAGGCCACCTTGCCTACTCATTCCACAACATCAAACAGTCCAATAAACCTAGGTCCAAGCTTGCCCCCACCACCAAACCGAATGACACATCGCCAAGGCGATACTTTTAGGAAAACATGGTCACTAACCCCAAACTTCAAAGCCCTCCGATGGACATTAGCCCATTGCCTCTGCTTATCCTGAGCTGCCTGAAGAAGCTTCTTAATCTGAGTCTTCGCATCAACTGTCTTGGTGATCAACTTCGGACCCAACAACTTCCTCTCACCAATGTCATCCCAGCACACTGGTGATCTACACTTCCGCCCATAAAGTGCCTTTAACGGTGCAGCTTTAAGACTAGCTTGAAAGCTGTAATTGTATGAGAACTCTACAAGATGCAAATGGTCCTCCCATGATCCACCAAACTACAGTATACAGGACCTCACATGTCCTCTAGAGTCTGGATGGTCCTCTCTAACTATCCATCTGTCTGGGAATGAAAAGCTGTATTGTACTTCAATTTACTCTCCAAACTACTTTGAAGACACTCCCAAAACTGAGATCTGAATCTCGTATCCTTGTCGGATACAATACTGACTGGAACCCCATAAAGTCTGATGATCTCTTGCATGTACTTCTCAGCTAGGCTCTCAGTAGACTGTCTGACTCGAAAGGGAATGAAGTGAGCATTCTTCGTTAGTCTGTCAACAATCACCCAAATGGCATTGTGACCCTTAGGACTCCTCGGCAAAGCGGTCACAAAATCCATAGTTATCCCACTTCCACTCCGGAGTGGGAAGCGGTTGAAGAAGTCTCGAGGTCCTCTGATGTTCTGCATTCACCTGCTGGTAGATCAAGCACTGAGACACAAACCGAGCCACATCCCTCTTCATACCATGCCACAAGAAATGAAGCTTCAAGTCCCGATACATCTTAGTACCTCCAGGATGAATAGAATATGATGACTGGTAGGCTTTCTCAAGCAACCTTTGACGAACTTCCCCCTTCGGGGCACACAAGCTGGACCCAAAACAAAGCGATCCATCAACTTGAATAACCATATCCGTTCTGGAACCAGTCTCAACTTTTCCTCTAAAATCCTGCAATTGCTCATCACCAGCCTGAGCCTTTTTGATCTGATTAATAAGAGACAACTGAAGCTGAAGCACCAAACAACTCCGATCAGAACTCAACAACAATACATCCAACTCCAAACTCCTCATCTGCTTAACCAAATCCCTCTGCTGAGTCAAGAACATAGCTGTCGGCCTCCTGCTCAAAGCATCTGGCACCAAATTCACTATATCAAGATGGTATTGCAAACTGATGTCATAATTGGCCATAAGTTCCAACCAACGTCTTTTCCTCATGTTCAACTCCTTCTGGGTGAAGACGTACTTGAGACTTTTGCGGTCTGTAAAGATTTCCACTCGGTCCCCAAGCAAATAATGTCTCCACAGCTTCAAAGCAAAGATCACTGCCGCTAACTCCGAGTCATGAGTCGGATAGTTCTTCTCATGTAGCCTTAACTGCTCAAATCAACGACTCGGCCCTTCTGCATCAGAACTGCTCCCAGGACCTAACCAGAAGCATCATAATGAACTACAAATCTGCCCGAACCATCTGGAATAGTCAACACTGGTGCTGACGTCAACCTGCTCTTCAACTCAGCAAAAGCCTCACTGCAAGCCTCAGACCAATAAAACTTATGATCCTTCCCTGTCAACTTAGTCATTGGTCCTGCTATATTCGAAAAATCTTCGACGAATTTTCGATAATAACCAGCTAGACCAAGGAAACTCCTTACCTCCGAAATTTACTTAGGAACTGGCCAATCCTTCACAGCTTCAACCATTGACGGATCCACTGAAATACCATCGTCCGAGATAATGTGACCTAAGAAGGTAACTCTGTCGAGCCAAAACTCACACTTGCTGAGTTTCCCATGGAGCTTATTCTCCTTCAAGGTTTGCAGAATCAACCTAAGATGCTCAGCATGATCCTCCCGGTTCTGAGAATATACCAGAATGTCATCAATGAAGACCACCACAAATCTATCAAGGAACTGAGAAAAGACCCTGTTCATAAGACTCATAAATATAGCTGGCGCATTCGTGACCCTGAACGACATCACAAGATACTCATATTGCCCATATATGGGCCTGAATTCATTCTTCTGTACATCAGTCACCTTCACCTTGACCTGATGATCCCCAGAACGAAGATCCAACTTCGAGAAGACAGCTGCTCCACTCAACTATCAAATAAGTCATTGATCCTATGCAACGGATACCGATTCTTTACAGTAACACTGTTCCGTTCCTGATAATCAATGCACAGTCGATGACTATCATCCTTCTTGGTGACAAAAAGGACTGGAGCACCCCACGGCAAAACACTAGGTCTGATGAACCCCAAATCAAGCAACTCTTGAATCTCCACCTTAATCTCTGCTAACTCAACTAGTGCCATCCTGTAGGGACTTTTCGATATCGGCACCATACCAGGCTGAACTTCAATACCGAACTCCACATCCCTATCAGGAGATAAGCCAGACAACTCCTCTAAAAAAACATCTAGGAAATCTCGCACTACTAGAGGCGCAGCCTCATAACCTGAATGCAATTCCATCGCACAAACCTCCTGATTAACTGCAGTCTCAGCTCAGCCAAGGGGCATCTCCCCGGCATGGAACTCAAACTCTGCGTGACCTAGGATCCGGAATACAACTTTCTTGGCACAACAATCAATAGTGGCATGGGATTCCCCCAACCAATCCATACCGAGAATAACGTCGAATCCTGAATTTCCAATTACAATCAGGTCGGCTTTGAAATCTGCACCTCCAATAACCACGGGATCTGCCTGCACTCCCGAAAACAAATGAAAACACCGCCACTTGTCATAATGTTTTAATCCTCTAACATAATACTGCAATCCAACTGATGCCGAGCCACAAACAGAGAAGAGATGAAGGAATGGGTTGCCCCAGAATTAAAGAGAACATGAGCAGGGAAAGAGCAAATAAGGATAATAACTAAGATAGAATCAAAAGCACGAGGAAAAGAATTGATGATCAAGGGTGAGGGAAACACAATGCAAAAAGATAATATGATAGAATAATGCAAGACAAACGAAAAGAAGCAAAAGAGAAACAACAAAACAACAAAAAGCAAGAATATACCTGCAACAACTCCTTCTGCTGTCTCAGCATCTGCAGCTGTCAGGTTGAAAGCCTGATCTCTCCTGGGAGCAGTGGTACTCCGACCGACGATCTGGTGCTGAGGAGGAAGAGGTAGCCTAATAGGACCACGAGCTAGGCTACCTGCTGAACTGGACCCCTGGCTAGAAGAGCTATCCTCTGCTGTGGGCAATCCCGCACTGAATGGTTAGCAGCACCACACCCAAAGCACCGGTGGTTGGCACGCCTACAGTTACTGCGATCATGCCCAGCCAGCTAGAAGAAGTCGCAGAAACTAGCTCCCCTGGGAGCAACAGAAGAGTAGGGAGTCGTCCTGATAGGATGGGCTAGAACAGTCCTCCGAATCGGCCGACCAGAAGGCCTAGCAAAAACAGAGTGCAGAACAGTCCACCAGGGAGAAGTCAACCTGCCACGAGCCTGCTCCTGAGCTCGAGCTGCCTCAAGAGCCTCAGCATAAGTACGCAAGCGAAGGGAGACAAGCTGCACCCGAATATCTCGCTCAAGTCCCAACGTGAACCTATTAGCCCTATCCTCTTCGTTTGCCACAAGAACGGCTGCGAAGCGGCTAAGTCTGGTAAATTCCGCTGCATACTCATCTGCTGACCTAGAGCCCTGTTTCAAGAAAGTCTCTTGTTACAACATTGCATGAACAATATGTAACAAAATTCCAAAATAGAATAACGATCAACCTGTTTTAGGGCCAGGAACTATTGCTCCATTTCCACTCGAGTGCTGCTAGGGAAAAACTTCTCCAAGAAGCTCTTAGTGAATGTGGCCCAAGTAATAGGCCGTTTGAGCCTTTCAGACTCAGACCTCCACCAAATGTGGGCCAGGTCCACCAGCTGGATGGTTACCACATCCACTCTATCAACATCAGCAACTCTTGCTGCCAAAAGCAACTGCTTAGTCCGGATCAGCCACTGTTCTACCTCCAAAGGCATCTCAGTGTAGGAGAATCTGTCAGGATGCAGCCTCATAAAATCTGTGATTGTACCCGGACGAGGAGGGAGAGCTGCCTGCATAGGGACAACGGGAGACGGAACCCGGGCAACTTCCAAAGCAGCCATCACAAGGTCATTGTGGTTTTGCTGCATATTGATCAACCGTTCAACACATTGGTAACGACCTCAAGCCCGGGCTGATCTTCCTGAGAACGAGAAGTAGAACCTCTGCGAGCCATGGTCTGTACAAGATCTAAAACAATCAGCATCCAGATCCAGTTGATTATAATTCATTCAAGCATGCATGGACTGTGTACGGTTGAGCCAATCCCAGATCGAGCCAAGCTTGTCTAATATATCAGTCAAACTAATACATTAGCCAAACCTGTGCTCTGATACCACTAAAACCTTGTCACGCCCTGCTTCCCAAAATGGAATACAGAATATGGATACGTGACTAAATCCAGTGAATGATTTTCATCATCCATAAGCTGTCAGGATCTTTACAACATTTCACAGGAATATCAGAGAAAGAAGTAAGAGAAGTCAACCACGCATGCTGTCACGCCCTGCTTCCCAAAAATACGAAATACGAGCACGTAACGTTGGCCCAGCAAATGATTTTCATCATCCATAAGCTGTTCAGGAATCTTTACAACATCTCACAAAATAATCAGTCGGAAGCAAGAGAATCAACCACACATGCATTACTGAATCAATATACCAACAAAATTTACTTGAAACAAAATGTATTAATCTTAAATAAATCAGATCTGAACAAGTCAAAAATCCTGGGTCATACGGTCCAAACACAAAGAATCCAAGTAACAGATACATTGTTAAAAATGAGCAACATGAAATAAATGAAGATAACAAAAGCTTCAGCCAACTAGAACTTTATATCATATACTCCATCGGGCAGCTGATCACCAAAATCTGCAATTTGAAAAATTGCAGGAAGAAGGAAAAAGAAACAAGATTCCCGTCAATGCAAGTTACAGGCCACTTGTAATGCAGGATACAAGTACATGGGAAAAAACAATAAATACAAAACAATAGCAGGAATAACAAGCATGGTATAAGTGTGTCAAAATAAGATAACTTTCATATTTCATAAATATTTTTTTTACAAGAAAAGGAATTAGGGTGAAAATACAAATTTTTACAGAACAGCGAACAAAATCCAGCAAGTATAGTTTTTATAAACAAGTATGAAATGGTATGTAAATCTTATCAAATAAATCCACCAAAATTATGGGTAATCCCTAATCAAGTATAGAAATACTGTACCAAATTTCAGATCAAAATAATATGTTTAGTACTAGTATCAAAATAGTTTAGTCATCGAAATCATCAAGAAACGAAATCTAGAAATGAAATACACCTCTGTAGTAAAACAATCATATCTCACACATACGAAAACGAAATCAATCAAGGTCAAAGAGTTTGAAAAGAAGATGGATTTATCTAAAAATCATGTTTAGTAATGATGTTAAGATACTGACCTTAACATGGTCTAAAATACCAATCAAAACTGATCATCGACCAAATACAGATTTTTCCCTTACCAACAAATCAACATACAAGATACGAAACTCGTTCCAAACACAACCAAACATGTTATAGAGTCTACTAAGTGTCTAAACATCATGAAATAGGGTATATAGCATGTCCACAACAAGCATATCACATGGATCCAAACAAACACACGATTTCTCATAATTATCCCACAAATATAATTACATCAAGAACGGTCAAAATCTAAGTTGTTTCATGTCAAATTTGTGTCGGGAGGCAACTATGGTCAGTAGCACTATAGAGACAATACTCATCAAGATACATCACACACGAGTTGTCTTTAGAACCCAACTACACTACAAGCGGAATTTATGACTTGTATCATACAAAGAAAAGAATACAAGTTACTTGCCTGAGAGACGACGATGGAAACGACGAAGTAAGAATAACGGGAACGGATTCCTGGGGCACGAACACAACGAACGGATCATGAATACAAACCAACAAACGGATCATGATGACGATCAAGGTCAAGATGATCAAACAACGATCGGGCGGATCAGCACAAATGAGATCAGGATCAAGATCAACAAGATCGGATGGCCAAGATCAAGGTGATGATGAAGTTGATGATGATCGCAGTCGAACGGCCAAGATCACCCCGATGGTGACGATTTAGATGATGGTGATCAAATAGATCCGATGGCCCAAATTCAAATAACTAACTCAATGTGCGATCACCAACAGGGGACATGGCGGACAATGGAACACACTGCAACATCGCGAGAGCACACACAGCAAGAGGCGCGGGGAGCGTCTGCGAGGACTGGCCAGCGGCGGGACGGCGGCCAGGGGATTTGTTCGCGGCACAGGGATGGTCGGTGACAACGAGGGCGGCTCGACCAAGGGGACAGCACCGGAGGAGGGAGAGAGGGAGATGATGAGGGTAGCTGAGTGCGGCAGGGGGGCTGCCACAGGTGGCTACGACGGAAGGGAGACTAGGCACTGCAGGCAGGGTCGGCACAACGTCGGGGTGCCGGAGGGTGGTGACTGGCAACTGGAGCTACTGTGCTGCCTTCGTGCGGCGTGACAGGGAGGGGCTGGCTGTAGGCGCAGAAGATGACAGGGAGGATGTTGCAGTCTGCCGCAGGGGAGTCACGACTGGCTTCGCTACTGTCGTGGCGGCGGCTGCAGTGTTGCGACAGAGCACAGGAGAGGTGCAAGGCGGTGCTGGCGGGAGGAAGTTGCTGTCGTCGAGGTGGGGAACAGGGAACCAGGGGGCGGCACTGGAGGTGTGTTGAACGGGGAGAGGGAGAGGTGAACGGGAAGAGGGAGAGGGAGAAGTTGAAATGGCGGGGCACATGGTAGATGAATAGCTAATGGGTTTATATAGTGGGGTTTTAGGGTTGGGGCGAAAAGCAGAGTAGGGGTGACGGGTGAAGTGGGTTGGGTTTCGGGTAAATAGGTATTAACGGATTTGGGTGTATAGGTAAACGGGTTATTGGGTTGGGGGTAG
The DNA here is from genome assembly GCA_017893485.1 of Hemerocallis citrina. NCBI lineage: Eukaryota > Viridiplantae > Streptophyta > Magnoliopsida > Asparagales > Asphodelaceae > Hemerocallis > Hemerocallis citrina. The sequence continues at coordinate 176,926,267 of CM030361.1, forward strand.
TTGAAAAGGCAGGGTATAAATATATGGGTATTAGGGTATAAATAATTGGGTAAATGGGTTTGCAAATGGGTTAAAAAAATGTAATTTTAACAGTAAAAATAATAATAATGCAAATAACAACACTAGCAAAATAATACTGATAGTAACAATAATAATGAGAAGAAAAATGATAAAAATAATAATAGTAATAATAATAGTAATAGTAATAATAAAAGTAATAATAACTATAATAAGAATTGTATAAAAATCATAGGAAATAGTTACAAATAAATTATTGATAAAAAAATACGCTTTAATAAATGATCCAAGAATACATTTTAACAAAAATAATTTGAAAGCGAAAAATAATATACAAAAGTTTTAAATACAGAAAATACACAAAAATACGTTTTTGGGAAAACAGGGGTTACAAATCTTCTCACCTTACAACAAAATTTCGTCCTCGAAATTTGCTTAGGCGGTACATAGGAAAAGACAAAAACAAACTGGGGGAAGGGTAACAAAATAGAGGATTAATGGGAAGGGAACAAAGCGGGGGCAACACCAGAATAAGAAAGAAAATGGGTAACAAGGATGTCAAATGGAAGGCAAGTAAAGAAGCAAACGGTATCAAAAGGAGAGAAACAGTACAAGATAAGAAAGCAATATAGGGAGTAGGTATAACTGGAATCAATGAGAGAAAGGACAGGGAAGAATTGAATCAATAATAAATGGGTGCATGATGGCAAAATGGAATGCAAGAAAGAACTTACCGGTATCAAAGATGAAGAAGAAACAACACAAGACTTGCAAAATAACAAAGCAAAGAGATGAGGAAATAGATAGAGCTAGAATCGAAGAAAGGATGAACAAGGAAGAGATGAACCAAGCAATGAGTCAACAGATGAAGATGAATGTAAGAAATAGAAAGGAGCAAACAATACAAAGGAGGAGAAGCGACAAGAGGATCCTGGGACCTGTGGGTTATGTGCCCACAATGCTTCCGCTGGCCACTCTGATCGGGGAAGAATCTGCCAATAGCATCTAACAATGCCAATCAATGAACTGAGCAGGAAGAAAAGAATGGATAACACCAGAATCAAGGAATATGGGTACGAAAAAAATGAATTCATACCAAGAAGAAATCAATCAAAGAGAACGACTGAAAAAGATGAAAGAATCAAGGAATCAAGGGATCGAATAAGAAGGGATCCAATAGAATGGAATAAGACTATATCCAGATCAATGTTGATTATAATTCATTTATGCATGCATGGTTGGTGAAAAGTTGAGCCGATCCCAGTACGAGTCAAGCTTGTCTAATATATCAGTCAAAATAATACATTAGCCAAATCTGAGCTCTGATACAACTAAAAACCCTATCATGCCCCGCTTCCAAAAAATACGGAATACGAGCACGTAATATTGGCCCAGCGATTAATTTTCATCATCCATAAGCTGTTCAGGAATCTTTACAACATCTCACAAAATAATCAGTCGGAAGCAAGAGAATCAACCAAACGTGCATTATTGAATCAATATACCAACAGAATTTACTTGAAACAAAATATATTGATCTCAAATAAATCAGATTTGAACAAGTCAAAAATCCTGGGTCATACTGCCGAAACACAAAGAATCCAAGTAACAGATACATTGTTCAAAATGAGCAACATGAAATAAATGAAGATAGCAAAAGCTCCAGCCAACTAGAACTTTAGATCACATATTCCATCGGGCAGCTGATCACCAAAATTTGCATTTTTTGACAAATTACAGGAAGAAGGAAAAAGAAACAAGATTCCCGTCAATGCAAGTTACGGGCCGCTTGTAAGGCAGAATACAAGTACATGGGGAAAACAACAAATACAAAACAAAAGCAGGAATAACAAGCATGGTATAAGTGTGTCAACAGAAATGTAACATCTAACATGAATCAAGCAAGCAGAGTCAAGTGACATGATATACGAACAGATACAGGTAACATGTATCAGGTGTCAAGTATCTTGCAAGCAGGTAAATAGGTAACAGGTGTCAGATAGCATGTACAGGTATACAGGTAACAGATAAACAGATATGCAGGTAACATGTATCAGGCAAGCATCTAACATGTATCATGTAGCAGGTAATCATGTATTATGTCATGTCAAGTCTTGTAGTTATTACTATCTAGGTAGCACTTCATGCATCCATCCTTTTACTACATAGTTGCTACATTCAAACAATTTCGTTTAGATTTCTTAGTGGAGTCCATAGGGCAGTGTACTCAGGGATCAGGAAAATAGGAACAGAAACAGGTTCATAAATCAAAACAGGTACACGAATCATTCGATTCATGCATCAATGGGTTCATGAATCAACAGGTCCATGCATCAACAGGTAATAAGTACATGAACCAATAGGTCCATGCAGTAACAGGTAATAGGTACATGAACCAACAGGTCCATGCAGCAACAGGTAACAGATACATGAACCAACAGGTCCATGCAGCAATAGGTAACAAGAACATTAACCAATAGGTCCATGCAGCAACAGGTTCATGTATCAACATGAATCAAAATGGGAAACACGGGCCCATTTCTAAGTACACATTTCTATATTTTCCACTACTGGATCTTTCCCTTAAACCCCGGCTTAGTTATTTTGTTATTATTAATCAAACAAGCATGTATGTGTCACAAAAAGAGCAAGAATTACATGATATGAACAATTAACAGGTTCAGGTCGCAAGATAAACATGTACATGCAAAAGATAACTCAGAACAGGATAATACAATGAAAACTCCAGTTCAGGACAGCAAGATAGTACTGCACTAAAACAAGAATTCCCGTTGCTACAAATATGCAAACTTGGATCTGTTAAAGAATATGGAAAATAGACTCCCTTCCGAATCCAACAAGCATATATAAGTCATATAATATTTCCCAATAAATGAGTCAAAACTGAATTGAAACCAGAAAATACGTTCAGCCAGAAATCAGTAAATCGAATTCGCAGTCAGGAAAACAGCATTAAAACATATCAAATAAATCCAGGAAAAATCTGGGGTATTCCCCTATATGTCTAATATCATAATATAAAGCTTTATAAGTTTAAAGTAAGATTAGTTTAGCCATCAAAAATCAGGAAACATCAAGAAACAATAGTTTGGCAAATCTGGAATTCCCAACACTGCTGTACAAAAACCGTAATATCTCGCAAACCGTGAAACGAAATCCAAATCCTCCAAGGGAGATGAAAATAGACAAAATAAGCTAACTTTTATATTTCATAAATATTTTTCATACAAAAAAATGAATTAGGGTGAAAATACAAATCTTTACAGAACAGCGAACAAAATCCAGCAAGTATAGTTTTTATAAACAAGCATGAAACGATATGTAAATCTTATCAAATAAATCCACCAAAATTCTGGATAATCCTTAATCATGTATAGAAATACTTTCCAAAATTTTAGATCAAAATAATATGTTTAGTACTATTATTAAAATAGTTTAGTCATCGAAATCATCAAGAAACGAAACTAAAAATGAAATACACCTCTGTAGTAAAACAATCATATCTCACACATACGAAAACGAAATTGATCAAGGTCAGAGATTTTGGAAGGAAGATGGGTTTCTCTAAAAATAATGTTTAGTAATGAAGTTAAGATACTGATCTTAACATGGTCTAAAATACCAATCAAAAATCGACAAAATACAGATTTTCTCCTTAACAACAAATCAACATACAACATACGAAACTCGTTCCAAACACAACCAAATATGTTATAAAGTCTACTAAGTGTCCAAACATCATGAAATAGGATATATACCATGTCCACAACATGCATATCACATGGATCCAAACAAACACACGATTTCTCATAATTATCCCACAAATATAATCACATCAAGAACGGTCAAAACCTAAATTGTTTCATGGTAAATTTGTGTCAGGAGGCGACTATGGTCAATAGCACTATAGAAACAATACTCATCAAGATACATCACACACGAGTTGTCTTTAGAATCCAACTACACTACAAGCGGAATTTATGACTTGTATCATACAGAGAAAAGAATAGAAGTTACTTGCCTGAGTGACGACGATGGAAATGACGAAGCAAGAATAACGGGAACGGATTCCCAGGGCACGAACACAACGAACGGATCACGAACCAATCACGAACACAAACCAACGAACGGGTCACGATGACGATCAAGATCAAGATGATCAAACAACGATCGGGCAGATCGGCACGGATGAGATAAAAATCATGATTAACAAGATCGGATGGCCCAGATCAAAGTGATGATGAAGTTGATGATGATCGCGATCGAGCGGCCAAGATCACCCCGATGGTGACGATCAAGATGATGGTGATTAAACAGACCGGATGGCCCAAATTCAAATAACCAACTCACTGTGCGATCAACAAAAAGGGACATGGCAGACAATGGAACACACCACAACATTGCGAGAGCACACACAGCAAGAGGCGCGAGGAGCGGCTGTGAGGACTGGCCGGCGGCGGGACGTTGGCCAAGGGACTTGTTTAGGGCACAGGGACGGTCGCTGACAGCGAGGGCGGCTCGACTAAGGGGACAGCATAGGAGGAGGGAGAGAGGAAGACGAAGAGGGCAGCTGAGTGTAGTAGGCTACCGCAGGTGGCTGGGACGGAGGGGAGACAAGGCAATGCAGGTGGGGTCGGCACAACGTCGGGGTACTGGAGGGTGGCGACTGGCGACTAGAGCTACTGCACTGCCTTCTTGCGGCGTGATAGGGACGGCTGGCTGTAGGTGCGGAAGATGATAGGGAGGATATTGCAGTCTGCCGTAGGGGAATCGTGACAGGCTTCGCTGCTGTCGTGGCGGCGCTGTAGCATCGCGACGGAGCACAGGGGAGTTGCAAGGTGGTGCTGGCGGGAGGAAGTTGCTGTCGTCGAGGTGGGGAACAGGGAACCAGGGGGCAGTGCCTGAGGTTGGTTGAACGGGGAGAGAGAGAGGTGAACGGGAAGTGGGAGAGGAAGAAGTTGAAACGGCAGAGCACAGGGTAGATGAATAGCTGATGGGTTTATATAGGGGGGTTTTAGGGTTGGGGTGAAAAGCAGAGTAGGGGTGACGGGTGAGGTGGGTTGGGTTTCGGGTAAATAGGTATTAACGGGTTTGGGTGTATTGGTAAACGGGTTATTGGGTTGGGGGTAGTTGAAAAGGCAGGGTATAAGTATATGGGTATTGGGGTATAGATAATTGGGTAAATGGGTTTGCAAACGGGTTATAAAATGGGTATGAATAAGAAATAAAATCCAATAGGAAAATGAGATAACCAATAAAATATAATTAAAAAAAATGTTACAATAAAAATAATAATAATGCAAATAACAACAATAGCAAAATAATACTGATAGTAACAATAATAATAAGAAGAAAAATGATAAAAATAATAATAGTAATAATAGAAGTAATAATAACAATAATAAGAACTGTATAAAAATCATAGAAAATAGTTACAAATAAATTATTGGTAAAAAAATACGCTTTAATAAAAGATCCAAGAATACATTTTAACAAAAATAATTTGGACGCGAAAAATAATTTACAAAAATTTTAAATACAGAAAATCCACAAAATAGGTTTTTGGAAAAATAGGGGTTACACATGCATAAACGAATCAATATACCAACAGAATTTACTTGAAACAAAGCTTAATAAATTTCAAATAAATCAGATCTGAACAAGTCAATAATCCTGGGTCACATTACCCAATACAAAATACTCCAAGTAACAGATACAATTATTCAAATAAGCAACAGGAAATAATAATAGCATAAATTCTGCCATCTAAAATCTCAGCTCACCACTCCATCGGGCAACTGATCTCCGTGATCTGCAATTTAGCAATTTACAGGAAGAGGAAAAGAAAACAAAATACCCGTCAATGCAGGTTATGGGCCACTTATAGTATAGGCACAAGTGCATGGGAAAAGATAAACAAGTATAGACTAATAGCGGAAATAACATAGCATGGAATAGGCATGTCAACAAAACAGGATAACTAACATGAATCAAGAAGCACAATGAAGTAACATGATATACTAACAGAGTACGGGTAACATGTATCAGGTGTCAAGTGTCATGCGAGCAGCTAAACAGGTAAACAGGTAACATGTACAGGTAAGCATGTAACAGGTGTTCCTGTTATGTCATGTCAAGTCTTGTATTTATTTCTATTTAGGTAGCACTTCATGCGTCCTAGGTTTTTACCACATGGTTGCTACGTTCAAACAAGTTTGCGTTTAGATTTCGTAGTGGAGTCTATTGAGCTGTGTACTCAGGTATCAGGTAAACAGGTACAGGTACAGGTATCATGTAACAGGTAATCATGCATCAGGTAGGACTACATCCCTTCCAAGTATACCCTCCTGTAGGAAGTATGTAGTTGGATAACAGGTGGGAAACACGGGCCCCCTTCAGAGTACACCTTCACATAAGGAAATATGTAGTCAGGAATCAGATAATCAGAATCACATATCAGGTAATCATATCACAGGTAATAGATAACAGATAATCAGGTGGGAAACACGGGCCCTCTTCTAAGTACACATTTCTATATTTTCCACTACTAGATCTTTCCCATAACCCTGGCTTCGTTATTTGTTGTTATTATCAAACAGGCATGTACGTGTCAAAAAACAGGGCAAGAATAAAATGGTATGAACAAGTAACAGGTTCGGGTTGAAAGATAACATGTACAGGTAAAAGACAACTCATAAAAGATCAGGACAATGAAAATTCTAGTTTAGGGCAGCAAGACAGTACTGCACCAAATCTGGGATTCCCGTTGCCACAAATATGAAAATCTAGATCCGTCAGAAAATCTGGAAAATAGACTCTCGGCCGAATCCAGCAAATATATATAAGTCATATGGTATTTCACAAAAAGAGAACTCAAAACAGAATTGTATCCATAAAACATGTTCTGCCAGAAATTAGAAGTTTGTGTTCATAAATAGGAAAACGGCATAAAAACTTACTGATTAAATCCAAGAAAAATTTGGGGTATTCCCTAGTATATTTAGTATCAGAAAATAAAGTTTCATAATTTTCCAACATAGATATAATAGTCAATTAAAATCAGCAAGCAACAAGATGCAGAAAGTTTGTAAATCTGGAATCATAAATACAGCAGTACTAAAACAGTAATATATTACAAAATATAAATTGAAATCCATATCCGTCAAAAGGGTGATAAAATAGTTACAGTAGGCTATAATTCATATTTACAAAGTTTTTATAAACAACAAATAAAACCAGGTTGAAATTAAGGTTCTTTACTGAACATCATGAAAATTCTACAAGTATAGTAGTAGTTTGCAAGAAAAGAATAATGTATAAATTTATCAATTAAATACACAAAAATTAGGGGTTAATCCCAATCAGTTCTAGTTGTAATCAGCAAAAAATTGGATCAAAATATTATCTTTAACATCAGTATAAAAATAAATAACCATACAGAATTCATATAAAACAGAATTTGGAATTTTCTACACATTTGTAGTAAAACAGCAATAACTTGCAACTCACAAATCGAAACTGAGATCTGTCTGAAATTCTGGAAAGTAGACAGAAATCTCTATGATTCATATTCACAAATAATTTTCATATACCGACCTTAATATGGTCTAAAATACTGATAAAAACGGAGTCATAACAAAGGCAGAAATCTTCTTCATGCATAAACTCAACTAGTTCATATGAAACACATCCAATCATAATAAAATATAAAATATGGTATACAAGATGTCCAAGCAACATGGTATAGGGTATTTAACATGTCTACAACAAGTTATACTACTACTAACACATCAAGCATACAAGATCATATGACACCTCATAAATTACGAACACATGCATGTATACATCAAGAATCTATTATCTCTAAATTATTTCATGTCGTGTGCGTAGTGAGAAAACTACGGGTAGATCAACACATAGAGAAAAGATATAACAAGAGTTTTGCACAAGAATTGTCTCTAGAACACTACCACACTACAAGCGGTATTTAGTACTTGTATATGTAACAGAAATGTATACAAGTTACTTACCTCAAAGATGACGACAAAAACGACGAAGTAAGAACAAGAATAACGGGAATGAATTTCCGGCACGAACTCAACGAACGAACAAAGAACGAAACCTACAAACAACACACGCACACAAGAGAGAGGGGGTCGGGAGGCACTGCAAGGAGGAGACGACGGTGCACAGGGGCTGGTGGCACAGCTGCGCTGGCTGGCGTTGCTGTTGGCTGGCGCTGCTATTGTCGTTGGAGGGGAAGCACAGGGACACTGTGTTGCAGGCTATCGAGGGGCATCGGGGTTGCTGCATCTTCGGGAGAGGGGGCTGACGCTGTCGTAGGGCGGCGCCGGGAAGACGGGAAGAGGTGAAGCTGGAGCGTCGGGATGTCGAGGTGAGGGTGCGGCATCGGGATGCAGGTCGGAGGGAGAGGGCGGATGAAGGTAGCGGCTATGGTTTAAGAACAGGGGAGGGGGTATTAAATATATACATAGGGTAGGATTTAGGGTTAGGGGTGAATGCGGGTATTGGGTATACGGGTCCAATATGGTTAGGTGAAATGTTATTGGGTTTGGTATTATTGGGTTCATGGGTTAAAAAGGCTCCAAAAGCATATAGAGTTTAATAACAAAAATCCAATAAAGAGATGGGAACAAAAATGAATAACTAGAATAGGACATGAACAATTTAAATAATGAGGATAAAAAATAATGGCCTGATCAATCAGAAATGAAATAATAGGCAGACAATTGAATCAAGAAGATCAAATAAAATACGACAAATCAAATAGATGAAAATATAGAGAATGAAGATCCAAAACAAGGTTCTAAAAGAGATACAATATGAATAATTACCCAAAAAGAAAATACATCCAAAATACAGAAAATGAAAAACATTGGTTACAATTATAATCCAAATAGCAATAATATAATTGGTTTGGGCTAAAATGTAAATAGTTAATCAATCAGGAATATAAATCAAATTAAATACACCGTTATTCGAAATAAATATAATTTTCGATTAGAAAAGATCCAGTTGGGTCTTCCCTCCACTACCCGGACCTGGATTTGGTACCTCACGGGTCCAAAAATTAGACCCTGATATGGACTTACGATAATCGAGTCCGGGTCTTTGTTAAAAAAGTCTACCCATCGGGTTCGAGAGCGGAGAATAAATATGTGTACTTAAGTATTTTTGCACCCGATACCTTACGGTTCCAACAGTTTTTACACGTAAGTACATGGATAAATATTATATTTACACATATATCCTCAACAATTACTATTTACATGTATATCCATATAACCCTGTTATTCAAATTCCATATTTTTAGGGTATTTTTAACGGGTCCGAATCCGGGTTGGGTCTATTTTCAGCAGACCTGAACCCGGAAGGACATCTGGTCTCATTTTAGGACCCGTATAAATCGGGTCCATCCCGGTCCAATGTTGGGTCCGGAACGGATTCGAGTCAAAGTAACAACTCTATTCCTTGTGATATTAGGTCAAAGTAATAACTCTAATGTCACTCCATTCCATGCGTTGTTTTTTTTTCCACTTTTTTGTGAAAACCCTGCAGTGTATTCAAACTACTTGAATGAGAAAAATGACACAATATATATGGAGTCCTGCAATTATTCAATTTCGTACGTGTTATGTAGAACACACAGTTATCTTGAGTCCATGTTATATCATGGGCTTGACAGACTTGACAGGAAGGCTATATTTAGCATTTCTTCTGGAGAGTGGAGAATGCTTCTGGTTCTAAAATCACTTTTTGACTTAAAATATGTGTTTAGCCAAAGACTTCAAAATCTAGTATTTTTAGCCCTTTTTTCCGATAAATTTAAAGTGGTGCTTTTAGCAGTTAAAAAAAGTGTTTTCACTTACAAGAATTTTAAGTCAAACACATTTTCTTTTACTGCACTTTTTGTAACAGCACTTTTCGAACATAATTAAGCTAGATACACTACAACCCGCAATGCTTATCCCGGCATTTCTATACTGCCGTTTGGATAGAACGCCGGGATAGGGCACAGTTTTATTTTTTCCCAAAACAATTGCCTACCTATCCCGGCGTTTACCAAAACGCCGGGATAAATATATACATCCTATCCCCTAAATATCCATACACCAATCTTGGGCATTTCCCCTTATCTCATTTCTCAAATCCCCAACCCTAGCTCAACTCAAAATCCCAAATCCAAACCGATGCCGACCCTAGATCCGTCGCCGTATTCGTCTCTAGCCCAACCACCGTCGCCTTCTCTAGCCCTAACCCTGTCACCGTCGCCCGTCGACCCAAGTCAAGTCTCCTATCCTCTCCATTGCAGTCGCTGTCACCGTTATCGCGTCGTCACTCCGATCAGATCTACGCCTAATTCGACATGGAACAAAAGAAGGGGAAGCACCACCTCGAGCTTGGCTTAGGAAATGTTTGACAAAGATCAACCCTCTCTTCATTCACAAATACTTTCCCCTTGTCCGACAGAAGAGAGAGACCATATGGAGTAAGGGGCGGACGACCCTCTCAGTGTTGTAAGTTTTTCAACTATTTAGTTAATCATAATTACATAATCTTGTCATTTAGAAGCGCAAGCAGAAATTCTACATAACAAATTTCTAACGGCTTCTTCAGATTACATTCTGATTCAAAGTGGAGAGGTAGATTAGCTAAAGAAAATTTTGGTTTAGTAGTATATAAAAGTTTATCTTCAAATACTGACAATAGACAACGAATCCCCACTCTCCAGTAATTCCTACAAAGAAACTTATTACTGATAATAACTGGAACTAGATATATTTTCATGCCTGTCAAAATCTCCATGAAATGTTTTTCTTATCAAAAATTTATCCACAACCCTGAACCTTGCAATTCATCAACTAACCACAACATGCCACAAAATTCAAATCACCAACTATCATTCTTATCATAACTATGAGTATTAATATGTTTGTATTTGGGGTCATCTTTTAAAGACAAGTTATCTACAGCCAATTACATGGACAGAAACCACATATGGAGAGAATTAAAATTAGGATAAACTTCAATGAGTAATAGAAACTATCGATAATAAAAGAAGATGAAAGATTTTAGAAGTTACCGTAACAAAATTATGACTCCCCCACCAAATATGTTTTCCTCTTCTGCATTTTTGGTTAACATTATAAGGATTGTGATCAACTTGATTTTGTTAGCGTAGGACTAATTATCAGGGTAGACTTTTGTCCATTGCGTGTATTTCTGTTGATTCATGCTTCAGTGCACTAGAGAGAATTACTGAACATTGTTATCTTAGGAGGAAGTAAAAGAAACATCACTTATAACCTACACATAATGAATGGACTTATGCTGCTACTGATTTCGTTTGCCTTATTAATTTCCTATGTCTAGTAGTTCTAATTACTTTTCCGTGCAAGCGAAGAAAAATCCTGTTTGAAATATATGTTTCTACGGAAGTTGTGTACTTGTGTTGCATAATGGAACAATTATATCTGCAAAAAGAAACGACTACTGACTGGAACTTAGTTACAGTTATGTTATCTTTACTATTGGAGCTTTTTAGAGTGTGCGAAGCCAACCTTTTAAAATGAGTAACATGTATCATTAAATGCTTCGTTCACCCATTCTTTTTCACAACTATTTAATTGATATTGTAAAAGAAAGTTACTCCGGAAACTTTCTTTTACAATGAAGAAAATACGTTCATCTTATTTTGTAGTGACCTACTATTGTTTGTGCTGAATTTCAAAAAGTATCAATGAAAATAGAAAATCTGTTGAGGTCTATTATACTTCATTTTACTGCTTTACCTGTAGTGTCTATTATGATCTCTTATTTCATCGACCTTTTCATCAACTCAAAGGAAAGGAAAAAAGAAAAAGGATCCCTTCAAAGATTCAGCAAGAGATGCTCAGCTTTCATCTTCCTGCTCGTTACTACTGTGCTACATTTGTCTTTCTGAAGGACTGGAAATGTTAAAAAAGTTCCTACATTAATCCAGATTTAACTTATGCCATATCTTGACAATAATCGTTACTGTCTATTCCAATTTAGTAGATGCTTGCTGCTCTGAATAATGAATGCAAGGCCTTCCAGACTCCAAACACATTCAATACAGAGCAAGAGGTAGTTAAATGTAGCTTTTTTTTACTTGACTCAATGGATTTTTAGTAATGAGGAAATTGGATTTATGACATATCATCCTGTACTTTGATAGAGATTCATCCAGCATTTTGAGCTTCTCCAGAAGGCTCAAATTCCGGAGCATATAACATACTCGTGGTGAAGTTAGGCAAATATTTAAGACCAGAGCTAAGATCATTTCTTATATTCGAAGTTTCCTGGATGATCTCGATTTCTTGGAGGTTTGTTTTGGACCTTTCTTTTCTCACTAAATCTTGTTCGCATTTATGATCATGTGTTAGCATATAAGGACCGACAATCTGGAGAGAATGAAGCAGCTTTAGATGAAACATTTTGTACTGCTCTTGAATATGGGTTGCCTCCAACTGGTGGCTGGGGCTTGGGAATAGACCGCCTTGCAATGTTATTTACAGATTCACAAAACATAAAGGTCTTTTTTCCTTTAATTTTAACTTTTTTGTCAGCATTTATAATTTTATTACGAAAGCCAGATAATAAAATTGTTGTAAACTGGTAACTGAAATTTAGGTTTGCAGGAAGTTCTTCTCTTTCCAGCAATGAAGCCTCAGGATGAGCCTTCTCTCAAAGGTATTCATGTTGAGCCTCCTTACTTGATTGATGTCTATAGGTCAGTGCATGTGCATTAGTGCATATTCACATCATACTGTTGTCTGGGGAGCAGATATGCCTATAATAAGCAACAATTCGTATGTTGCAACTATTTTGCACTTCTTACATATGTCCCTGAACTTCATTAGGGTTTCTTAAGGGTTTATCTGTCCTATTAAAAACTTTGATGTGCAGTCACTCATCCATTTGAGTTTGTTATGTTTCACAAATGTGTATCTCAATTATCCAAACAATCTGCAGCATAAAGCATACTTTGTTAATAGAGTTATAGCCATTACTGAATTTGGGCTTTTGTATTTTTATGTGTGGGTGTCGTAGACTCAGATACTAAGAGTTTTCACTTTACCACGCCATATGTTTATTAATGCATAAATTTTGTTTGGATAGTTTGGTCCTGGAGGGCATGCATATGTTTATCTTTGTTATGGTCTCCACATTATATGCTCAACATCGTGGCAGACAAGGAAGGAGTGGGTGCTGCTGTATTAATAAGTTCATGTGCTCCACAGGGTTCTTTTCTTTTATATTTGCTCATTAGATGCAATATTCATAATGTTTTTTGAGATATTTAGTGGACAAATTTCATATGATTAAAAAATGTTTTAAAATTCAAAAAAACAAAAAAAAAAACAAAAAAAAATTTTAAAAAATACCTATCTATCCCGGCATTTTTAGACAAAAACGCCGGGATAGAGTGCTTTTTTTTAAAAAAAAATTAATATCCTATACCGGCGTTTTGGTCAATAAACGCCGGGACAGATTACCTTTTCCTTTTCCCTGAAAGAAACTATCACGGTGTTCAAGGCACGCCGTTATAGCTCTACGACTTATAACGGTGGTCTGTAAAAACGTCGTTATAGGCCCCTGGTTTGTCCCGATGCTCGATATAACGGCGTTATGCGCGGCGTTGTTAGAATTGCCGCTATTATCTATAGCGGCGTTTATAAATGCTGCTATAGAGCAAAAAAAAATGCCGTTAAAGACCTTGCCGTTTGTATTGATATAGTTCCTGTGTGACAATATTTTTCGTTTAAACCGCATTTTAATACATGCTTGCTGGAAATTGAATCTAGGTTGCTTTTTTTGTTAAAGATATTGCCATTGCACCAAACATCTGAACTTTTGTTAAGGATCGACGGTTTTTATACTTGTGTTTTAACACTCCCTAATCCTAAAACTTATATAATTATCTGTCCTTATCAACGATAAATTGTTTTATGATGTTCACTAATATTCACTACTAATCGTAATGGATATAATGACATATCTATCCCGGCGTTTACTACCAAACGCCGTGATAGATCGTCGTTATAATATTTTTTTTAATATCGAATGTCTATGATGGCTTTTGTTGTAACACGTCGTTATATATATAATATATAACGACATATATGAATATAAAACGCTATTATATACTATCGGCTTGGTGTGCTAGTTAATGGAATATATTCTATGACGTTTTTTATTGGCACCGCCGTTATATGGTGTCGAATATTATTCCCGTCCCGCCCCAACTATTCATTTCCCCCAAAAAAACACTCTAACCCTAAACGCCCCTCTCCTCCATCTCACGAACACTCTCTCTCTCCCCCTCTGATCACTCGCCCCTCTCCTCCGTCTTGCCGCTCGTCCCCTTTCCCCATTCGCCGCCATTCTCTGTCTTGCCAATTGTCATTCGCCATTCGCCGCCCCTCCCTTCGTCTTGCTGTCACCACTTCGTCCGTCGCCGCCGCCCCTCCCTCCATTGTCGTGCTTCCCTTGACGTCGCCTCCGTCATCGCTGCCGCCACTCCCTCCGCTGGTATAGACTCAAAATTTTACAGATTTTAGGGCATTTGAACATTTAGGGCATTTGAAAATTTTAGGGCATTTGATTTGTTTCAAAATTTAGAGTATTTGATTTGTTTCAAATTTTCGATATGGTTTGGTGAATGATTTAGGACATTTGGAAATTTAACAGATTTTGGTATAGACTCAATATTGATTTATCCTAAATTTTTTCTTTCTAGGATCTAGGTGATTCCTTCTGTTGTCCTTAGTCTTTTAGTTTGGAATGTTTGCTCTAGTGTTGTGAGGATTTATGTTAGGTTGACAAACAACCTATTGTACTACTTAGTCAGATTTTCATAGCAACCCCATTTTTTATGGAAGAATGGTGGATAAGGGGATAATTTGATAGAGATGAAAACCCCTAATAGATTAGAACAGGGGAAAATGACATGTGTAATTAACTACAAAGACATTGAATGAAGACTGATGTGTAAGAAAGTTCTGTTGTGAAACCCTATATGCAAGTAGTCCTGTATACAATTTTTTCTGAAATATGCTGAAGTGTTCATATTTAAGTTTTCTACTAGGTGTTTCCCCCCTTCCATATGTACCCTCTAATTTGCAAGTATTTTTTATTAGTTCCCAATCAAATGCGAATATCTAGTAGTTACCTCAATTTACCTATTCCCCTTCTAGTTTTTTCTTTCTTTCTAAACTTGACCCACCCACAGTTAGAAATTAAGGCAAAGTATGAAATGATAAACTTTTTGTTCCCCCTTCTTAAGAGTTAATTTGGATGGAGTTTAGGGCGATCGACATGTATAGACTAAAGGGACATTTCGTAAATTACTTAACAAATCGAGAGACCTAATAGATACGAGCATCTAGCATTTATTTGGGGGACCGAATAGAAAGTACATGTAAATAAACGGACTCTTTTGAAGAAAACCTCTTTTTACTATCGTGATGTTTATTTAGGATGAAGAAAAAATCATGATGTTGATCCTAGCATACTTATATTTCAGGTTGACTCATAGATAAAAGTTGGATGAATAAGCCACGATTATCTAAAGCGTATCGGGATGGTGTTAAAGAATTTATTAACTTTGCAAAGAGCAATTCTCCTGATCTGAACATGATTTTATGTCCATGTGTCCGATGTTCAAACTGTGATTTGAGGAGGTGCGGCGTAGTTGAGACACACTTGATTTGCAATGGTTTTCTACAAGGGTATACACATTGGTTTTGTCATGGAGAGTCTGTTCGTTTCGCTTCTACTAGTGTAGCCCCTATTCCCGTTAATATGTATTTTTTCAAGTATTTTTCCGTATTTTAAATTCGTAGTATCTTATAACTCTTCTTAATTGATTATATTCAAACTACTTTTTTATGAAGTCCAATATTTAATTATTCAACTGTTTCAATATTTAAATGTTTTGAAGCCCAATCCCATAATTGATTTATCAAATGATTTTAAGCCCAAGCCCAATTGTTTAATTTAAGCCCAATCCTATAAATAATTTATTATATTGTTTTTTAGCCCGATTGTTTTAAGCCAAAATCCAAACCCAGTACTCATATATATTTCTATAGGCTCAATCCTATATATTTGCATTCAAGTTCCCACATTTCTAATCCACCCGTACACACCCCCTCACATTCCCCACTCTTCTTATTCCGTAACCCCATAACCCCCCCCCCCCCAATAACTACCCCACTATGTTATTATTATATTATACTAGTATAATGCACGTGCAATGCACGTGTATCACGCACCAAAGCGCTAGCATGTGGCGACCGGAAAGGGATTTGCGCTGTACAAAAAAACATGTGATGCATGTGTACAAAAATATTCCAGATTCAAAGCTTTAAATTGTTGCTTAAAATGTAGAGACAAAGTGTGCAAGTGCAAAACAAACATCGAAGCACCAAAGAGCAAACTGGATATGAACTTTTTTGGAGGTTTGAAAAAGCAACAAACAACAGCTTCGGTATTAATATGGAAAACACAATTCCATTTTGCCAAAGATTGACATGACGATGATGATGGATGATGATTGACTACTCTTCTCAGTCTTATACAAAATCCTCTATTACTCACAGAGAAAGCATTCATTAGTATCTAATTTTAAACCAACTTACATTAACAAAAAGAATCTTTTCAAAATAGTATCATCTACCTCCTCTTTAGCAATCGGAGCTAAAATTTTCAAATCCTTCTTCACCGTCCCTGTGCATACCAGTAGCCGGTGAGCAACTTCAGTTGAATATCGTCCTCTCTTTGCCCTTGCCATTCTGAAAATCAATACGGGAAAACAGGAAACTCACTGAATAGATAAGAATATAAGAACAGAGCACATAGATTTTTGTAGAAATAGAGAGCATTTATAGGCAAACTATGAGAATGTACTATTCAAATCTCCGAGGAAAACTGATACCTGCACAAAACTAAACAGTTTCGCTTTCAATCTATTCAGTAATGCAGTCTTTGTGCGCCAAGTGTTCGGAGAGATTGTAGGTTTGATGTTATAGAATCCTATGAAATGGTAAGACATCTTATTTTCTATGGTTGACATATCTCCAGGTATGAGTATAAGCGACGGCTCAGTAGATAGGATGCCTCCATATGAAAACATACAGAATTAATTTGGAAGTTGAATAACAAACACAGTTCACTAACTAATTATCAATGCAAATAGTCAACAGGTAAGAAAAACCTTTTAAGGTCAGAAAGGAAACAGGATAAATAGCAGTACACTTCAATGCATTTTCAGAGTATAACAGCACTCTGGCAGATCATTACGGGATTCAGGATATTCCTATACAGTGGATGTCAATAGAAACACTAATCTTTAGAATGATATTGAAGTAGGAATTCCTTTAGTGGATGATGAGAATTAACCCTACATTTTCACAAAACTTATTCATATTGCTAACAACTTGTAAATTGAAGCATTACCAAATGTTGAAAATGAAGCATGCAGCATTTCTACTTACATATCATTAGCACATGCACAGATATTGATCTCAAATATCATCAACATAGAATACGCAATACAAACACAGAAATATTACCCAAGTCTTCAAATACACATAAAGCTGTTCAAAACATCCCAAAGTAGATAACAGAACCCTTAGGAAAGGAAATACACATAGATAGTTCAACTAAGATTACTAAAAATATGAAATCCTAATAATTAGATTACTGAAAATATCACTGCCAATCAACTAAGATTCAAAGAAACTTACTGGTTTTGGCCTATGAAAGCCAGTGATGTTGTTATCCTGAAGCAACTCATAATCATCCACATCGAGAACATAGTTCTTTTCAGACTCCCTGATCAAATACAAACACAAATATCATCAAAACGGAAAATACTCGACAACCAAAAAAATCAAAAACAAAAAAGGTCGTCAAAATTTTCACCTCCTTTTCTTCTTCCTCTGCTTCTCTTCGTCGCTATTATTCATATCTTCATCTTCTTCATCCTCTTCCTCGACATCATCCGCTATGAACCCATTTTTTTCTTGCCCATCTTGACCCTCCTCTATTCACATCACAAAAAAATCCACACCTAAGAAAAGTAAACAAAAATTCCAAAACCCTAGAAACGATTTAGGAACACAAAAGGTCACCTTCTTCGTCTTCCTCATCGTCATCGTCATCTCCCGCACCAGCACCAATGTCTTCCTTTCCCGTACTTTGACCGTCCTCTTCCTCCTCGATTTCATGTACATGCAGAATCGACCAAAATGGATGAAAATGTTAAACGAAATTCGAGAAAATGATGAAAAATATGAAGTAAACTACCTTCTTCGTCGGAGAGTACCGTTCTGCCGGCCATTGTGAAATGGGGAACGAAACACTAACCCTAGATCGCGAATTCCAGAAAAGGGCTCTTTTTGACGGAACGAAAGCCTAGAATTTGATGGAGAGATTCGATGGTAATTTTGAGGGGGTGCAGATTCGATGGAGGGAGAGGAAGAGACGGTTTCGATTTTCGAGAAGTGCGGATGTGATGGAGGGAGAGGAAGAGACAGTTTTGATTTTTATAGGGAATAGAATTTTATGGATAGATTGAAGTAAATGTGAAGTGAAAATTACAGTTGTGACCTTCTTTTGTGTATGGTTCAGGGGTAAAAGTTGACAAATTTAACCCTACATTATTTTTAGGTGTGTTGTGTTTATGAGGACATGATAGTAAAAAGCCGCTAAAATGGGGTTTTGCTTAATAATAGCATATAGATAATAGTATATAGATAACAAAAAAATGTTCAGAGACATAAAATGCTTTTAAATATGTCCAAACACTCCAAACCATCATCAAACCAGCCCCCTTGGCCAATAACAATAATATATAATATAATATTTTCTACAACTATACACATCCTTAAGCCAAAAAAAAAAATGAAATACTTATATGCTAAGACATCCATTATTGATTGCGTCATTTCTTCCGAGAAATTCGTTGACTCCTTCCTCCTATTCTGACTCCTCCTCCTCTCCTTTAGGCCTTAATAGCAGCCACCCAAAAAACACAACATTCTGCTTAATTAAACCAAACAGAAGATAGAATCAAATCCCAGTCTCCAGATTCGATGCGTCGCTGGAAACTCCCTTTTAGCCGCTCCTCCTCTTCTTCCTCTTCCTCCACCACCACCTCCTCCTCAGTCCACAAAGTAACAGTCCCAATGAGCTTCCTTTGCCCAATCTCCTCAACCCTGATGTCGGACCCCGTCATCGCCCCCCCTGGCACCACCTTTGAGCGCGCCTGCATCGAAGCCTGCTCCGAACACGGCTTCACTCCCCCTTCCCTCTCCTCTTCTTCTTCCATTTCACTATCCTCCTTTCTTCTCATCCCCAACTCAGCTTTCAAATCCGCCATCATCGACTGGTGCGACCACTCCAACATCCCCCACCCTTCCCCCATCTCCCCCCAAACCGCCTATCATTTGGTCCGTACACTCATGAACAACTCAGTCGCCTCGCCTGCCTCCTACTCCTCCAAATTTTCAACAACACCCATCGAAAAGTAAAAATGCTTCTCCTTCAGCTTTTGAATACTCTTGCTCTGACCCTTCCTCTTCCTCCTCCAATTCGCATCATCGTCCTCCAATTCTGAACCTGTACGGTTTCGATTTTTGAGGAGTGCATATGCGATGGAGGGAGAGGAAGAGACAGTTTTGATTTTTGTAGGGAACAAAATTTTATGGAGAGATTGAAGTAAATGTGAAGTGAAAATTATGGTTGTGACCTTCTTTTGTGTATGGTTCAGGGGTAAAATTTGACAGATTTAACCGTACATTATTTTTTAGGTGTGTTATGTTTATGAGTGCATGATAGTAAAAATCCATCAAAATTGGGCTTTGCTTCTTAATAGTATAGATTTATTAGTTTATAATATTATTTTAATATATAATATCCCTCCCCTGTTTTCTCTCTCCCATACACCCTCTCCCTCTCCCATCTCCTTCCTCCCGCTCTCTCTCACCGGCTCTATTTCGAAACCCAAAACAGAAACCCAACCATTCCCCGAAGCCTCACCCTCTCGTCCCTCACCACCGCACATCGCCTGTCGCCTTTCCTCCACCCAGAGCTCCCCCGTCTTCCTCCGTCAACCTCCAACTCTGATCGCGACCACCATTGCCCTCCACAGAACCCAACTCCATCTTCCTGCTCGAACCCCATCGAGCCCCGTCGCCATCACCCCCTCCCCGTCGTCACCACGCCCAAGTCATCACTATCCTCCGCTCGCCATTGCCATGCCCTCTCCTCCAAGATCCAGCCTTCACGACCACCACAGTCGACCTCCGCCAAAGAACCCCCTTCGACTTCACCAGAGCCCTGGTCTCCCGCCAGTGCCGCGACCCCGAAGTCCTCCGCTCGCCTCGTCACTCCGTCGCCCTCTTCCTCCACTCTCGCCGCTCTCCCCTGTTCTGTACCCTGTTTCCTCCTCGTATCCGCCATCCCTATCCTCCGTCGAACCCCTCAAGCACCGTCGCCTTGCGTGGTGTCGCAGACATCGCTCCGCCTTCGCCGTCCAATCGTCGTCGCCCACGCGCAGTCGCCGAGTCCCTTTCCCACCATCGCTTTCTCTTTCTTTCTCTCTCTCTCTCTCGTATTTTGGGAAGAAGGAGAACAGAGTTGTTGCTTGGGTGATTGATTATACGTGCATTTCACGTGTAATTATTGTGTGTGCTGTTTATGGAAGATTAGGTGTGGTGTTTGCTGTTCAGGAATGAGGGGATCGAGATCTGTGTTTTGGTGTTCTGGGAGAATCAGTGTTTGGTGTTTGTGAAGAGATCCGATCCGGTGTGTGATTTTTTGTCTGGAGGATTGCTACTTGCTGTTGTCACTTTTATTGTTTGGTGTCTCGCTCGTGTTTTGCTTCGCTGCCCCGAGATTCTGATCCCGTTATTCTGGTATTCGATATCATCGTCTTCGGTTATCAGGCAAGTATTTTCTTGTACAATCTGTTTGTTCTCGTATAAGCTTTCTTTGTAAAATACCGCATGTATATCCTTTGTCTCTAATTCATATTCTTCGGTCGAATTAAAATCTGTTGCTATACAAAATCTATTGATCTTGTATTCGTACATGATCGCGAATACCTTGTTGCCACATGCATTACATGAACACGATTGGTACGCATATATGTACTCTTAGGAATATACATGATTATGTGCATGATTGTTTTGCCCGTGATAGTAGTTAAATATGATATCTTGTTCTTGTTGATTGAAATTAATAAAAGTAACAAGCCGGGGTATAAGGGTAAAGATCTAGTAGTGGGCAATATAGAAGAGCGTACTCGGACGGGAGCTCGTGGTTTCCCGATGCAAGTTGCAAGTTTGCAAATTATATGTTTATATATTTCACGTTACAAGTTTACACTATGTTTCACTCGATATGTTTTACGTTACAAATTTGCACGTATCTCGATACAAGATACAATTGCTATATTTTTTCCGAGTACGTGACCTATAGAATCCACCACTATGGCTAAACGTAACTGATTGTATGTCACAACCATGTAGTAAAAGTATGGATGCATGAAGTGCTACCTATATAGAATTAATAAAAGGTATAAGATTAACACGTGTACTTGCATGATCCATTTACATGTTACATGTTCTTATTGACTTGTTTACTTGATTTCTTGTTTACATGCTACTTGTTTCCATGCATGTCTTGTTCATGATCCTGTTTACATGTTATATTTCTCCTATTACATGATTCTTGACTCCATAATATTTTTCCTGCTTCCTGTTTTGTTTTATACTTGTCCCGTTAGCTTGTACCACTTGCGACCCGTGACTTGCATTAAAAGGTATATTCTTGTTTCTTCTTCTTGTATTAATGTACTTGTAGACTCGGATGGAGAGTTACCAGAAGGTGTTGCTAATCAAGTATTTTAGTCTTGTTTATTTTTCATGTTATTTAGTTCATGTTTTATTTCATGCTACTCTTTATTATAATCCGGGCTTGTTTGACCCATAACTACTTTTTATTTCCAGCTGTTGGTTATGTTATAAACTATGTCATAACTTTTGTTATCATATTGTGATTTTACTTGCCTTGCCTGCGTGGTTTGTTTTGTTATCTTATTATTGAGTTACCTGTACAACTTATGAATGGTGTATTTGCATCATTCGTTGGGCCTCAGTCACGTGCTCATATTCCTGTATTTCAGAAAGCGGGGCATGACATGATTTTTGGTGGTATCAGAGCTCAGGTTTGGCTAAAGTGTTAGTTTGACTAATACATTAGACAGGCTTGACTCAGGCAGGTTAACTCAACAACATGTGCACCATGTTGATCGCATGGATAATGAATAACCAGCATAATCTAGATACTCCTCTTATTTGATTTCTCTTTGATTCCTTCACAGTCAGTTCTTTCATTTCTCAATTGTTTCGCCTCTTCCATTCATTCACGTTCATTGATTCTTCACTGAGTATAGATTCTTTCTTTTGTACTCATATTCTTTTGATTTTCGGTGTCTTACTCTTTTTCTTCCTACTCGGTTCGTCGATTGGTACCATGTGGTCTACAACGACATGTCTGCGACGTGGAACTTCGCCATCAGAGTAGCGCAACAGAAGCGTGGTGGGCCCACAACCCACAAGTCCCAGGATTCTCTAGTTGCATCTCTCTCTTTGCACTATTTACTCCCTTTTTCATACATTTGCATTGTCTTCATTTATTGAATCTTTATTCGCCATCATTTTAGATCACTTCATTCTTATCCATGTTCTTTCCCATTTTCGTTTTGTCTTGCCACCATTTTGTCTCTTTCCTTTTAATTCCCAGTTTTGTTATTTTCCTAGTTTGCTTTCGCCTTATCCTATGTACCGCCTACGCAAATTTCGAGGATGAAATTTTGTTGTAAGGTGGGTAGGATTTGTAATCCCTGTTCCCAATAATATGTATTTTTTCAAGTATTTTTCCGTATTTTAAATTCGTAGTATCTTATAACTATTCTTCTTAATTGATTATATTCAAACTACTTTTTATGAAGCCCAATATTTAATCATTCAAGAGTTTCAATATTTAAATGTTTTGAAGCCTAATCCCATAATTGATTTATCAAATGATTTTAAGCCCAGGCCCAATTGTTTAATTTAAGCCCAATCCTATAAATAATTTATTCTATTGTTTTTTAGTCCGATTGTTTTAAGCCCAAATCCAAACTCAGTACTCATATATATTTCTATAGGCTCAATCCTAAATATTTGCATTCAAATTCCTAGATTTCTAATCCACCCGTACACACCCCCTCACATTCCCCACTCTTCTTAATCCGTAACCCCATAACCCCCCTCACAATAACTACCCGACTATGTTATTATTATATTATATTTATTAGTTTATAATATTATTTTTTTAATATAATATCCCTCCCCTGCTTTCTCTCTCCTGTACACCCTCTCCATTTCCCATCTCCTTCCTCCCGCTCTTTCTCACCGGCTCTTTTTCGAAACCCAAGACAGAAACCCAACCTAAAAGGTATAATTGAAGATGTTTTGGTACCTAAAAGGTATAATTGAAGATGTTTTGGTAAAGGTACACAAGTTCATATTTCTAGCTGATTTCATAGTGCTTGACATGGACGAAGATGAACAAATTCCATTAATTTTTGGGCGACCTTTTCTAGATATAGGGAGAGCTTTGATTGATGTCCAACAAGGAAAACTTATTTTGATGGTTGAGGTTGAGCAAGTAACATTTGATGTTTTTAAATCAATAAAGTTTCCTGCCGAAGTACAGTCATGTTTTCAAGTTTTTGACACTGATTTAATTGTGGGAAAGAAACAAAAGGATAAAGTTAAAAAGTTACCAATCGAAGTAGGTCTAACAAATTCAGCAACTCTTGAATCTGAGAAAGAAAATATTTTGGAATATGTTATGTATTTGGATGCTGCATCATCTATTCATCTATTTTCTCAGCTGAAATTCAAAGAGGTGTGAATATCAAAAACACCATCTTCAAGAAAGAAAAGACTCAAACTTGAGCTTAAACAGCTGCATCTAGTTTATGGGATGCACAGAAAAAATCCAATCTAAACATGAAGAGAATTATTTGAAAAGAGGTACGTATGTTGTCGGATCTTGGTGTTACATAACCATCTCAGCTACCATGTTTGGCTGAAGACTTAAAACTTAGCGCTTCTTGGGAGTCAACCCATGTTTAGTTTTACTGCATTTAGAATTTCTTTTTCTTTTAGTTTGCTTTAATTTTAATTTTTAATTTTATTTTATAGGATTGCATAAGTTTGGGGGTTTCCGGCAAAATTGGATATAATAAACCTACTTTGATGGCTATTTTTTGGCAGGATTGATCCAAATCTGTAAAAGTGTTTCAAAGAGCGATCATGAGAAATTGTCTTAGCTTTCCAACACAAAAAGAATCAGTCGATTTGGACATCTACAACTCTAGATATGACTGAAACAATGAATATCACTCATCCAAAATTTTAACATGAATTAAGAGAGTAGTTCTGAACTTTTCTCATTATTTTTGTTATTACTTTTCCTTACCCTGTAACATCCCGAATCCCAAATACAAATGAATTCGAGAGTTCTACAGGATCTTTTTGTTTCATTCGGTACAATTTTACAAGGAATTGAAAACTTTCTATTTTACATCAGAGTTACAAGAGATTTTACACTTTATACTTTACAGCGGAAGCATATAACACAGTAATGTACATGTAATAACAGCGGAAGCAACTTGCATCATTTAAATAAATGTACATCAACAGTGAATAATTTGTAAACATCAGTTCTTCTTTCGCTTTTATCAAGCCGTTTATCCTGCATACAAAACTGTGGGTACGTCAGTTTATTCAACCGACGATAATTATATATGGCTATCCTCTCTATGCCAGAAACAGTATAACGATTCTCATTTCTTAACAAATCACAAACTTGTTCACATATCAAAATAAAGGGACTACCCTATTCATGTCGTGTTCTGATTGTGCACTTAGTCCTTAATGCAGTTGTTTATGTTACATGACACTAATGCACACTTGTTCGGATTCTATGCATCCCATACTACATAGTTCCGAGGGCATGCCCTTAATCGTTCTTCATTTTGTAGGGTTCAATCCCTCACCATGACTTAATCTACTACTGTAATTACGGTAGGTATCCTAGATGATCTATGAGTACAAGCACGTGTACAGAAAACCTGGAGGGGAATCCCACGTCATGTCACGACGCATCGTGAAGACAGCCTGTGGCAATTCAGCCTCCTTCATGGCACACGATCCTCATGTAGTCACCAAACATCCCACAAGCGTCGCCACCGGGACGATACTCTGGAGCAGTATCTACGTCATGTCACGACGCATCGTGAAGACAGCCTGTGAATACTCTCACACCGTCAATCCAATGGCCCTCAAACTCATATTTTTCTCCTACTTTCATCACATCTCCCCTATGTACTAATCCTTAGTTTTTATTAGAATCATGAACAAAATCGAAGCTCTGGAGTTAGCCTCTCCACTAAACCGGACTTATTCATTCATTCAAATATGACCAACCTTGGTCTTTCATTTCTTTCTTTCTAATTGCCGGTGGGAGACTTAGCTACTCTTTTGTTTCAATTTCAATTCACAATTACCAAAATTGAGCATTTTCAGCTCATGAGTTCATTTTCATAATCACAGTAAATTTCCCTTTTCATGTTCATAGCTTTTACATCCATATAACTTTCACCAATTTTAATAAATGATTCACTTCATATAAATTCATGCAAAGACAAATTGAGTTTACTTCTTCTAAACTGTCACAAACAATATTCAACAAAAGATTCACAATCTTTATCATAACACAAATCATAGAATTTCTGATATGCCAAAAAGTGATCTGGACAGTCGACTTAGAGCATACTCAATCGACTTGTTCAGCCAAAGAAAGTTCTTCAATAATCGCTCAGAAGAGTCGACTGCTGCACCTGGTCAGTCGACTGTTCCGTAGCATTCGAAGTTAGAATATAAATTACAGAGAAGTCGACTGTCGTTCATATCGGTTGGCTGTTCTGGGTAACACAACTTTTCATGTTCAGTGCAGTCGACTGCTACATCTATTTGGTCGACTGAATAGACTTAAATTTTAAATTGAGGACTCATCTCTTCCTTCTGTTCTTCAAATAGCACATAGCATTTTTATTGTACTATAGTACGTTCATTGTCAGCGCAAACATGCGATTCTTATTCATTTACCAATAGCACAATATAGTTTACGATTAAATGTAAATTTCACATAGCTAGTATTTTCTTTCATCCAAATATAATTTCTAGTCGTACATTCATCTTTTACTCATTATGTGTCTACGGAGATGGGTATCAACTCTGAATTTAACATACTAGGAAAGTCAAGATACGACACACATTAAAAACATCATTTCATGAAATTCCGAATTGTACACATTTTATTTCATCGTACCAGTCAACTGTTCACATGATCGGTCGACTGTACAGGTCAGGTCCGATCCTTTAAATTTCATTAATTCGGTTCATTCATTCACATCTTCCATACTAAGTATAGCACAACGCAATTTAGTATAATGATCACCATATCAATCCACATTTCACAAGCATGATAACAAACAATATTTCCCTACCATGATCTCTATATTAGAAGTCCTGAGAAACACCCACCTTATTGACGAAATAAACGAAATCCCGTAAATCCTTCTAGTGCGATAGTATGATTCCTCCTTGCTCCTTGCCACACACCGAAAGCTTCCTCTGAAGTGATGGTCGGCCTCCAAAAGCACTCACTCTCAACTCTCTTAAAATATATTTTCTTCTCACAATGAAATTTAGTGTAGAATACAAGTAAGTGAGGGGGTATTTATACACAATTTTGGGTGGATTGGAGGGCTAGGATTAAGTAGATAGTTATAGGATGGAGGGCTAGGATGAAATAGGGAGTTGTGGTAACTACCCACACACTCAAATAACTACCCACATCTCCATGCACAAACCGGCCCCTTGAAAGAGCAAGCACGTGCCACCTAGTCCCCATATAAAAAGTACAATTTTAATAAATCAATTTGGTCACATTTTGTCCCTACATGACAAGTGTGAGTCCTTTAATTGATTAATTAAATTGTGGGCTTCATAAATAGTGGGCTTAGGTCATGGGCCAAAACAACACAATTAATGGTTAATTAAAATGGGCTAGAGAAAAGAAATAGTGTTTTAGAAAAATAAATGAAAACAATTGCTCATGCCAAAAATGAGATTCTTATAAATAGTATGTTCATTAACTTCGCACGTGCTCAACACGTGAGAGAAGAAAATGATAAAAATAGATACATAATTTTCATAAATGAAAATCGGGGCACTACAACACTTCCTCCTTAGAATAGTTCCGTCCCCAGAACTACAGTCAAGAGCGAGAAAACAAACACTCACAACAAAAAGATACAAAGATACAGTCAAGCAAAAAGCTCAGGATAGTCCTTCAACATCCTCTCGTCGGACTCCCAAGTAGCCTCTTCAACCAAATGGTTCCTCCAGACTACCTTGATCATCGGTATCATCTTATTCCTCAAGACTTTCTCTCGACGATCAACAATCTCGACAGGAGACTCGATGTAATTCAGATCCAACTGCAAATCTTCCAGCACTTCAGGCAAATGATGACTCGGATCTGGAATATAATCTCTCAGCATAGACACATGAAAGACATGTGCACCTGAGATAACTCTTCCGGTAATTCAAGCCGGTAAGTAGTTTTTCCGATCCTTTTCAATATCTTGTACGGGCCTATAAACCTCAGGGCTAACTTTCCGCCTTTGCCAAATCGAACCACACCTTTACTGGGTGATACTTTCAGAAAGACGAAGTCACCAACCTTAAACTCAAGGTCCCTTCTCCGGTTGTCTGCATAGCTTTTCTGCCTGCTCTGAGCTTCTACTAACCTTTTCCTGATCAGATCAATCTTTTCAGAGGTTCGCTGCACAAGCTCAGGCCTAAACAACTGATGCTCCCCAACTTCAAACCAACAAACAGGCGTCCTGCACTTCCTGCCATACCGAGCTTCGTACGGCGCCATCCCGATGCTAGTCTGAAAACTATTGTTGTAGGCAAACTCTACCAAAGGTAAATGCCTTTCCCAACTGCCTCCAAAGTCTAGTATACAACACCGAAGCATATCCTCAAGAATACGGTTGACTCTCTCGGTCTGCCCATCGGTTTGTGGATGAAAAGCAGTGCTGAAATCTGTCTTGGTACCCAAAGCTGTCTGAAGACTCCTCCAGAAATGCGAAGTAAACCGCGCATCTCGATCCGACACAATAGTTGACGGAACACCATGAAGCCGGACGTTCTCGCCAACATACAACTCAGCTAACTTGTCCATCGAAGCCGTGAGTTTCATCGCCAGAAAGTGAGCGGACTTGGTTAGTCGATCGACTATAACCCAAATCGCATCATTGCCTTTAGGACTCTTAGGCAATCCCGTAATGAAATCCATATTGATGTTATCCCACTTCCATTCCGGAATGGGTAACGGCTGTAATAGACCTCCGGGTCTCTGATTTTCGGCTTTGACTTGCTGACAAACCTCACACTCCGCCATAAATTCAGCCACATCCCGCTTCAAACCAAACCACCAGAAATGCTGTTTGATGTCTTTGTACATCTTAGTACTCCCAGGATGTACCGACAAAAGAGTAGCATGCGCCTCCTGAAGAATACTCTCTTTCAGGTCCGCCTGATTCGAGACACATAGCCTTTCTCCAAACCACAGCACTCCGTCCTTAATTTGAAATCCGGGCAACCTGCCAGCACCAACCTGCTCCTTCATCTCCAAGATATCAGCATCAACCTCCTGACTTGCAATGATCCTTCCATTCAGTGTAGGCTGAAGCCTCAACTGAGCTAAAGATGCTTCCAATCCTTGCAAGACAACTTCAATACCTGCTCGATCCAATTCCTCAATCAGATGCTTCTGAGTTGTAATCAAACTGGCTAAACTGCTCTTGCGACTAAGTGCATCAGCAACAACATTAGCATTCCCAGGATGATAC
Organism: Hemerocallis citrina; assembly: GCA_017893485.1. Classification (NCBI taxonomy): domain Eukaryota; kingdom Viridiplantae; phylum Streptophyta; class Magnoliopsida; order Asparagales; family Asphodelaceae; genus Hemerocallis; species Hemerocallis citrina. The sequence continues at coordinate 176,955,404 of CM030361.1, forward strand.
TTGATCTCAGGTCGCATGTCCTCAAGCACTTCCAACCATCTTCGCTGCCTCAAATTCAGATCCTTCTGCTGATATATATACTTCAAACTCTTGTGGTCTGTGTACATGTTCAGCTTCTTGCCATACACATAATGTCTCCATTGCTTCAGGGCAAAGATAATCGCAGCCAACTCCAGATCATGAGTCGGGTAATTCTTCTCATGCGGTCGTAGTTGCCTAGACCCATAAGCAATTACTCTTCCCTCTTGCATTAAGACACAACCAAGCCTACGATGTGAAGCATCGCTATAAACATCATACTCAACACCTGCTCTAGGCAAAGTCAAAATATGTGCAGTAGTTAGCTTCTCTTTCAACTCCTGAAAGCTTGCCTCACATTGCTCAGTTCACTTGAAGTTCACATTCTTCTTGGTCAGACCAGTAAGCGGCACGGCTATCTGGGCATAACCTTGAATGAATCTCTTGTAGTATCCAGTCATTCTAAGGAAACTTCTGACTCCTTCACTGTAGTAGGCCTAGCCCAATCTCTCACTGCCTCTATCTTCTGAGGGTCAGTTGTCACTCCCTCCTTAGAAAGGATGTGACCTAGGAATGCCACTTCAGATTTCCAGAAATCACACTTGGATAGCTTGGCATACAACTCCTGCTCTTCCAGCTTCTTCAAAACTGCTGCCAGATGCTCGGTGTGCTCCTCCTCTGACTTGGAGTACACAAGGATATCGTCGATAAACACCACGACGAAAGAATCAATGAACGGCCTCAGAACTCTGTTCATCAAATCCATGAAGATTGCGGGTGCATTCGTCACTCTAAATGGCATAACTAAGAATTTGTAATGCCCATGTCGAGTTCTAAATGCAGTTTTGTGCACATCTTCAGCTTTCACTCGAACTTGGTGATATCCCGATCGAAGGTCTATTTTGGAGAAAATAGCTGCTCCTTGTAGACGATCGAACAAGTTATCAATTCGAGAAATAGGATACTTATTCTGAACAGTGACCTTATTTAGCTCTCGGTAATCGATACACATTCTCATCGATCCATCCTTCTTTACCAAAAGCACTGGTGCTCCCCAAGGTGACACACTAGGTTGAATAAAGCCTTTCTCCAACAGTTCCTCAATCTGCCGTTTCACCTCATCCTGTTCCACTGGAGCCATCCTATACGGTGCCTTAGAAATGGGTGCACTTTCCGGTTGAACAGTGATGCTGAACTCTACATCACGATGCGGGGGTAACCCAGGAAAGTCATCCAAGAACACAGTCGGATAGTCCCGAACCACATGAATCCCTTGCACTTCCACAGGAGTCTCTTCCTTGCGGATAGCTGCCACCAGCCTAGAACACTTCTTCTTCCCTTGGAAAGTGACTTCAGGTCCACCTGGTGCCTTCACTGTTACCGTCTTGGTCTTACACTCGATGCTTGCACTGTACACCGACATCCAATCAATGCCAATGATAATATCGACTCCCAAGATAGTCAGCTCGATCAGATCAATCCCAAAGATTCGATCTCCAATCACAATCTCGCAATTCGCATAATACCGATCAGTGGTTAAAGTTTCCCCCGATGGAGTAGCTACTGCTAAGATCTTGCCTGGAAAAATCTTCGGTTCAACTCCCAGCACTTTAGCAAATTTAGGAGACACAAAAGTATGAGAGGATCCAGTATCGAACAACACAACAGCTTTCATTCTATTTAGATAAAGTTCTCCTGTTACATAATACACACTCATTACGTAACAGTTCACTAAATAGCGGGAAAAAGAAATGACAAAAACCTCTAAACATTCGCCCTCGTACCAGTGATGACATGATCTACCTCATCAGCATCAGCTTCCGTCAAGGCAAATACTCGCCCTGGTTGGTACGGTCTTTTCCCGGCCTGCTGAGTTGATCCCCCACGGATGACATTTCGCGGCTTGGAGCATTGAGACATGTAATGTCCCATCTCACCACAGTTGAAGCAAGTCACCACAGGAGGTCTCACCACATTGTTCCCAGGTACTCCAGCCACACTAATAGCGTTCGCCCCTGTCGGTTTGAACCTTTGTGCAGATGGTTGTCCCTTGAAACTCCCAGAATTGGCGGGCCTCTTTCCAGACTGCCAGTTGTTCCTCCGATTCTGAACAACATGAAACTGCTCCATGTCTGCTTCCGTCGCTGTTGCTCTCTTGACTAACTTGTCAAATCTTCTGATACCAAGAGGTATCATCCGGGACCTCAAGCTCGGCCTCAATCCATGCTCGAACTTACGAACCTTCTTAGCCTCATCCATCACTAATTCAGGAGCATACCTAGAGAGCTGAGTAAACTTGGTCTCGTACTCTCTAACTGACATGCCCCCTTGCTGTAGTGACAGAAACTCCATAGCCTTCTTCTCTTGAACGTCGGAGGGGAAATAGTGACTGCGAAATTCTTCCAGAAATTCCTCCCAGCCAAGAACTATGCCTCCCATGGTCCTCTTCATCGACTGCCACCAAACAGCCGCATCCTCCTCAAGTTGCAGAGTCGCCAACTTGACCTTACTGCCTTCAGGGGTCTCCAGCACTTCAAAGATTGTCTCCACTTGACGAATCCAGTTATCAGCCGCATCAGGGTCTGACTTCCCTTCGAATACAGGTGGTTTCATTCGTTTGAACAATTCCACTAGTTTAATCGCTTCGAGCACCGGATTCGTAGGCACCCTTCCTTGGTTCTGATTCATGGCCACGGCGTTGAGCGTCTGATAGACCCTCGCAAGTTCCGTTTCCAGATCCAGACCTTCACCGTTTCTAGCTCCTCTTCTAGCCATATTCTGATGCAAAAGATCCATTAAATTCGAAGTATAAAACATGAATTTTAAATCAACTTGCATTTCATTGAATTCCAAACTTTATACATTCGAATTGAAAAATATTTCTTGACATCAGAATGAAAACGGTAGAAGTTACAACAGTCTAACTCCTACGGTTCCTCTTAGCTTCTCGAAGTTCTCCCTGTAGTTCATCAACTTCATCCTTCAGCACATCGGTCAAATTCTTCCTCTTCTCGAGTTCCCATACACGATGACTGAGAACTGCAAAATCGTCCTTGCGCTTTGCCAACTGAGCCTCCAATAATCCAACTCTCTCCCGCAGTGTCTCAACCTGCCTTTGAAGAGATGCAACAAGACTATTCAAAACTGGTCCCTCTTCTTCATCAGAAGAAGAATCGTCAGATGAGTCTGGGGGTAGGGTAATCTCTTGAGATTCAGGCCACTCCTCTTCATCAGAATCCGCTTGCTCAGGATGGTACTCTTCCTCGGGATCTGCTTGTCCAGGATGGTACTCTTCCTCGATGATATGCCAGTCGTCGTCTCTAGCAGGGTCGAAGTGATTAGCCATCTTAGAAATAGAGAGGAAGAAGCATAAGTCATAGAGCAACACAAATGTAAGTCACTTACATTTAAATCTCTAGACTCGAACACACACTCTAATATCCACTTCTAGGGTGTCGTTCCTTATATATTTGTACCAGTGTGAAAACGTGGCTCTGATCCCACTCTGTAACATCCCGAATCCCAAATACAAATGAATTCGAGAGTTCTACATGATCTTTTCGTTTCATTCGGTACAATTTTACAAGGAATTGAAAGCTTTCCATTTTACATCAGAGTTACAAGAGATTTTACACTTTATACGTTACAGCGGAAGCATATAACACAGTAATGTACATGTCATAACAGCGGAAGCAATTTGCATCATTTAAATAAATGTACATCAACAGTGAATAATTTGTAAACATCAGTTCTTCTTTCGCTTTTATCAAGCCGTTTATCCTGCATACAAAACTGTGGGTACGTCAGTTTATTCAACCGACGATAACTATACATGGCTATCCTCTCTATGCCAGAAACAGTATAACGATTCTCATTTCTTAACAAATCACAAACTTGTTCATATATCAAAATAAAGGGACTACCCTATTGATGTCGTTTTGTGATTGTGCACTTAGTCCTTAATGCAGTTGTTTATGTTACATGACACTAATGCACACTTGTTCGGATTCTATGCATCCCATACTACATAGTTCCGAGGGCAAGCCCTTAATCGTTCTTCATTTTGTAGGGTTCAATCCCTCGCCATGACTTAATCTACTACTGTAATTACGGTAGGTATCCTAGATGATCTATGAGTACAAGCACGTGTACAGAAAATCTGGAGGAAATCCCACATCATGTCACGACGCATCGTGAAAACAGCCTATGGCAATTCAGCCTCCTTCATGGCACACGATCCTCATGTAGTCACCAAACATCCCACAAGCGTCACCACCAGGACGGTACTCTGGAGCAGTATCCACGTCATGTCACGACGCATCGTGAAGACAGCCTGTGAATACTCTCATGCCGCCAATCCAATGGCCCTCACACTCATATTTTTCTCCTACTTTCATCACATCTCTTCTATGTACTAATCCTTAGTTTTTATTAGAATCATGAACAAAATCGAAGCTCTGGAGTTAGCCTCTCCACTAAACCGGACTTATTCATTCATTCAAACATGACCAACCTTGGTATTTCATTTCGAATTTCATTTCATTTCTTTCTTTCCAATTGCCAGTGGGAGACTTAGCTACTCTTTTGTTTCAATTTCAATTCACAACTACCAAAATTGAGCATTTCCAGCTCATGAGTTCATTTTCATAATCACAGTAAATTTCCATTTTCATGTTCATAGCTTTTACATCCATATAACTTTCACCAATTCTAATAAATGATTCACTTCATATAAATTCATGCAAAGACAAATTGAGTTTACTTCTTCTAAACTGTCACAAACAATATTCAACAAAAGATTCACAATCTTTATCATAACACAAATCATAGAATTTCTGATATGCCAAAAAGTGATCTGGACAGTCGACTTAGAGCATACTCAGTCGACTTGTTCAGCCAAAGAAAGTTCTTCAATAATCGCTCGGAAGAGTCGACTGCTGCACCTGGTCAATCGACTGTTCCGCAGCATTCGAAGTTAGAATATAAATTACAGAGAAGTCGACTGTCGTTCATATCGGTCGGCTGTTCTGGGTAACACAACTTTTCATGTTCAGTGCAGTCGACTGCTACATCTATTTGGTTGACTGAATAGAGTTAAATTTCAAATTGAGGACTCATCTCTTCCTTCTGTTCTTCAAATAGCACATAGCATTTTTATTGTACTATAGTACGTTCATTGTCAGCGCAAACATGCGATTCTTATTCATTTACCAATAGCACAATATAGTTTACGAATAAATGTAAATTTCACATAGCTAGTATTTTCTTTCATCCAGATACAATTTCTAGTCGTACATTCATCTTTTACTCATTAGAGCATCTGTAGTCGTTATCTATATATCGATAATATCGATATATAGGTTAAAAAGTAGCTGCAGTCGTTTGCTATATATCGATATTATCGATAAATCGCTACAGTCGATTGCTATATATGAGAGACGAAATAGCTTTATCGATAAGTCAGCGACGGTGGTCGAAGAGCCGTCCCAAGCGTGCAAAACACTGTTGTAGGCGTCGGACGGCACTCCATATGCCGTCCGTTTCGAAAAATCCGCAATTAACCGGATTAATTAAATCAAAAAAGCCGAATAATTCCCACCGTCGGACGGCATGTGGTGTTGCGTTGGAGAAGTCGGCACCTTTCCCGGACGGCACTCGATGTGCCGTCCGTTGGGATTTTATTAAAAAAAAAAATTTTGGCCGAATGACGAGATTGCCCTGGGTTCATTTCAACGGCCATAGTTCAACAAATGATCTTCAGATATATATAGAATATGTCACGAGGGTATTTTGGTCCAAAAAAAAATTAAAAGCCAGGATTTGTTGCATTAAATCAGGGAAATTAGTCATAAAGTAGGATAAAGTATGGAACAAGTTTGGAAATTGAGCTACACGCCAAAAAAGGGTGTCGGACGGCACTTCATGTGCCGTCCTAGACATCCGGCGGCCAAAATTTTTTTTTTTTTTTTTTTTTAAAACAGACGGCACTTCGAGTGCCGTCCGACAAGCGCGCACGCGTTTTTCGACTTTTTAGCCTCCGACGGCATACGGAATGCCGTCCCTTAATATTAAATAGTTGTTTGCTATAATATAGCTTACGACGAGTACAGCGAAATCGTAATATCTATTTCTATTTATCGATATATGGATAAATTTATAGATAACGACTACAGATGCTCTTATGTGTCTACGGAGATGGGTATTAACTCCGAATTTAACATACTAGGAAAGTCAAGATACGACACACATTAAAAACATCATTTCATGAAATTCCGAATTGTACACATTTTATTTCATCGTACCAGTCGACTGTTCACATGATCGGTCGACTGTACAGGTCAGATCCGATCCTTTAAATTTCATTAATTCGGTTCATTCATTCACATCTTTCATACTAAGTATAGCACAACGCAATTTAGTATAATGATCACCATATCAATCCACATTTCACAAGTATGATAACAAAAAAAATTGCCCTAGCATGATCTCTATATTAGAAGTCCTGAGAAACACCCACCTTATTGACGAAATAAACGAAATCCCGTAAATCCTTCTAGTGCGATAGTATGATTCCTCCTTGCTCCTTGCCACACACCGAAAGCTTCCTCTGAAGTGATGGCCGGCTTCCAAAAGCACTCACTCTCAACTCTCTTAAAATATATTTTCTTCTCACAATGAAATTTAGTGTAGAATACAAGTAAGTGAGGGGGTATTTATACACAATTTTGGGTGGATTGGAGGGCTAGGATTAAGTAGATAGTTATAGGATGGAGGGCTAGGATGAAATAGGGAGTTGTGGTAACTACCCACACACTCAAATAACTACCCACATCTCCATGCACAAACCGGCCCCTTGAAAGAGTGTGCATTGCACACCATAGTACAAGCACGTGCCACCTAGTCCCCATATAAAAGTACAATTTTAATAAATCAATTTGGTCACATTTTGTCCCTACATGACAAGTGTGAGTCCTTTAATTGATTAATTAAATTGTGGGCTTCATAAATAGTGGGCTTAGGTCATGGGCCAAAACACCACAATTAATGGTTAATTAAAATGGGCTAGAGAAATGAAATAGTGTTTTAGAAAAATAAATGAAAACAATTGCTCATGCCAAAAATGAGATTCTTATAAATAGTATGTTCATTAACTTCGCACGTGCTCAACACGTGAGAAAAGAAAATAACAAAAATAGATACATAATTTTCATAAATAAAAATCGGGACACTACATACCCATTGAGGAAAATGCGATATTTATGTTTGGGGGAAGGGGTACAATTATTATTATTATTATATATATTTGAAAAGAAAAACACAAAAAAGGGATTTCAATTAGGTTTACCATTACACTTTTGAGTTCTGTATTGTGCTAAAGCACAAAAAAAAGGGATTTCAATTAGGTTTACCATTACACTTTTGAGTTTTGTATTGTGCTAAAGCTTTAAAAAAAAATTGAAAAGAAAAACACAAAATATGGGGTACAAATTTTATTATTATTACTTATATTTGAAAAGATAAACACAAATATATATATATATATATATATATATATATATATATATATATATATATATGCGATTATGCATAAAAGAGAAATGTGATGCTTTTTCTTGTGATTATCCCATTTGATCTAGTCTTAAACAGGGTTTAAGTAAAAGAGTGATAGTGATTAAATAATTGAATGAATAAAGTTATATCTACTCTAATGTTTTGAGTTGCTTAGTAACTAGGGATATTCATCACTAATGTTTACTTTTATGTCATATGACAACTTGAAATATGAGTAAGCAAAAGCACTCTAAGTGTGTAACTTGTTGAGTAACCGAGTGAATTCATCACAAATGTCGGTATTCGCTTCAAAAGACAAGTGACAACTTAGAGAGAGAAAAAAAAAAACTCTAGTTTCCTACTCGGTTTGTAGTAGTGAGAAGGGGTAATGTAACACCCCAATTTTTTTTTTATTATTATTTTTTATAACTCCAAATTCAATTCGTTCAATTTCTATGTCACTTTAAATATAACTAATATAGTTATATTTCAAATAAAATTTTGGCCGAATTTTTCCTGAAATTTCTACTCTAAATTATGTAGCTCACAATACAGGCAATATTTTCACGGGATCCCTAGGCCAAAATGAGCATAATCACACAGGCAATATATATATAATGCTCTGGGGGGCAAACTCATAATAGAATATCAAATATCAAATAAAAACCAAAATTTCGTTGAAAACGTAGTAAAATTTTTAGAAAAACCTTTGTAAAACATACAACAGGACCCGGTACTTCACAACGAGATTTGTACGGGTCAAAAATATATCATCCTACCCCACACTATGTTCATCATCGCCATCTACATACTTATACATCACAAAATACAATTTAAACCATAAACGTTACTATTCATATCACTAAATTATACAAAAATTTAGAAAGAAAAGAATCCACTCAAAACCAAAACCCACGACTCCACTAACCCCCCAAACACTAGGGGTTAGCCATTTCTGGAGTGAGTATAATTTACTGGTAATATATTGAACTACTAGGTTTGCCCGTTGACACGTGCCTACGACACATCTTCAAAACGGTGCACATGGTTTGATTATATAAAATAGTTTTGGAGGTCCAACAAATTACTTGAAGTAGCAAACATATTATATGAGAAAGCAGTATTGTAACGCCCCGATACACTGGAAAACAGTGACATAAGCCAGAATCTTTCCTTCAATTAGCCACAATACACAGGAAAACGGAAAAATTTAAAACTTTTTATTCAACACAATGTATTACAAGTCCGAATGTTACAAAATTGCAATACATTACAACAGTGTTACAATAATACCTTTACAATCCCAAGTGTTACAACTTTCAACAATTTACATCAGAATACAATGAATAAAGAACTACACTTTGTACTTTACTTGGATGCTTTCCAACAAATAAATAAATTACAACAATTGTTACAAAAGAAACAATATTAATCAACATATATTACAGCGGAAAACTTAAATAAAATCGACTCCTTGTTTCTCTTGCCTTGAGTCCTTCTGAATCTTGTACCTGTACTTCTGCAATCCAGTACATGTAATTTTGCAGTCGAGTACCTATAGAAGTGGAGACGTCAGTACATAAACTGATGCTTTAAGGCTGATGACTAGCAGCGATTCTCAACTTTAAGCAAACAAATTGATGGAAAGAGAAACGTATATATATATAATTGATGTGTCAGTGTATGCTACGACTTATACTCTAATGCAAGACTTACTGATGCTAGGATGCTCTTATTCTAATGCAAGCAAGTCTCCGGAACAGTATGCATCCCATACTACATACGCCCCATCTCAAGACGTTTCTTCATATATAGGCATTTGAACCCACGCCATGAATTCTACTCTTGTACTCAACCTGTTTCTGAAGATACAGCGTGACTGATGAGGTTGCTCTGAAACGGTTTAATCTTGTCAATGCAGTACGCTCATGGTGTCTCCATTTTCCACTACTACCCGGCGCATCGAACCTCACTCAAAAACCAGACGAACCTTCGGAGTTCCTGCAACACAGGTTAGCTCGAAGCATCCCTTGCGGCCCCCTAACTCATAGACCGTAGTTTATGGTCTGTTCGCTTCCCCGGCATAGGACATGACGGAGTTCTGGGAGTCCATCCCCTAGCTTCGCCAGCTCTTATCATGGCACTTTAGAAATTAACAGACGAGATACGGATCCCGTGCTCCCAATCCGTGAGAAGGCACAGACCGTATCCCTTTGACAATAAGGGTACAACCCAATAACACCACCTACTGCCGGCCTATAGGACAGGTTGGATCGTAAGGTATCACCCTTAATACCAACTCCTTCCCTTCGGCAAGAAAATGATAATAAATATAGGTTAAGTAGTAATAGCCATAAGTTACTACCCTAATAATGTCACTAACCATAAACAAACTGAGGGATGACAACAGTGTTAACACAACATGCTAGGTCTTAAGTTTGACTTCGCAAGATAACTCTACTAGGTGCTCAACCTAGACTTACTAGAATCCCTAAGGATCCTATTCACAGCCTATCGATCCAAGACCCTGGCAATACGAACATATTCGCATGCTACTACCCCGAAGTAGGATTCCGTCTACGCTCCGGTTCGCGATCAACCTACACCGGTTAAGATCTGACGGTACACGATGAGTGACTCGTCCACAGTCCCTTGGGAGTAAAATAAATATACGTCTTGATGGTCGATGGCCCCTAGGAGAATGATATCACCCTAAACGAGCACAACAAACTGCGTACTAGCTAATAAGCTACATACGAGTTAACAAACACATACGAGCTAAACATGCTACGTATGAAACCAACAACTACATACGAGCCAGGTGGGCTACGTATAAGACAACAACATACATACGAGCCAAATAAGCTATGTATGAGATCAATAACTACATACGAGCCAGGCGAGCTGCGTATAAGATAATAACATATAGAAACAACCATACAGATATTCTAACAACCTAGAAGCAACCAAACGTGCTTACCAGTAAAACTTGATCTTCTATAGTTAGAAGCAACAGAAGAATCTTCTAACAGTCTAAAATAGACATACTACCAAAGAAAAAACCGAAAACGACATAAAAACCCTTTCGACGGCCTAAAAGCAACCAGTGCTACACTTATCGGAATTTGACAAATTTATACTTTTTAGAAAGGTGAGAACATCTCCTGCAACTCTTTTGTTGAACACTTTTTCAGATTCCGTAAGGAATCTAAAATCCGGTCCATCGAACACGCAAACAGTTTAACCAAACTGCGGATTTTCAACAAAAAGCTGAAACTTCTATAGCTTGTAACTTTTGCTCTACTTATCGGAATCTAACGAAACTTGACAATTTGGAAAGGTGGGAACATCTACTAAAACTCTCTAGTTGACCACTTCCTCAGATTCCGTAAGGAATTCCAAATTCTTGACCTCGAACACACGCAAATGCTAACAAAAGACAACCAAGGCTACAACAAAGATAAAACTTTGAGAGCTTGTAAATTTTGCTCTACTTGTCAGAATTTAACGAAACTAGACAATTTGGAAAGGTGGAAAAATCTACTACAACTCTCTAGTTGACCACTTCCTCAAATTCCGTAAGGAATTCTAAATTCCTGACTCGAATACACGCAAATGCTAACAGAAGACAGCCAAGGCTACAACAAAGCTGAAACTTTGAGTGCTTGTAACTTTTGCTCTATTTGTCGGAATCTAATGAAACTGGACAATTTGGAAAGGTGGGAACATCTACTACAACTCTCTAGTTGACCACATCCTCAGATTCCTATAAGAAATTCCAAATTCCTGACCTCGAACACATGCAAATGCTAACAAAGGATAGCCAAGGCTACAACAAAGCTGAAACTTTGAGAGCTTGTAACTTTTGCTCTATTTGTCAGAATCTAACAAAACTGGACAATTTAGAAAAGTGGGAACATCTACTACAACTCTCTAGTTGAAGAATTTTCCAGATTTCCTATGGAAATCAATCTACCGTCCCTTGAACTTATGCAAACGTTAACGCAAACAACAGGTTTCCTTAACAAAAATTGAACTTTGAAAGCGCATAACTTCTACTCCGCTTATCAGAATCTAACCAAATATGGCAATTTGGAAATGTGAGAGACTCTACTACAACTCTCTAGTTGAACACTTCCTCTGATTACACAAGTAAGAGGCTCAAAAATAACAAACAAACAAAACAGCGAGCGCTCTCAGCCAAAGCTGGCTGCTTCGTTTTGTAAAGACCATAACTCCCACTCCGCTTGTCGGAATCTAACCAAATAGGGCAATTTGAAAAGCTGAGAGACTCTACTACAACTCTCTAGTTGAACACTTCCTCTGATTCCGCAAGTAAGAGGCTCAAAAACAACAAACAAACAAAACATCGAGCACTCTCCGCCAAAGCTAGCTGCTGTGTTTTGTAAAGACCATAACTCCTACTCCACTTGTCAGAATCTAACCAAATAGGGTAATTTGGAAAGGTGAGAATGTCCACTAAAACTCTCTAGTTGGTCACTTCCTCTGGTTCCGCAAGAAAGAGGCTCAAAAACAACAAACAAACAAAACAGCGAGCACTCTCAGCCAAGCTGGCTGCTTTGTTTTGTAACGGCCACAACTTTTGCGCCTCTTATCGGAATCTAACCAAATATGGCATTTTGGAAAGGTGAGAATGTCTACTACAAATTTCTAGTTGGTCACTTTTCCAAATTCCATAAGGAACACCAAGTTCCAGCCCCTAGAACCTATGCCATTGTTCACCCCCAAAACAGCAAGTGCTGTCTTTTGCCTACGCTCGCTGTTTTGGGGGAAACGGTCGTTCACCCATCAAAACCACTCCAAAAAATCCACAAAAATTTGAGCATGGTAATGACACCCCTAAGAACCTCTAAAATAATTTTGAACTTTAACATAGTTAATTAATTCTAACCCTAGAACTTTAAAAGTCGAATCTTTATGCCTTATTTTTGTGTTCTACCACTTCAAATCTTACATGCCTCTTATTCTATTCCATAAACACCCATATGCACATGAAATAGGTCCTAAGTTTCTTAACAACATACAATAGAAATAAATAAACAAGCATGAAAGTAGAGAACCCCTACCCAATCGGTTGTAGGAAGGACTTGCTCTTCTTCTCCTTGCTCCTTGTTCTTGATCTTCTTCAAGAAAAACCTCCAAATGAACCCTTGAAAAGCTCTCTCTTTTCTTTTGATTTTGATCCTCTCTTTCTTTTTCTTTCTCAAATTTTTCTAAAACAAAAACAAGTAGAAGAAGTGAAGAGATTGAGTGATATGAGAAAGAGATGGAGAAAAATGAAAGGGATTTTTGCCCTTGAGGTTGGGGCCGGCCAAATATAGGGGAGGGAGAGAGAGAGAGATGTGGTGGAGAGAGCCACTTGTCTCTCTCTCTCTTGTGGCGCAAAATAATTTGGGTTTCATTTGCAAATTTAAATTGCAATGAAACCCTAATCCATTCAATTTGCAAATTCTAAATTGCAATCAAACCCTAATCCAATCTCTACCCTCTATTCATCATAATGGATCAAAAATAAAAGATATTTTCCCAAATCACATACTACATGATTTCGTACAAATGTACGAAATCGATACGATTCAAATACGTACATATATCTGATTATACAGATAATTTTTATTAGTTAAAATGATTAATCTGTACAAAAATAATTTAATTACGAGAAATAAAAATAAAATAATTTTATTACCGGCTCGGAAGATTCCAGTATCAATTTGATACAAAACAGTCATATACCGACTAGTATATATGTATAGATAATGTTTATTAACAAAACCGGGTGATATCCCCCAAAAATATTTCAGTTCTGAAAATAAAATAATAATTTTTAATATCTATCTGGGATTTTTCAGACATTTTCTTAAAAACACATTTTTCAGGATTTTGTGCAACTGCACAAAACTGAAACAATACATATATATACTTACTAGTTTATATATCCAGATAACTCTTTATTAAAAAACCGAGAAATTTTCATTAAAATGTTTTAACTTTAAAAATAATAATTATATAAATATAATATCCGTCCGGAATATTACAATTATATCTACCTTTATGCTCAACCATCGCCTTCTTGATCATTAGCTTGAACTTACCTGGAATGCATATAGTTTGTTAGAAACATTGCATAGAGTTTTTTTAAACTTTAGCATCACTTTTAGATACTTGTAATAGTTATGTAATGACATTATCATATAGGTTTTATAGAGCTTACTCTAATCTCATAACCACTATGAGTATGTCTAAATACAATGGTAACACAAGTGCATATGTGTTGTTATCTACAATACCAATAATCTAAAAATTTGTTTTTCTGAGACTTAGTTTGCAATTGAAATACCTTTTATTATTATTTCAACAAAAATGAAATACATGAAGTTATCAAAACTCTAATCCAAGCTAATCATTTCTTTTATCTCCACTTTGTCTCCTCATTGCACCTTTATAAAAAAAAATAAAAATGGATAAATAACAAATTTACCTTAGCTACCTTTCTTGAGTGGGGAGTTTGCACCCTTCAAAGGTAAACTTCAGTCATCCCAATCCTATATATCCAAATATACACTAAAAGTTCTTATATATTATGTTCTCCATGATTCCTAATAACCAGTGAAGGGAACACTTCACGATAGTATTTTCTCTTGTAGTAAATAAATTAATGTTGCATATTCGCCAAGTTATTTTAGGTTGCTAGTCAGCTTACCTGTCCTGCTTTGGTTTTGAAGCCCAAATTGAGGCCACCAAATAGTCCATCTCTCACTTGCGTACACCTTAAATCAAAACCAATAAAAAACTCATCAAATAAATCACCAAATTAAAATTTGTTAAACCCAAAAATAAAACAATTATACCTTTGTGAACTTAAATCTCATGCACACACAAAATTCAAGTCAGCAAAAAACTGAGTAATCCCCAGCACACAAAAAATCAAAAATTGGAATGAGAATTCGATTAATGAGATGAAATTAGAGTCGTTGCATCGCATATAGAGGCTCTCGATTCGGTGGAGGGGAGTCGCCGATACGGAGTCTCTTGATATTCGTGCTCGATTTGGCGGAGGGGAGTCACCGATACGGAATCAGCAGCAGATCAGATATCGGCGATGACCACTTGATTGGGGTTCGACATTGGATTTTGATTTGCTTTGAGATTCTCAAATTTTCAAAATTTCAAAATTTAAAATTTCCCAATTTTCGAAATTTTTAATTTTTAATTTTTACAAAAATTTTTCAAAATTTTAAAAATTTCTAAAATTTCAAAAATTGTAAAAAAAAAAATATTTTTTTTCAAATTTTAAATTTTTATACATTTAAAAAAAATAAATTTATTTTAAAATTTATTTTAAATTTTTTATAAGTTTTTGATTTTTTTCGTTTGTTTTGAATTATTTATAAAGTTATTAAATTTTTAAATTTTTTTATTTTCTTAATTTTTTGAATAGAAGAGAGGTAGAGAGAGAGAGAGAGAGAGATAGAGAAATAAGTAAATAAATAAAGGAGTTGTTTTGGGTGGGTGATTTGAATTTGAGTTTGGGGGGAAAACTTTTGAGGGGGAAAATATGTTTTGTGAGATTAGATCTGTGCCATAGATTTTGGGTGAATTTAAGGAGAGTCACTTGATAGCTTTCTTTGTGTTTTATTATATAGATATAAAGAAAATATAATGAACTTACGGATATCATGATAAATAAGTCCACCTGAAATTTGAATGTAAAAACATCATAAAAGGACTTCATACTAAAGTACTCTTTTAAATCTTCAATCCATCAGCATATTATCTCATACTATATTTATTTTATAGCATATCATCACATTCATTCGTTCTTATATCATATATCATAACATCTCATAATACCTTAACTTTCATTCTCATTAAATCTATTACAAATTTTTCTTCTTTTCATTCTAATTTCATCATATAGCTTATTTAAAAGCTTATTCTCATTTTATCATATATTTTACTTTATAATTCATTTTTTTATCTCATCATACAACTCAAGTTACTTTTCATTCTTATTAATAATATATCTTTCTTTCATTTGCACTTACGTCTCATATTACACTTTACTGTAACTTCATTCTTATCAAATTATACTCCGCATCCCAAACACAGTTTGGGTAATATCACACTGCACCCCAAAGCCGATAACTTGGAATATTACTTTACTTTATTCCATTTTCATCTTACTTTTTTCTTTACTTCCATTTTCAGCTCATAATACAACAATCATATCAACAACCTGACAATTCACCCTGGGTGTTGTGCCAAGGCAGGTAGTTCTCACTATTCCTATGAAAATAGCGGGCAAGTAGTTCTTTGAAACAATTCCAAGGCATCAACTTATATCACACTTATCTTTAGTTTTGAAACCATTCCCATATCCATCACTTAACACACATCACTTTATGCATCATACTAATATCATATATAACTTTACTTTTCATTCATATCATATTATCTCAAACATACACACTTTCTTTACTTCTTTTACTCTTTTCCATTCCACAATTTCTTCGAGTCATCCACATTAATTTTACATACATAATTCCTTCACTATTATACTCATATTCCTAACATCATATTATTTCATATATATAATTCCTTCATTTTTCATGTTCAAATGCATAACATCAAACTAATTCACATGTTTAATTCCTTCACTTCTTTATATTTAATCTCATAACACAAATGTTCCTCTTTTCATAATTATCTGCAAATCACCATTTCTATATTTTCACTTATAATTACATAATGCAATTACCTCGTTTAACCATGAACGTTTGTAAATATGAAATATATCCCTACGTTTCTAGTTTCCAAAACACTAAAAGTTATTGAATTCCGACTTATATTGCATGAGATATGACTATTTTTGTAACACCCCGAATTCCATTTACATGTAATTCGTAGTACAACATGATCTTTTACTTCAATTCGTACAATTTTACAAGGAAATTAAAACTTTTCTTTTATTACACAACAATGTTTATTACAGAGTTACACAGCGGAATAAAATACAACAAGAAGTACAACTCTAATAACAGAAGCTTTAATCATGAATATAATCCTTATCATCAACCGTCTTTAAGTTCTTGCCAATCCAATCAAGCCCTGCACTGAAAATCTGTGGGCACTTTAGTTGCTTACAACCGACGCAAAGTTATAAACGGCGATGCTCTCTATGTCGTAATGTAACGATTTTTTAATATTTTAACAATCACAAACTTGAATTCATATAAAAGTGTAAAGAGTGATTATCCTAAACATGTCAGTGTATGATATGACTTAATGCCTAATGCATATGTTGTACTACAATTACACTAATGCATACTTGTTCGGATTCTATGCATCCCATACTACATAGATCCGAGGGCAAGCACCTACGTACTCCACATTAAAATGTTCAATCTCTCGCCATGGTAACTACCCAGTAATAAAACAAAGTTTAGACATTCTACGAGTATGGATTCCAGTCCCGAAGATCCAACGCCCGACTATACAGAATTCTCGTCGTGTGAATATCCGCAAGTGTCCCTCTAGCCCCGGTATACGCCTATACACTGGAGTACGGCCTACTATCCGCCTGACTAATGATGATCCCAGAATCCACTGCCTTATCAATCATAATCCTGGATTTAATTAAGGCTCACCTCCATAGGAAGCAACCACAGCCCCGAAATCCACCGCCCGACTGGGTCTATAGTCCGGAATCTACCGCCTGACTATATAGAAGCCCTCCACTTATGTTTGCCCAAGTTTACTACATTTTCACTTAGTGCCTAGCCCTTAAGTTTAAAAATGAATAAATAATACCTTTAGCTTACCCCCTTACCGGACTTACACAAAAATACCGAGATTGACAGCCCATACTGGTCACATCTCCAAAATCAATTATTCATTTTCATTACTTTTGCCGGTACATGGGTATCACTAATCCTCTAGAATCAACATCTTTCCATGTTCAACAACTTGGGGTACTCATACCCTTATAACTCATGTTCATGCATTCATAATTCATTCAAATTCTTTCATTCATTCTTATTTATTCATTAATAAGTACAATTTCAACCTATACATTTTCACAATACACCTTTCATATTTATCAAAATCTTCTCAATACAAGTCAATTGAGATTAAAACATAATTTCTTATAATTCATCATTGAAAACTCATCTCATCATTTTCCTTTGATTTATTTTAAACCAATTCCTAACATCATTAACCATATATATATTTTTATTGAGTTCACATCTCATCTAAGCATAAATGTGTTCTTTATTTTCCCAAAATATAACTAAACAGTAAGAATATATTTTCTATCACCTCGTTTAAGTATCATTTGCAAAATAGTAAATTCAAAGTTAGAAACAACATTTCATGCTATTTGTAAAAATCATAGAAAATCATATACTTTACGAAACTATGCATTCTTTTATCAAAATAAAGGTGTATAAGTCTACTACAATTTCTTAGTTATAAATTTCCTCAAAATACTGTACAGATAACCATGAATTCTTCATAATATACAGTAGGGTCGAAATACTGAAATACTGCCACTGTACTGTATTGTAAAATTCATATAAAATTTAATTCTTTATGAAAATTTGATTTCTTGGACTTTTCAGAAAGGTTAATGAGTCTACTACAAATTCTTAGTTATGAAGTTTCCCAAATTATTTCATTTACAATGCTGAATTGATCAAAAACCAAAATGTGTATAGATTTCCAGCAACCAGTCAACTACTGACCAGTTTTGAGTTTAGATTTTATTAAAATAATAATCGACCTCCAAATCTTATGAAATTTTAAAGGGATGTTCCTGACACATACAAGATGCTCTCCAAAAAATTTTAGTTCTAGATTCCAACTATATTATATACGATTTTCTGATGTGCAAACAAAATTCAAAACAATAACTTTTTTTTGCATAAATTAGCAACTTTGTGTACAAATTCATATGAAATTCATATAATGTATTACTATGCACCCAAACAACATCATTTTAACTTATATACAAGATAATCTTTCAATTAGCATGTATTTTCATTCTAAATATCACCATCACAAATTAACCACTACTCATATTTATGATCAATTTTATATAACAATCTTCCTACACATACATGATACTATAAAATTTAGAAAGCATTCAAGAAACACCCACCTCAATGAAGATTCTAATGTAGAAGAAAACTCCTATAAATTGCTCCTAGCTCCAAGAATGTGACTCCCTTCTTTTCCTAGCAAGCCTTCCTTCCTTCAAGCAAGAACTCAAACGACTCTCTTTTTCTTTTCTTATCTTTTCATTTATTTTGATTATAGTGTGCATTTGTTCATGAACAAGATGTGCTATTTATAGGGCTAAATGGATGAATGAAGAGATACCCACTACCCAAAACAAATACTCATTATCATGAATAAATATCCACTCATAAAACCAAAACCACAATCCCCCACCCCTTCATCTCCTTCATGAATTGGCCAACCCTTAGATTTTCCACATGTGCACACTCTCTCATTCATTTGGTCATAGCCTAAATGTATATATTTATTACATGACAAGTATAGGATAAAAAGTGTTTATTAAAAATATAGATTAACTAATAAGCTTTTCTTTTAAATAATTTTTCTAGTGAGATTTAAGATTGACTTTAGGCCCATGGGTTTTTAATTAGAAAATAAATAATAAAATTTGTGACAAATAAAATGAGAATAAAAATGTGCTTGTCATCTTAGAAAATTTTATAAGTAAAAATGCACATAAAAATTTACGTGCGATGAATGTGCTAAATATTGAAAATTAATTTGAGAGAACAAAAAGCAGCCAAAATACAAAACATGTATATTTAATAATGTTACGGATATTTCACGTAATGGAAAATATACGTAAGCGATACATGTATTGAAAACATGTGTAATGTACGTAAAAACAAAAGGATTAAAATAAATTTTTGAGTTGGTTAAAGATAGGATTGAAATGAGTTTTAAGAAAATGGAAAATATATATATAGTCAGAATATGACATTTATATAAAAATACGTTACGAATATTACTCGTAACAGTACAAAATACACGTGCGTAACACACGAGGGCAAAATTGTCATTACTCAATTTTGCAGGGTATTACAATTTTAATGCTGTTGTCGTTTATTCCCAGAATTTCCTGATTCATGATTACAGCATGTTAAACTGATTAAATAGATGAACTAATGATCAAATATTGTCATGATAAATTCCAGATTGATAGTTAACATGCTTAGGGTCATGATAATTATTTTTACTGATTTTTAAAGTGAATATTTACTGATTTTATAACTGTAACTAATTGACATTGATAACCAGCCAGAATCAGTAATCTGTAAAGAATCTTGTAGTTGACGGAGCTACTGTTATCGGAACTTTGGCTTTAAATATGTGTTGGAACCGAGAGGAAATTTACTTTCTGAAATTTCCGACCGATCCACAATTGCTATTCAGTAGCAGTGAAAAATCTGATTTTTGTACATTAACCTACTGCTTTCCAGAATTGAGTTTTCATGTTTAATAATATAATCGAATCTATAATGTTGTATCTGATGCATTGAATTGTATGAATTGCATTGCATGATCTTAGTGTTGTATTGTCATCATTCTAGTGTTTTCTATTGATCGTCATATTATTTCCCCATTGATATTATTGTTCCTATTGTTCCCTATTGGTATCATAATATTACCAACCGTTATTACATATTGATTGAATAAAGAATTATTAATCAAGCCGAGGTTAAGGGTTGACTAGAGTAGTTGATGATATAATGACTGTACTCGGGGAGGGGCCCGTGTTTTCCTAGATATTGTGTCGGCTATTGTTTATCAGTTTATTGTGGTTCATGACGGTGACCCAATTTATCGTGTATTGTTATCGTGCCGACTATTGTTATCGTTATTGTGCAAGAAATTGCTATTGTTATCATTATTTTTATCGTGCCGAATACATGATCTATAGAATCTACCACCTTAGTCTAAACGAAAATATTTGTATGCATCTAACCTGTGGAATGGGATGCAGTAGTACGTGCATTAGTTATGAATAAATTGAATAATAGAATTAAGATTGTTATCGCATCATCATTGCATATTGTCATCATTATTGAACAATGTTACCGCTATTGCTTACCGTTATTGCTATCGTTTATTGTTATTGTTATTTTTTTTTTTGAGGGGAAAAAATATTTTTTCTAAACTACCGAAGCCAAGAATCGAACCCAGGACCACAAAGAAAACCGCCCAAGGCACATGCCACTAGGCCGGATGCTACACACTGTTTATTGTTATTGTTATTGACCATCGTTATTGCGTTTGCATCGTTTTTGTCACTATTCATTGCTATCAATCCTATTGTTTTATTGAATTCATTGTTATATCGTTACTGCCATTGTTTCACTGCTTTCCTCTACTTGACGTCCTTGAATTGCTCTAAGGACATATTATTTTCTCATTTTAGATGAACAGCTTACAGGTAATCAAGGAGAATTTCCTGATGGATTGGGAGAACAACACTGGTGAAGGAATTGATAGCATCGTCGCTTATTTATTTATCGTTTATGTTATGGAGACCTAAATGAATGAATATTGTTATTATATTGTTTGTGGGCATTTGACCCAGAATTGTTACTTCTTCCATATTTGGTTTTATTATTGCTATTTCAAGTTTCAACTGATTTTGTTATTCATGTGATTATTCTTATATGCATGCATGGTTGTATCGCTGTCTTATTTATATTGTTGAGTTGAACAATAACAGCTTATGGATGATGCAAGTCATTTGCTGGGTCAATCTCATGCGCTTATGTTCCGTGTTTTTGGGAAGCGGGGCATGACACCCACACGCCAAGTCATCCCATGCACAGCACACCACTCCTTTCTTTCTCTTTCTTTCATTCATTTTTCATTTAATGCCATAATCATAAGCCCCATAATTCTCTTCTATAGGCTCCTTCATTTAATCCAATTATCCATAGCCCATAGAATTTCCTATAGGCCCACTCCAATATTCAATATATATCTCTTAATATTTCACCTATATACTCTACACAAATCTGGGGTGTTACATTCACCCCCTCTTAAGAATTCAGCATCCTCGCTGAATGCGGGATGTGCAATCTAGCACAGAATCACCTTTCTAGTTGAATGTAGACTGTATCCAGATCAAATACACATCGCTGCGATATAGGACTTTACGCATCTAATACACATCGCTGTCATACAGGTCTTACGTATCAAATATAAGATCTACATTCGGTGTCAAAAGTTAGCTCTGATACCATCTATAACGCCCCGTACCCAACTCGTACGCACACAAATAAATCCTAATCCACTGCCTACCACAGGCTGGCCTCACAAAAGGTGTCCGGACCATTCGGTGCCTTTTGATCATAGGCAACACTATATATTCTCTCACTTTAAGATCTACATTCGGTGTCAAAAGTTGGCTCTGATACCATCTATAACGCCCCGTACCCCACTCGTACGCACACAAATAAATCCTAATCCACTGCCTACCACAGGCTGGCCTCACAAAAGGTGTCCGGACCATTCGGTGCCTTTTGATCATAGGCAACACTATATATTCTCTCACTTTTCTCTCCTCCCCAACGATGTGGGACTAAACCTACCCCCACACAGCCACGTCATCCCATGCACTCACCACTCCTTTCTTTCTCTTTCTTTCATTCATTTTTCATTTAATGCCATAATCATAAGCCCCATAATTCTCTTCTATAGGCTCCTTCCTATAATCCAAATATCCATAGCCCATAGAATTTCCTATAGGCCCACTCCAATATTCAATATATATCTCTTAATATTACACCTATATAGTCTACACAAATCTGGGGTGTTACAAACTACCTCGGGCTTCTTCCTGGTGAGAGTTGCCACCTTGACGCTCGGTTTTGGGGCCGCCTCGGAGGGCCTGGAGGACCTTGTTCCTGAAATCCCAGAACTCGGCTCTCATGACGAGGACCTGTTTGTCGTGATCGCGAGGGGGTGGATTGTAACACAGCATATTTATAAGAGAAATATTAAAAGAGATATATATGAGTATTGGAGTGGGCATATAGAAAGTCTATGGGTTATATGGATTAATTGGATAAATAATGATGCTTACAGAGATGAATTATGGGGCTTAGAAAATAATGGGCATTAAATGAAGAAATGAAAGAAAGGGAAAGAGTAGAAAGTGGTTGTGTGCATGGGGGTGACGTGGCTGTGGCGTGGCTGTGTGTTTAGTCCCACATCGAAAATGTGAGTGAGAAAGAGAGAGAGTATAAATAGAATTTGCCTATGATCAAAGGTTACCAAATAGTCCGGACACCTTTTCTGAGTACGAGTTGGGCAGTGGATTAGGATTTAGTTGTGTACGTACGAGTTGGGTACAGGGCGTTACATGGATGGTCTCTCGGGGAGTGCCTCTGCTCTTGACCCCGAGAAGGGTGAATGTTGTGGGTTGGAGCCGGTTGGAGGAGGTGGCTCCAACCTTCGATTGGCTGTTGGTGCTGGAGGTCATCCACGGGATGTCGATGATTGATGTCCTAGCAAAGGTCATCTGCGACCGAGCGTGAAGTGCTCAGTCTAGGTTCTGGCAGACCCTCGACCTGCGACCTCCGAGACCCCTGTGCGTTCACGTGACTGTGAGAATGAGGGAGGTCGGCCTGACTTCCTGCCGTGAAAGCTCCCCTAGCTTTTGGAGCCATAAAGGGGGACGGCGGCCGGGTGAGATATGAACCTGTGATCAAGTCGGTATTTCTTTTTCCATAGACGATGCCAATCTGATGCTACTGATTTAGTGGTGGGAGCAACATAAGTGAGTTCTTATTATTTGTAACGGAAGAGACAGATCTCAACCACAGATCTGGATCTGAGATGAGGATTTTTTGGGGAGCGGGAGAAGGGGTGTTGCTAGTAGCTTGCCGCCCTGAGTACTTACAAAATGCAATGAGACACTGAGGGTGATCCCACCGATAGGCCCTCCGACGATCTAGTCAGACACTGAGTAAAAAGTGGAGCCAGGGTTTCAGAGGTGAAAAAGTCAGTACCTTGTAGAAGGGGGAGGGGATCTAGTCTTTATAGGCAGAGAAAAGGGTGCCTTAACCCTGATGGGTCGGGTTGACCCGTTTCTCTGTGGGCTGAACCAGCAGAAGGTCCGTTGGGTCCTCAGGCCTGATGATCTGAGATGAGTGAATTTTGAGGGGATCAGACAGCTCTGATCATGCTGGATTATTTACCCACTTCACTTACCATACAATGTGCACATACATTTGGCACGACCAATCACCAATGGACTAGGAACTCCTGAGTAGAAATGCCATTGACCAAAGCACGCCACATGAACATTTTAGCTGTACGGGATGCTACTACTTCCAAGAAATGAATAGCAATTTCATTTGGATTAACTCCATACATCTTGATTGCTTCATTGTACAGAACATGAAGTGAGCCATCCTGCAATAGAAAATCAAAACAAATAGGTTCATCATTTGTAACCATCATAGTGAAGGGGATTGTAATATCCCGGACGGATATTATATTTATAATAATTATTTTTTTTAACTAAAATATTTTCTATGGAAATTACTTGGTTTCACTAATAAAACTTACCTGTGAATATATACTAGTAAGTATATATGTGTGCTGTATTGGTTTTGTGCACTTGTTAAAAACCCTGTAAATTGCGTTTTTTAGAAAATTGACTGGAAAATCCCAGGCAGATATTAAAAATTATTATTTTATAATTATTTTATTTTTTTACTTTCATAATTGAAATATTTTTGGGGGATATTACCCGGTTTTGTTAATAAACATTACCAATGTATATATATATCAGTCTGTATACATCTGTGTTGTATCAAATTGGTACTGTAATCTTCCGAGCTGATAATAAAATTTATTTTATTATTATTTTCGGAATTAATTTATTTTTATGCGGATTGTGCGGTTTAACAAACGAAAATTATCGATATATATATATTAATATATATGTATGCGTATTGTACCGATTTTGTACGTTTGTACAAATCATGTAGTATGTGTTTTAGACAAATATATCTTATTTTTGTCATGATTAATCAAAGTTGGAGGGCTAGGATTTGTTTGGAGGCTTAAACCTAGGGTTTAGGATTAATTAGAGATACATAAGAGTTTAAATGGATTTCTACTGGAACCCTCTCCTCCACCTCACCCCTCCACCTCACCCCTCCACCTCATACCCTATATGGCTGGCCAAAATGACCCCAAGGGGGTTATTGCAAAATTCCTTAGCACATATGCACTCTCCACCCTCTCTTTTGTCCTATAAATACCCCTTCCCTTCACTCTTTGCCTCATTTACAAGAAAAAAAAAGAGAAAGGAAAAGAAAGAGAAGAAACCCTAAGTGTTCTTCATTTGGGGGTTTTCCATAAGAGTTCTTCATGGAAGGATGTAGTAGAAGCTAAGGAGGAAGGAGAAGGTATGCTTGGCTAGTTATTCCTACGAAGAATCAAGGTGGGGGTTCTCTACTTCACTTTGTTTTGTTTTTATTTCCTTTTATTTATGATTTGTTGTATGAGTAGAAAGAACCCATCTTTATGGTTAACTATTGTTCTATGTGAGTAAAGAACCCATCTTATGATGTCTTGCTGTTGTAGGATAAAAAGGACTCATCTTTATGATGGGTGTATGTATGTTTCTAAATAACTTGGACTAAATCCTAAGCATAAACAAGGTTGTAGGGATCAAAATGATCCCATGGAAATATTAATGGTAGAACTCAAATAAATGGCATAAAGATTGAGTCTTTAAGACTTTGTTGTGGTTATTTTTGCTAAACTAATAACTTGGACTAAATGGTTTGGGCATATGAGTAGTGTGAGTCTAGGAAGATCACATGAAAAGTTTGGCAGGAAGAACTCACTAAAGAACACATAAAGGTTGAATCTTTAACCTTGTTATGATTATGTTGTTATTATGGTTATTTTTGGACTATAACTACGAGCATATAAGATTAGTAAGTGAGAATGTTTGCACACCCATTTTGGGGTTGTAAAACTCGACTAAGCTATTTTAAAGATAAGTCTTTTGTTTTATATTGCTCTCTACTTTGTTAAAAGATCAATCTTTACTAGGCCTAGTTCATAAAAAGTGGACTTGTTGTATGTTGTTTTCCTACCATGTTATACATCAAGTCCTTACTAATTTTAGTTCATAAATGATAAATCTTTTAGTAGTTGTTGTATGTTTACTTTCATACTTGTTAAAAATCAAGTCCTTGGTGAATCTAGTTCTTGAAAGATTAAGCTTGTATTTTGCTTCTAGATTGTAAAAGATTAGTTCTTTTATAGCATGTCTATTTTGCTTTTATGATAGAAAGGACTACTTCTTTTCTTATTGTACGTAGGAACTTGTAGGTCGAAGAAAAGTGGGTTTGTAAAATGTAGGATTTTGTAGATTCAATATATGTAGTTTTTGGTAATAAGTAGGAACTTGTAGATTTGATAAAATTAGATTTTTTGTAATAAGTAGATAGTTGTATTTCATAAAAGGAGTAGTCTTTGTAATAATTTAGATAAAGTCTTTAGTAGCATGCTCTAAATTATTCTGGGTTGCTAGAAGACCCATGCTTGGTTTGTTGTAGTAAGAAACCCATCATGCTTGAGATGTAGTAAAGAAACCATGCTTAAGTTGTAGTAAAGAATTCATGCTTAAGTTGTTGTAGTAAAGAACCCATGCTTAAGTTGTATACCATGCTTGAGTTGTTGTAGGTTGTTGTAGTAAGAACCCTATGCATAAGTCGTACACCATGCTTGAGTTGTTGTAGTAAGGAATTCATGCTTGAGTTTATATGTGTAGTTATTCTAGATTCAAAAGAAACCATTCATGCTTGTATAAGTGTTCTAGTCTCAAAAAAGAACACATGAACCATGCTTGAGTTGCTATTGTAGTAAAAGAATCGAAAAGAACACATGAACCATGCTTGAGTATGTGTAGTTGTTCTAAGATTCAAAGGACCCATGCTTGAGTTGTTGTAGTAAGAAACCCATCATGCTTGAGATGTAGTAAAGAAACCATGCTTAAGTTGTAGTAAAGAATTCATGCTTAAGTTGTTGTAGCAAAGAATTCATGCTTAAGTTGTTGTAGTAAAGAACCCATGCTTAAGTTGTATACCATACTTGAGTTGTTGTAGGTTGTTGTAGTAAGAAGCCCATGCTTAAGTCGCATACCATGCTTGATTTGTTGTAGTAAAGAATTCATGCTTGAGTTGTAGTAAAGAATCATGCTTAAGTTGTAGTAAAGATTCATGCTTGAGTTATATGTAGAACCCATGCTTGAGTTGTTGTAGTAAAGAAACCCATCATGCTTAAGATGTAGTAAAGAAATCATGCTTAAGTTGTTGTAGTAAAGAAACTCATCATGCTTGAGATGTAGTAAAGAAACCATGCTTAAGTTGTTGTTGTAAAGAAACCCATCATGCTTGAGTTTTTGTAGAAAGAACCCATGCTTGAGTGATTGTACTTGTTCTAGTAAAGAACCCATGCTTGAGTTATTGTAGTTTTTCTAGTAAAGAACTCATGCTTGAGTTTGTATGGTTGTTTTAGATTCAAAAGAATCTATGCATGTTTAAGTTATATGTTGTAGTGGTTTTAATTAAATTCTAAAAGGAACCCATGAGTTTAGCTTGCATGCTAATCCAATTAAATTATTGAAATGAACCCATGTTCCATATTTGTTCTAGTTCGATTTTATGAAGAAACCCATGAAACTAGCTCCATGATAGTTCTAGCTCGAATTGGTAAGGAACCCATGCATTTAGGTTCTAGGTGGTTCTAGCTTAATCTTGAGAAGGAACCCACGAACCTAGTCGCATGTTATCCTAGTTCAAATTTGGGAAAAAGAACCCATGAATTCTAGTTGTATGTGGTTCTAATTGAAATTGGGCCATATGATGTGAACATGCTTCATCTTCAATATATGGGTAATAATAGTTGGGAAAGTCACTAGTATTGTTAGCTCGATAAAAGCTCGTCTAGGGTCGTATAGTTATCCTAGGGGTCATCGACCATCAAGACTCGCAACTTACCACCTTGAAAACTGTGGATAAATCACATCTCGAGCACCGACGGATCTTAACTGACGTGGGTTGATCGCGGATCGAGAATGTTGACGAGATCCGAGTTAGGGGTAGTGATGAGTAAGGGAGATCCCGTCACAGGTGTGATAGGCCATGAGTTGGATCGGGATAATCTTAAGAAAGTTCTTATTGAAAACCCCGTGGGATTGTTTAGGTTTAGTGACATTGTTAGGCTAGTAACTTATGGCTATTACTACTTAACCTTTACTTATTATCATTTTTCGCCGAAGGGAAAGATTTGGTGTTAAGGGTGATACCTTATGATCCGACCTGTCCTATAGGGCCGACACTAGACAGTGTTATTGAGTTTTACCCTTCTTGTCAAAGGGATACGGTCTGTGCCTTCTCACGAGTTGGGAGCACGGGATTCGTATCTCGTCTGTTAATTTCTAAAGTGCCTTGATAAGCGGAAGCGATTCTTGTCGGAGCTAGGGAGATGGACCCCCGGAACTCCGTCATGTCTTATATCTAAGGGCGAGAAGCCATAGACTACGGTCTGACTAGGGGGCCACAGGGGATGCTTCCAGCTAACCTGCGACTGCGAAAACTCTAAAGATTCGTCAGATATTTGAGTGAGGTCCGGTATGCCTGGCGGGATTAGACCGTTTCAGAGCAACCTCATCAGTCACGTCGTATCTTCAGAAACAAGTCGAGTACAAGAGTAGAATTCATGATGCGGGTTCAAATCCTTATATATGAAGAAACGGCTTGATATGGGGCGTATGTAGTATGAGCTGCATACTATTCCAGTTTCTTGCTTGCATTAGAATAAGTGTATCATTGCGTTAGTTAATCTTGCATTAGAGTCTAAGTCATAGCATACACTGACACATCAATTATATATATACATGTTTCTCTTTTCATCAATCTGTTTGCTTAAGTGGAGAATCACTGCTAGTCATCAGCCTTAAAACGTCAGTATATATATTGACTTCCCCATTTCAATAGGTACTCTACAGGTACAGGATTCAGGATGACTCAAGGTGAGAGAAGAAAAGTCGATTTTATTTTTCGCTGTAATATATGTTGTTTACTATCGTTCCATTTGTAACAATTGTTGTAATTTATTTTATGTTGGGAAGCATCCAAGTGAAATACCAAGTGTTGTTCTTTATTTATTATACTCTGATGTAAATTTGTTGAAAGTTGTAACACTTGGGCTTTTAAAGATATTATTGTAACACTGATGTAAT
This sequence comes from Hemerocallis citrina, assembly GCA_017893485.1. Classification (NCBI taxonomy): domain Eukaryota; kingdom Viridiplantae; phylum Streptophyta; class Magnoliopsida; order Asparagales; family Asphodelaceae; genus Hemerocallis; species Hemerocallis citrina. The sequence continues at coordinate 176,984,328 of CM030361.1, forward strand.
GTATTGCAGTTTATAACATTCGGACTTGTAATACATTTGTGTTGAATAAAAAGTTTTAAATTTTCGTATTTTTCTGTGTATTGTGACTAATTGAACGAAAAATTCTGGCTTATGTCACGGTTTCCCAGTGTATGAAAATCGGGACGCTACAGGGATAGACTTGATACTACTAACTAAGCATTGTGGTAACATAGCCAATATTCGATTGAGGTCCCATTCACGGAACGGAGTAATAAAATTTGCAACACACTAAGATGGAGTGAGAACATGAAGCTTAATGATATAGGCCGATATACACAGAGGAAACTCCTCAACCTAGCTATTACGTGAGCAAAATACTACGGCCATCGCCGACTGCCCATTGGAAACCCATACAGAGCACATGCTTCCCCACACATAAGGCTTTCCATGAAGATGAGCCACTAGTTGGATAACTTAACTCCCATGAATATTGAGGGAGCTTGTACTTAAGATCAAGGAACTTTGACAATATGGACTCTGGTGTACTGAATATTGTTGCCAAAGTCTTAGCCATCACCATCTCTTAGAGAATGGGAAAATGGCGAAGCCCCAAACCTCCCATATCTACCGGCTTACACATCACATCCCATGGCATCATGGCCATTCCCCGCTAATGGCTAACCATCACTTTTTGACCATAAGAACCTATAATCCTTTTCACTTCGCTCAATGACCAACCTTGGAACCCAACCATGTGAAAGCACAGTAACGGTAAGGCTTGGATCACAAACTTGATTAAAATCACCTTCCCTGCAAGCAAAAGGGAACTAGCTTTCCATCTCGCAAAATGGCTCTGCACTCTTTCTAGAATATCATGAAAGTTCGAAGACTGGACTCGGCAGTGACTTATGTGGACACCCAAATATTTGAGAGGAGAGTATCCCAATTCCATGTTCAAAATTCTCAAGCACTTATGTCTAGTTGATCACCTAACACCCTCATCCACATAACAGTTTGATTTTGAATAGTTAATTAGTTAACCACTATATAAGCAATAATCATCAAGGATCTCCTTAATTACTTTACACTCAAATGTTTTAGAACTTGCAAAGACTCAATTGAAAATCCTCTCTACTAGAGCGAACACCAGAGTGCAAACAACAACTCACTTAATGATCGAGCATATGACTAAGAACTTCGGCGCACAAAATGAAAAGATAAGGATAGAGTAGGCAACCTTGCCTAAGACCCATCGATGAGAAAAACCACTCAGCAGGGTGAACCGCTGACTAATACCGAGAATTCCAAATTAGTGGCGCATGCCCGAATCCAACTCACAGATTGGCTCAAAAGTTCAAACTGAAGAAGGATCATTTCTGTAATGCCCTGAATTCTAGACACATAATTCGTAGCAAAACATGATCTTTTACTTCAAATTCGTACAAATTTACAAGGAATTTCAAACTTTTTTATTACAACAAGTTTTTTACAACAGCACAGCGGAAATAAAATGAGTACAATACAATTTACAACAATAAGAATTCTTCAATCTTGAAACTTCTCATCATAGTGACCTTAAGTCCATGCCAAGTCCAATTCTGTAGCTAGAAAACTGTGGGCACGTTAGTTGAATACAACTGACGCAATGCTATAATACAACGATCTCATTAACTTAGCAATCACGAACTTGAATGCAAAAAGAGAAAATGTGACTATCTTAAGCATGTCAGTGTATGAAATAAACTTAATGCCTAATGCAGACTTTACTCTACGATGACACTAATGTATACTTGTTCGGATTCTATGCATCACATACTACATAGGTCTAAGAGAAAGCACCTACGTACTCCACATTAAAGGGTTAAATTCCTCGCCATGCAACCTACTACTATGACTACTACAAGGTTTAGACACTCTGCAAGTATTGGTTATCGCCCCAGAATACTGGAGATCAATCCCGCTCCGTGGATCATTCTGTGGCCTATTTTATCCATTGTTCTGGAATACTGGGGATTGTCTCACTCCGCGAGTCATTTTGGAATCCTCATCGCACAAATGCCCTATGAGCGGCGTCGCTCTCGTCCCGGAATACTGGAGATCATTCCCACTCCATGGATCATTATGTGGCCTATTTCATCCATCGTCCCGAAATACTAGGGACTGTCTCACTCCGAGGATCATTCTGGAGTCCATAACTCATGTTTGCTCTTATTTCATCATATCTCCAACTAGTGCATGTCCTTTAAGTTTAAATTATAGTTATTAAGACCTACAGTTCGCTTACCCACTGGGTTTAGACAAAACACTGAGAAAGTTAGCCTACACTGGCTACTCCTCAAGAGAAAGTCACTTCTCAAATTTCATATATCACAACTGCTGGTATTCTGGGTCCTGCTCACTCAAGAACAAACAACCATCTCAGAAGAGACCACATAAGTTACATCTAACCTCATCATGTACAACTCATTATTATTCATAATATTCTTCTTTATTCATTTCCTTAGGTTGATCAACCATGAAGTAACCAACTTCAAATGACAATTCAATCAATTATAATCCTTGTAGACAACTCCAACTATTCACTTCAACAATATTCAATGTCTTTTTAATTAATAGAAACTTGTCGTGCATTTCTACATTCCAAATACAATTTTTAATGCAAAATTCTTTAAGATTAAAACAACTAGAAATTCCGTATTTCAATCTCACAATTATATGTTCATTTTATTATAATCCATCTCAACCATTTGCTTAATTCAATGAATTAATATCCATAAAATTTTACAAAGATGGGTCTAAATTTGTATTCTACTTTTAATGATAATCCCCTTTTTATTGGAATTCAAAAGTTCTTCAAGTACATTATTTAATGTGAATATCATCTCAAATTCCCACAAATATATCTTTAAAAAATACTGTGGAATTATTTCTAAACTTTCAATAAATTTTTTGTGTGAATATTATCACATTTTCCCTAAGTTTTATAACATGATAAACCCATTAGAATAGATGAAAATGGAATTGGGTATGGCCGGGATCAAACCCGAGACCAGTCAGCCAACCCGCAAGCCCCCAACCGCTAGGCCGCTCACGGCTTTGAGCAAAAGCCCCTTCAGTACTTTATATACTTCATCTACTGTAAATCTATACAAATAAAATTTTGTGAAAAAAACTGAGCCTCCCAAGACTCGAACCCACGACCCAAACCACTGTACACAGCGCCCAAGACTCGCACCAAGACAAGTACACCCAAGGTCGATCTCTGATTATATATGGATTAAAATCCTTTTATCTCAATTCTCTGTTTCCAAATCTTCTTTAATAAAATTGTTGATTTCTAATTTGCTATACCTTAATCTTTCTAATAACTTCCAGAATTTAATTTTCCCAAAATTATGTGTGTTAGCACAGAATAAATTCTTATAATTATTTATCCTCTAAATATAATGAAATCCAACTCCCAATTTGTATAATTTGTTCATATTTCTACAATTTGAATTGTATCAATTTTTACTACTTATCCAACTAGATTCTTGAGAAATGTTACACTATTATAATGTATTTAATACCAATGGTTTCTTTTTATGAAATTCTCAGCATCTAAGAATTTATAAAAACTACTACACATACATTAATCAAATTTGTCAACTACATGATTAATTTAACATTTACTAATTAGATTTCTAGGGGATTTGTCCCCACATAAAACTCATTAATTACTACTTTCACATCTTTTAACTAACATGAACATTTGTTAACATATTGGAAGTCACAAGCATCTACTCAACACATATTAATTATACTAATGATGCACAATCAACACATCAAACTAAATTTAGCAACTACTCATGGTAAAATTAAGCACACAATCTACAAAATTAGAAGGTAATAAGAACACCCACATATTAGAAGAATTCCTAGCAAATATGAACTCCTAGAAAAGCCCCCCAACCTCCTCGAAATCCGTACCCAAGAGAAGAACCAACATGAGAATTTCGGCAGCAAGCAACATGAACACACTTTTTCATTTCATTTTGTCTTGTTGTTTTGAAATGGGATGAGGTGGGGTTTTAAAATAGGATTAATTAATTTAATGGGGATTTAATTAATTACCCACTAACCCAATTAACCACCCACTAACATAACTTCACTCTCTCCTCACTCACCATCATGGGCCCGACCACGCTTCATGTGCACAAACACGTGCATGTGCACCCTATGTGCACACTACTACTCATATAAATTCTATTATTAATTGTTATTAAATTAGATGTTGGTGTATGTTACACATGACAAGTGTACTAGATTTTTAAATGTCATTTAAGTGTATAGATAATCATGGGCCTCAATTTGTAATTAATTTTTAGTGGGCTTCAAAAGTGCATTTAGGCCTAATGGGTTTAATTAAAAATAAATCATACAATTTGACTAACAAAATGAGAAGAAAATTATTCATGACTCAAGAAAATTTTAGGAATAAAATGTGCATAAAAATTTTACGTGCAATGTGCGTATCAATACAAAAATAAATTTGAGAGAATGAAAAGCAGTTAAAATACAAAATACGTAGAAAATGTATATTAATAATTTTACGGATATTCCACGTAATAGTAAAACATATGTAATCGACACGTGTATTGAAAGCGCGTGCGATGTACGTAAAAACAAAAAGATTAAAATAAATGTCTGAGTTGGCTCAAAATATGATGAAAATAAATTTTTAGATGACGGAAAATATATAATTAATCGAAATACAAAATACGTAAATATTTATATAAAAATACGTTACGGATATTACTAGTAACAATACGAAATACCTGTGCGTAACACATGTGGAGCAAAATTGTCATAACTCAATTTTGCGGGGTGTTGCAATTTCAAGAAAATATAATCTAACTCTATCATAATTCCTTTCCATGTCACGTTTAATTGCTATGAATTCAGAAGACGACTTATGCTTTCCCAAAGAGTGAAAAGCTTCGTAAGCCATGAAAACATTGTCAGAGATGGATGGGCCAACGACGAAAGCACCTTGTTTACTGGATATCAATTAAACAAGTTCCAATTTATGGTGATTCTCCAATAATTTAGAGCATTCCCAATGGGTCTGTAAAACCCCTCCCCATCACCAAATTTGTGAAAAACCCCCTCCAATCGATCCGTAAAGGTGTAACCCAATCGGCAATAATTTTGCCGATGAAGAAATGGAACCACATGAATGCGGTTCCATTCCAAAACCGCATGAATGCGGTTCCATTCCAAAACCACATAGTTGGTTTATTTTGCAAAAACCCTCTCCCCTAATTTAAAATTGTATTATATAAAAATTCCTTTGTTTAATTTATTTCTTTGAACTATTTTAATTATTTTATTTGTAGATAATAATAGACAAGAATTATACTATTGTTAATTTTTCAACGAGATCTGTAATATGAGATCAATATTGGATATCTTCCTAATTTTTCAATGAGATCTTTCTTGGTAAGTGTATTATCTATTTTTAATTAATTGTATTATAACTTTTTAATTATTTATATATTATCTTTTTGCATTAAAAAAATTTCTTTTGTGCAAAAAAAATTTACAAATTTTTTTTTTGAAATCCCAAAATGGAGTACCATTGGAGTACCCCATTTCAAACCCCAAATCAAAATGGCATATTCTAAAGAATATGCCAAAATAGAACCCCAAAATAGGATGGAGATGGGGTTTCATTGGGAATGCTCTTAGACATTATCTAGTACAAAAATTGCGAAGACTTGCAGGCCTAGAGTCTTTAGTTTTGATAGGAGTCTTCACATTAGGGAGGAGAGTGATGAAAGTTGCCTTCCACTGCAACGGAATGAAGGATGTGGTCAAACAATTATGAGTACCGAATACTACATTAGCACCCACAATCAATCAATGCCACTTATAAAAGAGACTCAATACCACTTATAAAAAGAGACTTGGGAAGTTGTCAGGACGTGGAGACTTTTTAGAAAGCATAGACTTAACAACGTACCATATCTCATCTCGAGCGAAACACGAAGGAAGGGGATGCGCTTTCAAACTCCAAGATGGTCAATGAGAGGGATGTCAATTAAGTCATGAGATTCAAGGTGAAGGGTCCACTTATCCTTAAAATAGAGAAAGAAACAATCTGCCACTACTTACCCCCAAATATTTCAACTCCATCAAGTTCCTGGACCTTGTCAATGAAATTCATTGAGCGGCGAACCATTGTGATACAATGAAAGGAGTTTTTATCGCCCCTCTTTAATCCACTCAACATTGGACTTTTGATGCTAGTATTTCTTGTGTAATGTGAGGTTATTGTGAAGTTCACATGTCTTTTCACGAAGTAGGTGCTGTTGGATATATTGATATATTCTCTTTATATAAATATTGCATGTGCATATGAGTAACATGTGTATTGAACGTACAATTAATTGGATATTGGAATACGGGTTTGTGGGCTCATAACCATATACCCAAACCAGTATTAAGGAATAAATACTGGCTTGTGATAGCAGTCTAGGTATTCTAATTTTCATACCTAGGATGAATATCTCAAGCAACTTAGATCTAGATATTAACCCTAATTCCCAATTGTTAATTTCTCACAAAACCTACCAATCTTGAGATATTATTAATCAATTTGTGAGATTAAGAGAGAGGAAATCCTCACCGTACGTCGTTCTCCATCTCCAGTGTCTACTCCCACCGCTGCCGCCGGAGTCGCTGACGCGCTGTAGCCAACACCCACGACCACCGATGGGCGACGCCTCCATGGGCGTCACCGTCAATGGACGCAGCCACCGCACCTGACGTCGTTGGGCGCGAGCCGCCGCCTCCACCGACGCCCCTGCCGTCGCTGGGTGCGAGCCGCCGAAGGTCGCCGAACCCGCCGTCTAGTCTATGTTGCCTCATTACCCACCTTCATCTTCATTGATCTTCATGTGAGATAAAAGGAGAAGAAGGAGACATCTCAGATCCAAAATTTGATTTTTTCGATTGGTAGATTATGGTGTTCAGTGTTCGGGTTGAAGAGGGGATCCTGGCAGTTGAGTTTGACCAGATCTGACCAAACAAGAATTTTCATTGGTTGAGAATTTGGTGTTTGGTGTTTGGGTGGTTAGAGCAGATCCAGATTCAGATCCAGTCCAACAGTTGTTCTATTGGTTGGAGATTGTTGTTTGGTGTTTGGACTATTGGAGCAGATCCAGATTCAGATCCAGTCCAACAACTACTCTATTGGTTGGAGACTTGTTGTTTGGTGTTTGGACTGTTGAATCAGATCTGGATCTAACTAGTGGAGACAATCCATTGTGTATTGTTTTGTATTCCGTGTTTGGGGAGAATACTGGATCTACTGCAATATACTTCCAATTCAGATCTAAATTAAAGATAAGTTCCTTACCCAATTTTAAATTATTATTTAATTATTTATTTGAATTTTGTTGCTGAGTGCTAAAGTTCAAAACCGTATTAAGCATTGTTTAGTTAAATACAAATCTAAATAACTGCTTTGGCTATGTGCTATGGATCAAATATTTATTTTGGTAAATTATAGGCGTTGACTATAAAATTGAATCTCCAATTAAATTGTTGTGAATAAGATTGTGCTAATAATTTGTTTAATTGGCTAATCTTTAATGATTTGATGAATGTAGGAACTTCAAAGTTACTTACAAATTGTGTGTATTTGGAGACGATGGATTTGTATCACGGTATGATAAGTCTGCACCACGCAGCCTTCTCCATCGAATTTGGAAAACACTTCTAACTTGAAGTGTCGGTATGATCTACTCTAATCTTTTTTTAGTATTTTTCATGTAATGAATGTGTTAATGTTTTGTGCGTTTGATCATATGATTGAGAGTTTTAGATCATAGTTATTCTCGCTTTGAAAACTAGCATATTTAGGGTTGTTAAGTATTTTATCATACTATGTGTATAGATATTTTGACAAATCCATTGTTTGCAGTTTGTGTGAGATCATATATTTGCTTCTCTAATAAAATAAAATAATTTTTTTTGATGTATAAAATGTATAACAAATATCTGTAACTTAGGAGAGAGCATCTCTTAATGTAGAATATGACTCTATTAGTTACGTTTTGTTCTTTCTCGTTCATTGTACTGCGTGTGCAAAGTTGAATTATAGCATGTTAGTCAATATCTCATTTAGCGTCATAAAGATGATGAAGAACCAATAGAGGAAAGAACTCTTCGCTCAATATGTTTGAGCATGTGGACATTGTTAGAATCACTAGAGAAAGCAAATAGTTTTGTAAAATGTGATAGAGTAATTTTGTATTAACTCTTATAAGGTGCATAAACTGTCAATCGCATGTATAAATTGAGTTTAACAAATGAGACAATTAATAATAATATTTCTAATTGTGTTCTTGAACATAGCATAATTGGCTAGGATTTGCGAACTATATATTCAATTGTTTGTGAGAAAATATGATCTAATTATCAAAACTGTGGGGGAAATGGAATTAAAAGTTAGTGAGTAAAAAGTTTTAACATCCAAGTTGTTTTGAAATTTAGAATCACTATGAACTATATATTAAATTATTTGTTCTTGTTAAAACTTATAATTCTACTAAATGACACTTCATTAAATATGACAAATATGAAGTTTGAATTCAGATTTTGATCACTAGAAAATCATTTTGTATGGTCTCTAGGAGTTCACAACCTTTTAAGTAAATACATTCTGATACTTGTGATCTCAGTAGCTTTGTGACTATGTGAGATAATTATTGGTTAGAAGTATTTTAATCGCTTTTGTATATGATTAATATAAGTCTGTCATATATATGAAGAATGAAGCACTTGTTATTCTTAATGAATTAAAAATTATAGTTAAATGCTAAAAATCAAGGGTTCAGATTTGACAGAGGTGGTGAATATATTTTAACAATTTAAGAGAAGTTTGCATTTGGCATAATCTCTACTGCACTCTACTTACAACAGTTAAACGATATTGATAAAAGTTAGAATCAAACACTGAGTGAAATGTTGAATTCTATATTATTAACTGTTGTTTGACTTGTGTAATTATGAGTGATGTTGTGTTGTTAATCATATTTCTAATGTGTTACTACACTCTAAATTGAATACACCTTGTAAATCATGGCATGAAAACACAAATAATTTTATTAAAGTAAAATTTTGTGTTGTGATACATTTGTTAGAGTACGAAGGCCTAAAGTAGGACTTACAAAAAATATTTGTGTGTTTAGAAAGTGAAGAATGTAGTTCTGTAGACAGATGTTGGATCTATCTAATTTATGTTAGAAGAATCTAGACTTACAGAGTTCTTTAAGGATATGTTTATCAAAGATAAATGTATGAAATAATCTAGTCCTACAGACACGTTCAATGATTCACAGTTGGAATCAAGAACCAGCCTTACTGACACTTAAAAACCTAAATAAAAAATGAGCTAAAAAGAGTATTTAGTAGACAATGAAATGATTTTGTGTCATACAATAATACTTTAATTTAGTTGATCTACTGAAAGGGGTTAAAATTACAGTAAGTAAGTGGGGTTTTGTAGAAGAAACTTAATTTTGATTGTTCATTAGCAATTTTAATGCTTTTTAGTAGCTAACAGATTGACTGCAAAAATTGGGGTAGATTTATTTGATGTCTACTCACATATTTGTCATATTGCTACAATAAGTATTCTTCTTACCCATATACCTATTGAAAATTCTTTCATTCATAAAGGATATTTAAAAGTTTTGTACTTGATGTTTTGTACTGAACAGTTTTGTACTGGAAAATTTTGAACTAATATGTTTAGTGAACAAGATTTATAATTTAGTAAAATCATTGTATGTTCTTAAAACATGTATAACCGACAAATAAATAATTTGAAATTTTTGAAAAAGCCTAGTAATGAATCAAGTAATTCAGATCAGTGCCTTCAACTTTGTGGTGTGTCAAATATAGTGGCTATTATTTACTTATTTTGTTGACATGCATGTTCGTGGAAGTGACATCTCTATTACAAATGAAGTTAAAATTTATGCTATCCAAAGAATTCAACATGAAAACCTAGGTACTGTGGACACCATAGGTATAAGGGTGAGTTTTCAGTTGGTAAGGAATAACTCTTAGTCAAACTCATCAAATCAAAATGTGTTTCAAAAGTGGGGATATAGTGATTGAAAGTGTGTTTTGAAACACCTTATGATTATGATAAAAGATTGACACCTAATGATGATGTAACTATGAGATAAGTAGATCATTCTAAAGGAATTGACAGTCTCATGTATACAAAGATCTGTACTAGAGTAGACATAGCCTTTGAGGTAGGTATGATCTGCAGATTCATCAATAATCCCATACACATTTGAGTGCCCTTAAGAGGCTAATGAGATACCTGAGTGATATTCAAGTGTTTGCTTTGTGTTACTCTAGTCATTCTTCGAATGAATGGCTGATCTGATGCATTATGATGCTCTGAATTTAGAGAAAGTCGATAGCTAGTACATATGTGTTTACACTAGGAGATATAGAAATGTTATGGAAACAAAAAACAAACAGGCACTGTTCTATCATCCATGAAATCAGACATCTATGTGTTATTCTCTGTAGGGAAAAGGCTGAGTGGATTGAAGAAATTATTGCTAGTTATCCATTAAAGAAGTTTAAGTAACTCTTTAATTGTGTTATGCGACTATCAAGCTACAATGCACTGTAGTTCATAACTCACTCTATAATAGTAAGAGGAGTATATTAAGGCTGAAAGAAGTCTAGTTGAACTTTCTCATAAATAAAGTGCAATTGCGACAAGTATGGCTAATGCTCTTGCTAAGAAACTTGAAAGTGATCTAATTATCAAAACTGTGGGGAAAATATAGTTGAAAGCTACTGAGTCAAAGCTTTAACATCCTAACTGTTTTGAAATTTAGAATCCAATTGGAGTCACAGAGAAGTTCAAACTTAAGCATCAATTTTAGGCAGTTGACATGTTTTAGATAATTTTGATGATTCCACATAAATTCCACAAATAATCATATTATTCTAATACGAAACATGAAAACTTGTCGATGTGTTTCCGATGATTAAATTGTTTTAAATATCATTCTAATTTTGATGATATGTCTTTTATGGATACGTGTTTCAATCTAATTTTGATAATTTAATATTAAACCATGATTGAAATGGCAGTCTTTTCATTCCAATATGAAACATAGTATGGTTCTTGTGTGGAAACTATAAAAATTTATATTCTTTATTTAGTTAAAGAAACTTGATTGTGATGCTTGCGTTACATTTTTTCTAAACTAATTATGAATTGTACTAAGTTCTTTTGTGGAACTAGATACTTTGTGAAATTCGTTCGAATTCTTAGAGATGTGTCTCTTGATATTCTTGTTTTTAATAAGCTAGTAAAGATGGAAGAGTTGAATCTGTCAACATAGATTTCGAAAATAATAATTTGCTCAAAATGGAGGAGTAAACATAAAGCAGCGTGCAAGGATAGAGTTTCAGTTTATTTCTTTCGAGAATAAATTAGTCACTTGCTTGGTAAGACTTCTGTTGAGTTTAGGACTCTTGTGTTCATGAGCTTAAAACTCATATTTTGTTCTTGAAGTTTATTTGCTTTGTTTGATTTTGAAACTATGACAGATTATTCCAGTTGGTTTAGTCTTTGTTAACTATTCTGAATTAGATATGGTTTGGAACTATTTAATTATATTGGTTTAGTCTTGATTGAACTATTCAGATTTATAATTATATTGGCTCTTATGAAACGATACCTTTATGATGCTTTTCATTTTTATGGACTGCTATCAGCCAGTCAGTTTTATACTGAACTGATGAGATAATCCTATACTTTATATATTGAAAATATAAGAGGAGATTGTTGGATATATTGGTATATTTTCTCTATATAAATAGAGCATGTGCATATGAGTAACACGTGTATTGAACGTACAATTGATTGGATATTGGAACGCGGGTTTGTGGGCTTATAACCTGATACCCAAACCAGTATTTAGGAATAAATATTGGCTTGTGATAGCAGTCTAGGTATTCCAATTTTGATACCTAGGGTGAATATCTCAAGCAACTTAGATCTAGATATTAACCCTAATTCCCAATTGTTAATTTCTCACAAAACCTATGTGCTCCTCAATTGTTTGAGAGAAGTTGCACTCTTACTAAATTGATGTTGATATACCTTATCTTTAAGAGCTTTACGTTTGACAAAAATAATACCCACTGTCTCTTTACTGCAATTACAAAGTGCCTCACAAAAATATTACTTCACTTTCTTTGACTCCCTAGCTAAGTTAGTTAACCTCAATTCAGTTATTCTCTTCCATGAAAACAATGTATACTCTCCTCCCTCCCCTCCAACACCAGCGACCCTCCACTTCCCTGACTAAGGCACTTTGTCATTGATGATATCTTCCTCCAACCCCACCCCCCACCCCAAGTGTTGAATCGCTGATATCTTGGAAGGTGAGACCATCTCTCATCGATCGACAACCAACCCAGTAATGTTGGCCAACGCCCAACACCATACAAGCCATCAGCCCCGCTACAACATCTGAGAGTCTATGCCCAAGGTGGCGGCTCCTCTCATGGGTTCAATTGTGAGGAGTCTTGATGCAGCGGGGAAGGAGAATGTTGGTGTATACCCTAGTGGCCAGTTGTGTATTGACATTACCAGTTTACATTGTATCATGACATTTATTTCCTATTGAGGCAATTTATTTATTGTGAATTAAATGAACATAATAAAGTCTTTGGAATAGTAAGTTCAATGTCATGGGATATCAAGTGCATGACTTGATTGTAAGATCCTATTGGCTGAAATCAGAACACTATTATTAAATTTTTCTAGTCAAGTATTATTGTGAATTAGGACAACGATAATACATAGAAACTAGTGTGTGCGTAGACTGATGACCATTCTCACGGGTCATGGATATGAGATATCAATTCTTCACATGGGTACATATTAGAGTAATAATATACTGGACTGACCCACCATGAGAATGTTGCATTGATCGTTATGTGGGTGTCATAAGCGGTTCTCACAATGACCATGGTGTACGTAGTTCTTTGACTTTAAGTTACTACGGTTCCCTACATGACAAGTTATTTGTTTTAATGTCGTCAAACGTTGCCTGTAATAAGGTGATTATAAAGTCGACTATTGGATAACTACAAATCATGTGGAGGGATGTGAGTGACTTAGAAAGGATTTGTCCCTCCTACATAATAGGAGTGATATCTACGGGTTCCTTGATTGAGTGAGACTACAAAATGCATGGCCATACTCAAATGAGTCAATATTAGATATTAAGCTCATTTGTTCTAGTAAGTCTACTCGGACATCAAGAAACCAAAGATTGAACCATACAATGGTGACACGCTCTATACCTTGTGGTCAATTAAGATATCTGGACAAAAGGATTATACTACATGGTAACATTGGTGATAGATAGGTTATGTCAAATCAATGGCATTTTCGTTACTTGAGTACAGCAATGTATAGCTAGTTAGCGTTCATTATTTGTAACACTAGAATATGATTTTAGTATATCTGTCAATGTAATAGGAACCTACATGGTCACACACTTAGAATGGATCGAAATTGAAATTTAAATTCATGAGATGAATTTAATTGGGAATCCTAGTAAAACTTGGACTCCTGACATGGTTGGGTAATTAATTAGATTAAATGAGACAACTAATGTTAGAAGGCCCACACACAAATCTGACCCAGGTCAAGTTGTGAGTCCAATCGCTTCACCACTCTCTTAGGGTTGATTTTCTGCACGTATATATACGATATAATTCTGTGAAAAAGACACATGAAAAAACTCTAGTCGTCACAAAAACTGTGAGAGAGAGAAAGAGACCGTGAGGAACATCTCCTTCCTACAATTAGCACCATGACGTGAGAGAGAGTTTGATTTGATCTGTTCGTGTGGATAGCATATTTTGGAGACACCATATCCATCTTTAAGGTATAACTCTTAAACATGATTTATGGTTTGTGAATGAATCCATGGCTAGATTTCGATATTTTGTTATTTTTTTGCTGTGTATTTAATTTATGATTGCCCTCAAAACCTAACAGGTGGACTTCCTATAAAAGTGGCACAGAGCCATCGTAACGCAGTTAAGGCCTCCTTGCGGTAAAACAACTCCCAATTCCTCCCCTAACTGTCCAAACGATGCCACACCCTGCTCCCAAAAAACGTAATAGCCATGCTCACCAGAAAACCCAAGACCATCTTCTACTTGTGCCATCTCCCACCACATCACACCCACTCCTCCAACTAGACCTTCGAATTCATCTCGTGATAAGGGTCCTCTCGTCAAGTTGATCCGGTTGATGCAGATGCCATCGAAGGCAGAGGAGAGACTTGGATTAAATTTAAAGGGAAAACGAACAGGAAGAGCCAAAAAGAAGTGAAGGTCGGTCGTAACTCCAATCTTGACCGCCAAAAACTGAAAAGGAAGCTTTGGAAGGTCAAGGGCACCCAAACCATGTTTGAGGTATTTCTTAGAAGAACACGTGAGAGAAGATTGCTCGTCCCACAGGTGCACACTTTGGGGCCACTGTTCGTTTCATTGTGAGGTGCTCTTTGATGCCAAGGAAGAAGGTTTGAGAGTACGAAGGGGCTTCTCTCTGGATGACCCTTTCACCCTATTGATATGCTCCTGTCTTCGAGAGGTAGAAGAAGTGGAAAGATGGCTTAGGATGAGGTTATAGCAACCTTACAGAGCGTTAGGTCAAAATCCACTTCATACGAGTGTTTTTTGGGATTGGAGAGCCAAATTGTATGACCACTGTTGCTTTCTTATGGAATTTCCCAAAAAAAAAACTTGATAAGGTGGTAAACGATGGTGAGGTTTACTTCAGTTACTTAATGCTCTCGTTTTTTAGTCTTTTAGATGGACCAAAGATCTTGATGCCGAGGAGGTGGATGGTGAACTTTTTTGGATCAAATTGCATAAATTCCTTCTACACTGTTTGCGAAAAGGAATGTTCACTGATATTCTAGCCGAAATCCACGAGGTGGTGGAAGTGGACTATTCCATCGACAGCGAAGGTGTTGTGGGTGTGGCAATGGTTCGGATTTGTTGCAATGATCCGTTGAACATCCCTAGGATTGCAAGGGTGAAGATTGGGCAGAAATGTCAATGTTTTATTGGTGTAGATCGGGTGTGGGGAGTAGAGGAAGGCAACATCCGCACCTGCACAACCACGCGTGATTGTACCCCCCCTGCATAACGTGGGGAGTCAGCATATGCTATTAGGGCATATGAGGAGCTGCAGATTGTCCCAAATATGAGGGACAAAATTATGGCCCTCAAATCTAAGGTAGCCAACATGGACAGTGTGGATGACCGTCCAGCAGTTCTAATGGTTAAGGCTAGGTCACCGCCACCCTATACACCTTTCAACAAGTTGTTGTCTTCTTCCTTGCAAGAAAAATGGGCTGATAAAGGTTATGTTAAAGCAAAAGGGAAAGAGATAGGAAAGGGAAAAGAGAGACAATATTTTCAGGGGGGGTTGTTTAGAATTTGAATTTCATAATACTACTATGAAAGAGCATGCCCAAAGTGTTGGCCCACCCTTGACTCCTACGGTGGCCGGATCCAACTATAGCCCCACAACCCACAACCCCTACTGTCATTTTTATTCAAAAATTCCCCCCCCCCCCCAATTGAAGCCCACTCCATTGAAGGCCTAACCGAAAACATCCCATTTCTCCTCTCATCCACCGACCCACACATCCACTACAGCAAAAAAACCCACTTTGATGTCCTCTTCTTCTAGGTTTACTCCCATTATTCTCTGAGACCTCCAAACCCAACCCCAACCCCATCACCAATAACCTACGCCTTTGCCCTTGCCCCCACCCCTTTGCCCTTTCAAGCTTCTCAGCCACCACCTAGGGAACCTAGGGATTCATTACTTCCAGTCAGAGCCCATCCCTTCCTCTCTCCCAATCACCACCTCCAATATAGCTAAACCCATCCACTAGGCCAGAAACCTCCACTCAACTCCATGAATCACAACCAAAACCATCTGCATTTTTACCCTCCCCCCTCCCCCCCCCCCCCCCACACACACACAATTCCAATGTTGGAGTAATTCCACCGCCTAACTTGCCTTGTTCGGATGAGCATGGGAAATTGGATATTGGTATCGATAACTATGATAGAGAGGACTATGATTCAGAGGAGGGTGAGCTCTTCCAATCTCCTTCACACACCGATTCCCATATTAATCTAATGAACAATGGTCAAGTTGCTTTCTCGAACAACTCTCCTACTCCTGAAGTGGCCCCTTCTACCTTCCCAGTTCTAGAACTCACCCATTCTACCTTGCAAAGGGTAGACATCCAGGGCCAAGCAAGGCTAAGCCCCAGGAAATCTGTATTGGAGGAAGGATCAGTCAATGCCAAGAAGAAGGTGCATTTGTTGATCTCTTGGAGGTCGCCACTGCATCTAACATGCGGCCAAGTGATGAGGGAGGTACACGCAAGCTTCTTACTTCAAATTTTAATTTCATGCAAGATAGTGATATGTTACGGCTAGCCAGAGTTTTTTGTTAAGAAACTGATAATGATCCTGAACATATATCCTTCCTCTGGAATAAGATTCGAGGGCAGGAATTGTAGATGTAAACCCCCCCCTAATGCTCCCCTAAAGAATTTACTCTTTTAGAATGTCAGAGGGTTAGACAACAGAGGTAAGCGAGAGTGTCACGCCCCGCTTCCCAAAAGAGAATACGGAATACGGATACGCAACAAAAGCCCAGCGAATGATTTTCATCATCCATAAGCTGTTCAAGAATCTTTACAACATTTTACATGAATAATCAGAGTCGGAAGCAAAATAATCAACCAATCATGCACATATGAACCAAAATACCAACAAGAATACTTGAAACCAAATATATTAATCTCAAATAGTCATGATCTGAATAAGTCAAAATCCTGGGTCACATTACCCAAATACAAAATAAATCCAAGTATCAAAATACAATTGTTCAAGCAAGCTACAAGAAATAATAATAATGAAATCCGGTACTAATACTTCATGTCACCAATACCATCTGGAACCTGTTCTCCAAAATCTGCAATTTAACAATTGCAGGAATAGGAAAAAGAAAATAAGTACTCGTCATTTGCAAGTTACGGGCCGCTTGTAATGCAAGATACAAGTACATGGGAAGAGCTAACTAATAACATGAATAGGCATGATATCAAGTATAACAACTAGCATGGTAAGGTGAATAAGTACAAGTAGCATGTATCAAGTGCCAAGTGAACAAGTATCGTGTAAACAAGTAAAAAGTGTCAAGTAATCAAGTACAAGTGTCAAGTATTATGTTCAAGCATCAAGTCTCATGTATAATGTAATCAAGTATCAAGTAAGCATGTATCATGTTCACGTGTCATGTATTAAGTCTTGTAGTTATTAAGTCTTGTAGTTATTACTATCTAGGTAGCACTTCATGTGCCATCCTTTTATCACATGGTTGCTATAGGCAATACAATTTCTTTTTAGATTTCGTAGTGGAGTCCATAGGGCAGTGTACTCAGGGATCAGGAAAACAGAAATAGGAAAAAGCTTCATGAATCAAACAGGTACATGAATCAACCAATTCATGCAGCAATAAGTTTATGAAGCAGCAGGTACACGACCAATAGATCCGTGCAGCAACAGGTAACAGGTATATGAACCAACAGGTCCTTGTACCAACAGGTCCATGCAGCAACAGGTGACAGGTACATGAACCAACAGGTCCATGCAGCAATAGGTTCATGTATCAACATGAATCAAAACGGGAAATACGGGCCCCATTCTAAATACACATTTCTATATTTTTCACTACTAGATCTTTTCCTTAATCCTGGCTTGATTATTTTGTTACTATTAATCAAACAGGCATGAACGTGTCACAAACAGGGCAAGAATAACATGGCATGATCATATAACAGGTTCAGGTTACAAGATAAATAAGTACATGTACAAGATAACACATAACAAGGTAAAACCACTAGCTTTCTAATTCAGGACAGTAAGACAGTGTTGTACTAAAACAGTGATTCCTGCTACTTCAAACATACAAACTTGGATCCGTCAAAAAATATGAAAAGTAGACTTATGGCCGAATCCAGCAAGTATATATAATTAATATAGTGTTTCACAAAATCATAGCTGAAAACTGAATCTAAACCAGAAAATACGTTCAGCCAGAAATCAGTAAATTGTATTCAAGTACAGGAAAACAGCATGAAAACATCTTATTTAATTCCAGGAAAAATCTGGGGTATTCCCTATATGTCCAGCATCAAAATATAAAGTTTTATAATTTTCTAGTAATATTAGCTTAGCCAACAAAAATCAGAAAACATCAAAAAACGATAGTTTGGCAAATCTGGAATTCCCAACACTGCTATACGAAAACTGTGATATCTCCTAAACCGTGAAACGAAATCCAAATCCGCCAAAGGGAGATAAAAATAGACAAAATACGCCAACTTTCATATTTCACAAATATTTTTCATACAGTAGAAGGAATCAGGGTGAAAATACAAATCTTTACAGAACAATGAGCAAAATCCAGCAAGTATAATTTTTATAAACAAGCATGAAACGGCATATAAACTCATCAATAAAATCCACCAAAATTCTAGGTAATTCCTAAATAGATATAGAAAAATTGACCAAAACTTCAGATCAAAATAACATGTTTAAACACTAGTATCAAAATAATTTAGTCATCAAAATCATCAAGAAACGAAATCTGGAAATGAAATACATCTCTGTAGTAAAACCACCATATCTCATACATACGAAAACGAAATCGATCAAGGTCAGAGGGGTTGGAAAGAAGATGAATTCCTATAAAGTTCATGTTTTATACTGAAATTAAGATACCGACCTTAATATGGTCTAAATTACCGATCAATACAGATTATTGACAAAACACAGAATTTCCTTCAGGAACAACCAACATGAATCACACGAAACTTGATAGAAACATAACTAAACATGAATTAGAGTCTACTAAGTGTCCAAACAACATGAAATAGGGTATATAACACGTTCACAACAAGTATATCACATGGATCTTACAAGCACACACGAGTTCTCATAATTGTTGCACATATACATCACATCAAGACACGGTCACTCTTAGGTTAATTCATGTCATATGTGTCGTGGGGCAACTATGGTCAAGATAGCACTATAGAGACAATACTCATCAACATACATCACACACGAGTTGTCTCTAGAACCTAACTACACTACAAGCGGTTTTTATGACTTGTATCATACAGAGGAATTGAGTACAAGTTACTTGCCTGAAAGAAGACAATGGAATGAAGTAAAAAGCAAGAATAACGAGAACAGATTCCCGGGCACGAACACAATACCAATGGACGAACGAACATGAACAAGATGCACAAGACGATCACGATCGCAATCACGAACACAACATACATATCTCGATGATCAAGAGGATGATCAAGATGATGAAGATCAAGGGATCCAATGGCTAGATCAAGATCATATCAGATCGGACGGCTCTGATCGAAGATCAAGATCAAGATCAAGATGTGATCATGTATCTTGATGATGATGATGATCGGATCAGATCGACAATCGGACGGTCACAATCAAAGCAATCAAGAACTCCAAGATGATGATGATCATGATGTTGATCAACGGCCCACGATCAAGGAAGATCAAAACCTAAGAACAGGGGCTCGGCCAAGGACAGTGGGGACAGCGGCCATGGCGGCAGCTAGGGGACAGCGATGCGACAAAACCGACTGCTGGTGTCGGCAAAGGGAAGAACAGCACAGAGGATGGGGGTTTCTGTTGACTGGCTGACGGGAGGAGTAGCGCAGGGTATTTGTACTGGTCGCTGGGATGGGCTGGTCGGCAACTGGAGCGGCGGAGGGAAGGTGCTGCAGTCGTTGGAAGTTGCTGGAGCATCGGAAGGGGGAACCAGGGAGAGAGGGACGAGCGGGAAGGGGGCAGAGAGTGGGTACGACAGGGAGCAGTGACCAAGGTGCTTGCTGTGCTGTCGAGGCAGGGGGTCGGGATGGCATATGGAATAAAGGATGAGAGGGATGGAGGTCGGGGATTGGAAGGAACGGAAGGTGGGTTTAGTTGAGAAGGCGGCTAGGTTTGGATAGGGAAGGTGAACAGGCCAGGGTTTCAATATATATAGGTATAGAGATATTTAGGGTTTTAGGCTGAAGAGATTCTAAACGGGTTGGGTTGAATGCTATCGGGTTTAGGGGTTAATAGGGAATGGGTTTGGGTAGTAATTAATGGGTTAGGTATAAGTGGTATTGGGTTAAACAGGTAGGGCATTAGGGTATTTAAAATCCAATATGAGATAAAATAATCAATACAAAGTAGGATTATATACAAAATATATTTGTACCATAATATGAAAATTTTTAGAAATAAATACAATTATCAATAGAACCAGATTTTTAAATTAAAAATCAAGCGTAATAATATTAATAACCATAATAATAGTAACCACAATAATAATAATAATAATAAGATTTGTAGTACAATATAAAAATCATAGTAAACAGTTAAAAATAAAATTATTTATTAAAAATAGATTTTAATAGGAGATTCGACAATACAATTTAAAAAAAAGAATTTGAAAGCAGAAAAATAATTTATAAAAATTTTAAATACATAAAATACACAGAAAAAGAAAATACACCCAAAATACAAGAAATGGGAAAACAGGGGTTACAGAGAGATAATAAGAGATGTCATAATCTCCACTAATGTCACGCCCCGCTTTCCAAAAAAAATAAGGAATACGATACGTGACTAAGCCCAGCGAATGATTTTCATCATCCATAAGCTGTTCAGAATCTTTACAACATCTCACATAAATAATCAGAGTCGGAAGCAAGAGAAGTCAACAACATATGCATAATCGAATCAAATATACCAACAGAAATTTATCTGAAATCAAAATATAATAATCTCAAATAAATCAGATCTAAACAAGTTAATTATCCTAGGTCACATTGCCCAAATACAAAATAAATCCAAGTATCAAATACAATTGTTCAAATAAGCAACAGAAAAAATAATAATAAATGCAAAGTACCAGCACTAATATCTCATATCGCCAACTCCATCTGGTAGTTGGTCACCCTGATCTGCAATTAATAAATTGCAAGAAAAAGGAAAAGAGAAAACAAACTCTCATCAATGCAAGTTATGGGCCGCTTGTAGTTCAGGATACAAGTACATAGAATAAATAACAAATATCAAATAACAACAGAACAAACCTAGCATGGTATAGGCATATCAACAAGAATATAATATCTAATATGAATCAAGAAAACAAATCAGATAGCATAGTATACTAACAGATACAGATAACATGTGTCAAGTGTCAAGTGGTATGCAGATAGATATACAGATGATAGTGTCAGATGATAGTCAGACAGATAACAGATAATCAAATAATAGATATCAGATAACAGATACAGATAAATAGATAGGAGATGTCATGTTCTTATAAGTCTTGTGTGATTACTATCTAGGTAGCACTTCATGCGCCCTAAGTTTTTATCACATGGTTGCTACATTCAAACAAGTTACGTTTAGATTTCGTAGTGGAGTCCATAGGGACGTGTACATAGGGAGCAGACAGACAGATATCATATGCAGATCAGACAGACAGATAGAACTTATGGGTTCTCTTCTGAGTACACCTTCCTATAGGGAAGTAATGTAGTCAGGGTATCAGACAGAAAAATTCGTGTATCATGTAGTCATGAACACGTAACAGGTAGGGAACATGGGCCCTCTTCTCAGTACACATTTCTATATTTTTCCACTACTAGATCTTTCTCACAAACCCCGGCTTAGTTAATTTGTTATTATTATCAGACATGCATGTATGTGCAGAAAACAGAGTGAAAATAGCATGGTATAAACATGTAACAGGTTCAGGGTGACAGATAAACATATACAGACCAAAAATAACACATAAGAGAGCAGAACAACGAAAATTTTAGTTCAGGACAGTAAGACAGTACTGCACTAAAACTGAGATTCCCGTTGCAACAAAAATGCAAAACTGAATCCGTCAAAAAATTTGGAAAATAGACTCCCTTCCGAATCTAGAAAATATATATAAGACATATGTTTTTTCACAAAAACATAACTCAAAACTGAATTGAAACCAGAAAAACGTGTTCAACCAGAAATCAGAAGTTTGTATTCAAAGTCAGGAAAACAGCATGAAAACTCATTAATTAAATCCACGAAAAATCTGGGGTATTTCCTAGTATGTTTAGTATCAGAAAATAAAGTTTCATAATTTTTCAATATAAATAGTTTAGTCAACAGAAATCAGAAAACATCAAGATGTAGTAGTTTTGTAAATCTAGAATTATAAACACTGCAGTACGAAAACAACAATATCTCACAAACCATAAATCTAAATTCAAATCGGACAAAAGTTTGATAAAATAGATACAATAGGCTAACTTTCATATTCGGAAAGATTTTACAAACAACAAGTATAATTAGGTCGAAAATCAGGTTCCTTACCGAACAGTATGAAAAATCTGCTAGTATAGTAATTGTTTGGAAACATAGAACAGTTTGTAAAACATATCAAATAATTACACAAAAATTCAGGGTTGATTTCAATCAAGTCTAGTTGTACTATGCCAAAATATTGGATCAAAATAATACATTTAACAGCATGATAAAAATAGATTACTCTTCAAAATTCGTAGAAAATAAGGTCTGGAAATCTCTCTACACCTCTATAGTAAAATAGATATAACTCACAACTCGTAAAACGAATCTGAGTTCTGTCAGAAGGGTTGGAAAATAGACAGAATTTTCTACAGTTCATATTCACAAAATATTTTCATATACTGTCCTTAATAGGGTCTAAAATACTAAATGAAAATGGAGTAACAGAAATTATAGAATTGTTCTTCGAACAAAAATCAACATAGATGTAACACCTCGGATTTTAAAATACCGAAAATATTCGTTTTTATATTTTGTAAGGGTAAGAATTATTTTTAAGTGATATCTTATTTGATTTATTTTCAATATTGATATTGGTATGAATATTTGTGGTAGATTGGTATTATTGTTATATTAGAGTTAAGAGTTGAGATTTTATGTGAGGAAATATAGTTTATTTTATTTTATAATTTTGGGGAATTATTATAAGATAATTTAATGTATTTGCCTTGTTCGTATTATTATTATAAAAAAGAGTTGGAGTTTAGTTGTAATATTTTGGATTTGGAGGGCTTATATGAAAATATGCCCGATTATTATTATTATTATCTTTTTTTAAACCCCCTCCCTTTCCTCCTCCTCCCTTTCCTGATCTCGTTCACGCCCAAAAGAAAAAAAAACCGAGCCCCATTCCGGCCCTCTCCTAGCTCGAAATCCCGACTCCTTTCTCCATAAAATTTCGATTAAATTAGGGGGCAAGCTAATTGAAGGGTTCTCTACATCGTGGAAGTGTCGGATTTTCGAAAGGATTTCGAAAAGGTAAACCCTAACTATTTTATTGTATAAAATTTAGTTGGGTTAATTTTTATGGAGTAGGATTATTATGGTAGAGAGATTTAGAGATGTTGGAAGTGGTAGATTTGAGGAATTAGTGGATTGTTAGAGAAATTACAAGTTGTTAGTAAATTAGGGTTTGTAAAATAGAGATATATATATATATAGGAATTATCTCTTGTATGGTAGAAAAAAAAAATTGTAGTGAGCCATTAGAATAAAATGGGGAGTAGTGATTTTGGCATAAACTCGAACTATAGGGTTTATGAAATCGGGTAGAAAACTCGATCCAAATAATTGTAAAAAATGCATATGAGGGTGTAGAGTATTATGCACGGATTAATATAAATTTAGGATGATTTTTATAGGTTTAAGCTTAATTAAATTGAGTAAAATAGACTATAGGTGAAAAGTGCACGCCGGGTGTTCGGTGAAATGTCCGAGCAATATAAAGGTGAGAATTTGATGAATTCGGAGGTGTAGATGAGTCTCATTATTGTTGTTAACCCTACTTTGAGATATTAGGACAAAGGGATTGAAGAAATTAGGAAATAGGAAATTTTCCTATTAGAAAGCCTCTGATCAATATGTGAGTTCTTGCATTGGGGTTCGAATTTGAAATCCGTCGATGTAGCTCACCTACATATGTCATTTGTGACGCGTGGGTGAAGACGGATTCAAATTTGGAGGTCCGTAGGTCGAGTTTTGAGCTTTAAACTAATCGGTTCTATAATTTTTCAATTAGGTGGAAAAAGTCGAACTTCGACTGGCTACAGGGCGGACGTGGGACATCGTTTGCTCGATCCGTCAGGTGAGTATGTTGTATTTATAAATATTTTATATTGTGGCCGAAGTTCGTGGCCTTCTGATACATTTTGTGTGAGTTATGCCAAAAGTGGATTTTTATTGAAAATACGGATTTTTAAGGATCCAAAATGGGTTTTTGAGATATGTGGTGAAAGTGACTATTTTAAGTATACAAAATCTATAGTATGGGTTAATGTGATGTGTTGATGTATAAAAACTAAATATATTAAATTGTTTATGCATATTTTTACCCCGTACATGTTTTGTGCATGTTTTTGGGGTATATAGGCCGATATAGGTAATGCTATGGATGTTTTGTGCTATGGATGGATGTTATAAGATGTAATTAGACGAGATTAGTGATTGTGATCATGTTTTGAAAACCCGTGTAATTATAGGGCACGTTTTGTGCCTGTTTTGGGGCATATAAGCCCCTATAGGTGATTTTACTTATATGAAACATGATGCATGAGCTAGTATGCTATAATTGGATATTATGAGATTTAATTAGAGGAAATATATGATTTTGGTCCCTTTTCTTGGAAATCCGCATGTGTGGTGTATGTTTGGGATATATATGTATCATGATATTGACTTGTGATGTGATAATTGATGAAATTAGTAAGTGGGTATATGTTTACAGTCTAATTATGTTTGACATGAATTAATGGGCAATAGTATTATATTACAATGTGATGAATTATCTATTTTGATACTCTTACGATATGGAATAACCTAATATAGTTCTTTTATTAATATTATAACTTGGTGTATGTTTATATGTGATTTAATGAAGTAGCAAATAGCATTGTATTCATAACGGGTGATGTTATGGCAAATTAAATAACATGGTACATTCATATTATGTAATACTATGACATGATGGTTTCTATGTTAAATGACATTGTGTATGTATATATGTGATACAATGAGATGATAATTAATATCGTGGATGCCGGATATGCATCAAATGGTAAGAAAAAGGTAAGATGGTAAGTGTTAACAAAATGTGTTCTTAATTCACATGATTAAAGTCAAGGATGTGTCAATTGTTTAATTAAAAGCTGTGATGCTTTATGTTGATTTAGTAAAATGGAAAGATGCAATGATTAATGCTAATAACAGATAGTTTTGTTGACCAGTACCTACAGCAATCCTGGGGGTTTGGGCTAGACCTCCTAATGCCTAAGGACCGGCTTGGGAATAGTGGACCCAAACTATGTTTGGGGTAAGTGGATTTTATCACCCAAGCTATCGGCTTGAGGCCCGGTTTCCCTCGATGACAGCTGTCGCGAGGAAGTATCTAGTTTACCTGGGACGTGGTTTTTCCCTCCAGGCTATCGGTTGGGAGGAAGTACCCAGTTTACCTGGGGTGGTGTTTTTCCCTCGATGACAGCCGTCGCGAGGAAGTACCCAGTTTACCTGGGACGTGGCTTTTTCCCTCTTGGCTTCGGCTGGGAGGAAGTACCCTAGTGGGACTAGGGGTTAGTGGTTCCCTCGCTAGTTCGGCTAGGAGGAAGACGTAGCCTCGGACGAGTAAGACTCTGTGTGAGCATTGGGCCGCGTGTTTACTGGGCAGTCGGCTTTCAGTATGTTGGGATACTGTGGCTCACTGGTCAACAAACTAATAAATAACTAAGTGTTAATAAAAATGTGCAAGTACAGAAAGTGAATTGTGAATTGTGGATGAGAAAGAAAGTAGTTGTGAATGAAGTAAATGTGAAGGAAAACGAGTTATGAGTTAGTGTATGAAAAGAAGTGATAAATGCAGTACGTGGTCAATTTAAAATGAAAATAATAAAAGAGACATGTGTTATTATGAATAGTACGAAGTAATTGTATCATGTATGTGATCATTAAAGTAAAATACAGTTTGATATGAGTTGTACCTTGGAATTGTGTCAAGGAACTACCTGCCCGCTATTTCTGTGGAAATGGTGGGAACTACCTACCTTGGCATAATTCGCAGGATGAGCTAGTACGATAGTGGTAATGATTAATGGAAATGAAGAATTAAGTAAAGTGAAGATGATAAGTGATTGAAGTGAATTAATAACCAAGCTATCGGCTTGAGATGTGATGTGATATTGCCTAAACTGTGTGTTTGAGGTGCAGTGATTATTACCCAAGCTATCGGCTAAGGGGTGTGATATGTTGTGGCCCCAAATTGTGTTTGGGGATTAAGTGAAAATGATAATAATAAGATACATTACTTATAAGAATGAGAATTACTAAAGTGGTATAATGAAATGGGAATGAGCTATAAAACATGTTTTCGATGCAATGAGTATAAGCATTCTATTAGTGATGTGTTAATGATGTGATGAAATGTGAGAGCATTGCAATAAGCAATAAGATGTTATAATTGCATCATAAGACATGAATTGAATGTGGCATTGTGAGAATAGAAGCATATATGTAAGAAGTGGTACTTGTTGTATTTCAATAAAATAAATACCCGTATTTGGAGAATGGTTACAAAAATGGTTAATGCAGAAAGTAGGCTGTGTTATGAGTTTGTATCCATATAAATGGTTATTAAAGAAAGATGTAATAGCATCATGTAAGTGATATTTATATAAATAGCGAAATGTTAATATGATGAAAATTGTGGAGGAATGAATATTCGGGTTAGGGGATTTAAATTGAAAAGGAATGGATTGAATGGAAATTCGTATTGTGCGAATACAAAATAAGGATAAATATTAGGTTGATGTGAAGTATATAGTGGAATGTGTGAATTTTGGGTAATTTTATAATTCGATGCAGATTTGAAGGGTATTTTGATATAAATCGTATTGATGGTGTTCTTAAGTTCAGATGTTCAAGGTGTATCTTCTTACTGGGTGTTTGTAAGTTTAAATTATTTTCTTTATACAATTTAATTCATTTGTTAGATTTTTTAAATTATACTCACACCAGAAATGGCTAACCCCTGATGTTTTCTGGGGGTTAGGGGGGTCCCTGGACCCCCCTGAGAGTGGACAACCCTAACTCTCCTGCAGGTTGCTAGCAGCAGGGCGAGGTAGTTATAGAGTTAGGAATTTAATTTTGTCGAGATGATAGATTATTTATGTATTTAGTATATGTGGAAAAGTGAATGGTTGATGTATTATTCTCTATTATGGTAAAAGTATAGGTATATAGTGCTGCGATAAGGTAAGAAAGCCCGTACCCACCTCGTTGTGGAGTATTGGGTTCTGTGGTTGGTTTTCAAAAAAGTTTTCCTAAATTTTTACAAAAATCTTTTATGTTTTCAAAGAAATTTATGGTTTTTATTGAATATTTGATAATCCGTTATGAGTTTAGTCCCCAGAGCATTATATTATATTGCCTGTGTGTTTCTGCTCATTTTGGCCTGGGGAGCCCGTAAAATTATTGCTTGTATTGTGAGCTACGACATTTTGAGCAGAATTCCGTAAGTTATTTGTGTTTCGGGGCAAAATTTACAGGAGAAACTCTGCCAAAATTTTCCTTGAAATATAACTTTCTTAGTTTATGTTTAAAGTGATATAGAAATTGAAAGAATTGAATTTGGAGAAAAAAAATTTGGGGTGTTAGAATAGATCACACAGAAATTGTCCAAATCAAAATCAAACATGAAATATGGTGTACTAGATGTCCAAACAACATGTTATAAGGTATTTTGCAAGTCCATGACAAGTATAGCACGAATAACACATCAAGCACACGTTATCACAAAAAAGCATGCATATATACATCCAAAAAGTGGTCATCCCTAGTTGTTTCATGTCATGTACGTCGTGAGGCAACTATGGTCAAATCAACACAATAGAGACAATATATAACAGAGGTTTCACACACGAATTATCTCTAGAACCCAACTACACTACAGACGGTATTTAGTACTTGTATTACACAAAAAAAGAATACAAGTTACTTGCCTGAGAGACAACGTTGAAAACAACAAAGTATGCACAAGAATAATGGGAACGGATTCTCGGGAAACGAACTCAACGTACGAATATGAACCCACGAACACAATGAACACACGAACTCCAAACGAACACACAAAATAATGAAACTCAACGAACACAACCATGACACCAAAATCACGAACCAACACCCGCACACAAGAGATAAACGGCAGATAAGAAGACGACGACGGGGGAGTGCAGCGAGGGAAGCTCACCGCTGGCCGCTGAGCTAGCTAACGGGCATCGGAGGGGGAGGAACACACAGCACAGCTGCTGTGTGCTGTCACTGGCAACCGGCTGGCGCATCGCAAGGGCGTCGGGGAAAAGGGTCGGCTGACGGGTGGAAGATGAGCACAAGGAAAGAGGAGGGGATGGGTTCTGGAGATGCTCACAGGGAGAGAGAGGGAGAACGGGAAGCTAGGGTTCTCGGTGAAGATGAACAGTCGGCATAGGGTGAATATATATATATATGGGTAAAGGCAGGCTTTAGGGTTAAGGGGTATGCTGACGACAGAAATAGTAGGGGAAAAAATATAGGGTATCGGTCATACAAACGGGTCCAAGGGTCAATTAACGGGTTTGGGTATGGTTTAAATGGGTTTTGGGTATAGTATAGGATTAATTTGGTTTATGGGTAGGTTTAAACAATTAGGTTCAAATAGAAATTACAATAGGGTTCAAACATAGGATTCAATTTGGGTTCCAAGCAAAAGAAAAATAAAATAATGGAATCCAATAAAGAGTTGGGAAAACAAAATGAGTCAATTAAAATAGGGCATAAACGATTAAGATAATGGAGATCAAAACAATGGCCCGATCAACAAGAATAAAATAATAGACAGATAATATAATTAAAAGATCAAATAAAAGGACGACAAACTAAATAAATAAATATATTGAAAATAAAGATGCAATATACAGTCAAAAAGAGATACAAGAAGAATACAAATACCCAAAAAAAAATACTCAAAATACACAAAATAGGAAACAGGGGTTACAACTAAGGTGGACCTTGTACCTTATTGGAAACCAAACTTAGCAGTCACTTCTGTCTACCTCGTATTGGGAGAGGGAAAATCAGGGAATGGATTTTAAACTGTTTGATGGTCCATTTGGCGGTATTGCTCTGGGTTCTAACCCAAGTATGTTTAAATTGATGGATGAGTTCCACGGTGAATTTTCTGTCTCATCCTTACTTCGAATACGTAGTGATGGATGGGCACATGTTGTTTCTATGGTTTACGACCCTTGGTAATGCTTCCTTTAGACCAGCATTTCGGGTTAAGCTCTACTCAATCCAAACACGTTGGCATGTGCCATGGGTTAATTGGTGGGGACTTAAATGTTACGTGCTTTGCCTTAGAACATAGGGGGAGGAGCAAAAGTGATCATGATCTATAGGAATTTAATAAGGTTATCAATGACCCTAACCTAATTGACATCCACATCACAGATAGGTTGTTTACTTAGTCGAATATGCAAGCCACGCCTATTCTTGCAAAGCTAGATAGAGTGTTGGTTTCCTTGGATTGGGAAGCCAAGTTCCCTATTCTACAAACTCATTTCATCCCTGTAACGCCCCGTAATTTTTAATACAATATTTTGAATTAATAAATAATTTTTAAATCATTTATTTAATTATTTTGAATTTTCGTAAAATTGGCATTTTCACACATGCAGATATTTTTGAAGTGTGGATTTAGAATTATGAGTTTATGAACAAATTCTATTATTTTTTATTGGGTATATTTGAAGTTTTTGGATTTTTCTGAATAAAGAAAACTACTTTTGTAAATTTCTGAAAGGAAGGGTTTTTTTTGTAATAAGTTGTTAGGGGTGAAAATTGAACTTAAAAATTGTTTGGCTGCATTTAGAGCCGGCTATTCAGTAAAAGGCTCTAAGGAATTAGATTATATCCATATTTGATTGATTTTTATTGATTTAATTGAATAAATATATAATTACGCAATTTTGGGATTGTTGGGGACTTTATTGTAAATATTCTTCCTAGGGAGTAAAAGTCAGAAAATTTATTTAGAAAATCTAATATTTATTAGTAGATAATAATTCTAATTTTTGTGGATTTTTACGAATATTTTATGGCTTGTCTGCAAATATTACAAAGAGGATGGCTTTTGTGCAAATTGCCACTTGGAGTAAAAACTCCAGATTTTTCTTGAAAATTCGAGCTGCATGTTGGTTGGCCAGATTTGGGATGTGAAGGGATTTAGTTATTTTATTTTGATTAACTAATAATTGGAAATGATCCATATATGTAAATAAATAATCTTCTTAGGGGGTAATTTTGTAAACTTTTGTGGAACCCTAGGAGGCCAATCTCGGCCTATAATAGGGGCAGCAGCTGGCCATCTGTTTTGTGCACTCAAAACATCTCTTTCTCATTACCTTCTTGGAATTTAATGCTTGGATCGTGGACTTTTGCATGGAGAAGACTTTTCTTTATTTCTATTATTATTCTTCAAGTTGATCTTCGTTGAGGTGAGTGATACTTCTCGTCTTTTGATGTGTTTTACTTATATTATCATGATGAATGAACTTATGGATGTTTACATGAACTAAAGATGCAATTTTTATGAGAGATGGTCATGTTTTATTAATTTTGAATGTTAAATATTAATGATGGATGAAAAATCTAACCTCAGATCTATGGATTTAATTGTAGTTAATAAAGATATGTAGAAATAATTAGAACTTGCTCCAGTCTCTTGAATTGATGCTTGATTGATTATAAATTTGATATCTTTCCATGTTATTCGTTGTTTTAAATCATCAAAATTGAAACCAAACATCAAGATTTGAATAATTGTTGTATGGATCAAAAGTAATTTATTTCGAATAAAGTGGTTTATGCATGAAAGATTGATATTTTGCTTAAAGAAATAAACCTAATGAGAATATAGGTGATTGTAGTGGTTGAATCTTGATGGTTAATTCAAGGGCATGTTTAAAAAGATTAAAAGATGAACTTTTTATGTTTAATTTGTTGTTTTGATGCAAATAAAATTTTTGATGATGAACCATAATTATTGATGCATGCAAAGAATATATGGAAAGAAATATAGACGAAAATACATTCAAAAAAACATTTGGGGCTAGGGTTTGGAGGCTTAAACTCTAGGTTAGGGCTGGGGAGGCTCGGGTGAACAGTACCGAGGTTACTGTTCACGTGTGAACAGTAACCATGGGTACTGTTCAACCCGTAGCTTAGGATAGCTTTTTTTTTTATGTTTTCGTGTGGTTTTCGAGCGTGAATTTGTGTACTATATTTGGGAGACTCTAGTATATATATGGGAGCTCTATATATGGGTGGTTTGATCGAGTTTGGATGAGATTTTATAGACATTGTTTAGTCTGGACTGCTGTCTGTTTCAATTTGGAACAAGATTTCGACATAGTTTATGATGATATTACCTAAAACTTATTAAATAGAAATTGTAGCTCGCTGTGTCTAGTTTCCAGAAAATCTGACGGATCCTCAATCCGACTCATAGATTGTAAGATATGAAATTTCTACCACTGTACTATCGTAGTTTCATATTTTTGAAATAACGGTTAGTTTTCAAAATTTATTGAATATGAACCATTTAAATTAATATATTTGATTCCATATTTTTATGGTGAATTCCTCGTTATGTGCTAAATTTCATTTGACTTTTTCCAGAATTTAATATTGACTATAGAATGTACTATTTTAAGGAATGAAATCATGCAACTTTCAGATTTTTGAATGAAAGATAGTTTTCAGAATTTATTGAATATCAACCCTTTAAACTAATTTATTTGAGCCCAGATATTTATAGTAGATTCCTTGTTATGTGCTGGATTTAAGTGAATTTTTTCCAGAATTTAACATTGATTTTAGAGTGTACTATTTTGAGTAACGAAATCGTATAATTTTTTAGATTTTCTAAAAATCTATATTTTCATTGATGAAATGTGCTTCCACACATATAAACGAGTTCTCATGGTAATATTGGTTGATTAAAAGCAATGTGATTAATGAATAGTATTTTTTACAATAGAAACCATGATGGGTTTGATTTGAGACTTAGGGTGGTTATGATGTGGGCCCCAGAAAGACTATTAATGATACTTTGGGTTGTGAGGCTGTAGAGGTTGAGTGGGACCCTTGTATACCAGCAGATGAGATTTTTGTGGAAGTTGACCAGTTAGGTACTTCGTTCTTGGTTTAATTGTGCTAAGTCCGGTTGGGTATATCAACTCTAGAGAGACTGTGTTCTAACTAATTAATTAAACATAATAAACATAAGAACAGACCTTGAGAAACGTAAGTATGGGCTCTGTTGTCAATCGCACGGATGTATTCCGGGACTGCATGTTTGTTATGGCTCTCTAGTATGTTCGCGCGTCGAGGTTCGGCAGGCCTATTCACGGAATATCTAGAAGTGAGACAGTTTTGGTATGTTCGCGTGTCGAGGGTCGGCAGGCCTATTCACAGAACGTTTGGTATATTCGCACGTCGGGGGTTGGCAAGCCTATTCGTGGAATGTACAGTGTATCTGCACGTCGAGGGTCGACAGACTTATTCGCGGGGTACATGGTAGGAGGTGATTCTCTAGATTTAGAGCAATGCTTACATGATGCTTGCGCATCGAAGGTGCTAGTTTGAGCGGTAGATACCGGGACTTAGGCCTATTCACGGAGTATTCTAGATCTTGTTACTATCACCGTAATATGATTAGTTCCATAACGAGGGAATAAACCGTTAAAGTGGAGAACGATAAGGGCTTGTATCGGACCTATGTAGAGTGGGATGCATAGAATCTGACAGGTATGCATTAGTAATCATCATGTGCATTTGTATGTTTCTTGACTTGTATTATGCATGCATGTTTTCTGTTTTCTTACACCTGACACTTAGTCTAGTTTCACTTGATGATTTATGCTTCATTTATTGTAATTTCATGTTCCATCTGATGTTACTGTGTTAATATGTTTCACTTGTTGACTTATATTTTTATTCTTTATGTTTCCATTTAAGTTTGTATTTTCTTTGAATATCATTACACCGTTGACCCTTGTAGTTTTGGGGGTTAAGGATATCTCTAGACTCATGTTTTACAAGTAGGCACCATTAGCATGGAGTTGGGAGCATGTGGTAGAATAGCTAATGTCTATGCATCTTGTAAAAGGATTGATTGTAAAGAGAAAGTTGTATTTATAGTGCTTTTTAAATACCATTGTGTTGTAAAAAGAATTTTAGTTTAAAGTGTTTAAATTCCGTTGTGTTGTCGTAAAGAGAGTTAATGAAATGAAAAGTTTTAATTTTTCCTGTGTTTGTACTATGTTTATAATTGCAATTGAAGTTGATACTGGAAATTGTGCCACTTAGAAATATATATATATATATATATATATATATATATATATATATATATATATATATATATATATATATATAGAGAGAGAGAGAGAGAGAGAGAGAGAGAGAGAGAGAGAGAGAGAGAGAGAGAGAATTAATTATAAAAGGGGGTTGTTGCCTATAAATTGCCATGGGGAGCTCCTATGGGATTTATAGGCATTAAAGGAGATTGGAGTT
The DNA here is from genome assembly GCA_017893485.1 of Hemerocallis citrina. Lineage (NCBI taxonomy): Eukaryota > Viridiplantae > Streptophyta > Magnoliopsida > Asparagales > Asphodelaceae > Hemerocallis > Hemerocallis citrina. Next base: position 177,018,213 of record CM030361.1, read on the forward strand.
TGATTAGTGGCTGCTGCAGATGTCACATGGGTGACATGGCGGTAGGGCCCCAGTACGTGTGTGGGGGGGGGGTCTGTGCGAGCGCCAGGTGGCGTGGGACCCCCTGCAGCTTCGGCTGCTGCGTGCTCCCGAGAATGGAGAGATGTTGGATTAATTTAATCCCATATTGGGGAGAATTGTGATTAATTGTGTGTGTATATATATATAGTTGTCTGGGATTATAGGTCACCAATAAGCTATAATACCTTTTATGAGGCAAGCCAGTGGTGGGTCGTTGTTAGATAAATCGATATTTCGGGCCGGGGTGTTACAAATGGTATTAGAGCTGACTTTCGATACCAAGTTTGGGTCGGGGTGGGTATGTCTGAGAGTGAGCTAAGGTCAGTACGCTGATAGTTTGGCCAGGGGCAATACGCTAGAATTAGCTAACGCCATTCCACATTGGCTAGAAAGGAGATCCTGCGCTACGTTGCATATCCTGGCTTCAGCTTCAGCGAGGACGCTGAATTCTTAAGGGGGGTGTATGTAACACCCCGTGTTAGGAATACATATATATATATATATATATATATATATATATATATATATATATATAGAGAGAGAGAGAGAGAGAGAGAGAGAGAGAGAGAGAGAGAGAGAGAGAGAGAATTAATTATAAAAGGGGTTGTTGCCTATATAAATTGCTATGGGGGGGCTCCTTGGGATTTATAGGCATTAAATGAGATTGGAGTAAGTAGAGGTTCCTGCAGATGTCACGTGGGTGACATGGCGGTGGGGCCTAGGTACGGGGGATCTGTGGAGCGCCAGGTGGCGTGGGACCCCCTGCAGCTTCGGCTGCTGCGTGGTCCCGAGAATGGAGAGATGTGGGATTGATTTAATCCCATATCGGGGAGAATTGTGATTAATTATGTGTGTGTGTGTGTGTGTGTGTGTGTGTGTGTGTGTGTGTGTATTTTTGCCTGGGATTAGAGGTCACCAATAAGCTATTGCACCTTTTATGAGGCAAGCCTGTGGTGGGCAGCTGTTAGAAAAATCGCTGTTTTAGGCTAGGGTGTTACTATCCCAAAGCCGACGTTGGACCACGTACCAATCCTGTTGAACTTCGGTGTTGGCACAGTGTGGAAGACATCTAGATTTAGGTTTGAAAAGGCTTGGCTAGAAATTGAGGTTTCCACCACATGGTTTGTGGTCCCGACCTACATGCAGCACTCAAGAATCAACTAAGTGGTGTGAGAAACTCAGACGACTAAGATTGCGTCTTAGACAATGGAACAAATAGAGGTTCTCTACGATATGGAGGACCGAAGATTTGCTCCTTGAGGAGATAGATGCGCTCGAAAGAATCGAGGAGACCATGGATCTACTTCAACTAGAATGTTCAAGGCTATCTACCTTGTGTGAGGATATTTCAAAAATCTACAAAGAAGAAATCAGATGGCAGCAACGTTCAAGAGTCACTTGGATTGAGAGGGAGATGCCAATACAACATTCTTCCATAGGGTAGCTAGCGCAAATCACAAATCCAACATCATTAGTTTGATCAATTTGACCAGGCATCATCCAGGATTATGATTTGATTTAAGAGGCTTTCCAGACCCATTACACAAATATATTTGGAAGCAAAGGCGATTTTAGATTGCCAATGTTAAGGGACTTGTGGCAGGTTAGGTCGTTAGAGGTGGATTCTGCCTTTCATAAATTGGATGAGCCTTTCAGTTCGGGAAAGGTCTTCGAGGCCATCTCCCAACTTGGATAAGCTAAAGCTCATGGACCATATAGGTTTCTAATCATCTTCTACCATGTTTTCTAGGATAAAATACAAGATGACCTAATGGAGTTGATCAATAAGTTCTATGACCACATGTTACGTTTAAGATGATTGAACTACTCCGAAGTGGTCCTCATGGTTAACAAGGCGGAGCTGAGATCCGCAGGTTATTTTTGCCCAATTAGCCTGCAAAATTGTTCAGTGAAAATCATCACCAAGATTCTAGCCACCAAATAGGTTCCTGTTCCTCTTCTACCATGTTTTCTAGGATGAAATCCTAGATAACCTGATGGAGTTTATCAGTGAGTTCTATGACCATATGTTACGTCTGGGGTGATTGAACTACTCCGAACCTTAAGAGGGCGGGGAGCTGAGATCTGCAGCTGATTTTTGCCCAATTAGCCTACTAAATTACTTAGTGAAAATCATGACCAAGATTCTATCAACCAGATTAGGTAAAGTAATTGAACAGCTCATAGGCAAGGAGCAATCAGGCTTCATTAGGGGATGCTGCAATCTGGACTGAGTGGTCACTGCAGAGGAGACTATTCACCACTTTCATGCCTCCAGTTCTAAGAGTTACCTCCTTATATTAGATTTTGAAAAGGCATATGATAAGGTGGACTGGGATTGTGTTCTTGAGACCCTACGAGTTTGACGGTTTGGTCAGTGATGGATTAACTGGATTAGAAACTGCTTCCATACTAGCCAAATGTCCATTATGGTCAATGAAGGACACCCCTTTCATTGCAAGAGAGGCCTAGGCAAGGAGACCCTCTCTCACCATTGTTGTAACCCCTGTATTCCCAAAAACGTATCTTCTGTGTATTTTCTTTATTAAGAATTTTTGTAAATTATTTTTTTTCCGCTTTCAAACTCTTTTGTCAAAATATATTCTTGGACCTTCTCTTTTAAAATCTATTTTCGATCAATAATTTTGTTCTAACTATTTTCTATGAATTTTATATTGTAATACAAATCTTATTTTTGTTATTATTACTTTGATTTCTGTTATTATTAATACTATCATTGTTTTTATCACTTTTCTTATTATTATTATAATGTTAGTATTATTATTATTACTGTTATTGTTATTATTGTTATTGTTGTTGTTTTCATTATTATTATTTATAATTCAATAAAACCCTAATTGTATATTTTTTTCGTTATTTTTTTTTCAAATGGATTTTAACCCAAACCCATTATTTTATTGGATTTAAAAACCCTATATTCTATTTTACCCTAATCCTAATTAAAACCCTACGTGTTTTACACCCATACCCTGTTTTATTCCCAAGCCCAACCCATTATCCTATTACTCCTAATAATCCATACCCGGTTGTTACCTAGACCCGTTAACACCCTAAACTACCTACACCCGAAACCCCTGTTAGCCTAAACCCTAAATTTATTTTCCTTACCTATTTATACCCCCCTGCCCTATCAGCCGCTTCACATCCTACAACCTCTCATCCCTTCTCAAACCCATCCTTCCTTCATCCTCCCGACCTTACCCCCTTGCTCCTACTCATCCCCGACCCTCGTCCCTGTGTCGCGGCCCCGACTTCTCTCCACAACGGCACAGCACCAACAGCCGCCTGTGCTCCTCTCCCTGCGTCGCGCTGCCCTCAGCCAACCGCAGTGTCGCCCTGCTCCAGCCCCGACAGCGGCAGATCCCTCACCTCTATGCTCCCCTCTTCCTCATCGTCGTGTCCTCCTGACGCTCCTCATCGTTCCCCTGCGCCTCCTCGTAGTCAGCAGCGACTGCGGTGCGCAGCTTCCTGTGTCATCGCTCCGCTCTTCCCCTCGTCGTCTGCAGCGCCACCTGTCGGTGCTCAGCCTCTCCCTTTCACGATGCACCTCCTCAGCGTCACCGGTGCCATCCTAGCGCCCTGCCTTCTTCCTACAGCTGTGTCGCCAGTCAGCCAGCGGCAACACAGCACGCTTCCCACCTGTGTGTGCTCCTCCGCCTAGCTACGGCGACCACCGCCGTTCACCCGCCGCCATCGTTTGTCGCCTGCCTCACCGGCGCTGCCCCTGGGCACCGTCCATCGACAGCCAGGCCAGCCATCGCAGCAAGCAGCCAAGCCTTTGATGGGTTTCTTTTATATCAGGTTTTAATCGTGTGGATCCAGAGCCGTCCGATCGATTTGATCATCAGGATCATCATGATCATCAGCCTTGAATTCCAGCCATCCGATCTGATCTGATCATCTTCATCACATCTCGATCTTGATCTCTTAATCTTGACCGTTCGATCGCGATCATCATCAACTTCATCATCACCTTGATCTGGACCATTTGATCTTGTTGATCTTGATCTTGATCTTTGATCTCAGTCGTCCGATTGTGTTCGTGATCAGTTGTTCGTGGGTTCGTTCGGTTGTTGGGTTCGTGCCCCGGAATCTGTTCCCAACCCGTCGTCGTCTCTCAAGCAACTTGTATTCTTTTCTTTGTGTAATACAAGTACTAAATACCGTCTAGGGGTGGTATACCGTACTGTACCGTACCATCATCGCTCTACCGTCTACCGTACCGGAGTACTTGGTAAACAAATTTTTCTACCATTACCGTGCCAAGATTTTGGTACTACCGAGTTCGGTAATACCAAAATGTCAGTATGGTAATGGTAATACCATGGTAGTACCGGACATCAATTAGGTCCAAAAATTAACATTCACATAAAAGACAAATAAGCTCAACATAAATATATATATATATGAAGAAGTTTTAGTATACACAGAGTTTATACTGTCAACATAGAGTACTCATTGCTATTAGAAATTTAGAATCACTACATGCATATCAAAATTAATAGATATAGAAATAATGAAAGGAGTGGGTGTTAGAGATGATATGAAATAGGGAATTACCTGATCATCAAACCATCTACAGTTTAAGATTGACTTCATCCTTAGAATCTCTATGCTGATCACTTAAGAAGCTAGGAAATAGAGGATGAACTTTTACAGACAACCTTGCTGTTAAATCTTCTTTCCCATAACTAGTACTGGTATGCCTTTCACCATTAGGGCTTTCACAATATTGCAGCCTCTTCAGTTCTCTATCTTCATTTATACAGAATCACTATTTCATTACTGTTCTTTATTACGTTCGCTAGTTTGTTATTTGATCTCTCATCCCAGCTCAGTTGTAGGTCATTATAAAAGACACCTTCACTTTCCATGGAGATGACCTGAATTCCTATTCTGTTGGCACTGCCACTTCTGCTGATATCCATACCTTTTAATCAAGTGAAGGAAAGGTTGAACAAAATTATACAATATGCAAGAACTTGTACGATGTCATTTAGGATTTTATCTACAGTTAGTTACATTTAATCTGATCCGAAGTTAAGGGTGAGACTAATGCTCAACTACACCCGAGGTGTTGATAAGTTGTAGGAAAATGAGTTGGTGGGGCAACAACTGCTACAGCATGTCTTTCTCCAGAGTCATCCCCTAAATTTATCTCCATGCAAGTCAGAATACATTAGGCAACCAGTTTATGCACATAAATTGGAGAAAAGAACATATGTTTCTACAGTTTCCATAATGTTAACAAGATAGATTCAGGTTAGAGCCTGAATATAGTTGATAGCAATTAAAAACCAATTAAAAAAAATTTACAATGTCCAACATAAGGCATAAAATAAGTTATAATCAAGAATTTTACCAACTCAGATGAAATTATGCTTGTGAAAAATAAATAAAACAAAGATTTACCAGATAAGTGTCTACATTCTTCACATTTTTTGACTGCTACGTCATCTCTATTCTAAATTTCTAATATTTTTTGACCGAGAAACAAATAATTCATAGATCATACCAAAATACAAATTAAATTGGCTTTCTCAACCTCATTTAAGATAACAAACAACTCTCAGAAATTTTTAACAAGTGTATAACATGATAACATATACATCTATTTTATAAGTATCCTTCTCTCAGTCGTACTTGTACTCTCTCTACAGACATACATTTGAGTCTATCATATAGCTCAAAACTTTAGGGCAATGTGAACAAACCCTTCAATAGAATCAATACTCATTACCACTCCATCTCAACCCACATGGAAAATCAAATTAGAAGATCTTGTACATTCTAAATTCTTAATTACTTGTGAATAATATAATTAGCAATTTACAATACCCAAGATCTCAAGAAAACGCAACAAGAATAAGAAGAAAATGGATCTTATATTAATACACTAACAAAACCCTAAATATCCCTAATTCGTCGAAAAGTTTCCTCCAAAAATATAAGTGTGATTTCAAGAAATTGATCTTTACCTTCGCTAGAGCTTTAGAAGCTGGCTATCATTTTTTAGGGCTGATGGTGCTGAAGAAAGCAGGTGGCAGCGGGGTGCATCGGAGCATGAACCCTAGATTCAAAGAAGAGAAAAAGGAAGAAGAACAAAAGAACAGGTATACCATACTATGGTAAAAATTGAAAAAGAAATAAGAAATAGGCATGGGACTGGGACTGGGCCTGGACCTAGGTCTAGGCTTGGGTTTTTAAATTGAATATATATTAAATATACTTGGTACGGTACGATATACCATGGTATCAATATTGGGTACCAGTACCATACCATATAATTTCGGTATGGTACAATACCGAGATTTCAGTACGGTATTACCAAGTTTTCGGTAATGTTTAGTATGGTAATGGTATGGTACGGTATGGTACGGTAATATGGTATTTTTTGACACCCCTAATACCGCCTGTAGTGTAGTTGGGTTCTAGAGACAATTTGTGTGTGAATCCCCTTGTTGATATTTTCTCTATAGTGATGATTTGACCATAGTTGCCTCACGACATACATGACATGATATAACCTGGGATTGACCACATCTTGTTGCATATGTACGTATTGTTCATGTGATATCTTGTGCTCGTTCGTGTTATTCGTGGTAGACATGTTGTGAACTTGTAAAATACTCTATACTATATTGTTTGGATATCCAGTACACCATATTTCATGTTTGGGTTGATTTGGATGAATTTCGTATGATCTATGTTGTTTTGTGTGTAAAGAACAAATCTGTATTTTACTGTTACGCCGATATTGTTCTGTATTTTAAACCCTATTAAGGTCAGTATTTGAAAATATTTTGTGAACATGAACTGTAGAAAATTCTATCTATTTTCTAACCCTTTTTACGGATCTTAGTTTCGATTTACGGTTTGTGAGTTATGTCCATTTTACTGCAGTGGTGTCGAAAGAATTATAGACTGTTTTCTATGAAGTCTGAAGAGTAATCTATTTTTATTCTGGTGTTAAAATTATTATTTTGATCTAAAATTTTTCTCAGTACTTCTAGACTTGATTAGGGTTTATCCAGAATTTTGGTGGATTTATTTGAGGAGCTTTAAAAACCTTTTCATGCTTGCAAATAAAGATTTTACAAGCTGAATTTTACTAATGTTCAGTAAAGAACCTGATTTTCGACCTAATTTTACATGCTGTTTGAAAAATATTTCTGAATATGAAAGTTAGTCTACTGTATCTATTTTATTACCCTTTTGGCAGATTTGGATTTCAATTTATGGGTTGCGAGATATTGCTTTTTTCGTACTGCAGTGATTGTGATTTCAGAGTTACAAAACTACTGCATCTTGATGTTTTCTGATTTTACTTGACTACTCTATATATATTGAAAAATTATGAAACTTGATTTTTTGTTACTACACATATAGGGGAATACCCCAGATTTTCTTAGATTTAATTTTCATGCTATTTTCCTGACTTTGAATACAATCTTTTGATTTCTGGCTGAACATGTTTTCTGGTTTCAATTCAGTTTTGATTCATATTTTTGTAAAACGCTATATGACTTATATATATTTTCTAGACTCAGCCGGGAGTCTATTTTCCAGATTCTTTGACGGATCCAGATTTTCATATTTTTAGCAACGGGAATCTCAGTTTTAGTGCAGTACTGTCTTGTTGTCCTGAATTAGAATTTTCGCTGTATTGTCCTGTTATGAGTTATCTTTCACCTGAACATGTTTATTCTTTATCCTGAACCTATTACTTGTTTATGCCATGTTATTCTTGACTTGTTTGTGACAAATACATGCCTATTTGATAATAATAACAAAATAATCAAGCTGAAGTCAAGGAAAATATCTAGTAGTGAAAAATATAGACATGTGTACTTAGAAGGGGGCCCATGTTTCCCATTTTGATTTATGTTGATACATGAACTTGTTAATGTATGGACCTATTGGTTCATGAACCTGTTACCTGTTGATGCATGGACCTATTGGTTCATGTACATGTTACCTGTTGATGCATGGACCTATTGGTCGTGTATCATTGATTCATGAACCTGTTGATGCGTGAATCGGATGATTCGTGTACCTGTTTAATTCATGAACCTGTTTCTTTTCCTGTTTTCCTGATCCCTAATTACACGGCCCTATGGACTCCACTATGAAATCTAAACGAAATTGTTTGAATGTAGCAACCATATAGTAAAAGGATGGATGCATGAAGTGCTACCTAGATAGTAATAATACAAGACTTGACATGACATAATACCTGATACATGAATACCTGTTACATGGTTACCCATACATGTTACCTGATACCTGATACCTGATACTTGTACATGCTACTTGACACATGTTTACCTGTTCATCTGTATACCTGTTTACCTGCTTGCATGACACTTGACACATGTTACCTGTACCTATTAGTATACCATGCTACTTGATTCTGTTTGCCCGATTCTTGTTAGTTATTCTATTCTGTTGACATGCTTATACCATGCTATGTTTATTCCTGTTGTTATTTTATATTTGTCATACTTCCCCATGTTCTTCTATCCTGCACTACATACGACCCGTAACTTGCATTGACGGGAGTTTATTTTCTTTGTTTTCCTCTTCCTGAAATTTATTAAATTACAGATTTTGGAGATCAGCTGCCAGATGGAATAGGCGAGATGAGATACTAGTTGCTAGAGTTTTGCTATTTATTTCCTGTTGCTATTTGAACAATTGTATCTTGTACTTCAATTTATTTGTATTTGGGCAATGTGACCCTAGGATATTGGCTTGTTCAGATCTGATTTATTTGAGATTATATTATATTTTTTTGGTTTCAAGTAAATTTTTGTTGATATATTTGATTCGATTATGCATGCTTGGTTGATTCTTTTGCTTCCGACTCTGATTATTCTTGTGAAATATTGTAAAAATTTCGAACAGCTTATGGATGATGAAAATCATTTGTTGGGCTTAGTCACGTATCCGTATTCTGTATTCTCTTTTGGAAAGCGGAGCGTGACAAGGTTTTTAGTGGCATCAGAGCTCAGGTTTGGCTAATGTATTAGTTGCCTAATATATTAGACATGCTTGACTCGAACTAGGATCGGCTCAATATTTCACCAACCATACATGCATAAATGAATTATAATCAATATTGATCTAGGTAGCTAGTCTTATTCCTTTCATTTTGATCCATTCTTATTCGATTCCTTGATTCCTTGATTCCTTGTTCTTATATCTCTTTTTCAGTCGTCTTCATTTGTTGATTTCTTCTTGGATATAAATTCATTCTTCCGTACCCATATTATTTTGATTTCGGTGCTATCCATTCTTTTCTTTCACTTGGTCCGCCAGTCGGCATCGCTGGATGCTATTGGCAGAGTCTTCCCCGATCAGAGTGGCGCAGCAGAAGCGTTGTGAGCCCATAACCCACAGGTCCCAGGATTCTCTTATCGTTTCTCCTTTCCTGCACTGTTTGCTTCTCTATTCCTTGTATTCATCCTCATCCGTTGATTCATTATTTGATTCAATTCTTTCTGTCCATTTTCTCTTTGATTCCAGTTCTGCCTACTCCTTAGCTTACTTTGTTATCTTGTGTTGTTCATTCCTTTTGATATTGCTTATTCCTTTTCATGCATCCCATTTGACATTCTTCTTATCTTTCTTCCTTCTTTTCTGGTATTGCCACTGCCTTTTTCCTTTCCCTTCAATCCTCTGTTTTGTTACCCTTCCCTAAGTTTACTTTTGCCTTGTCCTATGTACTGCCTCAGCGAACTTTGAGGACGAAATTTTTTTGTAAGGTGGGTAGGATTTGTGACCCCTGTATTTCCAAAAACGTATCTTCTGTGTATTTTCTGCATTACAAATTTTTGTAAATTATTTTTTTCCCACTATCAAACTCTTTTGTTAAAATGTATTCTTGAACCTTCTCTTTTAAAATCTATTTTCGATCAATAATTTTATTGTAACTATTCTCTACGAATTTTATATTGTAATACAAAGCTTATTTTTGTTAGTATTACTTTGATTTCTGTTATTATTAATACTATCATTGTTTTTATCACTTTTCTTATTATTATTATTGTCACTATAATTATTATTACTGTTATTGTTATTATTTTTATTGTTGTTGTTTTTATTATTATTATTTATATTTCTATAAAAACCTAATTGTATATTTTTTTTGGTTATTTTCTTTTTCCAAATGGATTTTAACCCAAACCCATTATTTTATTGGATTTTAAAACCCTATATTCTATTTTACCCTAATCCTAATTAAAACCCTACATGTTTTAGACCCATATCCTGTTTTATTCCCAAGCCCAATCCATTATCCTATTAGTCCTAATAATCCACACCCGGTTGTTACCCAGACCCGTTAACACCCTAAACTACCCACACCAGAAAACCTTATCAGCCTAAACCCTAAATTTATTTTCCCTCCCATTTATACCCCCCTGTATACACTTGTTCACCCCTATTAGCCACTTCACCTCCTTCAACCTCTCATCACTTCTCAAACCCATCCTTCCTTCATCCTCCCGACCTTACCCCCTTGCTCCTATTCATCCCCGACCCTCATCCCTGTGTCGCGGCCCTGACTTCCCTCCACAGCGGTGCAGCACAAGCAGCTCCCTGTGCTCCCTTCCCTGCATCGTGCTGCCCTCAGCCGACCGCAGCGTCGCCCTGCTCCATACCCGATAACGGCAGACCCCTCACCTCTGTGCTCCCCTCTTCATCATCGTCGCGTCCTCCGGACGCTCCTTGTTCCCCTGTGCCTCCTCGCAGTCAGCAGCGACCGCGGTGCACAGCTTCCCTGCGCCGTCCTCTGCTCCTCCCCTCATCGTCTGTGTAACACCCCGTACTTAAGCGGGTATATATATATATATATATATATATATATATATATATATATATAATAAAAGGAGATGAGATGAGTAGTTGGTATTAGGTGGTGGCCTATAGGGAGATCCTAAAAGGTGGGCCTATAGGATTACCTATGGGGCATAGGAAAAGATGGAAAAATGAATGAAAGAATGATGTGTGCTGGTTGGGTGCTTTGACCGGGTTGACCATGGGAATAAAATCCCATATCGGCCGAAAGGAAGTGAGTAAATGTGTATATATTTGGAAAACCAAGTGATTAAGGTACCTAAGGGTTAACCCACCTTTTTATTGTGCCTATGGTGAGCATTGCTAGAGTTTTGTGTCTGTTCTTTCACGTGCGCGCACGTGAAGCCGCGTGCACAGCTGAGCCGGGCTCGGAGTGTTACAGTCTGCAGTGCCACCTGCCGGCGCTCAGCCTCTCCCTTTCGCGACGCACCTCCTCAGCATCGTCGATGCCATCCTAGCGCCCTGCCCTCTTCTTGCAGCTGCGTCGCAAGTTAGCCAAAGCTAACACAGCGCGCTTCCCTTCTGTGTGTGCTCCTCTGCCCAGCCATAGTGACCACCGTCGTTCACCACCGCCATCGTCTGCCACCTGCCTCGCTGGCACTGCCCCTGGGTGCCATCCATCGAAAGCCAGGCTAGCCATCGCAGCAAGTAGACAAGCCTTTGATGGGTTTCTTTTTTATCAAGTTTAGATCGTGTGGATCCAGAGCCGTCCGATCGATTTGATCATCATGATCATCAGCCTTGAACTCCAGCCATCCGATCTGATCCGATCTAATCCAATCATCTGCATCACATCTCAATCTTGAGCTTTTGATCTTAGCCGTTCGATCGCGATCATCGTCAACTTCATCATCACCTTGATCTGGATCGTCCGATCTTGTTGATCTTGATCTTGATCATTGATCTCAGCCGTCTGATTGTGTTCGTGATCGGTTGTTCATGGGTTCGTTTGTTCGTTGGGTTCGTGTCCGGGAATTCGTTCCCGTTATTCTTGCTTTTGTGTCGTTCCCGTCATCATCTCTCAGGCAAGTAAGTTGTATTCTTTTCTTTGTGTAATACAAGTACTAAATACCGCCTATAGTGTAGTTGGATTCTAGAGACAATTTGTGTGTGAATCCCCTTGTTGATATTGTCTCTATAGTGATGATTTGACCATAGTTGCCTCACGACATACATGACATGATATATCCTAGCATTGACCACATCTTGTTGCATATGTACGTGTTGTTCATGTTATATCTTGTGCTCGTTCGTGTTATTCGTGGTAGACATACTGTGGACTTGTGAAATACCCTTTACCATGTTGTCTGGACATCTAGTACACCATATTTCATGTTTGGGTTGATTTGGATGAATTTCGTATGATCTATGTTGTTTTTGTGTGTGAAGAACAAATCTGTATTTTTTTGTTACCCCGATGTTGTTCAGTACTTTAGACCCTATTATGGTCAGTATTTGAAAATATTTTGTGAACATGAAATGTAGATAATTCTATCAATTTTTTAACCCTTTTGACGAATCTTAGTCTAGATTTACAGTTTGTGAGTTATATCCATTTTACTACAGTGGTGTCGAAAGAATTACAGACTTTGTTTTCTATGAATATTGAAGAGTAATCTATTTTTATTCTGGTGTTAAAATTATTATTTTGATCTGAAATTTTGCTCAGTACTTCTAAACTTGATTGGGGTTATCCAGAATTTTGGTGGATTTACTTGAGGAGTTTTACAAACCTTTTCATACTTGCAAATAAAGATCTTACATGGAGAATTTTACTAATGTTTAGTGAAGAACCTCATTTTTGACCTAATTCTACTTGTTTGAAAAATATTTCTGAATATGAAAGTTAGCCTACTATATTTATTTTATTACCCCTTTTTTCAGATTTGGATTTCGATTTATGGGTTGCGAGATATTGCATTTTTCGTACTGCAGTGTTTGTGATTTTAGAGTTACAAAACTACTGCATCTTGATGTTTTCTGATTTTACTTGACTACTCTTTTTATATTGAAAATTATAAAACTTGTTTTTTTTGTTACTACACATATAAGGGAATACCGCAGATTTTTTGTGGATTTAATTAATGAGTTTTCATGCTGTTTTTCTGACTTTGAATACAATCTTCTGATTTCTGGCTGAACGTGTTTTCTGGTTTCAATTCAGTTTTGACTCATGTTTATGTAAAACACTATATGACTTATATATATTTCCTAGATTCGGTCGGGAGTCTATTTTCCATATTCTTTGACGAATCCATATTAGCATGTTTGTAGCAACGGGAATCTCAATTTTAGTGCAGTACTGTCTTCCTGTCCTGAACTAGAATTTTTATTGTATTATCCTGCTATGAGTTATCTTTCACCTGAACATGTTTATTCTTCATCCTGAACCTGTTACTTGTTTATGACATGTTATTCTCTATTTTTTTGTGACACATACATGCCTGTTTGATAATAATAACAAAATAATCAAGCCGGGTTTAAGGGAAAGATCTAGTTGTGGAAAATATAGAAATGTGTACTTAGAAGGGGGCCTGTATTTTCCGTTTTAATTCATGTTGATACATAAACCTGTTGATGCATGGACCTATTGGTTCATGTACCTGTTACCTGTTTATGCATGGACCTATTGGTTCATGTACATGTTACCTGTTGATGTATTGATCTATTGGTTCATGTACCTGTTACCTGTTGATGTATGGACCTATTGGTTCATGTACCTGTTACATGTTGATGCATGGACCTGTTGGTCGTGTACCTGTTGATTCATGAACCTGTTGATGCATGAATCGGATGATTCGTGTACCTGTTTGATTCATGAACATGTTTCTGTTCCTGTTTTTCTGATCCCTAAGTACACGGTCCTATGGACTCCACTACAAAATCTAAACGAAAGTGTTTCACTGTAGCAACCATGTCGTAAAAGGATGGATGCATGAAGTACGACCTAGATAGTAAAAATACAAGACTTGACATCACATAATACCTGATACATGAATACCTATTACATGGTTACCCGTACATGCTACCTGATACCTGATACATGATACTTGTACATGCTACTTGACATATGTTTACCTGTTCATCTGTATACCTGTTTACCTCCTTGCATGACACTTGACACATGTTATCTATACCTGTTAGTATACCATGCTACTTGATTTTGTTTGCCTGATTCATGTTAGATATTCTATTCTGTTGTCATGCTTATACCATGATATGTTTATTCCTGCTGTTATTTTATATTTGTTATACTTCCCCATGTACTTCTATCCTGCACTAAAAGCGGCCCGTAACTTGCATTGACGGGAGTTTGTTTTCTTTGTTTCCCTCTTCCTGCAATTTATTAAATTGCAGATTTTGGAGATCAGCTGCCAGATGGAATAGGCGAGATGAGATACTAGTTGCTGGAGTTTTGCTATTTATTTCCTGTTGCTATTTGAACAATTGTATCTTGTACTTGAATTTATTTGTATTTGGGCAATGTGACCCAGGATATTAACTTATTCAGATCTGATTTATTTGAGATTATATTATAATTTTTTGGTTTCAAGTAAATTTCTGTTGGTATATTTGATTCGATTATGCATGCTTGGTTGATTCTTTTGCTTCCGACTCTGATTATTCTTGTGAAATGTTGTAAAAATTCCGATAGTTTATGGATGATGAAAATCATTCGCTGGGATTAGTCACGTATCCGTATTCCGTATTCTCTTTTGGAAAGCGGGGCATGACAATTTGTAACACCCCGAATTCAAAAATACAACTAAATTCGAGATTCCACAGGATCTTTACACTTCTTTCGTACAATTTTACAAGGAAATAAAAACTTTTCTTATATCAGAGTTGCATTACACTTGTACATTATCACAGCGGAAGCAATATTACAATAATTTACATGAAACAACATTTAAAACAATCTTGCGCAGCTTGCATACTTCAATAGTCAAGCATCTTCACCATGCATATAAAACTGTGGGCGCGTCAGTTCATTCAACTGACGAAACATTATACACGGCCATCCTCTCTATGCCGGAAACAGTATAACGATTCTCATTTCTTACAAACACAAACTTGTCACAAACAAAGCTAAAGGGACTATCCTATTGATGTCGTGTCGTGAATGTGCACTTAGTCCTTAATGAAATTATTTATATTATATGACACTAATGCGCACTTGTTCAGAGTCTATGCAGCCCATACTACATAGGTTCGAGGGCAAGCCCTTAACCGTTCTTCATCTTGTAGGGTTCAATCCCTCACCATGATTTAATCTACTACTGTAACTACGGTAAGTATCCTAGATGTTTTCTGACCTACGAATTCATGTCTAGGCGCCCTGGAGGGAATCCCAACGCACTGACACATGACTCATCATGCAGGCATCCTGTGGTAATTCAGCTCCTACCATAGACATGACACCACCCGTAGTTGTCAAACACCCCACAAGCGTCGCCACCGGGACGGTACTCTGGAGCAGTATCCATGCCCTATCATGACTCATCATGGGACATTCTGTGAATACTCTCACGCCGCCAATCCAATAGCCCTCATACTCAATGTTTTTCTCTTACTTTCATCACATCTTCACTATGCATCTAATCCTTAGTTTAATTGAATCATGAATAAAATCAACTCTTAAAGTGTAGCACTTTCACTATACCGGTCTTATTCATTTAATTCACATGACCCAAACATTGGTCTTCTCATTTCAAAATATCATTTTCTCATTTCTTTCATTGCCGGTATAAGGCTTGGCTATACCTTAATTCTCAATTTCAACTCATAATTACAATGTCATACTCATAAGATCTTTTCATGATTAACCACAATTCATATTCCAATAGCATAGTATTCATGTATTCACACCTTTCATAATTCATCATGATCAATAATTCAATTTCGCTTGCAATCCATGTGGAAGAATAAATTTCACTTAACAGTCACCAACAATTTTATATATTCCACAAATCTATTATTCACAAATTCACAAATTTACTACAACACATTTTTCTATAATTCAATCATGCTAGTCACAAACTTCAAAAATTCATCTTTTATAACTCAAAATTTTCATTTTTATTTTTCTTTCGTTTAAAAGAATAATTTAATTTCAAAGTGAGTCCTTTCTTGCAAAAACCCAAATTTCTTATTCACACTTCATCAAAAGTTGTATAAATATTTCTTATAAAGTTCCAATAATTTTTCCAGTAATTAAAACATAATTTTCTGATTTTTATTCTATTTTAAAAATTCAATTCCATTCAAAAATCTCAAAAAAAAAACATCTTTTCTAAACTCCAAAACCCACCAAGATTCGAACCAGCGACCAGCGGTGAGACAGACAGCGCACAAGACCAACGCGCCAAAGCCGCAAGTCGATTCAACTAGGGGTTATAAGCCCTATGTGTTCTGTTCTCGGTGATTTGGATTTTTAACAAAAACAACAAAATAAAACACAGCCTCGGGGTATCGAACTTAAGACCTCTAACTACTATAGCAAACCCAAGTCTCTTCCGACCATTTGGTCTAAGTGGACATATCGATTGGAAGGTATTTAAAATAGATTTTGATCTTAATTCTCTGTTCAAAGCTATACTTCAAAAATTCTCAAAACGAATTTGTCTCTTTTTCTCCTCTTTTGAAAGCAAAAATGTCCAGAATAAAAATACATTTAATTTATCAATAACCAGTATATTTAGAGGTATTTTTCCCTCTTTTAAAACATGTATTTAGCCTTAGTTTGCATTTTATGAACACTATTTCGACATTTGAAAACTATTACATAATTGTTCATAAATAAGGATGATTTCTCATACAAAATTCACTACAATGATGTTTGCTTACACATTGATAACTATAATCTCTACTACTATAATGGGAGAAGGCCTTAGTGTAATTTGTCCTTAACCCAACCCGTGCAACGCACGTGCTGGTAGATTTTTTTTTGCCCTTTTTATTCCCCCAATTTTCTCCACGTGCACAGCACGTGTATAATACTAGTATTTTTAGAGCACAAAATAAACTTTATAAGTGAGTAAAACTTCCATTTTATTAATTAATCTACACATGATACATTCAATTATTCGTATGCAAAAGGACATTCTTTTTCATTTATTCTAATTTCACATGGTATATATAGAAATGGGTAATTTCAATAAATCTATTAACAATCATTTCTCTCAATTCATCTTTAACACACTATTCTACTTAGCATTATTAATCAATAAACATGATGCTAGTCTTTTACTAGTTAATCCACATAGTTCGCATTTAGGACATATTTTGCATACTAAAATTAGAAATATAGAGAACATTCACTTTACTCATAATTAATAAATATAGTAATCAAACAATACACATTTGCCAATTTATCAATTCTCTTCTAATTTGGCAAGCATGCATTTCATTTCAACTAGTAGCGTATAATGATAATTCAATTTCATTCCCTAGCATGATCTCTACTATAGAAGTTATGAGAAACACCCACCTCCTAAAATGCGAGAGAGTGCCCTCTCCTCCTAGATTGCGATGCAACGATCTCCTTCTCCTTTCTTCCTTGCCAAAACCGAGAGCTCCTAGGTGGGAAAATGAGTGGCCGGCCTCCCATGGGGAACACACACACTCACACTCACACTACTATATATCTCCTATAATGTTTTCTTTCTTTCAATAGTTGCTTAGTGTAGAATACATGTAAATAGGGGGGGTATTTATACTAATTCTAGGATAGATTGGAAAGCTAGGATTCATTGGTTAGTTATAGGATGGATGGCTAGGATAGGAGGGAAAGTTGTAGCAACCACCCACACACACATAACTACCCATGCACACACACACCCACTCACCATCACTCCATACCCAATCCCGGCCTCACATGGTGTGCATTGCACACTACGTACGTGCACGTGCCCCCTAGTACCTCCTATTTGAAGTTTGTACACTTTTAATTAATCAAAATGTTCACAATTTGTGTCTACATGACAAGTGTGACCATTTAACTGATTAATTAAATTTGTGGGCTTCACAATTAGTGGGCTTAGGCTTGTCAGCCAAAATAATAAAATAATAATTTATTAAAGTGGGCTCAAACTAAGAAAATAGTGTTTAGGCTTAATAAAAATAGGCTTTTAGTGAAATAAAGGAAGAAAATAATTGTTCATAAAAATAAAATTTTATATATAAAAATAAATAAATAAATATACACATGAAATTTACACGTGCACAACACGTGAAAATCAATATTTTTATTAAAATGAAAGTTTAGGGTATTATTGTTGTTCACGCTCGTTGCAGACGTCCTAAATGGCATGATGAGCAATTGCTGAGCTGAGAACTAAATTGCACCAATTGGAAACTCGAGAGGACGAGAAGGTTGCTCAGTCCTTCAATATGCTAAAGACACTCTGATATTTGGAAATGGGTTGGTTATGGAGACGATCACTACAAAAAAAAGTGTTTTACTGCTTTGAGGCGTGGTTTGGGCTCCGAGTAAACTACCACAAGAGCAGCCTGATACATATCACTCTCTCAGCATCATAAGCTGCCCAACACGCATGCATTCTCAATTGCAGGTGGAACCATTCCCATCAGGTACCTAGGTCTACCTGTAAGACCAGGTAAACTGAATATGTCGGACTAGCTAGACTGGCAGGATGGAATGAGAAGTCACTCTCCCTAGCGGGTCGTGCCACTCTCATCAATTCTATCCTTTCAAGTCTGTCCACATAATACATGTCCTTCTTCAAACTACCGAAATGGGTAACTAGTAGGATGTACAGAGTGCGGAAAAGATTCCTCTAGAAAGGTACAGATTATTGTAGAAGGGGATACCACTTGATACGATGGGAAAAAGTGTGCAAGCATATGGGGGACTAGGGCTCTTCGACCTAAAGGATATGACCTTAGCCTTGTTGGGGAATTGGTGGTGGAAGATCTTCCCACCCTAAATTTGAAGGTTGGAAAGACTATTCCAACACTACCAGTCCCTAGAAAAATTCCAGTTCAATGCAAAAATACGGGGTTTGAAGACCAATTACCGAATGAGATCTACGTCTTTCGCATAGACAGGGCTTTCGCGTGGGACCAAGGGTATCGTGGTTCTTGAAAGGCATCACCAAGGCCTACGACTCGGTAAGCAAAGCAGTGACCTCTCTCATAGGCAATGGATGATCGACAAAATT
The DNA here is from genome assembly GCA_017893485.1 of Hemerocallis citrina. Classification (NCBI taxonomy): domain Eukaryota; kingdom Viridiplantae; phylum Streptophyta; class Magnoliopsida; order Asparagales; family Asphodelaceae; genus Hemerocallis; species Hemerocallis citrina. Next base: position 177,037,337 of record CM030361.1, read on the forward strand.
CTGTTGGAATAGGTGGTGTGTGGGACACACACTTAAATACCTTTTCCAAGACTTATATCAGTGGACTTCCCAGCCACATTGTACGGTGGAAAGTGTTTGGAAGAGCAGAAATTGGAGTCCTTCCTTCAGAAGACGTCTCTTCCCTCCCATAAGGACCCTCCTGGAAGAACTACACCAGACCATCAACCAATCAGGAGTAGCTTGTGGCATTGGTCTAGAAAGGAAAACATGAGAATTAGAGAAAACACTTCCTTTTCTGTGCACTCTCTCTACTTTAGGATAGATTTTAGGGGTGCATGTGACCTTGGTCTATTGTTATCTGGAAGGCTAATGTGAAGTTTAAAGTTAACATGTTCCTTTGGTTGATGCTCATAATGCATTCCTCATGCACGAAAACCTGGCCAAAAAGACAACTAGATGTTTTGCAACGCACTGGTGGAGACAAGGTAGCATCTACTTTTGGAATGCACTAAAAGAATATATTATGGACTGAGGTCTTGCTCACCCTTGGAACGAGTGACTACCATAGGACATACAATGAGCTCTGGGATGGGCATATATTTAATAGAACCAAAAGAGCTATGAAAGAGGTTTGGTACAATGCGATCTCTACGGTGACATGGGTGATCGGGCTAAACTGTAATAACTTTTACTTTGGTGGAATGAGTAGTAGTATTTCTGGCAGTTTAACTAAGATTATGCACTTCTCTTTCTGGGCAGAGGCAGCTGCTGCAGGGGCAAGAGATCGTATAGAGGAAACCTTTATGAACAGGAGATACGACGATGACAAAATTGAACTCGGCCCCACCATGAATTAGTCCTATCCCCTAGGGCTATTGGGGGGACTTTTATTCTATATTTCTTGCTATTTCTTTTATTTGCTTTATCCCACCCTCCTAGGGATGTCGAAGATTTTCATGTTTCCTTTTTTTTTCTTGTACTCCCAATCATCTGGGTTTGTTTCTTTACTTTCTCTTTAATGAAACAAAGTGGTCGTAGTCCATCTTTTCTGGAAAAAAAAAGAAAAAAAATATACTCTCTACTAGTTTGAGAGTTATTTTCTCTTGTGATTGGTCATGTATTTTTGTGGGAGAGGTTTAAGATAAAGTTGAAAAAAGTCATGGGGCCTAATCAATATATATTGTCAATCCAAGGTCCTAAGATAAATTTACCCAAGATAGAATTTTCTTCCAAGGGGGTTGTAAAATGTATCAAATCCATGAAAATTATTATAGGGAAAAAAAACTTTGGAAATTAGTTCTCAAAAAGTGGTTTGTTTGGATATAGTTTTATTATAGTATATGATAGAGAGGAGAGAGAAATAAAATTTAAAAAGTAGTAAAAAAAATAATGTAGATAAATAGGTGGAATTATTGAATAGTGTAAAAAGAGAGGGGAGAGAGAACTAAAAAAAAACCCTATAGTAGCGCTACAGTGTTCCTCCAATAAATTCTAGGTGTTTTTGTCAAATTTCAGATGCTGCCACAGTAGCCCTATAGTAAGAATCCAAATCCGATCCAAATTCAGCCAACTAAACCGGTGAACAGTGCATTTCCATGGATTTCTTTTCCTACAATATTTCTACTGCCAACCAAACATGCCCTAAATGTTGTGAAGTGCACCTTGTCAAAAGTAATACTTAAATATTGGGCTAGCTTTCGGGTCGGGTCGACCGGCGCCCCGCACACCCCGACTAGAACCGGTATGACCCGGTCCGGGTTCGGGTCAAACCCACGACTATTAGCAAGTCGAATCGGGTCGGATTTTCACCAAAATCAACCGGCTCGATCCAGCTAGAAAACCTGCCGACCCGTCGGGTTGAGACAGTTAGACCCGAACGGGTCAAACGGTCAACCAGTACGAGCCGAACGTTCGACCCGACGGGTCCAACGGTCTCATTCCACTATTCTATTTTTATATATATTTTCTTGGTTTTTTGATTTTTCTGGGAAGGTTTGTGCCTATAAAAACCCCATAATTTCAAATAAATTTTTTTACACCTCCATCTATCAACTCTCTTACTCTTTTACTCTCTCTGCTACTACTACTAGTACTCTCAAATCTCAATCTACTTCAACACTAGAAGTGAAGGAGTTCGATACTGTAATATGCTGAATTTTTATTAAATGTGAAATTGTTGATTTTACGTGTTGTGCACGTACAAATTTTTGTATATATGTTTCCTTATAAAATTATCTTTTATAATATGAACAAACAATTGTTTTCTTTCTTTCTCTTTGTTTTCTAGAAGCCTACTTAAAAGCCTAAGCTTGTTTTCTAATTTAAGCCCAACCTAATTAATTAAATATTTTATTTTTGACCCATGAGTCTAAAAGCCCACTATTTTGAAGCCCACAAATCAATTACCCTTTTTAATTGTCATAACTCGTAGTGTAGACACAATTAGTAGACAATAAATAAATTAATAATGTACAACTTATTAATGGGGGACACTAGTTGGGGCACGTGCATGCACTAGTGTGTGCATTGCACACCCTAGGGGGTGGCCGGATTATGGCTAGAGAAGAGAGGGAGAGTGGAGTTGAGTTGAGGGGTGGTTATGAGATCATGGAAGTTACTACAACTTCCCATTTCATCTTGATCCTTGATGTCTAACTCCTTGATTAAATCCTAACCATCTATTCTCATCCTAAAAGTGTATAAATACCCCTAGTTTTCTTCTCATTAGTACACTAAACAATTTATTAAGAGAAGAAAAGACTAAGTGAGCAAAAGATTGAGAAGTATTAGTGAGTAAAAGATTAGAGTGTGCATTGTGTGTGTGTTCCTTCAAGTAGAGGCCGGCCATGATCAAAGGAGCACAGGAGAGACTCGGGTTCCAATCAAGCACAAGGAGGAGACGTTTTGGCAAAACAATCTAGGAGGAGAATGCCACTTTCTTACATTGTAGGAGATTCTAGGAGCTTTCATTTCATTTTCTCCAATAGGTGGGTGTTTCTCATGCTTCTAAATCTAGATACCATGCTAGGAATGATTTGATAAAATTACTAAGGAACAACTAAGTGAAATTGGACTCATGTTTGCTTAATTAGAGATGAAATGGTAATTTAGAGAATGATTGATAAAATAATTGCTAGTTGATAAATTGTGAACTAAAGTGCTAGAATCTTTCATGTTGTCATGCTATGTGTTTGTGAATTATGCTTTATGAAGAAATATATGTTTATGAGACAAATTGGGATTAAATGTATCATGAAAATGTTGATTTCTTAAATTAGAGTAACACTATTGTAGAAAAGATAGAAATTTGTGTTCTAAAATATTGTAGATTGTTAATAAGTGAGAGAATAAAGAAATAAAGTATTTTCGTAGAAATCTAGATTATAAATTGTGTACAAATGTGATTTGTTCTCAATGTCAAAATTATGGACATAGGACATAAAATAAGATTAAAAATGTATGTTTTATAAGCAAATAATGATTATAAAAATTGTGGTTTACTGTAATTTCATATAGATTAAAATCTGGAAAGTTTTGATCCAAAAAGAGAAGAAAAAGAACTAAAAACGTTTTGGGAATTTTGAAAACTAGAAATAAACAGAGAATGAGATCAAAACCAATCCAATATTCTTTGGATCAATCTGGCCCCTTAGACCAAGTGGTCACGGTTGCTTTGGTCGCTACAGTAGCGTGTGGGTGACTCTAGTGGTCCCGGGTTCGAAACCTAGGCTATGCCTTTTATTTCCATTTTTGAATAAAACCCAAAACCCAAAACCCCAAAACACTTACCTATTAAATCCTTTCATTTACCGCATGTGCACCTTAGCTCAGTTGGCTTTCGGTGGCTGTCAGTTAGTCCTGGGTCGCAGGTTCGAAACCTGGCTTCGGTAGGTTTGAATTATTTGATTTTTTTTTTGGAGTTTTAAAATGGAATTCTTGGTTTTAAAAATCCAAAAAAATACTACAATTATTCTAAAAATGTGTAGATCCTATGAAAAATATTTGTGTACTATTTGACTAAAATAAAAGTAAGTTAGAAGTGAAATTTGTGTAGAATGCTATAGAAATCTACTTTTGGAGAATTATAAAAGTGATCCATTTATATGAGAAAATTATACTAAGTGATAAAGGAGAATTTTTGAATGAAAGAAAATTTAAATGTGCTATCTATGGACTCTCATTGTTAAATTGAGTACTGTTTATGAATGAAAATACGACTTTGTGATCTTTTGAATTAAATAAATGAAATGAACATTAGTATGAGAATCAAATGAAATTAGTATTGATTAAAATAAGATTAAGAAAATTATGTGGAAAGAATAAACTATTAAATATGACAAGTTGAATTTATTTGTTTATGCATAATATTGTACATGAAATTGAAATTGAATGACTTGATGAATTATGAAAGAATATGAATATACAAATGCTATGAACATGAAATGAAAATTATTGTTAATTATGAAAAAGACTTTATGAGTATGAAAAACTCGATGTTGTAATTATGAGTTGAAATTAAGAACTAGGGTATAGCTAAGCCTCATACCGGCAATGAAAGAAATGTTGAGACGATATTTGAAATGAAAAGATCAAGATTTGGGTCATGTGAAATGAATGAATAAGACCAGTATAGTGGGAGTGCTAACCCTAAGGGATTGATTTTGTTCATGATTCGATTAAATTAAGGACTAGATACATAGTGAAGATGTGATGAAAGTAAGAGAAAACATGAGTATGAGGACCATTGGATTGGCGGCCTGAGAGTATTCACAGGATGTCCCATGATGCGTCATGAGTAGGACATGGATACTGCTCCAGAGTACCGTCCCGGTGGCGACGCTCGTGGGGTGTTTGGTGACTGCGGGTGGTGTCATGTCTATGGTAGGAGGTGAATTACCACAGGATTCCTTCATGATGAGTCATGTGTCAGTGCATTGGGATTCTCTCCAGGGCATCTAGGCGTGAGCTCGTAACTCATAGAACATCTAGGATACTTACCGTAGTTACAGTAGTAGATTAAGTCATGGTGAGGGATTGAACCATACAAGATGAACAACGGTTAAGGGCTTGCCCTCGGACCTTTGTAGTATGGGCTGCATAGACTCTGAACAAGTACGCATTAGTGTCATATTACATAAATAATTGCATTAAGGAATAAGTGTACATTCACAATACGACATCAATAGGATAGTCCCCTTAGCTTTGTTTGTGAACAAGTTTGTGGTTTGTTAAGTATTGAGAATCGTTATACTGTTTCGGCATAGAGAGAATGGCAGTATATAATATTTCGCAGTTGAATGAACTGACGTGCCCACAATTTCTATGTAGGGTAAAGCACATGAAAAAGACTAAGGAGGAATTGGTTGTTGATTCTTGATTTTGATGATTACAACACACTGCAACATGTATTTGTGCTATACTATATATATTTGCAGGTTGTATACACAAAGGAATCATTTCTCCAAAAGCTAAGCAAATGAACAAGCACAAGCTCTGGATAAAGACAATGGCTTCACTCAAGACTCAAGTCAAGACCTATGTTTCAATGTCATTTATTTTTATGTCTTGTAAACAAATGTAATATTTTTCTTTATTAAGTCTTAGAATGATGTACAGCCTTGTCACACACACATACACTCACATATAACTTTTTATAAATGTGTGTTTACAAATCCAAAGGTCAAAACAGCTTGAACTAGGTTAGCTGTTGAGTACCAGTCGACTGCTACTTGTTCCAGTCGACTGAGTCTGTACAAAACTGCCTAATCTTATTCAAACTTTGACCAGTCGACTCATTATGGCAACCCAGTCGACTGATCAAGTGCGTTTGACAGTTTTATGTTTTTAAAATCGCTTTTTCAAATTCAAAATCATTTTATTTCCGTTGGATGACAGTTGGAACAACTATTTCCCAACGTCCAGTGTATCTAACTCTATAAATAGAGGTTAGAATCCACTGTAAAAGATAACTATACTCCAAGCATTTTTGAGATCTTAAGTTTTATACTTTCAAGAGATAAAAGCTTTCAATTCACTAAGACTTGGTTCTCTGTCTTCAGTCCAGTATAACATTTGATTTCATTCTGGACTGGATATAGAAGTCAACCATTTAGCCACGTACTATATCACAATCACAAACAAGGCCATAGGTTGATTGTAAACAATTTTATTGTTTTTCTTTTCCTCTCGGTTGGAGAGTAGGACTCTAGGGTGTAGAGTCAGGTTTGTCACTCTTGGTGGAAGAGTGGGTTGCTTTCTCTGGTTGAGAGAAAGGACTACGGGTTAGACAAGGTTGTTGTCTGAACGCCGTAAGGTATTCTTGTAAACTTTTTCAAGAATAGTGGAAATCTCAAGTGGGTTGCTTGGGGACTGAATGTAGGTCGGAAGGACCGAACCAGGATACATCGTGTGCACTCTGTGGTTGTATCTCTCTACTTGCATTTATATTTTCTCAGTTTGTGTTTTTACTGTGAAATTTGTCTGGACAGTCGACTGAGTACTTGATAAGTCGACTGGTCAGACTCGTATACTCTGAAAGTTTTTTGTATGTTAAGTCGACTGTCTCAACTCTAAGTCGACTTCACAGACTTGTTTAAATTACTTTTTTCATTTTGTTAATTCAGTCGACTGGTTTATCCCTTAAGTCGACTATACAGAAGAAAAATCTCTATTCCGCAATTTAATTTCTTATAAACACTATTCACCCCCCCCCCCTCTAGTGTTTGTTGCCCTGCCTACAGGATCCAACATTGGTGCTTAAAGATTGTTCAAGTGTTGTTGTATTTCATTCATTGTTGTAAAATTGCTTCCGCTGTATAAGTGTTAATGTAAAGGTAACTTTGATGTAAAGTAAAGTTTTAATTTCCTTGTAAAATTGTACGGAGTGAAGTGAAAAGATCCTGTGGAACTCGAATTCAGTTTTATTTGGAATTCGGGGTGTTACAGAGTGGTATCAGAGCACGCTTCACAAGTAGTACAAATTTATAAGGAACGACACCCTAGAAGTGGACACTAGTGTGTTGAGTATAGAGATTTAAATATAAGACACTTACATTTGTGTTGCTCTATGATTGACATTTCTTCTCCTCCGCCCCTTTTCTAAGATGGCAGACCACTTCGACCCAGCTGGAGATGATAGCTGGTGCATTATCGAGGAGGATTACTACCCTGGACAAGCAGATTCCGACGAAGAAGACCCCATGGAATATGAGGAGGAATGGTCTGAATCCCAAGAGATCACTCCACCTCCGGATTCTTCTGATGATTCCTCAGATGAGGAAGATCCAGTTCAGAGCAGTCTCATTGCATCTCTTCAGAGGCAAGTAGAGACTCAGCGAGAGAGAGCCGAGCTACTGCAGACTCAGTATGCGAAGTGCAAGGAGGATATTGCAACTCTTAGTCGTCGTGTTTGGGACCTCGAGAAGAGGAAGAACATGTACGATGTAATGAAGGAAGAAGAGGTGGAACTACGGGAAGAGCTTCGAGAAGCCAAGAGGAACCATAGGAACTAGACCGTTGTATCTTTTACTGCTTTTTAATTTCAGCAAATGTTTTAAATTTGAATGTACAAAGTTTGAATTCAATGAAATGAAGGAATTGATTTAAATTCATGTTTTGTTACTTCGAATTTAATGGATCTATTGCATCAGAACATGGCTGGACGAAGAGCTAGAAGTGGTGAAGGACTTGACTTGGAAACGGAACTAGCAACAGTCTATCAGACACTCAATGTCGTTGCCATGAATCAGAACCAAAGGGCGATGCCTGCAAATCCAGTTCCTGCAGCAATCAAACTCATGGAATCATTCAAGCGGATGAAACCACCAGTATTGAAGGAAAGTTAGACCCAGAGATGGCTGATAATTGGATCCGGCGGGTAGAGACTATCTTCGAAGTTTTGGAAACTCCAGAGGGCAGCAAGGTGAAGTTGGCTGCACTGCAGTTCGAGAAGGACGCAGCTGTTTGGTGGCAGTCAATGAAAAAGACGATGGGCGATGTTGTTCTTGGCTGGGAGGAATTCTTAGACGAGTTTCGCAGTTATTATTTTTCATCAGACGTCTAGGAGAAGAAGGCCATGGAATTTCTGGCATTGCAGCAGGGCAGCATGTCGGTTAGGGAGTATGAGACAAGGTTCACCCAGCTCTCAAAGTATGCACCCGAATTGGTGATGGACAAGGTGAAGAAATCTCGAAAGTTTTAGCACGGTCTAAGGCCAAGTCTGAGATCCAAGATGATCTCCCTTGGTATCAGGAGGTTTGACAAGTTGGTCAAGCGAGCTGCAGCTACGGAGGAAGATATGGAGCAGTTCCATGCCGTTCAGAATCAAAGGAACAACTGGCATGTTGGGAAGAGGCCCACAATCTCTGGCAATTCCAGGGAACAGCCTCCAGCTCAATGGTTTAAACCAACAGGGTCGAACGCTGTTAACGTGGATGGAAGACTCAAAAATGGTTGGGTGAGACCTGCTATGGTGACTTGCTTCAACTGTGGTGAGACAGGACATTACAAATCCCAATTCCCCAAACCGCAGAGTGTCAACCGCAGTGGACCAGCGGAGCAAGTTGGGAAGAAGTCGTACCAGCAAAGGTGAGTATTTGCCTTGACTGAAGCTGATGCCAATGAAGTGGATCTTGTCATCACTGGTACGAGGGCGAATGTTTAGAAGTTTTCTGTTGTTCCTTTTCCCACTTTATTTAGTGAACTGTTATGTAACGAGTGTGTGTTATGTAACGAGTTTCCCAAGTCATCGGCTGATCTCCCAAAGTCCTTTTCAGCGATTCCCACCAGACACCAGCGTCCTTTTCCAGTTGCATAGTAGCCAACTTCACCTTGCTGGCTACCGGAGTCTCCGATACCTCGAAGATTGTCTCCATCCAGTCATCAGCTGCATTTGGATCAGATTGCCCCTCGAAAACTGGCGGCTTCATCCTCTTAAAGGACTCGATCTGCTTGATAGGATCGGCGTTAACCAATTCCTGTCCAGCTCCATGATTTTGCTGCTGATTCTGCTGTTGATTCTGACTTTGCGCCAAATTAAATGCCATTAGCGCATTCAGAGTCTGATACACCTTGGCGAATTCAGCCTCAAGATCAATTCCAGTTCCTCGAGAACTACCAGATCCATCCTCATTGTTACCACCATTCCTAGGCCTGGGTGCAACCATTCTGAATACTGCAAAACGAGGGAAAAGTTAGAGCATCACACACAATTCAAACTCACATCAATGTCCTTTGGCAAAACTTCGCTTGTATCCCAAAGGTAAAACATCATGTTTCAGTTCTATGTGATACTCACTCTTTAATGTCCACACCTAGGTACTCACACTCTAGTGTCCACACCTAGGTTATTTTTATGTCGTGTTTATTATTACTATTGAAGCATGCTCTGATACCAATCTCTGTAGCGCCCCGAATTTCTAATATAATAACTTAGAAAATACGTGCACAATCCTAGCATCCACTTCAATGTAACATTAAACACAACCAACTCCACTAAAATTTTCAACTTTTATTACAACAAACTTTTACATAGCACAGCGGAATGTAAAAACATCTCAATTTCAAAATTTTCTTTTACTTACAACACAATCTTATTACAACATTGTTCTTACAAATTTACACTAACTCCATTAAATTAATTTATCTCAAAACTATCTCAAGCATCCAAACCTCCAAACTCTAAGCAAAAACCTGCAACACATGATGCTAGAGATGATCCCTAACCCCCAAAACTAAAGGGGTCAGCCATAAATGGTGTGAGTGACATAAGAACAAACAAACAATATAAATAAACATTAAGCAAGGATTCTTAAACAACATGTAATAAACCAAAATACATAAAATATGAAGTAGCAAGAAATCTAAACAACATGTAAAACTAAACTAAGTGTCAAGTGTAGAAAACAGGAAACCACATGCATAAAACCAAGTCAAGAAAACACCAATTCTATATGCGGACTCTCTAATGCGTACTTGTCGAAGTCTATGCATCCCACTCTACATAGGTTCGGTGCAAGCCCTTAACGTCTTCACTTCGTAGGGTTCAATCCCCCGCTATGAAAACTAATCCTAACACCATGACTACTACGAGATGAAGATAAGCTATGGATAGTAGTCCATGCCCCGATAATTCCGGAGATAGATCCCACACCCAAGGTACTTTACCTGGATAATTCCGGAGATCATCCCACACCGAAACATTGACACATCACCACACGAATACCACATGTGCTTCGCCTCGACTCCGATAATTCCGGAGATCAATCCCACACCGAAAGCAACTACTTGGATAATTCCGAAGATCGTCCCACACCCAAAGTAAAATACTTGGATAATTCCGGAGATAGATCCCACACCCAAAGTAAGATACTTCGATAATTCCGGAGATTAAATCCCACACCGAAAGCCATACTGAGGTACTTGACTCATGTTCCCATTCATCATATCACCACTAGTGCCTGTGCTTATTATTTTTGGGTTACTTAATTACTCAACGAATCTCCTAGAGTTGGTGTACCCTACCAGACTTAACTCAAAACTGAACAACTGAAATGCCTCAACAGGCCTCAACAAAAGAACTCAACGCCGGTATACTAGGGTCACACACATCCTCTAGAGACTCAAACTCAAATGTCTAAACCAACTTTCCACCATAAATAGCTCAACTGAATATCTTAAAATCATATGCTTAACTGAATACCTCAAAATCATATGCTTAACTGAATACAAAGTATAGGCTAAAATATCTGAAGACTAATCATTGAAAGAATACTCAAGTTACGAAAACTCATCAGTACCAGTCGACTTATACTGTAGTAAGTCGACTGTCCAAAGGACAAATACCCATGATTTTAAGAAATTAAACTTAGTAACATAAGTCGACTTGAAGAACCATCAGTCAACTTACCCGAGACAAATTCCAATAATTTTCACGAAATATTCTAAGTATAACAAGGCGACTTAAGGAAGTCATAGGTCGACTGTCCAGAAAGAAGTTGTTGACTTTACAGAATAAATTCTCAGTGAACCAGTCGACTGAATTATGGTCTGAGTCGACTGCCTAGAACGGGTTTCCAAAAGAACTAGAGACACAACAGCAGGGTCATACCAGTCGACTGAAAAGTCTGCCAGTCGACTGTCGGCCTACAGACTGCACAGTTTAGGTCTGCATACAATAATCAATTTGAGTTTTTCTAAAGATTCATTGTTTGTGAAATAATTCGTATTCAGGTAAAAATGACAATCTCAAAGTATCCTTAGGTTGGAAGCATTACTCACATCAATCCGTGTCTCAAATCTCAAGTTCTCATGTTCTAAATTCCTAATTCTTCCATTAGGGTTTCTCAATACTGAATTTCTTTCACAACTCAACCCAAATCTGATCTATAACACAAGATCCAGATGTTCATCCATCCGATCATAACCATACTCAAATCTTAAACATGCCTTCTAGCAATACAATTTTTAAGAACCAAGATCTACTCAACATTCTTAGATTTCACTTACATGATACAACAACAACCATTGCATCGTTTTCATGCAAAATACTAAATAAACATACATGCCAAACAAACAACAAAACAATCGTTCACATAAATCCATCAACCAAACAAAGTTCACATCACTCACAAAACAAAACAAAACAATGTCACTCACCTTTGAATTGAAAAGATCCAACGAAAAAGCCTTCCTTTTTGCGAGATCAAATCTTCCTCTTGTTCCTCCAAAACAAATCACAAAATTCTGTATATTGCAGCAAATGACGGCTGCGAAAATCCTTTTAAACATCCGGGAATGAAATTTAGGGTTTCACAACAATTTTACAAAATAATCCCGTCAAAATACAACTTTATATATACTCAATCAAATTCATTTAAATTAAACTCTATTCTTGGAAATTCAATCAAATTCATTTAAATTAGGATTTAAAAGTAAAATATACTCATTAATCTCAATTGGTACTTTTCAAAACGTCCAGAAAATACATTTTACATTTTAACCCCTAAAAATGACAAATTTGCAAAAAGGTCACTTTTTCTCAAAATTTGCAAATAGTTCCAATTAATTTTAGAAAAATCTGGAAAAATACTAAATAAATTCCAAATATTAAATAATGATTTTTCATGAAGAAAACTTGACTTTCAAACTTCTCAAGAAAGTATTTGCACGTGTTTTGCACGTGTAAAAAGATAAATTTTTCTGAAAATATTCATAAATTCTCCAAAAATCATTTTAGTCATTTATAAACCTTTAAAAATAACATTTTAAAAATACGGGGTTCTACATTTGTATCATCTAAATTTGCCAAAGTCTTGGGAGTTGAACCGAAAGTCTTTCCACGCAAGGTCTTAGCAGTAGCTACTCCATCAGGGAAGACTTTAACCACTAATTGGTACTACACAGACTGCGAGATCGAGATTGGAAACAGAATTTTTGGGATTGATCTGATCGAGCTGACTATCTTGGGGGTCGATGTTATCATTGGTATTGATTGGATGTCGATGTACAGTGCACGCATCGAGTGCAAGACCAAGGAAGTAACATTGAAGGCTCCAGGTGGACCTGAAGTCACTTTCCAAGGGAAGAAGTGTTCCAGGTTGGTTACAGCCATCTGCAAGAAGGAGATTCCTATGGAAGTGCAGGGGATTCCTGTGGTTCGGGACTATCCGAATGTGTTCTTGGATGATTTGCCTGGGTTACCTTTGCAGTGTGATGTAGAATTCAGCATCATTATTCAACCGGGGAGTGCACCCATTTCTAAGGCACCGTACAGGATGGCTCCGGTGGAGCAAGATGAAGTGAAACGGCATATTGAGGAACTGTTGGAGAAAGGCTTTATTCAACCGAGTGTGTCACCTTGGGGAGCACCAGTGCTTTTGGTAAAGAAGAAGGATGGATCGATGAGGATGTGATCGATTACCCGAGAGCTGAATAAGGTCACTATTCAGAATAAGTATCCTATTTTCCGAATTGATGACTTGTTCGATCGTCTACAAGGAGCTGTTGTTTTCTCCAAAATAGATCTTCGATCAGAATTTCATCAAGTTCGAGTGAAAGCTGAAGATGTGCATAAGACTGCATTTAGAACTCGACATGGGCATTAAGAATTCTTAGTTATGCCATTTGGAGTGACTAATGCACCCGCAATCTTTATGGACATGATGAACAGAGTTCTGAGGCCGTTCATTGATTCTTTCGTCGTGGTGTTTATCGATGATATTCTTGTGTACTCCAAGTCGGAGGAGGAGCACACAGAGCATCTGGCAGCAGTTTTGAAGAAGCTGGAAGAGCAGGAGTTGTATGCCAAGTTATCCAAGTGTGATTTCTGGAAATCTAAAGTGGCATTCCTAGGTCACATCATTTCTAAGGAGGGAGTCGCAACTGATCCTCAGATGATAGAGGCGGTGAGAGATTGGGCAAGGCCTACTACAGTGAAGGAAATCAGGAGTTTCCTTGGATTGATGGGGTACTACAGGAGATTCATTCAGGGTTATGCTCGGTTAGCCGTGCCACTTACTGGTTTGCTCAAGAAGAATGTAAATTCAAGTGGACCGAGCATTGCGAGGCAAGCTTTTAGGAGTCGAAAGAGAAGATGACTACTGCACCTATTTTGGCGTTGCCTAAGCAGGTGTTAAGTATGATGTTTACAGCGATGCTTCACACCGTGGACTTGGTTGTGTCTTAATGCAAGAAGGAAAAGTGATCGCTTATGGGTCTAGGCAACTACGATCGCATAAGAAGAATTATCTGACTCATGACCTGGAGTTGGCTGCAATTATCTTCGCTTTAAAGCAATGGAGGCATTATGTGTATGGTGAGAAATTGAATATGTACACAGACCACAAGAGCTTGAAATACATCTATCAGCAGAAGGATCTGAATCTGAGGTAGCGGAGATGGTTGGAAGTGCTTGAGGACATGCGTCCTGAAATCAAGTATCATCATGGGAAGGATAATGTTGTTGCTGATACACTTAGCCGCAAGAGCAGCATGGCCAATTTGATTACGACTCAGAGGCATCTTGCAGAGGAATTAGATCGGACTGGTATTGATGTTGTTATGCAAGGATTGGGAGCATCCTTAGCTCAGTTGAGGCTTCAGCCTACGCTGAATGGAAGGATATTACAAGTCAGAAGGAAGATACTGATATTCTGAAGATGAAGGAGCAGGTTGTTGCAGGCAGGTTGTCCGGATTTCAAATCAGGGTTGAAGTGCTGTGGTTTGGAGAGAGGTTGTGTGTTCCGGATCAGTCGGACTTGAAAGAAAGTATTCTTCAGAAGGCGCATGCTACTCTTTTTTCGGTACATCCTAGGCATACTAAGATGTACAAGGACATTAAACAGTATTTCTGGTGGTCATGTTTGAAGCGGGATGTGGCTGAATTTGTGGCGAGGTGTGAGATTTATCAGCAAGTCAAAACCGAGAATCAGAAACCCGGAAATCTATTGCAACCGTTACCTATTCTGAAATGGAAAGGGGATAACATCAATATGGATTTCATCACGGATTTGCCCAAGAGTTCAAGGGGCAATGATGCGATTTGAGTTATAGTCGATCGAATAACCAAGTCTGCTCACTTCTTGGCGATGAAACTCACTGCTTCGATGGACACTTACCGTAGTTACAGTAGTAGGTTAAGTCATGGCGAGGGATTGAACCCTACAAGATGAACAACGGTTGAGGGCTTGCCCTTGGACCTTTGTAGTATGGACTGCATAGACTCTGAACAAGTGCGCATTAGTGTCATATTACATAAATAATTGCATTAAGGACTAACTGCACATTCACAACACGACATTAATAGGATAGTCCCCCTTAGCTTTGTTTGTAAACAAGTTTGTGGTTTGTTAAGTATTGAGAATCGTTATACTGTTTCAGCATAGAGAGGATGGCTGAGTATAATATTTCGTCAGTTGAATGAACTGACGTGCCCACAGTTTCTATGCAAGGTAAAGCACATGAAAAAGACTAAGGGGGAATTGATGTTTAAAGATTGTTCAAGTGTTGTTGTATTTAAATCATTGTTGTGAAATTGCTTCCCCTGTATAAGTGTTAATGTAAATATAACTCTGATGTAAAGTAAAGTTTCAATTTCCTTGTAAAATTGTGAAAAGTGAAGTGAAAAGATCATGTGGAACTCGAATTCTGTCTTCTTTGGAATTCGGGGTGTTACAGATACGTTCGTGTCAAATTCGTGTTGACTCCACTACATCTACTACAACTTGATCAACAAAGATGCTCACTCTCTCTTTTTACGACTACGTCTACCTTAAACTCCCTCGACTACATCTTATTCTAGAGTATCTCTACAATTATTTTCTCTCTCAACTCTATATACAATTATTCGTGAAGCACGGTATCAAAATTTCCTAATTCTCTCAACTTTCTATTATTGTTATAGCTTTAAATATTTTTGATCATATTTGTTTGTTGGTTTTTTGCTACTCTCTCTCTCTCTCTTTCAACCGTCCTATTGTTTTTTAGAATTTTTTTCACATATACCTCCTATATTGTTTGTTTGTTGCATCACATACACTACTAAAACATTCGAAATTGTTTTTTTACATACACCACTACTACACTACACTTATTCTATCTAGATCACGAGGTAGCGAGCGTAGCCTTCACTAGTTCACCTCGTCGGCCTCCAACAATCTCACAATTAGAGACCGAATATAACCATATGCTTAACATAGGTTCTTACGATGTTCCTCCACAAGAGCATGATCTTGACACTAAACAAGAAATGCATGATATTGAAACCAAAACACATGAAACCGAACAAGCACTACCCACTTTTAGTAAGAAAGGTAAAGTCGAAACTAGTGAGAGGCACAAATTTTAAAACTATGTCCCAAACGAGACTAACCCTAGTATAAGACATAAAATTTGTATACCTTGTAACAAAAGTTACAAATTCTTCAATTTTTTAATTACAAGTGTAGGAACCTAGAGGCCTTTACAATCATATCTACATGATTTGTGAAAGCTAAAATCCAACGTAAATAAAACTGAGATTTGAATCTTCAAATAGTGTAAAACAATCCAAATATAAATATTCTTGAAATCCATGAAGAGTATTCACTTTCTAATCCCGCAAAAATAGAACTTAAACCCTGTTTAAAAACTTATATATATATTCTCTCTGAAAGTGGTGTAATCTGTGCTAAATCACTTTGAAAACAAAGAAATTATCTTTGCAAATTCGAAAAAAAAATCGTTCAAGCAAAAGAAGAAAGTTGCAGCAAAACAGGGTTCGAAGGTCGATTGACAACTACAGTTGTAAAAGTTGTGGTCGGCCGACAGCGCTTAAAGAAAAAAACAACCCAAGCCATGGTAGTTTACAGGAAGGCATAGCAGGAAATACTGCAGTCGACTTTTAGAGAAAAAGTGGCGTCAGCCAAACATGAAAGTCGACCGCAACTGTGCATTCAAATGAACTGCAGTCGACTGCGCAGTCGACCCGACAGATACACTGCAGTCGATTGCGCAATCGGCTGGCACGCAGTCTGCACAGCCATTGAACTTCGCAGATTTCTCAAAACTGATATATGTTTAAAACATCGGATATAAGATTTCAATTGCTAAAAATCTATAACAACACAATTACATCCTTGGCCAAAACAATTTAATTCATGCATCAAATCAAATCCTCATAAATTTCACAAAACCCAGTTTTTTTTAAGTCATAACTAGGACAAGAAAATTTTAAAGAAACTCTTCGTATAATCAGTCGAATATCACCAAAACAGATTCAAGATCCCTTCTCACACAGAATATAAATTTAAACAAATTTTAGACTGAGATTTATCTCTAAATAAACATTCATTAGTTAACTTGTTGCAATTTACTCAACTGAACATTAAGTTCTTCCATTAGTCAAATGGTTCAACTCCAAAACAGCATTGAAATTCATCTCCAACCCCAAAAAAGTGAATAAAATAGGGATAACAGCAACTAACAACTCCCTCCTAATCCATGTGCATGTATGAAATCATTATTCAATTTGCATCTTATATATACATGATATGCATCCACAAATCAAGAAATTCTCACACAAGCAATGTTTAGATCTATGCTAATTAGATGTCAATTCTACAATTCTCATACACATTCAATTCAAACATGATTATTCAAGCATGGTATAGGAAGGTGAAAATCTTGTGTATATATACATCAACTACCTAAGCATGGAAAATTACTCATAAATTCATATTTCTTCATGAAAGATGTTCATTAGTTATTTATCATTAAAATCTATATTCACACATCATATTTCATATCATGCAACTTCTAATCATACGTTATACTTGGATAATTTACAATCATACAGCAAACAAGAGGTAAGAAAGCATCACTCACCTCAAAGAAGACTAAATTGAAACAATAGTAGTAGTAAAGAAAAGCCCCTTCATTCTCCTTGCAAAAGTCCAAGATCCAAACTTTAAACTCCAAGAAAATAATGAGAAAATATACTTTTGGTTTCACAACAGAAAAATAGGTGGCTGCTGTCAATATATAGGCCAGGGGTTGATTTTAGGGTTTCTCAAAGTTTACAAAAATACTCCTCAAGAAAATTATTTATTTACATATATGAATCCTTCTAATTATTAGTTAATCAGATCAATTTAAAATAAAATGAAATTAAATCCACTCACTCTCCTGATTTGGACGACCAATATGCACAGCTCAGAAAAACTAAAATATGGAGTTTTTACTCCTAGTGGTAATTTTGCACAAAAGTCCTTCATTTTTGAGTATTTGCAAATATGTCATAAATTATTCATAAAAATCTAGAAAATTAAAATTAATATCTACTAATAAATATTAGATTTTACAAATAGATTTTCTGACTTTTTGTTTCTCAAGAAAAATATTTGCACGTGTTTTGCACGTGCAAAAGGATAAATTTCAGAAAAATGCTTATTAAATCGCAAAATTTCATTTTAAATCATTTATTAATCCCAAAACATCATTTAAAATTCTAAGGTATTACATTACTCTCTCCTTATAATAGTTCTATTCTTAGAACTCCCACTAATAGGGACAAAAACAATTACAAGCAAAAGAAGAAAATTACATAAAAATTTTGGGAAAATCCTTCTTCATGTGATCCTCCGACTCCCAAGTGGCTTTTTCAAACAACTGGTTCCTCCACAATACCTTGACCATAGGTATAACCTTATTCCTCAACACTTTCTCTCGACGATTAACAATCTCCAAAGGCTGCTCCTTGTAGCTCAAGTTAGCTGCAATCCCTCAGACACTTCCATCAACTGGTGACTCTGATCTGGCACATACTTCCTCAACATTGATACATGGAACACGTGATGTACTTGTGCCAATTCTTTGGGCAATTCCAACTTATATGCCATCTTACCAATCCACCTCAAAATCCTGTACGGCCCAATGTACCTTGGTGCCAACTTGTCACCTCTCCTAAATCTGGTTACCCCTTTCATCAGAGATACCTTGAGAAACACTGCATCTCCAACCTAAAACTACAAGTCTCTCCACCGAGTATCTGCATAACTCTTCTTCCGACTCTGAGCTTCGACCAACCTCTTCCGAATTAGTTCGATCTTCTCCGATGTTTGCTGCACAATCTCCGGCACAAACATCTGCCTCTCCCTAACTTCATACTAACAAATGGGTGTTCTACACTTCCTTCCATACAAGGCTTCATAAGGTGCCATACCGATACTTGCATGGTAACTTTTGTTATAAGCAAACTCAACAAATGCCAAGTATCTCTCTCAACTACCACCAAAATCCATGACACGTGACCTCAACATATCCTCCAATACTCGATTCACCCTCTCTGTTTGACCATCAATCTTTTGATGAAAAGAAGTACTGAAGTCAGTTCTGGTACCCAAAGTTGCCTGAAAACTCTTTTAGAATCTCGATGTGAACCTTGTATCCCTATCGGAAACAATAGTCACGGAAAACCCATGAAGTCTCACAATCTCATCAATGTACAACTCTGCCAGCTTCTCCAAAGACCATATAACCTTCATGGATAAGAAATGAGCTGACTTGGTCAAACGATCCACAATGACCCAAATTGAGTCGTTGCCCTTCGGACTCCTAGGCAACCAGTGATGAAATCCATACCAATATTTTCCCACTTCCATTCCGGTATAGGCAACTGCTGCAACAAGCCTCCAGGTTTTTGATTCTCTGCCTTGACTTGCTGACAAGTCAAACACCTTGCCACAAAATCTGTCACATCCCTCTTCATTCCTGACCACCAAAAGTGCTGCTTGATGTCCTTATACATCTTCGTACGTCCAGGATGTACTAACAAAAGGTACTTTGCGCTTCTTGCAAGATGCACTCCCTCAAATCGACATTCTCCGGCACACACAACCTCTCTCCCATCCATAGAACCCCATCTTGGACAAGGAATTCTGTCAACTTGCAATCAGAAATTTGCTGTAACATCTTTTGAATTACTGAATCTGACTTCTGACCCTCCATAATCTGTTCCCTCAATGTAGGCTGAGGCCTCAATTGTGCCAACAAAGCTCCCAAACCTTGCATAAAAACCTTGATACCTTCCTAATCCATCTCTGCTGCCAACTCCTTCTGAGTCGTGATCAAACATGACTGGCTACTCATCCGACTGAGCCCATCAGCCACTACATTCGCCTTGCTCGGATGATACTTGATCTTAGGAAGAATGTCTTCCAACACCTCCAACCACCTTCTCTGTCGAAGATTTAGGTCCTTCTGCTGATAAATATACTTCAAGCTCTTGTGATCAGTATACATATTGACCCCCTTCTCCATATACATAATGCCTCCACTGCTTCCAAGTAAAGATGATAGCTGCAAGCTCCAAATCGTGCATCAGATAGTTCTTCTCATGAGGACGCAACTGCCTCAAACCATAAGAAATAACATTCCCCTCTTGCCTTAAGATGCAACCCAAACCTCTGAGTGACACATCACTGTAGACATCATAGTCCTTCACAGCTTGTGGCAAAGCTAGAATAGGTGTTGTCGTCAACTTCTCCTTCAATTCCAGAAAGCTTTCCTTAAACTTAATAGTCCATGTGAAATTCACATCCTTCCGTGTCAAACCGGTTAACGGAACTGCAATCTGTGCATAGCCCTGAATGAATCATCTGTAGTACCCAGCCAAATCCAAGAAACTCCTAACGGTCTAGGCCAACTCTTCACTGCCTCAACCTTCTGAGGATCAGTGGCTACTCCCTCTTTAGAAAGGATATGACCATGGAAAGCCACCTCCGACTTCCAAATTTCACACTCAGATAGCTTGGCATACAAGCAATACTCCTGCAACTTCTTTAACACCTCTGCTAAGTACTCAGCATGCTCATCCTTCGACTTTGAATAAACCAAAATATCATCAATGAATACTACTATGAAGGAATCAATGAACGGCCGCAAAATCCGATTCATCATATCCATAAACATTGCTGGCCCATTCGTGACCCCCAATGGCATTACCAAGAACTCATAAAGCCCTTGCCGATTTCTGAAACCTGTTTTGCTCACATCTTCCTCCTTAACTCGGACCTGATGATACCCTGACCGCAGATCAATCTTGAAAAATACTGCAGCTCCCTGAAGCCTATCAACTGATTGTCAATCCGTGGAAGCGGATACTTGTTCTGAATGGTCACCTTATTCAATTCCAGATAGTCAATGCACATCCTCATTGACCCATCTTTCTTCTTTACTAGCAACATTAGTGCACCCCATGGTGAAGCACTCGGCCTGATGAACCCCTTTCTCAACAATTCCTCAACTTGCTTCTTAACCTCATCCTGCTCTACAGGTGTCATCCTGTATAGAGCCTTAGATATTGGAGCACTTCTTGGCTGAACATTGATGCAAAACTTAATATCTTACTGTGGCGGTAACCCCGGTAGATCTTCCAAGACCACTGTAGGAAAATCTCTGAAAATTGGAATCTCCCTGACTCCTTCTAGAATCAACAACTTCGATATAGCTGCAACTATCTTCGAGTTCCCCTTCTTCCCTTGGAAAGTCACTGCGGGTCCTTCCGGTACCTCCACTATAACTTCTTTATTCTTGCATTCAATTGTAGCATCATAAATTGTCATCCAATCAATGCTCACGATCACATCTACACCCAAAACTTGTAGCTCAATGAGATCGATTCTGAAAAGTCTCCCACCAATCTCGATATCACAATCCTCGTAATACCGATCAGCAATCAATTCCTCTCCTAATGGTGTTTCCACTGACAAGACTCTGCTTGGAAAATTCATAGGTTCCACACCTAAAATTTTAGCAAAATTGGGCGACAAATGTATGCGAAGAACCAGTATCAAATAAAACCTTTGCTTTTATTCCATTAATCAAAACATATCCCTGGATTACATCTTCTGAGTTACCCGCATCCTCCTCAGTCAATGGGAACACTTGCCCTTGCCTCTGGAATTTGCTCCCATTCGCACCACCCTTCTTAAGGTGCGGACAAAACGGCTTGGTATGACCTTCTTGCCCACATTAATAACAAGTCTGCCCTGTTACTGGTTTGGGACATGTTGACCTGTAGTGACCCGCTTCTCCACAGTTATAGCAAGTCACTCCTTGAATTGCCATTGTCTTCTGCTTGGCCCACCGAACTTACCTTTCTTCTCTGGGAACCTCTTCCCACTCTGATTTGCTAGTGCTGGCCTTTTGTTCATGTTCCAGGTTTTCTGCTTCTTTTGGAACTGATCCATATCTTCCTCGGTCATGGCTGCCTTCCTGATAAGTTTGACGAACCTCCTGATCCCCAACGGTATCATTTGGGACCTTAGATTCGGCCTTAAGCCCTGCACAAATTTTCTGGCCTTCTTTGCTTCATCAACAACCAGCGCCGGTGCATACCTCGACAACTGCATGAACTTAGACTCATACTCACGCATAGTCATATTACCCTACTGCAGGTTCAGAAACTCCATTGCCTTCTTACCCTGAATGTCCAAAGGGAAATAGTGATCCCTGAACTCTCCAAGAAAAGCTTCCCAAGTCACCTGCTCATCTCCAAAAGTCATCTTCACTGACTACCACCAAACACCGGCGTCCTTTTCCAACTGCATCTTCGTCAATTTCACCTTGCTGGCATCGGGGGTTTCCAAAACCTCAAAAACCATCGCCATCTGCCTGATCCAGTCATCAGCTTCATTGGAATTTTCTTTCCCTTCAAAGACTGGCGGCTTCATTCTCTTAAAAGACTCCACTTGCTTGATCGGGTTTGCATTAATATGTACAGGCCCTGCCCCCTGATTCTGAGTTGCACTAGCTGCAATAAATGCATTCAGAGTCTGATACACCCTGGCAATCTCCATCTCCAGATCAAGTCTGGCCCCGTGGGAACCTTTAGCCCCATCATCATTCCTACCCTTCTTGGTCCTCGGTCCTGCCATTTCACTGACTTGCTTGATCGAGTTTGCATTAATAGGTACAAGCCCTACCCCCTGATTCTGAGTTGCACTAGCTGTAATAAACGCGTTCAGAGTCTGATACACCCTGGCAATCTCCGTCTCCAGATCAGTCTGGCCCCGTGGGAACCTTCAGCCCCATCATCATTCCTACCATTCGTAGTCCTGGGTCCTGCCATTTCACTGAATACTGCAAAACATAAATCACGTTCATACCAACTGCCCACTACAGAAGTCCATTCATACCCAAACCGTTTTATTTGTTTTAGTTTCATATTTTAATACTCACACTCTAATGTCCACACATAGGTACTAACATTCTAGTGTCCACACCTAGGTTCATTCCCTATACCATGTTTAATATTACTATTGATGCTTGCTCTGATACCAACTCTGTAGCACAACGAATTTCCAATAAACAAATTAGGAATACGTTGTACAAATTCCAGAATCAACTTCAATTGTAATCATAAACATAACATCTAAATACAGGGAAAATTAAAACTTTTATTTCATCAACTCTTTTACAAAGCACAGCGGAATTTAAATACTTTTAATTACAATTTTTTACAACACGGTATTACAATTTTCATTTAACTCCAAGCACTTTCTTAATTCAACTTTACCCATAACCGAAAACCTGCAAAATCTGAATGAAAAATGGGCACGTCGGTTAAATGCAACTAAAGTCATCTATAGTAATAGTGATACTTTCCATCCTCACAATCACAAACAATAATAATTAATACATGACAATGATAATAATAGAACATGAACAACATGGCAAAAATAAATGGGTCACAAAACAACAATAAATGAGGCATAAAATATCAAGTGAAGCTAGGATAAGTGTCAAGTGTAAGAAAACATAATACCAGCATGCATAAAACATGTCAAGAAAACCACAAATGCATATGATGATTACTAATACATACTTGTCGGATTCTATGCATCCAATTCTACATAGGTCTGGTGCAAGTCCTTATCGTTCTCCAGTTTATTAGGTTCAATCCCATGTTATGCAACTAACCTACTTCAGTGGTTACTTTAAGATTTAGATTATTCTGTGAGTATCTAGCCTATCCCCCGATAATTCCGGATGTCAATCTCTATCCACAGATAATTTCTAGTAACTCCTATTTTCGCAAATACATATTTTCTATGTGTTATCTGAGTTTTGGTTCTTTATAAATTTTTCGTTTTCTTAAATTCATTTTATTTCAAATTTATTTTGTATCTCCTGTTAAAATCCATTTCTTTCATTAATTGTAATTATTGTTATTTTCAAACGATTTTTATATTGTAATACAAACCCTATTAATGTTGTTATTATTATTATTGATATTAGCATTATTATTATTACTATTATTTTTATTTTTATTACTATTATTATGATTATTGTTATTATTATTATTACCTTTGATTGATAATTTAAAAATCTATTTTTATTGTTAATTCTATTTGTAGTTATTTCAAATAATTTCCATATTGAAGTACAAAATATATTTTGTTAAATAATCCTACCTTCTGGTTATCGCTTTTCCCTTTTGGATTTTTAAACCCAATACCCGATAGCCCAATACCCTAAAACACTCTATAAATACTAATCTTCCCCTAACCCTAGCTAACCCTAACCTGCCCCCTACTATTAAACCCTAATTACTTCTTAATCACGTTTCTAATCTGCCGCCTAAACTCACCCCCTACCTCTTCATCTTCCCGACCTCCAACCCTGCTCATCTGTTCCATCATCCTCCTTATCACCTCACTCTGCCGCTCCTCCGCCCAACCGCCTTGACCCTCGACGCCCTCATCCTCCACCCCATTGTCTTCTCCGTCGAGGCCTCATCATCCCGCTCATCCTTTACTTCCAAGCCCTCGGTTCCTCCTGTATCGAACCTGCCTCTTCGACCTCCCATCGAGCCACCGCCACCCTCCTGAACCCAACTCCTCGACCACCTTCCTGAGCTCTGCTCCTATCGATTGTGCCACCTCCGATCACCTTCACCAATGCACCCCATATCGTTCCCTCCTCTGTTTCTCCCCGAAAATAGAGCATCTCGCTGCCATTTCCTCCCCTGTTCCTCCCTGCACCATCGACACCACCCCCCCCCCCCGTGCACCCGCCGGCTACTGTCGACTGCCTCACCCCTGCCACAACATCCCCATGTTGACTCCCCATCCACAGTCTGAGCCGCCGCCAGTTGTCGCCAGAGCCAAAGCCAAGCCATTGATGGCATTTGCTGTTTGATCAAAAGTTTTGATCAAGTGATCCTGGCCGTCCGATCTCCTCTTGATCATCACGATCATGATGATCATCAAGCTTCCTTTGATCGCAGCCGTTCGATCTGATCTGATCGTGACCATCATCAGCTCTTGATCTCAGCCGTCTGTCATCTTGATCTTGATCATCATCAAGATCCGTGCCGATTATGTTCGTGCCCGTAAACCCATTCCCGTTATTCTCTTTCTCTCCATCATTTTCGTCGTCAATTTCGAGGCAAGTAACTTGTATAATTTTTGTTTGCATATACAAGTACTAAATACCTCCTGTAGTGTAGTTGTTTCAAGATCCATTCTCATAAAAACCCTTGTTAGATCTTGTCTCTATGTGTGATCCATCCGTAGTTGTCTCGTTACACACACGACATGAATTTAAACATAGATCTAATCACTACTTGTGGCATATACGTATGTTGTTCATGATTCATGTGTGTTGTATGATCTTGCATGCATGATGTGATAGTCGTATTATATCTTGTTGTAGACTTGTTAAACACCCCATACCTTGTTTCTTGGACATCTAATATACCACACTTTTGTTTTGTTTTGATTTGGATTTGTTGCACACGAACTATTCGATTTAATGCATAACAGCATTTCTGTTTTTGCTGCTTCCCCGTTTTTGTTTAGTATTTTATACCCTATTAATGTCAGTAAATCAAATTTATTTGTGAGTATAAATCTTAGACACTGTTGTCTATTTTCCAGAATTTCTAACAGATCTCAATTTCGATTTGTGAGTTGTGAGTTATTATTGTTTTACTACTGGGGTGTAGAAAATTTCAGATTCTGTTTTATGTGAATTTTGTAAAGTTATTTATTTTAATACTGATGTTAAAGATAAAATTTTGATCTAATATTTTTCTGTGTATAACCAGACATGATTGGGATTAACCCCTAATTTTTGTAGATTTAATTAATGAATTTTATAAACTATTCTATGCTTGAGAACAACTACTATACTTCTAGAATTTTCAAGTTGTTCAGTAAAGAACCTTAATTTCAATCTGATTCTACTTGCTTTTGAAAAGAACTTTGTGAATATAAAATGTAGCCTACTGTATCTATATTATTACCCACCCTTTTGACGGTTTTGGATTTTGAGTTATATTTTGTAAAGTATTGCTATTTTAGTACTACTGTGTCAAGAGTTTCATATTTACAAACTAGCTGTATCTTGTTATCTTCTGATTTTATTTGACTATACTATCCATGTTGGAATATTATGAAATTCTATTTTCTGATACTAAACATACTAGGGAATACCCCAGATTTTCTTAGGTTTTATCAGTAAGCTTTTATGCCATTTTCATGTTTATGAGTACAACCTTGTGAATTCTTGCTGAACATGTTTTCTGTATATAATGTTGCTTTGAGTTCTGTTTCTGTGATTATTATATGACTTATATATATGTGCTGGATTCGGCCGAGTCTATTTTCTAGATTTTCTGACGGATCTAGATTTCCATGTCGGTGGCAACGGGAATCTCAGAATTGGTGCAGTAATGTCTTGCTGTCCAGAACTGAAAGTTTCGTTGCCCTAACCTATTATGAGTTGGTTGTCACATGTGCATGTTTATGTTCCAACCTGAACTTTTTTCTATTTCTTGCCATGTTATTCTTTCCATGTCTTGTGCACATGTATGCCTGTTTGATAATAATAACAAATAACCAAGCTGGGGTTAAGGAAAAGATCTAGTAGGGGAAAATATATAAATGTGTAATTGGAAGGGGGCCCATGTTTCCCACCTGTTACCTGTCACCTGTGATATGATTACCTGACATGTGATTCTGATTTCCTGTTTACATGAAACCTGACTACATACTTCCTTATAAGAAGGTGTACTCAGAAGGGGGCTCGTGTTTCCCACATGTTACCCGACTACATACTTTCCTACGGGAGGGTGTACTCGGAAAGGACCGTAGGTCCTACTTGATGCATGATTACCTGTTACATGATACATGAATCTGATTACCTATTTACTTGATACCTGAGTACACGGTCGTATACAGTCCACTACAAAATCTAAACGTAACTTATTTGTATGTAGCAACCATGTGGTAAATAAATGGGACGCATGAAGTGTAACGCCCCTGCCCCTAACTCAGACAATTTATACAATTTATAAGACAAATTAGATACTATGTAGTACAACTGCCCACCACAGGCTGCTTCTCAAAAGTTGGTTAACCGATTAGGTGACTCTTGATCATAGGCTATTAGTATTTATTCATTATTTTATTAAGTCATTTTACCGATATGGGATTTTAATCCCACACATCTCCCCTGTTGTTTGCATTTGAATGACGTGGGCCCCCCACCAATACAAATCCACTTCCAATAATTTTACATATATGCCATCAATGCATACTATGCACAGCCACTTTATTTATTTTTTTCCAACATATATTATATATATATATACACATTATATATATTATTGCTCTTTTTTGAAAATTATAAGGTGTTACACACACTCTCTTCAGAAATCAGCGTCCTCGCTGAGCATGGGCATGCACAACCTAGTGCAGGATCTCATTTCTAGCCGTTGTGGCGCATCTGCTCTTCTATCCGCCCGATTATTCTTGATCCCGGAATCCACAGCCCGATTAATCATAATCCCGGATTTAATTGAGCTGCCCTCCTATCCGCCCGACTAATATGATCCCGGAATCCACCGCCCGATCAATAACAGTCCCAGATTTAATTGAGGGCACACCACAGTCCCGGAGTACACCGCCCTACTGGGTCTAAGTCCCGGTATCCTCCGCCCGATTATATAGACATGCCCCACACTCAGTGTCGAAAACCTGTCTCAGATACCATTTGTAATTCCCCTGCCCCTAGCTCAGACAATTTATACAATTTATAAGACAAATTAGATACTATGTAGTACAACCGCCCACCATAGGCTGCTTCTCAAAAGTTGGTTAACCGATTATGTGACTCTTGATCATAGGCTATTAGTATTTATTCATTATTTGATTAAGTCATTTTACCGATATGGGATTTTAATCCCACATATCTCCCCTGCTGTTTGCATTTGAATGACGTGGGCCCCACCAATACAAATCCACTTCCAATAATTTTACATATATGCCATCAATGCATACTATGCACAGTCACATTATTTTATTTTTTTCCAACATATATGTTATATATATATACACATTATATATATTATTGCTCTTTTTTGAAAATTACGGGGTGTTATATGAAGTGCTACCTAGATAGAACTAAAATATAAGACTTGACATAACATGACATCTGTTACATGCTTACCTGTACATGCTACCTGACACCTGTTTACATATTTACCTACTTGCACGATACTTGACACCTGTTACATGTTACCTGTACCCTGTTAGCATATCATGTTACTTGATTTTGTTCCTGATTTATGTTAGTCATCCTATTTTGTTGTCATGTCTATTCCATTCCATATTTGCTTCCGTTGTTACTCTATACTTGTTTATCTTTTCCTGTTCTTGTTGCCTGCAATACAAGCGGCCCGTAACTCGCATTGACGGGTGTTTTGTTTCTTTTTCCTCTTCCTACAATTTGTTAAATTGCAGACTTTGGTGACCAATGGAGTAGGTGAGCAGACTTTCTAGTTGCTGGAGTTCTTGCTATTATTATTTCATATTGCTTATTTTGAATAAATGTATAGTTACATGAATTTTGTATTGGGTAGTTTGACCCATAATTTATTACTTGTTCCAAATCTGATTTATTTGAGAATTATTTATTTATTTTCAAGTAAATTCTAATGGTATATTGATTTATTCATGCATGCATGGTTGATTCTCCTTGTTTATTCATGTTTATTCTTGTTAAATATTGAAAACTTATGAATGGTGAAAGCCATTCGCTGGACTTAGTCGCGTATCCGTATTCCTTATTCCTCTTTGGGAAGCAGAGTGTGACAGGGTTTTAAGTGGTATCAGAGCCCAGGTTTGGATAATATATTAGTTTGACTAATATGTTAGACAAGTTTGGCTCGATCAAGGTGTAACGCCCCGAATTCAATATGACCGAATTCGAGATTTCACAGGATCTTTATACTTTACTTCGTACAATTTTACAAGGAAATTAAAACTTTTTCAACATACATCAGAGTTCTTTACATTTGTTTACACAGCGAAGAATAGAAGAAATACAACATTGAAAATGAAATACAACTTATATAACTTTATCAATGTAAGTCATCAACTGCATCATAACATCTTTACTTCTTCATGAAAATGTCCATTACCTGCATATTAAGCTGTAGGCACGTCAGTCACTTACAACTGACAAATGTTATATTCGGCTGTCCTCTCTATGTAGTACATATAACGATCTCAATACTTTATCAACCACAAATTTGAATGAACAATAAAGTGTCAAAAGTGATTATTCTAAACATGTAAGTGTATGCGATGCCTTAATGCCTAATGCACACATTTTTATACTAAGATGACACTAATGCATACTTGTTCGGATTCTATGCATCCCATACTACATAGGTCTGAGGGCAACCACCTACGTACTCCACAATAAAGGGTTCGATCTCTCGCCATGACAACTACCCAGTAATAAGACAAAGTTAAGACGTTCCACGAGTATAGATCCTAGTCCCAGAGAACCGCCTGCAATAAATCCCCCGCCCGACTGTTATACAGACTCCTCGTCGTGCAAACCTCCCGTAAGTGCCCCTCTAGCCCCGGTATACATATATACATGGAGTACGGCAAACTATCTGCCCGACTATGCATAGTCCCGGATTTAAAATAAAAGCTCGTCTCCCACGAGGCAACCACAGTTCCGGAGTACACCGCCCGACTAAGTCTATAGTCCCGATCAACCGCCGCAACAAGCCTACCGCCCGACTATATAGAGTGCCCCCACTTGCGTTTGCCTAGGTCTTACTCCATTTTCACTTATGTGCCTAGTTTTTAAATTCAAGACATGAATAAATTATCAAACCTAGAGTTAGTATTACCCCCTACCGGACTTAATCACAATTACTGAGATAGCTCTATGGCCATATCTCAAAATAACTCAATTCTTTTATCTCAACAATGCTGGTACCCGAGGTCTTACTAAACTCTAAATCACAACCTTTTCATGTACAAGAAATCATGGGCATTCATACCCTTCATCATATCATGTCTTAAACTCAAATTATTTTTATCCTTAACTTATTCATAAATGTGATCAAAGTCACACCATTCATTATTCATTTATCCATTCTAAATTCTTTCCAAACAATAATTCTTCTCATGAATTCATCTAATTTAAAACTCCTCATCAATTTAAACACATATAGTAATCAAGTATTCAACATAAATGCATAATCCTTTCAAGACAATTAATTCTCATATCAACATTTTATTTTTCTTCTAAGGATATAGATCATGCTCTTAAATAATTTATTTTGAAGACAATATCTCATTCTATCTCAATGTCTCTTTTTACTTCTAAAAAATATACAAAAATTTCTAAAACTATTTTTAATAAATTCCACATCAATTTATAGGTATATTAGAATTTTTCTCCAATTTTTATTGCTTTAAAAACTCATTAAAATCCTTTAAAACCCAAAACAAATAAAAGGTTAGCACTGGGTTTCGACCCCGTGACCAAACAGACAGCGCCCAAAGCATACACCGAATGCCAAAGAGTCCAAGTGGACTTGGTGTCCAAAACACATCGAAACCCCTTTATACCCACTCTCGGGCTCTGAGTTAATTTCAAACAAAACAGAAAAAATATTTAGGCTTCACAGGATTCGAACCCAGGCCGAACAGGAAGACAGCGCAATGCCAGACCACACGGCCAGACGTGCCCAACGATACTAAGTCTTCTCCTCGACTTTTGTTCAACTCTCTGTGTTATCCTATTATTTCATAAAAACTCGATTACACATTGATCTAATCTCTTTTTAGACTGAAATTGGTTCATATAAACTGAGTTTACTCTCTAACAGCAACTCATATATTTCTAATTCATATTTTAGAAGATAAAACTAACTTTCAAATTGTTTCTTCTTATTAATAACATGAATTTGTATTTGTTCAATTTAATCAAAAGTAGCACATTATATATTTTATAAACAATCAAATGAGTTCATTGGCATCAAATTTACCTTACAAAAATTCATTTGCTTATCAAAAGAAGAATTCCCAACAATTTCATACAATAATTTTTTTTTTCATTCATATATACTAGTGCATGGCAAAATAACCAATTAATTCTTTTCCTCATAACCACTAACATGATGTAATTAAATTTACTAACCATACATGATTTACTATCATTCTTACTTCATACAATAGCATAGATCACATCAAAATTCCCATACTACTCATTTATTATTACTTAGCATGCATTGTTCTATAATTAGAAAGTATAGGAACACCCACATCACATCAAATTGATCTATATTAATACTATCATATTCTAGCATGATCAACCTATGAATTAGAAAATATAGTGACCACCCACCTCTTATGAAGACTGAACAAATGAGGAAGTTGGAACACTACTCTTAGCTCCTAGCTCCTAGCAATTCCTTCTCCTCCTAGGAAGAATTTCACCAAAGCACAAGAACTCCCTTTCTCTCTTTCTTTTTCTTCTCTTTATTTTTGTTTATTTTGAGTGTGATAAAAGAAGAGAAATTAGGATGTATTTATAGGACAATGTTAGGGTTTAAAGTGCAAAATTACCCACCTAATAAATTACTCCACTTAATTCTTCAACTCTTCATTACTCTAACTCCCATAACCCCCAACTCATCACATTTCCACCTCTTCAAAAAACCCAACTCCCAACTATTCACGTTCATAACCGGCCTACCCCCATTGAAGTGCCACGTCAGCTTGTAACTGATGCCAACAAGCAAAAACCACAGCATGGTCGTGCTGTTATTTTAATTCACGGGTGGGCCCCCCAGCTGAAAGCCACGTCATCCTTGATGACAGGAGGAACTAAAGAGGCAGCATGCTTCACGTGGCCCCCACCCTCTCCATCCATTCATTTTATACACAAATCATTTAATACACACACACACACACACACATATATATATACCATCTATACATATATACTGTATATTAGAATGTAAAAAAATAGTTTAATTGAAATTTATAATGTACCATACATAAATAAAATAAATACACATACTCCAAAATTTTATTTTGAAAACGAATACGCTCAAATATGCACACCAAAACACGTGCGTCGCATGTAAAACATAAAAATACGAAATTCAGTTTTATTAATGAAAAAAATGTCAAATATAATGAAAATAAAATATAATAAAATATATTTATTAATTTTTATATATTCTACAACGTAATCGTCACGTACGTGGAAAACACGTGTATTACAGGTACAAAATTATTTTAACCAAAAATAGGAAAAATGAATTTCCGTTTTATAAAATAGATTTGAATACCTAAAATAAATAATTTAAACACACAGAAAATATTACACGTAGCGATGGAAACACATAATCGATACGTGCATCAAAAACACGTAAAAAGCACGTAAAACTACCGAGATTGAAATATTATATTTTAGTCGACTGAAATCAACATGGAAAATGCATAAATAGTTAGAAATCACAATACGTAATGAAAACACATTACAAAATACACGTGCATAACATACAAAGGCAAAATTATCATTTTCAATTTTGCGGAGTGTTACACAAGGATTGGCTCAACAGTACACAGACCACGCAGTAACATGAACAAATAATAACCAACTTGATCTGGATACTAGTCTTGTTCTGCTCATTTTAATCCCTTCTTATCCAATCCCTTGATTCCTTGATTCTTTCATTTTTTCAGTCGTCCTCTTTGATTGATTTCTTCTTGGGTATGAATTCATTCTTTTCGTGTCAATATCATTCTGATTTTGGTGCCATTCATTCTTTTTATTTTTGCTTGGTCCGTCAGTCGACATCGATGGATCTACTTCGACATGTCAGCAGCTTGGATCATCGCCAGGAAAGGAAGTGTTGTCTTTTGCTGCGAGACGTGCATGCAGAGTCCCAGGATATCAGGAAGTGTTCAGAATCTAAAATTGCAAGGAGTTCAAACTTCATGCTAGAGATATGCCATTTGGACGCGTCAAGGATGTGGTGAGCCCCGAAGCAAATTGCTGGAGCTAATAGATGCTATTGGCAGAGTCTACCCGATCAGAGTGGCGCAGCGGAAGCGTGTGGGCCCATAACCCACAGGTCCCATGATTCTCTTATTGTTTCTCCTTCCCTGCATTGTTTGCTTCTTTCCATCTCTTGTACTCGTCTTCATCCGTTGACTCGTTGGCTGGTCTTACTCTTCCTTGTCCATCATTTCTTTGATTCCAGCTCCATCTATTTCTTCATCTCTTTGCTTTGTTATCTTTCAAGTCTTGTGTTGTTTCTTCTTCATTTTTGATTCTGGTTACTTCTTTCTTGCATTCCATTTGCCATCATGCATCAATTCACTGTTTGACATCATTCTTATCCACTTCTTTCTTATTTCTGGTGTTGCCACATTTCATTTCTGTTTCCCTAATTTTCTGTTTGTTATCACCAAAGTTTGCTTTTGCCTTGTCCTATGTACCGCCTAAGCAAATTTCGAGGATAAAATTTAGTTGTATGGTGGGTAGGAGAGTAACCCCTGTTTTCGCAAATACGTATTTTTTGTGTATTAACTGAGTTTGGGTTCTTTATATATAAAAAAATCATTTTCTGAAATTCATTTTATTTCAAATTTATTTTGTATCTCCTGTTAAAATCCATTTCTTTTCATTAATTGTATTTATTGTTATTTTCAAACGATTTTTGTATTGTAATAGAAACCCTATTAATGCTGTTATTATTATTATTGTTATCAGTATTATTATTATTACTGTTATTTTTATTTTTATTTTTGTTATTATGATTATTGTGATTATTGTTATTATTATTATTTCCTTTGATTGATAATTTAAAAATCTAATTCTATTGTTAATTCTATTTGTAGTTATTTCAAATAATTTCATTATTGTAGTATAAAATAAATTTTGTTAAATAATCCTACATTTTATTGGTTAATCACTTTTCCCTTTTGGATTTTTAAACCCAATACCCAATAGTCCAATACCTTAAAACACCCTATAAATACTAATCTTCCCCTAACCCTAGCTAACCCTAACCTGCCTCCTACTGTTAAACCCTAATTACTTCATAATCACCTTTCTAATCTGCCGCCTAAACTCACCCCCTACCTTTTCATCTTCCTGACCTCCAAACTTGCTCATCTGTTCCATCATCCTCCTCTTCACCTCACTTTGCCGCTCCTCTGCTTAACTGCCTTGCCCCTCGACGCCCTCATCCTCCACCCCATCGTATTCTCTGTCGAGGCCTCGTCATCCCGCTCATCCCTTACTTCCAAGCCTTCGGTTCCTCCTCCGTCGAACCGCCTCTTCGACCTCCCATCGAGCCGCCACCACCCTCCTGAACCCAACTCCTCGACCACCTCCCTGAGCTCCGCCCCCGTCGAATGTGCCACCTCCGATCTCCTCCACCATTGTACCCCATATCGTCCCCACCTATGTTTCTCCCTAAAAAATAGAGCATCTCACTGCTATTTCCTCCCCATATCGTCCCCACCTATGTTTCTCCCTAAAAAACAGAGCATCTCACTGCCATTTCCTCCCCTATTCCTCCCTGCACCATGGCACCACCCCCCCTGTGCACCTCGCCGGCTGCCGTCGGCCGCCTCACACCTGCCACAACATCCCCACGTCGACACCCCATCTGCCGTCTGAGCTGCCACCAGTCATCGCCAGAACCAGAGCCAAGCCATTGATGGCGGTTGTCGTTTGATCAAAAGTTTTGACCAAGTGATCTGGGTCGTCCGATCTCCCCTTGATCATCACGATCATGATGATCATCAAGCTTCCTTTGATCGCAGTGGTCCGATTTGATCTGATCGTGACCATTATCAGCTCTTGGATCTCAGCCGTCTATCTTGATCTTGATCGTCATCAAGATTCGTGCCGATTGTGTTTGTGCCCGGGAATCCATTCCCGTTATTCTCTTTCTCTCTATCATTTTCATCATCAATTTCGAGGCAAGTAACTTGTATAATTTCTGTTTGCATATACAAGTACTAAATACCGCTTGTAGTGTAGTTGTTTCAAGATCCAGACTCATAAAAACCCTTGTTAGATCTTGTCTCTATGTGTGATCCATTCGTAGTTGTCTCGTTACACACACGACAAGAATTTAAACTTAGATATAATCAATTCTTGTTGCATATACATATGTTGTTTGTGATTCATGATGTGTCGTATGATTTTGCATGCATGATGTGATAGTCGTATTATATCTTGTTGTAGACTTGTTAAACACTCCATACCATTTGCTTGGACATCTACTATACCATGCATGTGTTTTTTTTATTATTTGGACTTGTTGCACATGAACTAGTCGATTTAATGCATAACAAGATTTTTGTTTTTGCTGCTTCCCCATTTTTGTTCAGTATTTTTGGCCCTATTAACGTAAGTAAATCAAATTTATTTGTGAATATAAATCGTAGAAGCTGTTGTCTATTTTTCATAATTTCTGACATATCTCAGTTTCGATTTGTGAGTTGCGAGTTATTGCTTTTTTACTATATAGGTGTAGAAAGTTCCAAATTCTGTTTTATGTGAATTCTATAGAGTTATTTATTTTAATACTGATGCTAAAGATAAAACTTTGATCTAATATTTTTCTGTGTATAACGAGATATGACTGGGATTAACCCCTAATTTTTTGGATTTAATTAATAATTTTTATAAACTATTCTATGCTTGAGAACAACTACTATACTTCTAGAATTTTCATGTTGCTCAATAAAGAACCTTAATTTCAACCTGATTCTACTTGCTGTTGATAAAAACTTTGTGAATATGAAATGTACCATATTTTATCTATTTTATCACCCTTTTGACATATTTGGATTTCGAGTTATATTTTGTAAAATATTGTTGTTTTAGTATTGCTGTGTCAAGAGTATTAGATTTACAAACTAGCTATATCTTGCTGTCTTCTAATTTTTTAAAACTATACTACCCATGTTGGAATATTATGAAGTTATATTTTCTAATACTAAATTTACTAGGGAATACCCCAGATTTTTCTTGGATTTTATCAATAAGGTTTTGTGCCATTTTCATGTTTATAAATACAACCTTGTGATTTCTGGCTGAACATGTTTTCTGTATATAATGCTGTTTTGAGTCCAGTTTATGTGTTTATTATATGACTTATATATATGTGCTGGATTCGGCCGAGATTCTATTTTTTAAACTTTCTAACGGATCCAGATTTCCATGTTCGTGGCAACGGGAATCTCATAATTGGTGCAGTAGTGCCCTGCTGTCCAGAACTGAAAGTTTCATTGCCCTAACCTATTATGAGTTGGTTGTCACCTGTGCATGTTTATGTTCCAACCTGAACTTGTCGCTTGTTCTTACCATGTTATTCTTACCCTGTCTTGTGCACATATATGCATGTTTGATAATAATAACAAATAACCAAGCCGATGTTAAGGGAAAGATCTAGTAGTAGAAAATATAGAAATGTGTACTTGGAAGGCGGCCCGTGGTTCTCACCTGTTACCTGCTACCTGTGATATGATTACCTGACATGTGATTCTGATTTCCTGTTTACATGATTCCTGACTACATACTTCCTTATGAGAATGTGTACTCAGAAGGGGGCTCTTGTTTCCCACCTGTTACCCGACTACATACTTTCCTACGGGAGGGTGTACTCGGAGGGGACCGTTGGTCCTACCTGATGCATCATTACCTATTACATGATACATGATTCCAATTACCTGTTTACCTGATACCTGAGTACACGGTCCTATACAGTCCACTACAAAATCTAAACGTAACTTGTTTGTATGTAGCAACCATTTTGTAAATAAATTGGACGCATGAAATGCTACCTAGATAAAACTAAAATACAAGACTTGATATAACATGATACCTGTTACATGCTTACTTGTACATGCTACCTGACACCTATTTATAAGTTTACCTGCTTGCACGATACTTGACACCTGTTACATGTTACCTGTACCCTGTTAGCATATCATGTTACTTGATTTTGTTCCTGATTTATGTTAGTCATTCTGTTTTGTTGTCATGTCTATTCCAAGCCATATTTGCTTCCGTTGTTACTCTATACTTGTTTATCTTTTCCTGTACTTTTTGCCTGCACTACAAGCGATCCATAACTTGCATTGACAGATGTTTTGTTTCTTTTTCCTCTTTCTGCAATTTGTTAAATTGCAGACTTTGGTGACCAGCTGCCGATGGAGTAGGTGATCAGATTTTCTAGTTGCTGGAGTTCTTGCTGTTATTATTTCATGTTGCTTATTTTGAATAAATGTATTGTTACATGAATTTTGTATTGGGCAGTTTGACCCAGAATTTATAACTTGTTCCAGATCTGGTTTATTTGAGAATTATTTATTAATTTTCAAGTAAATTCAGTTGGTATCTTGATTTATTCATGCATGCGTAGTTGATTCCTGTGAAATGTTGAAATGTTGAAATGTTGAAATGTTGAAATGTTTATTCCTGTGAAATGCTTACCTGTAAATTCTGTTCTTTCTTGTTTATTCCTGTGGAATGTTGAAAAAATCCTTACAACTTATGAATGGTGAAAGTCATTGCTGGACTAGTCGCGTATGCGTATTCTGTATTCCTTTTTGGAAAGCGGGGTGTGACAATTTCGGAGACTATTTCACTCTCACCTAGGAATCTTCGAGAATACCCCACACCGCAAGCAATGACACCTCATCACGTGAATATCCCATGAGTGTCGCCTTGATCCAGATAATTCCGGAGATTAATCCCACACCGTAGGTAATTTCGGAGACTATTTCACTCACAACTCGATAATTCCGGGGATTATCTTACACTGTGTATCATATGAGGCCCCCTACCTATGTTTGCTCTTATTTCATCACAACTCCAACTAGTGCTCGTCCTTAGGTTTATTATTGTTATTAGTAAGTCACAATTCCCCCTAGAGTTGGTGTACCCTGCCAGACTTAATTCAACTAACTCAACAACAAGGCCCCACTGACTAAAATATCCACAGTCTCAACCATCGGCATGTTATGGTCCCACTCAACCTCTAGAGTATCAAAACTCGAAAACCTCATTTCAACATTTCTTGGTATCTCATAATTCCAAATAAGTCAACTCACAGCGAGGTTTTCCTCAAATCCAATAGTCAATAAAAATCAAATACTTCCAAAGTACAATCATATCCACATGATTTGTGAAAGCTAAAATCCAACGTAAATAAAACTGAGATTTGAATCTTCAAATAGTGTAAAAAAATCCAAATATAAATATTCTTGAAATCCACGAAGAGTATTCACTTTCTAATCCCACAAAAATAAAACTTAAACCCTGTTTAAAAACTTATAAATATACACTCTCTGAAAGTGGTGTAATCTGTGCTTAATCACTTTCAAAACAGAGAAAGTATCTTTGCAAATTCGAAAAAAATAATTGTTCAAGCAATAGAAGAAAGTTGCAGCAAAACAGGGTTCGACGGTCGACTGACAACTACAGTTGTAAAAGTTGTGGTCGACCGACAGTGCTCAAAGAAAAAAACAACCCAAGCCATGGCAGTTGACAGGAAGTCACAGCAGGAAATACTGCAGTCGACTTCTAGAGAAAAAGTGGCATCAGCCAAACATGAAAGTCGACCGCAACTGTGCGTTCAAATGAACTGCAGTCGACTGCACAATCGACCCGACAGATACACTGCAGTCGATTGCGCAGTCGACTGGCACGCAATCTGCATAGCCATTGAACTTCGCAGATTTTGCAAAACTTATATATGTTTAAAACATCTAAAATAAGATTTCAATTGCTAAAAATCTATAACAACACAAGTACATCCTTGGCCAAAACAATTTAATTCATGCATCAAATCAAATCCTCATAAATTTCACAAAAACCCAATTTTTTTAAGTCATAACTAGGACAAGAAAATTTTAAAGAAACTCTTCGTATAATCAGTCGAATATCACCAAAACAGAGTCAAGATCCCTTCTCACACAAAATATATATTTAAACATATTTGAGACTGAGATTTATCTCTAAATAAACATTCATTAGTTAACATGTTGCAATTTACTCAACTAAACATTAAGTTCTTCCGTTAATCAATTGGTTCAACTCCAAAACAACAATGAAATTCATCTCCAACCCAAAAAATGTGAATAAAATAGGGATAACAGCAACTAACAACTCCCTCCTAATCCATGTGCATGTATGAAATCATTATTCAATTTGCATCTTATATATACATGATATGAATCCACAAATCAAGAAATTCTCACACAAGCAATGTTTAGATCTATGCTAATTAGATGTCAATTCTACAATTCTCATACACATTCAATTCAAACATGATTATTCAAGCATGGTATAGGAAGGTGAAAATCTTGTGTATTTATACATCAACTACCTAAGCATGGAAAATTACTCATAAATTCGTATTTCCTCATGAAAGATGTTGATTACTTATTTATCCATTAAAATCTATATACACACATCATATTTCATGATCATGCAACTTCTAAGCATACATTATACTTGAATAATTTACAATCATACAACAAACAAGTGGTAAGAAAGCATCACCCACCTCAAAGAAGACTAAATTGAAGAACAATAGTAGTAGTAAAGAAAAGCTCCTTCCTTCTCCTTGCAAAAGTCTAAGATCCAAGCTTTAAAATCCAAGAAAATAATGAGAAAATAGATTTTAGGTTTCACAACAGAGAAATAGGCGGCTGCTGTCAAAGTTTACAAAATACTCCTCCATAAAATTATTTATTAGGATCCAATTATTAGTTAATCAAAACAATTTAACATAAAATTAAATTAAATCCCCTCACTCTACTTATTTGGCTGACCAATATGCACAACCCAGGAAAACCGAAATATGAAGTTTTTACTCCATGTGGTAATTTTGCATAAAAGTCCTTTATTTTTTAGTATCTGCAACTATGTCATAAATTATTCATAAAAATCCACAAAATTTGCAATTAATATCTACTAATAAATATTAGATTTTCCAAATAGATTTTCTGACTTTGTGTTTCTCAAGAAAAATATTTGCACGTGTTTTTACCTGTAAAAGGATAAATTTCAGAAAAATGCTTATTAAATCACAAAATTTCATTTTAAATCATTTATTAATCTCAAAATATCATTTAAAATTCTAGGGTGTTACAGTTTTTTGCCGAATTTTTGTTAAGATTTTTGGAACCTTTTAATACCACAATTGTGAAGTTTTCAAGAACTTATGATTTCACTTATAGTAGTATTTTTATTTCAATAATTACTATGATGATAACTTTTATAGACATGACTTCGGACCAATACATTACCCATATTGTGATTCCCGTTTACAATAAATTTTTGAAGTATTTTAATTCTCCTCCTATGTTGCATTGTATTGCTACTGTTATGGATTCTCGTTTTAAATTAGCGGGCACGAGGAGTTTGATTGAAATATTTTTTTTACTTTACTTGGAGAAGAATTTGAATATGAATGTAATGAATATTTAGCTAACTCTGAGTCGACATTGAATAACTGATATGATTGTTATGATAGAACTTATGCATCTAGTTGTAAGCCCTATTTTCAGATTTTATTGTATTTTGTATTCTTTTCATTATTGTATTTGAATTCATTTATTATGGTATATTTTGTCTTTTCTTGGGTTCTTTTGTTCTCTCTTGATCAATCTGTGTTCTTTTGATTGGATTCTGTTCTTTTGTGAATTTTACTTTTTCTATTTTGAGTTTGATTTGTTCTCCTTTGTATTCATCTCATCTCATTGCATTTGTTTATCTCTTTTTGGAGCCAAAATCGATACCCAAAACCCACATAATATCAACCCAAAACCCTAATTTCTTGATCCCTATAAATACCCTATTAATTAAACCCTAATAATCTAACTATCTCTCTCCGCCGTTTCTATCTCCCCGCACCCCTTTTCCTTCTCACTTTGTTTCCGTTTAACCCAAACCCGACCGCACACAAACCCCGACCCCCGTCGCTCCTCCGATCGCCCTTCATCATCATCACCACCATCATCACTATCTCCATCCCCTCGTCATCTTCATCACCATCGTTGTTTCCCCATCCTCGCCATCCCCATCACCGAAACCCATTGCCGAAGTTCACCATAGCTGTGAACTCCCTCACCATCGCCCTAACCTCTCTTCGTGCACCCTCATTGCGTTCGTCATCTCTCGCCGCTCATTTGCAACCCCCTAGCACTGCCGTTCGAGCCCCGGAGTCCCCTAGCGCCATCGTCTCTATTTTCGACCGTAAAAACAGAGCTTTCGCTGGTCGGAGTTGTCGTCGCCACCGTCACTACCTGACCGTGCTGCCAATGCCTTCGTCGTGGTCGCGTCGTCGTGCGGTCAGCCGTCGCAGTCATCGCGCTGTGTTCTCTCTCTCTCCTCGCCGAAGAAGACGATCAGCGAGTGGTCAGATCCGCTATCCCGTGTTCGGCCGCATCGGATCCACATTTGCTGTCCCCTGTTTTGGATCGGATCCGGTGCGAGAAAGTGATCTCATTGGCTGGATTCGGTGTTTTGTGTTCTGTGCGCACCAGGTCCGAGTCTGCTGTTCTGTGTTCTGTCCCGATCCAGTGTGGGATTTGCTCTTGGGTTTTTGCTGTTGCTGTTGGATCTGCGCACGTGTTTTTGGGAGATTTCGCCCAGGATTCTGATCCCGATATTCTTGTTTTAATTATATCTGCAATAACAGGCAAGTCTCTTCTTGAACCCTTTTTATTGTTTGTATTTAAAATTATTTAATCTCCTACAAGTAGATCCTGTCCATTTTGCTAACAAAACTGCTTTTGAGAATTCCGTTAAAATTATCGAGGGTTTACACGACCTAACACGACATACTCTTAACATAGTGCTATCTCTTTGATCTAAACCTAGTCCCCAATATTTCATGCATATGCACAATTAAATAACTAGATTCATGCATAGGACTGCTTGAAAGATTAGACATTGAAATTGTATGTGCTAAATTGAAGTTGCTCGATGAATTAACACCATGACCGTGATAAATGTATCTTAAACCTTAGAAATTTGCATGTTGACACCTAGGATTGCTTTAATTACCAATTTGCATGCTATATGTGATCGTATGAATTATTTGTTATCTTTTCATGTTAAGTTGATTTCTGGACTGCTGTATATTTCACTTTGAATCAGATTTTTAACCCTGTAAAAGACATAATTTGAAAGAACTTACTGAACATAAAACATAGCCCTTGACGTCTAGATAATTTTTTCCTGGTCTGGATTTAAATTCCAATTTGTCATCTGTTAGATAACATCATTTTACTGCAACTGTGTTAGTAATTTCAGACTCATAATTTCATGCATATCCTGCTATTTCTTATTTTATTTGACCCTGTTAACAGTAAATAAAAAATCTGAAATAAATTAGGCTGGATCTAAACATGTATAGCTACTTTCCTGAATTTTTGTAGATTTTATTAATGAGTTCTCTGATCCGAAATAATTAGTAGAACATAACCTACTGCATGTTGACTGAGCATAAAATCTGATTAGAATAGAGTTTTCACTTAGTTCCTGTGTATTTTATAGGCCTTAATTATACTCGCTGGAACTGTGTGGAGGTCTAT
Source organism: Hemerocallis citrina (assembly GCA_017893485.1). NCBI lineage: Eukaryota > Viridiplantae > Streptophyta > Magnoliopsida > Asparagales > Asphodelaceae > Hemerocallis > Hemerocallis citrina. Next base: position 177,079,738 of record CM030361.1, read on the forward strand.
TTTCCAGATCTTTCAGCGAATTCAGATTTACTATTGTGTAGTGACCATAATCTATATTTTGGTACAACAAGGTCATACTGTCATGGTTTTGTGAAATGTGTTATATGATGTGTTTGCTTCATGCTTTGTCGGTAGCGCATAGAATTAGTCACACATAGTAATATACAATATTGACACCCTCTTGCATGCTCACATAGGATGAAATCAAACTATTAATAAGGCGGGGTATTATGGATAGACTTGGTAGTGAACAATCGGAAAATGTACTCGGTAAGGCCTCATCGTTATATTGTATTGTCTTGGAAGGAGGTGTATTGATTGTAATGATTTATTGATGATTCCTGATTGTAAATTATTGTTATCATTATCGAGTACACGAACCGTGAATTCACCATCGGTCTAAAACGATCACTGTGCTTGCGTGGAACCTGTGGAATGGGACGCAGCAGTACGTGCACTAGATAGGTAAAAAAAATACTTAACAACCTGTAAGCTTGATCTTGTATTGAACTTGACTTGAAATCACACATTTCATGTGTGATTATTGTACACCTTTGATATATTGTCTGCTCTTTGTTTTGTTCTTTGTCTTTGACCATGTTCCTTTCCTTTGATATTCATGCTTTCCTATTATCCATTGTTTTCTCTACTTGCCGCCCATAACTTGCTCTAAGGGTATTCTTTTCTTTCTTTTTAGATCAAGATTTTACAGGTACTGAAGGAACTGTTCCCGAAGGAATTGGTGAGCAACATTTCTAGTGTTGGATCCAGTATCGGCTGCGTAGTTTTATTAATTGCTACTAGATTTATTTTCTGAACATTTTTATATCTTGTACATTGTTTTGGGCTCTATGACCCGTAGTTTGTTTTGATCCCAGATGTTGGATATTTATACTGTTGGTTTATTTCATTATTATTGGAACTTTATCATTGATTCATGTGGTTATATTTCTTGCATTATTGTATTTTGTTGTTCTTATTACTGAGTTAGTCTGGTATAGCTTATGGATGGTGTTTATATCATTCGCTCGGGCCTACGTTACGAAATCGTGTTCCGTATTTTGGGAAGCAGGGCGCGACAGTATTTTTAGTGGTATCAGAGGGCAAGGTTGAGTAATATATCAATCAAACATGACCATCTTTATGATGTTTGGCTTTGATTGGTATATTAGTCGAGTTTAGCTCTAGCCGGGTTAACTCAGTAATTTGCACACCACGATAATCACATGAATACTTGTATAATAACCAACATATAATCTGGGTACTAACTATCTTTGATCATGTTTCAGGCTATGGCTCGTGAGAATTCTTCTTCTTGCTCGGGGGATCAGCAGCCGGACAATGCTGCTATTCTCCATGCGATTCAGCAGATGATGACTTTCAGCAGAAGCACAATGAGCTGATGAGAGCCACTTTGGCAGCCAATGGGAATGTCGCTGGACCTCCACCTGGTGCTTTGCCACCTAGGCCTGGTACGGTAGCAGATTTCATGAGGCTACACCCGGATAAGTTTTCGGGTACTAAGTCGCCGTTGGAAGCCGAGCAATGGCTTATCCGGACGGAGCAATTGCTGGTCGCCGCTTGTGTTGCTGAGGCGGATCGTGTGGATTTGGTTCGCATCAAGCTGGTGGATCTCGCTCTTATCTGATGGTGGGTTGAATCCGAGAGGATGCCGCGATCCATTGAGTGAGCCACTTTCTCTTAGGGCTTCATGGCAAAGTTCTTTGCCAGTGTCACCAAGCCAGAGATGGAGCGACAGTTTGTTTTCCTAACACAGGTCAGCTAGATAATGTTCTTAAATGTCATTTGTTGTTGCCTACTTCACTTATGACGGTATTAATTTGAGCATTATCTTAATCAGGGAAACCATTCCGTGGACGAGTATGCTGTAGAGTTTACTCGACTCAGTCACTTCGCCCTTACCCTCATTGCCACTGAGGAGGCTCGGGCTAGTCATTTTCTGACCGGTGTGAAATTTCCTCTTCATGACCGTTTGGTTGCTCTTCGGCTTCATGATTATTCCGATGTTCTGGATGCGGCTCAGATCCAGGAGCAGACTCTCAGCAGGTCTAGTATTCCTCAGAGGACTGTTTTGCACCCCGTTGCACCTCGACCTTCCGGAGGACCTATTCGGAGGCCAGTTCTGCCCAATCCTGCGAGAGCACAGTCGTACGCACCTGTTGTCTTGAGGAATGTTGAGACTTGTGGCCACTGCCATAAGACTGGGCATTCACAACGAGACTTCAAGATGGCTAACCGACAGTGTTTAGTGTGTAGGAGCAGTGAGCATAGGGTTCGTGACTGTCCGAGGAACAAAGATCCTGTGCTAGTTACTGGTGCTGCTCAGCTAGAAGCACCGAAGCGTGGTCAGGGTAGCCCGCCTCTCCCTCCGCAGAGGCAAGTCTTTGATCAGAGCCGTGTGGCTCCTAGAGGAGGTCAGGTTGGTGGTCGTGGTCAGGCTTATAATCTGACAGCCGAGGAAGCAGAAGTTGCTGTTGGAGTGGTTGCAGGTATATGGTATATCACAGTAGTTGTACTTTCTTTTCTTTCTTTCAGTTTTCTGCATGTTATTTTTGTTTTTTCCTCCTTTGTATCCTGCTGGCACCTTATTCCTTGTTTGATCTTCTTCTGTGTGTGATTTTAGTCTTCTCTCTCCCTGCTTATGTGTTGTTTGATTCGGGTGCTACCCACTCTTTCATTTCTTCTCGCTTTGTTGATCAGCATGGTTTGGCTTGTGATGCTATGCCCGCAGCTTGGGAGATCACCACAGGTGAAGGTGTCATTTTCTATTCTAGGGTTTGCAAGCAGAGTCCGTTGCTGATTGGTGTGTGGTTTTCTCGGCGGATTTGATTGTGATTCCCAACTCTGGTTTCGATGTCATTCTGGGCATGGACTGGTTTGGTGTTTCCTATGCCGTGATTGATTGCTGGGAAAAGAAGGTGACTTTCAGGCCTTCTGGTCAGCCAGAATTTATTTTCCATGCGGGTGAGACATCGTCACGGCGTGTCAAGAACTCGTTAGATCCCAAGATTGTTTCTCTTGCGTCACTGAGTTCCGAAAGGGTTGTTACACCCTTGGTTGTACGGGACTTCCTTGATGTGTTTCCTGAGGAATTTCCCGGTTTGCCGCCTGTCCAAGATGTGGAATTCAACATTAATGTTCAGCCCGGTATGGCCCCTATTTCCAAGAATCCGTATCATATAGCGCCGGTCGAACTGGCAGAACTGAAGGTGCAAGTTCAGGAGCTGCTTGATAAGGGTTTTGTCAGACCTAGTGTTTCACCATGGGGAACCCCAGTTCTGTTTGTCAATAAGAAGGATGGAAGCCACAGGCTTTGTATTGACTACAGGGAGTTGAACAATGAGACTATCAAGAATCGGTATCCATTGCCAAGGATTGATGATTTGTTCGACCAACTGGGAGGTGCTTTGGCATTCTCGAAGTTGGATCTGCGTTCCGGGTACATTCAAGTCAGGGTGAAGTCAGAGGATGTTCCGAAGACGGTTTTCTGAACGAGATATGGGCATTACGAGTTCTTGATGATGCCTTTCGGAGTGACTAATGCACCGGATGTATTCATGAGTTTGATGAACCGTGTATTTTCGCCGTTCTTGGATCAGTTTTTCGTGGTCTTCATCGACGACATATTAGTGTACTCGCAGAACAAGGAGGATCTTGTTGAGCATCTGAAGGTGGTTCTACAGACTTTGAGGGAGAATCAGCTGTATAGGAAGCTCGATAAGTGCGAGTTCTGGCTGGATCGTTTGCTTTTCTTGGCCACATTATCTCTAGTGCTGGTGTTTCTGTGGATCCGTCGAAGGTTTCTGCGGTCAATGATTGGCCTATTCCGAAGTCTGTTTCTGAGGTGCGGAGTTTCCTTTGTTTGGCTGGTTACTATCGAAAGTACATTCAGGATTTCTCCAAGATCACTGGACCCTTGACCAGTTTGACCAGGAAGGAGCAGAAGTTCGTCTAGGATGAAGCTTGTGATGGAGCTTTCGTCGAGTTAAAGCATCGGTTGACGTCAGCGCCTGTGCTGACTATACCCGACAGTTCAGGTAGTTTTGTGATCTTTTGTGATGCGTCGGGGAGAGATCTGGGAGCAGTGTTGATGCAGCGAGGCAGGGTTGTCGCTTATGCATCAAGGCAGTTGAGACCTTATGAGAAGAACTATCCTACACATGATCTGGAGTTTGCAACTGTGATCTTTGCCTTGAAGTTGTGGAGGCTCTATTTGCTTGGGGATAGAGTTGAGATTTTCACCGATTACAAGAGCCTCAAGTATGTGTTCATGCAGAAGGAGTTGAACATGAGGCATAGACGATGGCTGGAATTGATGCCAAATTTTGACATCAATTTGCAGTATCACCTGGGCAGAATTAATTCGGTGTCAGATGCTTTAAGTCGGAGGCCTGCCACTATGTTCCTCACTCAGTAAAAGGAGCTAGTGGAGGACATGAGGAGGCTAGAGTTGGATGTGTTGCTTCCTGGATCAGATCGTCAGCTTATGTTGTTGCAGTTGCAGTCTTCTTTAGTAGAGCGGATCAAGGCAGCTCAAGGGAGTGATTAGCAATTGTAGGAGTTTCGGAGTGAGGTTGAAGCTGGTTTGAGATCTGATTTGGTTGTCCATGCTGATGGGTCGCTTCTGTTTGGCTTTAGTTGTGTGTACCTAGAGGGGAAGTTAGGCAGAAGTTACTCAAGAAAGCTCATCGGTCCCCGTATTCTATCCATCCTGGTGGTACCAAGATATACAGGGACTTGAAACAGCATTTCTGGTGGCATGGTATGAAGCGTGATGTGGTTCGATTCGTCGCCCAGTGCCTAATCTGTCAGCAGGTGAAGGCTGAGCATCAGAGGATGCAGGACTTTTGCAACCCCTTCCTATCCCTGAATGGAAGTGGTAGAATATCACGGTGGACTTTGTGACAGCTTTGCCAAGGAGTCCTAAAGGTCATAATGTCATCTGGGTGATAGTGGATCGGCTGACGAAGTGTGCTCACTTCATTCCTTTCCAAGTGGGTCAGTCCACGGAGAGTTTGGCCGAGCAGTACGTTCAGGAGGTTGTTCGTCTGCATGGAGTTCCTATCAGCATTGTATCGGATAGAGATACGAGATTCAGGTTTCAATTCTGGGAGAGTTTGCAGAGGAGCTTGGGTACCAAGTTGAGCTACAGTACAACGTTCCATCCTCAGACGGATGGGCAGTCAGAAAGGACAATTCAGACCCTAGAAGATATGTTGAGATCCTGCGTTCTTCAGTTTGGAGGTTCATGGGAGGATCATCTTCACTTGGCCGAGTTCTCTTATAATAACAGTTATCAGGCGTGTCTCAAGGCTGCCCCATTCGAAGCTTTGTATGGGCGCAAGTGTAGATCGCCAGTTTGTTGGGATGATATCGGCGAAAGGAAGCTTTTGGGCCCTGAGTTGATCACGAAGACAGTTGATGCCGTGGCTCAGATCCGCAAGCATATGCAGGCCACTCAGGATTGGCAGAAGAGGTGGGCTGACTGTCGCCGGAGACCTCTAGAGTTTGAGGCAGGCAAGCATGTGTTCCTTAAAGTATCGCCTTGGAAAGGTGTTATCCGTTTCGGTGGTGGAGGTAAGTTGAGTCCTCGATTCATCGGTCCATTCGATATTGTGGAACATGTGGGCAAGGTAGCTTACAGGCTTGCATTACCGCCAGCTTTAGCAGGTATCCATGATGTATTCCATGTTTCTCAGCTTAGGAAATACATCAGAGATGACAGTCATGTGGTTGACTACTCAGACTTGTCTGTGAGGCCGGATTTGTCCTGTGAAATTTGACCCGTCTCTATCTTAGACCGTCGAGAGAAGGTGCTTAAGAATAGAGTCATCAAGTTGGTCCGAGTTTCTTGGGATCCTCGCTAGCTAGGGGAGTCTACTGGGGAGTTAGAGAGAGAGATTCGGGAGAGGTTCCCTCATTTGTTTGAGTAGTGTTTTGTTTTGCTTTGTTTTGCTTTGTTTGTTCGAGGTTCGTCCTATGTACCACTTGTATGAATTTCGATGACGAAATTCTACTTGTAAGGTGGGTAGGATTTGTAAGCCCTATTTTCATATTTTATTGTATTTTGTATCCTTTTGATTATTGTATTTGAATTCATTTGTTATGGTGTATTTTGTCTTTTCTTGGGTTCTTTTGTTCTCTCTTGATAAATCTGTGTTCTTTTGATTAGATTATGTTCTTTTGCGAATTTTACTTTTTCTATTTTGAGTTTGATTTGTTCTCCTTTGTGTTCGTCTCATCTCATTGCATTTGTTTGTCTCTTTTTGGAGCCAAAACCGATACCCAGAACCGACATAATATCAACCCAAAATCCTAATTTCTTGATCCCTATAAATACCCTATTAATTAAACCCTAATAATCTAACTATCTCTATCTCCACCGTTTCTCTCTCCCCGCACACCTTTTCCCTCTCTCTCTCTGTTTCCGCTTAACCCAAACCCAACCATACACAAACCCCGACCCCCATCGCTCCTCCGATCGCCCTTCACCATCATCACCACTATCGTCACTGTCTCCATCCCCTCGTCATCTTCATCACCGTCGTTGTTTCCCCATCCTCGCCATCCCCATCACCGAAACCCATTGCCGAAGTTCACCATTGCCGTGAACTCCCTCACCGTCGCCCTAACCCCTCTCCATGCACCTTCATTGCGTTCGTCGTCTCTCGCCACTCATTTGCAACCCCCTAGCACAGTCGTTCGAGCCCCGGAGTCCCCTAGCACCATCGTCTCTGTTTTCGACCGCAAAAACAGAGCTTTCGCTCGTCGGAGTTGTCGTCGCCACCATCGCTACCCGACCGTGCTGTCTTTGCCTTCGCCGTGGTCGCATCGTCGTGCCGTCATCCGTCGCAGTCACCGCACCGTGTTCTCTCTCTCTCCTCGCCGAAGAAGACGATTAGCGAGTGGTCAGATCTGTTGTCCCATGTTTGGCCGCATCGGATCCACATTTGCTATCCCCTGTTTTGGATCGAATCCTGTGCGAGGAAGTGATCTCATTGACTGGATTCGGTGTTCTGTGTTCTGCGCACACTAGATCCGAGTCTGCTGTTCTGTGTTCTGTCCCGATCCAGTGTGGGATTTGCTCTTGGGTTTTTGCTGTTGCTGTTGGATCTGCGCACGTGTTTTTGGGAGATTTCGCCCAGGATTCTGATCCCGATATTCTTGTTTTAATTATATCTGCAATAACAGGCAAGTCTCTTCTTGAACCCTTTTTATTGTTTGTATTTAAAATTATTTAATCTCCTACAAGTAGATCCTGTCCATTTTGCTAACAAAACTGCTTTTGAGAATTCCGTTAAAATTATCGAGGGTTTACACGACCTAACACGACATACTCTTAACATAGTGCTATCTCTTTGATCTAAACCTAATCCCCAATATTTCATGCATATGCACAATTAAATAACTAGATTCATGCATAGGACTGCTTGAAAGATTAGACATTGAAATTGTATGTGCTAAATTGAAGTTGCTCGATGAATTAACACCATGACCGTGATAAATGTATCTTAAACCTTAGAAATTTGCATGTTGACACCTAGGATTGCTTTAATTACCAATTTGCATGCTATATGTGATCGTATGAATTATTTGTTATCTTTTCATGTTAAGTTAATTTTTGGACTGCTATATGTTTTACTTTGAATCAGATTTTTAACCCTGCTAATGACATAATTTGAAAGAACTTACTAAACATAAAACGTAGCCCTTGATGTCTAGATAATTTTTCCCTAGTCTGGATTTAAATTCCAATTTGTCATCTGTTAGATAACATCACTTTACTGCAACTGTGTTATTAATTTCAGACTCATAATTTCATGCCTTTCCTGCTGTTTCTTATTTTATTTGACCTTGTTAACAGTGAAGGAAAAATCTGAAATAAATTAGGCTGGACCTAGACATGTATAGCTACTTTCCTGAATTTTTGTAGATTTTATTAATTAGTTCTCTGACCCGAAATAATTACTAGAACATACCCTACTGCATGCTGACTGAACATAAAATCTGGTTAGAATAGAGTTTTCACCCAAGTTCCTGTGTCTTTTATATGCCTTAATAATACTCGCTGGAACCGTGTGGAGGTTTACTTTCTATATCTTCCGGCGGATTCAGATTTACTATTCTGTAGTGACCATAATCTATGTTTCGGTACAGCAAGGTCATGCTGTCCTGATTTTGTGAAATGTGTTATATGATGTGTTTGCCTCATGCTTTGTCTGTAGCGCAAATAATTAGTCACACATAGTAATATACAACATTGACACCCTCTTATATGATCACATAGGATAAAAATAAACTATTTACAAGCCGGGATATTATTGGTAGACTTGGTAGTGAACAATCGGGAAATGTACTCGGTAATGCCTCATCGTTATATGGTATTGTTTTGGAAGGAGGTGTATTGATTGCAATGATTTATTGATTATTCCTGATTGTAAATTATTTTTATCAATACCGAGTACACGAACCGTGAATTCAACATCGGTCTAAAACGATCACTGTGCTTGTGCGAAACCTGTGGAATGGGACACAACGGTACGTTCACTAGATAGGTAAAAAAATACTTAACAACCTGCATACTTGATCTTGCATTGAACTTGACTTGACATAACGCATTTCATGTGTGATTATAGTACACCCTTGATGTATTACCTGCTCTTTGTTTTGTTCTTTGTCTTTGACCGTGTTCCTTTCCTTTGATATTCATGCTTTCCTATTATCCTTTGTTTCCTCTACTTGCCGCCCATGACTTGCTCTAATGGCACTCTTTTCTTTCTTTTTAGATCAAGATTTTACAGATACTGAAGGATCTGTTCCCAAAGGAATTGGTGAGCAACGTTTCTAGTGTTGGATCCAGTCTCCGCTACGTAGTTTTATTAATTGCTGCTAGATTTATTTTTTGAACATTGTTATATCTTGTACTTTGTTTTGGGCTCTATGACCCGTAGTTGTTTTGATCGCAGTTGTTGGGTATTTATACTGTTGGTTTATTTCATTATTATTGGAACTTTATTATTGATTCATGTGGTTATATTTCTTGCGTGGTTGTATTTTGTTGTTCTTATTGCTGAGTTAGTTTGGTACAGCTTATGGATGGTATTTACATCATTCGTTGGGCCTACGTTACGTACTCGTTTTCCGTATTTTGGAAAGCGGGGCGTGACAGAGTTTTTAGTAGTATCAGAGCGCAAGGTTGAGTAATATATCAATCAAACATGACTATCTTTACGAGGTTTGGCTTTGATTGGTATATTAGTCGAGTTTGGCTCTAGCCGGGTTAACTCAGTGATTTGCACACAACGATAATCACATGAATACTTGTATAGTAACTTGTTCTAGAGGTAAGGGTAAGGGTAAATTAGAAGATGTCACTATTAATTTACTTGCTCAAATTCAATCTAAAAAACCTAGGACTAATGCACCTAATGAATTAAACTGGTATAATCAACATGATAGTGAGATTTATAGTTCTAAGATTGAAGTGTTACAATGGTGGAAAGAACATGAAAGTCATTTTTGCATTCTTTCACATATGGCTAGAGATCTACTAATCCCTCTTGTCTCTACAGTTCATTCAGAAAGTGCTTTTTCTACATGTGGCATGACTTTAACAGATTACAGGAATCGCTTGAAGCCAGATTCGTTGGAGATGCTCGTGTGCACCGAAGATTGGATGAAAGCTGAAGACATGACTCAAGGAGAAGTAGTTGAAGATTCAACAAGTGGAAGCAACTCACTTGAAGATAAACAAGCTGAGTAGGGAATTTAGGGCGATGAGATCCTAGATTTAGGTTAAGTAGAGGTGCACAACAGTACTCCAATGCCCTCTCTTCAATCAACTTTAGGCTATCTCGAACTCTAGATTATCCTCTTAAACATGTAACTCAATAAATTTGCATATTTTTTGTATTTTTATTACATGTATTTGTATGTAAAAATGTTGTAAAAACTTATTAGAAGTTGAAATAAATTATATATACAATTTTGTTTTACTCTTACTTGTATTTTTTTTAAAAAAAAATTGGAGTTAAATTTTTTTTTATAAGAAAACCACTAACCCTGGCCAACCTGCGACCCGACCCGGCCAGAATCGGGTTCAACCCGAATGGGTTTGCAGGTCGACCGGGTCAACAATTTGATTTCCCAACCCAGCCCGGCTTGGCCCGGCTCGGGTCTTGACCCAACCTAACTCGACCCGAGCCTGCCTGCTCCCCGGGCAAACCCGACAGGTTTGGGCCTAGCACGGCCCGGTCTGGTCAACCCGAATGCCAACCCTACTTAAATCCCACTTTCCCCACCACTTCACAATTTTTTTGCCGTAATAGGCCAATATTTGAAATATATTTGCGATTATGGGCGAGTTTCGAAACTATTAGTGCTCGTGGGCTACTTGGTGTCATGTCAGCAGCGGTCGCTAATCTCATTAGCGGCCTATTCATTTTGAAGTCGCTAATGGGAATAGTGGCCTCTTTTTTTAAAAAAATTGAAATTTTTGTTTACTGTCGCTATTCCTGTCACGCCCCGCTTCCAAAAAACACAGAACACAGGCTCGTGACATTCGCCCAGCAAATGACTTTCGTCATCCATAAGCTGTTATTGTTCAACTCAACAATATAACAAGATAGATGCAACCACGCATGCAATAAGAACAATCACATGAATAACAATACTTGGAATAAAATATAAAATAACCAAATACGATAATCCAACGTCTGGAAACAAAATAACAATCTCCGGGTCAAACGCCCATAACACAATGTTAATAAAACTCAATACAAGAGGTCCAATAAAAGAACGATCAATCTCAAAAGCAATAAATTGTAACCCCTGTTTTTTATTTTCTGTATTTTTGAATAATTTTTTTTCTTTTGTTTCATATTGTATTCTCCTACTTCTTTTGAACCGTATATTGGATCTTTATTATCAATATATATTCATCTATTTGATTTGTCATCTTTTTTCCTGATTCAATTGTCAGCCTATTATTTCATTCTGGTTGTTCGAGCTATTATTATTTAACCTCATTATTTTAATTGTTCATGTCCTATTTTATTTATTCATTTTTGTTCCATATACTCTTATCGGATTTTTTATCAAACCCTATTCTATTAAAAAAAACCTGTTGAATCCCTATCTAATTAAACCCATTAATATCCAAACCCAATAGCTATCCTAAACCGGCAGCACCTAACCATAATATGCATATATAAATACCCACTACTGCATACTCCCTGTTCATCTTCAAAACCTAGCCGCTGTCTTCCAACTCCCGAAACCCTACTCTCATCCCCTTCATCCCTGTCCCCCATCTACCATCCTCCTGCTATAGCCGACCTCCCTCAAAACCCATCCTGTGCTCATCCCATTCCCCTGTGCTCCCTACTCGCGATCCCAGCACCCGACGCACCTCCACAGCGACGCCGCACCCCTACCTCGACAGCAACACCAGACCGCGACCTCCCCTGCCCTATGCTCCTCCCGACGCAGCAGCCACAACGTTTTCCCTATGCTGTCTCCGTCGACAGCCAGCAGCGGGCACAATGACTCCGCTATCTGCCATTCTCTCGACGCGTGCACACTTGGCTACTTTGGCTCTTGTGTGCGTGTGTGATCTCGAGAGTTGTGATCGCTTGTTCGTGGTTTGTGATTCGTTCGTCATTCATTGAGTTTGTGCCTGGAAAACCGTTCCCGTTATTCTCACTCTTTGCATCGTTTCTGTCGTCGACTATAAGGCAAGTAACTTGTATAATTTCTCTTTGCATATACAAGTACTAAATACCGCCTGTAGTGTAGTTGCTTCAAGGTCTATTCTCATGAAAACCCTTATTAGATCTTGTCTCTATGTGTTGATCCGCACGTAGTTGTCTCATTACACACATGACATGAAATAACTTAGAGATAATCAGTTCTTGATGAATACATGCATGTTCATGATTTATAAGGTGTCGTAGAATTTTGTATGCTTGATGTGTTAGTAGTAATATAAGTTGTTGTGGACCTGTTAAACACCCTATACCATGTTGCTTGGACATCTAGTATACCACATTTCCTATTTTATTATGATTTGGATGTTTCATATAAACTAGTTGATTTTATGCATGAAGAAGATTTCTGTTTTTGTTGTAACGCCGTTTTGTTCAGTATTGTAGACCCTATTAAGGTCAGTATATGAAAATTATTTGTGAATATAAATTATAGAGAATTCTGTCTACTTTCCAAAATTTCTAACAGATCTCAGTTTCGATTTGTGAGTTGCAAGTTATTGCTGTTTTACTACAGATGTGTAGAAAATTTCAGATTCTATTTTATTTGAATTTTGAATGGTTATTTATTTTTATACTGATGTTAAAGATAATATTTTGAACCAATATTTTGCTGAGTACAACTAGATTTGACTGGGATTAACCCCCAATTTTTTTGGATTTAATTGATGACTTTTATAAACTACTCTATGCTTACAAACAACTACTATACTTGCAAAATTTTCATGCTGTTCGGTAAAGAACCTTAATTTCAACCTGATTCTACTTACTTTTGATAAAAACTTTGTGAATCTGAATTGTAGCCTGCTGTATCTATTTTATTACCCTTTTGACGAATCTAGATTTCGTTTTATATTTTGTAATCCATTGCTATTTTAGTACTGCTGTGTTTATGATTTGAGATTTACAAACTTGTTGTATCTTGCTTATTTCTGATTTTAATTGACTATACTATCTATGTTGGAAAATTATGAAACTTTATTTTATGATACTAGACATACTAGGGAATATCCCATATTTTTCTTTGATTTAATCAGTAAGTTTTTATGCCGTTTTCCTGTTTATGAATACAAATTTTTGATTTCTGTTTGAACATGTTTTCTGAATATAATTCTGTTTTGAGTCCTGTTGTTGTGAAATACCATATGAGTTATATATATTTTCTAAAAACAGAGAGTCTATTTCCAGATTTTCTGACGGATCCAGGTTTGCATATTTGTGGCAATAGGAATCTCAGATTTGGTGCAGTACTGTCTTGCTGTCCTGAATTAGAATTTTCGTTGTCCTAATCATTTATGAGCTGTCTTTCACCAGTGCATGTTTATGTTCCAACCTGAATCTGTTACTTGTTCATACCATGTTATTCTTGCCCTATTTTGTGATACGTATATGCCTGTTTAATAATAACAAGTAATCAAGCCGAAGTTAAGGAAAAGATCTAGTAGTGGAAAATATAGAAATGTGTACTTGGAAGGGGGCCCGTGTTTTCCACCTGATTATCTGTTATCTGTTATCTGTGATATGGTTACCTGACATGTGATTCCGATTATCTATTTATTTGATTCCTGACTACATACTTCCTTATGGGAAGGTGTACTCAGATGGGGGATCGTGTTTCCCACCTGTTACCCGACTATATATGTAACGCCCCGATTTCCGGTAACTGGAAAACCGTGACATAAGCCAGAATCTTTTCTTCAATTAGCCACAATACACATAAAAACAGGAAAATTTAAAACTTTTTATTCAACACAAATGTATTACAAGTCCGAATGTTACAAATTGCAATACATTATAACAGTGTTACAATAATACCTTTACAATCCCAAGTGTTACAAGTTTCAACAAATTACATCAGAGTACAATGAATAAAGAACAACACTTGGTATTTCACTTGGATGCTTCCCCAACAATAAACAAATTACAACAATGAATAAATTACAATAATTGTTACAAATAAAATTACAACATGTATTTCAGTGGAAACTTAAAATGAAATCGACTTCTTACTTCTCTGGCCTTGAGTCCTCCTGAAACCAGTACATGTACTTCTGCAATCCAGTATCTGTACTTCTGCAATCCAGTACCTATAATCTTACAATCTAGTACCTATAGAAGTGGGGACGTCAGTACATATACTGACACATTAAGGCTGATAACTAGCAGTGGATCTCAACCATAGCAAACAAATTGATGAAAAGAGAAACGTGTATATATAGTTGATGTGTCAGTGTATGCTATAACTTAGACTCTAATGCAAGACTTATCAATGTAAGAATGCTCTTATTCTAATGCAAGCAAGACTCCGGGACAGAATGCAGCCCATACTACATACACCCCATATCAAGCCATTTCTTCATATATAGGGATTTGAACTCGCGCCATGAATTCTACTCTTGTACTCGACTTGTTTCTGAAGATACGACATGACTGATGAGGTTACCCTGAAACGGTCTAATCCCGTCAGGCACGGTACGCTTATGGTGTCTATGTTTACCACTACTACCCGACGTACCGGACCTCACTCAAATATCTGACGAATCTTTTGGAGTTAATGTTTGTTACCAGGTTAGCCCAAAGCATCCCCTGCTGCCTCCTAGCCAGACCGTAGTCTATGGCTTTTCGCCCTTAGATACAAAACAAAACAGAGTTCCGCGGGGTTCATCCCCCCTAGCTCCGACAGGATTCGCTCCCGCTTCTCAAAGCACTTCAGAAATTAACAGACGAGATACGGATCCCATGCTCCCAACTCGTGAGAAGGCACAGACTGTATCCCTTTGACAAAAAGGGTACAACCCAATAACACCGCCTAGTATCGGCCTATAGGACAGGTTGGATCATAAGGAATTACCCTTAACACCAACTCTTTCCCTTCGGTGAATAATGATAATAAGTAATAGTTAAGTAGTAATAGCCATAAGTTACTACTCTAACGATGTCACTAACCCTGAACAATCCTAGGGATGACAACATTTATAAACACAACATGCTAGGTCTTAAGTTAGACTTTGCAGATAACACTACTAGGCTGCTCAACCTAGACTTATCAGAATTCATAAGGATCTGGTTCATGGCCTATCGATCCAAGACCTCGGCAATACGAACGTATTCTCATGCTACTACCCTGAACTTGGATTTTGTCATACTCCGGTCCACAATTAACCAACACCGGTTAAGATTCGACAGTACACAAGGAGTGACTCGTCCATAGTCCCTTAGGAGTAAGGTAAACACGCGTCTTGATGGTCCATAGCCCTAGGGGAATGATATCACCCTAGATGAGCACAACATTGCGTATTAGCTAAGAAGCTACATACGAGTAACTAAAAATACATACGAGCTAAACAAGCTACGTATGAGACCAACAGCTACATACGGGCTAGTCGAGTAGCATATGAGACAACAATATACATACACGCCAAAAAAGCTACGTATGAGACCAATAGCTACATACGGGCCAGTCGAGCCGCGTATGAGACAACAACATATATACGAACCAAATAAGCTACGTATGAGACCACAGCTACATATGGGTCAGTCGAGATGCATATGAATAAAACCGCACATAAAAACAACCATATAGGTAATCAACCTAGAAGCAACCAAACGTACTTACTAGCAAAAACTTGATATTCTATAATTAGAAGCAACAGAAGAATCTACAAACAATCTAAAATAGGCATTCTACCAGTGAGAAGCCCAAAAAGCGACATAAAAGCCTTCCGACAGCCTAGAAGCAACCAGTGCTATGCTATCGGATTTTAACAGCAATATACTTTTTAGAGAGGTAAGAATATCTACCATAACTCTCTAGTGGAACACTATTTCAGATTCGGTAAGGAATCCAAAATCTGGTCCATCGAACACACGCAAACAGTTTACCCAAACTGTAGATTTTCAACAAAAAGATGAAACTTTGCAAGCTGGTAACGTTTGCTCTACTCATTGGAAGCTAACGAAACTGGACAATTTGAAAAGGTGGGAACATCTACAAAAACTTCCTAGTTGACCACTTTCTCAGGTTCCAAAAGGAATTCCATATTCCTGACTCGAACATACGCAAACAATTACCAAACTACAGATTTTCAATCAAAAGGTGAAACTTATGTAGCTTATAACTTTTGCTCTACTTATCGAAATCTAACGAAACTGGGCAATTTTGAAAATATGGAAACATCTACTAAAACTTTCCAGTTGTCCAATTTCTCAAATTCCGTAAGGAACTCCAAGTTCTTACCCTTCGAACACACGGAAAAGCTAACAAAACAACAGACTTGACAAAAACGGCTGAAACTTTGAAAGACTATAACTTTTGTTCCGCTTATCAAAATTTAACCAAGAGGTGAATTCGGAAAGGTGGGAATATCTACTACAACTCTCTAATTGGTCGGCTCCTCCGATTCAGCGAGCAAGACACTCAAAAACTATAAGGAATCAAGACAGATACAATTTCAACCCGCCAAATACACAGCCAAGCTGAAAACTTCAAAAGCCCATAACTTCTACTCCATTTGTCGAAATTTAACCCAAGAGGTCAATTCGGAAAGGGTAGAGTCACTACTACAACTTCCTAGTTGGTCTCCACTTCAGATTCAACTATTAAGTCACTCAAAAACATCAAACAGTCAAAACAGTAAGCACACTCAGCTCTAGCTGGCTACTGCACCTTCCAAATACCATAACTTCTATCCCGCTTATCGGAATCTCCCCCAAGAGGCCAATTCAAAAAGGCAAAGATGTATACTACAACTCTCTAGCTGGCCCGAACCTCAGATTCTACAGGTAAGACACTCCAAAACACCAAAAAAGTCAAACAGCAAGCACACTCAGCTCAAAGCTGGCTGTTGCATCTTCCAAATACCATAACTCCTATTCCGCTTATCGGAATCTCCCCCGAGAGGCCAATTCAGAAAGGGGAAGATGTCTACTACAACTCTCTAGTTGTCCTGAACCTTAGATTCTATAGGTAAGACACTCTAAAATGCCAAAGAAGTCAAACAGCAAGCATACTCAGCTCAAAGCTGGCTGCTGCATCTTCCAAATACCATAACTCCTACTTCGCATATCGGAATCTAGCCCGAGAGGCCAATTCAGAAAGGGAGAATGTCTACTACAACTCTCTAGTTGGTCCGAACCTCATATTCATCCATTAAGACACTCTAAAACATAAAAGAAGCAAAACAGCAAGTATCCAGTCAAGACAACCAATTGCTGTACTTTGCAAACAGTATAACTCCTATTCCGCTTATCGGAATTTAACCTGCGAGGCCAAATCGGAAAGGAGGGAATGTCTACTACAACTCCCTACTACAACTCCCTAGTTGGTCCGAACCTCAGATTCATCAAGTAAAACCCTCAAAAATGACAAAGAAGTGAAACAGTAAGCATTCAGTCAGACAGCTATTTGCTGTATTTTGCAAAGACCATAACTCTTATTCCGCTTATTAAAATTTAACCCGAGAGGCCAATTCGAAAAGGGGAGAGTCTCTTCTACGACTCCCCAATTGTTCCGAACCTCAGAGTCAACCGATAAGATACTTAAAAGTATCAAGCAACCAAAACAGCAACATTCAGCCGAACAGCTAGTTGCTGTTTTTGTAACGGTCATAACTTTTGCGTCTCTTATCGGAATTTAACCCAAAAGGTCAATTCGGAAAGGGGAGAATGTCTAATAAAACTCCCTAGTTGAACCGAACCTCAAATTCCTAAAGGAACACCAACTTCTTGTCCCTCAAAGATACTGCGACGCTAACCCCAAAACAGTGAGTTCTCTATTTTGCTTTGAAACTCGCTGTTTTGGGGGAAACGGTCGTTTCAACCATCAAAACTACTGCAAAAAATATACAAAAAATCTAGCATGGTAACAACACATAAGAGAACCTCCCACATAAATTTTGGGTCAAAATTCTACCATTAACCTAGTTAAATAAATTTAACCCTATAACCCTAAAAACCGAATCTTTAAGCATCTAATTTGTGTACTACAACTACAACCTTCACATGCTCTTTAATCTAGTCCAAATACATATGAAACTACATCCATACAACAACATACAACAATAACAAAACCCTAAAATAGCTAAAACAACCATGAGCGAGAAACCCCCACCTTGAAGAAGTGTAGGAAGGACTTGCTCTTCTCCTTGCTCCTTGCTCCTTGTTCTTGCTCCTCAAGAACTCAATAAATCCTCTTGCAAATGAAACCCATGGAAAACTCTAACTCTCTTTTCTTTTGATCTCTCTTTCTTTTCTTTCACAATCATCTCAATCTTTTTCTAAAGTCAAAAGCTAGTAAAGAAGAGATGGGAAATGAGATGGATTTGAGAAGGGATGAGATGGTAACACAATGGGAAGGGTCTCCTAACCCTAGAGTGCATTGGGGCTGGCCAAAAATGGAAAGGGGGATTTGGGGGTGTTTTATAAGGAAAGGGAAGGGTTTGTGCGGGTAAAAATGAAGCCAAGTGTCAATTTGTTCATGGCTTGAACAATTGATAAATCAACTTGCAAATATATATTGCAATAACCCCCCTAACTCATCCTAACCCTCCATCTCATCATGATGGATCAAAAATAAAATATATTTTTCCAAAATTACATACTACACGATTTGTTCAAACGCCCAAAATCGACACAGTTCAATTTCGTACGAATATCTGATTATACAGATATTTTTCGTTCGTGAAAACGAACAAATCAGTACAAAAATAATTTAATTCCGAAAAATAAAATTAAATAATTTTATTACCGGCTCGGAAGATTCCAGTATCAATTTGATACAAAACAGTCGTATACCGACTAGTATATATACATATATAATGTTTATTAACAAAACCGGGTGATGGCCACCAAAAATATTTCAATTCTGGAAATAATAATAAAATAATAATTTTTTAATATCTGCCCGGTATTTTTCAGATATTTTCTCAAAAATGCGTTTTTCAAGATTTTGTACAAGTGCATTAAACTGATACAATGCATATATATACTTACTAGTATATATATCCAGATAGCTTTGTATTTGAAAAACCAGTAATTTCCAATTAAAATATTTTAATTTCAAAAATAATAATTATACATATATAATATCCGTCCGGGATATTACAACATACTTCCTTATGAGAGAGTGTACTCGGAGGGGATCGTAGGTCCTACCTGATGCATGATTACCTGTTACATGATACCTGTACCTGTACCTGTTTACCTGATACCTGAGTACACGGTCCTATAGAATCCACTACAAAATCTAAATTCATAATTGTTTGAATCTAGCAACCATGTGGTAAATAGATGGGACGCATGAAGTGCTATCTAGATAGGAATAAATACAAGACTCTACATAACATGACATCTGTTACATGCTTACCTATACATGTTACCTTTTTACCTTTTTATCTGCTTGCATGATACTTGACATCTGTTACATGTTACCTGTATCCTGTTAGCATATCATGTTACTTAATTCTATTTCCTGATTTATGTTAGTCATCATGTCTTTTTGTCATGTCTATTCCATGCTATGTTTGTTTTCGCTGTTACTCTATATATTTGTTTATCTTTTTCTGTACTTGTACCTACACTACAAGCGGCCCTTAACTTGCATTGACGGGCGTTTTATTTCTCTTTTTAAATTACAGATTTTGGTGATCAGCTGCCGCTGGAGTAGGTGATCAAAGATTTTAGTTGCTGGAATTCTTGCTATATTATTTTCAAGTTATTCTTGAATAAATATAATTGCTACATGAATTTTGTATTAGGCAGTTTGACCCAAAATTTATGACTTGTCCAGATTTGATTTATTTGAGATTATTAAATTTTGTTTCAAGTAAATCCTATTGGTATATTGATTTATTCATGCATGCGTGGTTGATTTCTCCTTGTTATCTCTTGATTATTCCTGTGAAATGTTGTAAAGATCCTGACAGCTTATGAATGGTGAAAACTATTCACCGGGACTTAGTCACGTATCCGTATTCCGTATTCTTTTTTGGGAAGCGGGGCATGACATAAATCCTCAGAAAGACTGTTCTCCAAGTCCTGCAGGTAACTCTCCTTGATCACCTGTGAATAACTCATCTAAAAAGAGGAGAAAAACTGTCCTTAGAGCAAGTCATGGAGAGCAAGTAGAGAAAGCAATGAACAATGAAAAAATGGTATAATAATGAATTCAATAAAACAATAGGAATCAATAACAATGGACGATAGCAATAATCAATATTAATGGTAACAATGCGATGAGCATAACAATAAACGATATTTCCATATTCGATGTCAATATCAATAACAATGTTCAATTTCAATAGCAATAACGATGTTCAACATGCAGTGTCAATATTGTGTCAATTCCTAAGTCTATTAGCTTCTAGCCTAACTAATGTACGTACTACTACATTCCCATGCCACAGGTTCCTTACATACAATCAATGTTGTTTAGACCTAAGTGGTGCACTCTATAGATCATGTACTCGGCAAAGATAATCAATATTCAATAATCACGATTCAATATTCCATGCACGATACGATAATTCGGCAACGATACAATACACGATAGATTGAGTTACCGTCGTAAGCTACAATCAATCGATCAATCAATAGCCGATAACAATATTTAGGAAAACACGGGCCCCTCCTCCGAGTACAGTTTATACATTGTCCACTGCTTAAGTCACCCTTAAACCCCAGCTTGTTAAACATTTTATTGATGCAATCAATACATTATGTAATTTAGAGAAATTCGATAAATGATGGTAACAATAGAAGTAACAATAGGACAATCAATTAGAATGAGACAATTAGAATGGTGACAATAGTATGTTAGGATCATGCAATGCAATTTATACACTTCAGTCCATTCAATATAACGATATATATATACACAATTATATTAAAAAAATATGGAAACGCAATTCTAGATAGCAATAGGTTACTGTACCAAAATCAAGTTTCCCGCTGCTACAGAAATCCAAAACTGGATCCGTCAGAAGTTCTAGAAAGTTGACTCCGGTCCGGTTCCAATGCATATTTAAAAAACGAAATCTGATAACAATAGATAAGTTAATTACATCGTTCTTTACATATTAGACATTCTGACTGAAAATCAAGGTCAAGTTGTTATATTTGTAAAATCAGTAAAAACTCAATTTTAAATCATCAAAAATATCCATTAAGTTCCTAATCATGTTAACTAATAATCTAGAATTTATTAGGGCAATATTCTAACATTAACTTTGCTTTTTAATAACTTACACATGAAGAAATACATGAATCATGAATTCTGGAAGTAAAAAGACAGCAGTAGTAAAAACACCATAACTCTTGCAATAAAACTCGGAATTCAAATATTTTAGATGTTCTGGAAACTAGAAACATAGGGCTACAATTTTCGTTTAGAAAGCTATAATTTTTTATGTCAAATACTAGGTCAAAAAGATCTCACAAGTTTCAGGCAGACAGTGAAAATCAGGGTTCAACATATTTCATGAAATAAATGCGATCTAAACATGATGAACTTCAACTGAATAGTTAAAAAATCTTATATTCAGCGTGGTAAACACAATAACATGGTAAGCACAATGAAGAATACATCACACACTAGTTTAACATCAAACAATGCATCAATCAATCATTTAAGCACAACAACCTAATAATCAATTCTACAATAGTTTATTTGTGCGATGTTATGCATGAATATCTTCTATTATCAATACTACATGAATGCGTGAAAGATTAGATATTTTAGAGTCAATAATGACACGAAGTCAAGAATATCTTAGGTTAGCTCGTGTAAACCCTCAATATACTCAACGAAAGATCAACGATGTAACAATATTATAAACAATACATGATCTACTCGCGGAGTTTCAATAAAAACCTTGAGTTTGACACAATATGCAATTCAAGAGGGAAGTGACTTGCCTGATTTACAATTAATCCGAAATAATAGAATAACGGGATTAGGATCCCGACGGTAACACACGTGCAACGCACATCCAACAACAACACGGGCGACACACGCAACACGTGCAAAGAAACACACAACAACTTAGCAAATCAATAGCTAATATCATGCACAACACCAAAAAGCAAATCCCCCGTAACAGCAAACAACAATCAATCTCAGCCAATACCAGCATTAACTGCAGCGATGTCGATGGTGGTGCCTGCATGAAGCGCTCGGGGATCGCGAGGTGGTGGTGTCATCGACGACAGGGAGGGGGCTCGGTGGTTGACGGAGCAATGGAAGGAGAAGCAGTCACGGTGGAGATTGCAGGTGGGGCCTGGGGGTGCTGAGCAGGAATGGAGGAAGGCGGTGGCGATGAGGGGGACAGGACGGCTGGCTGCAGTGGCGAGGGCTTGCGAGGAAGGGCTAGCGATGACAATGAGATGCTGATGGGTTCGGTCGATGAGGGAGGCGGTGGTCAACTTTGGCGGTGGTGTACACATGGGGTTGCGGTGATGGAAGGAGGAGAGGCAATGGTGGCAATGGAGGCGATGGAGACGATGGATGGTGGCGGCGTTGGGTTTCAGCTCAAGGCAGAGGAAGAGGAAGGAGATGAACAGGGCTCGAGGTTATTTAGGCGGCTATGTATTAGGGGGGTAATTAGGGTTAAGGAAGATAATTAGGGTTAGGGGGTGAAAACAGTGTATATATAGAGATAGGGTGGGTTATTGGGTTTTGGGTTGAGGGTTAGGATCCAAAGAGAAATGAGGCTATAGGGTTTTGGGTTTAAATCCAATAAGGAAAAAGAATATGATTTAGATTAAAAATTGAACAAATAAATCAATAGTAATATAATATAACAATTAAATTAAATTTTATGCATTATATTAATACTCAACTATTAATAAACACAATCGAATGTATGGATTCACAAAATAAATAAGATTTGATTTGATTTGGCCAAAATATAACAATATAGTAGTACATATTAATTAATTAAATTAAATAGTATACATAAAATCCATACTCCAATAATAATAAAATATAGATTAAGATTTATAGCCTTCCACAAATTAATAAATAACAACAGGTGAATTTTTATCAGGAAGTAGTAGTAGTAGTAGTAGTAGTAATAATAATAATAATAATAATAATAATAATAATAATAATAATAATAATAATATATATCAAAATGGGATAGTAGTTTAACAAATATATTAAAATCCAAAAAATAGTAATAATATATTTGATTTAGGCTAAAATATAAATAGTCGATCAATTAGGAATAGAAAATAAAGTTAAAATATATCATCATTCGAAATAAATATAATGGTCGATTAGAAAAGACTTTGATAGAAGATCCAAAATGAATTTAAAACAAAATGAATTTATAAATAATGAAAATACAAAAAATACTCAGGAATATGTATTTACAGGAATGGGGGTTACAATTCCTATTAGTGACCAAAACATATATGAAGTCGCTAATGGGATTAGCGACCTTTAATGAAGTTATTCCAACACTTAGCAAAATCTAGAGAGGTTTTGCTCTCTGAAAAAATAACAATCAATTTATTTTGAAACTAAAGTCGCTATTCGGAATAGTGACCTTAGTTGTACAAATGTCGCTATTCGGAATATAGGCATTAGTTGTGTGACTATTTTACAAATTTTATAAGGAATAAAGAGATTGAGTTTCCTACTGAGATCGCTATTGCGAACAGCAACCGAAGTAACTAAGGTCGCTATTCCCAATAGAGATCTTAGTTGGGTGATCATTTCGCAAATCTTACAGAGAAGAAGGAGATTGAGTCTTCTTCTACTGAGGTCGCTATTCAGACTAGGGACCTCAGTTTTATTTTTTTTCTCTTCTAAAAGCTCTCTAGAAATCGACAAGTGTCTTAATACATTAATTTGAGCATTAGCGACCTCATATATACTTCGGTCGCTAATGGAAATAGACAACAAACAAAAAAATCAAATATTTTAAAACAGAGGTCGTTATTCCCATTAGTGACTTTCAAAATGAATAAGTCACTAATGAGAATAACGGTCGCTGCTGACATGACATCAAGTAGCCCACGAGTGCTAATAGTTTCGAAACTAGCCCATAATTGCAAATATTTTCATAAAGTGGCCTATTACGGTAAAAAATTCCCACTTCACCCCCAACCCAAACCCACCCCTCCCCTTTTGGCTGACTTTTTTGCCGTAATAAGCCACTTTTTGAAAATATTTGTGATTATGGGTCAGTTTCGAAACTATTAACGCTCGTGGACTACTTTGTGCCATGTCAGCAGCGTCCGCTATTCTTATTAGCGACATCTTCATTTTGAAAGTCGCCAATGGAAATAGCGGCCTATGTTTTAAAATATTTGAAATTTTTTGTTTGCTGTCGCTATTCCAAATAGCAATCAAAGCATATATGAAGTCGCTAATGAGATTACTGACCTTTAATGAACTGTATTCTAACACTTAGCAAAATCTAGAGAGCTTTTGCTCTCTAAAAAAATAACAATCAATTTATTTTTGAAACTGAGGTCGCTATTCGGAATTGCGACCGCGACCTTTGTTGTACAAAGGTCGAATTCAAAATAGAGGTGTTTATTGTACTAAGATAGTTATTCTGAATAGAGGCCTTAATTCTGTGACTATTTTGTAAATTTTACAAAGAACAAGGAGATTGAGTTTCCTACTGAGGTCGCTATTGCGAATAATGATCGAAGTATACTAAGGTCGCTATTCCCAATAGCGACCTCAATTTAAAAAAAAAATTCTTCCAGGAGAGCAAAAGCTGACTAGAAATCGCTAACTGTTTCAATACATTCATTTGAGGTTGTCATATCCAATTAGCGACCTTATATATATTAAGGTAGCCAGTGCGAATAACGACAATATACAAAACTTTCAAATATTTTCAAACATAGCCGCTATTCCCATTAGCGACTTCCAAAATGAAGATGTCGTTAATGAGAATAGCGGCCGCTGCTGAAGTGGCACAAAGTAACCCACGAGCACTAATAGTTTCGAAACTAGCCCATAATCGCAATTTTTTTCAAAAAGTGGCCTATTAGAGCATCCACAATGGTGTTTCTCATATACGAGAAAATGACAAAAATAGAAATAGGAAATATGAGGGAAGTCTACAGTGGTCGTTTGCTAAAAATTTCTCAAAAAATAATCAGACGAAACATGTTGTCGGGGCCCTCCAATTTTTTTTTTTTTTTGCGTGGGACGGAACATGTTGTTCATGTTCCGTCTCTCCAAAAATTTAAAATAGTTAATTATTAATTAATCATTACGTAATTAATTAGTGATTAAAATAATACTAAAATAATACTAATACTTGATTAATTAGTGATTATAGCCTAATTAATGGGTTAATTAACTTTGAAAGCGACATCTTGCCAACAAACGGGACATGTTATCTCGTTTGTGATCGGACGGGACAACATGTCCAGTCCCCTGCCATTTTAAATTTTTTTTTTTTATTTCAATTGAGACGAAACAACATGTTCCATCTGATATTTTTAAAAATATAAAAAATTCGGGACGAAACAACTTGTTTCGTCTGATGAGATTTAAAAAAAGTACGGAACAACATGTCCCGTCCCCTATAATTTAAGAATCTTCAATTTGTTTCTCATATTTAAGAATCGACCGTAGCGATTTTGCCAAAAATATAACAAAAATAGCAAATGAATGCAGACCTTAAAGCATCCACAGTCGTTTGCTATATTTCCCAAATTCTCATTTTATGGAAATTTTATGAGAATGGAACGCCTGCAGTCGTTTGCTATTTTCTTAAAAAATGGCAAACGAGCTACAGTGTCTTCTCAAATTTGAGAAACAAATTTGCGAATCTCAAAATATAGGAGACGATACAACATGTATCGTCCCAATATTTTTAATATAATCGGACGAGACAACTTGTCTCGTCCCGTAATTTATTTATTTATTTATTTTTAAATAGGGTCGGACGATACATGTTGTATCGTCCTTCCCAATTTAAAAAAAAATAAAAAAATTTAAAACTCCTCAAACGGGACAAGTTGTCCCGTTTGATCACTTAAGTGATCGGACGTGACAACATGTCCCGTCCAGGGCTTAATTTTTTTTTTTTTATATATATATTTTGTTTTCCAATTTTGTTTGAGGATAGAGACCCCATATCCAAATCCATTTAATCATACAAAGCTACCCCACATCCAAATCCATTCCCAGTTGCTCCAATAAAAACAAATCTTGTATTTTTTTTTTTAATTTTGTTTTCCAATTTTTAAAAAAACACTAGAGACGAGACAACTTGTCTTTCTAAAAAAAAAATCTCACAACTTGTCTCGTCTCTCTAAAAAAAAATTTATGGACGGAATATGTTGTTACGTCCCACGCAAATTTTAATTTTTTTTGGAAGAGACGAGACAACATGTCTCGTCCGATGGTTTTCTTTTTGAATTCGCCGGACGACGATACATGTTGTATCGTCTCACTAAAAAATAAAAAAATTTTAGCAAACAACTACTGCACACACTTCGATCTATTCTATTTCTATACATGCCTTTTTCCTTAAAAAATAGAAAACGCCACTGTGGATGCTCTTAGTTTCTCATAAAATGAGATGCGGCAAAAATAGCAAAAAATTTCTTTTGGCTTCTCCACTCCAAAACCCTAACCCCCTAAATCCCCAATCCAATTCCAATTCCAATTCCATGGCCAAACCCACCACCACCACCACCACCATCAACGACTCCCTCACCGACGACGAGCTACGCGCCATCCTCTCCAAGATCCCCCGCCAAGCGGACAAGGACGTCTTCTCCCTCGTCTGCAAGCGCTGGCTCCTCCTCCAGAGCTCCGACCGCCGCCGCCTCCGCGCCCGCGCGGGACCCTCCATGCTCCACCGCATGGCCCACCGCTTTCCGGGCATTTTCGAACTTGATCTCTCTCAGTCCGCTTCCAGATCCTTTTATCCGGGGGTCACCGACTCTGATTTGTCGGTTATCGCTTCCGGATTTCAGAGTCTTAGGAGTCTCAAGCTGCATAACTGTAAAGGTGAGTTAGTTGTCTTTTGATTGAAGGTAAAGGCAGTGTTGTTTCAGGACTAATTCGTGCTCGACTGGTTTATTGATTTAACTATCCTATAGTTTTTCTCATAAATGTGCATCTGGTGGAAATAACCATACATTTAGCAAGATACATGCCAACAATAAACATACAAACTGGAAAGTATAATCTGATCAATTAGCCTTATAAATGATAACTAAATTTAAATTCCATGTTGTTTCTTTATGGTGATTATGACTTTGTCAACTGAATTTGGGAGAAGATTCTCTACTGTTTTCGGTAGGGTATTTCTTATTAGGTACTTGATCAACTTGGAAGTTGGAACCTTTTCAAATGAAATGGAAGCAATGTACATGTTCTTTTTTGAAAATGTTTAATTTGAGTGAGAAAGAACTAGTAAGGCAAAATAGTGTGTATCAAAATGGAATGGGTGGGTAAACCTGCAGATGACAAATTCAGTGAACCCATAAAACAAATCTTTGTGGGAAAAGGTGTTTTCTTTTCATTTGATTTTGATTGCTGTTCGAGATGTCAGATGATTATCATAAGCTGGTTTAAGATGTTACTAGATGATGAGTTGCAAATCTACATATGGGGTGAATCTATATAGTGAATAGTAATTCCATCTCTGAAAACAAATCTTTAGCAAGCATCAACCTTATTTCAAAATTTCACATTGCTTTCTACATGTTCTAATTCGAGAAGCAAATGTTAGCATTTTGCAGAGATATGTAGTATAATCGATAGGAAACTTGGCTGTGAATAACTGAATATAGTATTTATGCATGAAATTAATATTTCCCTGTGAACCACTTTGTAATTAGAAAATATAATATGGATGCTTCTACCTATCTTATTGGTCTCAGAGGCAGGTTTTGTTGTTTTCAGGTGTAAGTGATGCTGGAATGATGGCACTGGGAAATGGCCTTCCATTGCTACAGACATTAGAGGTTTCCTTGTGCAGAAAAATCACAGACAAGGGACTGGCTGCCATTGCTTTGGGCTGTCACGATTTGAGAAAACTCGAGCTTCTCGGATGTCGATTCGTAACAGACAATTTACTTCAAGCTCTATCAAAAAACTGTTACCATCTTGAAGAGCTGGGTCTTTCAGGATGTTTCAACATAACCGACTCCGGAGTCTCCAACCTAGTTGAAGGCTGTTGCCATATTAAAAGCCTGGATGTTAGTAAATGCAACAAGATTGGTGATTTTGGGGTGCTGAGAATTGCCGATATATGCTCTTCTTCTCTGAAAACCCTAAAGCTTTTGGATTGCAGTAGTGTCAGCGACAAATCCATACTTTCCTTGGCTAATTCTTGCCACAACCTTGAAACTGTAGTTTTTGGTGGATGCCATGAACTTTCTGATGAACCATTAAAATCCCTTGTCATTGGTTTGAGCTACAGTTTGAGGTGCTTAAGAATGGATTGGTGCTTAAACATCACTGATTCTTCCCTCCGTTGTATTATATCAAACTGCAGAAACCTTGTTGCTCTTGACATCTCATGCTGTGATAAAGTAACAGATTCAGGTTTTCATGGATTCGCAACTGGAGGGTTTGTGTCAGATTTAAAGGTTCTTAAAATGAGTAATTTACCCAGAATCACAGTTGTGGGCATTGGCTTGATACTACAGTTTTGTAAATTGTTAGAATATGTTGATCTGAGGTCTCTTCCTCTTGTTACAAAGGCTGGTTGTGAAGAAGCCGGTTTGAGCTTTCCTCAAGTCTGTAAGGTAAACTTCATGGGTAGCTTATTGGAGACTGATCCTGTGCTTGACCTGTACTTTTAATGGATGCTGTGAAGGGGAAAGGGATGAAAAGCTTCATTGTGGTGAACTCTCTATGATGTTTTCTTTATGTCCATTGGTAGAACTCTGTATGATCTTTTCGTTATGTTTTCGTTATATTCGTTGGAATTAGATTTATCTAGATGGTTAAGTGCATCTCTGTACATATGCTACATATGAGTATGTATGACTTGATGTATGGGAAAATGTACTTGTATAATTTGATTTTTAAAAAAAAGAGCTGCACCTAAATTGCAATTCTGATATATGTATCATTTGAACTGTATGATCTTTTCGTACATGTATTTATTATCTTATGTATTATTTTTGTGTAAGAGACTAGGAGTCAAAACTTATTCACATTTTTACTCACTCTCAGAGTATTGAATCTTAGCGACACATAAACAACACAAAATTTGGAGTTCTGCTAGTGGAGTTCTTGTAGTGGACCGAATTCTAGAGGGGTACTCTTCAGAACCATCCACATTATTCAGACAAAATGTCACCATTATTAATCAATCTTTCTTGTTCTTGCTTTCGTTTTCACAGCTCACAAGACATGCATGAGGCGTATAATTAAAGTGGGCATCAAATAGGGTTGGCATCTCGGTCGAACGGGCCAGGCCGGGCCGGATCCGTCCGGGTTGGATGTTGACTTGAGCGGGTTCGGGCCGGGTTGGTGGCTTAACCGGGCCGGGTCGAAAAGTGGAAATGGCGACCCGCCCAATCCGTGAACCCGAAACCTGGGTCGGGTCGGATCGACCCGCCGGTTGGCCCGTTTAGATAGTTTTTTTTAAAACTTAAATTAATAATAATAATAATAATAATAATAATAAACATTAAAAATCGTAATAATAATAATAAGATTGAAAGAGTGAAATTGCCAAAAAAATATTGAAATATTATTCATATGATTTTAAGTTATACAAGTTTCACAATTTCTAATGAAATAAAGAATTCTATTCACAAATTTGTTTTATACACTAACATATTTCTTATATACAATTTCAATTTACTTTAATTTTTCTAATTTGAAATAACAAGTACAGATATATACAACTTTTTTTTATCTATTTACAATTGTATTCACTATTCAAGTGGATGGCCTTCAATTTGTTGTTGTTGATTTGTTGTTGGTCTTGAATACTTCATTTTGGTTGCTATTGTTGTTGTTGTTGTTGTTGTTGTTCTTCCGGCGAGTTGCTCCCACTTGTGGACGTAGATAATGCTTTCCTTGTGTCCTATCTTTCAACCTTCAGCCAGTCTTCTGTGCAAACGAGCATCTCTAACGTGTCGGGCTTCAAGCGATTCCTGTAATCAGTTAGAACTCTGGCACTTGAAGAAAATGCACTTTCAGAAGCAACTGACAGGTGGAGTTAGTAAATCTTTAGCCATATATGACAGAATACTATAAGTGTGTTCATGGTCTTTCCACCATTGTAAAATATCTAGTGGAGAAGAGCAAGACTCAGAATTTTGTTGGTTATACCAATTTAATTCATTTGGTTGATTAGTCCTAGGTTTTTTGGATTGAATTTGTGCAAGTAAATCAAATGTTCTATCATCAAATTTACTCTTACCCTTACCTTTGGAACTACCAGAAGAAGAACTAAGATTCAAATTCAACTAAAAAAGAATCGCAA
This sequence comes from Hemerocallis citrina, assembly GCA_017893485.1. Classification (NCBI taxonomy): domain Eukaryota; kingdom Viridiplantae; phylum Streptophyta; class Magnoliopsida; order Asparagales; family Asphodelaceae; genus Hemerocallis; species Hemerocallis citrina. Next base: position 177,109,958 of record CM030361.1, read on the forward strand.
TCAATTTCTTTTTCTATTTTTACATTTTTCCCAAGTAATGCGAAAAACATTTTAATCAAACTCTTCGTACCTTCTAATTTGATACGATCATCCATAACGGTAGCAACACAAATCAACATAGAAGGAGGATAAAAATACTTTAAAATTTTTTTGTGTGCAGGTTTTGCAATATCACCCACAAAAGTATCATTTAACATTTCATTAAATGTTTGCATCATACTAACTATTGAAATAAAAATGCTATTAGAAGTAGATTCATATGCTTTTGAAAATTTTAAAGTTGCGGTTTTAAAAGATTCTAAAAATTTCAACAAAGATTCGGCATAAAACCAATCGGTGGGAGTCATTTCAAAATTTGGCATATTTTTTGCGATACAAAAATTATTTACAACTACTTTATAGTCGTTAACAACATGTAGTAAATCAAAAGTAGAGTTCCGTCGGTGTTTAACATCCTTTGAAAATCTTCTAAAAGATACATTTGAAGTCCTATACCAATTTTTTCATTCTTGAAATACGCTGGGACTTAATGCAATGAAATGTACACAATTTCTAATTTTAAGTATATATGGATCGGCTATTTTTAATGCATCTTGAACACATAAATTTAAAATATGACATGCACATCTAATATGAAAAATATTTCAGATGGAGGGTTTAATGCAGATTTTAAAGTAGTAATTGTTGCATTGTTGTTAGATGCATTATCAAAACGAATGCACATAATTTTATCGCGAATATGAAAAACATCACAAATTTCTATTTGCTATTTCAGCGCCACTATGGGGATAAGAGCATCCACAGTCGTTTGCTATATATGCCATTTTGCCATATTATAGCAAACGAACCCCTGCAATCGTTTCTCATTTTGCCATTTTATGGCAAACGTTCTATTTTCATTTCTCAAATATGAGAAACGAAATGTAGTTTCTCAAATTATAAAGGACGGGATATCATATCCCATCCCTCCGAATTAATGATTATTTAATCGATTCAGACGGAATATCATATCCCGTCTTAATAATTTTAATTATTTTTTTTTAAAAAAAATGGTCGGACGGGGATACATACCCCGGACGGGATATGATACCTCGTCTCTCTCCTTAAAAAATAATTTTTTTTTTTAGTTTTCCCTTAGACGGGGAATGATACCCCGGCCGGGGTATCATACCCCGTCCCTCCCAATTTCTTTATTTACCCAAACCGATTCATCCTCTACCGTCATCCCCACATAAACTAAACCCATGCAAACCCTAAACTAAACCCATCCTATTTAAACCCATGCAAAGCCTCCTGTAGCGCGCCAGTCCACCCGATCCCCTCTCCCCGTCGCGACACAACCCCGCGATGACTCTCCCCTGTGCGCTCCAGTCTCGGCAGCGACTGCAGTGCAGGCGCAGCCGACCTCACCCCTCCTGGCCTCTCCCTTCCTCCTCTCCGCCCTTTCCCCGCACTCCCGATCACCCTGCCTCCCTGTCTCCCGCCCTGCAAACCAACGACAGCCACCCCACAGTTTCCTCTCCGTCGACGCACAGTGAAGACGACAACCGCAGTCCCTACTGCAGCCGGCCGTCTCACACTTCCCCCTTGTGCGCGAGTGGATTGGTGTGCGTGTGGTCTTGAGTTGTTCGTTTGTTCATTGCAGTGTTTGGGTGTGTGGGTTCGAGTTTTTGCTCATTGGGCTTCGTCGTTCTTCGTTCGTGGATTCGAACCGTGTGGATCTCGTTGTTCGAGTAGTTGTGCACAAGCTTTTCCACTTTTTTTTTTTTTTTTTTTGTTGAGAGACGGGGAATGATTCCCCGTCCTGCTTTTTTAAAATTAAAAAAAGAGGGACGGGATATCATATCCCGTCTCTAATCCAAATGAGAAAAATATAGCAAAGCACGACTGCACGATACGCATCCAATTGCTATTACTATAGCTGCCATTTTATAACAAATGAGAAAAACGACTGTGGATGCTCTAAGGCAACGCAGCAAGTGATATGATTCTTTTTTGAAGAATCTAACCACTGTCGATCCAATGACATGTTATTCCCATCGTTGGAATATTGTTGACACCCGTCCAACAATCTGAAGTTAAAATAACTCTACAAGTTAAACTCCATAAAATTGCAATTAAAGTGTCATTCATTTCATTGTACACTTTAAAACAATCCGATTTGCAAGTATTTCTCGGGATTCTTCTAAAATGAGGGTTTAAGGCCATTTGATTAAAATTTTCCAAGTCTCTACTCTCGAGATAGGAAAATGGTAACTCTTCCTTCATTACCAATCGGTCCATTTTCCGACGAACAAGATCGGGATCATAAGGGTGGCTATCAACTAGACCAGTCCTAGGGTTGATTTTTTGTTGGCCGGGTAGGTCAACAAGAAAGTCTTTATGGTTATTTTGGATGTGTCTACTAATTGTACTGGTGCCATCACCCTTCTTAAATTTGTATGCCTTAGAACATGTTTTACAAACTTTCAAATCTATATCCGGAGTTTCTTCGTCCGGGATATAATCGTAAAACTTATGCCAATCACTACTTTCCCCCTCGACTTTTTCTACTATTGCGGGGTTGTGTTGTTTCAGTTGGTTGTTGTTGTGGCTGTTCTTCTAATTGTATGTCTCCTACAACCTCATCGTGTGTACCCCATCGTTGGGTAGGAGGATCATGGTACTCTTCGGCAGGCTCACTAATTGGGACAATTGGTGGTCTACGGGAAGTGCCGGTGGAATCTTACCCACTTTGGCTACGACAGCTACCGCGCGATCTAGACATAATGTAGTAATGTATGTAAAAAAAACTACACAATGTAGGACCGATGAGTTATAAAAAAAAAATCTAGAAAACAAGATGGTTGAGATAAAGAAGATAAAAAAACCAACAAACGGTTAAGATACGAAAAATTATAACTACAACAAAAATAAAATAAGAATAAGAGAGATATGAAATTTTGATACCGTTCACCGTGGATACGCGTATATAAAAAAATCCGTAAAAATAAGAATAAAAGTAAAAGTAGAATTCCTTAAATCCGGAATTGAAGAGTTGGGGAGAGCTTGTAGGAGAGTTGAAGACTTGATCACTTGGAGTTGGACGAGAGTTGAAGAGTTGAAGACGTTGTTGAGTTTTGATTTCGATACGATCAAAATTTGATCGTGTATATGCCTTGAACACTTGTTTATTCAATACTTCAATTGTTCACAAATTGCTTAGAAATGAGTAATAATAGTAGAGAGAGTAAGAGAGTAAGGTGCGATTTTTTTGATGGGGTTTTGGGGGGTATTTATAGGCTAAAAATAAAAAAAAAACAAAAAAACAAAAACCCAAAAAAAACAGCAAAACGACTCTAAGAGCTGTTGCTGTCTCTGGTGAACAGTGCCCAACGGCACGCTGACACGTGGGTCAACGGTCGGCCCGTGGCGGATCGAACGTTTGACCCGTTCGGGTCAAATGGTTCGCAACCCGCGGGTCGACCCGCGGGTTGGTGAGCGGATTGGGATCATTTTAACGGATTCGCGGGCCGGGTTCGGCGGGTTTGATTTGATATTTTTGCTACCCGGGTAGATCCGTTACTGTTCACGAATTCAACCCGAACCCAAATCGTCGTTTCGCGGGCCAGATTATACGGGCGGATCGTCGATTGACCCGGCCCACTTGCCATCCCTAGCATCAAACCTACCTACCAACCTAAATAACACTAACAGTAGGTTGAGATGACACCTCACACCTGATGAATTCCCTTGCCTGCTGCAAGAAACCAAAAGAATCGAAAAGATGATGAATACAACTACTACCACCAGCTTCAATGATGATAATAGTACCTACCAATACCAATAACTTGGTGTCTGCTTGTTTAAGTGATGGCACGGTTTATTAGAAAGGGAGATGAAGGTCAACTGTGTGGAGAGTAGTTGGCAGCAATACAAAATGTACATCCAAGAATGTAGGGCACCAATAAGTTAGGGTTTGGAAAAGATGTCAATGTTATAATTCTTCCAAGAGTATATGCCCCACTGAAATTATTGCTCCTAGGTAACAAAAACTGGTAAGGGTATCTTTGGCTCCGCAATCTAAGAGCATCTGTAGTCGTTGACACCCAAAATTTAGATATCTGATAAATAGAAATAGAAAAAATGGCAGCGCGTTGTACTTGTTGTAAGCCAAAATTTGGTATTTACGAAATTCAAATAGGACGGACGGAAGATAATTTTCTGTCCGACGTTAAAAAATAAAAAACCAAAAAAAATTTAAAAAATTAAAAAATGGGTTTTCAAAGTTTGATAGTGACATTTGAAAACAAAAAAAAATCAAAAAATGGCCCGATGTGTAGGACGGAGGATTATCTCAAACTGGTTGAGGTTTTTTGTGTTTTTTGAAATGGAACATACGGGATATTATTTCCCGTCCGACCGTTTTTTTTAAATAAAAAAAATAATTTAAGGGACGGGGAATAATCCCTCGTCCGATGAGTACGGGATGAAAAAAATCTCTTAGACGAAAAATAATCTTTCGTCCGATCGAACAGACGAAAGATTATCTTTCGTGAGCTATATTTTAGCAATTGCCATTTCATCTACCAAATATAGCTCGGTACTGTAACAGCCGAACCCAATTTTGGGGTATTTTTTGGTCAACGACTACAGCGGCCAATTTGCCAAAATTTAAAAATTTTGACAAAATGGCCAACGGCTATAGATGCTCTAATCTATCTAATCTAATATCTAATCCTCTAATGTGAAAGTTGGGGTTGTCATTGTAGACAAACCAATCAATAGAATGGTTCCTCGTGAATAAATAGAATGGTTTCATTTGATTTGTTTCATCTTTTTACTTCTTATAAACTTCGATTAAATCTCATTTTATTACTATTTAAATAGACTAGAAGTTCCACAACCTCTTTCATAGTATCCGACTAGAGTATCCGTGCACCACGTGCCTTTCATAAATTTTGGCAATGGTTTTTTGTTAAATTTGTACAATCGATTTTTTAGAATTTGGCAAGAATTTTTATCACAATCAAATTTAACGATAGATTTTTCGTCTCTAAATTTGGCCACCGATTTTTGTAAAGTATGAGAAGAGAGTTTTTGTCGTTAGGTTTATCTGTTTTGATTCTTTTTGTGGTTACTTTTTGGGTATTCTGATCATTTTTGTAAGTAGTGGGCATGAACTTTCCTATTTGCTTCGTTATATACAGTACATACTAATTTTTTTGTTCGTTCTTTGTGGGTTTTACCAATTTCGATTTAGTACAGTTATCAAGAAAATTTAAAGATATCAGAGGTTATAAGAAGTTTTGATGGGTTTCATAGAGCCTTACAATTAATTGATACAAAATATCTGTCCAATTGATCTAAGCAACTTCAGTTTGTAATGGGCAGGCCTCCGATTATCATATTGGAAATGACTATTTTTTTAAGAAAAAATTAACTTTTTTAATAAATGGATAGAGTCGAAAGACTCAAGCCACACAAAAAAATATATTATCTCTATTACTATAATGGGAGAACCACTCAAGCCACACAAAAAAATATATTATCTCTATCTCTATCTCTAATCTCTAATACTATAATGGGAGAACCCCTTAGTCAGTAAGCCAACCCGTGCACTCAAGCCACACAAAAAAAAATATTATCTCTATCTCTATCTCTAATCTCTAATACTATAATGGGAGAACCCCTTAGTCAGTAACCCAACCCGTGCAACGCACGGGTTGGGTTACTTTGGTAAATATTTTCGAAAATGGATCTGTTTGGTAAATATTTTCGAAAGTGGATCAGTTTGAAAATTATTTTCTTTTTACTTACGGACTAACTTGGGTAAATATTTTCGAAAGTGGACCTGTTTTGTAAATATTTTTGAAAGTAGATCGGTTTGGAAATTATTTTCTTTTTACTCTTTTCATTATCCTTCAATTTTTTCCACGTGCACGTGTGCACGTGTATGATACTTGTATTAATAAACATAAAGTAGCTTACCTTGTATTAATAGAATTTTTCAGCACCGTGTCTCTTCTACATCTGCGTTAATAGATGAATTTTTACTGCTGTTCAACCTTTGGGTTTCGGGTTTGAAACCCAAAGACAACGCTTCTTGTGCTTTCCAAAGATTACTTGATGCTGTTCTTTGTCTGCGGACTCTTCAAGCTTTATGAATGTCCTTTATTGCCAGTGTGCTTACCTTTTTTCTCTCATTCTGTTGTGTGCAGGCTTCATCTTCCCTCTAAGGGAATTCTCGACTGGCTTTTGTGGTTCCGGCCTACTCTATATGACTGGCTCTCTCTTTTGATCTTTGTACTGTTTTTTGGTCTAGCTTTGATTGTGGTCGGGGTTGTTGAGATGCTGAGGAATGCTCATCCTATATGCTAGTTTCTCCTCTGAGGCTTCCCCTTTGATGCTTCAGGCATCACTTTTTTGTAGACTTTAGTTCTATTAACTCCTATTATCTAATCTGTGGTAGCCTTTTTAGACAATGATTATTGTTGATGTTCTCTTTATTGTATCAGTTCTCTCTGGTTGAGATGGTGTTTGGCAGCTTTCTCTGACTGTGAATGTAATGCTTTTTAGCGTTGCTATATCCCCACTATGCTTGGGTCTTGTTTCTCTGATTGCTCCTGATTTGTTGCTGCTGTATAGCAGTTTTTTGCATTATTTTTGGCGGAATGTTTTCTCTAGATTGTGGATACATTAGCCTTTACTTTGTATTCCACTTTGCTTGCCTGGGGGAATATTATTGGCTGCGGTTTCTTTGAGCTTACCTCGGCCGGCTGTTCTCGGTTTGTTTGTGTCCTCAGCATCAGTTGTAGAGAAGTTTCTTCCGATTTACTCGTCGTCACCATCAGCCTCCATTGCTTTGGTTTGTCGGTCGGCTCAGGGGTAGGGTCTCATCGTATCTGTTTTGGTTGGCTCCTACATCGAAGCGACTTCTCGTTCTCTCGTTACTGCTTATTGTTGCTTACTGTATTGTAATTCTATTTTTGTTAGTTTATATCTGTTTTACCTCTTGTAAAACCATTGATGCTTGTCTGTAATTATTCTGTATTGTGATTTATATATTTATTGATGGCTGGAGCCTTTTGGCTCTATCCGATTCATCAAAAAAGAAAAAAACATAAAGTAGCATACAACAAAGATGTTTACAAGAAGTAAAACTCCTGAATGTAAAAAATACAACACAGGAAAACAATGAAATAAAATGGTCGCTAATAAAGCTGCCAAAAATGCAAGACCCCGCCACCAAGAACAATAAAATGGTCGCTAATAATGCTGCCAAAAATGCAAGACCCCGCCACAAATGAAAGATGCATGGTTTATTGCCATTGCGGCAACCACATGGGTTTTATGGCTAGATAGGAACAATTTTTATTTCCGTGCTTCATGTAATTCTATTTCTAGTAATCTTACTCATATCATGCATCTAATTTCCTTTTGGGCTACAGCTGCTGCTTCAGGAGCAAGAGGGAGGATTGTAAGGGTGTTCCAGGTGGATGACTATGATGACGAGGAGATAGAGATCGGGCCTACTCTAGACTGAGGAGGGGACTTTCGCTCCACTTCCACATTTTTTGTTTCAGGCCCTGCTTTTTTGTAGTTTTTTTGGCTGCCTTTAGGCGGGATGATGTTACCCACCCCCCAGGGTTATGTTGGGAGTTATGTTTTTATTTCCTGCACTGCACTTGTATTTTTCCGGGCTTCGGGGTTGTTTATTAATGACTTATTAATGAAACAGGGTGGCACTATTCCACCTTTTCCTCAAAAAAAAAAAGAACAACAAGCTAACGAAGCACAGCGGTGACGCAAGAAAAAAAACATCAGTGAGCGCGGAAACAGCTACCCAGATAGTAGCTGATCGACCCCAACCTAAAAGACATAAAAAAAAGCAGCATCCGGCTAGAGCAACCAAACAATAGAGAAGCAGTAGCAAATAACAACTCAGCAGCGCCAATCATCAAAAATAGCAAACTCAGCATTTCCACAAGCAAAACAAGAAGAAACATATAGCTTACCAGCCCCAAACACAAAGACATCGAAAGAGAGATGAAGTTGGGCTATGGGGCAGCGAACCGAAGAAAAGAAACAACCCAAAAAAGCAACTCAGTAGAGCCACAGACAACACAAGATGAAACAGACTAGCAATCATCACAAAATCCACACATAGGAGAAACTAAATACCTCCAGAGACTCGAAAAACTCAGATAATATAGACACCATAACAGAAATATAAAACGGGAAAAAAGGAAGCTGAAAGGAAAGTAAACGATGTGAAAAAGAGAAAAGAAACATGGGCACATTAACATATCAGAGAGCAGTAGAAAGATAGGAAAATATGAAAATACATAGAGAAATGAGAGATGGCGACCCAAAGCTAGAGAGAACAAAATAAACAGCCAAGATTCCCAGTTGACTCAAAACCCCCCCCAAAACAGAAGCCTCCATTGAAAGCAGTAAAAAAGAAGGGAATAAAGCAGGAACAACACCTACGCCAGCAATGAAGTCTAGCTCTGCAAAGAAAAAACTGAAGGTATGAGAGGAGAAAGAAGAAAACAAAGAAAATCAACTAAACAGTCAACAAGACAACTAAACGACGTTACGTCGTTGAAGAATAAGAGGCTACTGCTAACTCAAAAATTGGTTAACCGAAGCTTATCTAATTTGCTATGGGGAAGAATTTGAGCCCAAAATTTAGTGAAGAAAAAGTCTTCAATAAGGCAATTAATGAAGCGGGAAGTGTGATTGAATATTCTATTGTTTCTTTTCTTCCAAATGATCCGGATCAAAACCATCATGGTTAAATCTTACGATGACCAAAAGCACATTTGACACGATGCAAACGCCAGGTATATCACCAAGAATGCATAGAGTCAGGCTTACCATGCACATTCCAAGCTTTCTTGCAAATAGACCATAATGAAAGAATGAAAGAGAAATTAATATATAAATGGGAAGAAGCCTCATGCCCGGTACCGCATAAAACGCATTTTTGACAAAGGGCGAGATTTTTTGTTTAGAATAGCCACAATGAGTAGCTTATTGTGGATGGTAAGCCCACATGAGAATACAGGCCTTCAGCGGGGCGATACACTTCCACACCGTATTGGAGAACGACGAGGTAACACCTCCGGAATTGAGGAAATTATAACACGATTTAATTGTATAGGAACTGGAACTAGTCCAACAACATAAAACATCATCTTTTGGATGCCCATTGGTAGCCTTGAATAAGCAGAAGTAACTTAAGATAGTGAGGGTAAAGGAGGGATCTGCGAAAAGTGATCTTCCAATCTCTCACATTGTTATTAAAAACAAGATAATCTGCGACAGACACTTCCAGATTAGCCAAAAGATGATAAATAATAGGAAAATTGGAGGCAATCGAGATATTGGAAATCCATAAATCGGTCCAGAACTTAATTGTTAGATCAGCACCACTGAGTTTAAACAAGCCGCATTTTAAAGGACCCACAACCTTCCAAACCCCTTTCCAAAAGGGAGAGACAAGAGAAGAGAGGGACAGTTGGAGTTCCTAAACACGGTGATGCTTACGATATTTGTGGACCACAAGGTGCCTCCAAACTAAATCGTCTTGTTTAAGGACTTTCCACAACCATTTGCCAAGAAGGACTAAATTCTGATGCATGAGGTCAAGAAATGACTATTTAATAACAATCTGTTTTGTGAATCTATTTTTAGATGATTAGAAAGAAAAGCCAAGAAGTGTCATGAAGTTTAATGTGGTCAATGACACAGAGGGTATTACTAATTTTCATTTGTAATTATAAATTTGACAAAGAAAACCAAATTAATCGTTATTGTTTGTGGGGATGAGAATCTTAAGTTCCAACAGTTTCATCATCATCATCTTCTGTCGACAATTCGCGCACAGTTTTAATTCCATTATGATCTTATTAGTGCACTTGCAGGAAAACCTACACGACAACACTGCTAATATGAAGGCTACCTAAGCATTAAGCAACCTTACTCGCTAGGCTTGAACTATATGCTCAAGAACTCGTGCTGTTTTTAGATAAGGCAAGCTCCTGATTTTTTGAAAAGTGCAGCGTTGTCCATGTAAGCGAGATATTTCGCACAGTATGGATGTTTGTACTACGATTATAGTGCTGATATCTAGAAATGATGTTAAAAGATAAACATATTTTACATCTTGGTGAACTAAGCTTCTGGATTTGGATCGATTATGTTCATTCAACAATATTTCTGTTATGTCTTTTGAGGCTTTGACTGAAGACAGTTTAAACTATACTAGTGAATTGAAATGTTTTGGTGCTTTCTGGTATTAGCCCAGATTTTTGTTGTTGTTGATCACTGTTTGCTGGGTTTGAGTTTTCAGTTACCAGGGCCTAGTATTTGGGGTTTTGGACTTCATACGTTTTTCCTCCTTCTTGTGTTAGGTTTTATAAGAAAAAACCCAAAACCGAACTGAACTGACTGCATGTTTACCCTATAGCTGAATGCCAGTAAGTGACAATGTGAAGAACATAGACGAGGTTGGAGTAGCAAATAATGAAATGGTATGTATTAGCAAAAATAATTTTAAATAAACTGATGCATTTGACCGAAGGTGTGATGGTTGTGCTTATGTTGGCACTTGGCAGAAAGCTTGATAAGACCATGACAACAGTTTGCTGACGATTTATCTCATGTCAAAGTGAGTTTGTTTGTTTGTTGTTTTTCTTTTTTACACAAGATCAATGAGATTGTTCTAGAATGAATCTGAAAGATCTTAATAGACATGGAGGGATTGCCTATTATGGGCATATAGTACATAGATGACAATGACAGGGACAATTTGAAGTATCCGATACATGTAACTTGCATAAATTTGAATTTTTTCCCAAACTGTCCCACTTTTTGAAAGTTTTACCCAAACCATCCTTTCTTTTTTAAAATTCTCAAAACGCCCTACTCACTTTCCGAAAAAGCGAGTTTAGGTAAAACCCCATCGCTTTTTCAGAAAGCGAGTGTGAGACTTTGGTTTTCGATAGCCTACACTCGCTTTCTGAAAAACCGATGGGTTTTACCCATACTCGCTTTTTTAGAAAGCGAGCATCGATTGAGACTTTTTATGCTTCAGATCTCAATTCGTGATTTCACTTTCTCTCCAATCTTACTCTTGCTTATATTCCTTCTTACTCTCTCCTTAATCCATAGGCAAATTCGAATGTGTTTTTGTTTGTAATTGTACTATGCAATTTGGACTGTGTACTAATTTGTATGAGTTTAATTCTGAAAAAGGGTTAATTTCCATTTGTTATGTATGCGTGTGATTGTTGTGTGTTGAGAATTGGTGAAGTGGATTGCTAACAATTGTGAATTGGTTGAAGAGTATTGTAAGCAAAATTGAAGTTGTAGTAGATAGCTGATCTCTGGAAAACTATCTACTCAATAGTTGCTTTCTGAGAAAACGAGGAGATTTCACCTAAGACTCGCTTTCTCTGCTAGTAAAATGCATACAGGCTCAACACTCACTTTCTCAGAAAGCGAGGAACTCAATACTAGACCCGATTTCTGAGAAAGCGAGTCTAGGTTTAAAAAAATACTTTTACAATCTACTTCACAGTTGGCCCTGTATATAATACTCTTCAACCAATTCACCAATTGCCAACAATCCACTTCACCAATTCTCAACTTTTATCTTAACCAAATCCCAATCAATTCTCAACCATTCAGTCAATCATTTTCACTACAATCCACTTCACCAATTCTCAACTCGCAACATTCACACTCATACATAACACAAAAACAAACATTCAAAACTTTGAAACAATCACACATTCACACCCCATACGAACTTGCATTGCTTCATACATTTCAAATTTATAAAAGTTTACGACATTGAAACATACATTACAAAACATTGAAAAACAGTCCGACTCTTTGCAGATCGGTACAGGGACGATAATACGATACTACCCCAACTGTACTGTCCGACTCTTCGCAGATCGGCAATCAATGGCAGGTACATCAATCGGAGGTCTATTACTCGATCCTTCCTCCACATTACCCATCGTGCGTGTCATTTATAATAAACGAGAGTACACTACAATTTAAAACAATTGTTATTAACTATACCAAAAATATATAACCTACATATATCTACATATATATATCCAATGTATACACTATATACCTACATATACTCAAATTGGATATATATGTTAATGCTTCAAAATTAACACGACAATTAACAAACATGCAATGTCATTGCTTCAAAATTAACACAAAATTAAAATGCAAGAGTATGAGAAATATACCGATAATGTAGGGTGATTGAATATGTAGATAGTGAATAGGAGGTCGAAGAAGCTCCTTCAACCGCAATCTTTATCCCCAAATTTGAAAATCAACAAAATCTTGGATATTGGGATTTAGGGTTTTGGGGTTAATCGAGGATGAGATTTGTAGATGAGATAGGTGGTAAATCGAAACGAGATGAGAGATGGATGGGATCGATAGGCCATGAACCAGATCCGTAGGGATTATGGTAAGTCTAGGTTGAGCAACCTAGTAGAGTTATCTTGCGAAGTCTAACTTAAGACCTAGCATGTTGTGTTTATACTGTTGTCATCCCTAGAAAATTTCAGGGTTAGTGACATTGTTAGGGTAGTAACTTATTACTACTTAACCATTACTTATTATCATTATTCGCCGAAGGGAAAGAGTTGGTGTTAAGGGTGATTCCTTATGATCCGATCTGTCCTATAGGCCGGCACTAGGCGGTGTTATTAGGTTGTACCTTCCCGTCAAAGGGATACGTACAGTGCCTTCTCACGAGTTGAGAACATGGGTTGCGTATCTCGCACTCTTAATTCCTGAAATACCGTGACATATGGGTGCCACAGGGTAGGCTTCGTGCTATCTTGCGCATGTGAGACCCTATGTTCGTTTGGTTTTTGAATGAGTTCCGGTATGCCAGGCAATAGTGGCAAACACGAGTAGTAACGGAACTAGACCGTACCTGCAACCTTATTTTTGAGTGAGGTCCGGTACTCCGGGTAGTAGTGGCAAATGGAGACACCATGAGTGTACTGCATTGATGGGGACTTGACCCCTTCTGCAACCTCACCAGTCACGTTGTATTGTTGGGAACATGATTGTGTGCAAAGTAGAATTCATAACGTGGGTTCAAATCCCTATATATGAAGAAACAGCTTGTTATGGGGCGTATGTAGTATGGGCTGCATACTGTTCCGAAGACTTGCTTGCATTAGAATAAGAGCATCCTTGCATTAGTAATCTTGAATTAGAGTCAAGGTCATAATATACACTGACACATCAAATATATATACACGTTCCTCTTTTCATCAATCTGTTTGCTATAGTTGAGATTCGCTGCTAGTTATCAGCCTTAAAGCATCAATATATATACTGATATCCCCACTTCAATAGGTATTGGATTGTAGAAGTACAAGTACAGGATTCAGGAGGACTCAAGGTAAGAGAAGCAAGGAGTCAACTTTATTTAAGTTTCCGCTGTAATATATGTTGTAATTTCATTTGTAACAATTATTGTAATTTATTCATTGTTGTAATTTGTTTATTATTGGGGAAGCATCCAAGTGAAATACCAAGTATTGTTCTTTATTCCTTGTACCCTGATGTAATTTGTTGAAAGTTGTAACACTTGGGATTGTAAAGGTATTATCATAACACTGTTATAATGTATTGAAATTTTGTAACATTCGGACTTGTAATACATTTGTTTTAAATAAAAAGTTTTAACTTTTCATGTTTTTCTGTGTATTGTGGCTAATTGAAGAAAAGATTCTAGCGTATGTCACGATTTCCCAGTTACCGAAAATCGGAGAGTTACAGATACGCGACTAAGTCCAGGAATGACTTTCACCATTCATAAGCTGTCAGGATCTTACAACATTTCATAGGAATAACAGAGTAATAAATAAGGAGAAATCAACCACGCATGCATGAATGAATCAATATACCAACAGAATTTACTTGAAATAAAATTTAAGAATCTCAAATAAACCAGTTCTAGAACAAGTCATAAATTCTGGGTCAAACAACCCAATACAAAATAATCCATGTAGCAGATACATTTATTCAAAAATAGTAAGAAAATAATATAGCAAAAACTCCAGCAACTAAAATCTTTGATCACCTACTCCATCGGATAGCTGATCTCCATGATCTGCAATTTAACAAATTGCAGGAAAAGGAAAGAGAAACAAAACACCCGTCAATGCAAGTTACGGGCCACTTGTAGTGCAGGCACAAGTACAGAAAAAGTAAATAGATATAGACTAACAGCAGAAACGAAGATTGCATGGAATAGATATGACAGCAAAACAGAATGTCTAACATGAATCAGAAAACAGAATCAAGTAACATGGTGTGCTAACAGGTATAGGTAATATGTATCAGATGTTAAGTATCATGCAAATAGGTAAATAGATAACAGATGTCAGGTGTCATGCAAACAGATAAATAGATAACAGATGTCAGGTGTCATGCAAACAAATAAACAGATAACAGATGTCAGGTTATGTCAAGTCTTGTATTTATTTCTATCTAGATAGTACTTCATCCATCCCATCCATTTACCACATGGTTGCTACATTCAAACAAGTTTGCATTTAGATTTCGTAGTAGATTCTATAGGGCAGTGTGCTCAGGTATCAGATAATAGATAAAAGATACAGATACAGACAGATAGAACCTACGAGTCCTCTTCTGAGTACACCTTCCTATAGGGAAGTGTGCATTCGGGTAATCGGATAACAGAAATGTGTATCATGTAGTCATGAACATGTAACAGATAACAGATAATCAGGTGGGAAACACAGTCCCCCTTCCAAGTACACATTTTTATATTTTCCACTACTAGATCTTTCCCTTAACCCCGACTTGATTATTTTTTATTATTATCAAACAGGCATGTATGTGTCACAAAACAGGGCAAGAATAACATGGCATGACCAAGTAATAGGTTCAGGTTGGAAGATAAACATGTACAGGTGACAGATAACTCATAAAAATTAGGAGAACGAAAATTTTAGTTCAGGATAGTAAGACAGTGCTGCACCAAACCTGGGATCCCCGTTACCACAAATATGAAAATTTGGACCCGTCAGAAAATCTGGAAAATAGACTGTCGGCCGATTCCAGCAAATATATATAAGTCATATGGTATTTCACAAAAACAGGACTCAAAATAGAATTGTGTTCAGAAAATATGTTCAGTTAGAAATCGGAAGTTTGTATTAATAGACAAGAAAACAACATAAAAACTTACTGATTAAATCCAAGAAAAATCTGGGGTACTCCCTAGTATGTTTAGTATCAGAAAATAAAGTTTCATAATTTTCCAACATAGATTGTATATTCAAATAAAATCAGAAAACAGCAAGAGACAGCAAGTTTGTAAATCTGGAATCATAAACATAACAGTACTAAAACAGCAATAGATTACAAAATATAAATCGAAATCTAGATCCGTCAAAAGGATGATAAAATTGATATAGGCTACAATTCATATTCACAAAGTTTTTATTAACAGCAAGTATAATTAGGTTGAAATTAAGGTTCTTTACTGAACAATATGAAAATTCTACAAGTATAGTAGTTGTTTGCAAGTATAGAATAGTTTATAAAAGTCATCAATTAAATCCACAAAAATTAGGGATTAATCCCAATCAAGTCTAGTTGTACTCAGCAAAATATTGGATCAAAATATTATTTTTAACATCAGTATAAAAATAAATAACTATACAAAATTCATATAAAACTGAATCTAGAATTTTCTACACATCTGTAGTAAAACAACAATAACTTGCAACTCATAAATCGAAACAGAGATCTTTCAAAAATTATGGAATGTAGACAGAATTCTCTATAATTCATATATACAAATAATTTTTATATACTGACCTCAATAGGGTCTAAAATACTGAGCAAAAACAGGGTAAGAGCAAATACAGAAATATTCTTTATGCATTAAATCAACTAGTTCATATGGAACTCATCCAAATCATAACAAAATACGAAATATGGTATACTAGATGTCCAAGCAACATGGTATAGGGTGTTTAACAAGGCTACAACGAATTATACTACTACTAACACATCAAGCATGCAAGATTCACACAACACCTCATAACTCATGAACAACATGCATGTATACATCAAGAATTTATTAGATCTAAGTTATTTCATGTCGTGTGTGTAAAGAGATATCTATAGGCAAATCAACACATAGAGACAAAATGTAACAGGGGTTTTGCACTAGAATTATCTCCAGAACACAACTACCTTACAGGTGGTATTTAGTACTTGTATATGCCACAGAAAATTATACAAGTTACTTGCCTTATATTCGACGACATAATCGAAGTAAAAAGCGAGAATAACGGGAACGAATTTTCGGGTACGAACTGAACGACAATGAACGAATCACGAACCACGAACAAAACCTCGAGACACATACACACAAAGCTGAACAATGGCAGCACTACTATGCTCGCTGTTGTTGCTGATGTCGTCTGTGTCGGGAGGTGCAGCACACAGGGGGTGCGCTGACGTGACAGGAAGGAGGGGAGATGGGGTGGCGCGTTGAATTTGGCAGTGTTGGGTCTGAGCTGTCGCTGGGCGGTTGCGACAGAGAGCAGGGGAGACTGTGCAGTGCTGTGGAAAGGTCGCTGTGGTGGTAGGGAGGCAGGGATGAGGATCGGCATTGGGTCCAGCGATGTTGCAGTCGAAGGGCGCCGGTGACGGGAGGTTTTAGGTCGGAGGTGGGAGGTGCACAAGGTGAGGAGAGATCGGGGTATAGGAAGGACAGGGTAGGGGATGAAGTATTAGAGCGGCTAGGGTTTTTGTGATGGTGAACAGGGTAATACTCAGGTATATATATATGTAGTTAGGGTTTAGAGTGATAACGGGTTGGGGCTTAATGGGTTTGTGGGTAGGGGTACAAACGAATCCAATAAGAATTGGTTAGGGTTTTATTCAAAGAGATTTAATAGGGTTTTGAATAGGATTAATTATGAATATCCACAAAGAATTATAGGGTGATCCAATAAACAGATGGAAACAAAATAACTAAATAGATAAAATAGGACATGAACAATTATAATGAGAATCAAAATAATGGCTCGATCAAAACAGGGATGAAATAGTACATGAACAATTGAATCAAGAAGATCAAATAAAAGACGAAAAATCAAATAGATAAATATATTGAAAAAAAAAGAAGATCCAATACACGGTTCAAAAAGAGAATCAAGATGAAAAAAATAACCAAAAAGAAAAAAATACATCCAAAAATACAGAAAATGGAAAACAGGGGTTACACAGGGTTCGGGTGCTTTGACGACGACGACGATGGGGACAAGGGGATGCGGCAAGGAGAGAGAAGACGATCGGCATAGTGGAAGAGGGCGACGAAAGGGCAGGCGGTGATGGTTTCGGTAGATGGCGAAGACGACAGGATGAGGGTGGGAACTTCGGTGGCTGGGTGAGAGGGTGACGGTGTTGGACGGTCAGAGCGACGGGAGAGGGTGACGGGAGTTCAAAAGGTGCAGGCGATGGGTTTGGAAACAGGGGATCGGGGATGGATGAGGGTAAGCGGTGGACGAGAGCTAGGGGCAGGAGAGACGGGATCGAGGCTAGGGTGATCGGGGTGGCGACGAGGTGATCGGAGCGATGGAAAGGGCTTGAGCTGGATGGGTTCGAAACAGAGGAAAAACAGGGAGAGGATGGGAAAGACGGCGGAAGAGAGAGAGAGAGAGAGAGATTAAAATATTAGGGTTAATGGGGGTATTTATAGGGTAATTAAGATATAGGTTTTTGGGTTGCGGGTTAATGGGTTTAGGATTTGGGTTTAGGCTAAAAAAGTTACGAATAAATAGAAACCAGTGAGATAAACATACAGTGGATCAAATTAAACTCAAAACTCAAAGAACAAAAATTTGTAGTGAGCCAAAAATGTAGGATTCAAGCCAAAAAAGTACAAAATGATAGAGAGCGAGTAAATGAGCCCAAGGAAAATCAAGATTTGTTATTCAAAGAAAATTTGGATACAACAATTGGGGAAAAGGAAATAAAATACAATAAAATCCAAAATAGAGAAATTGGGGTTACATTTATTTTTGATTAATTACTTAAACCAATTTATTTATTCGATTACTTGTTAGAAACCAATTACATTCTATTATTATTTTAATATATATATTTCCTTTTCATTTAATTATTGCATGAAGCCCAAGCCCAATTGTTTAGCTATTTATTATAAGCCCAATCCTATAACTAATTTATTAAATTGTTTTGAGCCCATAGACCATGCCCAAATCCAAAACCAGTACCCATATATATTTGCATAGATTCAATCCTATATACTTGTATTCAAACCCCCATATTTTCTAACTGCTCTGATACTCACCCGCTCATTTTCTCTCATGTTCTTAACTCCCCTCCTATCTGTTTGTTGACCAGATCAACAAAACCCCTTACATCCCCCACTACCTCATAATTACCCCCACGTTTTCACCCCTATTACTTTATTATTTATTAATTAATCTCTCTCCCCCACTCATCCCTGTAATATCTCTCTTTCTTCTCCTATGTTCCCATAAAAGAAACAGAGAACATTCCCCCCCCCCCCCCGTCGTCTTCCTCATCGAACTCCTAATCCCGCTCTCCACCGAAGCCCCCGCTCAACCCCGAGCTTGACAGCCCTCGTCGTCTAAGCTCCGTCATCCCCCGTTGCCTTCTTGCCGCCCTCTCGTAGCACCGTTCACCCATCCTCTGCCACCATCGTCCTCATCGAGCCTCGCTATCAGCCATCCCTATCGTCCTCCATATTCGACGACAACCTCAAGCACTCATTGCCTCATCTCCACAACTGCCTCGCCCTCATCCTTCCTCCATTCCCTCGTCGTCACCCGGCTACTGCACCCATCGACCCAGTCGCAGCCTTGCCACCTGAGCGACATCTCCCTGCCCTCATCTTCGACCTTCAGTGCTGCCTCCTCCGCTCTCATCCTCGTCGTTGCTACCCCCACAACCTTCAACTGCTACCACTCACAGCTAGCCGGTGCTCGTCAACCCCCAAGAGCCGCTCTTCATTGAGGAAACCCTCACCACCGTGCTCCTCCTTATCATTTTCACCCTCATCCTCGTCGCCCACAGTCAGCGACCTCGACACTCCCTGTCGCTGTGTTCCCTTGCTTGACACTGCCGGCCACTCGACCACCCGAGCCCTCATCTGTGTTGATCAGCCCAACAGTGCCTCCTTCAATCGCCAACCATCCTATCTCGATCATCACATCTTGATCATCATCAAGTTGATCACCGTCAAGTTTAACATCAGCCATCCGATCCCTATTTGATCATTACCATCTTGATCGTCGTCATCAAATCAGCATCGGGATCCTCATCCCATTATTCCTTCGTGTTCGGAATCACCGTCGTTAAGGCAAGTATCCTCTTGTACAATTCGTTTGTTCTCATACAAGCTTCCTCTTGAAATACCGAAAGTAGGTTTCATTGTTAATTCATCGTGATTGAATCCCGTTTCCCTACTTTATTGTGTTGATAATCTTGACCCATTTGATTCTGATTTGCATTATACATCAAATTGCATATTTTTGTCCTGCTACATGATCTGACTTTTAGCCTGATTTTGACCCAGTTACAATTTGAATCTGTTAAAACTTTTTAAATAAAAGTTGTGGCCCTTGTGTCTAGTTTCCAGAACTTTTAACAGATCTGAAATCCGATGTGTAGATTGCTAGATATGCTGTTTTTAGTGCTGTGATATTTTCAATTCCAGATTTCTATTTTGAAGTACATTTCCTCGATTAACTAATTTGAATACTATGCTAAGAATATAATTAAGACATGATATTTTCTAATATGTTACTAAACATGATTTGGAATTGATTTATGAATTTTATAAGATTTTTCAATGAATTTACATTTAATTTTTATACACATGAATTTGATATTCACATGCTGCCTGAACATGTAATCAGTAATGAAGAAGAATTTGAACATAGTTTCTGCGAGTTTTATATATCATGTGTATATGCACTGGAACCGGCAGAGTCTAGTTCTAGAACTTCTGACAGATCCAGATTTGCATTTCTGTAGCAGTGGGAATCCCAGTTTTGGTGCAGCAACGTCTTGCTATCTAGAATTGGAGTTCTTGTTATTTCACCATCTATAAGTTGTTTCATGACACCCAAACATGCTTTTTGCTCAGTCCGAACCTGTTTTCTGTTCCTGTCATGTTTACATGTCCCTGATTGTGCACATTCATGTATGTTTGGTATAAAGAATAAGTAATCAAGCCGGGGTTAAAGGAAAGATCTAGTAGTAGAGAAGATAGAAAAGTGTACTCGGAAGGGGGCCCGTGTTTTCCATATGTGTGCATGAATACATGATTACATGATTTGTGTGTCTGTTTATCCGTTTCGATTTGTATGTTTTGCCTAACTGCATTCTTCCTTATAGGAAGGTGTACTTGGAAGGGGACCCATAGGTCTCATCTGTTTTGCATGAATACATTATTACATGATTCATGAGTCTGTTTATCCAATTCGGTTTATCTGTTTTGCCTGAGTACACGGCCCTATGGAATCCACCACTAAATCTAAACATTCACTTGATTGTATGCATCAAACATGTGGTATATATATGGGACACATAATTGTTGCATTAGTTAGGATTGAATAAAAGAAATAAGAACAATATGTTTCACCTATATATTCCTGTTTATGTGATTTCTATTGTATTGTTGAGCATACTGGCATTGCACAGCTTATGGATGATATAAGTTGGAGGCTTATATCATTCGCTGGGCCTCCATTACGTGCCTGTGTTCCCGTATTATGGGAAGCAGAGCGTGACACTCACAAAACTGTGGGCATGTCAGTTGAATACAAATGGCGCTATGCTATAATACAGTGATCCTCGCTGTGCTATAATATAGCGATTTCAAACCCCAACAACCAAAATATTGATCCAAAGAAAAACGTGATTTCAAATCAAGTGTTTGTATATGCCATGACCTAAATTCTAGTGCACAAAACAAAGAATGCACACGAAGCACTTACTCTAATGCAATTTATTTGGGACTGTATGCATCCCATACTACATACATTTCCAAATGCAACTTCAATGAAAATGTTTGCATCCCATACTACATACATTCCAAAGACTTCATAGTCTCCAGATCATAGGATTCGATCCCTTGCTATGCATCATACCCTTGTACTCGTCCCTGCTCCTCATATGAACCTAGTGACTGGTATAGTCTATAGTTGGTGAATCCACCCCGCCATTTCAATCGGATGGTGGTCCTTCTCCATTGTGAACGATAGTGTTCACTTTATTCATTCAGATTGTGGTCCTTCTCCACTCCAACAGGATCAATGTCCTTGTCCATTCCTGGTCAGGCCTCGCAGCTCTGCCAAAATCATGGTCCTTCTCCATTCCTGCCTCCACCCAAAGTATTGTGAACATAAGGCAAATCGTAGGGCCACCCCTACTCCGCCAAAGGCCGCAGAGTGAAACTCTTGCTCTTCATATGAACCTAGTGACTGGTAGAGTTTGCAATCGGTGCGATCTAATCCCGCTACTACAATCGGATCGTGGTCGTTCTCTACTCCAAATGATAGGGGTCACTCTATTCGTTCACATCGTCGTCCTTCTCCATTCCGAAAGGATCATGGTCCTTCTCCATTTCTGATCAGGCCGGTGATCATTCGGCTTTCACAGCAGCTGTGTCAGAATTATGGTCCTTCTCTATTCCTGCCTTTACCCAAAGTTATCTTAAACATAAGGCGAGTCGTAGGGCCACCATTATTCCCCCAAAGGTCACAGAGTTAAACTCTTACTCCCCATTTGCACTGATAACTCATAACATAAATGGAAGCTTAGGGGTTCATCCCCTAAGTTCCGACAGGACTTACGACGTGCGTCCGTGTCCCATTCTCATCACTAAATTCTAGAAATTAATAGTCGAGAAAACATCGCCCGTGTCCCTTTGACCAGGTCAGATGGCACCACGTGTGTCCCTTTGATAGGATGAGTACGATACCCAACTAGTGTCTGCCCTTACATTCAACAATGCCCCGGTCTAGTCATACGGCACAACCAAACCCAAAGTACTAGTGCTAATCCACTATAGGACCAAAATTTAGAATTAATGTTGATTATGTGATTCCTAGCTTTTATTTACTTATCTGATTATCTGAATTCCCAGACTCTAATCAATCTTTAATCCTCTTTCATTATCTCATTAGATGTATGAATTATTAGGCGTGTCTAGGTCTATTTCATTTTAACCAATTCTGTTAGTTAGGCGATCTATCAAGTATTTCCAAGCCCTAATATGGTAAACAAATTTGTTTATCATGAACAACAACTAGTTAAGTTCTACTTGTAGACTCTATTCAAATTAATTACCTTTTTCATTATTAGGACTTAACCTATCTCACATTAAGACTTATTCTGGCCCTCAAATCTGGTCCAAGGGCTGGCCCGCCTCGGCCTACACTTGGCCCAAACCAACGACGAGCTGACTCCGTCGATCGCCACAATAGCTATCTACTCTTGGAGTTCGATCGCAATCTCGGCCGGACCCAAACACGTTGCTCCCGCTATCCTCACGCTCTGTAACCCCTGTTTTCTCAAAAAATGTATTTTTCGTGTATTTTCTGTATTTAAAATTTTCGTAAATTATTTTTACCGCTTTCAAATTTTTTTGTCAAATCGTATTATTAGATCTCCTATTAAAATCTGTTTTCGATCAATAATTTTATTTGTAACTATTTCCATGATTTTTATATTGTAACACAATCCGTATTTTTTTGTTATTATTACTCTTATTATTATTATTTCTATTATTATTATTACCATTATTATTTTATCATTTTCTTATTATTATTATTGTTATTGGTATTATTGTCATTAGTATTATTGTTATTATTGATATTTTTGACTGGTTATTAAAAATCATCTTTTATTTACTAACTGTATTTGTAGTATTTTAAATAAATTCTATTTTGTAATGCCAATTATATTTTTATTATAAATAATATTTTTATAAGTTATTTTATTTTTCTATTGAATTTTTAAAAAAAACTCTAAACCATTTTAAAACCCTATTGGATATCCACAACCCATTTGAATTCCCCTAAACCCAACCTGCATTAACTAAACCCCATACCCATTAACAACCTAACCCGTTACCCATCTACCCTATTAACCTAGCTAAACCCAAACCTTATAATACCCAGCCTGTAACCCCTGTTTTTCCAAATATGTATTTTCTGTGTACTTTCTGTATTTAAAATTTTTGTAAAATTATTTTTCCGCTTTCAAACTCTTTTGTCAAAATGTATTGTTGGACCTTCTATTAAAATCTATTTTCGATCTATAATTTTATTGTAACTTTTTTTATTATTTATTCTTATTATTGTTAGTACTACTTTTGTTTCTATTATTATTACTATTACTGTTATTATTATTTCTATTACTATTTTTATCATTTTTCTCAGTATTGTGATTGTTCTCAGTATTATTATTACTGTTATTTTTAATACTGATATTATTATTATTTTTATTTCTATTATTTTTATTATTATTAATAAAATTTCTATAAATCTTAATTTGTATATTTTTATTAGTTATTGTATTTTCCTAAAACCCAAACCCATATTATTCCTTATTGGATTTTGGATCCACTACCCTATAACCCAAATACCCCAACCCAATAACCCTATACCCATCTGTTCCCCAACCACCCCAAACCACCTATTCACTACCCAGAACCCATTATCCCCTAACACCCACACCCGATACCCACACACCCAAAACCTATAGCCGTCACCTAACCCTAAACATACCCCATATATATACCCAGCTACTTACCTGTTCACCTTCCGACCCATGCAGCCAGCCGTCATATACCCATGCTTGCACATTCACCTTCTTCCCAACCGCCTACTCATCCCGCCTGCCGCCCTGTTCGTCTCCCTCTCTCCTTCATCATCTCTCTACCTCCTACAACCTCTCCCGCTCTCTCTACCTAGCCAGCACCTTGGTCCCCATCTCCTTTTCTCCTCCTTGCTACGCCGCGGTGCTCCACCTCAGCGCGTGCAGCCGCCAGCCGTGGGCAGACCACTCCCTGGTGTCGCACTGCCTCCAGCCCGCCGCGACTGCAGCAGCACAGACCTCTATCGTCCCGTTCAGCCAGTCGCGCCTAGCACCGGTCGACCGCCATCATCCTGCTACTGTCGTGTCCCTTGGCCGTCGCCCGTCCACCATCGGAGCCACACAGCCGCTAGCCTTTATGGTTGCTATTTGTTTTGGGTTTGATAAAGTGATTGTGGGCCATCGATCGCCATGATCATCTTGATCATCTTGATCATGTCCCCTTGGTTTTGATTCTGGCTGTCCGTTGGATCTTGATCATCATGCTTGATTGGATGTGGGCAGTCGATCTCCTCTTGATTATCCGATTAGATCCTGGCCATCTGATCTCTTCTTGATTGTCACGATCATGATGATCATCAATTTTCTTGATTGCAGCTGTTCGATCGATCGATCTTGATCTTCATCATTATCTTCATCATGAGAAAAATCTGACCGTCCGATCATCTTGATCTTGATCTTCCATCTCAGCCGTTCGATTGTGTTCGTGATCTCAATCATCTTCATCTTGTTCGTGATCGTGTGTTCGTGATTGGTTCGTGATCTGTTCGTTGTCTTTGTGTTCATGCCCCGGGATCCGTTCTCGTTATTCTTGTTCTTGCTCAGTTCTCGTCGTCGTCTTTCAGGCAAGTAAGTTGTACTCAATTTCTTTGTATGATACAAGTCATAAATTCTGCTTGTAGTGTAGTTGGGTTCTAGAGACAACTCGTGTGTGATATATTTTTTATGAGTATTGTCTCTATAGTGCTATTGACCATAGTTGCCTCACGACAGAAATTTGACTTGAAACAACTTAGGTTTTGACCGTTCTTGATGTGATCATATATGTGAGTTATTTGTGAGAATCATGTGTTTGTTTGGATCCATGTGATATACTTGTTGTGGACATACCATATACTCTGTTTCATGATGTTTGGACACTTAGTAGACTCTAATTTATGTTTAGTTATGTTTTAATCAAGTTTCGTGTGATTTATGTTGGTTTTGTTCCTAAAGGAAATTCTGTGTTTTGTCGATAATCTGTCTTGATCAGTAATTTAGACCATATTAAGGTCAGTATCTTAAATTCAGTATAAAACATGATTTTTAGAAAAATTTGTCTTCTTTCCAAACCCTCTGACTTTGGTCGATTTTGTTTTCGTATGTGTGAGATATGGCTGTTTTACTACAGAGGTATATTTCATTTCCAGATTTCGTTTCTTGATGATTTTGATGACTAAATTATTTTGATACTAGTTCTAAACATGTTATTTTGATCTTAAGTTTTGGTCAGTTTTTCTATACCTAATTAGGAATTTCCCTAGAATTTTTGTGAATTTTATTAATGAGTTTTATATGTCGTTTTATGCGTGTTTATAAAAATTATACTTGCTGGATTTTACTCGTTGTTCCGTAAAGATTTGTATTTTCACCCTAATTCCTTTTTCTGTATGAAAAATAATTATGAAATACGAAAGTTGGAATATTTTGTCTATTTTCGTCTCCCTTTGGCAGATTTGGATTTCGTTTCACAGTTTGCGAGATATTACAGTTTTCGTATGCAGTGTTGAGAATTCCAGATTTGCCAAACTATCATTTTTTGATGTTTTCTGATTATTGTTGACTAAACTAATTTTACTGAAAAATTATGAAACTTTATATTTTGATACTAGACAGATATAGGAATACCCCAGATTTTTTCTGGATTTATTTGAGATGTTTTGATGCTGTTTTCCTGACCGTGAACTCGATTTTCTGATTTCTGGCTGAACGTGTTTTTTGGATTCAAACCAGTTTTGAGACTTGATTTGTGAAATAATATATGAATTATTTATACTCTCTGAATTCGGTTGGGAGTCTATTTTCTAGAACTTTTGACGGATTTAGATTTTCATGTTTGTAACACTGGGAATCACTGTTTTACTACAGTATGGTCTTGCTGCCCTGAACTAGAAATTTGGTTATTTTATTCTTGTATGAGTTATCTTGCACCCGTACATATTTATCTTGCAACTTGAACTTGTTACATAATCATGCCATAATATTCTTGATATGTTTTGCACACCTACATGCTTGTTTGACATTAATAATAAGTAATCAAGCCGGGGTTTCTTAAGGAAGATCTAGTAGTGAAAAATATGGAAATGTGTACTTGGAAGGGAACTAGTGTTCCATACCGTTACTGTTACTGTTACTATTACTGTTACTTTTACTGCTACTATTACTGTTACTTTTACTGCTACTGCTACTGTTACTGATACCTGAGTACACTGCCCTATTATGGTCCACTATGAAATCTAAAGCGAAATTGTTTGTTGTAGCAACCATGTAAGGTTGGCTGTATGAAGTGCTACCTAGATAGTAATCACTACAGAACTTGATAGTTGAACATGATACATGCTTACTTGATACTTGACTACATGATACATGAGACTTGATACATGACACATGCTACATGATTACATGATACTTGACACTTGTTACTTGTTTACATAATGCTTGTTCACTTGACACTTGATACATGCTATTTGTACTTGTTCACCTTGCCATGCTAGTTGTTATGCTTGATATCATGCCTATTCCATGTTATTAGTTAGTTTTCCCCATGTACTTGTATTCTGCGTTACAAGCGACCCGTAACTTGCAATTGACGGGTACTTGTTTTCTCTTTTACTCTTCCCTGCAATTGTTAAATTGCAGATTTTGGAGAACAAGTTCCAGATGGTATTGCTGACATGAAATATTAGTGCTGGATTTTTCTTTTATTATATTCTTGTTGCTTATTTTGAATAATTGTATCTTGTACTTGGATTTATTTTGTATTTGGGCAATGTGACCCAGGATTTTGACTTATTCAGATCATGACTATTTGAGATTTATATATTTGGTTTCAAGTATTCTTGTTGGTATTTTGGTTCATATGTGCATGTTGGTTGATACTTTTGCTTCCGACTCTGATTATTTCGTGAGATGTTGTAAAGATTCTTGAACAACTAATGGATGATGAAAATCATTCGCTGGGCTTTTATCGCGTATCCGTATTCCGTATTCTCTTTTAGGAAGCGAGGCGTGACACAGCCAGACCCGTTATCTTTTAACCTAATACCCATCCTCTGTACACCCGAAACCCAAACACCCACCTAAACCCTAAATACCCCTGCTATATAACCCCCCTCGCCTGATCATCTCCCCCGTCAACCGCCTCTCACCCGTCCTGCACTTCCCCAACACCGCAACCCTTGCACCTCCTCCCTGTTCCCCTTCGGCTGCACCAGCATCCTCCCGCACCCTCTTCCTCCTGCTGTGCCACTGCTCTCTCCCTTGGAGCATAGCCAGGCGCCAACCCCACCTCCTTGCTGTCCTCTGCCTTGGCTCCGTCACAGACCACCTGCAGTCCTCCCTTGTCGGGAGTCCAGCACAGCAGCAACAGACCAGCGCTATTCTGCCTTGCTCCGTTGCTCCTCCGTCCTTCCGTCCATCTCTGACAGCCGTAGCCCAACACTCTCCCTCTCTTGTGTGTGAGAGTGATCTTGGGTTGATCTTGTTGTGTTCGACGGTTTGTGGTTAGTGTGTTTGTTGGTTCATGGGTATTGAGTTCGTGTGTTCGTTTTGAGTTCGTGGGTTCGTAGTTGTTTCGTGTGTTCATTTGGAGTTCGTTGCCGTAGTTCATTGTCCGTGTTCGTTGTTTGTGTTCGTGGTCGCTTTTTGTGGTTCGTTGCCTGGGAATCCTTTCCCGTTATTCTTGCTTTGTTCCGTTTCTGTCGTCGTCTCTCAGGCAAGTAACTTGTATTCTTTTCTTTGTGTAATACAAGTACCGCCTGTAGTGTAGTTGGGTTCTAGAGACAATTCGTGTGTGTATTCTTTGTTATATATTGTCTCTATTGTATTGATTCAACCATAGTTGCCTCACGACATACATGACATGAAATAACCTAGGATTGACCACTTCTTGTTGTATATATGTGTGTTGTTCATATGATAACATGTGCTCGTTCGTGTTATTCGTGGTAGACTTGTTGTGGACTTATGATATACCCTATACCATGTTGCTTGGATATCTAGTACACTATATTTCATGTTTGGTTTGATTTTGATAAGTTTTACTTGAACTAGATGATTTGATGTTCGATGAGAAATTCTGTATTTTCTGTTACCTTACTTTTGATCATTATTTTAGACCCTATTAAGGTCAGTATATGAATTTTATTTGTGAATAAAATTTGTACAGAATTCTGTCTATTTTCCAACCCTTATGACAGATCACATTTTTGTTTTACGAGTTGTGAGTTAGGTCTATTTTACTATAGAGGTGTAGAGAAATTTTCAGATTTTGTTTTCTCTGAATTCTGAAGAGTAGTTTATTTTTATCATGATGTTAAAAGTATTATTTTGATCCAATATTTTGCACAGTATAACTGGACCTGATTGGGATTAACCCTGAATTTTTTTGGATTTATTTGATTAGTTCTACAAACTGTTCTATGTTTCCAAACAATTACTATACATACAGAATTTTCATACTGTTCAGTAAAGAACCTGATTTTCGACCTAATTCTACTTGCTGTTTGTAAAATATTTGTGAATATGAAAGTTAGCCTACTATGTCTATTTTACCACCCTTTTGGCAGATTTGGATTTCGATTTATGGTTTGTGAGATATTGCTGTTTTCGTACTGCAGTGTTTATAATTCGAGATTTACAAAACTACTGCATCTTGATATTTTCTGATTTTTGTTGACTAAACTATTTATATTGAAATATTATGAAACTTTATATTCTAATGCTGCACATATAGGGGAATACCCCAGATTTTTCGTGGATTTAATTAATGAGATTTCATGCTGTTTTCCTGACTTTGAATACAAACTACTGATTTCTGGTTGAACATGTTTTCTGGTTTCAATTCAGTTTTGACTCATGTTTTTGTGAAATACTATATGACTTATATATATTCCCTGAATTCGGGAGGAAGTCTAATTTTCAGATTTTCTGACAGATTCAGATTTGCATGTTTGTAGCAACGAGAATCCCAGATTTGGTGCAGTACTGTCTTGCTGTCATGAACTAGAATTCTCGTTGTCCCAATCTTTTATGTGGTCTTCCACCTGTGTATGTGTATCTTGCAACCTGAACCTGTTACTTGTTCATGCCATGTTATTCTTGTTCTATTTTGTGACACGTACATGCCTGTTTAATAATAATAACAATAAATAATCAATATAGGAAAAGACCTTAGTAGTGGACAATATAGGTATGTATACTCAGAAGGAGGTCCGTAATCCCATTACTTGTTGCCATGTTTCAAGCTTGCATGATTCATACCTGTTATTATTATATTCTGTCATGAACTCACGATTACATGATTCATGCCTGTTATTATTATATTATGCCATGAACTCACGACTACATGATTCATGCCTGTTATTATTATATGTTGCCATATTTCATGGTTACATGATTCATGCCTGTTATTACCTTTTGCCATGTTTCATGACTACATGATTCTTGCCTGTTTCTGTTGCCACGATTTCACTACGTGATTCGTGCTTGTTTACCTGTTACTTGTTACTTGACTTGACGCCTGAGTACACGGCCCCATAGAAACCCACCACTAGGCCTAAACGAAATTTGCATGTATGTAGCAACCATGTAGTAAAACCCGAGATGCATGAAGTGCTACCTAGATAGTAATAAATAGAAAACTTGAACATGATACTTGATACATGACACTTGATACGTGACACTTGATACGTAGTGCTTGTACATGATACTTGATTCTTGACACATGTTACCTGTACATGCTACTTGACACCTGTTCACTTGTTACATGTTTACCTGCTTACATGATACTTGATACTTGATACATGTTACCTGTACCCTGTTGCATATCACATTACTTGATTCTGTTCATGATTCATGCTAGTTGTTCTATTTTGTTATCATGCATATTCCAAGCTACTTGTTATTCTTTTCCATGTACTTGTATCCTGCACTACAAGCGGCCCGTAACTTGCATTGACGGAAGTTTGTTTTCTTTTTTCTCTTCTTGGAATTTATTAAATTGCAGATTTTGGAGATCAGCTTCCAGATGGAATAGGCGAGATGAGATACTAACTGCTGGAATTTTGCTATTATTATTTCTTGTTGCTTATTTTGACCAATTGTATTTTGCTTCTTGGATTATTTATATTTGGGCAATGTGACCCGTGATATTTGACTTGTTCAAATCTGGTTCATTTGTGTCACGCCCCACTTCCCAAAAAGAATACAGAATACGGATACGCAACAAAAGCCCAGCGAATGATTTTCGTCATCCATAAGCTGTTCAAGAAATCTTTACAACAATCACAAGAATCATCAGAGTCGGAAGCAAAAGAATCAACCACATGCATATAATGAGCCAAAATACCAATAAGAATACTTGAAACCAAATATATAAATCTCAAATAGTCATGATCTGAATAAAACAA
This sequence comes from Hemerocallis citrina, assembly GCA_017893485.1. Classification (NCBI taxonomy): domain Eukaryota; kingdom Viridiplantae; phylum Streptophyta; class Magnoliopsida; order Asparagales; family Asphodelaceae; genus Hemerocallis; species Hemerocallis citrina. Next base: position 177,140,590 of record CM030361.1, read on the forward strand.
ATATCTTGGGTCACATTGCTCAAATACAAGAATAAATCAAAGTCTCACAATATAATATTGTTCAAGCAAGCTACAAGAAATAGTAATAATAAAAAGCAGCACTAATACTTCATGTCTCTGATACCATCTGAAACCTGTTCTCCAAAATCTGCAATTCAACGAATGCAGGAAAGAGGAAAAGAGAAAAACAAGTACCCGTCAATTGCAAGTTACGGGCCACTTATAATGTAGGATACAAGCACATGGGAAAACTAACTAGCAACATGGTATAAGTATGATGTCAACAAAAACAATTAGTATAGCAAAGTGAACAAGTGTACATGGCATGAATCAAGTTTCAAGTATAATGAAATCATGTATGAGTGTCAAGATTCATGTAATCAAGTATCAAAGAAGCATGTATCATGTTCAAGTATCATGTATCAACTCTTATAGTGATTACTATCTAGGTAGCACTTCATGCAGCCCACCTTACATGGTTTCTACAACAAACAGTTTCGCTTTTGATTTCATAGTGGACCATAGAGGGCAGTATGCTCGGGGAAAAGTCAAGTAATCAAGCTCCAAGCTCCAAGTATCATGTATGATGTAATCACGTGTCAAGTGTGCAAGTGGCAAGTATCGTGTCTTACGTGCAAGTATCAAGTAATCACGTTTCAAGTATCATGTCTCAAGTAATCACGTAAGATCAGTGGATCCCCTTCCGAGTACACGTTTTTGAATTATGCACTATTAGATCTATCCCTTAAACCCCGGCTTGGTTATTTATTATTATTAAAAAACAAGCATGTATATGTGCAAAATATATCAAGAATAACATGGCATGATCAAGTGGTAAGTTCAAGTTGCAAGATAAATATGTACGAGTGAAAGATAATACATGAAAGAATAAAATATCCAAATCTCAAGTTCAGGACAGCAAGACCATGCTGTAGTAAAATAGTGATTCCCAGTGTTACAAACAAGAAAATCTGGATCCGTCGAAGGATCTGAAAATTAAACTTCCACACGAATCCAGCGAATATAAATAATTCATACATTAATTCACAGAAACATAGCTCAAAAGATTTGAATACAGAAAATAGGTTCAGCAAGAAATCAGGAAAACGAATTCAAGAACAGGAAAACAACATGAAATCACATTAAATAAATCCACAAAAAATCTGGGGTATTCCCCTAAATGTCCAATATCTAAATATAAAGTTTCAGAATTTTCCAGTGAAATTAGATTAGTCATCGAAAATAAGAAAGCATCAAAATACCATAGTTTGGCAAATCTGGAATTTCCAACACTGCTGTACAAAAACTATGATATCTCGCAACCAGTGAAACGAAATCCAATTCCGCAAAAGGAATACGAAAATAGATAAAATATAATAACTTTCATATTTCACAAACATTTTTCATACAGTAAAAGGAATCAGGGTGAAATACGATTCTTAACAGAACAGCTAGTCAAATACAGCCAGTATAGTTTTTATAAACGAGCATGAAACGATATCTAAAATGCATCAATAAAATCCTCAAAAATTCTGGGTAATCTCTAAATGGATAAAGAAACACTGACCAATGTTTTGGATCAAAATAATATATGTAGCATCATAATCAAAATCATTTAGTCATCAAAATCATCGAAAAACAAAATCTGGAAAAGATCGACACCTCTATAGTAAAATAGTCATAACTCACACATACAAAAACGAAATCGAGCAAGGTTAGAGGGGTTTGAAAATAGACGAAATTCTCTAAAACTCATGTTTTATACCGAAATTCAGATACTGACTTCAAGACGGTCCAAAATAGCAAACAAAACAGATCAGCGACAAAATACAAATTTTTTCCCTTTAACAAAAACCCAACATATATCATACAAAACTTGTTCAAAACACAACCAAACATGAAATCGAGTCTACCAAGTGTCCAAACATCATGAATTGGGGTATCTAACATGTCCACACCAAATACATCACCTGGGTCTCAACCAAATCACTAATTCTCACATAAAGTATCACATACATGATCAAAATCAAGAACGGGTAAAACCTAAGTTAATTCATATCCATATTGTGTCGTGAGTCATCTATGGTCAAATTTTCACAATAGAGATAAAACCCATCAAACATAACACAAACAAAAGTCGTCTCTAGACCCAACTACACTATAGGTGGTATTTTTTGACTTGTATCAAACAAATGAATTGGAGTACAAATTACTTACCTTAACTAAAGATGAAGAACGACGAAAACCAAGAGTAACGAGTAAAACCCCCAAACAAAAATCCACGAATCAATGAATCCACGAACGAAGATCCACGAATCAACAACTCACGAACGAAGATCCATGAATCAACAACTCACGTGCAACTTACGTGCACGTGCACCAATCAAGAAAGAGAGACGAGGGAGTATGCGGTGGTGCGAGAGATGGACAGGATGGCCAAGGAGATAGGGTTTAGGCCGATCGGGTAGGGGGCTGTCGGGGTGCACACAGGCCGGAGGTGGATAGGGGGCTGGCGTCGGGTTGGAGGGTGCAGGCCGGAGATGAAGGCCGGCGGCCTGGGGTTGGGCTTCGGCTGTAGGAGGGCGGCGCGAGCAAGGAGGGAGAGAGAGAGGGAGGCCGGGTTAGAGAGAGGCTAGGGGTATTAGGGTTAGGGTTTGTGTGAGGGAGGATGTATTTATATGGAGGGATTAGGGTTAATAATACAACTTGGGTTAATGGGTATTTGGGTTGTCGGTATATATTAGGAGTAGTAGGATTTGTTTAATTGGGCTTCAAATAGGATACAAATGGGATTGGGGATTTAATTTGGCTTTGGTAAATCTTATTAGGGATCAAATAATAGGATTGGGAATAGGATGAGCAACCAAACACCACCACAAGCATCCAAGAACACAAAAAAAAAAAACAAGAACCAAATGAAAGAAAAAACAAAATAATGAAGAACGAAACAAAAAAACAACCAACCGACCACAAAGAGCTCAAAAGGAAAATAAAACGAATTTATATTGAAAACAACTCCAATATACGGTTCAGAAAAATACAAGAGAGAAAAAAAAATACACCAAAGCAAAAAAAAAATACACAAAAAATACACAAAATGAAAAACAGGGATTACAATTTGAGAATAATATATTTTGTTTCAAGTAATCTTGTTTGTATTTTGATTCATATATGTATGCTTGGTTGACTTCTCTTATGTCACGCCCCGCTTTCCAAAAAGAGTACAGAATACGGATACGTAACAAAAGCCCAGCGAATGATTTTCATCATCCATAAGTTGTTCAAGAAATCTTTACAACATTCTCAAGAATCATCAGAATCGGAAGCAAAAGAATTAACCACATGCACATAATGAGCCAAAATACCAACAAGAATACTTGAAACCAATTATATAAATCTCAAATAGTCATGATCTGAATAAAACAATTATCCTGGGTCACATTGCCCAAATACAAGAATAAAACCAAGTCTCAAAATACAATATTGTTCAAGCAAGCTACATGAAATAATAATAATAAAATACAGCACTAATACTTCAAGTCTCTGATACCATCTGGAACATGTTCTCCAAAATCTGCAATTCAACGAATGCAGGAAAGAGGAAAAGAGAAAAAAACTACCCGTAAATTGCAAGTTACGGGCCACTTACAATGTAGGATACAAGCACATGGGGAAACTAACTAGCAACATGGTATAAGTATGATGTCAACATAAACAACTAGCATGGCAAAGTGAACAAGTGTACATGGCATAAATCAAGTGTCAAGTATCATGTAATCATGTATCAAGTGTCAAGTTTCCAGTCTCATGTATCATGTAGTCAAGTATCAAGCAAGCATGTATCATGTTCAAGTATCATGTTCAAGTCTAGTAATGATTACAATCTAGGTAGCACTTCATGCACCCCACCTTACATGGTTGCTACAACAAATAGTTTCACTTTTGATTTCATAGTAGACCATAGAGGGCAGTATACTCGGGGACAAGTCAAGCAATCGAGCTCCAAGCTCCAAGTATCATGTATCATGTAATCACGTGTCAAGTTGTGCAAGTGGCAAGTATCGTGTCTTGCGTGCAAGTATTATGTAATCAAGTGTCAAGTATCATGTCTCAATTAATCACGTAGGATCAGTGGATCCCCTTCCGAGTACACGTTTCTGAATTATGCACTATTAGATCTGTCCCTTAAATCCCGGCTTGGTTATTTATTATTATTGTCAAACAAGCATGTATATGTACAAAATATCTTAAGAATAACATGGCATGATCATGTGACAAATGCAAGTTGCAAGATGAACATATACGAATGCAAGATATCTCATAAAGGAATAAAATAGACAAATCTGAAGTCAGGACAGCAAGACCATACTGCAGTAAAACAGTGATTCCTAGTATTACAAACATCCAAATCTAGATCCATCGAAGGATCTAGAAAATAGACTTTCACACAAATCCAACGAGTATAAATAAGTCATATATTAATTCACAAAAACATAGCTCAAAACTGATTTGAATACAGAAAATAGGTTCAGTCAGAAATCAGGAAAACGAATTCAAGAACAGGAAAAAAGCATGAAAACACATTAAATAAATCCACAAAAAATCTGGGGTATTCTCCTATATGTCCAGTATCTAAATATAAAGTTTCAGAATTTTCCAGTGAAATTAGATCAGTCATCAAAAATAAGAGAGCATTAAGAAACCATAGTTTGGCAAATCTGGAATTCCCAACACTGCTGTACGAAAACTATGATATCTCACAACCAGTGAAACGAAATCCAATTCCGCCAAAGGGGTATGAAAATAGATAAAATATACTAACTTTCATATTTCACAAAATTTTTTTTATACAGTAAAAGGAATCATAGTGAAAATAAGGTTCTTTACAGAACAGCGAGCAAAATACAGCAAGTATTGTTTTCATAAACGAGCATGAAACAACACATAAAACTCATCAATAAAATTCACCAAAATTGTGGTTAATCCCTAACTAGATAAAGAAATACTGACCAAAATTTTGAGTCATCAAAATCATCGAAAAACAAAATCTGGAAAAGATCGACACCTCTGTAGTAAAACAGTCATAACTCAGTCATACGAAAACGAAATCGAGCAAGGTCAGAGGGGTTTGAAAATAGACAAAATTATCTAAAACTCATGTTTTATATCGAAATTAAGATACTGACTTCAGGACAGTCCAAAACAACAAACAAAACAGATCAGCGAAAAATACAGATTTTTCCCTTTAACGACAACTCAACATATATCATACAAAACTTGTTCAAAACACAACCAAACATGAAATCGAGTCTACCAAGTGTCCAAACATCATGAATTAGGGTATCTAACATGTCCACACCAAATATATCATATGGGTCTCAACCAAATCACGAATTCTCACAAAAGTCTCCCATACATGATCAAAATCAAGAACGGGTAAAACCTAAGTTAATTCATATTCATATTGTGTCGTGAGTCATCTATGGTCAAATTTTCATAATAGAGACAAAACCCATCAAGGATAACACAAACAAGAGTCGTCTCTAGACCCAACTACACTATAGGCGGTATTTTTGACTTGTATCAAACAAATGAATTGGAGTACAAGTTACTTGCCTTAACCGAAGATGAAGAACAACGAAATCCACGAGTAATGAGCAAAACCCACGAATGAAAATCCACAAATCAAAATCCACGAACTAATGAATCCAAGCAAACTTGAGCGAAAATCTCCACACGAACAAAACTCCACAAAGTGAGATGATCCAAGAGGGATGATGACCAAAAGTGGCTTGTGGCCACAAAAGAACACCACGAGAGAGAGACCAGGGATTTTGTGTGGTGTGAGGTGGTCGGGATGGCCAAGGAGAGTGGGCTCGGGTTTGGGGTGTTGTCGGGAGGTATGCAGGTCAGGAGGGGGAGTGGTCGGCCTGGAGGGGGTCGGCAGCCTGGTTGCTGGCGTCGGGCTGCATAGGCCGGAGGGGATGCTCGGCTTGGGGTTGGGTTCCTGTGTGCGGCGCAAACAAGGAGGGGAGAGAGAGGGAGAGAGGGAGGCCGGGTGTGTTTAGGGTTAGGGTTTGAGAGGGAGATTAAAGTATATATATATATAAGGAGATTAGGGTTTAGAAATATGAGTTGGGTTAATGGGTATTTGGGTTGTGGGCAATTAGGAGTAGTAATAGGATTTGTTTAATTTGGCTTTAATTAGGATACAAATTGTATAGGATATCAAATAGGATTGGGGATTTAATTTGGCTTTGGTAAATCTTATTAGGGATCAAACAATAGGAGTGGGAAAAAGGATGAGCAACCAAACACCACCACAAGCACCCAATCAAATAAAAAAAAAGAGAACGAGACCAAATGAAAGAAAGAACAAATAATGAAGAACGAAACAAAAGAAACAACCAATCCAACACAAAGTGCTCAAAATGAAATAAAACTTATATATATTGAAAACAAATCCAATATACGGTTCAGAAAAAAACAAGAGAGAAAAATTCACCAAAACGAAAAGTACACTCCAAAAATACACAAAATAAAAAACAGGGGTTACATCTTGCTTCCGACTCTGATTATTTTTGTGAAATATTGTAAAGATCCTGACAGCTTATGGATGATGAAAATCATTCGCTCGGCTTAGTCACGTATTCGTATTCCGTATTCTTTTTTTGGGAAGCGGGGCGTGACATGCTCTACGGTTCTCGACAAGTGGTAGTATCAAACACAACTATAGAATTCTTCCATGAACGGCGAGCACATCAGCACACGAGTCGTCTCCTCCCACGTGTTCGATGCGACACGGATTCCTATTCTACCAGGTCTAGATATACCATAGAACTTAATCCTAGAGTCTCAATCTCAACCAATGAAGCTCAACAAGGGTAAACTACTCTAGGAATAAACCCTACCCCATGAATAGCCAAAAAGAGTACTAAAAAGCTCTAAAAATGGAAAACTACATTTCTAAACAGCAAGCGCTTTCATGCCAAAACAGAGTTGTTTCCGGTCCCGTTTCATTAGAGAAACGTGACCGGGTGCTCCCCATGCTTCTACTCAAAGTAGACAGCAAGCACAAGCACCAATTAGGCATGAATCTCATCCCAAAATGGTCCATATTAATACACAATCACTTAACACAACATCCACTTCAAAACATTGAACAGTATGTCTAAGTTGTAGCTCTACAAAGCACCTGTGAGCTACTCACAACTTAAATTTAGTAAATTTAAGCCTTAGTTCATTCCCACATCCACAACATGATTTATAACTCACAAACAACAACTAAAAACGCAAATCTATAAGTTCTAACTCAATTTCATAGTCATAGTGCCAAACAGTGAGCTTTAAGAATCTGTGTGTTTCTATTATCACTTGAAAAAATCATTATAATTCCTGTACTGATCCAAATCTTGAGTTCTTAGACATTACAAAAAGTTCTATGTGTATGCTACAACCTTCTAGTTACATGCTTCTTCAGATTATTTTGTTAAAGTGATCAAATGAGTCTTTGTTAAACATGCATGCAATAATTTCCAGAACAGAATAATAACTAACCAGTGCTAACATAAAATACTTTTAAAATATCGAATGATCTCTAAACTTCATGAAACTTGAAACATAAGTTCTACATACATGATAACAGAACATATTTAAATTGCAGGTGATTGTACCAAGTATTTTTCAAGTTACGATTTCTTGGAAGTTAGCTAAAAACAGAACAGATCATCTTCACTATGTCTTTTCTTTTTAGAACAGTCAATGATTTAGGATTTAATAAAAATAGTAAACTATGTCAAAAAATTATAAAATTTTATATTTAGTCACCGAACACATATTAGAATTACATACTAAAATTTCATAAATATGTCTCAAGTGGTTACAGAGTTATGAGCTTTGGAATATCATAGTCAGAACCTATACTAAATCTGTTTTCTACAAAGTCAGTGTTCAAGTTTGTATTTAATTAAAATAGTAAATAAATTCCAAAAATTATGAAATTTGGAGGTAAGTTGTATAACATGCATAAGATTCTACATTTAAAATTTCAAACTGAAACTCCAAATAATTTTTGAGTTATAGATCCAGACCTAACACACTTTTCTGTTCAGCTTTTTACTCGATTTTTATTTAGTCTCCCATACATAAAACTAGCATGCAACAAATTTCAACACTTAATCACACATTTCATGACCCACTCATGCTTTCAAGACCACATCAAGATTTCACCACAAAAAGTAAACACAATAAAGGTTTAGAAACACCCACCTTTGTTTGTGGATGAAGTGCACTCTCCAAGTTTGGCCTCCTTGTTCTTGATCCTACTCTCCTTCTCCTTGGCTCCTCTTGGCTCATTCTTGTCTCCAATTTCGGAATGTAGAGAAGTATGGGAGTGTATTGGATTGGTTTTAAGGATATGAGAGATAGTTGGATGTAGTAGAAAATGAGAAAGTGAACTAGGGCTTTAGGGGAGGGGTATAAATAGAGATAGAGGGAGTTTGGCCTGATGTAGAGAGAGAGTGAGTGAGGGTGAGGCCAATAAGCATTGGAGGGGAGAGGAGGTGGAGTGTGAGAGTGGTATTGCCTCTTAGGGTTTCTCAAATACTAAAGTGTTTTGAGTCCCATCAAAAGCCCTAGATTCCTTGCCATATAAATCCAATTGCACTTGCACTTGTCTCTTCCTTTCCCTCCAATATATGGCTGGCCAAAATTAGTGCATGTGCACAAAATTTTGTTCATGCCATCCACCAAACAAGTTAAGAGGTTGGGTTAACTTGGGTTCAAGCTAGAGTATGTTTGTTTGAGTCTAGTTGAGTCATATTGTGTTTAATTAGATGATTTAAATCACAACAATCTCACACACAATTTCAATCAAATAGAAATTGAAATACACACAAATAATGTCAATACAATTTGTACATACAATATGTAAGAACACAAATGAAATCGTATTATCAACATACAAAATAATAATTCAATATTATACGTCCTAACTCAATTATACTTAAGACTAATATATGACTTAATTAAGAAGATATCTCAACTCTGGTTCTACAATTGCACCTTCGTTGAGTTCAAAACATATCAAATCATAATATGCTTCAATACTTACTCAATTAAAATCGAGAATATTTTATTAATACGTGCAACTCTTAATCGTGCATAGATTAAAAATACAAAATAGATATATACTAATTTACGGGGTCTTACAATAATAAACTATAATTTCTCTATTAAAACTCCAATTCAACATATATACCTTACATCAGCTCAAGTAACCACAAAACCCTTATAGGTATAATCGTACTCACATACATCAAGCATTACACCCCATTTACCCTATTCCTCTATATATATGTGTCCATCCTTTAAACAAATTAATAAAATATCATATGCAAAATAAGCAGAATCATACTCACCTGCCAATACACAGAAACTTGATATTAGGCTCCTCAGCTATACGTCCGAGGTCGCTACTACCACCTATTACCAAGTTATATATTTCCATTAGTGATAAATACTTCCAAACCAGTCCAAATTTACAGCCGGAAATACTTGAGTTCTTACAGGTATTTCATCGAACGCCAGGCGTGCATTGTACGTATGCATACACTCACAATTCTATTACTTGGGTTAAGCCTATAAATCCTCCAAAATTTATTCTAAATTGTTTCCCATGTTTTATAGCAATTCCTATTGCCAATCTATAATAAATTCCAGACATAATCTCTTTTAATTTCTAACCCAAAATGCTAACTCTTTTCAAATTTACTCCTACCATATAAATTAAATAATTTATCACTTATAACCCGAAGATAATCCCTTAATCTCTCTACTATACTATTTTTCTTGGTAAAAATTGAAAACATACAGCCTTATACAATTTAATGAAATTATTTCTCACCTTCCAAGATGCCAATTCAAGAAACCAACGTCGGGACAGTGGAGAGCACCTTCAAAATAGTTAGAACCCCTTAAAATTTTCTAGAAATTTCTAAGATTTGACAGGAATTAGAAAACTCTAATTAAAGAAAAGGAGGAGAAGAAGTGGTCGGCCATGGTGGGTGGGGGGTGGGTTCTGGACGGAAAGGAAGTGGAGGATGGGGAGGGGGGAAATTGAGAAAAGAAAAAAAAGGAAATATCATTATAAACTCCTCTAAGGCTCTCCTATTATTTATATACCCTTATAGTTCTACTTTTTATAATAAAATCTAATAAAACCCACTCCACCGGATGAATAAATAAATTAAGGAATATTTATAAAATAAAATTGCATATTCAGGCATAAGAATAACAATAATAATAATTTCTGATAGCAATACAAACGACTACTTTGAAATTATAAAATAAGGTGGGTGTTACATTATACACAACACAAAAAAAGCTCGTCCCCGAGCTAAGAATACGGAGGAAAACAAATCAAACATTTATCGACCAACTTTTTAATATCCTTCATCATACTAGACCATCAAATGGTGCTTCCAAGATCTCTTCACCTCCTCCTACCTCGTAAATGTACAATATACCTAGTGCTATATGCCGTATCTATCTCCTGCCACCGAAGGTCATCCATGTCAAAAAGACCTAATTTGTCACTGTCTACCTTCAATCTCATCCATAATCTGACATCTTTATCAGGAATATTCAATATATTGTGAAGGACATTCATCATTATCATCCAATTTAGGTGATGTATCATCAATATCAAGTAAAAATTTCAGATCTGAGCTCAAATGATCTACAGTAAAATCAAATGCTGTACCGATAAATTACCCGAATATTAGATTTTACCATCACCCTTTCCTCGAGTGAATCAAATTGGGTCAAAATTCCAACACTTTCCATTTCCGACACATCAAAGAAACTACTACCTAAATCCTAGTTAGGGCATACACACCTCAAAATTAGAACTTTTCTACTTTAGAATTCAAGCAATATACTTAATACTCGTACCTGAAGGAACATCGGGCTGCAACCGTCCAGTAGTCGGACCGACAACATAAACATGAATAGGTATTGGGGCTAATACACGTTGTTGTTTCTGCGAGCCTCCCCACGATCCTCCATCTCGAGTGTTCCCCTCGGGACCTCTATATGCTTCTCCACCCGGTTGTCTACAATTTCTTGCTAAATAATTTGTCATCCCAAAGTTGGAGCATCTAGAAACGGGTGGTGTTGAATAGTCTCGTGCCAAGTGACCCATTCTTCTACTGTTATAGCACCTTCTATGCTTTGTAGAAATCTCCTGAAGACCTCCTATTCTCAATCGCTCTACATCTGCCCGCTGCTGCTGAACAGAATCTACTCTTGATTACTAACTCCGGGATAAAACTCCACCCGGAATGGACTGAAATTTCTATCCAACATTCCTTTTTTGGCCTCCTTGGAACTGCCCCTGAAACGACCCTTTCGATCCCTCCTGATATGGCTGTCCCGATTGTCCCTGCTGCACTTTCTTTTCTTTCCCTCTTTTTTCTCTCAGCCTCTGTCGAGTTCTTTCCAAGTTTCGGGCTAACTCAATTACCTCCTTAAAGGATGCACTGCTACTGTTATCTGCAGTCAAACTCATTTGATAAGCAGGATGCAGTCCCTGAATAAACTGGTCTGAACCACACCGCTCGGTATCTACTAAGTGTGGACCAAAGCGAGCCAACTGATTAAACTTCACTATATACTCATCAAGAGTCATCTCACCCTAATGTAGTGAAAGAAAATCATCAGCCATTTGGGCCTGCACTGACTCGGGTAGGAAGTGCACCTCAAACCTATCTGCAAAATCCTCCCACTCGATTTGCTGATAACTGATTGGATCTAAATCTCAAATACTAGCCCACCAATTCATTGCATCGCTGGCCAAATACATCACATCCAGCTATCTTTTCTTAATCTCTGACATGGCCATACACTGAAAAAGAACTTCACAATGCTGCAAGCGGAGGCTGCTACACCACCTCTAGTACCATCATACTTTGTTGCCCCCAAGGTTCGAAAATCCTTCATTTTTTTGGCATAACTAATATCTGTCTCCCGAGGCTCCATATGAATGACTAACAGCTGCCATGCTGACCTATCTGTGTGAGAATTTGCAGTACAGAAACTTCTACACAGGCCATATCCTCCTGCGAACCCTCTATCCCAGTAGCTAAAGTTCCTTCTGAAGTAGGTACTACCACCCCTTGCCCAGGTATCACTGGGGTTACAGGCGTGGTATTAGTAGGCTCAAGAGCAGACTGCTCCAGCTCAATCACTGGGGGTTACTCAGAAACCTCAGGCCTGCCACGTCGCCTCCTCGGCCCTACCAAAGGAGTTGAAGGCACCCGTCCAATTCTCTTTTTCATACTTTGAGGCTGACACCATAAAATCACATGATCAGCACTAAGCAGAACACCCTTACATCATAAAACAAAACTTTACATTCTCTGCTAGGCGGTAGTGAACCCATACACACAAAACAAGATCACTAGAATTTGCAAGAAATTCATAGTTAACCTAGGCTCTGATACCAAACTGTAACGATCCCAAATTTTTTTCTTCTTTTTAACCATTTCTTACTAGAATAATCTTAATAGATTTCAATTAAAATTTGGACAGAGTCTCTCCTGAAATATTAGCCCATTTTTAGAAATTCCTTACAGAATTTTGCAAACAAATAAAAATACCACAACACAGGCAATTAATGTATATCCTCCCCAGGCCAAAATAAGCAACATCACATAGGCATCATATATATATGGCTCTAGAGGTAAATATCATCATATAACAAAAGGCATACAATAAAATATACCTTATTTTTGTCGGAAAATCAATCCGACTATCTTGGTTGAAGGAGTATTTTCAAGAGAGGTTGACTGAGCAATCGACCGACCACGAAGTGCAGTGCTACACTAGAGAATACATTCTAACGGTGCTTGGAGGTGTTCTCTTGCCTAACTCATTCGGAGTGTAATATCCCAGTTGGATATTATATTTGAATAATTATTATTTTTAAAATTAAAATATTTTTATGGAAATTTCTTGGTTTTACTAATAAAAAGTTATCGGTATATATATACTGGTAAGTATATATATGTATTGCATCGGTTTTGTGCACTTGTACAAAATCCTGTAAAATGAGTTTTTGAGAAAATATCTGTAAAATCTCGAGCTGATATTAAAAATTATTATTTTATTTTTATTTTCATAATTGAAATATTTTGGTTGATATTACCTAGTTTTATTAATAAACATTATCTATATATATACCAGTCTGTATATGTCCGTATCGTATCAAATTGGTATTGTAATCTTCTAAGCCGGTAATAAAATTATTTTTATTATTATTTCTAAATTAAAATATTTTTGGTAGAGATTATTCGTTTTGACTAATAAAAATTATTTGTATAGACAGATATATGTACGTATATGTACTGTATCGATTTCGAACGTTTGTACAAAATCATGTAGTATGTGATTTTGGGAAAATGCCCTTATTTTTTTATCAATCATGATTAAATAGAGGGTTAAAGATGATTAGAGTGTTGATTGCAATTTAAATTTGCAATTTGATCTCAAATTTGTTTAAGCCACAAATGAGAAGAACAAGTGGTCTCTTCTCAACCACAAGCTCCTTTTCCTTCTCCTATAACCCCCCCTCCCCCCAAAATGCATTGGCCCACACATTTCCAAGGGAAAGAATCCCTTTTGTTTCCTCCATCCATTCTCACTCTCATCTCATTCTACTTCTTTAACTAGTTTATTTTTAGAAAAAATTGAGAAGAAAAGAAAAGATAAGAGAGATCAAATCAATCAAATTTCATGGGTTGATTAGGGGTTGTTCTTGAGAGGAGGAGCGAGAACAAAGAGTAAGGAGGAGGAGGTCAAGGCTAGTTCTTCCAACCGATTTGGGTGAGGGTTCCCATCTCTTGTTTTGTTATTGTTATTATTATTGTTGTTATATGTTTAAATTAAGAACTTGGACCAATTTCATGTGCATATGATCATCATGGACTAGAATAAAAAGGCATATAAAGATTGGAGTGGTAGAACACGAAAAAAAGCCCTAAAGATCGAATCTAAAAACTAGTATGTGGTTCTTGATAGTTAAGATTAATTATTTGTGCTAAAGTTAGAATTTTGACTTCAAATTAATTTTAGAGGTTCGCATATGTGTTATTACCATGCTCTAATTTTTATAGATTTTTTTGGGGTTAATTTGATAGTTCAAACAAACGTTTCCCCCAAAACAGCGAGCTTTTAAGCAAAATGTTGTTTGGGTTAATTTTTGCATGTGTTCTAGAAGTTGGATTTTGAGTTCCTTACGGAATCTGAAAAAGTATTCAACTAGAGAGTTGTATTACATATTATCCCCTTTTCAAAATGGCCAATTTCTTTAATTCCGATAAGTATTGCAAAAGTTACGGGCTTTACAAATCTCAACAACCAGCTTTTTGGCTAAAGCTCACTGTTTGGATGGTTCGAAGCTTTTGCACCTCTTATTGATTGAATATGAAAAAGTGTTCAACTAGAAAGTTATAGTAGATGTTCTCACCTTTCCATAATGGACAATTTTGTTAGATTCCGATAAGTATAGCAAAAGTTACGACCTTTACATGTTTCAGCTTTTGTTGTAACTTTTGCTGTGGCTTTGTTGTTTTGAAGTGTGTTCTAAGAGCTAGATTTTGAGTTCCTTACGGAATCTGAAAAAGTGGTCAACTACAAAGTTGTAGTAGATGCTCTCCCCTTTCCAGAAAGCCCAATTTTTTTAGATTCTGACAAGTATAGAAAAAGTTACGAGCTTTAGAAGTTTCAGCTTCTGGCTGTCTTTAGTTGTTCTTGTATTGTGTTCAAAGAGCTAGATTTTGAGCTCTATAAGGCTCTAAGAAAGTTGTTAACTAAAAATTTGTAGTAGATGTTCCGAGCTTTCCAGAAAGTTCAATTTTGTTAGATTCCGATAAGTATAGCAAAAGTTAGGAGCTTTAGAAGTTTCAGCTTTTGGCTGTCTTTTGTTGTTCTTGTAGTGTGTTCAAAGAGCTGGATTTTGAGCTCTATAAGGAATCTGAAAAGGTGTTCAACTAGAAATTTGTAGTAGATGTTCTCCCCATTCTAGAAAGTCCAATTTTGTTAGATTCTGATAAGTATAGAAAAAGTTACGACCTTTACAAGTTTCAGTTTTTGTTGTTACTTTTGCTGTGCTTTTGATGTTTTGAATTGTGTTCAAAGAACTGGATTTTGAGTTCAGAATCTGAGATAGTTGTTAACTAGGAAGTTGTAGTAGATGTTATTAGCTTTCCAGAAAGTTCAATTTTGTTAGATTCCGATAAGTATAGCAAAAGTTACGACCTTTACAAGTTTCAGCTTTTGCTGTAATTTTTGCTGTGCTTTTGTTGTTGTGTGTTTAAAGAGATGGATTTTGATCTCTATAAGGAATCTTAAAAAGTGGTCAACTAGAAATTTGTAGTAGATGTTCTCCCCTTTCTAGAAAGTCCAATTTTGTTAGATTCTGACAAGTATAACAAAAGTTGTGAGCTTTGCAAGTTTCAGCTTTGTGCTGTCTTTTGTTGTTCATGAATTTTATTTAAAGAGCAGGGATTTGAATTCCATAAGGAATCTGAGAAAGTTGTTAACTAGGAAGTTGTAGTAGAGGTTCTCACCTTTCCAAAATGTCCTATTTGGTTAGATTCCGATAAGCGAAGTAGGAGTTATGACCTTTACAAAGTCACAGCAGCTGGCCGTTTTGGCTGAAGCTCGCTATTTAGGTTGTTCGAGGTTTTTTAACTCTTATTGACTTAATCTGAGAATGTTTTCAACTAGAGAGTTGTAGTAGATGTTCTCACCTCTCTAAAAAGTCCAATTTTGTTGAATTCCAATAAGAGTAGCATGTTTAATTGCTTCTAGGCTGTTAGAAGGCCTTTTTATGTTGCCTTTGTGTATAAAAAATCATGTTCTCATTAGTAGTATGTTTATATTGGGCTATTAAAATATTCTTCTGTTGCTTCTAAATATAAAAGATTAAGTTTTGCTAGTAGCAAGTTATTTTGCTTCTAGGTTGTTAGAAGACTTTTATGGTTGCTTCTATATGATTCATTTGTCGCATACATAGCCAGTTGGCTCGTATGTAATTCGTTTGGCTCATACGTCGCTAGTTGGCTCATATGCAAATTATTTTGCTCGTATATAGCTTATTAGCTAGTACAAAATTATTGTTCTCGTCTAGGGTGATATCTTTTCCCTAGGAGCCATCGACCATCAAGACGTGTATTTATTTTACTTCTCGTGGATTGTGGACGAGTCACCCCTCATACACCGTCAGATCATAACCGGTGTAGGTTGATCGCGGGCCGGGAGTGTAGACGAAATCCAGGTTCAAGGCAGTAGCATGTGAATATGTTCGTATTGCCAGGGTTTTGGATCGATAGGCTATGAACAGAATCTTTAGGGATTCTGGTAAGTCTAGGTTGAGCACCTAGTAAAGTTATCTTGCGAAGTCTAATTTAAGACCTAGCATGTGGTGTTAGTACTGTTGTCATCCCTCGGATTGTTTAGGGTTAGTGACATTGTTAGGGTAGTAACTTATGGCTATTACTACTTAACCTTTATTTATTATCATTTCGCCGAAGGGAAATAGTTGGTATTAAGGGTGATACCTTATGATCCGACCTATCCTATAGGCTAACACTAGGTGGTATTATTGGTTGTACCCTTCCTATCAAAGGGATACGGTCTGTGCCTTCTCACGAGTTAGGAGCACGAGATTGGTATCTCGTCTGTTAATTTTTGAGTGCCATGATAAGGGCGGGAAGTATCCTATCGGAGCTAGGGGATGGACCCCCGAACTCCGTCATGCTCTATATCAAGAAGGGCGAATAAGCCATAGACTACGGTCTATCTGCTAGGAGGGCACATGGGATGGTTCGAGCTAACCTGTGTTGCGGATACCCCACGTTCGTCAGACTTTTGAGTGAGGTCCGGTACGCCAAGCAATAGTGGCAAACGTGGACACCACTATTTGAATGCGAATGGCAGGATTAGACTGTTTCAGGGACAACCTCATCAGTCATGTTGTATCTTCAGAAATATGTTGAGTACAAGAGTAGAATTCATGGTGCGGTTTCAAATCCCAATATATGAAAAAACGACTTGTTATGGGCGTATGTAGTATGGGATGCATACTGTTCTGGAGACTTGCTTGCATTAGAATAAGAGCACCTTGTATTAGTTAATCTTGCATTAGAGTCTAAGTCATAGCATACAATTACACATCAATTATATATGCACTTTTCTCTTTTCATCAATCTGTTTGTTTAAAGTTGAGAATCGCTGCTAGTCATCAGCCGAAAAGCATCAGTATATGTACTGACGTTCCCACTTCTATAGGTACTGGATTGCAAAACTACAGGTATAGGATTCATGAGGACTCAAGGCAAGAGAAGAGAAGGGTTGATTTTATTTCAATTGTAACATATGTTGTTACCATTGTTTCTATTGTAATTTATTTATGTTGAGAAGCATCCAAGTGAAAGTACCAAGTGTTATATATTATTCATTGTACTCTGATATAATTTTTATTGAAAGTTTGTAACACTTGGACTTATATGGCATTATTGTAACACTGATATAATGTATTGCAGTTTTGTAGCATTCGGACTTGTAATACATTTCTGTTGAATAAAAAGTTTTAAATTTTCTTATTTTTTCTGTGTATTGTGGCTAATTGAAGGAAAAGATTTTGGCTTATGTCACGGTTTCCCAGTGTATGGAAATCGGGGGGTTACACAGAGATATGGTATCACTTTTGTATCTACCATTGCTCGCCGACCTAGGCCTAGCAGGCCGGTACAGCTGGGAAAATTGCGCATTAGCAACGTTGTATAGGACGTTGTGTATTGTTACAGATTTTCCTCGGTAGCGTTAGATAAAACCGAGATGACCGGTCCAATGGTATTGTTACAGATTTGGTCATGGGAGCGTCTACACTTGGGTCGTCCCTGAATTACGAGACCGGCAGACGGTTGGATGACCGAAGCACAAAATGTGGATATGTTAGTGTAATACCCTAGATTTTTAAATAATGTTTTTAAAATTAATAAATGAATTAAAATAATTTTTGGTGATTTAATAAATATTTTTCTGAAATTTAACTTTTTACACGTGTAAATATTTTCTTGGAAAATTCAAAGTCAAAAATTATTTTGGGGAAACTCATTATTTATTAATAGATATTATTTATGAATTTTTACACGTGTAAATATTTTCTTATTCTCTTTATTTTTCTTTGGTTGATTCTTCAATAAGGTGAGTGACATATGTTTGTTTTCTTATTATTCTATGCATGTTGTATATGATGATTTGTCTATTAGAAAGCATGTTAGATGATGGTATAAAGATATAATGGATTTTGATGAGTAGATGAACTAAAATTGAATCTTTTCATGAAACCTATGCTTTGATGATCAAAACTTCATATGGATGATTTGAGATTGTTAAAGAACCTAATAGAAATCAGGAGTAGGTTAATTTCCTTCACATACTTGCTGTTTTAATTGATTGTATTAAGATAATTTAAAGAGATGCACAAATTTGGATAAAAATGAGTTCTTTAATGTTGAGCATGCATACACACACTGTTTGGGGTTTTGATGAGTAAAGAACTTGATGAATGATTGTTATAATTGCATTTTAATCATGAGTAGGTTGCTTCCATTCATGTTGTTACTGATTTGATTGAGTTTAACGAATAGATTGATGAATATAACATGAAAGTGATCAAAAATTGAACTATTAGTATGTATGAATGTAAATGATTTGTTCTGAATGTTTTGATGTGAACTACTTGATTAATACATGTTAAAAACCTGCATATACCCATGAGAAACTGAGGTGAGTAGTTATGACAAGTAGTAGATGAGTTTTGAATCAAAAGAACCAAGTTTGGGGTTTTGTATTGGCAATTGTTTTCGGGTGTGTAGTTGTGCAGGCCAAAAATTGCTTTGATGATTTTGTGGAATCTTGATTTAGATCTGAGTTGTTTGGCACTGAGGTTGTTTGGAAATAATATACTACAGATATATAATGGGTTTCTTGAGGTTTACTGATGCAAAAACACACTTACCAACACTTATATATACACACAGATATACTATTTGAAGAATTGTCAAAAGTTGATGTTTTTGAGAGTTTTCTATTGGATTTGATTTTTTTAACACTGAGACTAAATCTAAAAAGTATACTACTCCTATTTGAAGAGTTTTGATGCTATGACTGATATTTAAACACTTACATGAATATATATATATATATATATATACGTATAATCTGTTTTGGGAAGTTTTAATGAGAATTTGCTATTTTGCAATCATGATGAAGTTTTGATGTATTTTATATATGTTGTAAAAGTCATACTTTAGCATCTCAGGAAGTTTATCTTCGATTTCATGAAGTTTAATTGACGTGTCAGTCGAAACGTGCACAAAAACCCTGCATGGAAGTATAGCAGGTCACGGTCGACTGCACGGTCGACCGTCATACCCTTATTTAAGAATCCCTAATTGACAGTCGACTGCTCTGCTTTGAGCGGTCGACCGTCAATTGTTTTTTTTGGCAGTTTTGTTGAATTTCTTCGTTTCTTTTAAATGGTTATTTCCTCGATATTATAGATTATTGCTCTACTGTTTTATATGATGTTTTTACTACAGATTACAGTATTTTACAGAGAGTTATATTTTATTTATAATAGAATTTAAATTGTATTCTTATGACCTTATTAACTGAGTTATATGTGTTTTCAAAAGAATTGATGTTTTGTGATATTCTACAACTTCAAAATATGGTTTTTTATTATTTAATGGATTTAATATTTAATTTGAATTCTTGAATTTTATGAGTACATTATATAGATTGGGATTTTTGTTGATTTAAGAAGTTTTCTTCATATAATCGTTTTGATGATGGATTTGTGAGTTTTATTGAAAGTTCTGGTATTGATGGTTGAGTTGTGAATCTCTAGGAGTTGAGTGGGAGTCCTGTGAACCGGTAGATGAGATTTTGTGAATTTAGACCAGTGGGGTCTGGGGTTTGTTGTTGTGGAATTAAGTCCGACAGGATACACTAACTCTAGAAAAGGGGGATTTGTATTTTTTAATATATAATAACCAACTTAAGGACAGGCACTAGTGGAGATATGATGGAACTTGGGAAACGTAAGTATATGCTCTTAGGTTTAGGTCCAACGGATGCGTTTCAAGACTTGTGTGTTGTTATGTCTCAAGAGGACATTTGTATGTTCGCATGTCGAGGGTCTGCAGACCTATTCATGGAGCATGCAGGGTGAATTCGCGTGTTGAGGGTCGACGGGCCTATTCACAGGATGTATCGGTGTATCTGCACGTCGAGGGGGTGTATTCGCGTGTTGAGGGTTGGCGGGCCTATTCACGGGATGTATCGGTTTATCTGCACGTCGAGGGCCTCGCAAGCCTGTTCGTGGGGTACATAGAAGGGAGGTGATTCTCCGGTTTTTGAGCTATTCTTACATGATGCTTGCGTGTCGAGGGTTGTGATGCCTATTCGCGGAGTATTCTGGATCTTGTTTCCATCACAGTAGTAGGATTAGTTGCATAACAGGGGATCTAACCGTATAAAGTGGAGAACGTTAAGGGCTTGCACCGGACCTATGTAGTATGGAATGCATAGAATCCGACAAGTGTGCATTAGAGAGTCAGCATATAGCACTATGTTTTCTTGACTTGGTTTTATGCATGTTGTTTTCTGTTTTTCCTACACTTGATACTTAGTCTAGTTTCACTTGATGTTTTTATGTTTTATTTATTGTTATTTCATATTCGTTGTTATTATTGTTGATATATGTTGTTTATGACTTTATCCTTTATGCTTTATTTATGTTGCATTTCTTTTGATGTCACTCACACCGTTATGGCTGACCCCTGTAGTTTTAGAGGTCAGGGTTATCTCTAGTCTCATGTTTTCCAGGTAGGTGCTTATAGCATTGGGATCTAGATGCATGTGGTAGAATGATAATGTGGCTTATGTAAATTGTAAAAGAAGTGTTGTGATAGAAAAGATTGTAATTCGAGGTGTTTGTTTTTTCGCTGTGTTTTGTAAAGAATTGATATAATAAAAGTTGAAAAAATTATTGTGTTTTGGCTATATTTACTATTACAATTGAGGTAGATGCTGGAAATTGTGCCACGTATTTCTAAGATACTATATTGAAAATTCGGGGCGCTACAATTAGCACCTATTGGGCAGGTAGACGGAGTTATAGAGACAACCCAAAAGGTGAACTAACTTACTACAGAGACGAGCTCGACCTACTACGAGAAGAGTTCGTGATTTGGGTGTCGTATTCACCTGAGCGGGTGGGAAGATTACCATCGGTGTGCATGACCGGGTCGCATTTGTGGATGACTACGGCTCCACTCATCAACTTTGGTACAGTGGAGCATCCGCGGCCCGACAGAGTCCTTCGGCAATTCGATCTTCAATAGGTTGTACCCGAACTAAGCAAAGACCTATACAACTTTGAGTTACACGGTGTTAGGGGTACCGGTTGAATGGATACCCATGATCGGGTAGATTTCCACCGTGCTCATGTTGCAGATTGGAATGAGCGACGGTTTGAACACATAATTGATGAAGTATCCCTTTACGATGGCATGCAGCAAATAAAGTACATGGATTGGTACAAGATTATTACACGTTTGTACATCTCTTCGAATATAGAACTACCTGCTGGTATTCAACAACCAACTGAGGAGAGAGAGATTGAACCACCACCTGCATATTCTAGTTCACAACCCATGTTCCAACCGAAGGCGTCATCTGTACTTACATTGGTGAGTAAAATGATTAAATTTTATTGAAATTTTCTTATTTTTAAAATGATTAAATTTATTACAAACCGAACTGTGTTTAATATACTTGTTTTTGTGTTTTAGATTGATAATACATGGGACATGGCAATATAATGCGCGCGGGTACTCAAAAGTAATGCTGCCCAACCTATGAAAAAGTTCGCTCAGAAGATGCTCTCTTCATGTCGGGGCAATTTAGATGTTTTGTGAGAGGGTGAAGCTTTGAACCGTTATTTGGATAAAGAAGTATGTAAACAGCGACGTGAAAGTGTAAGGGGTAGGCTATCTGGCCCGGGGCAACAAAGCCAATATCAGGCTCCATCTCCACCTCAAGAAGAAGAGCAAGAAGAAGAGTATCAAGAAAGTGTTTTTGGAGACAGAAAAGAGGAGGGAGAAGAAGAAGAAATTGCACGGCGTCACCCTTAATCTGGCGACGACAAACTGCTCGGAAGAGGCGAGCACCACAAAGTTACACGCCCAGTGCTTGAGTGTTTCCCGAAACTGTTCTTTCCCTCATTAAATATTTTTTTGTTATTGATTGTAATTGATAGAACCTATTGTTGTTGTTGTTGTTTTTAATTTTCGTTGATTCTTAATTTAGTTGTTGTTGTTGTTGTTGTTGATTTTTCAGTTGTTACTGCTGTTTTTTGGTTGTTAATTGTAGATGTTGGTGGGATTTAAGTGTTAATGTGATGTTGTTGCTGGTGGGATTTATGTGTTAATGTGATGTTGTTGTGATGTTAATGGGATTGTGTATAGCAGTTTTTATGTGAATGTAGTGTAGCAGCTATAGCTGGTGTGTTAACATCTCATTATATATATATATATAT
Organism: Hemerocallis citrina; assembly: GCA_017893485.1. Taxonomy (NCBI): domain Eukaryota; kingdom Viridiplantae; phylum Streptophyta; class Magnoliopsida; order Asparagales; family Asphodelaceae; genus Hemerocallis; species Hemerocallis citrina. The sequence continues at coordinate 177,163,265 of CM030361.1, forward strand.
ATATATATATATATATATATATATATATATATATATATATATATATTTTAAGTACGGGGCTTAGTTTTGCAATCCAGTACCTATTGAAGTTCTTTGTTAATTTCGACAGGGGGATCCACCGTTTCCTTGCAAGAAGGGGCTTCGACAGGGGGATCCACTGTCTCCCCTGCTATTCACCATCGTCTCAGATGTTCTGAGGGGCATGCTAGAAAATCGCTGGAGGAATGGCTGGATAACGCCCGTGGCTAGCAGTCACTCTAACCAAGGGTGCACGATTCTCCAATATGCTGATGACACCCTACTCTTTGGTAACGGGAATAGGTCAGAGACAGTCTTCTTTAAAGGGACCCTCTACTGTTTTGAAGTATGGTCAGGTCTCAGGATTAATTTTCACAAAATTGATTTGATTCCAATTTCACTTTCCGATGTAGAGGCACAGGACCATGCGACCATTCTAAACTGTATGACAGATGAGTTCTCGATCAACTATTTAGGACTCCCACTCAAGCCAGGGAAGCTTACTAAGTCGAACTGGCTCCCTATCATAGACTGGGTGGAGGACAGGTTGTCGGGTTGGAAAGGAAAATCGCTTTTCCTCGGTGGCAGAGTAGTTCTCATCAACTCAGTGTTGTCTAATCTGCCCATTTATTACATGTCGTTTTTTGAGCTTCCTAAATGGATAATCCAAAGGATTGACCGAATCCGAAAAAGATTTCTTTGGAAAGGGGCAGACTCGAATAGGGGAGGATTCCACCTGATCAAATGGAGTATTGCTTGCATGATGAAGCATGGAGGGCTAGGCATCATCGACCTTAGAGATATGAACCTCACCCTTCTGGGAAAATGGTGGTGGAAGGTATTTCATCACAGCGAGGAAGGATGGAAGGATTTCATTCAACCATACCGTTGGAGAAAAGGTACGAGAAGTTTAGGCTTCCGAGTAGGGTCTAGAGTTTCTCGGTTCTGGAAAGGAATTACCAAAGCAACTGGACCGTTCAACTCAGCAGTTACCTCAACTATTGGTAATGGACGGTCCACCAGATTCTGGTGGGACAAATGGTGTGGTGCCCATACTCTCAAGGAAACCTTCTCAGAATTGTATGAGAAAACGAATCGACTAGTTATATCGGTGGCCGAGACTTGGAAGAGGGGCAATTGGAGACCGTCGTTCCAAGAAACTCTTACTCCAGAATTACACCAGCAACTGCTTGAATTGCAAGCACACATCACACGGACCGGTGCGAGGTGTGCTTAAGGCCCAGATTAGATGCGTTGGGAACTCGAGACCAAGGGAGCTTTTACGGTTAGATCTCTGTATCACCGAATTCACTATCGAGGATGCAGACCCAGCTGGGCCCAGGTGTTTTGGAAGGCAAAATCCTCCCTTAAAGTCAGGGTCTTCCTCTGGCTAGTGCTCAATAATGGAATCCTCACCAGAGAGAACATTGCCAAAAGACAACCCTAGTTAGCGACCAACTGTGGATTCTGCAACATGCATATGGAGAATTTGAATCACCTTTTTATTCACTGCTCAAGGAGTAAGGCAACCATGGTAGAGGTATTACGAGCCTTAGGGATTGGTGACTATCCCAGCGAATATGAGGACTTATGGATTGGCCCCAAATTTGCCTCGATTCACCACAAAATGAAGGATGCGTGGTACATTGCCATTGCGGCAACTACATGGGTGTTATGGCTAGACAGAAATAATTTCTATTTTCATGCTTCATGTTATAGTATTTCTGGTAACCTTACTCATATCATGCATCTTATCTCTTTTTGGGCTACAACTGCTGCCACAGGAGCGAGAGGGAGGATTGCCAGAGTCTTTTAGGTGGAAGAATTTGATGATGAGGAGGTAGAGTTTGGGCCGACACTGGACTGAGGGGTTGGCGCGCTCCATACTCATCAGAGTTTCATTAGCTGCAGTCTCCGCTAGTTGGTATTTTGTATCAACCTACTGTACTTTTGGTTGTATGATGTATGGATGATTAGACCCACCCCCCAAGGTTTTGTTGGGGGATTATGTTTTATTTTCTGCACTGTACTTTTGTATTCTCCCGGTACACCGGGGTTGTTTTATTAACTTCTTATTAATGAAACAGGGTGGCGTTATTCCACCTTTTCCCTCAAAAAAAAAAACATTTAACCCTTTACAAAAAAGAAGAACATATTTTATTTTCTGGTAGATATTTAATCAGTTAACCTTAAAGAGTGTATATTGTTCATTTAGGTGGCTAAAAATGTAAATTAATAAAATATAGAGACGATATAACTCATAAAAAATGAAAATTAATTTTTTTTTTTAAATTTTTTTTTAAAAAAAACGTGTATTCCCAAAAAATTTTGGTTAAGTCTGTGGTTGAAGAGAACCTAGTTTAATTTAAAATTATTTCAAATTTTAAACGTTGTGGCATCTTTGATTTCTGTGGTGAACATATCTATTGGCATCACATGTAACGTAATAAGCCGTCTTAATCAGTAATAATTTGAAAATTTTCACAATATGGTATATTCTATTCGGGTGATCCATATTTTATTCCCAACTTGTATTGTTTTCTATTGAAACACTCGATTAGAACTAGTTCCTATGTATTATCTAATAGATTCAATCGTTTATACTAACCCTACCATAACCCTAACCTTAACCTAGCCCTAACCCTAACCAAACCTGTGGTTGAAATATTATGGGTTAGGGCAGTATGATTGGGGTTAGGTGTTAAGATGAATAGGTATACACATTCCAAAAGAATTTACATTTTAGGGTTTAAAAAAAAGGTTTTTACAAAATTTTAAAACATAAATTATTTACTGGTACTTATTTAAGCATTTAACCTTAACGATTGTATATTGTTCATTTAGGTGGCTAAAATAGGAAATTAATAAAATATAGAGACGATATACAAGCATATGAATGTCTTTTGTGTAGAGTTCGACAGACACTATTCGTAAAGAGTGGAGAGACAGTTGTAAAAAGCATAATTTTTTTTCCAATTTAATCAGATAACCTAGGCCGTTGTTGGAGACAACGGCCAAGGTAGTAACCAAAAAAATGGGACTATTTATGAGTCGTTGCTCCTTAATGCTTGGCCAAGACAGAGAACAACTCAAAATAATCCAAATTTTTTCACATAACTAAGGCCGCCCTAGTTAATTTTTTTTTGGATTATTTATGAGTTATTGCTCCTTTTCGCTTCGCCAGAGACAGCGAGCAACTCAAAAAATTCCAAATTTTTCCATATAACTTAGGTGATTGTTGGAGACAACGGCCTTAGTTTAAAAAAAGAAATTGGACTCATAACCTTAGTTTGTTGCTTCTTTTGGCTTTGCCAAGATAGTGAGAGACTCAAAAAATACAAAATTCTCATATAACTTAGTTTTAACAAAATATTTGAATTTTTGATGAATTGTTGCTCCTTTTGGCTGACCCAAGACAGAGAGCAATAAAAAAAACAAAATTGACATATAACTTAGGTTCTAAGAGCTTGAGTTACGAGCTTAGTACTGGATTGTTGAAATCAACAAAGAACTTCAGTAGGTACTGGATTGTCGAAATTAAGCCCCTTCTTGCAGGGGAGACAGTGGATCTCCCTGTCGAAGCCCCTTCTTGCAAGGAAACGGTGGACCCGGCCGCCCATTAACAGAGATTGCCGTTTTACTAGTGTATAAACATAGTTTGATCCACCTAATCCATTTATCCCCGAAGCCTCTCCTTCTGAGAGCTTCCAGCAAGCACTCCCAGTCAACGGAGTCATATGCTTTCTCGAAGTCAAGTTTGAGGAGGAAATTCTTAGATTGGCCCGTATGGCAGTGGTGGATGACCTGTTCTGCAGTAGCCACACAGTCCAGGATACATCTGCCCTTGATGAAACCAGCCTGTGTTTTGGAAATTAAACTGTCCATTAAGCTTCCCAGGTGGATGGCCAGGACCTTTGTGATGATCTTAGCCGAGCAGTTTATGAGGCTGATCGGTCTAAAATCCCCCACCCTTGAAGATTCCACCCTCTTAGGGATCAGCACAACTTTCGCAAAGTTGAACATGCCCAATCTGAGATTGTTATGGAAGAATTCATCCATCAACGCCATAATGTCCCCTTTTATTTCCTCCCAGAACACCTTGTAGAACAACATTGGGAATCTGTCCGGCCCAGGCAACTTGTCTACTCCCATTTGTTTGATGGCATTTTCCACTTCCATTTCCGAGAAAAGAGTTTCCAAGTTAGAAAGTGATTGCGCTGACTCATTCTGACAGCCCTGCCAGAAGTCTTCCCTGAGCGGGACCCTGAAATTATTCTTCTTCCCAACGAAGCCTTTGTAGTAATCTTGAAAGGTTTTGGAAATCACAGTTTCATCTTGCGAGGTTCCCATAACCATTTGTAGTGACAAGATTAGGTTGGACCTACGTCTTGCACTTGCCACTCGGTGGAAGTAGGCCGTGTTCGTGTCTCCCTCTTTGAGCCAAGAAAGCCTCGACCTTTGCTGCCATTTGTTCTCTTCCAGCTTATAAAGATTGACGATATTTTCTCGGAGGTTTAGCAGCCGGTTTCTTTCATCTTGTGGCAGGACTCTCGTTTCCTCCAGTCTTTCTAGCTCATCAATGCCTTCCAGAAAGGAGTCTTTTGCACGCCAGATGGTCGAAAATCTAGACCGGTTCCACCTACGCAGCCGCTTTCTCAATCTGCGAACTTTTTCACACCATCGGGATGCTGCATCCGTACCAGTGGTTGGAAGCGCCCAGTTTTCTATTACCATGTGGTGAAATTCTTGGATTTCCAGCCATGCCTTCTCAAATCTGAACCTCCTTGGTCTTTGAGATCCCTATACCCCGACATCAAGTAGGACCGGGGTGTGATCTGACGTCGGCCTACGGATAGATTTAGCACTTGCTAATGGGAATTTAGCCTCCCAATCCATCGACACAAGAATTCTATCCAATTTGGCTATAATCGGGGTTGCTTGCATGTTGGACCATGTAAATAGTCTGTCATTGATAGGGATATCGATTAGTTCTAGTTCCGCGATCACCTTATTGAACTCTTCTCTGTGCCTGTCGCTGGATCCTCTTTCCTTGTGCTCAAAAGCAAATCTGGTGATATTGAAGTCCCCCCCGACTATCCACGCTCCCAGGCCATCGTTGTCGAATACCGAAAAGTTCTTGCCAAAAGGCTTCACGATCTGCAGCCACATTCGGCCCATAGACGACAATGATAGTCTGCATCCAATTATCAGATCGTTGCTTTAGCCGGATATTCAGGGAAAACGTTCCGCAGTGCTCCTCAGAGCTGGTGAAGATATCCGGGTTGAACCCAATAGCAATCCCCCCTGATGCCCCTGCAGACGGGTGCAGCACCCATTCCTTGATCCTGCTGCCCCCAACTCTTTTGAGTTTAAACCCACTCGCTAGTTTGGTCTCCTGTAACCCAACTACATCCGCCTTGAAGCTTTTAATAACGTCCCTAACCACATCTTTCTTCCCCTATCCCCCAGCCCCCTAACATTCCAGAATAGTGTATTCATTGGGTGACTGTGTTAAGGTTAATCGTGGGTGTGGGGCGGGTGTCTTCCTCCCCAGCCTCCATCGAATCAGAAATAAACCGTATGTCTATCTAAGAGTTCGTCTTAGCCCAATTAGTTTCCCACCCCCTAATTTTGTTGAGCAGAAGAGCATTACGCTCTCTGTCACAAACTTCTAAACCACAGGTATGAGCTAGGAATTTTTTTTTGAATCTGACATGAAATTTAAAACAGAAGCTAAAAAACTTCTCGTACCTCCATCATCGAATTTTGCTGCTTTGGCTGCCGCAGGCAACCTCCAGGTAGTCATCTAGGGACTCCGCATGAGCCCTCTTAGGCGACCACTGTACCCTGAATCCAGCTGTTCTACTAGGCGCTCTGCGACCCAAGTCAGGTGCTAATTCTGGGAAGGTGGATAATACCATCTCTGGTGAGATCTCACATTGAGTAGCAGCTACAAACTCAAGATCCTCTGACTCCTCGTCCATAAATGAGAATTCTTCGTCTAAATTTAAGTGCTCTGCTAAGTCCTCATCACTATCTGCCTACTGAGTATCCAGTTGTAAAGGAATCTCTCTCGTCACGGACTCCTCAATGAGCTCGCTAATTGTTGACGCTTCTGCCAGAATAGCAGTGCTTCCTGTCGCGGACCCCTCAATGGGCCCACTACACATCTGTAGTTGTTCTTGATCGTGTTTGGGCCCCTCTTTGGGCCCACTAGAACATATAAATACCCCCCTTCGATTCTCCGCTTCACCGCCAGATCCGTTTACGCCTTCTATTCCTCCGTGGAGGAACAGACCCTCCTCATCAAAACTCCTGCCTTTCATTGCTTTCTTCATTGCTACGCGTGCTCTGGGCGACTCCTCGTTCCTGTTGCCACCTCCACGTGGCACTAGCTGACTGGTGGGCTCTGTGGTCGATGGCGTTATTAACAAGGCCTTATTTCCCTTCTTCTCACTGTAGTGTTCACCTGCTCCCTTCTCTTTCACTTTCCTCCCTTCTTCTCCGCTGCCATTACCAGTTCTCTTACATCTCTGAGCTTGTTCTTTTCCCAGATCAAGAACCCCATCTCTCGCTCTCCTTTTGGGTGAGAGCTCTGTTAGAAGTGCTTTCGAGCTTCGTCTTCTTCCCCATAATGGAAGTCTACTCTGTCGACTTTCTACCCACTGCTACCCACTCTTACCCTTTTTGGAGACTGCTGTGCATGTCTTGTATGTTGTTTGGTGGGTCACTTTTGCTCTTTTTCGCTTTAGCGCGACCAGCTTCCACTCCCTTCTCCCCTCTGGTCTCTTTCCCACCAAATCCCATGTGACGACTGCCACTTTGAGCTTTGCCTCGGTCCTCCTATTGCAGGTTACTTTTCTGCACAGCGAGACCTTTCAAATCTGGCCTATTGCTCTGAACCACCGTTGGATCTGATGATGTAAAAGCCCCTGGGAGTCTTGGGTCGTTGGATCTGATGGTCGTGGCTCTTCCTTGACCATCTTTGAGATTAGTGCAACTCCCTGGTTCTGATCCTTCCAGCGCGCATCCTTGGCCTCGCTTCTGCCCTTTCGCCGCTTTGATGAGCTCTCGGTGAGCCCTTTCCACTTCGTGTGCTCCATCAATGGTGAGATCCCACTGTGGCACCACCACTTGCCTGTATGATCTGTTATCTCTGAGCGACGATGCAGGAGTAGGGGAGATGATGGGCGGCTGCTCTGATTCTGGTTCCACTCGCTTATCAAGGATGAACCGAACGAGATATGAGACTTCAAAAGAGAAGATTTTGGCGAAGCGAGGCATCAGCACTATGTCGGTGCTCCTTATGAGCATCCTAGCCGAGACTATCTCTGATCTTCGCACCGTATTCTCGTCAATCTCTACTATAGACCCAAACTTGGCGACAATTTCTTGGAGAGCCTCCCTCTTCCAAAAGTGAAGTGGAACATTATGGATCTAAATCCAGTACAAGTCCTCTTGAGGGAGCTCTGCTCCGAAGCTAGGCGTCCATGCAATGAATTCGACTATAAACTGGCCGAAGTCGATATTCCCCAACCCAATGACATCAGTAACCTTCGCCGGCGATGGGAAAGAGACTAAGAACTGTAAGTGGCACAATTTCTTTGCTACCTAGTCTCTATGTGCTTTCATTGGCCATTTTTCATTGAGGGCTTGGAGGAGATGCACTTCCGAAGGGCTCCCCGCTGTAACTTTGGTGATTGCACACCATTCCCGAAGCCATTTCTCCTCGTTCTTGATCGTCTCTAAGCTCTTTGCGAGTCGAATGAAAGTGGGGTTATCTAGTAACCTGCCTCGGCTCATCGGTCTTTCGTCGTCGGTGTGAGTCTCAACCACGTTGGTACAAACATAAGACAGATGCCCCCACTTCATACACTTTAGACAGCGAACCTCTTTAGTGCATTCGCTCCTGTAGTGGCCCAAGTCGCCACAGTTGAAGCACGGTACAGGCTTCTGTCTCCCCCTCCTTTGCTTCTTTTTGTGTTGGTGTTGTTCGATTTGTTGGTTGGGTGAAATGCTCTGTCTTTTGCTTCTTTTTTCGAGAACTTGTATCCACGGTTCCCCCCGTTCCCCCTCTCTCGAGTTCTCCACCGCTGTAATCCCTTCTTGCAGTGCCCTCTCATGGGCTCTCCGATGCTAGATTTAAGCGTGGAGTTCTCGTGGGGTGGTGGGTTGGGGTAGTGGTGAGTATTTGGTTGGGGGGCTTGGACGGAGAGACACGAATAGGTGATTAGCATGCTCTGTGGTTGTTGTGCTTGGAAGAGCCTGCACCCTTGGGGTGTTGGTCTGAGACTTTGTGTTGCAAGTGTGGCTTGTATTGGGATGGTGGGTGAAACTGAGGGCGATGATCATGATTGTATGCCCTATGGGGACGCTGGCCTGAAGGGGAGGTTCTCTTACGCCCGCCGTGGCCGGTAGGAGGACCCCCTCTTGGGCCCTTCCCCCGTGGGACTCCTCTTCTTGGCGATGATGCCTATAGCCCCTGGGAGCCTCTTCTCCATGGCGATGATGACTCCATCTCCTCTCCTCATGATGCTGATGCGCACTACGGTGTGCACGTGTCGGAGAGTGAGTGCATCTGAGCCCCTGAGCAACTCTCTCGTCAGGGGAGTTGGCCGGGCGTAGCGAGGAAGACGGGATAGCTGTAGGTGGAGCAACTGTAGTAGGGGGAGGGGAATGGTTGGGTATTGAGATCACTGATGGAGGTGGTTGAGGATGCTGAAGTGGCGAATGCACAAATGTTGTTTCAGGTGGTGGTGGTGCCAGTGAGGTTGTTTCAGGCGGTGGTTGTGCCGATGGGTGACGGACCTTCTCATTAGGCCCGCACCCACTGAGTTCTATCTCTGATAGCATGGGGAAGGCATATTAGTAGTAGGATGATGGGGCAGGAGGTTGGGAACTTGCTAGCTAGTATGCGGTGTGATGCTGGGTGACAGTGGGTTGGGGGGAGAGTATGCAGTGTTCATCGCTATCGGAAAAGGTAGAGAGATGGGTTGAAGGAGGTTTCGGAGAAGAAGTTCAGCAGCATCGGAGGGGAAGGGGAGGGGTAGGAGAGGTTAGGTAGGAGCTAAGGCATGATAGTGTACGGCTTCGCGTTCATTATTAGCAATGATGTTGTGTTCTATCTTTTAAAGGGTTAAATGTTTTGGTAGGGTTTAGGGTAAGGTTACGCATATGGTTATAGCAGAGATACGGGATAGTGAAGGGTTATCAGTAGGGTTATGGTAGAGAACCCTAGAATTTTTTATTTTATTTTTTAGTCCAAGTAAAAAAAAAAGAAAAAAAAATGCAAGGTCGTTGCCTCCAACAACGGCCTACGTACAGGAGGGTTATGCGAGGGTTAGGGTAGCGGTTGTGTAAGGTTGTGGACTTAAAATTTTTTTTAAAAAAAACGTGTATTCCCAAATTTTTGTAAAAAAAAAATGGCAAGGCCGTTGTATACAACAACGACCTACATACGAGAGGGTTATGCGGCGGTTAGGGTTAGCGATTGTGTAGGGTTGTGAATTTTTATAAAAAAAAATTATTTTATTTTATTTTTATAAATATAAAAAAGAACGTGTATTCCTAAATTTTTTGTGGTGAATTCTGTGGTAGAATAGAACCTAGTTTAATTTAAAATTATTTCAAATTTTAAATTTTGTGACATCTTTGATTTCTGTGGTGAACAGATCTATTGACATCACATATAACGTAATAAACCGTCTTAATCAGTAATAATTTGAAAATTTTCTTAATATGGTATATTCTATTCATGTGATCCATATGTATTATCTAATAGATTCAATCATTTATACTAACCCTAACCTTAACCTAACCCTAACCCTAACCAAACCCGTGGTTGAAATATTATGGGTTATGGCGGTATGATTAGGGGCTAGGTGTTAAGCTGAATAGGTATGCAAATTCCAAAAGAAATTACATTTTAGGGTTAAAAAAATATTAAAAATGGGTTTTTACAAAATTTTAAAACATAAATGATTTTTTGGTACTTATTTAAGCATTTAAACTTAACGATTGTATATTGTTCATTTAGGTGGCTAAAAATAAAAAATAATAAAATATAGAGACGATATACAAGCATATGAATGTCTTTGGTGTAGAGTTCGAGAGATACTGTTCGTAAAGAGTGGAGAGACAGTTGTAAAAAGCATAATTTTTTTTTCTTCATTTTAATCACATCACCTAGGTCGTTGTTGGAGACAACAGCCAATGTAGTAACCAAAAAAAGGAATTATTTATGAGTTGCTGCTCCTTTTCGCTTTGCCAAGACAGAGAACAACTCAAAAAATCCAATTTTTTCCATATAACTTAGGCCGTTGTTGGAGACAACGACCTTAGTTTAAAAAAAAATATTTGGATTTTTTATGAATTTGTTGCTTCTTTTGACTTGGCCAAGACAGAGAGGGACTCAAAAAATCCTAACTTAGGCCGTTGTTGGAGACAACGGCCTAAGTTAAAAAAAAACTTGGAATTTTTATTAGTTTGTTGCTTCTTTCGACTTGGCCAAGACAGAGAGGGACTCAAAAAAATCCCAATTTTTTCATATAACTTAAGTCGTTGTTAGAGACAATGGCCTAGGTATTAAAAAAATGTTGTGTTTTTTATGAGTTTGTTGCTTGGCTTGCCCAAGACAAAGAGGGATTCAAAAAAATCCAATTTTTTTCATATAACTTAGGCCGTTGTCTCCAACAACGGCCTAAGTTATAAAAAAAAACACTTGGATTCTTTTTAGTTTGTTGCTTCTTTTGACTTGGCTAAGACAGCGAGGGACTCAAAAAATTCAATTTTTTCATATAACTTAAGCCGTTGTTGGAGACAACGGCCTAGGTATTAAAAAAAAGTTGGATTTTTTATGAGTATTGCTTCTTTTGGCTTGGCCAAGACAGAGAGGGGCTAAAAAAAATTCAAATTTTTTCATATAACTTAGGAACAACGGCCTATGTTAAAAAAAACTTGGATTTTTTTAGCTTGTTGCTTCTTTTGACTTGGCTAAGACAGAGAGGGACCCAAAAAAATCCAAATTTTTTCATATAACTTAAGCCGTTGTTGCCGACAACGGCATAGGTATTAAAAAACAGTTGTGATTTTTATGAGTTTGTTGCTTCTTTTGGCTTGGCCAAGACAGAGAGGGACTAAAAAAAATCCAAATTTTTTCATTTAACTTAGTCCGTTGTTGGAGACAACGGCCTAAGTTATAAAAAAAACTTGGATTTTTTTTGTTTGTTGCTTCTTTTGACTTTTTTTGGAGAGTTGCTTCTTGTTGGAGAAGACTATTTTTAAAAGTGTGAGAAGAGGGAGAGATTGAGTGAGAAGCAACGAGCAAGCGAGAGATAGGGTTTTCAAATCGAGAGAGACAGAGACAGAGCTAGGGTTTGGGGATGGGTTTCACGAGCTCCAGAGAAAGAGAGAGAGAGTTGTCGACGAAGTGAGAGAGATGGAGATCTGAGTACGTACAAGTGTTTGGAAAAATACCTGTACATACCTAGGCCGTTGTTGGGAACAACGTCCTAGGTTAATTTTTTTTGAGAAAAAACAACTTCCAACAACGGCCTAAGAGTTTTTTTGGAAAAAAAAAGTTCACGCCAAATAACGCTAAGTCTGAAGCATTTTTGGCGTGAACTACCCAAAATGGCCCTCCCAATCTGAGCGGCAGCGATCTGAGCCGTTGATCACGATCAAGTGCGATCCAACGGCTCAAACTGCTGTTTTCCAACCTGGTGAAAACAAACCCATTTTCAATAAAGCATTTCCTCTCTCTCTCTCTCTCTCTCTCTCTCTCTCTCTATATATATATATATATATATATATATATATATATATATATATATATTCAACTCACTGCCCCTCTCTCTCTTCCCTCTCTCTCTCTCTCTCTCTCTCTTATATAAATATTCATTCATTCATACATCACCTCCATCTTACTACACTTTTCATCATCTTCATCTTCTTCTACTTTTCCCCATCCCGACCACCTCGACCACCTCCATTCACCCCCGAATCTTTCACCATAATCCCGACCACCACTTCAAGTCTACACCACCACCAAGCCACCACTTTCTCCACCACCAAAGCTATCACCAGCACCAGCACCACCCCATCATCTTCTTCACCCCACACCCTCCACCATCCTGACGATCCCCCAAGCTTAGCCAACCAAACAACCAAGCTCCGACTCCACTTCGACGACACCTTGAAGTGCCACCTCCACCTCCTCATCACTATCAGCTCCTACACCCACTGCCTCCTCACCGAGCGCCCCGGAGCTCCTCCCTCTCCTCCCCGCTGTCTCACCACCCGACCACCTAAGCACCTCCACCTCCACCATCACTGCCACCCTTGTCTCCTTCATCCCTTCACCACCGAAGCACCCCCGAGCTCCACCTCCTCCACTTCCTCACACCACCTTTGAACACCATCGACCAGCACCTCACCTCACAAACTCGATCACCTATTGCCATCTCCTCCTGAAACCACCACCACCCACAGCCATCACAACCACCTCCAAACCCCTGAGCCCCTACAACCAGCTTTCCCTACTGATCCACCATCTCCACCTCCAACCAACCTCCGACTCCCTCTTCTTCATCCTCCACCCGAACAAGCTCCACCTCCTATACTCGTCGCCATCCTCCTCACCACTGTCTCCTCCACCTCACAACCCGAGCGTCCCTCAACCCGAGCACCTTCCAAAAACCCAAGTTTGCTCTCTGTCTTCATCCCGAAGCTCTCCCAAACTCCAACAACTTCAACTCCCTCTCTCTCTCTATCTCTCTCCCTCTTATATATATATATATATATATATATATATATATATATATATATATATAGTTCCCTACCATTGTGCACTAGGCCACCGTGTGCACTCGTGTGCACTCGGCCTTCTCGCCTTCGTATTGACGATCCGAACCGTTCACATTGATCTACACATCTTAATTAGTCTAAATATGTAAAATCAATTAATTTGAAATTCATTTGCCCATCCATCATGTGATTATAAAAAACAACGATTTTCAACTATACAATTTTTTAACACTTCTATGGATGGGCAAATGAATTTCAAATGATTTGATTTTAAATATTCAGACTAATTTAGATGTGTATATCAATGTGAACAGTTCGGCTTGTCAATACGAAGGCGGGAAGGCCAAGTGCACACAGCAGCCTAGTGCACAACGGAAGGGGAACTCTCTCTCTATATATATAGAGCAATGTTCGATTGAAAACGGGTTTGTTTTCAACCGAGTGTGAAAAAAGCGATCTGAGCTGTTGGGTCGCTCTTGATCGTGATCAACGGCTCAGATCCAGCCTGCCCACCCATCTCACTTATGTGGCACAAGGGTAATTTGGGAATTTCGTCCTAAATAACTCTTCGCCTCATTCGATCTAAAATGTTGAATGAACCTAGGTCATTGTTATAAAAATTTGAATGAACTTAGGCCGTTGTTTGAAACAATGGCCTATTATAACCTAGGCAGTTGTTCCTAACAATGGCCTAGGTTATAAAATTTCGTTATTTCAAACAACCTAGGCCGTTGTTCCAATGAACTTAAGCCGTTGTTTGAAACAAAGGCCTAGGATCATTCAATGGGCGGGTCTCGATCACGACCGTTGGATCTTGATCGAACTGATCCAACGAACTAGCGGGTCTGTTTTCACGAGTCTATGAAAACAGACCCGTTTTCAACCGAGCATTGCTATATATATGTTGCTACTTATTTTTGTGTGGGAGCAATCAGATGATGTGGATTCTTTAGAGGAACAATCAGGAATTTGACCTTTTGACCTTTAGCGGTATTGACTGGCTTTGACTTGATGACCTGACTCGTTTGCTCTGTAGGATTCAATTTGTGTGGTGACGATCGCCTTTGCTTAACCTGCAAAATCCCTAAAACACCGGGGTTGATCTCGACAGGCCCTCTGATGCTCATGTCAGTAATCAAGAAGATTATGGAAGAGTTTTTTGGAGAAAATACCGATTACCTGTTTCTGATGGAGGTAGGGGGTATTTATAGTCACCTTTGGAAATAGTTTAAAGATAATCATTTACCTCTAATCCCTGGTGTTTTTGGATAAGAAATTGGGTTTGAATTCCTTCATGATAGCCGTCTCTTAGGGATAATTATGAATTTAAATAACTCTTTAAATGATCTGGGTTTATTTATAATGGGATGTCATCAAAACCCAGTAATACAGATTCGTTTTGGGTTATTGGACCTTGGAAAAAGACCCAATTCCCGTTTGCATACCTGTTTATAACAAAAATTACCATTTTACCCCTGAGAGCTTTAAGATTTGTACCCGATTTGAACAATCATGATTTAGTTATATTTAGCCATATCAATATATATATATATATAATTATACACATACATACAACTCCACTTGCTACACGTAGTGTTGTAGTCGTCATTCGTGTTGCTATCTTCACGTATCTCGAGCGTAGAGTCCATCAAATTCGGAAACGAATATGTGGGTGTTTCTCAACATTCTAATTTATTTTAGTAATAGCATTTTCGAGTATATATGTAGGTGTGGGTGTTCTCCAACTTCTAAATTTTTGTGTGTTAGTAGCATCCTATATAATATATATATAAATTGAGTATTCATGCTTAGATTATGTATGGATTGTTGTTCGATTATGTGTGTTAATTGTTTGTGTGAGATTATGATATGATTAACTAAGAAATGTTTATATAGTTCCTGTCATAAAATTTGATCTCACTTTAGAAAATTATTTCTCTTTAACTAGATGGAATATAAGGCTGTAATTTTTAAATGTGTGTCCTATATGTGTCTATAACATTGCCTCAAAATTTCATCACACATTACGGGTTTAGAAAGGAAACATAACTTATTTTATATTTCTGGCTGAATATCATACTTACTTTCAAAAATCTTTTCTCTTCAAATATGTAATTGGAAGCTGAACTTTTTATAATTGAATCTAGTATATGTCTACTATATGTTCACAAAATTTCATGAGTTTGGATATCGTTTAGTATTTTTAATAAATTCTAACTTAGATCTGATTGACAGTTTTGCCTAGTTTCAAGATATTTGTACACCTTTCGGTGTTTGATCATTTTAAACCATTATATGTAGTATTTTGAAGAAACTCTGAACTAAAAATTTGAAGTAGATTCATTTATCTTTCTTTCAAGTCTAAGAAGTCTAATTTCCAAGGAGAGTGGAATTTTATCTGATTTCTACAAGTAGCAAGAGCTGCAATTTATGGATTTTGAACCTATTGATTTGCAAATGGATTTAGATAGATTTATTGTGGTTAAATCTAAATATTCTTAACTATGATGTTGTAGTAGACTCATTTACATTTCATATGAAACTAAGAAGTCAATTTTATAATAAGTATTGGAATTTATATGATTTTTGCAAGACCATTGTGTTTCTATCCAAAGATAGTTGAATTTTCAAACAATGGATTCTATTTTCGGGACCAAGGACACGCCCGGTAAATCCACGTGTGTGGAGTAGGGGTAGACTGGTAAGATTCGTGAACATAGAAAGTTTTACGAATATTTGAAATGTGTGGACTCTAGAGGCTGAGCAAGATCTAGGTTACCAGCAAGTTATGACTTATTAAAATTTAAGAAATTTCCAGTGTGGGTTAATGTTCTCGGCGTGTTGATTTAAGTTAGGTAGGGTAAGCTAGCTTTAGGGAATATAAATTATGCTTGAATATAAGGATAGACACAAGTTGGGAGATGTGGTGAGGTAAGAGCAAATATGAGTATGAGAACTCCAGAATTATCTGCGATGTGAGACATTTCCCAAAATTATTGGAGTGGGGGTGAAATAACTCCAGAATTATTTACAGTTATGGAACGATCTCAAGAATTATCAGGATTGGAGAAGCACTCATGAGATGTTCATGTGATGAGGATTCCAAGATTATCTGCGATGTGAGGCATTCTCCAAATATTCTCGGATTGAGGTGAAATATCTCTAGGAGTATCCGAGGAAAGGGACTAATCTCAAGAATTACCAGGGTGGGAACCAATATTTGCAATACTTCTAAATCTTGAAATTCGTCACAGTTGTATGTTTGCATAACGAGGGATCGAACCCTATAATGAAGAGAACGTTAAGGGCTTGCCCTCGGACCTATGTTGTATGGGCGACATAGAATCCGAACAAATGTGCATTAGAATTGCATTGTTCGCATTATTGTTTGCATTAATAATTAGATTCATAACATACACCGACATGTTTAGGATAGTCACATTTCACATTTTGTTTCTGCATTCAAGTTTGTGATTGTAAAGTTGAAGATCACTTTGTTATAGCATTGCGTCAGTTGTATTTAACTGATGTGCCCGCAGTTCTCAAGTGTTACAGGGCTATGATTAGCGAGTAGCGTGGATGCGAGCTTATGACGTGTGCTGTTACGGGCTATAGGATTGGTAATGATACAAGTTGTATTTTTATATGTATTTTTTGCTACGTATTGTAAAGAACTTTGTTGTAATGAGAAAGCTTAAAATTTTCTGTATTTTTGTATGGAAGAAAGATTCTAGATGTGCTACGAATTTCCTGTATATGGAATTCGGGGCATCAGGATCCTCATCACCGACCGTTTCATGCTCACGCCTGTCACCAAATCACTCGAGGGTGGATCCGCACCTCTGACATCCAAAGGTACCTTTACAGAAGTCGGAGGGGTCCTAGGAGGCCCCGGCACTAAGGAGAGGCCACTAAGATTGTAACACTATGTAAAATTGAGCAAAGACAAGTTTTTCCTCGTGTGTTACGCACATATATTTTGTACCGTTACGAGTAAATTCGTAACATATTTTTATATAAATGTCATACGTATCTTATATTTTGATTAATTATATGTTCTTCTTTTTCTCAAAACTTGTTTCAATCCTATTTTGAACCAACTCAAACATTTATTTTAATCTTTATATTTTACGTATATTACACGTGCTTTCAAAACACGTGTCAATTAGGTATATTTTCCGTTAAGCGGAATATCCGTAAAAATATTAAATATACATGTTTTGTATTTTGACTGTTTTCCGTTTTCTCAAATAAATTTATATATTTTTACACGTGCATTGCACGTAAAATTTTGTATGCATTGTTGTCTCTAAAATTTTCTAAGAAAGAATGTACACTTTTCTTCTCCCTTAATTTATTACACTTTGTATTATTTATTTCTTTTTTTATAAAAACTCATGGGCCTAAAATTGCTTTTAAAATCCACAAAAATTATTTAAATGAAAAGCCTACACTACTTGTCATGTATAATACCCCCACACACATTTTTATTCAATAGAAATAAATAATTAAACTTTGTGAGTGTACACAAAGCACGTGCATGTGCACACGTACAATGTGCACACCCCAAAGAATAAGCGGGCTGTTCTTAGGGAGTGGAGAGAGAGAGTGGAGTAGTGGAGTATTAGTGGGTGATTAGTTATATTAACAACTCTAAATTAAATCTACTAATACCCTACACCTAAACCATTCTAAACACAACAAAAAGATAATAAAAAAGAATCAAAAGAATAGTCAGAGCTTTGGAAGTTGGCTGCTGTTGAATTTCAGTGGAGTGTTCTTGTCACACCCCGCTTCCCAAAAAGAAAATACGGAATACGGATACGTGACTAAGTCTAGCGAATGGCTTGCACCATTCATAAGCTGTCAGGATCTTTACAACAAGCACAAGTATAAACAAAAGATATACAAGAGATATAGTCAACCACGCATGCATAACTGAATCAATATAGTCAACAAGATTACTTGAAAAGAAATAAGAATACTGAATTTCATATATTCATGTCTGGAACAAAACACAAGTCTGGGACACAAAGCCTAATACAAAATAATCCATATAACCAAGTACAATTATTCAAGATAAGAAACAAGAAATAAATAGATATAGTAAGAGCTCCAGCCAACTAGAATCTCAGATCACCTACTCCATCGCGCAGCTGATAACCATAATCTACAATTTAACAAATTGCAGAAAAAAGAAAGAGAAAAAAATGCTCGTCAATGCAAGTTACGGGCCATTTGTAGTGCAGGAAATAAGTACAGGAAAGATAAATAAGAATAGAGTAAAAGAGGAAGCAACATAGCATGGAATAGACATGGAAACAAAATAGATCAACTAACATGAGTCAGGAAATGAGATCAAGTAACATGGTATACTAACAGGGTACAGGTAACACGTAACAGATGTCAAGTATCATGCAAGCAGGTTAACAGGTAACAGGTGTCAAGTAGCATGTACAGGTAATCATGTAACAGGTAAGCATGTAACAAGTATTATGTCATGTCAAGTCTTGTATTTATTTCTATCTAGGTAGCACTTCGTGGGTCCCAGGTTTTTACCACATGGTTGCTACTTACATGCAAATTACGTTTAGGCCTAGTTGTGGGTTTCTATAGGACCGTGTACTCAGGCATCATGTAACAGGTAACAGACACGAATCACGTAGTCGTGAAATTGCGGCAACATGAATATGTATGAATAATGTAGTCACGAAACATGGCAACATATAGTAATAACATACATGAATCATGTAATCAAGAAACATGGCAACATATTGTAATAACAGACATGAATCATGTAATCATGAAACATGGTATCAAGTAATGGGAAACACGGGGCCCCTTCTGAGTACACATACCTATATTGTCCACTACTGAGGTCTTTTCCTTAACCCCTGCTTGGTTACTTGTTATTATTATCAAACAGGCACGTACGTGTACAAAACATGGCAAGAATAACATGGCATGAACAAGTAACAGGTTCAGGTTGAAAGATAAACATGTACAGATGGAAGACAACTCATAAAAGATTAGGACAACGAAAATTCTAATTCAGGACAGCAAGACAGTACTGCACCAAATCTGGGATTTCTGTTGCCACAAATATGCAAACCTGGATCCGTCAGAAAATCTGGAAAATAGACTTTCGGCCAAATCTAACAAATATATGTAAGTCATATGGTATTTCCTAAAAACAGGACTAAAAACATAATTGTACCCAGAAAACATGTTCAGCCAGAAATTAGAAGTTTGTATTCATAAACAGAAAAACGGCATAAAAACATACTGATTAAATCCAAGAAAAATATGGGGTATTCCCTAGTATGTTTAGTATCAGAAAATAAAGTTTCATAATTTTCCAACACAGATAGTTTAGTCAAATAAAATCAAAAGACAGCAGATGTAGTAATTTTGTAAATCTGAAATCATAAACACAGCAATACTAAAACAGCAATAAATTACAAAATACAAATCGAAATCCAGATCCGTCAAAAGGGTGATAAAATAGATATAATAGGTTACATTTCATATTCACAAAGTTTTTATAAACAGCAAGTAGAAACAGGTTGAAATTAAGGTTCTTTACTGAACAATATGAAAATTCTGCAAGTATAGTAGTTGTTTGGAAGCATAGAATAGTTTATAAAGTCCTCAGTTAATTCCACAAAAATTAAGGGTTAATCCCAATCATGTTTGGTTGTACTCAGCAAAATATTGGATCAAAATATTATCTTTAACATCAGTATAAAAATAAATAACCATACAGAATTCATATAAAACAGAAGTTGGAATTTCTCTACACCTCTGTAGTAAAATAGCCATAACTCGTAACTCACAAATCGAAAATGAGATATATCAGAAATTTTGGAAAGCAGACAGAATTCTCTATAATTCATATTCACAAATAATTTTCATATACTGACCTTAATAGGGTCTAAAATACTGAACAAAAACTGAGTCACAAAAAACAGAAATATTCTTTATGCATAAAATCAACTACTTCATATGTAACACCAAATCATAACAAAACACGAAATATAGTATACTAGATGTCCAAAAAATATGGTATAGAGTATTTCACAAGTCTACAACAGGTTATACTACTACTAACACATCAAGCATACGAGATCATACAACATATCATGGATCACGAACAACATGCATGTATACATCAAGAATTTATTAGAGCTAAGTAATTTCATGTCATGTGTGTAACGAGACAACTACGGATGGATCAATAACTAAAGACAAGATCAAAGACGGGATTTCATAGGAATGGATCTTGAAGCAACTAGACTACAGGTAATATTTAGTACTTGTATTATACAACAAAAAGAAATACAAGTTACTTGCCTTATAGTCGACGACGGGAACGATGCAAAAACGAGAATAATGAGAACGGCTTCCCGGGCACGAAATTAAGCAAACGAACGGATCACGAACCAATCATGAACACACGAACAACGAATCTGGATGAGATGATCACGATCACGATCGGACGGCCAAGATCACCCCGATGGTGATGATCAAGGTGATCAAAATAAATCGGACGCCTAAGATGGTGATGATCAAGATGAAGATGATCGGATCAAGATGAAGATGGTGATGATCAAGATCAAGTGATCGGATCAGATTGGACGGCCAGAAAAGCTTGATGATGATGATGATGATCAGATCAGATCGGATCGAGAAGAGAATCGGGCGACCAGGATTCAAATCATCAAGATCCGATGGACTTGATGATCAATCAAGAGTATCAACGGCCAGAATCACTTGATCAAAATTTTTGATCAAAACAGTAAATGCTAGGCTTGGCTCTGGCAGCAGCAGGGACAGTGGCACGGCGCTGCGTCGAGACTGGCGGCGGCCCTCGGGAGGACAGCGGCACTGGGAGTCGGCACAGCAATGACTGGCAAAGGCTCAGGCAGAGCTCGGGTTGATCGCAGGAGATGGCAGCTTGCTCTGCGTTTGGGGAGGAAACAGAGGAGAACTTGGGGATTGGTGGTCAACGGTAGGGGCTGCGACGGGTGGTCGTGATTGTGGTGAGGGGTGCAGCGACGGGCGCTCGGATTGATGGGTTCAAAGAGAACCCAGAGGAAGAAGAAGATGGTGGATGCTCTGTTGTTGGCTCGAGCGACAGAGGAGGCAATGGTGGCGGTTGTAGGGGTGAGCGACTGCAGAGGCCGGAGAGGGTGACGGGAGTCGAGGTGGGATTGATGGGTTCGACGATGAGGTGATGAGGATGACGACGACGAACGGGTTGTTCAGTGGTTCGGGTTGTGGCAGAAGAGGAGGCGACGGACGGGCAGGGGGGGGTCTGCAGTCGGTGAGAGGGCGTCGCGAGGCGGCGGGGCGAAGGAGGAAGGGTTGCAAGGGGATGCAACGAAGAGGGCTCGAGCAGAGGACGAGGACGAGGGAAGGGGAGATGAAACAGTATAGGGGGTTTGGCGGCTAGGGGTTTATACAGTAGGGGGGTTTAGATTAGGGTTAGGGTAAATGTATAGGGGTTAAGAGGGTAATGGGTATTATTGGGTATAGAAAGATCAAATAAGAAGAATAGGGTATTATAAGGATCCAATACGGTAGATGGATGATCCAATAAAAGATAATAGGGCATCTAATTAGAAAAAAAATCAAATGGCCATGAACAAAAATTCAATTGGAGCAAAACAAATTAAATCGGAGACAATAAATTGGGATAGAAAAATTACAAATTAAATTGGAGACAATAAATTGGGATAGAAAAATTAAATCAAATCAAGGAAATGTTCAAGGCCACAAAATAGGGTCAAAGTCAAAGCAGATAGATTGATAATCAGAACGGAGATCAAATACATTGTTCAGTAGAAACAAAAGAGTACAAAATGAATAAATACTCAGAAAAAGAAAAATACATCCAAAATATGGAAAATGGAAAACAGGGGTTACAGTTCTTTGTTGGCTTTTTGGGGAGTTTTGCAGAGCTTTTGAAATGAGAATCACTACTAGTATACTCTTCTACTGGGTGGGTGATCTCTTTTACTTTTTAGATGTTTTGTAGCATACATGTTTAATTAGTTGTGATGAAAATGTGACATGAGTTCTTTAATTTCTAAGGTTGTTATATTGCATATGGTATTGATTTTTTTTAGTAATTGCATGCTAGTTGAAAAGATGCATTATAAATTGTCATGTTAGTAAATTAAAAAATTCATGTAGAGTTGTTATGGCGCCGTTGGATGCATATTGGTCTGCCATGATTAAATTAAATAAATTGAATAGGCATTTATGCACAAAGTTGTTAATTCATGCAAAGAAGTTGTGTAACAATGGGGAGAGTTATAAGATGATGGAAGATGATATTTTCTTATGAAATTGATAAAAATAAGAAAGAAAAATAAGAAATCTTGATTTGTGGTAAAAAGATGTAGTTTTGTTAATAAATAACAAAGTATATGTTTATGTTGTTTCTAAAAATCACTATTTATGATATGTATGCATAAAATAATTTTTATTGTGGTTAAAATAAGTAAATAAACGTTTCTGGAGATTTGTAGATATATTTTGTGAATTATGACTTTTGGGGAAACAAATAAAATTGTAAAATATATGAGAAGTTAAAATAGAAGAAGAAACAGAAACATAGGGTTATAACGAATTAAACCCATTAATAGACAGTTGAGCACTTGGCTTGAGTGGCTGGCGGGGGCATTCTGTGCTTGGTGTCGCTACATGGCATTCGCTAGGCCCGGGGGTCTGGGGTTCGATTCTGCCTATGCACACAGAGTGCGCATTTTTGATATTTTTTGGGGGTTTTGGAGTTTACAATTTCGGAAAAAATTATGTAAGTGTTTTAAAATATTATTTGAACAATTAAAAATAATTTCTTACTGTTTTGGGGTATATGTTTGGGAGTTTAAAAATCACATTCATTCTAATGAGTTGTGGAATAATATTAAAAATGAGAAATATATATGAGTTAGTAAATTGGTTGTAGAATGTAAACACTTGTTATGAAATATCATGAATACAACATTTGTGACTTAGAGAAATAGTTGAAGTAATTGAATTAAAACACGAATATGAGATTTAAATCGAGGTTCTAGTGAATTGTTTTATTAAGTGGCTTATAGATCTCTGTATTAGGAAAAAATGTATTCGAAATATACTTGGGCAATATGAAAAGGTTTTTAATAATCAAAGAATATTGGAAATTTTTAAAGTGAATGATTTTAGTGAATTAATTAAGTATTTATCTTCAAGAAGTCGATTTGAGACATTGTAATCTAATGCTATTAAAGGAAGTTTAATGAATAAACTGATAAAGAAGAAATGATCATAAAATATGGTTATGTTGAGGTTATAATCTCATTAATGTCTAGAGTAAGATGGTTGTTGGAATCTAGAAGCTAGGCGAGACCCTTAGAAAACGACATTTATGATTAATGAAATTTGAGAGCTTACCAATGTGGGTTGAGTATCTCTTGAGAAGTACCCAGGTTGGGCTGACTATCTCTCATGTCGGTATAAGTCCGATAGGGTAAACTAGCTCTAGGTTGTGATGGTTTTTCTAAAACTAAAACTTAAGGACAGGCACTAAGGAGAGACATGATGAAGTATGGGCAAACATGGGTATGAGGGCCTCAGTTGGTCTGCGGTGTAAGATGGTTTTCCCGGAATTATCGAGGTGTGATTGGGAGTTGTCCCCAGTTCATCGGCGGTGTGGGATTCTGTAATATCCCGGTCGGATATTATATTGTGTAAATTATTATTTTTTTAAATTAAAATATTTTTATGAAAATTACTTGGTTTTTCTGATAAAAAGTTATCTGGATATATATACTAGTAAATATATATATGTATTGTATCAGATTTGTGCACTTGTACAAAATCTTAAAAATGCGTTTTGAGAAAATGTCTGGAAAATCCCAGGCAGATATTATTTTATTTTTATTTTATTTTTATTTTTAGAATTGAAATACTTTTTTGTGGATATTACCCAGTTTTGTTAATAAACATTATCTATGTATACATACCAGTCTGTATACATCTGTATTGTATCAAATTGGTACTAAAATCTTCCGAGCCGGTAATAAAATTATTTTTATTATTATTTATGAATTAAAATATTTTTGGTGGAGATTATTCGTTTTAACGAATAAAATTTATCTTTATAGACAAATATATGTACGTATATGTACTGTATTGATTTCGTACGTTTGTACAAAATTATGTAGTATGTGATTTTACGTAAATGTCTCTTATTTTTTATCCATTATGATGAAATGAAAGGTTAGGATTGGATTAGGGTTTGATTGCAATTTAAAATTGCAAATTGATTCCAAATTGTTCTAACCATGAGAATGAGAACACTTGTCTCATTCACTACCACAAACCCAACTCTCCTCACCTACAAACCCCCCCCCCCCCCCAACCCTCTTTTGGTCGGCCATAACCCTAGGGCAAAGCCCTTTTCATTGTTCCTTCATCCCCTTTTCCCATCTCATCTCACTCCATCTTTTCTTCTTCTAGTTCTTCTACTTGTTTTGATTTAGAAAAATTGAGAAGAAAAAAAGAGAGAATAAAAAAAAGAGGGGTTGATTTCATGGGTTCCTGATGTGAATATTTGCAAGTGTACAAAATCGCAACAAGTAGTATAATTTTAGTGAAAAAAAGTGTCGAACCCACAGGAACTAATTATTTTATTGAGTACCGATATTACTAGATTAACTACTATTTGGAAGATCGAAATTAATAAAGAAAGCAACTAATTTAAATTAATCTAAAAAAACCTAAGTAAATTAATTAAGAGGGAGCGGGATCTGAAATTTGTAATTTATTAATTGCAAAATAAATTCAAGGGCTTTTGATTTCACATAGTTTATCCCACACAATTTATAATTCCATATGAATAAAAAAATTACTTTTCCAAGTTGTAGACAAAAATCCCCAAATTATTCAATGCTTTCTCTCGAACAACACCAAAAATATCTTCAACTAACAGTTTGTCATATCTCTATGCAAATTTAATTAATCGAAGACTCATTAAGTTCTGTAGATTTCTTAACGGTCACATCAATCGCGGTAAATCATCTTTAATTTCACTCAACAATGGTGTTTAATTTATAGTTCTAAATCACAAATTACCTCTCGGTCTCTCCATGATCCAATAAATCATACAAATGTCTGTCCACCAATTGTACGCATTAAGAATAAAAATCAAACACACAACCATGGAAAAATAGAAAAATAACATGAAATTAAAATTGTGTTATCAAAACTAAGCTACATCGAAGCCCTAGAAAAATAAATTTAGTTCATAATAAAATTGCAATTAACAAAATTGTTCATAGATTGCATAATGAAAAAAGAGAAAGAAGAAAGAACTCGTTTATTGTTGTTGTTGCTTGAAGCCGTCAAGATCCCTCTTCTTCTCTAGCCTCCAAGATATTCTCTAAAGTTCGCATTCGCCTCTATATCTAGCCCTCGAAGAAACCTCTAAAAGGAGATATAGAAATACACCCATTGGACCCGAAACCCGTACTCAAAATAGATCATCAGAGCCAACGCGGTCGACCGCAACTTTGGACGGTCGACCGTCACTTTTACAGAATCTGGGCAGAGAGGGGACCGGTCGACTACAATTTCGGTCTGGTGTGCGATCGACTGCGCAAAGCTATTTTCTGTGCGTAGGCTGTAGAAAAATTGACTTTCACGGAGCTACAGAACTTCGTTTTTGATGCAAGAGTACTCGTTTCGAAAAAGACTCGACGACCGACAACTTTCATTTAGATCCCCAGTTTCAGGTTCGTCCATCTTCAGGTAATGTTCTTGCTATATTTTCGCCTTTCTTTATTCTCCAACCCCAAGCTCCATAACTTGGTGTATTTGAGTCCATAATCATAACATCCATCTTATTCCTTCAAAAACAAATAAATAATTTAAAATGAGTAGAAATAAGATGAAATTCAAATAAATAAACACGAACTCACATTTTTTATACGTTAAATGAGTAATAAAAGCATATATAAATTACATTCATCAGTTCCATTTCTTGAAGTGTTCTTGAGGAGCAAGAACAAGGAGCAAGAATGAGAAGGCGAAGCAAGTTATTCCTACACGTTTGGTGGGGGTTTCTCAACTCGTTTGTTATTGTTTTATTGTTTTAATTGCTTGTTATGTGGAGAACATGGACTAAGTTATTGTGCATATGAGTGTTATGGACTAGAATAGAATGGCATATAAGATTTGAAGTGGTAGAACTCAAATAGAGCACTAAAGAATCGATTTTAACTATAGTTAGAATTAATTACCAATGTTAAAGGAGGAATCTTGAGCTCAAATTAATTTTAGGGGTTCTCATATGTGTTATTATCGCTCTATAATTTTTGTAGATTTTTTGGGGTTGTTTGATAGGTCAAATAGACGTTTTCCCCAAAACTGTAACACCCCGAATTCCAAATACAACTGAATTCAAGATTTTTATAAATAGATTCAATACTAAAAATTCATCAATGTAATAAATGGTAGAAAGTCATAAACCAAATTGGTACTATATGACAAAACTAGCAATTTAAAAGAAGGCTGTTGGATAATAGTTTGAGAAATATACAAGAGGGGAATATAGTAAAAGTACCGAAACATAAAAATGATTCTGTATACAAATTAATATCATAAAAATAATTTGTAAGGTAAATACAATAATCATATGTGTATGATAAAAATGAAAAGGCAGAAATCCAAATAATTTCGA
Source organism: Hemerocallis citrina (assembly GCA_017893485.1). Lineage (NCBI taxonomy): Eukaryota > Viridiplantae > Streptophyta > Magnoliopsida > Asparagales > Asphodelaceae > Hemerocallis > Hemerocallis citrina. The sequence goes on from CM030361.1 coordinate 177,189,819, forward strand.
TTTATCAAGTAGACCAAGAAAACCAGTATGCAAAATTATATACATATATAGGCGAAAATTATAGGGGTGAAACAAATAGCATGATATGAAAATCATAAATGATTTGTAGGAGTTTAAACAAACATTATAGTTAAAAGACAATGACGTGTCACAAAACCAAGGATATAGAAGAAAATTTATGAATCATAAACAAAATACATACTTAACAAGAGATATGTTTTTGTTAGGTGAGTAGCCACCAAATCTAAAATAGCAAAATACGATAAAGTGGTATGAGATACTACCTCACATAAAATACAACGTACTACGAAGAAGACGGCAAGATAGTTGAGATTAAGCGGTAAATACACAAGTTTGATAAATAATGAAATCAGTATAAACAGTATAATGCTAAGTTGCAAAATATTATAAAATAGTATAAGCTAGTACCAAAAATGGAATAGTTGTAAGTGAATATTATGGAAAAACAAGGTAGGGCTTATCTAAGTATAATATTTCCTTTTGGTGTAGGTTCGTCTCACTGGTATCCAACAGCAGACTTGCCCATCTCGATCTCAAGTTGCATAATTGCTCCTACGATATCCGGTTGCAATTTGCATTCTGGGCATTCGGTTGCAAACTTTGCCTCACCGACATCCAGTTGCAGTTTGCCTCCAATGATGTCTAGTTACATATTTGCCCTCTCGACATCAGGTTGAACCAAAATGGAAGATGTAAAAGATGCAATTTTCCACATATACTTGGATATGGGATGTTTAATAAACTATGATGTTATGTTTAAAAATTAATGATACGGAAAAGGTTTTTACACAATGAAATATCAAAATAGGTGTACAGGATATATCAAACATAGGCGGTACTAATTAGTAGTAATGAAAAATTATTTATAACACTAAAATAGTGTAAAATATATGCACATGTCGGAATTGAAAACAATAATGCTGTAGTGTAACAATTTAGGACATTTGACACAAACAATTATCCATAAAAATAGTAATGTAATAATTGGAGGATGATGAAATTACATGTATAGTAAGTATCTTGAAATACATGACACATATAAAAATTCAATGAAAATTATATGTAGTAATCAAGAATGTAAAGACAATTTAAAATTAGAGGATAAAGTAAAGTATGAATAGCGAGTATATGCATTATATTAAGGAAACGTAAATTGCAACATTTATAAATATAACAAAACAAATTTGTAGACAATATGTAATAACAATAATATCGAATGCAGACAATAAATCAAATTAGTATGTTGTATTTATACGGATAAAATATTTCAATCTCGTTAAAATATACTGAAGTATATAGGTCAATATGAGATAACGAAAGAATATCGTATCACCAAATCAATGAATGCACATAAGCAAAATTCACAAGCGACTTTCAAAGTGTAATAATAATTGAAAATAATAGTGGTAGTATAAATTTAACAGAATATTTATAAGTAATAGCAGATATAGATGGATGAACATAAAGTGACATAAAACACGAAAGACAAAACTTTAAGACTGAAAGACAAATAAAACAAGTTCAAAGGGACCAAGACTCAAGAAAATACACAAGTAAAAGATATATAATAGATTTACTAGTATAAGAAATATTTATTTGAAAAGTATTAAATGTTGAAAGGTACTATGATGAAAATCCACAGAAAAATAATTTGAAGGGAAAGTGTGTCTATGTGTAAGGTATCATGAATGACGGTTCAAACCAACCACGCTTCCGCTGCGCCACTCTGATACCCAGGAAAAATGAGCTCGCATACAATCTCAAATCAATGTATACGAGGAGAGCATCATGAATGAGGTTGAACGCAAATTCGATAACAATTTCCATTCATGACTCCAGCCATCCAATAGGAAAGAAAAAGGGAAACATCAGGGTACAGAGCAACACAAATGTAAATCACTTACATTTAAATCTCTATAAACTGAACTCACTTTCTAATGTCCACTTCTAGGGTGTCGTTCCTTATAAATTTGTACTACTTAAAAGCGTGGCTCTGATACCACTCTGTAACACCCCGAATTCCAAAAACAGCAGAATTCGAGATTTACACAGGATTTTTACACTTCTTTCGTACAATTTTACATGGAATTTAAAACTTTTATTTCAACAATGATTACATCAGAATCTTTTACATCAATACACAGCGGAATCAATAAAATACAACAATAATAAATGTACAATTGTTACAACTTTAACATTTAAGTAATCAACATCATCAAATCATCTTTATATCTTCATGTAACTCCAAATCCTGCATATAAAACTGTGGGCGCGTCAGTTGCTTACAACTGACGAAATATTATACACGGCCATCCTCTCTATGCCGGAACAGTATAACGATTCTTAAATACTTTAGCAAACACAAACTTGATCACAAACAAAGCTACAAAGGGATTATCCTGTTGATGTCGTGTTGTGTGGTGCACTTAGTCCTTAATGCAGATATTTATATTACATGAAACTAATGCACACTTGTTCGGATTCTATGCATCCCATACTACATAGGTCCGAGGGCAAGCCTCTTAATCGTTCTTCATCTTGTAGGGTTCAATCCCTCGCCATGACTTACTCTACTACTGTAACTACGGTAAGTATCCTAGATGATCTATGAGTACAAGCTCGTGTATAGAAAACCTGGAGGGGAATCCCACGTCATGTCACGACGCATCGTGAAGACAGCCTGTGGCAATTCAGCCTCCTTCATGGCACACGATCCTCTTGCAGTCACCAAACATCCCACAAGCGTGGCTAAAGTCCGATCATTACTGAGTAGTGCCCACGCCATGTCTTGACTCATCAAGCATACATTCTGTGGCTCACTCCCGCACAGTAAACTCTAGCTCTCATACTTGTGTTTTTCTCTCACTTTCATCACATCTTCACTATGTATCTCTCTGTAATTTCGATAAGTATCATAGATGTTCTATGATTACAAGCACGTATACAGAAAACCTGAAGGAAAATCCCGCGCCATGTCACGACGCATCGTGAAGACAGCCTGTGGCAATTCAGCCTCCTTCATGGCACACGATCCTCTTGCAGCCACCAAACATCCCACAAGCATTGCTACCGGGATGGTAATCTGGAGTAGTATCCACGTCATGTCACGACGCATCGTGAAGACAGCTTGTGCATACCCTCACAACACCCATCCAATGGCCCTCATACTCATGTTTTTCTCTTACTTTCATTACATCCCTACAATGTTTGTTTTAAAAGAAAATCATCACAACCTAGAGCTAGCTTACCCTACCGGACTTAAATCAAAACAACAGAGACAGTCAGCCTACCTGGCTACTTCTCAAGAGACGCTCAACCCTCAACGGTTAGCTCTCAAAATCATAAATAATACTGCCGGTCACTAGGGTCTCGCTTAGCCTCTAGATTCCAACAACTATCTCTTCTAGAGATCAACAATATTTCATAATCAATCTCAAATACCATTTCCATTTTCTTTTGTTCACAACTCTTTCAAAAAAAAAAAACATTTCTTTTATAATCTCATAACATGAGACCAATTTAATTCGATCTCTTTATCAATTTCATCATTCATATCTTTGTATGTATTTCAAAATAAACTTTAACCAAGTATTAACAGTCATAAAATTTCATATTTAAACTCATTTAACTTTTGTCAAAATCAAATCCAAACTCAAGAACCAAAAACCAGTTCCGTTCAGTCGACTGGTGACAGTGCCAGTCGACTGTTCAGCGAACATCAAAACATCTCAGTCGGTATCAGTCGACTGTTCTGCTAACATCAAATCATCACAGTCGGTTCAGTCGACTGGTGACAGTATCAGTCGACTGTTCCGCAAATACTTTGAAAACTCAAACACTAAAATTCAGGACAGCAGCAGTCGACTGTGAAAGTAGTCAGTCGACCGTCCTGCCGACGAAAACCCAATTTCTTATACTTGCCAGTCGATTGTGGAGAGTAAACAGTCGACTGTCGATTACACCAATTGCAGCCTGCATATAATTTTTCGACCTTTTAATTGATTTGTACTTCCATATAAAAATATAAATCATTTCCAGAATGTATTCCTTTAAAAACAATATCGTATATGTTCACAAATCCACAAGTTTCTCATTTTTCGATGAAATCTTTAAAATGCATTAGAACATATATTCAATCGATTTTCCAAATAAACTGTTGTTTTTTATCAAAATTTGCATTATAAAAATCACTACACTCACAAGTGGATACTTTGAAGTTTAGAACCGCACTTCTTTGCCATATAAACAATTCTTTTATACACATTTGCATGATTTTAACCGATGTCTAAACACGCATCAATTTCATGCAATCACTTCAATTCTAGCATTTCAAACTAGCAATCATACAATTTAAGAAATAGAATAGTAATTTGTATCTACCACATCAATCAAAATTTAACGATTCATTTCTACATTAATTTGCATGTAATCTCATAATACCACTTCAATTTCAACCAAATGGATCATATGTCATCAATTATGCATTTTCTACTCCTAAATTAGAAAGCATTTAAGAAACACCCACCTACAGTTGAAGAAATACGAATAGAAAGCTCCTAGAAAAATCCCTTAGAATGCACGAATAGATCCTTCTCCTCCTAGCTCCTTGCCAAAACCGAAAGCTTCAAATTGGATTGTATAGCCGACCTCCAATGAGGAAAACTCAAAACTACTCAATCTTTTTCTTACTCAAATCTTTTCTCTCTTTAATAAATTTTTCTAATGTACTAAGATAAGAAGAAACTATGGGGTATTTATACATAATTTTGGGTGGATTGAATGGCTAGGATTAGATCAACTAGTTAGAGATTAAGGGCTAGGATGAATTAGGGAGTTCTAGCAACTACCCATGATGAGATAACTACCTCCACACTACTCCCATTTTCTAAAATTTAAACTTGCTTTCCCTCCTACTTTAAAATCCAAAATTTAGTTTTTTCCCTCTTTTATGAACAGCCCGACCCCCAACAATGTGTGCATATCGCACATGTGCACGTGCACGTGCTTTGTGTACAAAATAATTTATTTATTTAATCTCTTTAAAAAAATTTATTTATATATGTAATAAATATACAAAATTAACTTTAAAATTATACTTTTCATGCACAATTAAAATAGACACACACAATTTCATAAAATTTATTTTGAAAGAATAATACGCGTAACACGTGCACCAAAACACGTGCGTCGCCCGTAAAATCTCAAAAATACAAAAATTGACTTTATCAACCGAAAAATATTTATAATTAATTGGAATGCAACGTGAAGTATATTTAATATACATTTTCGATGATATACTCAAACATACAGAAAACACGTGTATTGCACGTAAAAATTTATTTTAATTATAATAGACAAAAATTGAATTCTATTTACAAAAAAATGAATTTAAAAATGTTTATAAAAATAAATAATTGAAACTCATCGAAAACATTGCACGTAACATTGGAATACCCAAAATCGACACGTGCATCGATAATACGTAAAAAGCACGTAAAACTCAAAGATTGAAATTTAGCATTTGAGTTGTCTCAAATGGGATTTTAAGAATATGGGATTGCATAAATAATCAGAATTCAAAATTCATATCAAAATGTGTTAATCAATAATAGTACAAAATGCACGTGCATAACACCCGAGGGCAAAATTGTCATTTAATTTTTGCAGGGTGTTACAAAAACAGCGAGTTTTCAAGCAAAAACAGTAAACCGCTGTTTTGGGGTTAACATCGACATGTGTTCAAGGGGTTGTATTTTAATTTGAAAAAATGTTCAACTAGAAAGTTGTAGTAGACATTCTCACCTTTCCAAAATATCCTATTGGTTAGATTCCGATAAGTGATGCAAAAGTTATTACCGTTTCAAAACAAAGTAGTCAGCTTTTGGCTGAAAGCTAACTGTTTTGATTGCTTGATGTTTTTGTAGCTCTTACTTGCTGAATTTGGAAAAGTGATTAACTAGGAAGTTTTAGTAGAGACTCTCACCTTTCCAAAATGCCCTATTTGGTTAGATTCCGATAAGTGGTGCAAAAGTTATCACCGTTCCAAAACACAGCAACCAGCTTTTGGTTGAATGCTTGATGTTTTTGTACCTCTTACTTACTGAATTTGGGAAAGTATTCAACTAGAGAGTTTTAGTAAAGACTCTCACCTTTCTAAATGTCCTATTTGGTTAGATTCCAATAAGCGGAGTAGAAGTTATGGCTTTTACAATTTACAGCAGTCAGTTTTGGCTGAGAACTTGCTGTTTTGATTGCTTGATGTTTTTGTTACTTTTACTTACTGAATTTGGAAAAGTGATCAACTAGAGAGTTGTAGTCGATGTTCTCAATTGCCAAAATATAATATTTGGTTAGATTCAAATAAGTGGTGCAAAAAGTTATTACCGTTCCAAAACACAGCAGCCAGCTTTTGGCTGAATGCTTGCTGTTTGGATTGCTTGATGTTTTTGTACCTCTTATGGAATGAATCTGGAAAGGTGATATACTAGAGAGTTGTAGTAGAGTCTCTCACCTTTCCAAAATTTCCTATTTGGTTAAATTCTGATAAGCGGAGCAAAAGTTATGAGCTTTACAAAATCTCAGCAGCTGGCCTTTTTGGCAAAAGCTCGCTGTTTGCATTGTTTGAAGTTTTTGCACATCTTATTGATTGAATCTGGAAAAGTGATAAACTAGAGAGTTGTAATAGAGTCCCTCACCTTTCCAAAATGCCTTATTTGGTTAAATTTTGATAAGCAGAACAAAAGTTATGAGCTTTACAAAATCTCAGCAGCTGGCCTTTTTGGTGAAAGCTCGCTGTCTGCATTGTTCGAAGTTTTTGCACCTCTTATTGATTGAATCTGGAAAAGTGATAAACAAGAGAGTTGTAGTAGAGATTCTCACCTTTCCAAAATGCCCTATTTGGTTAAATTTCGAAAAGTAGAGCAAAAGTTACAAGCTTTCAAAGTTGATTATGAATAACAAGTATTTCTTGTTCTCATAAGTCATGTAATAAGTATTGGTCCATCTCATACGTAGCTCACCTGGCTCGTATGTAGTTGTTTGTTCATGCGCAGCTCATTAGGCTCGTTTGGAGTAATTATCTTGAATAGATAGGCGATGAGTGGATCCGAGGAGATCTTGTGAAGTCTAGGTTGAGTCTTGGTAGATTGTGTCAACAATTGTTACACTCTCTTGAAGAGCGACACGTGCGGTGCTTTTCCATGATAAGTTGGAAGCACAGTGACATGTCTCGCTTGTTTGAATCTTTTGGTGCCATCTCATGACAAGTTGAGAGTACGACTCTAGGTAGAAAGTACCTTGTAGCTCGTACGACCCCATTTGATTGGTTAGGGTTAGTGATATCGTTAGGGTAGTAACTGTTACTTAACCATTTTTATCTATGAATTGCCGAAGGGTGAAAGTTGGTGTTAGGGGTGATACCTTATAATCCGACTTCTCCAATAGGTCGACACTAGGTGGTGTTATTGGGATGTATTCCCCTGTCAAAGGGATACGGACGGTACTTTTTCATGACGAGTTGGGAGCACGGGATCCGTATCTCCATTGTTAATTTCTGAACTGCCATGATAAGAACGGGAGGTTTTTCTAAGGAAATAGACCCTACGATTCCGTCACGTTCTATGCCTTCTCATGACGAGTTGAGGGCACGGAAGAAGGTTGGCTAGTATCTTGTTGTTCGTGTTAGCTTTTGAGCGAGGTTCGGTTCACCGGGCAGTAGTGGAAAACGGGGACACCACTATTGTACTGTAGTAGCGGAACTAGACCGTACCTCCAACCTCATCAGTCATGTAGTATTGTGTCAGGAACAGGAATGGTACAAAAGTAGAATTCATGACGCGGGTTCAAATCCCTATATATGAAGAAACGACTTGATATGGGGTGTATGTAGTATGGGCTGCATACTGTTCCAGAGTCTTGCTTGCATTAGAATAAGTGCTTCATTGCATTAGTTAATCTTGCATTAGAGTCTAAGTCATAGCTAAAACTGACACATCAATTATATATATACACGTTTCTCTTTTCATCAATCTATTTGTTCAAGTTGAGAATCGCTACTAGTCATCAGCCTTAAAGCGTCAGTATATGTACAGACGTCCCCATTTCAATAGGTACTAGATTGCACAGCTACAGGTACAGAATTCAGGAGGACTCAAGGCAAAAGAAGTAAGTGTTGATTTATTTCAATTGTAATATATATTGTAATTTATTTATTGAAGCATCCAAGTGGAAGTACCAAGTGTTATGTATTATTCATTGTACTTTGATGTAATTTTTATTGAAAGTTTGTAACACGGGCTTGCATGGCATTATTGTAACACTGATGTAATGTATTGCAGTTTTATAACATTCAGAATTGTAATACATTTGTGTTGAATAAAAAGTTTTAAATTTTCTGTTTTTCTATGTATTGTGGATAATTGAAGGAAACAATTTCTAGCCATTGGGTGTTTTGGGACTATTGAAGCGCCATAGCTTGCGGTGTGAAATGGTTTCCCCCGAATTATCGAGGTGTGATTGGGAGTTTTCCCCAACTCATCGGCAGTGTAGGATTTGTCTCCGGAATTATCGGGGCGTGGGCTTAATTCTCACAGAATATATAAACCTTACCTTAGTCACCGTAGTAATAATTCATGGCGAGAGATTCAACCCTTTAATTTGGAGTACGTAGGTGCTTGCCCTCGAACATATTTAGTATGGGATACATAGATTCCGAACAAGTATGCATTAGTGTCATCGTAGCATAATTTCTGCATTAGGAATTTAAATCTTATCTTACACCGACATGTTTAGGATAGTCACTTTTACACTTTGTAATGCATTCAAGTTTGTGTTTGCTAAAGTAAGAGAATCATTATATTACGGCATAGTGAGGATCGCTATTTTATAATATTGCATCGGTTGTAAGCAACTGACGTGCCCACAGTTTTCAAGTGCAGGACTTGGATTTGCAAGAGGGCATAAAGATGAATTGATGCTGATGATCATTTAAATGTCAAGTTGTTACAGTTGTACATATATTTTGATGTATTCATTTAAATTCCTCTGCATTGATGTAAAAGAACTTGTTGTATAATAAAAAGTTTTACATTTCTTATAAAATTGTACGAATTTGAAGTAAAAGATCCTGTGGTGCTACGAATTACGGTGTTTTGGAATTCAGGGCGTTACAAAGATCAAGGTGGGGATATCTCTCCCCGACATGCTTGAGAGCTTGTTCATAGCCCCTCTCATCTACAGTAATGATCTGGTCTGTCGCACCCTCAAGTTCTGCCCTCAACCTCACAAGCTCCCTTTCCAAATCCTTCTTCTCGGACAGCAAGATCCCGTGGTCGAAGAGACCCTCTGTGAAATCGTCTTCCAATTCCTTCAATCTCTTCTCGAGGGCCTCCGCACAATGCATCTCCTCTTGAAACTTCTGATCGCACCGCTGCCATCCGGTTCTCATACTTGAGGTCGTGCTCATACTGCTTCTTTACCTCCACCCCATGAAGCATTGCCTACAAAAAGAAGAAACTGAGTTTGATAAATCACCAAGTTCTAGAACGTGATCTGTTCAGAAGCCCTTACCGTGACGGAAGCCTGGGCAAACCTGAGATAGCTCGATTACAAAGTCTCTTAAGCGAGGGCCATCCTGTCCCTCGAATGAGCTGTGTTATCCACCTCCTCCAGGGAAGCGGGACTCCATCTTGGAGTCGATCGCCTTCACAGCTTAGTTAGGCTGATTCATCTCCTTGACCTTCTCAGGAATGAGGGACGTCACCATGGGATGGAACTGGGGTTTGGGAGATCTAGCCAGCTCGCCGGCCCAGAGCGATCGTTCTCTTGGGGGGACCCTTGGTGACCCCTCTGGATCGTGGATGGTGAGGGCCCTAGACCTCTTCACTCTATCTGGCCACTCTCTCCACGACATCTCAGAGACCGGTGGCATCACCTTCCCTTTACCTTTTGGATCCTCCGCCATCCTCCCTTCCTCTTGCTCGGCCTGCAGAATAGCAGCAGTGACATCATCCACTGCACCTGCAAGGAAATCAAGGCATTAAAACTAAATCTTAATAGGGTCACGCAAACGAACCAAATCTAAGCACATACGAGGGACGTAGGGGCTCAACCGCAAGCTGCCAGCTTCGACTCGGTCATCTTGGCCTAATCTATTCTGATCCACCAGTCGAACAATCTCCTAAACTCTTCTTCCTCGTCCCGAATGAACTCCCCCGGTTTTGTGATCTCTTTATCTGGTGTGTGATATGACCACTTGGTGGGAATATCCCAAGGTTCGAGGTTGTAAATGATGAAGTACTTGGACTTCCAGCCCTTTATCGAGTTCGGATGATTGTGAATGACCCAGAGCTTGTTACGAGAGGAGATGTACCACCGATGCACATTCTCTAGAAGGGCACTCAAGCCCAATCATGCCTTGAAGTACTTCATCTTCAGGGGGACATTTTTCAACGAGCACTACATGATGAAGCTCATGAGATGCTTCCATGAATTGGGGCCATACTGCATGGGGCTCATCTCCGCCTAATTCAAGACTTCTTTAATGAAGGGGGTGGATTGGGGGGGTCGCAAGCCTGAAATGAATGCATCAGGCAAAACCATGCAAAACCATTCCGCGTGAGTGTTGGTTGGTGGAACCACGGGGCTTGGGAGCATCAACAAGTACTTCTTAGGGATATGGTAAGTCTCACGAAGGACCTCCAGGTCACCACACACCAAAGTTTTATGGGGTTTGTTCTCATCAACCATCGACTTATTTGAGTCTAATGGCTGCATGCCAAAATGAACAAGGTCCTTCAGATATTCCAGATATACCTGCACATACCTGAGGAGCAACGATCGGAATAGGTCCTCCACGTCCTCATATTCCATTGGCTCATTCTCTGGATTCGAGGAAAGGAGCCTCCTTTTCTTCTTGGCGGGACAAGGAATACGTGGAGGGATGACACCCACAACATTGTCCAAGGATGAGGTTCGGGTCTCCTGGGCTCGGGGACTCCCATCCGCTTCTTCTTCTCCTTCCGTTCCCACTAGAGGACTCCCCTCCTCTTCTTCCTCTACTTCCGTTCTTGTTCAACTCCCTTCACCTTCCTCCCCTGCTACTTTAGTGTGCTCCTCTACAGCTTTGGGGATGATCCATTTATTAACCTTAGCCGTCAATTCGAGGGGTTCACGCTCCGCTCCCTTCGAATCAGAAATTGCTAAGATGTTGACCTCCTCACTCTCATCCAAAGAGGAATCAAGAGCAGGCCCCGTCCTCTCAGGTGCGTCCCTCGGTGAGGATGTGCTAGAGGAATCTGAAGATGATTCGCTTCCCCCAAAAGATGAAGATGAACCGCTGGACTGATCTCTGGACATGAATGAAGAGCTTTTTTCTAGAGAGAAGCTTCAAGTGTAGAATAAGAAATCCAAGAAAATGATAAAAGGGGGATGAACTTATAAGGAGGAGGGAAATGACTCATCGAATGATATCTCGCGTGTTGTCTCCTTAAATCCCGCAAAAACATGAAGCAACCGCTCAAAGCTGAAGTTAGATCATGTGAGGGACAATTCATCGCGCTCAATCGTTGCACCTAGAATTCTACATACATGGCTCACGTATCGGACACAAGCCTCGAAATGGTGCTTCGACTCCGATCCCATCATGATTTCTCCGCATACATGGCTCATGCCTTAGACATTTGCCTCGAAATGGCACTCCGACTCCACTTTCATCGCAGATTTCACCGCATACATGGCTCACGCCTTAGACATTTACCTCGAAATGGCGCTCCGACTTCGAGCTCACCGCGTATTTCTCTGCATACAGGGCTCACGCCTCGGACACCTGCCTCGAAATGGTGCCCCTACTCCGAGCTCATCGCAAATTTCTTCGCATACATGGCTTACGCCCGTACGAGGTACCCCGACTCCAGAGCTTGCGTCAGAGCCCTCGTCCCACGGGGTCTGGGTCTCTGCATCGGCAACTCGGAAGGAGACAGACACTTTTGTAGCATATTGTTCCCTACGCCAGCACATTTAACACTACGAGTTATCAACTCACCGAAGACAACCGAGAATTCATCTCCGAGAATGGGGGGCTTGTGATATGGGTAAAATCATGACTAATCACCACCGTTTGAACTCAGCGAGATTAGCAATTTCATGAGCAACTTCGAGCCTTAGTGCATTTTGTGGGCCTTTGTACTGGCCCACCAATTCGGCCTAGCCCACTGGGGGAAGCTATTCAGCTAGTAAATCCCCCCCCCCCCCATAGATCCAAGGAATTATTAACTGCTACCTAATCAGAGGGAACTAATTAGGCAGCAGGAAATCTTTCTATAATAGGTTTCTTATGACATATAAATACCGGTTACCCTCCAGTATTATTAGGTTATTATAGTTTTACCACCTAATACCCATTTAAACTGCTGATTACTAACTTGAGCGTCAAAAGGTCTGTCGCCGGGAGTCTTCCTGGTGTTTCAAACTTTTTTGTAGGTCTTCGGCGATTGTCGTGTCCATACACCCCACTCATACTAGCCTCAAATAAAAGTTAGATCTATGGCTGAGATATGAGTTTTCTCTTTAACAAAATAACTCAATATATGCCGCTTCTACACCTGAAAAATAGCAGCACATTAGGGTAGTTGGTGACAAAAAAAGGAATTTTTGATTACATTTAGCCCTGTTATATACAGTATTTTCAGATAATCTTTGATCCAAGGCATTATTCTTCTTCTCGTTTTCCAGTTGGCCCACAAGATTAACAGGTCATTCATAAACAATTGTCGTGGTTATGGGGGCAGTTGAAAATTTCACATTAGAATAATTTAGTAAACTGCCGACAAATTTGGATGGAATAAACCTTCCGTCAGAAATTTTATGGTGGGTAATGTATACCTCTAATCTCTAATCTCTAATATTAAAATGGGAGAAGGCCTTAGTGTCATTTGTCATTTTGTCATTCTGCCAACATGTGCAATGCACATACATAACTAATATAAATGAGGTTTCTGGTTCAAATCTTCCTTATGTCAGAGTTTTTATTTTTATTTTTTGAAATTATTAAAACGTGCATCGCGCGTGTAAATTACTAAGGCATGACATATGTTACGAAATGTCAATGTCTATAGCTTCCGTTTAGGAAGAAATTTGAATCTAATATAATGAATATTCAATTGCCTTGCATCAGCATAATTTTTATTTTTTATTTTGTAATTTGACATATACTAGGCCATGACATATGTTACTGATACGGCTAAAAATAGGGTTAAATCGGAACCGTTCAAATCAGGCACGAATCTTAAAGCTCAGGGGTTAAATGATAATTTCACCTACAAACGGGTCCGAAATGGGAACTGGGCCTTTTTCCAAAAGCCCAATAACCCATGAACGGATCCGTCTTACTGGGTACGGGCTCCAACCCGCAAGAAACCCAGTCCAGCTGGATAGGAAAGGATTAGGGTTTATGATTGTTCTTAATCAACGGTCCTAATCGTTTCTATCCATTTACTCTGGGAAGTAGGGATTTGATGTTATCCCGAAACTGGTTCCTAAGGCGGCTATAAATACCCCACTCCCCCCACTGTTATCAAGTAATCAATCTTTTGCCAATCAAAGCTTTTTCATAATCTTTCTGATTACTGACAAGAGCGTCGGAGGGTGCGTCGCCGGAATCAACCCTGGTGTTTCGCACTTTTTGCAGGTCAACGGCGGGAGAATCTCGTTCAAACTTCGGTGAAGTTGTTCAGGTTTAACTATTCAACTTTCCTCGAATCCACAAATCTATTTGTTTACCCCCACGCCGATTTCAGCGACAACAGTTTGGCGCCGTCTGTGAGAAACCGAATAGCAATCCAGCATCTTCCACCGGTCAATACCGCCTCCAGCCATGCCACCAAGGAAAATAAGATGCAGAGGGTCCAACTGTGGACCCACTCCCATTCCTCCTCATCAACAACAACCGGGGGCCCCCCTCCAACCCGTCCAGCAACAGAAACAACTCCCTCCTCAACCTGATCCGCCGCTGCAGTAGGGGCAGCCTCCTCTCTAAAATCTTCAACTCTAGCAGGCTCCACTCGGGCCCCAAAACGTTGGTATAGGGACCTCTCGTCCTAATCCTCAGAAGCAACCTCTCCACCGCGACCATATCTCGGTACATAACCCATCCACCGACTCCATGGCATCCCATAACCCTCGGCCTTCAGAAGACCTCCGCAACATCATAATCAACAGGCAGAAAGAGGAAGACCTTTGCCACCGTTTGGATGAAAGGCGGGCCCGAGAGAGAGCCTCCCGCTCAGAACGTCCAAATGCGCGATCTCCTCGCCGCCGCGACCACAGGAGGTCCCCTCTTCATAGGAGGCTGAGGGAGTCCCTTGAGTACCGTCGAAGGAGGAACCGTTCCCCCACTGGTCGGCAGGCCCCAAGGGACCAAGGCGGACCCATCACCCGAGCAGAATTCCAAGAGTTCAGACAACAATCTTGTAGGCCCTCAATATCCTGCCAAACAACAATAATGTTCAGAGGATCCCCTCTCCCGAGGCAGTTCAAAGCCCTCGTCGTCGGTCCCTAAGTCCTCCTCAAGCTCCGAGCCACCGCCATCACATCCCTAGTCCTCACCAGTCCCCGAGCTACCGTTGCCATAGCCCACGCTCCCCTTCGTACGAAGATGAGTCCAGAGGCTCACCAAGATACTGTTGAAGGGATGATGTTGTCTACCGCCTTTTCCACGAGATGGAGAGGCTCCTCGGTCAACTCGATAGGGACGAGGAGCTACGAGGGAGGACTCTCCATCCAAGCAGACCTCCGTTCTCCCGAACCATCATGGAGGCCCCCGTTCCAGGAAATTTCAAGCCCCCACAATTCGAGACATACACTGGGGAATCAGACCCCATGGATCACATCGAGAATTTCAAAACTCGTATGATGATCCATCAAGCCTCCAATGCCCTCCTATGCAAAACCTTTCTGGCCACGCTCAAAGGCCCGGCTCGGGAATGGTACTCCCGCCTCGCCCGTCCTCCATCTTCTCTTTTGAACAGTTCGAGACCCTCTTCATAACCCATTTCGTGAGCAGCCGCCTCTTCGAAAAAACGAGTATTTCACTACTCTTCTTCAATCAGAAGAAGGGCGAAAAACTAAGAGACTATGTCAAGAGGTTTACCACGGAGGCCAGGTCCATTGCCTCCCTCGACTAATCGGTCGCTGCAGCCGCCTTCCAGTCTAATGTCCTCAACTCGAACCTCCGGTCCTCCCTAGCCAAAAAGCCCCCGCGAGACTTCTCCAACCTCCTTCTCAGAAGTGAGAAGTACATCTGGGCGGAGGAAGCTGACATTGCCCCACATTCGAGGTCTTCTGGAAATAAGAGGAATGCCACTGAAAATAGGGAGCTAAAAAGCTCCAGAAGGACAACGGGGGTCAGCATCGTCACCTCCCATATTTGAAAAGTTTACCCCTCTCAATGCTAATGTTTCAACCATTCTAATGGATGTAGAGAAAGAAGGGATCCTACCTCCCGCCCCATAGATGAATACTCCTGGGAAGAAAAGGAATAAGGAGAAGTGGTGCTGCTATCATCGTGACCACGGCCACGACACCAACGACTATAGGGCTCTGAAGAATGAAATCGAAGCCCTCATTCAGAGAGGGCAGCTGGCCAAGTTTATAAGGAAGGACCGGGTCGATCCTCCTCCACCCCCAGGAGGGCTAACAAGCAGCCCGAGAGGCGTGACGGGACTCCCGAATTTGAGGAAGAGCGCATCTTGCACCTCATACACGAAGGTCCAATAGGAGGAACCTCTAACTCATCTCGAAAGGCTTTTATCAGGGAAGTCAATTCGGTGCACAGTCTACCCCCTCCCAAAGGTCTTGGAGTCCCGGTTACTTTCTCGGATGAAGATCTAGAGGTTGTCTGAACCCCCCACTGTGATGCACTGGTGATTAACCTCCACATGGCTAACTTCAAAGTGGAAAGGATTCTAGTGGATAATGGCAGTTCTGTCAACTTCCTCTTCCTAGCGGCCTTCCGAGGGCACAAATTATCGCGGGACTGGCACAAGCCCGCCGGCTATACTCCCCATGGGTTCACGGGAGTGCTAGTGACGATCGAAGGTGTTATAACCCTCGACGTAACCGCTGGCAAAACTCCTACTACCCGAACGGAGCCAATAGACTTCATGGTTGTCGACGTCCCAACCGCTTACAATGTGATCCTAGGTCGACCTGGCCTAGCAGCTTTAGAAGCCATCTCGTTAGCTTATCACCTGAAAATGAAGTTCCCCACCCAGGCAGGCGTAGGGGAAGTAAGGGAAAGTCAGGAGAGGGCCCGCAAATGCTATATGACCTCGACCGGGGGATCCGTCCTTTCCCTCGAAACCCTTGAAATTCCCCAGGGGAACACCTAACCTATTTCAGAACCGGTAGACGAGCTGAAGGAAGTGCTTTTCTCGGAGCAAGATCCGACCCGAAAATTCTTCATCAGCAAAACCCTTCCCTCTACCCTCTGTTCCGATATCGTCCAGTGCATAAAGAAGAATCGAGACCTCTTCGCATGGTTGGCTGCCGATATGCCGGGAATTTCTGAAGAGCTCCTCGTCCACCATCTAAGCGTCACTCTAGGGTCCAAGCCGGTCCAGCAGAAGAGGTGAAAGTTTGCCCCCGAGCGCCAGCAAGCTATAAAGGAAGAAGTGGAGAAGCTCCTCAAAGCCCGGTTCATACAAGAGCTTAACTATCCGGAGTGGCTCTCCAATGTCGTAATGGTAAAAAAGGCCAATGGAAGTTGGAGGATTTGCATCAACTTCACAGATTTGAACAAGGCATGCCCTAAGGATCCTTTCCTACTCCCCAGCATCGACACCTTGATCGATGCCACTTCGGGCCATGAGCTGCTGATCTTCATGGACGCATTCTCTGGATACAACCAAATTAGAATGTTCCCCCCAGATTTCCCGAAGACGTCCTTCATCACAGATCAAGGCCTCTACTGCTATAGGGTAATGCCATTCGGGCTTAAAAATGTCGGTGCCACCTACCAATGCCTCGTCAATAAGGTATTCCAAAATCAGATCGGCTGGAACATGGCGGTTTACGTCGATGATATGCTAGTAGAAAGCATCCATGGGTCCGACCAATGTCGCCGACCTCCCAGAAGCCTTCGACATATTGAGGAAGCATAACATGAGACTAAACCTGAATAAGTGTGCATTCGGGGTCTCATCTGGTAAATTTCTGGGCTTTATGGTTAGTCAAAGGGGGATTGAAGCCAACCCCGAGAAGATAAAAGTCATACTCAATGTGGCTCCTCCTACAAATATGAAAGAAGTGCAAAAGCTCATAGGACGCGTCACGGCTATAGGGCACTTCCTCTCCAAGTCCGGGGAAAAGTTCCTTCCTTTCTTCAAAGCCCTCAGGGGGGCTAAGGGCTTCGAGTGGGGCCAGCAGAAGCAAGGGTCGTTTGACCAACTCAAAGCCTACTTGGTCAACCCCCCACTCCTCAGCAAGCCTACTCCCGGGGAAATCCTCTACCTCTACCTTGCTGCCTCCGAGCAGACCCTCAGCACTGTCCTAGTGAGGGAAGAAGACAAGGCTCAGAAGCCTATCTATTATGTGAGTAAGGTCCTTAGAGATGCCAAGCTCCATTATCCGAGATTCGAAAGATAGCCTACGCCTTGGTTGTGGTAGCCAGGAAGCTCCGCCCCTATTTTCAATCCCATTTGGTGGTCGTCCTTACCAAACAGCCGTTCAAGTAGGTTCTGTACAAGCCCGAGTCCTCCGAACGTCTAATGAAGTGGTCAATCAAGCTGAGTCAACATGATATATCTTATCAGCCTCGGACTGCTATCAAAGCTCAAGCCCTAGCCGAGTTTATAGTGGAAAGCACAATCTCGGAAGTAAGTCAAGCAGCAAATGGGCTGCCCATCTGGACGGTGTATGTAGATGGGTCTTCTTGCACTGAAGGGAGCGGAGCCGGAGTTATTCTGGCAGGCCCAGATGACTTCGTTCTCCAATACTCCCTCCGCATCAATTTCAAAGCCTCCAACAACGAACCTGAGTATGAAGCATTAATAGCAAGCTTGGGCATGGCTCGCAAGGCAGGAGCACAGCATGTCCGAATATTCAGTGACTCTCAGCTCGTGGTGAAACAGGCCTTAGGAGAATACGAGGTGCGAGACGATCGAATGGCCAAGTACCTAGCCAAGGTCCAAAGTCTCATGGCTTCGTTCGAAGAGGCCCAACTCCAGCGGATCCCTAGAGAAGAGAACGCCCAAGCAGATGCCCTCTCAAAACTAGCATCTTCCTCTCTCCAAGGTCTCGAGCAGACCGTCCTGATCGAAGTTCTACTAAGGCCCAGCATCGAAGAAGAAGCTCGTGACTCGATGGAGTCGCTACCTGTCCAACTCAGGGATAACTGGATGAGGCCTTTGATTGAGTTCCTCAGAGACGGGAACCTTCCCTAAGATCCTAAAGAAGCTCACCGAATCTGAACGAGAGCGGAGCGGTACACCCTCGTTGAGGGAGTCTTGTACAAACGCTCCTACACCCAAGTAGATGGCCGACCCTACTTAAGATGTCTCTCTCCAGAAGAAGTCTTGTATGCCTTGAAAGAACTCTATGAAGGTATAGGCGGAGCCCATTCAGGATCAAGGTCCCTTGCCAGAAAAGTCTTGAACTACGGGTACTTCTGGCCTACCCTACTTCGGGATGCCGAGCAACAAGTCCGGCAATGCAGCCCCTGTCAGCAATTCTCCAATATCCGTCGCCTACCGCAAGCCCAACTTACATCTCTCTCGAGTCCAATTTCCTTCGCAATGTGGGGGATGGACTTGCTAGGTCCGTTCCCACCAGCTCCAGGTCAGCTCAAGTTTCTAGTCGTGGAAATCGACTATTTCTCTAAAGAATCGAGGCCGAACCGCTGGCAACCATTACTGAGAACAAAGTGCAGCAGTTTTTCTGGAAAAATGTGATCTGTGGGTTTGGCATACCTCGAGTTTTGGTAATAGATAACGGGACACAATTCACGGGGATAGCATTCCGCTCCTTATGTGAAGACCTGGGCATTTAGCAGCGGTTCTCCTCCGTCTCTCACCCTCAATCCAATGGTCAGGTAGAAAATGCCAATAGGCAAATCCTCTCGGGCATCAAGAAGAGACTAGACAAGTCGACCAAAGGCTTATGGGCAAAACAACTTTCTAACGTATTGTGGAACTACTGCACTACGAAAAGGACCCCCACAAGAGAGTCGCCCTTCAATCTCACCTACGGTTCCGAGGCCGTAATCCCTTAGAAGTTGGTTTGCCATCCCCTTGCCTAGTTGCATATAATGAAGAGCAAAATGCCAAGGAGCTCCGAGCCAATTTGGACCTTATCGATGAGCTCTGCAAAAGAGCTTCGATTCGCCAAGAGAATTATCGGAGAAGAATCGAACAGACCTACAACAAAAGGGTCCATCCCACAGATCTTAAGGAGGGGGACTTAGTCCTCAGAAAGCTAGCCATCTCATTCCCCAGCCAAAAGAGCAAGCTAGCCCCGAATGGGAAGGACCATATAAGGTCTCCAAGGTAGTTCGGCCAGGAGCATATCGTCTTGAAGACCTCAAAGGCAGGGAGATACCAAGAACATGGAACCCCGACCATTTACTGAAGTACCAAGAGGGTGTTTGAATGCCTCTCCAAGTACCATCAAATGTCGAGTCATTCCTATCTTCTTTTTATTTGTATTTGTTTTTATTCTCCCATTGTAATAACGGCCTGTAACTTAGAAGCGGTCGTTTAAGAAATTATTAATAAAGAACTTCTTCCGCATAATAATTCTCTTGTGATCGTTTTATCTCTGTTTAAAACCCTAATTGTGCTTTCAAAAAACAACGCGTTCGGCGTCCAAAACTTGGCTCGATTCTCCTTCGCAAACTTGCTCTTAAGCGAGTTAGAAGTGGTTCACCATTCGGAACTGCTCCCACAACTATTGAAACTTACTCAAACGACGTGTTCGGAGTCCAAAACTTGCCTCGACTCCGCTTCGCAAACTTGCTCTTAAGCGAGTTAGAAGTGGTTCGCCATTCGGAATTGCTTCCACAACCGGTGAAACTTACTCAAATGACGTGTTCGGAGTCCAAAACTTGGCTCGACTCTGCTTTGCAAACTTGCTCTTAAGTGAGTTAGAAGTGGTTCGCCATTCGGAATTGCTCCCACAACCATTGAAACTTACTCAAACGACGTGTTCAGAGTCCAAAACTTGGCTCGACTCCGCTTCGCAAACTTGTTGTTAAGCGAGTTAGAAGTGGTTCGCCATTCGGAACTGCTCCCATAACTATTGAAACTTACTCAAACCATGTGTTCGAGTCCAAAACTTGGCCCGACTCCGTTTTGCAAACTTGCTCTTAAGTGAGTTAGAAGTGGTTCGCCATTCGGAACTACTCCCACAACCGTTGAAACTTACTCAAACGACGTGTTCGAAGTCCAAAACTACGGTCGACTCCGCTTCGCAAACTTGCTCTTATGCGAGTTAGATGTGGTTCACCATTCAGAACTGCTCCCACAACCGTTGAAACTTACTCAAACGACGTATTCGAAGTCCAAAACTTGGCTCGATTCCGCTTCGCAAACTTGCTCTTAAGCGAGTTAGGAGTGGTTCGCCATTCGGAATTGCTCCCACAACCGTTGAAACTTACTCAAACGACGTGTTCAGAGTCCAAAACTTAGCTCAATTCTGCTTCGCAAACTTGCTCCTGAGTTAGAAGTGGCTCGCCATTTACACAACCATTAGCGCTCTCAAAACCACAAGCCTGGGGCCCAACACATGGTTCGACCCCGCTCCATGTATGTGCCATACAAATAACAAGTGCCAACAATACGTGCAAGTTCACAAAACAAATATCATTGCATTAAAAGCGAGGGACAAATCCATTTACAAGACAAACTTCTCGTACTTATGACAAGATACAAGAGTTGGACAAAACTTGGAGAACAAAAAGAACGAACACAGACAACCCTTTCCACGCCTCCTTAGGGGAGGGATGTTCTGGTTTAAAGACACCCGAGGACGGAAAACGCTGTAGGGCCGACACCTAACCTTGGAGCTCGTCTCTAGACTGGCAAACTGAGATGCATCTTCAGCACTACCATTGACGGTAGCCCCAACGGATGCTCCGCTCGACGAAACAGCCACCCTACATTGTGCGTCACCAGGGCTCTGCCGAGCAACGGGTGAGCAAGTGCATGCTCGTAAAAGGAAATTCTTCTCTCACTCTCTTCACGAGTACATGAGGTGCTTCTGACGTTGATCCGTCCAGGTTGGGGCTTGAGGCGAGCAACCTCCGCCTCTAGCTAGATGATTTGTTGCTTCAGAGAGTCATCCTTCACGGCTATCTTGAAGCGAGGGAGCTGAGCCAAGCCTGCGGTACCAGAGCTGTCGGCAATAATTCGACAGAGATGAGTAACCTCGATGCTCTTGTCAACTGTAATCCTCTTCAGCTCGTCAACCTCCGCCGTCACCTTGCTCATTGTTGCTAACAACTCATCTCGCTCCACCGTCAACTGACCCATCGCTGCTGTTAGTTCATCTCTCCCCGCCAAAAGCTCGTCTTCTGCTATCGTCAAGTCGTAAATCTCAGCTAACAGTCCATCTCTCTCTGTTGTCATCTTCGATAAGGATTGGCGGAGACGCCTAAGCCTCAGGCCGAGATTAAAGGCTGTTGACAAACCATCATCATCGCCTTCGGGGGTCGTCTCCCCAAGCCTCTCTTCTAGTCTCTGAATCTCGATATCTCGACGACCTACAATTAGTTGCAGACGGTTTCGTTCACGTTTGACTCTGCATAGCCCCGACTCAACTTCGTAAATGCGATCTTGGCACCTAGCGAGGCATAACTTCGTCGCCCCTAAGAAAACCTTGGGACACATCTCCTCAGCCACATATGGTGCTTCGACAAGCTGTGTCACCTCGATGAGCTGAAAATTTCAAGGCAGACGACGAGAACACTTAGCAAAAATTAGCAAATTTGGTAAACACAGAGCCAAAACTCTTGAACAAGGCGACGTGAACACAGCAAAATTTTTAAAAAAAAATTTGTGAACACATAGCCAAAGCTAGGCAGGGCGACGTGAACACTTAGACAAATTTCAAGAAAATTTTTGTAAACTCATTTCCGAAGATTTACACACTTAGTCGAATTCAAAAAGAGAGATTTCATTCATTCCAAAAGTGCGGTGGCCAGTCCGCAATTAGGCGATACATCAAAAAACACAAAAGTAAAAAAAAAAAAAAAGAAGGCTTGAAGTCAGGGGCGACCTCTTTCCCAGGGCATCGGGAACGACCATGCTAGCGGCGTCACCTCGGATCCCTGACCCTCGCCGAAGATCTTGACCTCGGCATCTACCTCTTCGTCCCCGAATTCCCCCTCGGACTCATCGTCAAAATCGTCGACGTGGACGGGGAAGAGTCGCCATCCGGAGCAGTCAACCTCGGGGAACCGCTTCGACACCTGCTCGATGGCGCGAGCGTATGCCTTGGCCATGTTGGCCGCGAGGAAGCCTTGGGCCTTCTTTATAGTTGCAGCTTTGGCTTCCTTTGCCGACGCAACCTTAGCAGCTTCCACGGCCTCGGCCTGCTCCTTTGCTGCTTCCTCCTTCTACCAAAGCAGATCGCCCTCGAGCTTCTTGATGAGGTCTTCGAGGTACTTCAACCTCGTCGTCTTTCCGTCCGCCTCGACCTTCAACTTGTCGTGCTCGTTGGCGATCTGAGCTTTTTCGGCTTGAGCTCGGCCGACCTCCTTCTTTAGGTCCTTCTCGAGCTCAGTGATCTTCTCCATGAGATGACCAAAGTGGACGGTTATCTGCAGCCAAAACACAAAGTTGGAAAAGTTAGAAAAACAAATATGCAAGTTGTCTAAAAGCAAAAAATCAAGATACTCACCTATACCGCCGAGCGAGCGATCTCGAAGGTGTCGTCACCCATGCTGCCGGCGTCCATGGCAGCTCGATCTTTTGGCGTCGCCAGGTGCTTGACGGCTTGCATACTCGACATCGAGTAGCCAAGGAAGCCATCGAGTTTCCGAACATGCCAGTCCGAAACAAAGATCTTTTTGTGTTCCTCGGTCAGGAACACCTCCGCCTCCGTCGTCAACGGGGCCATCTCCATCCCGAGGGCAGCAACCATAAGGAACTCACCGGCCTCTGTCGATGCCGAGGTCGCTGCTCTCACCACCCTCGGGGTCACCGTTGCTAAGGCCGCTGCCTCCTGAATGGCACTGTCGATCGTTTTGGGCATCGAAGCTGTCACCTTCGTGGCGACCCTTTTTCGCTTCCGAGGTGGTTTGTTGCCGAGGGCCACTCTCTGAGCCAAAATCGCGTCATAGTCCATCGTTTCTGTAGCAAAAGAAAAGTTTGGTTAAAACACAAGTAGTAATCGACTTAGAAAAGAAAAAACAAACGAATAAAACTGCATACTAAGATCTATGCGGCAGAGCCCTCCCCTGAAGAGCACGTCCTCCGTCAGATCTCTCCAATCAAACTTCGGTCGGTCAAGAAGAATCTGAACCATCTCTTCTTCGTTGGGGTAAAGCACCGGCAGCTCCCTTACCCTCTTTGTCACCTCTTCCACCCAATCCGATGGTATACACCACGGTTCGCGGCTCCGAACAATGAAGTACTTATCGCGCCAGTGCTTTATCGAGTCAGGGCAGCTAATGAGCCGAGCACCGTGCCTCGGAGCCAAGTAGTATCTGAACTCGGACTTGTGCTGCTGATGAAGCCGATACAGTGTCCGAAGCACCCTCAAGTCCGGCTCGATCTCGGCTGCCTGACAGTGGAGCATGAACCCATTGATGACCCTCCATGTGTTCGGCATTAGTTGGATGGAGCTGACCCCGAACCACCTCAGAACTTGAACGGCGAACAGGTGCAGAGGCAAACGCGCTTTGGCAATGAAGGCATCGACCGGCCAAAAACACATGTTTACTAGCATCGGCGAGTTGGCCCTCACCCCGGGACCCGGAAGCATCAGCTATACTCCTCCGGGATCTAAAAGCACTCCCGGATCGCCACCAGCCTGCCTCGTTAAGGATTTAGACGGTGTCGTCTGCTTTCGAGGTCTCTATCATTGCGTTCTCCTCGAAGCTCCGTCCCTCCCGTATATGATACGCTCGACGTGCTCCTCCGGAAGCTCCCGGACCCTATGGAGCCCCGTCAGGACGCCTGGCAGTCTGCCGAACTCTCCCATTCGCTTCGGATCCTCCACTACGGTATCCCGACCATCGACTCTCCTGCCCTTGTCAACGTGCGTCACCTGACTCGGAGACGGTGCTTTGCCAACAGGGGGGAGGGCTCCAAAGTAGGGGAAAGAGGAGACATTTTTGACTTGAAATAAGCTAAGTATAAATTACCTTGAAGTGACTGGCGCAGTCGGAAAATTCACTGAAACACTGTTGACGATCGCTGGAATCTCTCTATAGTGAAAATGACCGCCTGAGTGAAAATTCGGAGAAGTGAAAAAATAAAGGGGGGTGAGTCTTATAGAGGTTGGCACAAAAAACGAGGATATTGGGCTTCAAAAACCCAACATTCAGGCCCATTTGCACAAAATGCCAAAAAGTTGTACCATCTCATTAATGACTAACGGTCAAAATCGTCAGAAGATCACAGTCAAAAGGCTAGCTGTCATCTCCAAGTTGTCACCCATTTTGGACTTCGGCACGCCTTCCCGAGCGTTCTTGGCACTGATGCTCAAACATGAGAAAAAACTCTCACTTTGGACTTCGACATGCTTTGTCGAGCATTCTTGGCACCGAAGCTCAAACGTGAGAAAAAACTCTCACTTTGGGCTTCGGCACGCCATGCCGAGCGTTCTTGGCACCGACACTCAAAAGTGAGAAAAAACTCTCACTTTGGACTTCAACACGCCTTGCCGAGCATTCTTGGCACTAACGCTCAAACGTGAGAAAAAACTCTCACTCTGGATTTCGGCACGCCTTGCCGAGCATTCTTGGCACCGACACTTAAACATAAAAACACTCACTTTGGACCTCGACACGCCTTGCCGAGAGTTCTTGGCACCGACGCTCAAACGTGAGGAAAAACTCTCACTTTGGACTTCGGCACGCCTTGCCGAGCATTCTTGGCACCGACGCTCAAACGTGAGAAAAAACTCTCATTTTGGACTTCGACACGCCTTGCCGAGCGTTCTTGGCACTGACGCTTAAACGTGCGAAAAAACTCACTTTGGACTTCGGCACGCCTTGCCGAGCGTTCTTGGCACCGACGCTCAAACGTGAGAAAAAATTCTCACTTTGGACTTCGGCATGCCTTGCCGAGCGTTCTTGGCACCGACGCTCAAACGTGAGAAAAAACTCTCCCTTTGGACTTTGGCATGTCTTGCCGAGCGTTCTTGGCACCGATGCTCAAACGTGAGAAAAAACTCTCCCTTTGGACTTTGGCACGCCGTGTTGAGCGTTCTTGGCACCGATGCTCAAACGTGCGAAAAAACTCACTTTGGACTTCGGCACGCCTTGCCAAGCGTTCTTGGCACCGACGCTCAAACGTGAGAAAAAACTTACTTTGGACTTCGGCATGCCTTGCCGAGCGTTCTTGGCACCGATGCTCAAACGTGAGAAAAAACTCTCACTTTGGACTTCGGCACGCCTTGCCGAGCGTTCTTGGCACCGATGCTCAAACATGGAAAACTCTCACTTTGGACTTCGGCACGCCTTGCCGAGCGTTCTTGGCACCGATGCTCAAACATGGAAAACTCTCACTTTGGTCTTCGGCATGCCTTGCCGAGCGTTCTTGGCAACGACGCTCAAACGTGAGAAAAAACTCTCACTTTGAACTTCGACACGCCTTGCCGAGCATTCTTGGCACCGACACTCAAACGTGAGAAAAAACTCTCTTCGGACTACGGCAGACACCGCCGAACCACTTTTAACACGTGTCGCCATGCCGAGGTATCTCTGCACCTCGATAAGGGACTCCGAACCCCTCTCGACTTCGGCCTTCTTCCAGACACGTGTCAACTCTTCGAGGTGATGGGCGGGGGTCGGCAGCATTGCCGAAGCAACTCGCCACCGACCCCCGAATAAGGGAAAAATACACCTTTGAGCAACCACAGACATTAGATCTCCCCAAAATTTGCACCCAATGCTGATAGAGAGCCCAGATCGCGCCACGTCACAAAAATTTATTTTTTATTTATTTAATTCTAATTGTTTATTTAAAAAATTGCGGAAAAATGGTTAAAAATTTAGGAAAATTAATTAAAAATTCTAAAAAAATAGTTATAAAATTTGGGGAAATATTTTCGAGCCCCTGGGTAAATAATTATTGCTTAGAATGATTAATTAGTGCCCTCAAAAAATAAAATACCGCTCCGCAAAATTGAATAGATGATCCGAAAAATAATTAAAAAATCAAGAAAAATCCCCAAAGGTCTAGAAGAGCTCAAGAACAACCTTGAGTACACTACCGACTCAGAAAACCACCATAATGCCTCGTTTAAGATCCGAAACCCCTCATTTGGTCTTCGATACAACTCCGCAAGCCATTAAAACAATAAAACTACTCCTCAAAGGCTGTTCAAACTCAGTCTTCGAGAGTGGGGAGCTCGTGATATGGCTAAAAATAGGGTTAAATCTGAACCGTTCAAATTAGGCACGAATCTTAAAGCTCAGGGGTAAAATGGTAATTTCACCTACAAACGGGTCCGAAATGGGAACTGAGCCTTTTTCCAAAAGCCCAATAACCCATGAACGGATCCGTCTTACTGGGTACGGGTTCCAACCCGCAAGAAATCCAGTCCAGCTGGATAGGAGAGGATTAGGGTTTATATTGTTCTTAATCAACGGTCCTAATCGTTTCTATCCATTTACACTAGAAAGTAGGGATTTGATCTTATCCCGAAACTGGTTCCTAAGACAGCTATAAATATCCCCCTCTCCCCACTGTTATCAGGTAATCAATCTTTTGTCAATCAAAGCTCTTTCATAATCTTTCTGATTACTGACAGGAGCGTTGGAGGGTGCATCGCCGGAATCAACCCCTGTGTTTCGCACTTTTTGCAGGTTAACGGCAGGAGAATCTCGGTTAAATTCCGGTGAAGTTGTTCAGGTTTGGCTATTCAACTTTTCTCGAATCCACAAATCTATCTGTTTGCCCCCAAACCGATTTCAGCGGCAACAGTTACGAAACGGTCAATGTCTAGAAGCTTCGTTTAGGAAGAAATTTGAATCTAATATAATGAATATTCAATTGCCTTGCATCAGCATAATTTTTATTTTTTATTTTTTCAATGAAAGGTGGCTGGGTCACCGTATTTTATTAATGAGAAAACAATGAAAGAAGAGTTTAGTATAATTGAACTATTATACTTTTTTCGAATTTTCCTATGTTCCTATTTCATTACTCATTATGTCTACATCGGAATGTTTGCTTCCACACTTCTTGGTTATAAGATTTTGAGACCAAAATTGTACAGAAGAATCAATTTGTTTGACACAGATTCAAATTTTCAGAGCACTAGTAAAGTTGTAAAGTTCCACAAGGCTGATGGGAAATATGACGATATTTGAGCAAGGATGAAATATTTTTTTTTTTGAGGTAAAAGGTGGAATAAGGCCACCCTATTTCATTAATAAGAGGTTAATAAAATAACCCCGGCGTACCGGTAGAAACAAAAGTAAAATGCAGGAAATAACAAAACAAAACAAACAAACATACCCCCCAACAAACCCTGGGGGACGGGTCTAACTACCCAAACGTCAAGTAACCAAAGAGCACAGTAGGTTGGTACAACACTCAACGAGGCAGCAATTCTGACATGACTGGTGAAGCCAGCCCCTCAGTCCAGCATCGGCCCGAACTCTACCTCCTCATCGTCAAACTCCTCTACCTGGAAAACTCAGGATATCCTACCTCTTGCCCCTGTTGCCGCTGTTGTTGCCCAAAAAGAGATAAGATGCATGATATAAGTAAGGTTACCATAAATACTATTACATGAAGCACGAAAATAAAAATTATTTCTGTCTAACCATAGCACCCATGTGGTTGCCGCAATTGCGATGTACCACGCATCCTTCATTTCTTGATGAATCGAGGCAAATTTGTGGCCAATCCACAAATCCTCATATTCGCAGGGGTAATCATCTGTTCCTAAGGCTCGGAGTACCTCCACCATAGTTGCCTTACTTCTTTGGCAGTGAATAAAAAGGTGATTTAGGTTTTCCGCATGCAAGTTGCAGAAACCACAGTTGGTTGTAATCTGTGATTGTCTTTTGGCAAGGTTCTGTCTAGTGAGTATAGCATTATTGAGCACCAGCCATAAGAACACTCTGACTTTAAGGAGGGTTTTCGCCTTCCACAACACCTGTGCCCAGCTGGGTCTGCATCCTCGAAAGTGGATTCGATGATACAAAGATCTGACCGAGAAAGCTCCCTTGCTCTCGAGTCCCCGTCGAGTCTGATCTGGGCCTTGGGCGCACCTTGCGCCTGCCCGAGTGATATGTGCTTGCAAGTCAAGCAACTGCTGACGTAGTTCTGGGGTGAGCCTTCCTCGGAACGACGGCCTCCAACTTCCCCTTTTCCAACCCTCGGCTACGGACATATTCAGTCGACTCGACTTCTCATACAGCTCTGGGAACGCGTCCTTCAGGGTATGGGTACCACACAACCTGTCCCACCAGAATCTGGTGGACCGTCCATTGCCGATAGTCGACGTAACAGCCGAGTTGAACGGGCCGCTAGCCTTGGTAATTCCTTTCCAGAGTCGCGAAACTTTAGCCCCTACTCGAAAGCCTAGGCTTCTCGTGCCTTTTCCCCTAAGGTAAGGTTGAATGAATTCCTGCCATCCTTCCCCGCTGTTGTGGAAAACCTTCCACCACCATTTTCCCAGAAGGGCGAGGTTCATATCTCTAAGGTCGATGATGCCCAGCCCACCATGCATCTTCTTCATGCAAGCGATTGCTCTTGTTTTTATTTTTGTTTAGAAAATGGTGTGAACAGGTCACAAGGGTTATGTTGGATTATGTGTGACTCGAAGTGTCATGGACTTGCCTAAAAAATAGATAAATGTAGAATAACTTTAAGAATGAAATAAATGTTGAATACCGTTTGAACTCGTGGCTAATCACCACCTGGTATTTTTATTTTTTCAAAAATATTTTTATTTAACTCCAAAGAAATAGATAAATGTGAATATGTTTAAGAATGAAATAAAATTGTACATATTATTCATTTCAAATTTGAATAAGTTTTTACACTAATCAAATTACATACAAATATATGTAATACAAACTAAAAAGTCATACAAATTTATTGAATAAACATGAGAATAATCTAATGTTCGAGATAGCCTACAATTAGATTGGAGAGAGGGTATTGGACTACTGTCGTACACCTCTTAACCTAAACTTAGGATCTCATCGCCCTAAATTCCCTACTCAGCTTGTTGATCTTCGGGTGAGTTGAGGTGTCCACTGCTTTTCCTTGAGTCTTGTCTTCAGCTTTCATCCAATCTTCAGTGCACACATGCATCTCTAATGAATTCAACTTCAAGTGATTCCTGTAATCTGTTAAAACCCTGTCACTTGAAGAAAAAATACTTTATGATGCAACTTTAAACGCATGAGGGGTTAGTAGATCTCTGGCCAAATGTGAAAGAATTGGAAAAAGAGTTTCATGATCTCTCCACCATTTTAACACTTCAATCTTATAACTAGAATTCTCACTATCTTTTAAATTATACAAGCTTAATTCATTAGATGCATTAGTCTAGGTTTTTTAAATTGAATATGGGCAAGTAAATTAGCAATGACTTATTCTAATTTACTCTTACCATTACCTCTAGAAGAAGAAAAAGAAGTTGATATACTAGTTTGTCGTATTGTATCACTAGATGCATAAGTTATCTCATAAAAATCATACAAGTTATTTAATATCAACTCAAATGTAGCTAAATAATCATTACATTCATATTGAGAGTCTTCTCCACATAAAGAAAAAAATATTTCAAGCAAACTCTTCGCACCCGCTAATTTGATACAAGGATCCATTACATTAGCAATACAATACAACATAGGAGGAGGATTAAAATATTTTTAAAAATTTATCATAAGAGGGAATAACAATATATCCAATTTAAGGATCCAAAATCATATCTTGAAAGTTTGAATCATAGTAATTATTGAAATAAAAATATTACTAGGAGTGGAATCGTAAAATTTTAAAAATTTCAAAGTTGCAGTCTCAAAATGTTCCAAATATTTTAACAAACTTTCGGCAAAAAACCAAGAATTGGGAGTCATTTAAAAATCTTCCATATTTTTTGCAATGCAAAAATCATTTGTAACCGCTTTGCATTGAGTAACAACATTCAATAAGTTGAAAGTAGAATTCCATCAATGTTTAACATCTCTATGGAATTTTCTAAAATGTTCTCTCTTAAGATTACATCATTCTTTGAATTGTTGAAGCATAGTACCATACAAAGAGATGAAATGTGTACAATTTCTAATTGCATTCACATATGGATCGATTACTTTAAAGCATCTTGTACTTATAAGTTAAGAATATAACATGCACATCTAACATAAAAAATTTTAAGACATAGAGAAGCTAACTATTGTTGTAATGTAGTAATTGAATTAGTGTTGTTGAATGCATTATCAAAACTAAATGAAATTTTTTTATCGTGAATATGAAATAAATTACAAACTTCTAAAATATGTGTTGTGATAACCAACAACTATGGGAATACATCAAAGCGGCAAGTAATGAAAGATCCCGTAAAATAGTATATAACTATTTTGTACATTAGTCCGTGCACGATTGAGAGTTACACGTATTAATGGATTTTTCTCAAATTTTAATTAAGAAAATATTGAGAAATATTGTTTAATATGTTTTGAACCCCGACAAGGTATAATACAGAACCAAAGTTGGGATATCTTCTCAATTGATTTTTGTATGTTGTCCCAATTATTTTATGTAACAATCTTTTGTGCTAATGATTATTTATATATATGAATATAAACATTTTTTCAACTTCTAAAATATGTGTTGTGATAACCATACCACTATGGGATACATCAGAGCGGCAAGTGATGAAAGATCCCGCAAAATAGTATATAACTATACTGTACATTAGTCCATGCACGATTGAGAGTTGCACGTATTAATGATTTTTTCTCAAATTTAAATTGAGAAAATATTAAGACATATTGTTTAATATGTTTTGATTCCGACAAAGTATAATATTGAACCAGAGTTGGGATATCTTCTCAATTCATTTTTGTATATTGTCCCGATTATTTTATGCAACAATCTTTTGGGCAAATGATTATATTTATATAAATATATATGTCAAGGCCCCGATTTCCAAAATACAAAAATACAAGCGCGTAACAAAGACCCAGTGAATGATGTAAGCACCATCCATAAGATGTACCAGTCTAACTCAACAACATGAATAACAATCACAACCATGCAAGAGTAAATAATTACATAAACGAAGAACAACTTCAATAATCAATAAAATAATCGAAAACAAAATATCCAACATCTCGGATAAAACAAACTTCGGGTCATGAAAGCCCAAAAACAAAGTACAATAACAATATCAATGTCCAAAGGGAAAATAACACACACAAAAAATGATATTCAATGCAGTATATTCTTTTGAGCTCCATTCTTTAGAATTGTTGCTCACCAAGTCCTTCGGATATTATTCCTTGAGTACCTGCAAACTCGTGATCTAAAATAAAAAAATAATGTCCGTTAGAGCAAGTTACGGACAGTAAGTAGTGGGAAACAGAGAATAATAAAGTACGGTATATCAAGAATAAGGGACTGGATCAAATTCAAGGAATAAAACAACGATTGGTGATAAAGTCGAGGGTCTATATTAAATTATGCAATAGTCAATAATTACAATTCATGATCAATATCGATCACAAAATACGGGATCAAGCAGGCAATGTCAATCTAGGGTTATTATTCATTTTATTAAACTATCTAATACATGTAATAATGTGTCCCATACCACAAGTTCGGTGCATGCAAATAGTGATCATTTTAGACTGTGATGGTGAACTCTACAAATCGTGTACTCGGAATAATAAATAATAATTAACTATCAATAATTAACAATCTATACTCCACATTTCATAACAATAATCAAAGTAAACAATAAGGGTCCTTACCGAGTACAGTCTCCGATTGTTCACTACCAAGTCAACCCTTAATATTTTATTACATCTTATTGTGAGCCTGCAAGAAGATGTCAAGGTTGTGTAATACAAGGTGTGACTAAATCTACTCATTACATGCAAGGCAAAAAGTGTTTATACTAAATTAATACACGCATACATTCTGAACAGCAAGACGTTGATGTACAAAAATAGGTTTTCCCATTACTACATGAAAGAAAAACTGGATCCGTCAGGACTTCTAGAAACCAGACTCTCTGCCGGTTCCAACAAATATACACACGACACATTGAAACCACAGAAACTAGGTTCAAAATCTTATTCTTTACTGATTATATGTTTAGGCAGCAGGTTAAAGGTCATGTTCACATATATGTATTGGGTCTGAAAATTTATCAATTAATCTCACAAAATTCAGGGTGATTCCTAATCATGCCTAGTTACAACCAGATTAATTTCACGTTTTTATTCCACTTTTAATATTCTCTTTTCATTAACCATTCATGTTGATATACGTATAATTATAATCTGGAAATCCAGACTAGTGGTACTAAAAGTCTAATATCTTGCAGATTAGAAATTAGAATTCAGATCCGTCGAATGTTCTGAAAAGTAGGCTCACGAGCTGCAATTGTTGTTTACAAAGTTCATTAAATTCCTACATCAATTGGTTCAAAATTTAATGCAAAATGAGACAGACAACAGGCCAGCAAATAGATAGATATTAATCATCAATAATTTAAACATGTGAACATGAAATTTCATTGCAATTAAATAACAAAAGCTCTATTTAATTATCAGCATGCAATTTCAACATTAACAAGGTATTTAATAATCATGGCAATTAATTCATGAAAATCATATTCAATCAGGAACATTCCAATCATCAATCAATTCTATAGCATAGATCTAATTGTTTTCATGTATTACATGTATATGCAATGTATGATAGGGCATGGTTTGAGTCAAAGATAACTGCACGAAAAGAGAGTTATTACTTGGTTTCGCCGATGAATCCGTAATTACCTCTTGAACAAATATTTATAAATACAGATGTGAATAATGGATTATGAACTACTTGCGGGGATCAATGAAATTTTTGAACACGAATAATAAAAGGGTTCAAGAAGACTTCCTTTACACGACGGTTAATATGAAAACGAAAGAATAACGGGATGAGAATCCTGACGGTGACAATTCACGTGCAAGCTTCGGAATGGCGGCAGCACGTGTAAACCACGTATGGATAGCACACACGTGCAAATCACAGCACGTGCGATAGCAATACACAACAAAAGCTCCAACAGTAACACGTGCATGTGCACACAAAGTAACAGCAAGAATAGCAACAGCAGGGATTGCGACTTTGACTAGTAGCGGTGCACAAGGCGGTGGTCACTGGCATAGAGGTATGCTGCAATAGAGGAGGCAACGGAGGTCGAGGAGGGTGCAGAGGTGGGTTCGGTGCGAAACAGAGGAAGAGAAGATCAGGGGTAGGGTGGTTAGGCAGTCGGCATTGGTGATGCGCTCGGGGATGGATGATAGCGAGGCTCGACGAGGAGGATGGTGTTGGGTACAGTGGCGCAAGGTCAAGCAGGGGATGAGTGCGACAATGGTGATCGGGGAAGAAGATGGAGGGTTTCAGTGTGTAGAGCAGAGGAAGAAGAAGAGTGGCAGGGGGTATAAGGTTAATGACATTTAGGGGGATCATAATTAGGGTTAGTATGATATGAGTATTTATAGAGAAAATTAAGAAAGTGGGTTTGGGTAATGGGTTAACGGGTTATAGGGTTTGGGTTTGAGTCCAATAGGGAAAAAAATAGGATTTCTAATAGATTAATTGGAGTGTTCAATAAACAAAATTTAAATAGGTTGAGCAACAAAATTTTCAGAGTTCAATAGAAATAAAATTGATTAGAAGAATAAATCGAATTGGAAGCAAATAACAAATTTCTATATCAATTAGCAAAATTACAGTGGATCAGAAAAGATAAAGAAGAAAAAGAAATGAATAATAATACAAAGAAAAACCAACAATTGGGAACAGGGGTTACAAATCCTACCTACCTTACAGAAGAATTTCGATTTCGAAATTCATATAAGTGGTACATAGGGTAACCGCGAAAAGGAAAGAAAAAAAGAGCTACTCGAACAGATGAGGAAAACTTCTCCCGGATCTCCTCCTCCAAACCAAGTCGACCCATCCGGCAAGTGAGGATTCCAAGAAACTCGAACCAGTTTGATGACTCAATTCTTCAATACCTTCTCTCATCGGTCCAAGATAGAGACTGGTTGAATCTCGGAGGATAAGCCCGGCCTCACGGAAAACACCGAGTATTCAAACAAGTTACTATCATCCATGATACTTCCAGAGCTGGGAAACATGAAATACATCATGGACTCCAGACAATAATTGGGGTAGAGCAAGCCTGTAGGCCACCTTGCCTACTCACTCCACAACATCGAACGGCCCAATAAATCGAGGACTTAGCTTGCCTCTACCACCAAAGCGGATGACGCCTCTCCATGGCGACTTTGAGGAACACATGGTCCCTCGCTTCGAACTCCAAAGGCATTCGACGAATATCTGTCCATTTCCTCTGCTTTCTAGGGCAACCTGCAAATGCTTCCTGATCCGAGCCACAGCATCAACAGTCTTCGTGATCAACTCAGGCCCTAAAAGTTTTCTCTCGCCGATGTCATCCAAACAGACCAGTGATCTACACTTGTGCCCATACACAGCCTCAAATGCTGCTGCCTTGAGACTCGCCTGATAACTGTTGTTGTATGAGAACTCGGCTAAGTGCATGTGATCTTCTCACAAACCTCCAAACTGAAGAACGCAGGATCTTAGCATGTCTTCCAGTGTCTGAATCATCCTTTCCGACTGTCCATGTCTGTGGTTGGAGCGCTGTACTGTAGCTCAACTTAGTGCCCAAGCTCCTCAGAAGACTCTCCCAAAACTGAGACCTGAATCTTGTATCTCTGTCTGATACGATGCAGACAAGAACTCCATGCAGTCTCACAACCTCCTGAATGTACTTCTTAGCCAAACTCTCAGTGGACTGACCCACTCTGAAAGAAATGAAGTGGGCACTCTTCATCAACCGGTCTACTATCACCCATATAGCATTATGACCCTTGGGACTGCTCAGCAGTGCTGTCACAAAATCCATCGTGATGTTCTCCCATTTTCCACTCTGGGATTGGAAGAGGTTGCAAAAGTCCCGCGGTCCTCTGATGCTCTTTGCCTTTACTTACTGACAGATCAAACACAGTGACACAAACCTTGCCACAACTCTCATCATACCGTACCACCAAAAGTGTTGCTTCAAATCTCTGTACATCTTAGTACCTCCAGGATGAATAGAATAGGAAGATTGATGATCTTCTTCAAGTAGCCTATGCCTAACTTTTCCTCTAGGTACACACAACCTAGCTCCAAACCAAAGTGACCCGTCTGAATGAATGACTAAATCGGTTCTCAAACCTACTTCCACTTCGCTTCGGAACATCTGCAACTGCTGCTTGCCCGCTTGGGCTTCCTTGATCTGCTCTACTAGTGAAGATTGCAACTGCAACATCATGCACTGCTGTGCTGAACCAGGAAGTATCACATCCAACTCCAGCCTTCTCATATCCTCCACTATTTTCTTCTGTTTTGTAAGGAACATATCAGTGGGCCTTCTGCTCAAAGCATCAGGTACCATGTTCAACTTGCCTGGGTGATAGTGCAAGTTGATGCCATAATCTGCCATTAACTCCAACCATCTCCTTTGCCTCATGTTCAACTCTTTCTGTGTGAACACATACTTGAAGCACTTGTGATCTATGAAAATCTCGACTCTATCCCCAAGTAGATAATGCCTTCACAACTTCAGAGCAAAAATCACCGCAGCAAGCTCCAGATCATGCGTAGGGTAGTTCTTCTCGTGAGGCCTCAACTGCCTGGATGCATAGGCAAAAACTCGGTCCTGCTGCATCAATACTTGTCTCAGACCTCTACCCGAAGCATCACAGCGGATCACAAAACTGCCCAAATTGTCGGGTATAGTCAATACAGGTGCTGACATCAACCGACGCTTCAATTCCACAAAAGCTTCATTACAAGCCCCTTCCCAAACAAACTTCTGCTCCTTCTTCATCAAATTGGTCAAGGGTCTAGCTATCTTTGATAAATCCTGAACGAACTTCTGATAATACCAGGCCAATCGAAGAAAATTTTGCACTTCCGATGCTGACTTCGGAACCGACCAATCCTTGACCGCAGAGATATTCGACAGATCAACAGAAACACCATCACCGGAGATAGACCTAGAAAGGCAACACGGTCCAACCAAAACTCACACTTACTGAGCTTTCCATATAGCTGGTTCTCCCTTAAGGTCTGCAAGACAACCCTCAAATGCACAGCATGATCTTCCTGGTTCTAAGAATATACCAAGATTTCGTCAATGGAGACCTCAACAAACTTGTCCAAAAATGATGAGAATACCCTGTTCATCAAACTCATGAACACTACTGGTGCATTGGTTACTCCGAAGGGCATTACCAAGAACTTGTAATGCTTGTACCTTGTCCGGAACGCCGTATTCTGAACATCTTCTGACTTCAACTTCACCTGATGATAACCGGAACGGAGATCCAACTTCAAGAAAACTAAAGCATCCCCAGTTGTTCAAACTGGTCGTCAATCCTCGCCAATGGGTACCGATTCTTTACAGTGACATTATTCAACTCTCGATAGTCAATGCAGAGTTGGTGACTGCCATCCTTCTTGTTGAAGAACAAAACTGGGGCTCTCCAAGGTGAAACACTCGGCCTGATAAAACCTTTATCCAATAACTCTTGGACTTGCACCTTTAGTTTCGCCAATTCAACTAGTGCTATGCAGTACGGACTCTTCGAGATAGGTGCCGTACCCGGCTGAACATCGATACTGAACTCCACATCTCGGTCCGGTGATAATCCAGGTAATTCCTTTGGAAAGACATCGAGGAAGTCTTGCACAACCAAGGGTTCAACATCTTCATCTGTGCACAATGACTCAAGTGTAGCAGCTGTCGGGTTCATCAAGCTCTTGACACGCCCAAGCCACCCGCATGAAACTCGAACTCCTGGTGTGTTGGAAGCCTGAAAGTCACCTTCTTCTCTCGAAAATCAATCATGGCATGAGTAACACCTAGCCAGTCCATCCCCAGAATAATATCAAAGCCAAAATTGGGAATCACAATAGAATAAACCTTGAAATCCACACCACCAATCAGCAACGAGCTTTTCTTGCACACCCTATAACAAACAATGAAACCTCCACCTGTGGTGATGTCGCAATCTGCAGGCATGGCGTCATTTGCCAAACGATGATAATCAACAAAGCAGGAGGAAACAAAGGAGTGGGTAGCACCAGAGTCAAACAGAACATGAGTAGGAAGAGAGAAGATTAAGATGACACCTAAGAGATAATCAAAGAATAGGAATGAAGTAAAGGCAAGATATAAGTATGAATAATTGTGCAAAAGGAAAAGGAATAACACCAGAAACAAAAGACTAAAAGAATGAATTTATACCCAATAAGGAATCAATGAATGTGGATGAATTGAAGGGACGAAAGAAAATAAGAAAAGCAGGAACTGAATATGAATAGATCAAAAAGTGGATCGAATATGATTAGTACCCATATTATATGTTGGTTATTACACGTTCATGTGATCAATGTGGTGCGCATATTGTTGAGTTAACCTGCCTAAAGCCAAACCTGACTAACATATCAGTCAAACATGACTAACACATTAGCTAAACTTGGGCTCTGATACCACTAAAAATCCTGTCACGCCACGCTTCCCAAAATACGTAAATACAAGCACGTAACAAAGGCCCAGCGAATGATGTAAGTATCATCCATAAGTTGCACCAGTTTAACTCAACAACATGAACAACAATCACAACCATGCAAGAGTAAATAATCACATAAACGAAGAACAACTTCAATAATCAATGAAATAATCCATAACATAATATCCAACATCTGGAATAAAACAAACTTCGGGTCATGAAAGCCCAAAAACAAAGGACAATAACAATAACAATGTACAAGGGATTAAAAAAAAGATATTCAATGCAGACTATTCTTTTGAGCTCCATTCTTTAGAATTGTTGCTCACCAAGTCTGTAACCCCTGTTTTTCCAAAAAGGTATTTTTCGATATTTTCTGTATTTAAAAATTTTCGCGAACTATTTTTCCGGTTTTCAAATTCTTTTGTCAAAATGTATTATTGGATTTTCCATTTAAAATCTATTTTTGATCCGTGATTTTAGCTGTAACTACTTTTCTATAATTTTGTATTTAATACAGTTCTTATTATTAATATTATTATCTTCATTATTTTAATCATTTTATGATTATTAATATTGTTACCATCCGTATTATTTTTCGAGTATGGTTATTTGCATCAATTATTTTATTTTATTTTTATTGTTAAAATTATATTATTTTATAAATTATATTTATTAGTTATCGTATTAATTTTCTTATTGGATTATTTTCATTTCATATTATTTTTCTTGAATTTTTGACCTCCTTGTGCTAATTGTGCGTCGTTTGCCCGTTTTTCGTCATTTTGAGATCGTTTTCTCATTTTCTTGGTCCCGTTCATATTTAATACTTATTTTCGGGTCATGGTGAATTTTTAGAAGTGTTTTGACCAATTTGAGATTTTTGGCCCTTAAGGAGATTTTTAGGAGCCATAGGATTCATTGCGTTT
This sequence comes from Hemerocallis citrina, assembly GCA_017893485.1. Taxonomy (NCBI): domain Eukaryota; kingdom Viridiplantae; phylum Streptophyta; class Magnoliopsida; order Asparagales; family Asphodelaceae; genus Hemerocallis; species Hemerocallis citrina. The sequence goes on from CM030361.1 coordinate 177,228,768, forward strand.
TGTATCCCCATTTGAAATCTACCCAATATCCATTACCCAATTGTATACCCATTTAATCCTATTGATATCCACTACCCATTAGCCCACATTTGATCTCCTATATATACTCCTAATACTAAATATCCCTAACCTTAATTCTCTCTCCCTCTCCTACTTGGTATCCCGACCTCCCCCTCTCCTTATATTCCCGGCCTGCCTTCATCTACCCCAGGCCGACATCCCCTTGCCCTCTCCTACCATAGCCGACCACTTAATACTCTTCCATCCATCTTTTTATACTACTTCGCTCCATAAAAACCTCGTCTCTCCTCCTTTTGTGGCCGGCCAAGCACCAAATCAGCACCATACGACCCCAAGTCAGCGAACAACACCTATCTTCGCTGATGTGACAAGTGGGCATCTCCCACTTTGGTTCGTGTGTCAAAGAGATCAACCGTTGGCGCGTTTTGTTCGTGGGTTTCGCTCGAAATCGCGTTAGAAGGCGTCTTGCTTGTGGGATTTCTTTGATAGGCTTGGATTCGTCGCATTTGTCGTCACAAAAAGGCAAGTAACTTGTACATCATGTCATTAGTTGATACAAGTAGAAAGTTCACCTAATAGGGTAGTTGAGACTAGAGACGGCCAAAAAATTTATTTTTAATTGTGGGTTTCATCTCTATTGTTCAAAACAGGTCATAGATGACTTAGAACATGAGTTTTGATAAGGTTATGCCGTAGGTTTCGCCCAAAGCGTGATTTTGATCGCATAGGTTAAATAGTGCATGAAACTTGTTTGATGGTTTGACCATATGAGAAATATTAGATTTTGACATGTTAGAAACCCTTAGATATGATATTTAGATAATGGGTAGGCTGTGTTTTGAATTTGGATGATTTTGGATCATTTTTTGTAGAAGTTATGACGTTTTGAAGTTTAGTTGAGAAATCTGGAAATTTGGGTTGTACTGAATTGATTGTTGTTTTTACCTGGATTAGAGTCCGAATCCTAACATGACTATTTCTGAGTAATTTGTAGAGAACTGAATCTATTTTCTAACCCGACTGGTTTCACCCCGTTTGGAGTTTGTATGAATTAGTTATGATTATTTTAGTGACTGTATATCGGTAGTTTCCAGATTCAGTTCGGGGTAGTTTTGTGGACTATTTATTTGCAAGATTCAGGTTATACACAATATCATGCCATAGTATTTTACTCAGTGTTTCATCATGATGTTAGGGTGTTCCCAGATTTTTTTCGTATTTTAAAGATGAGTTTGGCACGATGTTTCATATCATTTTCTATAACCTACTTTTGCTGTAAACTGCATGTTGTTCTGTGTTGAATGCCGTTTTTACCCTAATTATATTTACTGTATGAAAATTTTATGTGAGATATGAAAGATGTAGAATTTTTCTACTTTCACCCCGTTTTGGCGGAAGTGGATTTCAAAGCGCTGTTTGCAAGTTGTGTTCAATTTTGTACAGCAGTGTTGAGGAATTCTAGATCCATCAAAACCGTGTTTTGTGTTACTTTTCATTTTTGACAACATATCTATACTTTCTGGAAAAATATGAAAATTTATATTTTGAGACTATACATATAGGGGATTATCCCAGAATTTTTGTGGATTTAATTGATGACTTTACCTGCTGTTTTCATGTGGTTTAAGTTATTCCCCTGTTTTCTGAATGTACTTGAAAACTGTGTTGGAATGTGGTTTAAGTCGAGATGTCGTGAACTAGTATATGCCTTTATTATATTCGTTAGAAGCGTGTGGATGTCTAGTTTCCAGATCCTTTGACGGATCATGATTTGCATTCCTGTAGATCTTTGGATCACTATTTTTGTACAGACTGGTCTTGCTGTCCTGATTATAATCATACGCTAAGTTGCTCGTATTTGTGAATGTTTGGTACCTATACTTGCTGATCTAATTCCCTGAGTCTAAACCTGATTATAACTTGTTAGTTTGACATTATTTAGTACACTCTCATGTCTGTTGATGATCTTAATAATAAAAGAAACAAGCCGGGGTTTAAGGGAATGATCTAGTAGTGGATAATTCAGAAACGTGTACTTGGAAGGGGGCCCATGTTTCCCATATTTGGAATTTGGTATATGATTTGGACTATTTGGAATTTGGTATATGATTTGAATTATTTGGAATTTGGTATATGATTTGGATTACTGTTTCCTGTACCTGAGTGTACTGCCCAGCTATGGTCCACTACGAAATCTAAAGCGAAACTGCATTGACTGTAACAACCATGTGCTAAAAGGATGGCACATGAAGTGTTACCTAGATAGTAATAATACAAGATATTAATACATGATTACCCGTTACATGTATACCTGTTACCTGATTATCCTGATATTCCTGTCACCTGATTTCCTGATACTTGATACATATTTACCTGACTACCTGATTACCTGATAATTATACATGCTACCTGTTTACCTATTGACTTTACATTTGACATATGTTATCCTTACCTATTAGTATATCCTGTGGTTAGTTAGTTTCCATGTGCTTGTATCCTACTCTATTTTGTGACCCGGACTTGCCATTGACGGGTACTGTGTTTTCTCTTTTCCTTTTTCCTGCATTCTATGAATTCCAGATTTTGGAGGACAAGTTCCTAAAGGTATTGGCAAGATGATGGGCTAGAGGATGAAATTTTCTATTACTATTCTGGTTGCTTACTTTGGACAATATTGTATTTTGAGATTTGTATTATTTCTTGTATTTGGGCGATGTGACCCAGGATTATTTGTGTTATTCAGATCATGACTATTTGAGATTAATGCATTTTATTTCAAGTATTCTTATTGGTATTTGGTTCATATGTGCATGTGGTTGATTTTTCTGGCTTCCGACTCTGATTTTACTGTGACATGTTGTAAGGATTTCTTGAAACAGCTTAAGGATGATAATAATCATTCGCTGGGCTTTTGTTACGTGCTTGCATTCCGTATTTTTGGGAAGCGGGGCGTGACAACGTCTTTCGAGTATTATTCCTTGAGTACCTGCAAACTCATGATCTAAAATAAAAAAATAATGTCCGTTAGAGCAAGTCACGGACAGCAAGTAGTGAAAAACAGCGAACAAAAAAAGCATGGTATATCAAGAATAAGGGATTGAATCAAATTCAAGGAACAAAACAACAGTTGGCAATAAAGTTAAGGGTATATATTTAATTATGCAATAGTCAATAATTACAATTCATGATCAATATCGATGACCATGATCAAGCATGCAATGTAACCTATTTAATGCACGTAATACTGTGTCCCATACCACTGGTTTGGTGCATATAAACAGTGATCGTTTTAGACTGTGAAGGTGAACTCTACAGATCGTGTACTCGACACAATAAACAATAATTAACAATCAATAATTAACAATCGATACTCTACCTTCCATAACAATAATCAATATAAACAATAAGGGCCCTTACCGAGTATAGTCTCCGATTGTTCACTACCAAGTCAACCCTTAATACCCCAGCTTGTTAATATTTTATTACATCTTATTGTGAGCCTGCAAGAAGATGTCAAGGTTGTGTAATGCAAGGTGTGACTAAATCTACTCATTACATGCAAGGCAAAACGTGTTTACACTAAATCAATACTAGCATACATTCTGGACAGCAAGACGTTGCTGTACAAAAATAGGTTTTCCTGTTACTACATGAAAGAAAAACTGGATCTGTCAGGACTTCTAGAAACCAGACTCTCTGTCGGTTCCAACAAATATACACACGACACATTGAAACCACAGAAACTAGGTTCAAAATCTTATTCTTTACTGATTATATGTTCAGGCAGCAGGTTAAAGGTCATGTTCACATATATGTATTGGGTCTGAAAAATTAATCAATTAATCTCACAAAAATTCAGGGTGATTCCTAATCATGTCTAGTTACAACCAAATTAATTTCAGGTTTTAATTCCACTTTTAATATTCTGTTTTCATTAACCATTCATGTTGATATACGTATAATTGCAAATCTGAAAATCCAATCCTAGCAGTAGTCAAAGTCTGATATCTTGTAGATTAAGAATCAGAATTCAGATCCGTCGAATGTTCTGAAAAGTAGACTCACAGAGCTACAAATGTTGTTTACAAAGTTCCATTAAATTCCTACAGAAAATGGTTCAAAAGTTTAATGCAAAATGAGACTAACAGCAAGCCAGGAAATAGATAGATATAAATCATCAATAATTTAAACATGTAAACATGAAATTGCATGGCAATTAAATAATAAAAGCTCTATTTAATTATAAGCATGCAATTTCAACATTAACGAGGCATTTCATAATCATGGCAATTAATTCACGAAAATCATATTCAATCGGGAACATTCCGATCATCAATCAATTCTATAGCATAGATCTAATTGTTTTCATGTATTACATGCATATGCAATGTATGATAGGGAATGGTTTGAGTCAAAGATAACAAAACGAAATGAAAGTTATTACTTGGTTTCGCCGATGAATCCGTAATAACCTCTTGAACATATATTAACAAATACAGATGTGAATATTAGATTTTGAACTACTTGTGGGGATCAATGAAATTCTTGAACACGAATAATAAAAGGGTTCAAGAAGACTTTCCTTACACGACAGTTAATCCGAAAACGAAAGAATAACGGGATGAGAATCCCGATCGCACCAATACACTTGCAAGCTTCGGAATAGCAGAAACACGTGTAAACCACGTATGGGCAGCACACACATGCAAATGACAGCACGTGCGAAGACAATACACAACAAAAGCTCCAACAGTAACACGTGCACGTGCACATAGAACAACAAAAAAAGCAGCAACGGCAGGGATTGTGACTTCGGTTCGACGACGACTGGCGGTGGTGCACAGGGCGGTGGTCGCTGGTATGGAGGTGTGCTACGGTGGAGGGTGTGCTGCAGTGGAGGAGGCGACGGTGGTCGAGGAGGGTGCAGAGGTGGGATCGGTGCAAAACAGAGGAAGAGAAGATCGGGGGTAGGTTGGTTAGGCAGTCGGTAATGGTGGTGCGATCAGGGATGGATGATGGCGAGGCTCGACGAGGAGAATGGTGTTGGGTGCAGTGGTGCGAGGTCAAGTAGGGGATGAGGGCGACAATGGTGATCGGGGAAGAAGATGGAGTCTTTCAGGTGTAGGGTTTCGGCGCGCAGAGCAGAGGAAGAAAAAAAGTGGCGTGGGAGGGGGCGGCGGTAGTATGAAGTTAATGACGATTAGGCGGATCATAATTAGGGTTAGTATAATATGAGTATTTATAGGGAAAATTAAGATAGTGGGTTTGGGTAACGAGTTATAGGTTTGGGTTTTAGTCCAATAGGAAAAAAATTAGGATTTCTAATAGATTAATTGGAGTGTTCAATGAGCAAATTTTAAATAGGTAGAGCAACAAAATTTTCAGGGTTCAATAGAAAATAAAATTGATTGGAAGAATAAATCGAATTGGAAGCAAATAATAAATTTCATTATCAATTAGCAAAATTACAGAGGTTTAGAAAAGATAAAGAAGAAAAAGAAATGAATAATAATATAAAGAAAAATCAACAATTGGGAACAGGGGTTACAATGTGTGTGTGTGTGTGTGTGTGTGTGTGTGTGTGTACAATTCTTTATACTTACCCTAACCCAAAACAACCATGGATTAATACCATGGGCCTATTTAGTCATTGGTTTCAAAAAAAAATCATGATGGAAATCAAGTTTCCATGCTTGATCAAGTTTCACAATGTTGGTGAATGAACACTTGGCCTCCTCCTTGGACTTGTCGGCCACCATGTACCCCTCACCACATATAAATACCCCATTCCATTTTCAACCAAGAATTTTTCTTCATTTTCCATAATGTTACAAGCATTTTTCCCATACTTCAAATATTTTTAGTTTTCTTATTCTAATCTTTCCTACACTTTAAAATTTCTTCTTCAAGCTTGGCTCTAGGTTGGGAGAACAAACATACAAGAAGGAGAAGGCTTGAAGAAAAGAGAAGCTAGGAAATCAATTCATCAAGTGGGTGCCTCTCCTAAACTTGTGTCTGATTAACTTTTTTATTAAATTTGCTGTTATGGAAGTGATATTGTGATGGATGTAGGCAAGATATATTCATAAGTTAGAAACTAGAGCAAGAAATGCTTGTGATGAACAAAAGATGTGATTTTGAAAGGTCTTAGAATAATAAGTTAGAAAATCATAGCTTCTTATTGTGAAGGAATTTGGAGCTAAATTTTTTACCATAACTTCTCATACATGTCTCTAATAACTCCACCAAATTTCGTAATTTTTGAAAATATTTTGATATTTTAATTAATTCTATCATGTTTCTGGTATGGGATAAATTTTCTTTTCTGTTTATGTCTAACTTGCTTGAATAACAAAAATCATATCTCCATATATATCATGAATTTAGAGTTGAAAATTTTACTGTATGCTCTCTTATATGTCGATATCAATTATCCAAAACTTCATAATTTTTGGATAATTTTTAATATTTTTAGAAATTAATACATCTATACTGGGTAAGAAAAATATTGAACAATCTTCATGTTCTGCCTCAATAATTTTGTGTTCAGTTTGGAAATTCATTCATTCTAAAATATAAAGGTTCTTAAGCTGAAATTTTTATGAATGTTTCATGTATGTGTCTACAGCAATCCCACCAATTTTAGTAATTTTTAGAGAAGATTTGAAATTTAACAAAAATATTTTTTGTACACTAGATAAAATTGTTTCACCTCTATTTTTGTTATGCATACTTGTTACCCTGAAAGCATAACTCTATGATAAAAGGGAATTTGAACTTCAAATTTTTACAGTAGTATCCTAGGTCATTGTGGAACATTTCTAAAAATTTTCATGATTTTTTAATACGAATTTATATCTTTTTAAAATACAACTTTCTGATGTTGTTAAGAATAGTGTGATTGTTGTTTGGTAATTTTACATCCAATTCAAAATATCATAACTTCCTCTATACTTGGAATTCTTGACTAAATTTTGGATATATGATTATTCTATTTATTTGGTATTTCCTACCAAATTTTATAAATTTTTTGAGTTCATTTGTTATTTTAAATGAGTTCATTGGTACAACTGGTTGATAATTCTATCAGTTCTGGAAGTTTTACATGCTCATCAGTAATGGTCATTTTTCTTCTCTATAACTGATGAGCATGTAAAACATCCAGAATTGAAGTAAAAATGACTGAGAAGTTTAAGTAGACGTAATGGTCTTTCTATAACTTAGAAGTTTAAAAATGACTGAGAAGTTTAAGTTAAACATTATAAATTTTTACATGTTCTGGAAGTTTTAAATGAAGTATTTTGAGAAAGTTTTCAACTGAGAAGTTTAAGTAGACGTAATGGTCTTTCTAAAGAACCTAAGAACTCAAAATTTCATGGAGTATGTGATTATTTATGATTTTTCCAAACTGTACAAGCTGCAGGTTGAATAGTTAAGTTCACTATTTTGATTGAATATATGTTTCATCATACTAGGGTTTCATAATGGACTTAGAATGATGTTTATCTAACTCTTGAACCATTTTTAATCATGTTAGTGTTGTGCTAGTAACTTCTACTATGATTTAAGAGTAGAATAACAATTGTCTTATCTTTACTTGGTGCCCTTTCTTGTTATTTAAGTTCCTAAGCTTGCTTAAGGATAGAATAGCCGTGAAGTGGTTTTTAATTGATGTTTTGGGATGAGCTTGTTTTCGGGAGTATCATTTAGCTTGCTAATGACTTAGGGTAGTGAGCCATATTGTATGACCTATTTGTAACCCCCGTTTCCGACTATACGAATTTCCTGTGTTTGGATTCTTTATAAAATTTTCCGTTTTCTTAAATTCGTTTTGTTTTAAATTATTTTGGATCTCCTATTAAATTCCATTTCTATTCATTAATTGTATTTGTAGTTATTTTCAAAATAATTTTTATATTGTAATACAATCCTATTTTGTTATATGATCTTATTATTATTATTATTATTATTATTATTATTATTATTATTATTATTATTCTTTCTTTTATTGTTTATTAATTTGTGAAAGCCCATTGATTTTAATCCATCTTTTATTATTATTATTTATCAGTATGAAACCCAATGGTTTTCCTTGAACTAGTTTGTTATTCTTGTTCAAGAATTTCCTTTCATCTCTGCAAGTAGTCCCTATTTCGTTATCGTGTCTTTATTTTCTTAATACTCTTCAAAGAGACTGTTACAGATTTATCGGCGAAACCGAGTAGTAGTTATCTTTTCGTATTTTCCTTAATTCAGACCAAAGCCTTGTTATACATCGTCATATGCATACACTACACGAATACATAGATTAGAAACATGTTATATAGAAAGTGATGATTTAAATGCTTTTCGATTGGATATGATGTTCATGCTATGTGAATAAGAATAATTTGCCTTGTTAATAGTAGAATTCCACCATAAATATTGGGTGTAAATTTCTGTTAATTAATGCCATAAAGTTATATGCATGTATAAATCGTTTGTTGCTAATTAATGATTAACCAACTTGCTAGTCTGCTGTTTATTCCATGTTGTTTTGAGTTTTTGTTCTAGTTGTTGTTATAATTAGGTAGAACTTTACAAACAGCATTTGCATCCCTTTGAATCTATTTTTCAGAATTTTTTATGGATCTAAATTCCAATTTTTAAACTTCAAGTTATCATATTTATGGTACTACTAGGTTTAAATTTCCAAATTGTCGTTTACAATCATAACAACATGAATTGTTAATTAAAATAAAATGTTAACAGTATAATTAAAACTTGACATTAACTAGGTTGTTACTAAACATGATTAGGAGTCACTTTATAATTTTTATAAAATTCATAAAAGAATTTACAATCAACTTTTACATATAAGAATTTGATCCTAACATGCTTCCTGAACATGAAAGCAGTAAAGAATAAAATTATATACCTAGCTATTATAACTATAATATATCGTGTGAATATGCGTTGGAACCGGCAGAGAGTCTAGTTTCTAGAGAACCCTGACGGAACTTGATTTACTTTCCTATAGCAACAGGAAAGTCAATTTTTGTACAGCAACGTATTGTTGTCCAAAATTTGTTTCTTCATGTATATAAATATAAATATATTTATTTCTTACATTAATAAGTTGAATTATATATCCTGCATTGGACATCCTTTGATATCTCCTTGATCCTGTCCTGATACCATTCTCGTTGTTACATGTTTAGGTTAATTATTGTAAAAGAATAACAAGCCGGAGTAATAAGGGAAAGAATTTAGTAGTGGACAATATAGGTGAGTGTACTCGGAAGGAGGCCCGTGTTTCTCGTAATAGTGACTCTCGTGTACATGTTTACCTGTTCTTGCTTACAAGTTATATGGAACTTAGTGCCACGTCTTGAGACGATGGGGGTCACCTTTTGGATCCATTACATACTTACATGATTACATGCTTACATGATTATATGTTTCCGGCTACATGCTCCTGATTACATGATATCATTCTTGTTATTGTCACTGGAAGACCCGAGTACATGACCCTATAGAATTCACCATTGGAGTCTAAACGATAACTTGTTTGTATGCGCCCAAACCTGGGGTATGGAATGCAGGATTGTGTGCATTAGACAGGACTGATAAAGTATTGATAAACTTAAGGTTAACACCGAGCACATGCATGATTCCTGTTCATAAGTTACACGATTCTTGTTTATAAGTTACATGATCCCTGTTACATGTTACATGCTTTCCTGTTACTCATTTAAATGTTACACTTGTTACTCGTTCCATACATGATTGATATGGCTAAAAATAGAATCAAATCGGGACCACTCAAATCTGGCACGAATCCTGAAGCTCTCAGGGGTAAACGGTAATTTTCACCACAAACGGGTTCGAAAATGGGAACTGGGTCTTTTTCAAGCCCAATAACCCATAAACGGATATGTCTTACTGGGTCAGGGTGACAGCAAATTATGAACAAACCTGGGATATTTAAAAGAGTAATTCAAATTCATGATTATCTCTAAGGGACGGTTTAAACCAAATCTCTTATCATGATACGATTTAAAATCTCTTGCTTATCCAAAAATACTGGGACATAAAGATCAATGATTATCTCTAAACTCTCTCTAAAAGGTGATTATAAATACCCCATACCCCCCCCCCCACCAAAAGAAAGGTAATCAATATTTTTTTCCATAAAAGCGCTCTCTCTTAATCTTCCTGATTACTAACTTGAGCATCGGAGGATTCGTCGTTGGGATCCATCCCGGTGTTTCAAACTTTTTGCAAGTTAGCGGCAGAGCGAGAAATAGTCAAACACCGGCAAGAAGTCAACGGGTTCGCTTTAATTGTTTCTAGAAGAACTCACAAATCATCTGTTTGCTCCTACACCGAAATTAGCAGCAACAGATTGGCGTCGTCTATGGAAAATAGAAAAAGCGATCCAACCACACAAACCCGGTGAGAGTAGTTTCTAAGCCATGCCTCACAAAGGGAAAGGAAAGGCAACGACGTCCAGCCGAAGAGCCACTCCTCTTCCTCCTCCTCCACTCCAAGATGTTCTTTCTCAACCAGACCAACAATTTCAACAACCGCAGCCTAACAACCTCTTTCTCAACAGCCTCCTCCCAGGTCTAGGGGGAGCTACCTCGAGGGGCTTCTGTCGAAGCCGTCAGGGACAACACTCTCACCATGACCACATATCAGTCCTTAATCCTTCAACCGAGTCCATGGCCTCTCAAAGTCCTCCAGGACCAGGAGATCTCTGTCAAGTAATTGTTAACCGTCGGCAGGGGGTAGACCTCTGAACTCGCTTGAATGAGAGGCGAGCCCTTGATGAAGTCCCTCACCCCGAGCACCAAAGGGCCCCGAGAGTCCGGTCCCCCCGCAGGCCAAGATCTAGAAAAACCCTCTCCCCAAGGAGGCTAAGGGAGTCCCTCCACGTTGTCGACAAAGAAGTCTCACCCCAACAAGACGATTAACACCTAAAGACCGCCGAGCTGGAGGGGCACCAGTCACTCAGGTAGGTTCCAGAACTTCAAAGAAGACATCCTGCGAGCCCTCGATATTACAACGAGCCACGATCAGCGTGCACCTAGCCCTCGCCATACCCCGAGTCATGACAAGCGTGCACCTAGCCCTTGCCAAACCACCACTCATGAAGGAGAGTCCCGAGGGTCGACTAGATCCAACTGGAGGGACGACTCGGTCCATCATCGTTTCCATGAGATGGAGAGGTGCCTTAGCAGACTCGACCTAGAAGAAGAACAACGGGCAAGGATTTTCTGTCCGAGCAGGCCTCCCTTCTCCAAGGCCATCATGGAAGCTCCGGTCCCTGAGACCTTCAAGCCCCCTCACTTTGAGTCTTACAATGGGGAGTCAGACCCAGCTGAACATATCGAGAGTTTGAAAACTCTCATGATGATTCACCAAGCCTTAGATGCAGTTCTTTGCAAGACCTTCACAGCCACATTAAAGGGGCATGCGAGAGAATGGTACTCCCGACTGTCCCCCGCCTCCATCTTCTCATTCGATCAGTTTGAGGAACTCTTTCTCACCCACTCCGTCAGTAACCACAGAATAGAGAAGATGAGCACATCTCTACTGGCCCTCAGTCAGAGAAAAGGCGAGCGACTAAGGACTATGTTCGATGCTTCACACCCGAGGCTCGGTCTATCGCCTCTCTCGATCAGTCGGTGGCCTCAGCAGCATTCCGACACAACATCAACAATGTCGTCCGAAAAGCATCCCTCGCCAAGAAGCCACTCCTGGACTTCTCGGAGCTCCTACTGAGGAGTGAGAAGTATATCCAGGTAGAAGAAGCCCTCCATCCTAATGATCAGAAGAGCCCTCATTTGGGAACAAACGAAAGGGAGCAGATGAAGAAGGCACTAAGAAGCTCCAAAAGGATAACAGCGAACAATGCTGCCCTCCTCCTCATTTTGAAAAGTTCACCCCTCTCAATTCCACTGTTTCGGCTATTCTCATGGAAGTCGATAAAGAACAGTTGCTCCAACCTCCCCAAAAGATGAATACCCTGGTAAAAAGCGAAACAGAGATAAGTGGTACCGCTTTTACGGGACCACGGCCACGACACAGATGACTGTCGAGCCCTTAAGGATGAGATTGAAGCCATAATTCAGAGAGGGCAACTGTCCAAGTTTGTTAGGAAGAAAAAAGTTGATCGTCCACCATCCCGAGGGGCGAATAAGAGAACTGAAAGACCTGTTGAGCCCCCTGGCTCCGAACCTAAAGCAATCATGCACCTCATCCATGGAGGCCTAATAGAGGGAAAGTCGAACTCCTCCTGAAAAGCATTTATCCGAGAAGTAAACTAAATACAGAACCATCCTCTGCCCAAAGGCTTCGGTGTCCCTGTGACCTTTTTAGATAAAGACTTGGAAGGCATCCGAACGCCTTACTGTGATGCCCTCGTAATCAGCCTCCACATGGCCAACCACGAAGTGTGTCGGATCCTAGTCGACAATGACAGCTCTGTCAACATCCTCTTCTTAGAGGCCTTCCAAGACCTTAAGTTTCCCTGAAACTGCCTTAAACCCACCGGCTACACTCTCCACGGATTCTCTGGGGTGCTAGTGACTATCGAGGGGGTTATCATCCTCGACGTAACCTCTGGCAAAACCCCTACCACCCGAACAGAGCCAATAGATTTTATGGTTGTTGATGTAAAGACTGCATACAATGCCATCCTCGGCCGACCCAACCTGGCCGTGCTTCAAGTCGTACCCTCCGCCGTCCATATGAAGATGAAATTTCCTACCTCTACAAGGGTGGGAGAAGTCAGGGGAAGCCAGGAGACTGCCCAGAAGTGTTACATGACTTCGATAGGAGGTCCAGTTCTCTCTCTCAAAGCCTTTAAGCTCCCCCAAGGGAGCAGCCAAGCTATCTCAGAGCCGGCCGATGAGTTAGAAGAAGTAGCTTTTTATGAAGAAGACCCAACGAGAACCTTCCATGTGGGTAAAGTCCTCCCCCACAAAGTCAAAGCCGACATAGTCCAATGCATCAGGGGAAACCGAGATCTGTTCGCATGGACTACTACCGATATGCCTGGTATTTCGGAAGAATTAATCATGCACCATCTCAGCATAGCTCCTGAAGATAAACCAGTCCAACAGAAGCGTCGCAAGTTTGCACTGGACCGAAAGAATGCCATCAAAGAAGAAGTAGATAAACTCTTGGCGTCTCGGTTCATCCAAGAGGTCAATTGCCCCGAGTGGCTTTCCAACGTCATGATGGTGAAGAAAGCCAATGGGAAGTTAAGGATATGTATCGACTTCAACGATTTGAACAAGGCCTGTCCAAAAGATCTGTTCCATCTTCCCAGTATCGATGCACTAATTGATGCTACTTATGGTCACAAACTCTTGAGATTTATGGACGCCTTCTCCGGGTATAATCAGATTAGGATGTTCCCCCTTGATATTCTGAAAACTTCTTTCACAACAGACCAAGGCCTATATTGTTACCGCATCATGCCCTTCGGGCAAAAGAACGTTGAGCCAACGTATTAGCACCTCGTCAATAAAGTCTTTAAGGAAAAAATCGGGAGGAACATGGAGGTTTATGTAGATGATATGTTGGTGAAAACCCTCCAAAAGCAAAACCATGTGGTCGACCTCCAGGAAGCCTTCGATGTCTTACGAAGTCGCAACATGAGGCTCAACCCGTCTGAATGTGCCTTCGGAGTATCATCCGCCAAATTCCTATGTTTTAAGGTTAGCCAGAGGGGGATAGAAGCCAACCCTGAGAATATCCAAGCCATATTGGATATGGCTCCTCCATCCAATGTCAAGGAAGTGCAAAGGCTCACAGGGTGCCTCGCCGCCATAGGGCATTTCCTCTCCAAGTCAGGGGAGAAGTGCCTCCCGTTTTTCAAGGCCTTAAGAGGAACGAATGGTTTTGAATGGGGGCAAGCACAGTAGGAATCATTCGACCAACTCAAAGCATACCTGGTCAACCCCCCGCTCCTGAGTAAGCCCAAGCCTCGGGAAATTCTCTACCTTTACCTCGCCACATCGGAACAAACCCTTAATGTCGTTCTAGTGAGGGAAGAAGATAAAGCTCAGAGGCTGATCTATTACTGAGTAAGGTCCTCCGGGATGCCAAACTCTGCTATTCCAAGATTGAAAAGATGGCCTTTGCACTGGTCAATACTACCCGAAAGCTCTACCCATATTTCCAAGCTCATTTGGTGGTCGTTCTCACCGACCAACCCCTCAAATAGGTGTTGCACAAGCCTGAGAGTTCGGGGTGCCTCATGAAATGGTCCATAGAGCTGACTGAACACGATATCAGCTATCAGTCAAAGATCGCTATCAAAGCTCAAGCCCTAGCAGAGTTTAAAATGGAAAGCACTATCCCCGACCCCTGCAAGGAAGGCAAGGAACCCCTATTATGGAGCATTTATGTCGATGGGTCCTCATGCACTGAGGGAAGTAGAGCGGGGGTCATCCTAACCGACCCAGATGACTTTGTTCTCCAGTATTTGCTCTGCATCAACTTCCGAGCGTCGAACAATGAGGCAGAGTATGAAGCTCTTATAGCTGGTCTATTCCTGGCACACAAGGCTGGTGCTGAATGCATCAAGGTATTTAGTGATACTCAGCTGGTAGTGAACCAAATCTTGGGGGAGTACAAGGTTAGAGATGACCACATGGCAAAGTATCTGAATAAGGTCAAAGCGCTGTTAGCCACCTTCCAAGAAGTGGAAGTCCTACGGATCCCGAGAAGAAAATGGGCAGGCAGATGCCCTATCCAAGGCTTCCTCCTCTCTCCAAGGACTTAAGTGCACTGTTTTGGTTGAAGTTCTTTTAAGATCCAGCATTGAGGAAGGAAGCCTCAAACTAATGGAGATACCACCCAAGGCACACGAGGAAAATTAGATGAATCCCCTTATCGAATTCCACGAAAAAGGAGTACTCCCCCCAGACCCTAAAAAGGATAGAAAAGTCAGAACTAGAGCCGAGCAATATATGCTCATTGAGGGAGTCATGTACAAGCACTCCTACACCCAAGTAGACGGCAGACCCTACTTACGGTGTCTCTCCCCCAAGGAATCCCTGTAGCACTCCGAATTCCTAACGTAGGAACTCATGACACACTCCAGGATCTTTCTTCAAATAAGTCACAACACAACAAAAATCACAGGAAATTAAAAACTTTTATTACATCAGATTGTTATTACAATGTCCGATTATTACAACAATTACAAAAACTTGATACATGATGAATATACAATGAATTGGACAGTAAACTTTCACTTGGATGCTTCCCCCTGCTCGAGTTTTCCCGTGCTTCCCAAATCGGTAATCCTAAAACTGACAACTGTTGGCACGTCAGTTGAATACAACAGATGCAATGCTATATATGACTATCCTTTCTATGCCCTAATATAGAGATTCCAAACCTCAATAACCACAAATATTTGATGCAAAGAAAAAGGTGATGTCAAACAAGTGTCGATGTACGCCATGGCCTAATCTAATGCACAAACTATACACACATGCTCCTAAAGCTAATGCACGCTTAATAGGAATGATATGCATCCCATACTACACATCCCCAACCAAACGACATTCTTCAGTTTATTGGAGTTCGATCCTCCGCCATGCAACCTATCTTGTGCTCTATCCTATCTCGAACATTAGTGATGAAGAGATTGCAGTCACCGCGGTCACTGCAGTCAATAGTCGTGTAGGGTAGCCTCCTTTTGTTTCCCCACTACGCCCGGTAGTAGCCGTATGATTTCTCTTTTCAGTCGCTACAGTTATAATATTATTATTGTCATGATCCCTCCTTCCGGACCTCTTCCAAAACTATAATACGGGCATAAGGCCTCACAGACCTCCTCTAGCCAAGGATATTAGATTTCCACATACGATGCTTCAATCTAAGTCCCCGCCCACGTTGAACAGCATAAGACATGGCAGACTCTGAGGGTTTCCCCTCTTCTCCGCTAGCTCTTGTCCTTACACTAAGCTGAACTTGCAATCGAGACGACATCGCCCTGCCAGTCCTCATCAAAAGTTGTTACAGGCATAAAGTTAATTTTGTGCTAACCATGCGTTCCGAGAGTCACAGAACCTTACTCTTACCCAGAGCCTTGTTCGGCGCTCCCTGCCCGCATTAAACGGAACTTAGGACTTGGCCAGGCATGACGACGCCATGCGCCTCCCTGACAAGCGAACACAACATCCACTAGTGCATGTCCTTACACATACGGTGACTCGACCTACCCTAAGTCACAGATTGTACTAGTATTATCCAAAATTAGGGCCACAACTATAGAATTGAGTGGCAGCTATCACTATTCTGAGTTACCATTATTTATTCATGTTTTACCCGATTCTAATTGCTCTAATTAAAGTTCTAAACCACTGTATTAATCCATACTTAGTAACATTATGCAATCTAGATCTATAACCACGACTCGACCTATCCTAGGTCACATTTGGGTTGTTGAATTAAGGGTTTGACTCACGGACCAAACCCATTCAAATTGTCCACATTACAGTTATTAACTTACTAGGCGATCTAGTTCTTCCCAACTAATCAATTAGTTATGCGATGTATCAACTAGCCTCACACCTAACTTAGATGTCACAACTAGGTATTTTATAACCACTAGTTAAGTTCTAGTTGTAGGTACCTTTTATTCAACCAAACCCATCTTTTCTTGAACTTAACCCAACCCACACTACGGTCTAAACTTGGCCCTCAAGCCCAGACACGGGCCCACAAAAACTAACGAATCGACCACATCAACTGCCACCTGCACGTCACGTTTGGAGTCACACGCCACCTCGGCCCGAAGCAAGTCGCTGCTCCCGTTAATCATCGTGCTTCATGTCCTCCCGACAAGTGGTAGCTCCTACGACGCTGGATTCCCTCCTTAGATGACATGCACGTCGACGCCCGAGTCATCGCTCCAACACGTTCGGGGTCACGGGTTCCTATCTACCAGCCACAAGTTCCATCCATACGGACTTAGTCCTAGGGTCTCAACATTCAATCAAGATGACCCTCAAATTTATTCATAGTGTAAATTCCAAATTGAGGCATCATGAATGGGGGATATCCATCCCAATCCCAACAACAATCACACATCTACATATTCCAACTCTATTCTAGTCCATCACTAAAGACTAAGAAATAACAATGCCATGGATAAGATGACCTCGATTGGTCTAAAATTATTACACATCAGTGCCCAAGAAAAATATGGCTTATAAATAACTTCTACAACACTCAATTAGTCATACAAGGCTCAATTACATCAATGTCACTTCAAACAGTAAACTCAGGTTTGGGTCTAACAGAACCAGTACACAATAAAAATCGTATAAAAGTTCACACTGCACCAAATTTTACATTCTTAGGCTTTTGGGAAAGCTCTAGGTGTGCTCTACAACTTCCTAATTGAACATTTTCATAAATTCGGATGTTAACATGCTCAAAATCTTGGTTCTTTAACATGTAGCAAAATCGTTTCCAGAACAGAGCACTTTGTGTACAGTGTTAAAGACAATTACCTTATATATATCAAATGATACTGGATTGACATGAAATTTAGGAATCAAACACATAACATACATTCACAACACATATCCAAAATTCAAGTCCTTACAAAAATTATATCTTGAGTTATGTCTTTTTCATTACCACCCAAAACAGCGCCTTTAGCAACAGCAATTCTGTTTATCATATGAACTAATTGAGTTTGCATGATTTAATTACCATAGCTACAGTCGTCCAAAATTAATGAAATTTGAAATGTATGTTCTAGATAGGTATTAGAATATCATAAATTAATTTCAAGTCATTCCCATGAGTACATAATGAGTTCCAAGTATTTTAATCTACAAGAAGAACATGTAGCAAAATCTGTTCTGTTTTCGACCAACATGCAAGTCCATATTTTTACTAATTAGCAAGAAAAATCATTAAATTCTAGAAAAATTACTGAAGGTGTAATACACAAGTATGATCATCCCATAAAATTTTCAGGCCAAAATATCAAGTAGTGTTCATTCTATTAACTTCGTACTAACCGGAAAAAATTCTGCTTTAAATAGTGTTACTTTTTTGGTTTCCTTTAGCATGAATCTAGCCATAAGACTTTTAATCTATTGCATGCATTTATTTTTAGACATTATAAACGAGTTAAAACTACAATCCAACCATTTCTTAACAATAAAAACAATCACAAGGTTAGAAACACCCACCTTTTCTTGTAGTTCGATCTCCTTCTAGCTCCTTGCTTGTTGGTCTTTCTTCTTGCCTCCAACTTGAGCTCCTTACTTCTCCTCCTTGCTTTGGCCTGCTCTTAACATCTCTCTGGCTTTTCCTCCTCCAAATCAGTAGCTAAGCTCTTTAAGTTAGGGTATAAGTGTAATAGAAAATGGTTTGGGAGTAGAAATTGAGAAAAATGGAGTTAGGATAAGATGGGGGATTAAATAGAGTGAAAAGGGGGTGAATTTGGCCGGATTATTGTGCAAGGGGGGAGTGATAAGAGGTTGAGTGTGGCATTGGGCAATAGGGGAGGTGAGATGGAGTGTAGGAGTGTACAAGCCTCTTGGGGTTTCTCAACTCAAAATGGAAATTCTGTTTAAATTTCAAACAAAACTCCAAACCCTACTCTTTTCCCTCGACCATTTTGGTCGGCCAATTCATGGCTTCATTTATTTTATTTTTTTTTGTTTCCTTTGTTTCATTTGGGTCTTTCAAGCCCAAACCCTATATATATATATATATAGTTGTATATTGCTAGTTATAGAAATATAAATATAATTCCTTTAATCATAAGAAAAAAATATATAATTTTGTTAATAGTAGAATTTAGTTTGTGTACAAATAATATGTGTAAAAAATCAGGGTTGTTACAAGCCCAGTATGCTCTCAGAGAGGTTCATGAAGGAGTCGACGGCACCCATTTGGGAGCAAGGTCCCTTGCCCGCAGATCCTTAATCAGGGATACTTCTAGCCTACATTCCTTAGCGACGCCGAGCAGCATGTTCCCCAGTGCGCCCCCTGTCAGAGGCTCTCATCCATATGGCGTTTGCCTCAAGCCAAACTATCCTCCTAATCTAGTCTGATTCCCTTTAGCCATGTAGGGAATGGACTTGCTCGGGTCTTTCCCTCTGGCACCTGTTTAGAAGAAGTTCATTGCCGTTTGGATTGATTACTTCTTAAAATGGATTGAAGTCGAGCCCTTAGCAATATCGAGAACATGGTCCAGTGGTTCTTCTGGAAGAACATTATCTGCCGATTGGCGTCCCCCAGATCTTGGTAACTGATAATGGAACCCAATTCACAGGGGCGGCCTTTCGCAAATTGTGTACGGATCTCGACATCCAGCAGCGATTCTCCTCAATTTCCCACCTGCAATCCAACGGTCAGGCAGAGAACTCCAAACGGCAAAATTCTCTTTGGCCTAAAGAAGAGACTCGACAAATCTACAAAGGGGTTGTGGGTTGAACAACTTCCCAAAGTAATTTGGAGCTACCTGCACCACTAAACAGACACCGACAGGAGAATCTTCATTCAGTTTAACATACATCTCCGAATCCGTCAACCCACTTGAAGTTGGCCTACCCTCTCCCCGCTTATTGGCCTTTAGTGAATGACAAAATTCCAACCAACTCTGTGGCAACCTTTACCTCATTGACGAGATTCGAGAAAGATCATCCATTCGTCAACAGATCTATCAGCGCATAGTCGAGCAGTCCTACAACAAGAGAGTCCGCCCCACAAATCTCAAGGAAGGAGACATGGTCTTGAGAAAGTTATCAATTTCTTTCTCGAGCAAGAAAGGAAAACAATCTCCAAATTGGGAAGGGCCGTACATGATCTCCAAAGTTATCCGCCCTAGCGCGTATCACCTTGAAGACCCCGGGGGGAAGAGAGTGCCAAGAACTTGGAATGCAAAGCATTTGATGAAATTCCAAGAGAGCTAGTTTCCATTGTTTTTTTCCTTACTTTCGTTGTTTCTTATTCATCTCCATGTAATAAAGGCTTGCAACTTAGAAGCAGCCACATAGTTTTCACTTTTATAAAGACAGTTATTTTTCTGAAGAGTTATTGTCAAAAACTGATTGTTTACTTGGAGATATGACTACTCTTAAACGACAAGTTCGAAGTCCAACACTTGGTTCGATGATACTTTAGCCGCTTACAAACGAGCAAGTGCGAAGTAGCTCGCCATTCAGAATTACTCCCACAACTGTTGAAAACTCTTAAACGACAAGTTCGGAGTCCAACACTTTGCTCGATGCTACTTTAGCCGCTTGCAAATGAGCAAGTGCGAAGTATCTCGCCATTTGGAATTGCTCACACAACTATTGAAAACTCTTAAACGACAAGGTCGGAGTCCAACACTTGGTTTGATGCTATTTTAGCCGCTTGCAAATGAGCAAGTTTGAAGTAGCTCGTCATTCGGAATTGCTCCCACAACTGTTGAAAACCCTTAAACGACAAGTTCGGAGTCCAACACTTGGTTCGATGCTACTTTAGCTGCCTGTAAACGAGCAAGTGCAAAGTAGCTCGCCATTCGAAATTGCTCCCATAACTGTCGAAAACCCCTAAACAAAACCCACAACATTCCAGTTGTCCAACAAAGAGAAAATATCCCTTAAATACTTGGTGGATTTTTATTCAAAAAAGAAACTGACTACAAGATCAGAAAGGCACCACCAATACAAACATTGCTTAAGTACTGAGAGGACCTTTTTTCACAACAAAAATTGGGGTTACAAGTCTTATTGAGACTAAAACTCCTACAAAACTCCAAAGAAACTCTTCCTAGGAAGAGGGATGCTCCTGTTGAAGGATACACACGGCTGATGAGCATTGTGCCGTTCTCTCGACCCTCCTGAAGAGATCTCTAGATCCGCAAATCGAGTCATGCCATCCGGCCCTATGGTTCTAGTGACCCCTCCGACCGATGCCCCGCTGGATAAACCAGCTTCTCCGCTCTGAGCGTCCCCAGGACTCGCGGAACTTTGGGTAAATAGAGAGCCATCTCATGAAACGACCTTCCTTGGGCACGCTCCTTTTGCGAGCACGCCGTGCTCCTAACGTTGCCTCAATCAAGAAGCCTCTTTAGTTGGTGAAACTCCATCTGTAACTCAATTATTCTCTCTTTGAGAGAGTCGTCTTTCACCTTAAGCTTCAAACGGGGCACGCTCCCCGCAAAAAACTCGGGAATTGCCCTCTTAAGATTAGCTACCTCCATACTTCTCTCGAGCACAACATTTTTTCACCTGTCTCGCTCAGTGGTAGCCGAAAGTAGGGAATGGCGAACGAGTTTAACCCGTGAAGACTCTTGAGTAGTCGCCTCCTCCGATGGATTATCTTCTACCCCAACAGGGGGTACATCCCTCGAAGCCTCATCGCCGTGCCGCGCCGCACTGCTATCTCTCGACGGCATAACACTCTTCTCAAATAACGGAGCTCCACCTCTGCTTTTTAAAGTCTTTTGCGAGACTGAGCGAGCCCCAACTCAGTAATACGGAGCTTGGTACGTAGCTGCGATGTCCCGCCATTCTGAGAAACACATATAGGTAGTGCAAAGACCTGTCAACAAAAGAAAAAAGCAAAAATCACTCTGAGTTGAAGTGCGAGAGCTACAAGATATTTCTAAGTTCAAGTAGAGCTACAAGATAGCACTAAGTAAAAGTAGAGCAACAAAATAGCCCTAAGTCTCACTGCCATACATAATAAAGATGCCCAAAAGGAGTTTTTCATTGCTAAAGTAAAGATACAAAAGCAGTGGTTAATCCGCTATTTGGCATCGATACAGAAGCGTTCAAAAGAGAAGAAGAAGAAGGAGGAGACAAAAACAACTAACAAAAGTAGAGTAGCTACAAAAGGAGGTCAAGGGTCCACCTCAGCGGACTGATCCACAAGAGGTGTGGGCTCGCGACCGCTCCCTTCAGTCGCCTCCGGCACTACCACTATAGCCGTCTGGGGGTCCACCACAATGTTCTCCTCCTCTTCCTCTTCGCCCACTTCCACTTTTACCTCCTCGTCGGGAAACAATGAATATCCCGAGCGATCGAATACTGGGACGCGCTCGCACACGTCATCCAATGCCCTAAGTAGCCTTCAGCATTTTCTTCTCCAAATATCTGACGGCCTTCTTCTCTACCACTGGCTCGGCCTTTCGCACAGTAGCGCTCTTCTCCCTGACTGCATGCTCTCTCTTCAACGCCCTCTCTCAAGCGACTTGCTCCCTCTCCAAAGCGGTGTTCTCCTTCTCCTTGGTCAGCATTGCGTCCAGTAGATGATTTGAGCGGCTTGGGACTCCACTAAAAAGGCAGCCGCTTTAGACTCCTTCTTGGCACTCGACCGCTCGATCCTCTCGGTCTTGCGTGGCCTTCAACTCCTTCTCCTGCTCCGCCACCTGTCTCAACAGGTGGCTAAAGTGGCAGACCGACTACAAAGAAGTAAAGACAAAAGTTACAAGCTAAGCTTACAATATATATATATATATATATATATATATATATATATATATATATATATATAACATACCGTCATCTGCGCCTTTGCTATCTCCAGGGCCGAGTCTCCCACGGTCCCATGCTCCATCGAGGCTTTATCCTTTGGCTTGGCCAAGTGACGAACCGCGTCCATGCAGCTCGCCGAGTCCCCGAGAAAACCATCGTGCCTCCTGACTTGCCAATCAGGGACAAATATCCTCTTCAGCTTGTCAGTCAAAATGTGCTCTACCGCAGCCGTAAGAGGAGGCACCTCGAGAGCCAAGGCCGCCAAGAGGGGGAACTCTCCCATTGCAGGGACAGCTGATGTAACGCGAGGGGGGGGGGACTCCCAGTCCCCAACTGGAAGGGCACCGCTTTCACTCCTAGCAGCGTTCGACGGCGAAGATCTGACGACGGTCCTCTTCCTCTTCCTCTCTTTAGCCCGCTTGCAGCTCAGGCCCGAAATCCATGCCTGTGTCCTCTGCTAGTGGAAGACAAAATGTGTTAGAAAAATTGGAAAACAAACGCAAACTAAAGAATAGAGACCAACACAGAGAAAAACGCGTACTTGGGTTCATCAGGCTAAGACCCCCCCCCCCTCCCCTCCCCAAAGAGAATCTCCTCTGAGATCTCTTTCCAATGCAACATCGGTCGGGGCTAAGAGACGGTTCTTCCTTCGCTCTCTTTGGCACATCCTCCCTCCACACCATCAGTATATCCCACGGCTCCCAACTCCGAATCAAGAAATACTTGTCTCTCCAAGTGTAACACCCCGAATTCTAAAACAAACCGAATTCGAAGTTCCACAGGATCTTTACACTTTTCTTCGTACAATTTTACAAGGAATTAAAAACTTTTGTTACATCAGAGTTATATTTACATTACATTTCTATAGCGGAAGCAATTTTACAATAATTACATGAATAAAATATACAACATTTCAGTCAATCTTTAAGCAGCATGCATACTTTAATCTTGCCAAGCACTTTATCCTGCATAGAAAACTGTGGGCGCGTCAGTTGCTTACAACCGACAAAATATTATACACGGCCATCCTCACTATGCCGAACAGTATAACGATTTTCAATACTTAAAAAAACCACAAACTTGATCACAGACAAAGCTACAGAAGAACTATCCTATTGATGTCGTGTTGTGTTGTGCTCTTAGTCGTTAATGCAGTTGTTTACATTATATGACCCAATGCGCACTTATTCAGAGTCTATGCAGCCCATACTACATAGGTCCGAGAGCAAGCCCTTAATCGTTCTTCATCTTGTAGGGTTCGATCCCTCGCCATGATTTAATCTACAACTGTAACTACGGTAAGTATCCTAGGCATTCTATGAGTTACGAGCCCACGTCTAGGCGCCCTGGAGTGGACCCCACGCACTGACACATGACTCATCATGCAGGCATCCTATGGTCAATTCCCCTCCTACCATAGACATGGCACCACCCGTAGTCATTAGATCACCACATAAGCGTCGCCACCGGGACGGTACTCTGGAGTAGTATTCACGCCCTAATCATGACGCATCATGAGACATCCTGTGAATACTCTCACGCCGCCAATCCAATGGCCCTCATACTCATATTTTTCTCTTACGTTCATCACATCTTTACTATGTATCTAATCCTTATGTATAATTGAAGGTCAATATTCTAGAATCGAGTATTACTCCTACATAGGTCTTTTCAACATCAATCATTATCAACGACCCAAACTTGGTCAAAATATCAAAATCCTCTTGTCCATATTTTTCAATCTTGCCGACGTAGAGTTTAGCTAAAATTTCTAGTCTAAGTCCTCCTTTCACTTTTATAGAAGAAAAACATATTTGTTCACACAAATTGCACATTTCGACAAGTTCTCTTTTTCTCATACTTCCATGCACAACTTGCATACCCAAATTCTCATTTAATTCTACTCAACACTTATGAGTGAAAAATCTCAATTTCTCTCTTTGCAATTCTTTCTATAATCAAAAATTTCATTTCTTTGTTTTAGAGTTTTAAAAGATCAAACTAAGATGAATACTTCACTCTTAAATTTTGTACTCTTATTTCTCTTTTTAAAGGTCCACAAGTAAAAAAAAAATAATTTTTATGAAGTCTATGTATTTTCAGGAATTTTCTAATATTTTTCTCAGTATTTATTTTATTTATAAAAAACACTCAAAATAATCAAGTGAGAAAAAAAATAGAAAAAGAAAAAAAATTGATTTTTTCCCAAAAAATTTTTGGCCTTAACCAGTTTCGAACCCGCACACACAGCCAAGGTGCACAGTCACCGAAAACCAACCCCACGCGCTAGCAAAAAGGGATAAGTGCCCAACTGTTATAAAGGAGGGGTAATTGCGGGTTGAGTTTAGTTCTCGGCATTTGAGAAAATCAAAAAAAATTTAAAAAGTAAAAAGCCTCTGCCGAGACTCGAACCCACACACAAGGGATACCGCATAGCTACAATAACGTAACTGGCGCTCCCCCTATAACCAGTATGACCATAGTGTCTAACTGATATAGGATCAGTTTAAAATAGGTTTATGTCGAGTCTCTGTTTATTAAAATTATTTCATTTTTCAAAACTCATAACTTCGTTTCTTCTTCACATAAAGTCCTAGAAATTTCTAGAATACTGAGTTTATATTAACAAATCAGTGGTTTAAAACATTTTTTTGACATTAAAACATGTATTTTTTTCACTCTAATTTGCATTATATGCCTACAATTGCAAAATTTCACTTTAACAAACCCTCTACCAAATTCTTTGCATTATAACTTTATTAAAGAAGTATTAATTTCTGTTTTCCCCTCTTTTATCCACAATACTCATAAACATAATTGCATTCCTAGAACAAGTGCTACAATGGTTCAATAAGCACAAAAAAATGAACTAGTAAATGCACGTGCTACATTGGTTCAATAAGTACAATGGTTCAATAATTGCATTCCTAGAAAATGCACATGAACTAGTACGTGCAATGCACGTAAAATTCGCAAACCTTTCATTTAATTAAAAATAAAGAATCAGGGTATTACACCAAGATTTCACGGAGTCAGGATTATCGACCAACTTTACACCCTTCCGAGTCGTGACATAGAAACGATACTCCGTCCGCGACTTCTGATGATTGTACAACATTCAGAGAACGGTGAGGCGGGGCTCGATCCCCGTAGCTTGACAATGAAGCACAAACCCATAGCGTGCCTCCATTTGTTCGGCATGAGATGAATAGGACCTACCCCATACCACCTCAAGACTTTCCTCATAAAGGGGTGAGAGGGAGGCGAAGCCCCGCTTGAAAAGTTTTGAAGGGGAACACACACAGATCGGGAGAGACTGAAGCGCAAGATCTAACTCCGGGGCCAGGCAAGATGAGCTCGAACTCCAAGGGGATCATAAAACACTTACGAATAGTGCGCAAGTCTGCCTCTGTAAGGATGGAGACGACAATGTTCACCTTGGTGCACTCTCAAGGCTCGTTCTCCTCATAGAACTGTTCTATGCCTTGTTCGACACGCCTTAGCTCTTCGACATTGTACTGACGAATGCCTCCCAAATGTGACATGGCGATCAAATGTCTCCCGAACACCCCCATCCTCAAATCTCTCTCGACAACCGTCTCTACCACTGGCAAAGGCTGAACCATCGCGCCCTTCCCCTTGTCCACCCTAGAAGAAGGAGTTGGAGGTTGCACTTCGACACGACCCGAGGAGGAGGCCTCGTCACCCGAAGATATCTTAGACATCTCTTAAAATAAAATTAAATTACCTTCTGATGCGACAATCACGGTCAGAATCCTCACTGGAGAACGGAAGAGATCACCAGAACCTCTTGAAAACGGTGAAGTGAAATTTTCTTTGAGACTGCAAAAAATGAGAGAGTGAGGAGAAATGAGAAAGGGGGGGGGGGCAAGCTAGCTGGGCTTGGGCCAGAGTCGTGATGGGCCTAGTAAAGCCCAAGGGGTGCGGAACTTCAAACGGTCAGAATACGAAGTGACAAAGCAGTCAAGCCGTCAAAGAGCTACATGTCGCAACAATCGAGCGCTAGGTGTCATAAACGTTCGCCAGACGCTGGGACCGTTCGACCAAAATGCTCGCCAAAAATGGCAATTTCTTCCCAAAACATTCACCAGACACTACAACCGTTCGCCAGACACTGCAACTGTTCGCCAAAATGTTCGCCGCAAATGCTGAACAAATGGTGATCCTATCAGAAAATGAGAGAAATGGTGTCGATCGGTCAGTGCTGACCAGTCAACGCTATGTGTCGCTCATCTATAGCTCGCTGCCACTCGATCGTCACGTTCGCCGTACACACCGAACAAACGGTGATCTGAACGGAATTTGGGGGAAACTTTTTTACCTCCCGATACGCGCTCGATAGTGATCGACATTCCAAATCATGCCACACTGCCAATCAACGGTCAACGCCATGTGTCACTCATCTGTAGCTTGCCGCCACATTCATCGTACACACCGAACAAACGGTGATCTGAACGAAATTGGGGGCAAAAATTTTACCTCCCGATGCGCGCTTGATCGTGATCGACGGTCCAGATCATGCCACGTCGTCGGTCAACTGTCAATGCCACGTGTCACTCATCTGTAGCTCATCTCCATTCGATCGCCGCGTTCGCCGTATACGCTGAACAAACGATGATCCGAACAAAATTGGGGGAATAATTTTTACCTCCCGATGCACGCTCGATCGTGATTGACAGTCTAGATCATGCCACGTCCCCAGTCAACGCCATGTGTCACTCATCTGTAGCTTGCCGCCACTCGATTGCCATGTTCACCGTACACACCGAAGAAACGATGATCCGAACGAAATTGGGGGGAAAATATTTACCTCCCCATGCGCGCTCGATCATGACCGACGGCCAGATCAGGCCATGTCGACAAATGACGTAATAAATCCTTTATTTAATTATTAAATTGATTTTTTATTTAAAAATTCAGAAAAAATAATTAAAATTTTGAAAAAATAATTAAAAAATTCTATAAAAAAATTAACTCAGAAAAATATTTTTTAAATTCTGAAAAATAATTATTAATTTAGAATAATTAATTAAAGTTTTTGAAAATTAATTATTAAAATTCGGAAATGGAATAAAAAATTCGAAAAAATGATTAAGAATTGGAAAAAAATCACCAAAAAATCCAGGAGGCTCTAAAAATAATTCTGAGTATTTTACAAGCTCAGAAAAGTATAGTCACACCCCTACCAAGCTCCAAAAGTCCCCGAGAATGCCGAAAAAGTCCATAAGCCATTAAAAATGGGCGAACTACTCCTCAAAGGCTGCGAAACTCAATCTTCAGGTGTGGGGGCTTGTGATAAGGCAAAAAATCGAACCAAAATGGGACGGTTCAAATCAGGCACGAATCTTAAAGCTCTCAGGGGTAAAACGATAATTTCACCACAAACGGGTCCGAATGGAAACTAGGTCTTTTTCAAGCCCAATAACCCAAAACGGGTATGTCTTACTAGGTCAGGGTAACAGCCCATTATGAATAAACCCAGGATATTTAAAAGAGATTCAAATTTATGATTATCTCTAAGAGACGGTTTAAACCAAATCTCTTATTATGAAACAATTTAAACTCTTTTGCTTATCCAAAAAAGCCGGGACATGGAGATAAATGATTATCTCTAAAATCTCTCTAAAAGGAGACTATAAATACCCCTCTACCCCCACCAAAAGAAAGGTAATCAATATTTTTTCCAAAAAAGTGCTTTCTCATAATATTCCTGATTACTGACTTGAGCGTCAAAGGGTTCGTCGCCGGGATCCATCCTAGTGTTTCAAAATTTTTGCAGGCTTAGCGGCAGCGGCAAGAAACAGTGAAATGCCTATAAGAAGTCAACAGGTTCACTTTTATTGTTTCTAGAAGAACTCAGAAATCATCTGTTTGCTCTCACACCGAAATTAGCAGCAATAATGATCATATGATTTCTTGTTCGTGGGACTTGTTTCTCGTTATGTCCTGTTGAGTTGTTCACCTGCTTGTTACTATTTGTTGTCCGTAACTTGCTCTAACGGATATTTTTTCCTCCACCTCTAGTTGATGAGTTTACAGGTACATGTGGAGATTTGATCAAAGGACTTGGTGAGCAAATCTTTTAGAGAATGGAGATGAATTCTTAGGATGCTATAATAATTTCATTCATGTCATTTACTATTTTCGCATTGTTACTTTTATCGCACATTGTATCCCGGGCATTTTTTTACCCGAAGTTTATTTTTCTGGATGTTGGTTATTTTGTGGTTGCTACATGAATCACTTATGTTATTCTTGTTTATGTGATCATACTTTTGCCTGCGTGATTGTGATTATATTCATGTTGTTGAGTTTATTATTACAGCTTATGAATGACGGGTTTACATCATTCGTTGGGCCATAGTCACGACTCCGTATTTTATTGTATTTTGGGAAGCAACGCGTGACACTATTAATACTACATGATCATTTGGGTAGCTAGTGTCCCTTGTCACCTCTAGTTCTCTGGATGAAGATAGTCTTCGTGCGCCGGCAGATCGCTAACCAATGAGGGATTGATCGCGGGGCGGAGACAAGGTCGAGATCCAAACAAGTGGGTGATTAGCGATCGACGAGGGTCGAATCACCAATGTGACCGGGCTGGTTTTTCTCAGAGCTTTGTGAGATTATAAAAAAGATTAGGTAATTAACTAGCAAGCAATCGTCGGTTATTTTTGCACTAATCATCTCACTAATAGATAATTAGTTGCATTAAATAAGACCAGTGTATAAGTTCTAAGTTAGGATCGGTGAGTTAATGGTAGTATCCTAAGATCAAAACATGTCATTTATTTATTAGGACAGGCACTAGTCGGCTAGTTGTACTCACCTGTCAAAGGGACATGTGCAGTGTCTTCCCACTATTCTGGGAGCACGAGATGCGTGGTCTAGTCTGTTAAATCTTGAAGTACTATGATAAAACGTATGGGCAGAGAACTAGAGTGCGGCTCTATGTGACTCGGTGCTACTTGGTGAGCTTGCGGGCTACGTTGATGTTCGTAGCAACTTTTGAGTGAGGTCCGGGTGCTGAGGAATAGTGGAAAACTTGAATACCACTATTGACTACAATGGCGAAATTAGATCGAACCACTGCAACCTCATCAATCACTAGTTAACTGTTAGGAACCGGTATGAGTACAAGAGTATGATGCATAGCGAGGGATCGAACCCTGTGATCTGGAGACTATGAACTTCTTGGAAAGTATGTAGTATGTAATACATATATTTCCATTGAATTTGCATTTGAGAAAGTATATAGTATGGGATGCATACGCTTCGAAATGAATTACATTAGAGTAAGTTTATTGCGTGCATTAGACTCCAGGGCATGACGTACACTAACACTTGTGATTTGATTACACATTTTCCTTTTTGCATCAAATATTGATTGTTGAGTTTGGGAAGTCACTGGTTTTATCAACATTGCGTCAGTTGCATTCAACTTACGTGCCCACATTCTGTTTAGTTGCAGGACTACTGGATCGTGGGAGCATGAGACTCGAGCTGCGTAGAACGTCCCAGTGGAGATTGTATTTTGTACAGTAAATTTTATTGATGTAATTGTGATGTAAAATTTATGTAAGATTATATAGTACAATGTAACTATCTGGGATGCAATAAAAGTTTTTAATTTCTTGTCTTTTCTGTCGGTGTTGTAAGACTATTTGAAGTGAAGATTCTGGCTTGTGTCTCGAGTTTTCTGGGTACGGAACTCGTGGCGCTACAAGTGATATGGTTCATTTTTGAATGAGTCAATCACTATCGACCTAATGACAAGTTATGCCCATCAACGGAATGTCACACCCCTCTTCCCAAAAGAGAATACGGAATACGGATACGTAACTAAGCCCAGCGAATGATTTTCATCATCCATAAGCTGTTCGGAATCTTTATAACATTTCACAAGAATAATCAGAGTCGGAAACAATAAAAGTTAACCAAGCATGCATACCAACAAAAATACTTGAAACCAAAATATTATAATCTCAAATAATCCAGATCTGAATAAGTCAATATCCTGGGTCACATTGCCCAAATACAAAATAAATCCAAGCAGCAAAAATACAATTGTTCAAAATAAGCAACAAGAAATAATAATAGCAAGATTCCAGTAGCTAGTATCTCATATCACCAACTCCATCTGGCAGCTGATCTTCAAAATCTGCAATTTAATAAATTTCAGGAAGAGGAAAAAGAAAACAAAACGTCCGCCAATGCAAGTTATGGGCCGCTTGTAGTGCAGGATATAAGTACATAGGAAAGATAAGAAAATAGCATGGAATAGACACGGTATCAAAATATAACAACTAGCATGGCAAGATAAACAAGTGTAAGTAGCATGTATCAAGTGTCAACTAAAACAAGTATCATGTAAACAAGTATCAAGTAAGAAGTGTCGAGTGTCAAGTACAAGTATCAAGTATCAAGTATCAAGTATCAAGTATTAAGTGAATAAGTATCAGGTATCATGTATCATGTACAAGTAATCAAGTTTTAAGTGTCAAGTGATCATGTTCAAGTCTTGTATTTATTACTATCTAGGTAGCACTTCATGCATCCCGATTTGTACTATATGGTTGCTACATTCAAACAGTTTTGCTTAGTCCTAGTGGGGGGTTTCTATAGGGCTGTATACACAAGCATCAAGTCAAGTAACAAGTATTAAGCACGAGTCACGTAATCGTAAACACGTGGCAGCAAGTAGTATCAAGCATGAATCATGTAGTCATGAAACATAGCAACAAGTAGAAATAAACATGAATCATGTAGTCATGAGACATGGCAACAAGTAGTAATAAGCATGAATCATGTAGTCATAAGACATGACGGCATATAGTATAACAAGCATGAATCATTACGAATCATGGCAATATATAATCATATAGTAATAACAAGCATGAATCATGTAATCATGAAATACGGCGGCATATAATAACAAGCATAAATCATATAATCATAAAACATGGCAACAAGTAATGGGAAACATGGGCCCCCTTCTAAGTACACATACCTATGTTGTCCACTACTAAGGTCTTACCCTTAACCCTGGCTTGATTAATTGTTATTATTATTAAACATGCATGTATGATCAAGTAACAAGTTCAAGTTAAAAGATAAACATGTACATATAAAAGATAACTCATAAAAGGATAGAAAAATGAAAATTCTAGTTCAGGATAGCAAGACAATACTGCACAAAATCTGGAATTCCCATTGCTACAAAAATCCAAACCTGGATCCGTCAAAGAATCTGGAAAATAGACTCCCGGCTGAATCCAGAAAATATGTATAAGTCGGTATTTCTCAAAAACAAGTCTCAAAACATATTTGAATCCAGAAAATGTGTTCAGCCAGAAATCAAAAGACTGTATTCAAATTACTGAACAGTATGAAAAATCTGCCAGAAATCAGAAGAAATCAGAAGTTTGGAAACATAGAATGGTTGGTAAAACTCATCAAATAAATCCACAAAAAATCAGGGTTAATCCCAATCAAGTCTAGCTGTATTGTGCAAAATATTAGATCAAAATAATACTTTTGACATCATGATAAAAATAGATTACTCTTCAGAATTCATAGAAAACAAAATCTGGAAATCTCTCTACACCTTTGTAGTAAAATCGACATAACTCACAACTCGTAAAACGAAACTGAGATCTATCAGAAGGATTGGAAAATAGACCGAATTCTCTATAGTTCATGTTCACAAAATCATTTCAAATACTAACCTTAATAGGGTCTAAAATACTGATAAAAAATGGAAAACTGACAAAACCAAAAATATCTTCATGCACAAAATCAACTAACTCATGTGAAACTTATCCAAAACATAACCAAACACGAAATATAGTTTACTAGATGTCCATGCAAGATGGTATAGGGTATATCACAAGTCCACAACAAGTCTATTGTAAATAACATGAACGAGCACATGATATAATATGAACAACACGCATATATACAACAAGAAGTGGTCAATCTTAGGTTATTTCATGTCATATATGTCGTGAGGCTACTATGGTCGAATCAACACAATAGAGACAAGATCAACAAGGGGTTTCACACACAAATTATCTCTAGAACTCAACTACACTACAAGTAGCATTTAGTACTTGTATTACACAAAGAAAATAATACAAGTTACTTGCCTGAGAGACGACAACGAAAACGACTAAGCAAGAGCAAGAATAATGGGAACGGATTCCCAGGCAATGAACTCAATACAACGAACGGACACGAACAAGATCACGAACAAGATGCACACGATGATCACGAACAAGATCACGAACACCAGGAACAATCGATCGCAGACATGATCGGACAGATCTCAATGATCAAAAGGACGATCAAGATGATTGGATCAGATCGGATGGCCAGATCTCCCTGATGATGAAGATGATGATGATGATGATTGATGCTGCTTGTTTTTGGGAGGAGTGTGGCTGCACCAGGTGTGAGTTCGGACTCAATTTGTAGTGGTGGAAGGATGCGGTAACGGACAGCAAGCGGTAGGCTCGCCTCGGCACCGGAGGATCGGCTCAGATCGCCTCGCCTCGTGTACCTGCAGACGGTCTAGGAACACCGGGGTTTATCCCGGTGGCAGACCCTCCGACGGTCTAGTTAGTCTCTGAGAGAGAGTAGCAGTAACTAGGGTTTTTAGTGGGCAAAGATTGGTTACCTCAAAAGGTGGGAGAGGGCCTGGTATTTATAGATAGTTCCAATCGGGTTTGGATCCGCTTGGGGGCCGGGTCTGGACCCGAAAGCCCATGGGCCTGACGTGGCAGGAGGCCCAGGGGGTTTAGGGTAGACGTGGCAGCCTCAGGAGCGGTTTAGGGCTGACGTGGCCAAGCCCTAGGTGGTTTCGGAGCTGACATGGCTGATCGTGGGGCCCCTGTGCCTCTAAGAGAATTGGATGGCCAGGGTTGTGCCAGGTCATCCTCGTCCCTTACCAGGCTGAGTGGAAGGCCCGTGGGGCTGCCAAGGATCGGAGACCGAAGGTCGTGGCGGGTCGTCGAAATGAGGATGCGGGTTTCGTGGTATTGACTTAACGGCTCGGCGCTGACCCTGTGATGGTCCGGGGCCGAGCTGGCCTGCCCTTGAGTGAGAGCCATCCTGGGCCCACGCTAGGCCCCAGGTCATTTTCACCCTACCTCACAAGCCCCCACTCCTGCGGGGATGCTAGAGTTAGCCGTGGAGGAGTGTCTTTCGGAGGTCGTTGTGTCTTTAGGAGAAGGCTACCCTGGTGCTGGACCTCACCTCGGTCTGACGAGGGTTTACGAGTCGGCAAGGGCGATGGCGAACCGTCGTGCCTTCGTGAGAAGGCTACCCTGGTGTTGGACCTTACCTCGGTCTGACGAGGGTCTACGGGTCGGCAAGGACGATGGCAAACCGTTGTGCCTTTGTAAGAAGGCTGTCCTGGTGCTGGACCTCACCTCGGTCTGACGAGGGTTTACGGGTTGGCAAGGACATTGGCGAACCATTGCGCCTTTGTAAGAAGGCGGCCCTGGTGCCGGACATCACCTCGGTCTGACGAGGGTTTACGGGTCGGCAAGGACGTTGGCAAACCATTGTGCCTTTGTAAGAAGGCTGCCCTGGTGCCGGACATCACCTCGGTCTGACGAGGGTTTGCGGGTCGGCAAGGACGTTGGTGAACCGTGGTACCTTCGTGAGGAGGCTGCGCTGAGTTGATTACTGTCTTCATGGGGCATTAATGGCGTTCCGGGGCTTGTGCGATGTTCCAATTTCTCGGGGGCATTAATGATGTCCCCCAATAAATGCAGGGCGCTTTAATTTCCTAGGTGTGACGGTTGGGCTTCCGTTGTTTGGCCTCCTAAGGGCCATGATGGCAGGTTGCTTGGGGGAGGCTATAAATACCTCCCTTCCCTAATGCTTGTTTTGGTCACATCGAGGGTGGTCCACCGACCATCTGAGGTGTCTGCCTTAGGCGGATGCCTGATACTTGGGAGCCTCGGATTGGTGGTTATTCTGTCGTCCGGGTCTTCTCTTGGGTCTGACGGTCCTGATAAGGTCGTTTGCCCAAGAGAGATCGGGATGGGAGGGATACCGACCGAAGTTCGGGCCCGGGGGATAGGGAGCTTTGGGTGGATGGCCCTTCTGTCATCACTGTCTTCCTTCCGGGCCAATGGTTTTTGAGGGCTGTCTGCCCAGAGGAGACAGCGATGGGAGGCGGGCCGATCCGTTTTCCGATAGGGTCCCAGGCAATGGTGGTTTTTCTCCCATCCGGGAACAATTCGGGGTTTCAGCTTCCGAGGCTGTAAGCCCCGAGTTGTTCGCAGGTGAGAGGGGAGCCGACCGAGTCCTGGGGCCTGGGGCGCTCGTCGAGGATGGGTGCCTTAAAAATTTTAAACAAAACTTTCTCTGCTGACAGTTGTGGGGGCGTTCGGTTTTCGAAGTCCACCTCCCGGACCGACCCTTGTGCCTGGTAGCGGTTGAGCGCGAACCGAGGGCTGCCAACCGCACAACTGGGTGACGTCACTGGCACGCATTTCTAAGAGACGTGGCATGATTTTCTAGGGGCAGTTTCACGTAAATCGAGGAACAGTAATCACGAAAATTGAAGAGTCAGCTCTTCCTCTATAAATACCCCCCACCCTTCTCCTATTCTGCCTGTCTCTCTCTTGCTGCTTTCTTTCTTCAAGAACACAAACACTTCGGCGCTCGCACTCTGCCTTTGCAGCTCCGGCTCGTCTTTCCGAGGCAACACAGGTTAGTTTTAGCTTTACTTCATTGTCATGTCTAGGGCTCAGTCTGGCTTGTCTGCTTCGACCTCGGATGGGGGAGAAAACCCTGGAGCAGGGCTATCAGACTCGACATCGTGGGAAGAAGACACCCAGGTGTATGACGTGAAGCCCCTGCATGTCTGGAGGCCGTTCGTGGTCCAGAGTAGCGGCTCCAAGGAGGAGGGGAGTGATAGCTCAGACTTGCTGCGGATATTAGATCCGGAGTCGGAGGAGGGTAGTAGCGCCAGTGAGGGAGAAGGAGAGGCCGAAGCGGCTGAGGCTCGGCGGAAGGGTACGGGGAGAAAATTCTCGGCTCGGGGGCGGAGTCGGGGCGTAGGTTCCTCTTCTACGGTGACCGGTCTCGAGCGCCTAGCCACCCCCTCGCCGGAGAGGGCCAAGAAGAAGAGGGTGCCAAGGAAGAGGGGAGCGAAGGCTGGCGGTCTGAGCGAGGCGTCCCCCGTTCGAAACATTGTGACGGGTTTGCCGGTGCAGCCGAAGAGGATTAGGCAGTACCCTGACGACCTCTCTGACAAGGTGTTGTATGGGGTGCAGCCTTCTTCGCCGAGTCGGAAGAGGATAAAGATGGATACGCTGCCGACGATTCCGGAGGCAATCGATTTAGAGGTGGCTCGGTCGGCCTTCCACATTGGGTCTGGTTACAAAGTGATGGTGCCGAGCCCAAGCCTCCGTCCTACCGACCCGTTACCAGAGTGGTACTGCGTCTTCCCCCTAGACGCCTTCGGCTCCAGACCGAGGCTGCCGATTCACCCATTTGTTCGGGATGTGCTTAACTGGGCCTCCCTGGCCCCGATGCAGTATGGGCCGAATTCATGGAAGTAGATAGTATGCTTTGTGCTGCTCTGCGAGGAGAGGAAGGTACCGCTCCGGTTGGGTGTGTTCCAGGCGATGCTGGGGATCAACTCGTCGGGGGAGTCGGAGGGGATCTACTACATATCGTCTCGGAGTCGGGGGAAGGTGGTCCACGGCCATCCGGACTCCATTAAGGAGTGGAAACGAAAATACCTCGTGATCCGGAGCGCGGAGCCTTGGGACATTCCCACGCATTGGAACTATTACAGGCCGAACTTCAACGCGCCGAAGCAGAAGGATCTCACGGCCAAGGAGTGGAAATTAGTTGAGCGCCTCTGTTTGTCGCACAGCATCAGCTGGCCGAAGGTAACGGAGGGTCACCTGGCCAGCGTCGGACTGAGCCCGGCCGTGTCTAGTATGTCGTCGTTTCTTTTTTCCTATTTTACTGTTCTTTCGAGCTCATTGTCCTTAATAGGTTTTCTTGCAGGTATGGACCCAGAATCTATCAAGGCTCGGAGGCTTGCCTTAAAGAAGCAGAAGGCCGAAGAGGGGGGAGAGACGAAGAGGACGAGGGGGTCGACTCAGGTCATCTCCGAGGCACCGGGTGAGCCGAGGGGTAAGAGGACCCGCTCAGAGATGAGCAAGGAGGTGGTCGCCCAGATGAGCCCGGGCCAGTCCAAGGTGGTCGATGATGGTAAAGGGAAGGCCCCTCTGGTCGGACCCGAGGGAGGAGATGAGTTGCAGCGGCCGTGGGTGCCGGCCTGGTCGATACGGGAGGGGGACTGCCTAACCTGTGGACCCAACGCCATCGAGGTGTTGGAGAAGCTGGCGACTCCTCGGGACCGTAAGGAGATGAGTGGCGAGACCGTGGGTGAGGCGTTCACGCGCTTGGTGCAGGCGAGCATGCTGGTAAGTCCGCCGACCCAACTTTCTTTGTAAAAACTTTTGTTGGAGGTATTTCTGAGCAATGCTGGGTCGCCGCAGGTCTATCTGGAGGGGGCTAAAGTGAAGAGTCTCTACGAGGAGGTTGTGGATCGGGAGCGACGACGAGCAAACAAGTGTTCGCAGGAGATGAAGGAGATGAAGATCGAGCTCGAGGGCTCGCACAAGAGGGAGCAGCAGCTGAAGATCGAGCTCAATGTCAAGGAGGCTGAGTGGGCTAAGAGGGTGGCCGCCCTAAAGAAGAAGTTTGCGAAGGAGAAAGAGGAACTGACGACGACGGGGTAGGACATGGTGATCGCAGCCCAGAACGATGTCTATGCGAAGGCCTTCAGCCATGTGAGGCACTTCTACCCGACCATCGAGCTGTCCGGCCTCGACTATGATTTGGAGATCGAGGTGCCACCGAAGACTCCTGATGATGAAGCTCCGGTCGTGGGTTCGGCTGCCGACCCTCACGTGAACCCGGCTGATGCTGAGGTGACAACATAGGCTGTTCGCCCCCTTGTTCTTCTTTTTTTTTTTAATGTATTTGCCGATCGCGGACTGGCCACCGCATTTTTGTAAGAAGGATTTGATTTATAAAAAAGAATTTTTGATCGGCCAAGTATTTTGACCTCGGTTCTTTCCGAACCCTTTTGCTTGTGTTGTTTTGAGTGGTGGATGGTTTCCTTTTAGGTAACGGCTCTTCTTCCCGAAACGGACCCTCATCGCTCCGACATGGCGTGGCTCCAGAGTAAAATCAAGGTCCTGGAGTCGACGTTGGTCCGCTATCGCGAGGGGGCCCGCGATCAGGATGCTGCCTTTAACTACTATCGGGATAAGTCCGAGGCTCTCAGTGTGGAGGTGGCGAGGCTAAAAAGGGCAATGGTGGATCGGGACCTCGGAAGTGCCGATCTCGAGTACACCATGTCAAGCGGGTCAGTGCAGAGGCCACGTCTGAAAGGCTCCTTCGTGACGTCATAGTGGAGAAGGAGATGGAGATACACCGTTATAAGACGATGCTAGGAATGTCTGGGACGGGGACGGGATCCTCTTCGGGATTTCGGTGAACGGAGGGGGTTCCCGCGGCGTTGCTGTTGTTGGAGCGTACCCGACCGGTTGATGCTCAGAGTTCCGTGGTCGGCGTATCGACTTTGGCAGAACCCAAGGGCCCCCGTGACAAGGAGAGGGCTCCTAGCCGTTCGGTCGGAGTGGCTGTACCCTCTGTCACACCCGAGGGGTCCTAGGGGGTCCGTTGGTCAGTAGTTTCTTTCTGTTTAGATGAGTGGAGTGTTCATGTAACGGTATTTGCTTTCTTTAAACATAATAAGGGAGTATGAACAAGGGGTTTCTTTCTTTGCTCTGGCCAATTGTTTGTTGATTGTCGGCGGAGATGAGGGCCGGACCTGCCGAGACCTCGGGGGGTCGGCACCGGAGTGATAACTCGGGTGCCGCAGCTTGACAAAGCCATCCCTTTGTCCGGCATTTGGTCGGGGCTATCAAGACGTTTGGAGTATAACAAAAAGAGGTCCCTTTCATAGATATGGTGAGAGAGAGGCACTTTAATCATTATTTACATTAGCCCAGCAGGGACTTATATCCGCTTTTCCAAGAACTTCATTAGGTGCTCGGCGTTCCAGGGTCGCTTGATCGCTCGACCCTCCATATCCATCAGTCGGTACGTGCCGGGGCGTATGACCTCGGCTACTCTGTATGGGCCTTCCCAGTTGGGGGCCAGCTTCCTCTTCTTGGTCGGATCGGAGACGGACAATTTGCGCAGCACGAGGTCCCCGGCTGTGATATCTGTTGGGCGGACCTTCTTGTTGTAAAACCTCTTGATCCGCTGTTGATAAATGTTCCTTCGGACGGAAGACTTCTCCCTGACCTCAGCGACGAGGTTAAGGTTGGCCCTTAGGCCGGAGGAGTTATCGGCTTCGTCGAAGGCCATGATCCGGGGAGAGGGTAGGCCGACCTCGACGGGGATTACCGCCTCCGTCCCGTAGGTCAGACTGAACGGTGTCTCTCCCGTGGGGATCCTCTTGGTGGTTCGGTGTGCCCATAGCACGCTGGGCAGCTCTTCCACCCACAGCCCTTTGGGGGAACTGTCGAGGCGCTTCTTGAGGCCGTCGAGGATTTGCCTATTTGCATTCTCCGCTTGGTCGTTGGACTGAGGGTGGCATATAGCGGAGAAGCGCTGCTGGACGCCGATGTCCTCGCAGAACTTTGGGAAGTTTTGACCTGCAAATTGGGTCTCGTTGTCTGTGACGAGGACCTGGGGTATTCCGAACCGACAAATGATGTTCTTCCAGAAGAATTGCTGGGTTTGGCGCTCGGTAATGCTGGACAGTGGTTCGGCCTCGAGCCACTTTGTGAAATAGTCGATGGCGACTATCAAGAATTTCCTTTGCCCTGTTGCTACGGGGAAGGGACCCACCAGGTCCATGCCCCACATGGCGAATGGCGTAGGACTAGCCAAGGATCGGAGGTTCGCTTAAGGGAGCCTCTTGATGGGGAAAAATCTCTGGCACGGGCCGCACCTCTTGACTAATTCGTGAGAGTCTTGCAGCATGGTTGGCCAATAGTACCCTTGATTCAGGGCTTTACGAGCGAGTGATCTGCTCCCCATATGGCATCCGCCGATCCCCTCATGAAGCTCTTTCAGCGCGTAGCTAGCTTCGTCGTTGGTGAGACAGCGGAGGTACGGCTTTCCGTCGGCCAGTGTGTACGAGCGTTTGAAGAGGATGTCGCCAATCATGACGAACCTTTCAGCCCGGATCCTGACCCGTCTCGCCTCGGCTCGGTCTTCGGGAAGCTCGGTGCTGACTAGGAATTTTCTAATGGGGGCGGTCCAGTCGTCCGGACTGGCGCCGCTTTGCACACACATTGCCTCCTAGCCTTGGTCATCAATACTTGGTTTTAAGAGGATTTCGATGAGTACCGTTTGGTCGAGACCCTCGAAGGAGGAAGATGCGAGTTTTGACAAAGCGTCTGCTTGGGCGTTCTTCTCTCTGGGGACCCTAACAACTGTGGAGCAGCAGAAGGATGCTAGGAGTCGTCGGACCACGGCCAAGTATCGTATCATCCGGTCGTCGCGAGCTTCGT
Organism: Hemerocallis citrina; assembly: GCA_017893485.1. Lineage (NCBI taxonomy): Eukaryota > Viridiplantae > Streptophyta > Magnoliopsida > Asparagales > Asphodelaceae > Hemerocallis > Hemerocallis citrina. The sequence goes on from CM030361.1 coordinate 177,268,888, forward strand.
ATTCTCCGGTGATCTGATTGACCACGAGCTGAGAATCGCTGAAGGCTCAGATCTGCTTGGCTCCGACTCGGTGTGCCAGGGTCAGTCCGGCAATCATGGCCTCGTATTCAGCCTCATTGTTAGAGGCCGGGAAGTTGAGGCGGAGGGAGTATTGAAGGAGAAATTGGTCAGGACCCCGGAGGATGATTCCGGCACCACTCCCGGTTTCACAGGAGGATCCGTCGACATAGACTTCCCAGATCGGATCCGACCCTTTGACACTTGGCTGCTCAGAAGCTGTGCACTCGGTGATGAACTCGGCGAGGGCCTGACCTTTGATCGCCGTCCTCGGCTGATAGCCGATGTCGTATTGGCTCAGCTCAATTGACCACTTGACCAAGCGGACAGAGTTTTCTGGCTTGTTGAGGACGGTTTTCAAGGGCTGGTCAGTTAGAACTTGGATGGAGTGAGCTTGGAAGTAAGGGCGGAGCTTCCGGGCCGCCATGACCAGAGCATAGGCCACCGTTTCGATCTTTGCGTACCTCGTCTCTACGGGGAGTAGGACCTTGCTTACATAATACAGCGGCTTCTGAACCCCGTCCTCTTCTCGGACGAGGACGGCACTAAGGGCGCTATCCGAGGCAGAGAGGTAGAGCCACAGGGGTTCACCCGGCTCGGGTTGGCTGAGGAAAGGAGGGTTGGCGAGGTACTGCTTCAGCTGCTCGAAGGCTTCTTGTTGAGGGGCACCCCACTCGAAGCCCCCTTTTCCACACAGAACTTTGAAGAAGGGGAGAGATTTCTCCCCTGATTTGGAGAGGAAGCGACCGATGGCCGTCAACCGGCCCGTGAGTCTCTGAACCTCCTTGACATTCTGGGGTGGGGCCATGTCTATTATGGCCTGAATCTTCTCCGGGTTCACCTCGATGTCGCGCTGGCTGACGACGAACCCCAGAAACTTTCCCGAGGAGATCCCGAATGTGCACTTGGCCGGGTTGAGTCTCATGTTATGAGGTCGGAGGATTCCGAAGGCTTCCTCGAGGTCGGCGACGTGGTCTGGCCCGGCCGACTTTTGACGAGCATGTCGTCGACATAGACCTCCATGTTGCGGCTGATTAGGTCTTTGAAGATCCGGTTCACGAGCTGTTGATAGGTGGCTCCGGCATTTTTCAGCCCGAAGGGCATAACACGTTAGCAAAAAAAGACCCTGGTCGGTGAAGAACAAGGTCTTCGCAATGTCAGGCGGGAACATCCGGATTTGGTTATACCCTGCGAAGGCATCCATGAAGGACAGCAGTTCGTGTCCCGAGGTCGCGTCGATCAAAGCATCGATGCTGGGGAGGGGGAAAGGATCTTTAGGGCATGCTTTGTTTAGATCCGTGAAGTCTATACAAATCTGCCATCCCCCGGTCGCCTTTTTAACCATGACGACGTTGGCCAACCACTCGGGGTAGCTGACCTCCTGAATGAACCGAGCGGACAAGAGTTTGTCCACATCTGCTTTCACAGCTTGCTGCCTCTCCGGGGCGAATTTGCGCCTCTTCTAAGCGACCGGCTTGGATCCCGGGATGACGCTCAGCCTGTGCATGATCAGGTCCTCGGATATCCCGGGCATGTCGGAGGGCTTCCAAGCGAAGAGATCGACGTTGCGGTAGACGTAGTCAATTATGCCTACCTTCAAACCTTCGGAGAGTGAGCGGCTCACTCGGAACCATTTTGACTCGTCTGCGGCCCCGAACGGGACCTCCTCCAACTCGTCGGCGGGCTCAGGGGCAGAACCGTCGCTCTCGGGCCCGAGCTCGACGGCGTCGAGGGGGAAGACACCCCCTCCGATGGAAGTCATGTAACAGGACCGCGCCGCCTCTTGGTTGCCTCGGACGACACCGACCCCTTGCTGGGTAGGGAATTTTAGCTTCAAGTGATAGGCCGACGGCACCGCCTGAAAGGAGCACAACCCCGGTCGGCCAAGTATGGCATTGTATGCCGCCTTGACGTTTACCACCATGAAGTCCATAGACTCGGTCCGCTGAGTAGGAACCGAGCCCGCGGTGACGTCGAGAGTCACAATCCCTTCTATCACGACAGGAATGCCGGAGAACCTGTGCAAAGTGTATCCGGCCGGCTTAAGCTTGCCCCTGGGCAGTTTGAGATTCTCGAAGGCTTCGAGAAAGAGGATGTTTACCGAACTGCCGTTGTCGATGAGGATCCGCCGTACTTCACAATTAGCCATGTGGAGGCTAATAACGAGGGCATCGTAGTGAGGGAGGCGGATGCCTTCGAGGTCTTCTCCGGAGAAAGAGACAGGCACCATTTGTAAACGGGGTGAGGGGAGATTTTGGACAGCGTTCACCTCTCGAATGAAGGTTTTTCGAGAAGTATTTGACTCTCCCCCCATCGGTCCTCCGTGAACACAATGCAGAATTGCCGGGGTTTCGGCTCCCTCGGGCTCGGGGTCCCGATCCTGGATGCGGTTCGGAGTAGGGTTCGGAGGCGAAGGCCTCCGGTTCCTGGTATCTCGCCGATCCTGTTGGTTTTCTCTTGTGAACTCCCGGAGGTACCCTCGTGAGATGAGGGCCTCAATTTCATCTTTTAGGGCCCGACATTGGTCGGTTTCGTGCCCATGATCCCTGTGGAAATGGCAGTAGAAGCGTTGGTCTCGCTTCTTGTTGTTGCTTGGTCGGGGAGGAAGTCGGATGAGGCCCTTGTCTTCGATTTCTAAGAGGATGGCGGACACGTTCTGTGTCAGCGGAGTGTACCTTTCAAAGCGAGGGACCGGAGGTGCCCTCCTCGCGCCGACTCCTTCCTTTGCCGTTTTTCGGGCAGGTTCGATCTCATCCGCCCTGCGCTTGCCCTTGCCTACGACTTCTTTGCTGCCCTCTGGGTTTAGAGCTTCTTCTGCTCGTATGTACTTCTCGACTCGATTAAGATGGTCGGGGAAGTCCAGAGGTGGCTTCTTTGCCAAGGAGACCTTCAGCTGGTTGTGCCGGACATTGTGTCGGAAGGCTGCCGAGGCGACCCCGGCATCGAGGGCAGAGACGGATCTTGCCTCGGTTGTAAACCTTTTGACGAAGTCGCGGAGTGACTCCCCCTTCCTCTGGCGAAGGTCGAGCAGGGATGCACTCGTCTTCTCGGCTTTCCTACTGGTGACGAAGTGGCCCAAGAAGTTGGCTTCTAGCTGATCGAACGAGAAGATTGGGCCGGGGGAGAGTTTGGAGAACCACTCCCTGGCCGGGCCCCGAAGGGTGGCCGGGAAGGCTCGGCACAGCAGGGGATCCGAGGCGTTGTGAATCATCATGAGGGTCTTGAAGCCCTCCATGTGATCAGCTGGATCACCCTCACCGTTGTAAGTCTCGAATTGCAGAGGCCGGATGTTTCGGGGGATCTCCGCTTCTAAGATGTTGACGGAGAATGGTGGCCGGGAAGGCGCTCGGCCTAGGACGGGGTCCGGATTCCCGTCGCCGAGGCGTTCGAAGTGATTCTCCATCTCCATGAGGCGACGGAGTACCTGGTCTGTGCGCTCTGGTGGAGGAGGTGGCGAACGAGTGTAGCTCCTTCCTTCGCTCATTTGACGGGGTCGGTCGAGCGTCGCGGACCTTGGTGCTCCGTGAAGAGCCTCCATGATCTCATCCCGGAAGCTCCAAAACTCGGTCCTGGTGACCGTGCCATGGTCAGAAGGGTCGGGTCGGGGCATAGGAATTCGGCCAATGCGGCTGAGTGCCGACAGCCTCCCTTCGGGCGCAGGCCCGGAACGGTTCGGGGCCGAGTTGGAAGCGGTCCCTCCCCTGGCCTGGCTAGCCCTTCGGTTGACAATGACCCGAGGAAGGTCGGGTTGCTCGACGTGTGGTTCGCCTTGTTGGTGTCCGGGGTTCGCCCCCAGATTATTTGATCCTTGCCTTCCGTCCAGGGCGTCCTGAAGAGGAGGCCCGTTCCGGCGGGCGGAAGAAGCCGATCTCCGGGCCCTGGGAGGCATGGGAGAATGGATCGGAGGGTGAGCGTCGGCGGCGAGGCTCGGACTGTCGTCCTTACCGAATAAATAGATTTCCCACATACGGCGCCAACCTGATGCTGCTTGTTTTTGGGTAGAGTGTGGCTGCACCAGGTGTGAGTTCGGACTCAATTTGTAGTGGTGGAAGGATGCGGTAACGGATGGTAAGCAGTAGTCTCGCCTCGGCACCGGAGGATCGGCTCGGATCGCCTCGCCTCATGTACCTGCAGACGGTCTAGGAACACCGGGGTTTATCCCGGTAGCAGACCCTCCGACGGTCTAGTTAGTCTCTGAGAGAGAGTAGCAGTAACTAGGGTTTTTAGTGGGCAAAGATTGGTTACCTCAAAAGGTGGGAGAGGGCCTGGTATTTATAGATAGTCCCAGTCGGGTTTGGATCCGCTTGGGGGCCGGGTCTGGACCCGAAAGCCCATGGGCCTGACGTGGCAGGAGGCCCAGGGGGTTTAGGGCAGACATGGCAGCCTCAGGAGCGGTTTAGGACTGACGTGGCCAAGCCCTAGGTGGTTTCGGAGCTGACATGGCTGATCGTGGGGCCTCTGTGCCTCTAAGAGAATTGGATGGCCAGGGTTGTGCCAGGTCATCCTCGTCCATTACCAGGCTGAGTGGAAGGCCCGTGGGGCCGTCAAGGATCGGAAACCGAAGGCCGTGGCGGGTCGTCGAAACGAGGATGCGGGTTTCGTGGTATTGACTTAACGGCTCGGCGCCGACCCTGTGATGGTCCGGGGCCAAGCTGGCCAGCCCTTGAGTGAGAGCCATCCTGGGCCCACGCTGGGCCCCAGGTCATTTTTACCCTACCTCAATGATCAAGATCGATCGATCGAACGGCTGCGATCAAAGAAAGTTGATGATCATCATGATCATGATGATCAAGAGGAGATCGAACGGCCCATATCCAATCAAGCATGATGATGATGATCATGATGATCAATGGCCCATAATCGAAGATGATTAAAACCAACCAACAGCAAAGCTTGGCTTCAACGGTGGCCGGCGGCGCGACGGCGACCTGCGGCGCGACGGCGGGATGGCAGGAGGCGGGCGTGCGGCAAGGCAGAGGACAACGACGAAGGGCAGCGAAACAACGGTGGGAAGCGCTCGTTGCCATTGCCGGTCGCAACGGAGGCTCGGCACTGGGCTGTTGCGGCGCGTCAACGAGGTGGTAACGAGGTACAGGGGGTGCTGGTGAGGTTGCGACGCTGTCGACTTCTGTCGTGGTGAGGTAGGTCGCGGAAGTTCGATGCAGCAGGGCGCATAGGGCATGCGCAGAGGAGACAGGGAGAGGTGAGAAGTCGGGAGAGAGGGAGACAGGGCTAGCACCGTCTGCAATTCTGGCTTGCCGACGGAGGAGGCCAACCAGGGGGTCGCGACGCTGCAGGGATGTTGCGACTGCTGCTTCTTCGCTGGCGGGAAGGTGGAGACGAGGATAGGAGGATGGTGGCGCGACGGAAGGAGACCAGGGCAAAGGTGCTATGCTGCCGCGGTGTGGAGTTGCGACAGGGAGCACAGGGGGCGCACTGGTCGACGAGGGGCTACCGGTGCTAGGGAGGACAAACAGGAAGAGGATGGACAGAGAAGGAGGTACAGTGAGAGATGGGTTCGGGAGGTGGCAGCTGCATGGGGAGATGAATAGGCGAGGGGGTTATAAATAGGTTAGGGTAGGTGTTAGGGTTAGGGGATACTGATGGTTGGGTTAATTTATGGGTATCGGTTTAGGGCTGATAGGGGTTTCGGGTAGAGGGTAGTAAACGGGTTGGGTAGTATAGGATGGAAGTGGGTTGGGGATTAATAAATAGGTATAGGATATAATGGGCTTGGGTTGTAGGGTTTTAGGCTAATGGGTAGGGGTATCCAATAGGGTTTTAAAATGGATTAGGATTTTCAATAAAATAACTTATAAAAATATTGTTTATAATAAAAATGTAATTTGCATTATAAAATAGTACTTATATAAAATACTACAAATACAGTTAGTAAATAAAAGTAGATTTTTAATAACCAGTACAAAATATTAATAAGAACAATAATACTAATAACAATCATAATAATAAGAAAATGATAAAAATAATAATGGTAATAATAATAACAGTAATAATAATAAGAAGAGTAATAATAACAAAAATAAGAATTGTATTACAATATAAAAAATCATAGAAAATAGTTACAAATGGAATTATTGATCAAGAACTGATTTTAATAGGAGATCCAATAATACAATTTGACAAAAGAATTTGAAAGTGGTAAAAAAATAATTTACGAAAATTTTAAATACAGAAAATATGTTTTTGGGAAAACAGGGGTTACACGAAATATCATACAATCTTTCCAACAATCGGCCGTTAATGATACTCTACAAGTTAATGAATACAAAAGTACAATTAAAGCGTTTCTCATTTCGGAATAAAGTTTAAAACAATCGGCCATAAGTGTGTTTCTCGGAATACTTTTGAAATGTGGATTTAGTGCATTTTGGTTAAAGGCCTCTAGGTTCCTACTCTTGGAATAAGAAAAATGTAACTCTTCCTTAATAACTAGTTGGGATATTTGCTGACGAACGATTTTAGGATCATAGTTATGGCTATTTATTTGCTCGGTCCTAGAGTTGATCTTTTATTGCGATAGTTGGTCATAACCTAGTTCGGAGTGTACATTTGTAATGTGTTGACTAATTGTACCCGTCCCCTCACCTTTCTTCCATTTGTAACTTTTGTTACACGTTTTACGCACCTTATGTCCTATGCTCAGATTTTCCACATTTGGGATAAGGTCATAAAATTTGTGGACTTCACTAGTTTGACCTCTATGTTTTCTACTAGAAGTGGCTTGTGCGGGTTCAGTGTCATTTGTTTGTGTGTCACTAGCTAGAAATTTGTCATGTTAAGTGTGGGGATCATATTCGTGTTGAGAAACACTTTCATAATCTATATTAAGGTTATAATTATATTCGGTTTCTAATTATGGGATTATTGGAGGCCGACGAGATGATCTAGTGGATTTTTCACTTTAGCTACGACAGCTACCTCGTGATCGTGACATGTATTGTAGTAGTAGTATATGTGAAAAAATAATTTCTAGCGCAGTAGTAGTGTATGTGAAAAAACAATTTCTAGTGTAGTAATAGTGTATGTGAAAAAAACAAAAAACAATGTAGGAATGTTGAGAGAGTTGCGATAGTAGTATTGTATGTGAAAGTAAAATCTAAAAAATGGTAGAAGGGTTGAGAGAGTTGAGAGAGTAGCGAAAAAACAACTAACAAGTTTACTAAAAAAAATTAAAGCTATAACAACAATAAAGAGTTGAGAGTGTTAAGAAATTTTGATACCGTATTTCACGAATACAGCATTGAGAGAGAAAATAATAAAGAGAGTTGAGCATACGACGAGAATTCATGAGTTTCTTCACTTGAGAAAATATGTAGTAGATCCATAGAGAGAGATTGAGGTTCGACAAGAATTTAAGTAGTAGAGAGAGTTCGATCGAGTAGTAGTATCCATAGAGAGAGATTGAGGTTCGACAAGAATTTAAGTAGTAGAGAGAGTTCGATCGAGTAGTAGTAGTAGTAGTAGTAGTACCCCAGCAGCAGCAAGCAATGACAGCCGCAGGCTGAATTTGTGAAGAACAACGAGTGAATGTAGGAGGGAGTAGTACCCCAGCAGCAGCAAGCAATGACAGCCGCAGGCTGAATTTGTGAAGAACAACGAGTGAATGTAGGAGGGTTTTAGAACCCCCAGCAGCAGCAAGCAATGACAGCCGCAGGCTGGGTCGGGCCACCCGTTTGACCCTGCAGGTTGGCCCACCGGGTCGACCTTTAGCAACCTGTCGGGTTCGGGTCGGGTCATGTCAGGTTACGGGTTAAACGGGCCGGGTCGAGCGGATTTTTTCTACTTACATTTCGACCCAGTCCGACCCGGTTATATATCCCGGTTTGACCCGAACCCAGACCGGGTCAAACGGGCCCAGGTCAATGGCAGGCGGGTCCGGGCCGGTCGCGGGTTGACCTAGCCCTATTGCCAACCCTACTCTGGTTGGTTTGTGGATGACCTTGTTATGAGGTGGAATGAAGATCATTTTATATTTTGATATTCTCTTTTGTTTTTGTTAAATAGAAAAAATGTGAGGACTCATTATCTCATCATTTTGTTAAACAGAAAAATGTGAAGATTCTTTATCTCGTGATAATGATAAGTTTTACATAAATTCTCAAAGTAGTATCAAGCTATTGTAATTTCCAATCATTTGTTTCAGTTGTTATTTTTTATACGAGAGAATTTGTGTCAGAGACTTCGAGTGTTCATTGATAAAAAGTTTAGGAAACATGTTTCAAATTCAAAGGGAAAAGGTGATTTTAGATTACAGACTGGTAATGCATTAGCCAATTTTTTCACAAGAACCAACAAAAAACATCAAATTTCTTCTTTCCTGCTGTGTGGACTTCAATTCTGTTGGAAAAGAGAGACTCAATTTCAGTATTATATACATCAAGAACCTAACCTATTATTACAGCCCCTTTCTACTGAAGTTTGTATGCACCAACTCATTCTGATTCTGACAATGCCTTTTGAAGGGACTTGAAAATTTTCCGATAACTAACAATACCCATAAACCAGAAATCGAATTCATCAACTGTAGTAATCCGAATATACTTCTGTTTTGGCTTTGTTGAAACTCTTACTTGGAATTGATTTCTCCATTCTTCTCAATGGAATTATAACCTGTAAACATATCCCCACTCGGTTAAAATTAAAATCATCATTTACTATCAATAATAACTATTTTTCCGTTAGTTCGAACAAGCACCTTATAAGAGACTCACAATTTCCCCTTTTGGAGAAGTGAATGCAAGAGATCTATCACTCTGAAATGCAACTTTCTCATTAGAGATGAAGAGAACCCCTGCAATTGGACCAGCTGTGGTGAACAAATAACACTGTGATGCCTTCACAAACTTCTCTCCTTCACTAAACTTTTCTGAAAAACATCTCGATTCCGCCTGTTGAAGTATTCTTGCACCCAATCTCAGCTTCCCTTCAACAGTTTTCGATATTTTTGGACCTAAACTCACTGTAAGATCACAATAAACAGAACAATTCAGTAATGGAAACGTAAGTAAATAGTCTACAATTGAAGAAGAGTAGAAATACATACCATATTCTCGAATGCCTTGCATCCAATCTTTCATTGATTCCTTTCTATCAGCAAATTTGAACGAAATCCCATAAAAATCTAGATGAAAATATTTTAAACTTCGACGTACAAGTCTATCCAAGATTATGGTTACCTTGTTCAAAGTGAAGGTATGGGCTTCTCACGAGAACTAAAAAGGATGATTTTGTTGGCAATTTCTCTGCTTCATACGAGATCATAGAGCTAACTGGAATGCGAGATCATAGAGCTAACTGGAATGCCAATGACATGATCATTGTTTCTGTTCTCCATCTTAGTTTATGAAAAACTACCATGTGCAAATTGCACAGACTAAAATAATTTTGAGAAACTTATGAAATTATATGAAACTTAAAAATCTAGAGATGTCCCTTAACCATTTCATTCACAGTATAATTAAAAGATGACAAATCTACATATTAATTCACACTTTCAAACAAACTAACATCATTCTATATTTTTCTTCAATTGAAAGGAATAAAAAAAACATCGAAAAATTACCGAAGTTGGGTTGTGATTCTTCTCGGACTCCTTGATATACTTCGTTATCCCCTTCTCGACTAGTGCTTCTTAACGACTTTCCCTCTCAAATTAAATATAATCAGCATCAGAAAGACATGGAGGGAACAATAGTTGATAATTAGCTATATGAAAAGATGACAAATATATAGATTAACCTATTCACATTTCGAAATCAATATCGTTCAATATTTTCAATTCAATTAAAAGAAAACTCCAAAATTTTCGATGTGTGTAACTCTCCAACAATTTCAGCACAAAGACATAGGTAAACCCTAGATCCATAAATTTAGATATGTCAAGAAAAAGGTATTTTCAAAAATCACTTACAATCTTGTCCGATTCCTCATTCTAAAGATTGCTTGCAAATACTCATATTGTCTACGAAGTTCCTCAATATTTTTTTCCAACTGTTCTATATTACTCCTTAGTTGTGCCTCTACAAAATGATCATACCATAAAACACGCATAAAATAGTACAATTTCTCAAAACTTTTCAAACAAAACAAAAGATGTAGAAAAGATACCACTATCTGCATGTTGTTTTCCTTGTAATTCCAGCATATTTCGAAATTGTTCCTTATTTGGAATCTCGGCGGATACTAATCTATCAATATCTTCAATATTGGTAATCTTGTCTTCTCTTCGAATAGTAGTCAAGATGTGAGCATGAGGAAACCATCTTTTCTGAAATTAAATTATATGTAGATTTGTTATAAAAAATAAATAAAAAATCTTTAAAATGCTCATTTCAAATATAAGTCAAGATTAAAAAAATATTCATAATGGAAACTTTGATCCACATACATTTTATACAGATTAGAAAACTACAAAAGTTTAATCTGCTTGATCAGATAATTCCCCATGACCTGATTTATTCCTCCCGAAGCATAATTCGATAGGAATAATCATCCTTAGGTGCTTCTTACGTAACTTATCTAAACCATGTTATTGACTCGGGCATATGAATGACCTTCAACATTCGTTCTCAGCAAATCAGAATACATCTTAGAATTGGGTATGAAACTTAAAAATTTAGAGATGTCCCTTAACTATTTCATTCACAATATAATTAAAAGATGACAAATCTACATATTAATTCACACTTTCAAACAAACCAACATCATTCTATATTTCTATTCAATTGAAAGGAAATAAAAAAAACATCAAAAAATTACCGAAGTTGGGTTGTGAATCTTCTCGGACTCCTTGATGTACTTCGTTATCTCCATCTCGACTGTGTGCTTCTTAATGACTTTCCCTCTCAAATTAAATATAATCAACATCAGAATGACATGGAGGGAACAATAGTTGATAATTAGCTATATGAAAAGATGACAAATATATAGATTAACCTATTCACATTTCAAAATCAATATCGTTCTATATTTTCCATTCAATTAATAGAAAACCCCAAAATTCTCGATGTGTGTAACTTTCCAACAATTTCGGCACAAAGACATAGGTAAACCCTAGATCCATAAATTTAGAGATGTCAAGAAAAAGGTATTTTCAAAAATCACTTACAATCTTGTCAGATTCCTCCATTCTAAAGATTGCTTGCAAATACTCATATTGTCTACGAAGTTCCTCAACATTTTTCTCCAACTGTTCTGTATTACTCCTTAGTTGTGCCTCTACAAAATGATCATACCATAAAACACACATAAAATACTACAATTTCTCAAAACTTTTCAAACAAAACAAAAGATGAAGAAAAGATACCAGTATCTACATGTTGTTTTCCTTGTAATTCCAGCATATTTCGAAGCTTCTATTCCAGCATATTTCGAAATTGTTCCTTATTTGGAATCTCGGCGGATACTAATCTATCAATATCTTCAATATTGGTAATCTTGTCTTCTCTTCGAACAGTAATCAAGATGTGAGCATGAGGAAACCATCTTTTCTGAAATTCAATTATATGTAGATCTGTTTTAAAAAATAAATAAAAAATCTCAAAAAATGCTCATTTCAAATATAAGTCAAAGTTAAAAAAATATTCATAATGGAAACTTTGATCCACGTACATTTTATTTAGATTAGAAAACTACAAAAGTTTAATCTGCTTGATCAGATAATTCCCCATGACCTGATTTATTCCTCCCGAAGCATAATTCGATAGGAATAATCATCCTTAGGTGCTTCTTACGTAACTTATCTAAACCATGTTATTGACTCGGGCATATCACGAATGACCTTCAACATTCTTTCTCAGCAGAACAGAATACATCTTAGGATTGGGCATCATGAACATTATTTTAGGTAAAACATAACTCATCATACCCATCTCCCCAAAACAAAATATATTCTATTCATGTTATAGACATTACCATTTTCAGCCACACAAACTCGAAATGGGTGCATTACATGTTCTAATTACATAAAGATAAACAACTTATATCCAAATGGCATTTCGACAAATAGTTGGTGGGCATCATGAACCATGGAGGTTGTACAAAAGATATAATTCATGGGTTTCTTCTCCAATTTATAATTAACCCATTATAAATAAGAAATTTATAATACTTGACCTATGATTGCGAAGGTTGCGAGGGGACCAACGAGCATTGCCCCGGTGGTGAACTTAGAGTCTCCACCCGCTTCTTCGACTACCCCGACAGCCAGTGGGTTTTCCTTATTTGCGACTTTCGCGCTGGAGGCTCCTCCTCTTACTACGAAAGCTGAGATGATCCTTACGGACGAGCACAAGAAGATCTTTGTTCCGGCTTGGCGGTTCATGAAGCGCGATGGGTTCCTTGGGGATTCGGCGAGTTGTATGCAGGTAATTCACCACCTCGCAACCCCCAAGGACAGAGCTATGATGGCTGCGGGCTCAGTTGGCGACTCCGCCTTGGAGATGGCCAGGGCCAACATGGTGGTATGCTTTTATAATTTTCTTTCTGCATTAGTCTTTCTATGAAGCGATAGCAATTGTTTTCCTCTTCGTGACTTCAAATCGTTTTCTTCTTGCAGATCACTTGTAACTTTAGCTACTTGCTGAAACAAGTAGCGGATCAGGAGAAGGAGCTGAAGGCGGGGAGTGATAGGGCCAGAGCGGACCAGGCGAAGACCGCTAAGGAGTTAGAGGCGACGACGCACCTAGCAGAGACCCAGGCAATGCAGATTGTGCTACTAGAGCCGCCCCTGGCAAAGGAGAAGGAGCAAGTGGCCCAGGAGAGGGAGTAGGCAGCCAAGGAGAGGGAGAGTGCCGTGAAGGATAAAGAGGTCGTGGTGGCACAGGCGAAGGCCAATGCGGAGGGGTACTTGGCCATGAACATGGAGAAAGCGTACTTCAGGGCTCTTCAGCATGTCAGTGCGTGAGTCCCCGGCTTCGATGGTTCGGGGTTTTCCTTGTAGGATACAGTCCCCACTACCGAGGAGGAGGATGTCGTAGCGGATCCCTTGACCACGATTGTAGAGAGTTCGGGGGGCAGTTGAGGGAACCGGTGGTGACTCTTCCCCTCCTGTGGGGCTATCGACTGAGATAGATCCTTGACTCCTCTCTTAGATTGTTGTTTTTACTTCGTTTTTGCTTTTGATTTTGTATGGATGCCTAATAACGGACTAGCCATTGCTTGATGTAATTTTCTATTGCAATGAAATCTCTTTTAGCCTTTCGCATCTTGCATTGGATTTGAACTCTTGAGTTTTTTGTGTATTCTGTGACCTTGGTTGCCTCCGTTAGAGTGATCTATTGTTCTTTTCTATGAGCCGGTTGTTGTGTATGATGCACGTGACTCTCATGACCGCGAGATTGCCCGTATCCGTACCAAGCTCCAGGTGATGGAGCTGGGGCTTGCTTGTTCACGGGAGAGGCTTTTTAAGGTGGAGACGAAGCTTGGCCATTTGAGGAGAATGTTGACCCGAAGGGATTCCGAAGCGAGGCATAACGGTGAGATCCTCCGAGAGGTACCTCCGGTTGGTGTGGAAGATCATTTTTCTAGAAAAGCGACCACTGGAAAGTCTTCGGGGCTTAAAGTCCTTTATCGCTCTTTTCTTGCGGCTACTACTAAAAGAGACGAGTTGAAGAACGTGGTGCTTGAAAGAAACTTAGAAGCGAATCAACTAAGAAGAACTATTCTCGAGTCTTCGAATGGGACTCGACCGAGTGGTTCGGCATATGCCACTCTGCCTCGTTGGAAATTTAAGTGAAGGATGACTCTCTCAAAGAGAGGCTCGTTGAACAAGAGGTAGAGATTCAGTGGTTGAAGAGACTTCTCGACGGAGGCAATATTAGGAGCACTTCTTGCTCTCGTGAAGAGTGAGCTCAAGGAAGATCGTTTCATGAACTGGCTTTACGTTCGCCTGGGGTTCCGTGGAATCCAGGAGACGCCCAAAGCGGGGTGGCCGGTTCATCTAGCGGGGCGTCGGGTGGAGACTCTAAGTTCCTCTTCTTTCTCTTCAGGGGCGGCACAAGCAGTAGACCCTGAAGTTATGACTCGATCCGCAGGTTTGGACATCCCTTCAGATGGTTCGTGGGAACGAGATACTGCTCTGGTGCCTATTAGAAACTGTAAACCACATGTGTCCCTTAAGATGAATATCCCTTTGCCACAAAGAAGTAAAGATGATGATTTTGTAATCATGTAGAGACTTGTTCTTCGATAAAACTTGTAATCGGATTCTTCTTGTGAAATAAAATTTTCCTAAGCATTTTAGCATTGTATCTTTGAATTGCGTCTCTTTAAACTTAAGGTTGTTTCAGGAGCACTTGAACGGTGAGCCATGCTCAGCACACTTGCTTGAGGGCAAGTAGCTATAGAGACTCTATGAACCGTGAGTGGACTCCGAACAAGGTGACGATGATTTTTGGGAGCACTCGAATAGCTAGCCGACCGTGCACACTTTCTCGGGAGCATGTGGCTAGAGCGGCTCTGTGAACCATGAATGGACTTCGTACTTGTCCGTAGTTGCTTTAGAAGCACTCGAACGGAGAGTCGAACTCCGCATACTTGCTTGAGAGCAAGTGGCTAAAGCGGCCCTACGAACCGTGAGTAGACTCCAAAGAAGGTGACGACGAGTTTTAGGAGCACTCGAATGGTGAGCCGAACCCCGCACACTTGCTCAGGAGCATGTGGCTAGAGTGGCTCTATGAACCATGAATGGACTCTGCACTTGTTTGGGGTTGTTTCAGGAGCATTCGAACTACGAGCCGAACTCTGCATACTTGCTTGGGAGCAAGTGGCTAAAGCGGCCCTATGAACCGTGAGTGGACTCTGAATAAGGTGATGACGAGTTTTGGGAACACTCGAATGGCGATCCGAACCCCGCACACTTGCTTGAGAGCATGCAGCTATTGTGGCTCTATGAACCATGAATAGAATCTACACTTGACCAGGGTTATTTCAAGATCACTCGAACGGCAAGCCGAACTCCGCATACTTGCTCAGGAGCAAGTGGCCAAAGCGGCTCTACGAACTGTGAGTGGACTCCGAACAAGGTGATGATGAGTTTTGGGAGTACTCGAATGTCAAGCCAAACCCCGCACACTTGTTCGGGAGCACGTGGCTAGAGTGGCTCTATGAATTTTAATAAAAGCTTGCAATCAAGCAGTCGCACAGTCTGAATTTTTCAATTTAAATAAAATTATTCTTGTCTTTTGCAAAATTCCTTGTACAAATTGAACCTAAGGTAAGCAATGAGTTAGACACATGGTACGTTCCCGAGCAACACCAGCCATTCACCAAGCACTCCAACGGACAAGTGCAAGATCCATTCACGATTCATAGAGTCGCATAGGCACACTTGCTCCCGAGCAAGTACATGGAGTGTGTCTCACCGTACGAGCTTACCCACCGGCCTCAAAACAAAAACACTGAGAATGTTAACCCACACTTGATACTTCTCAAATTTCATATATCATAAACCTGCTGGTATTCTGAGTCCCACTGACTCTAGAATAAGCAATCATCTCAATAAAAAGATCACATAAGTCACATCTAACCTCATCATACACATCTCATTCATTGGACATCATTTCTTATTTATCTATTCTCTTCATATTATCATGTCAATGTAAATCAACACTTACAGCCATGCAATTAGTCAATTTCTTGTAGACAACACATAGTTAATATTTCTGATTTATCACTTGACAATATTCAACAACTTTTTAATTGATAAACCCTTTACAAACTATCGCATGATTAATATTTCAAATCCTTGCTTTTATTATCTCGTAATTTCATGCATAGCACCCTCTGAATGAGTTCCTAAAATTGTATTCCATTCCCAGAATTTTAAATCATTTTAACATAAACAAACACCCTCAAATTTAGACTAGAAACTAGATTCATCTAGTACATTGTCTAATGTAAATTTTAAATCTCCAAAATACTTCTTAAATTAGTGTAGAATTATTTCCAAATGTTCTAATAATATTCTAATGTATTTCTACAATTTTCTTCAATTTTTAGATACATGAAAAAGGCCAAAAATATTATAAAACAAAAAATGTGTACACCCGGGATTGAACCCAGGTGCACAGCAAGCCCAAACTGCAACCCAACAACCACTATGCCAACTCTCTTTTGGTGAACAACTCTAAACCAAATTTTCTTATGTGTTTCCACTCACTGTTTTGATATTTTTCTATGAGTTTTAAAAAGAATAACCCCCACTGGAGCTCGAACCCACGACCTCTGGTCGTTGTACACAGTGCTCACCCCCACACACTAAGACTAGGCTCTCAAGCCTACACATCTGATCATATTACTATTGTTACATATTACTATTGTTATTCTTTTATTGCAACCTTCTGTTTCTAAATTACTTTAAAACTTCAATTTCACATTCATTATACATTATTATTTCTAATCATTTCCAATAAAATAAGTTCCTTCAACATTAATGTATTAGCCCGAAAATAAATCCTGTAACAATCTATTCCCAAAAGTATAAGAAAATTATTGCCCAATTCGCGTGAATTGTTCATAGTTCTACAACTTGAACTATATAAATTATTGTTCCCTATACAACTATATTTTTGGGGAGTTTTCACATTACAATATTTCATATAGAGAAATTTAATTCCATGGGTTTATTTTATAAATTTTCCACTACATAAGAATTCCATAAAACTCCTATTAATTCAATTATCTACTACATGATTGTAGTTAAGCATGCACTAATAAAATTTTGCTAGACGTGTCACTTTACACCTGCATGCCAATTTCATTATCCATCTACATATTTCTAACATGCACACTTACTAACATTTAGAAAGCAATGAAAAACCCCAACATATTCACATACTAATTATAACTAAGAGTGCACAATTAAATTCTAGAAAACTCCTACACTTATCCACACCAATTAAACTAGCATCTATAAATGTCATGGCTAAGCAACACAATCTACAGAAATTTAGGAGACAGTGAGAACACCAACCTCAAAATAGACCTCCTAATGGTTGAATCCTTAGCAAAATGCCTCACAAATCCCCACACTAGCAATCCCGCAAGCCCTCCTCTTGGATTCCCGAAAGCAATCCTTGGCCCTCTTTCTCTTCTCTATTTTTTTAATTTGATTTGTGTCCCTATATGGCTAAAGTAAAGAGGTATTAATAGGGTGAAATAGTGTGTGGTTATAATAACTCCCCACCTCCTAAAAGAGCTCCCCACTCACACACTCACTCCTCCACTCCCCCACTCTCTCAATGGCTGACCAATCATGGAAGAGGAGCACGTGCATGTGCACCTTATGTGTGTGCACACTTCTTCATACAATTTTATTATTAGTTATTAATTAAATCATGTGTGTATGTCACACATTGTAATGTGTACTAGTTTATCTAAAATTTTAAATAAGAGCTCATGCACGTTGAATGCACACATATTAATTAGGGGCTTTAATTTCTAATAGTTTTGATGTGTTACCAAATATAGATTTAAATCTAGTTGAAAAAAATAAAATAAACCACATTAGTGACTTGTAAAATGAGAGAAAAATTTTCATGACTCAAGAGAATTTCATTAATTGACACGTGCACAAAGTTATGTGCGTGCAAAAGAAAATATTAAAAATAAATATTTTCGAGGATGTTACACGAGCCCCCCTTTTGTGGAAGTGTAGCTTGCCCTAGGAGCTTTTTGGCTTCATTTGGCTTCCCCTACTCCTACAGTCATCGGGAACTTCATCTTCATATGGTAGGCCATGACAACCTCTTGGAGGGCAGCTAACCCCGACGACCGAAGATGGTGTTGTAGACGGACTTCATGTCAACCACCATGAAGTCTAACGCTTCTGTGCGAGTAGCTAGAGCCTTTCCTAAGGTTATGTCAAGGGTAACTATTCCTTCGATTAGTATAGGGGTTCTAGAGAATCCATGGAGCCGACAGGCTTGAGGCAATCTCGCTTGAGCTTGGGGCCTTCGAACACATTCAGGAAGAGGATGTTAACCGAGTTGCCATTATCGACTAGGACTCGGCGCACTTCATGCTTCACCATACACATGCTGATTACGAGTGTGTCGCAGTGAGGTGTTCGGTCACCCTCTAAATCTCGATCTGAGAATGTGATGTAGGCTCCCGTGCTCCTTGGAGGCGGGATGTGATGCACTGAATTTACCTCTCGGATAAATGCTTTCCTTGAGGAGCTAGATGCACCCCCATAGGTGCTTCATAAATAGCGTGAAATATCTTCATCCGTCCCGAGCCCTAGGACTCGGTTGGCCTTTCTGCTCGCTTGTTGGCTCCCCTTACAAGTGGAGGTTCGGTGTTGTTTTCTTATTCAGTTTTGGCGAGGTATCCTCGTCGGAGCAATGCTTTGATTTCGTCCTTGAGGTCTCGAAAGTCATCTGTGAGGTGACCATGATCTTTGTGGAAGGCACACCACTTGGTTTTATCTGTTCTCTCGCTCGGGGCGTTCATCTTGGGGGGGGGGGGGGGGTCGAAGGAGCTCATCCTTGTTAACCTCCATGAGAATGGCGGAGATGCTGACAATAAGTAGGGTGTACTTCTTGAAGCATGGCATGGGAGGCGGACGGTGATGGCCCGTGTCATCCTTCTGGGATTTTTTAGTTTCATCTTTATTGGGGCCCTTCCATTTGTTCTGTATCTTCTGTTCTTGGGGCGATTGCCTCTTCTAATTAGATGTACTTCTCGACTCTTTGAAGAAGGTCAGAGAAGTCCCGAGGAGGTTTTTTGACGAGGGAAGCCTTGAGGTCATCATCCTTCACATTGTACCCGAAGGTTGTCACAGTCACTGCTGAATTGAGTGAGGGGATGGATCTGGAATCGGCCGTGAAGTGCTGAACATAGCTCTTGAGGGACTCCCCGTCCCTTTGTTTCAGGTCTAACATGGAAGCACCGGTATTCTCTGACTTGCGGCTGGTGATGAAGTATTTGAGGAAAAGCTCTTCGAGTTGGCCGAAAAAAAATATAGATCTTAGAGAGAGACGAAAGAACCACTCTTGTGCAAAGCCCTTCAAAGTTGTTGGAAAAGGTTTGCATAGGAGGGAGTCAGACGCTTGCTCGATCATCATGAGAGTTTTAAAACTCTCGATGTGGTGGACTGGGTCAGTCTCCTCATTGTACAACTTAAATGTTAGAATCTTGAAGTTAACGGGGACATGAGCCTCAATGATCTTCGGAGAGAGAGAGAGAAGGATGGGATGGTATCTTTTTTTTCTGTCTTCCTTCTTCCTACTTCAGTAGTGCTAGACGATCTTCCATATTTCGGAGGTGTCGGAGGACGGTGCCCTCTTTGATCGAATCAAGTGGACCCATGGGACTCCTTGCATTGTGGAAGGGTAGAGCAGTGAGAAATGGCTCGTTGAGTCTTGGAAGGAATTATGTTAAGGGTCTGAAGAATTTCGTCTTTGAACTCTCGAAGTTCTACTCTAGTGACAAGTACTTTTTCCTCCCTCCCTCTTCTAGGGGCTGTTCTGCTGGTTGGAGTTGGATTACTCCTCTCTTGAGGAGGAGTTCTTCTATGGTTCCTTGGTGACCGATGGCTACTTTGCCCCCTAGGAGAGGGGGATCGTATTTGCCTTTAGGGAGAGGGAGTTCTTCCATGCCCCCTTGGAGAGGGAGCTCTTCTGGATCATGGACTTCGAGGAGAAATGCCTTAATTCTTCGGTGTTCTGGATGGGGGCTTCTTCACGAGCTCTCCTTTCGTTAAGGCAGGTTCGGAGGTCAGACCCCTACTGGCGGCTGATGATGACCTAACGGAGATCGGGTTGTGGTTAGGGCAACATGGAAGGGTTCGTGGTATACACTGAACCTCTGTTTTTTACGAAGGATCTTGCAGGTGGTGGTTTGGGATGACTTCGACGGGAGCCCCCCGGTGTAGCTCCTCTGGACAGAGGCTAAACCTGTAATGCCCCGAATCCCAAATACACTGAATTCGAGATGTTCTACAGGATCTTTTCACTTTCTTTAGTACAATTTTACAGGGAAATTAAAACTTTTCATCATACATCAGAGATTACATCAAAATTACACTTTTCTTTTGCACAGCGGAAGTAAAATTTACAACAATTGAATAAAAGTACAACAGCATGATATAATCTTTAAGCATCCATTCCCCTTTAATCTTTAACATGACATTTACCTGCATATAAGACTGTGGGTACGTCAGTTTATTCAACCGACGAACATTATACACGGCCATCCTCTCTATGCCGGAAATAGTATAACTTAACTTTCCATATTTAACAAACACAAACTTGTCACAATTCAAACTAAAGGGACTACCCTATTGATGTCGTGTTGTGATTTTGCACTTAATCCTTAATGCATTTATTTATGTTACATGACACTAATGCGCACTTGTACGGATTCTATGCATCCCATACTACATAGGTCCGAGGGTAAGCCCTTATTCGTTCTTCATCTTGATAGGGTTCATTCCCTCGTTATGATTTAATCTACTACTGTAATTACGGTAAGTATTCTAGATGTTATCTGACCTACGAACTCATGTCTAGGCACTCTGGAGTAGTATCCTCACCCAGACTCATCATGGGAATTCCTGGGATATGCTCTCACCATAAACATGACACCACCCGTAGTCTTCAAACATCCTACGAGCGTCGCCACTGGGACGGTACTCTGGAGCAGTATCCTCACCCAGACTCGTCATGGGAATTCCTGGGATACGCTCTCGCCGCTACCCAGGGCCCTCATACTCAATGTTTTTCTCTTACTTTCATCACATCTTCACTATGCACTAGTCCTTAGTTTTATTAAAAATCATGAACAAAATTAATCTCTAGAGTTAGCCTCTCCATCAACCGGACTTATTCATTCATTTCATCGTGACCAACCTTGGTCTAATTTCATTTCAATTCATTTCTCAATGCCGGGGAGACTTAGCTACTCTATTTCAAAATTCATTTCACAATCTTCAACTTATAAATTTCCATGTTAAGTTCTCATACTCACATGTACATTCTCTTTTCAATTCATGATTTCTATTTGTTCACAAGTTCATCATCGCACATAAATTTGCATGCACTTAATTAATTATCACATCACAATAATTCCACATTACTAAACAATATGCACACTTCATATATTGTTCCACAAGTGAGAAAATAATTGCATCATGTCACATAACCACAATTTCTTTTTGCCAATTACTTTATAATAGTCCATTTCAATTTATCTTTATAAACTATAATTTTTCACAAGTGTATATTTTAGAACCATAGTTCTAATTGTGCCTTTTGTTCACAAACCATATTGTATTTCATTCAAATAATACCCAAATCACTCTTATAAAATTCCTTATATTTTTATGAGAATAACCATATTTTTTTCATAATTTTTGGACATCTAAAACTCCCAAAAAATATTTTTTTATTTAAATGCCAAGGGTGAGAATCGAACCCAGGCACAACGAAAACAAAGCCAAGAGCACCCGCCAACTGGCCGAACTGTGCTAGCGACATAAGAGGGGTCGAAATGATACATATTGTGTTCAGGCCGAGAGTTATAAACTCTCAAAATTTTGTAGAAAAATATTGTAGACACTGGGGTTCGAACCGCTCGACCCAGAGAAGCCAACCGCACGGCGTGACCGCCTGAGCTACTAGCTCAGGTTGTCTCAGTGCTAGTTTAAAGCCCATATGAATTATTTTGATACTGTGGTTAAAACAACTCGATGTTCAATTAAACTTAGTTTCATATTGCTCTTGTGAAAGTTACTGAAAAATTCCAGATTAGCTTTCCCTTACATGATCTTCATATCAGTAAGATTAAAATAATTTTTGCACTAAAAAATATATTTTTTCACACAAATCCATGAATTGTTCATCAAAACCACTATATTCTTCTTTTTCGACATTGGTTACACTTAGTCTTCAAATCTCTTTTATCCAAAATCCTTATACAAATTTTGCTGATATTAATCTTTCATCTAACACACAAATCTACCTTCTTTTTAATTTGTCCCTCCCCACAATAATTAAGGAGGTTTCTTCACAAATTAGCACTAACAAGGTATAGATTTTCATGCAATTAGTGATGGCAAAATGTGTTTTCTTTGAATCAACATATACTTCTAGTTCATCATGTGCATCACAAAAATATATAGTCACTTATCAATTATTAGGTTCACACATCAAGCATACAAGAAAGTTGCTCCTTTAAAAGCGTGCTCTTTCTTAATCAATTTGCATACTTCAATTTTTTCAATTAAACTAACATCCTCATTAGTATTATCAAGCATCAATACTAACATTATCCATTTATTCTAATGAGCATGGAGAATTTTATCTACAACTTAATTAACAATAATTATCACATGCAAATTGTTCATTAACATGCTAATCAATTTGTAAACTAATCTTTCCATAAAAGTGTATTCTACTAAATTCTCCATGAATTATTTCTAAATAGAAATAAAGATAATCAACTCACTTTGTAATCACATTCTTATGGCATACAATCACATATAATTCACATGTCAATAATTCAATCAACTAGAGATTATTTATTCAATTAAAGGCGCATTCTTATTAATCATTTTTCATGCAATTTGCTAATGAGATCTAGCATATACTCCTATATTAGAAATATGAATTGTTTACCCACCTTGAATGGAGAGAAAAAGAAACACACAAAGCAACCAAGTCCTTGCAACACGATGCACCTCCTCCTAGCCGAATGCGAGCACAAGCTCCAAGCCACCAAGCAAAACCGAATGCTTCCTCTTGTAGTAGCCGGCCACTCCTCCTTGGAACAATCAAGCAATCCCACACAATCTCTCTATCTTTTATAACTCACACTATTACTAATTAAGACTATAATTTGGAAGTATGTAATTGCATATGAATATAGCCATGAGAGGGGGGGTATTTATACTTGAAATCAAGTGAAATGGAGGGCCAAGATTGATTAGGTGGTTGTAGAATGAAGGGCCAAGATTAGAGTAGGAGTTATAAAAACTACCCACATCCACAAAACTACCTCCATGAACACCATGACTAAATTCAAAATTCCCTCCCAAAAAGATGCAAACCGGCCCTATTCAAGAGTGTGCATTGCACGTGTACGTGTAGTGCACGTGCATGCAACTAGGCCAAATTTGTACATTTTAATTTGTACAAAAATAAAATAATGATAAATTAGTCTTATACATGACAAGTTTTAATTAAAAAATAAATTAATTCATGGGCTTTATTTTTGGGCCAAAATAGTTTATTAAAATAAATAAAATAAAATATATTTGGGCTTTTTAAGAAAAAGGGCTTTTAATTAAATTAAAATAAGTCTTTCTTATTTATTAAAAAAAAGCTTTTGTACAAAATAATTTGAAAAAATATATTTAAATATTTATACACATCATAATAAAATAATCCAAACAAAATATTGCACGTGCACACTACGTGCAAAATAAATAATTTTTCATTAATTGAAAAATCAGGGTATTACAAAACCTACTGAAGGAGAGGCATTTCTTGCTGATGTTGTTGGTGCTGCTCTTGTTGAGAGGCAGAAGGAAGGTCCTCAGAAGGAGGAGGTGGAGGAAGAGGGTTGGCTCGTCGGCTTGAAGCTGCCACCTTCCCTTTCCCCTTAGGAGGCATGGCTGAAAGTAGTTTTATACCGGCAAATTCTGGTCGGAATTTATTTGATGTTCCCATCGATGATGCCAAACTGTTGCTGCCTTTTTTCGGTGTGGGAGCAAATAAATGATGTGGATTCGTTTAAGGAACAATCAAGAACTAACCTTTTTTTTACTTTCAACGGTGTTGACTACCTTTGACTGCAGTTGACAATCACCTCCACTGACCTGAAAAAAGTTTGTAACATCGGGATTGATCCCAGAGACAGACCTTCCGACGCTCAAGTCAGAAATCAAGAAGATTATAAGGGAGCTTTTAGTGGAAAAAATATTGATCACTTGTTTCTGGTGGATGTAGGGGGGGCGTATTTATAGTCGCTTCGATCAGTTTCAAGATAATGATTTATCTCTACTTCCGGTGTTTTTGGATTAAATCGTTTATCTCTTTTGCATGAAGAGATAAGAGTAGTTGAGTGCGAACTCCCTTCATGATAGGAGATATGTTTTTTAAATCGTCTCTTATGGATAATGATGAGTTTAAATCACAATTAAATAATATGGACTCATTTGAGGCTATTATACAGATCTATTCTTGGGTTTGGGCCTGAAAGAGGCTGAATTCCCGTTTTTATGAACTTGTTTATAGTGAAATTACCATTTTGCCCATGAGAGCTTTAAGATTCGTTCCCAATTTGGATGGTCCCGATTTAGTTATATTTTTATCCATATCACACCAGTCTTCTTCATTAAATAAAACATGGGAAACAAATAGAAACTACTAGTGAAAAATATTTCCTCTTAAGGGAAGAAAACACACACACACACACACACACACACACACACACACAGAGAGAAAAGCACACAAAATTTTTGATATAAAAATTACAATTCACTCCCTCTAGTTTAGTTTAACTTGTTGTCGATGGAAGTGTGTAGTATGTTTATTGTCACTTCTATTCCTTACAGGGTCTCATAGAATGTACGACCAATTGATTCTTCTTCATATTGAATAAGCCAAAAATTTTATATATCATTTGAACCACAAGAGAGCAACTCCACATTTTTACTTCGTGATGATGATAAAAGTCACAACAAATTAGAGTCGTACAATCTCAGCATAGATCTTAGAGCTTCTAAAAGTAGATTAACATTAATGGGCCTCCCTAACAGGTCCAGGCATTCTCCAGGCCCACTAACAAGATATGGGTCGCATCCAAGCCCATTAAAAGTGACTGGGCCCACTAAGAGAGACACCTACCCTATTAGGGTTATAAGTCAAATCGCTTATCCCCTACAAGGGAGTAACCAATTCTATTTCTTAAAAGGAGGGAATCTACATAAGATAACAGATTCAAGTCAATCTTCTAACGGATTCTCAGGCCTATAAATACTCTTCCCTCTCCCTCAATCAGAAGGTAATCTAAAATCTCTCTTTCTACTCTCAAGCTCTCTTCTACTCTCCGATTCTGACTTGTGTGTCAGAGGGTCTGTCGCCGCGGCCAACCTAGTGTTTCAGAATTTTTTGCAGGTCCATCGGCCGAGTCAACAACTGTCTGATCTGATTTCGGTGCTCTTTCAACGATCCAGATTCAATCTCAGGAGCTCTAACCACTTTTCACGACGACGGTCAAATGTCAGATGTAGTTTCCTTCAAAATAAAAACTCACTATCTGTTTGCTCCCACTCCAAAATTAGTTCCAACCACGCATACTGAGTTTGGAGGGTGTAACCCGACGTATGCAACCATCCTCCGGTAAAAACCAAATTTGACAATGCCCCGCTCCGAGCATCACCAGTGTAATGAGGGGCCACCTGTGCAAATGAGACAGCTCCTTCAACCGTCGGTCACGCTCCTCCAGCTGTCTGTCCTGCTCCACTAATTGTCGCTCCGCTCCTACTACAACAGTCCGCAAAGTGCTAGCCGTGCACAGCCCTCCGAGCTTCGATTGGAAACTATATATCTCCAAATCTTTGTTAACAAGTACCTCCCTAAAAAGAGCACACTCCCCAATGCTGTTCTTCGTCAATATGAAGGGCACGGGCATTCCGATGAGATGATCGACACACAAAAGAGTTGGCTTATAGTCCCTCTCACCTAACATTGTCTTAAGATGAAGCATCTCTAACCAGTCGTCCGCTGACTGGTCGTGCAAACGATTGAGCACTAATTTTGTTACGCACAGCCTGTTGCGAAGTTGCTCAACCTTACCAACTCGGGGTTCTCCCCGGCACCCGCAACTATCTACCAACGAGAGGACCATAAAGTTATCTCCTCGTCGACAGGGCAGAGGATACAATCACAAAAAAGATAAACATCAAAATATCCCAACTAGAATAACTCCATGTACTCCAAAATGATACACAAGTATTAATAGGCAAGGAAGCATTTTCATAACTAAATGGGAAGATACAAGGATGGGGTGGCCAGTCCGCTATATGGCATTATACAAAAATCAAAAGCGAAAGCAACTAAAACACGAAGGAGGAATCAGGGATCCACTTGCCTCGATGGGACTAGAGGCAAGGAGCCCCCAGCCGCCTCCTTCTCCAGAATGATGCATCACATGGTACCCCTTCTCGGTGAAGCCGAGAACACGCTCAGTCACATGTGAGATAACCCGGGCATAAGACCTATCGATCACATTCTGCAGTCAAGCCTTTGGCCTCGGCCTCCACCTTGGCCTTCGCTACCTTCACCGCGAAGTCCATCTCAGCCTTCGCCAACTCCGACTCAAGATCAACAACCCTATTCTCCAACGTCTCAACTTCTGGCGCGACTCTTCCTCTCTTTTCTCTGAGGCCTCTAGCTTATGTCGTAAATCCTCCCCCTCCTTCTTCACCGTCTCCAACTTCGTCTTCAGCCCCTTGACAGCCCTTTTCTTCTCCCTCTCAGCATAGGAGACCTGCGCTCTCAACTCCTCCTCCTCTACAGCATAGAAGTCGACCAAGTGGCCGAAGTAACAAGCCATCTATGAAAAATGAGGAAAACTTTCAGTCATTGATCTATAAAGGAAAATATGAAAGTTACACTTCGAAAATACTAGACATACAATCATTTGGGCCCAAGCGACCTTTAGGACAGACCTCTCGGCAGCTCCATCTTTAACCTCTCTTGATCAGCCAGACTCGGAAAAAAAGGGATCCCATCCATACAAGCGGCTAAGTTACCAAGAAAGCTCTCCTGCAGCTTCACGCTCCAATTGGGAACATGGATAATATCCCGTTCATCACTAAGAATCTTCACAGCCTGGGTAATCAGGGGGAGAGGTGTAGCACCTACTGCAAGAGCTTCCAAGGAAGACCCCCCGCAACAACGCTAGACGATGCCCCCAAAGGCATCTCCAGTGGAACGATCATGGCCACAGCGGAGAGATCCTTCAACACCTTTGAAGAAGGAGTATGGCTCGCCGTCCTCTTACGCTTCTTTAGTTCGTCATCCCTCTTGTTGTGGAGAATCTCCCGATCGACAATCAAGTCATCAAAATCCATTCCTGCGTTCTCTACAAAAAGAAACACAAAGGAATAAGAACTCGCAATGCAAGGCAATACAATTAAGAAGAATGTCTACAAAGTACTGCAAACATGAATATGAATGAAAACGGTAAACCATACTAGGGTTCATCAGGCTAAAACCACCCTTGAAAAGAACTTTCTCAATGATATCTCACCACCCTAACGTTGCATGCGCAAGAAGAGCATCACTAAAACTCTTCTCCGCCTCGATCATGATCGGCTCTGCCCTTATCGCCTTTGACACACTCCTCCTCCATGTCGTGGGAATTTTCCATGGCTTAATGCTACGGACAATGAAAAACTTCTCTTTCCAAGACGATCGAGTCGGGAACCTCGATGACGCCCCTGTTACTACGAGGGAAAAAATAGAACATTCCTCCATCCTGTTCAACTGGGTGATCTTACAATGATGCCTAAAAATAGTCAGACTGGGCTCAGCTCCTAGGTTACGACACTTCAAGACGAATTTTGTCACTTGTCTCCACGCATTTAGCATAAGTTGCACCGGACTCAACTCATACCAATTCAGTACCTCTTTGACAAAAGGGTGAAGAGGAAGGCGCAACACGACATGGAAGGCATCGTAAGGGAATAAATAGTACTCGTTGGACATCTCATGACACACCCCAATAATGGAACCAGGAAAAAGCAGCCCAAACTTAAGAGGATCCCAAAAGCACCTCTAATCATGACAAGATCTACTCTCGTGAGAATCGTGCTAATAAAATATGCCACAGTGGTGTGAGCTGGATTCAGTTCTGGGTAATCCATACCGTTCTGAATGAAATCCTGGTCTACTTTTAGGTACTCTCGAATTAACTCAGGAACTAGAAATAACTGTCTTAAGTGCATTCCCCAAATCTCTCACCGACTCAACAACCGTCTCCGCTATAATGGAACGACTAGCCACACCCTTCCCCTTCTCCTCTCTAGTAAAACGGCTAGTATCTACATCATCGTCTACCCCTAAATAGTCCGGAACGGAAGAGGAATCGCTCGACGAAATGCTGGACATATCTTATAATAATGCTAAATTTGAAAACCCCCCTTGAATCATCCCATTTATGTAGAAAACCTCTCAGAACTTTTTTTGCACAGAACACCACACTCAAGTATAGTTTCAAAAAACCCACTCCGATGGCGTGAGCTTCTTGCTAAAGTTGAGTGAGGTTTCTTGACAATAATGAGAAATATGCAGGATATTTTCTAAACCACTTGTAAAGATGAATGAGGTTATCTAAAACAAGCAAAAAAGTTAGATGTGGTTTTTTGAAAATATACTTCAGGGGGTTTTTTGCAACAATACTTGAGTGTGAATTTTTGCGCAAAAAATTATTCAGTGAGGTATTCTGCATAAGGAGAATAGTTCAAGGGTTTCTTTTAAAAAAATTAACCCTTATAATAATTGCAATGAGTTACTTGACCATGCTTTGAAAAACTCCAAAAATGCAACGGCCCCTAGCTCCACTGTCAAACCACCAGAACTGCCCAGCGAATCACCACAAGTGCTAGAGAGAGAATCTTGCAAAAAAAAATCTAGAGAGAGAAAGTAGAAGAAGCAAATGAGCAAATATGGAAAAGAGGCGGGGTTGTATCCTATTTATAGGCCCGTCAAGACCAAATTGTCATGTGGCATCATCTGAGCCACCCACAAGATCCAGTGGTCGAAACACTAAGTACCCAAATCAACAGAACGCTCGTCCAATAGGACACTTAATTGACGAAACTCTTGATCGACAAAACAAGTGAACAACACAACGCTTGGTCGACGAAAGAGTGATTCAATGAAGCTGTAACTACCGTTTTCGTTTTTTTCATTTTTTTCCCTTCATTGTAATATTTTATTGCACTTGAATAAAATAGTTTATTTTTCCTTGAGCATCTTAATTAAATTTTGTTCATGAATTACTCTTATTCTTCTTGTTGAACTATTTTCTTGTTGATCCCATTTTTATTTGATTGTGAGTGTTTTATTTGAACCCTATTGTCTTTAAATCCATCTCTTTTTTAACCCAAAACCCAAAACCCAATTGCAATTATTTCTAGACCCAAACCCATTATTATTGGATCCTAGCCCATTAACCCAACAACCTAATTATATCCTATAAATAATACCCTATTGACAACCATAAAAATACAAAACTCAAACCCTAAAATTTGCAACCGTCTCTCTCCTCTCTGTTTTCTCTCTCCACGACCTCCCTTCAAAGCCTCCCCTGTTCACTTTTCCAGCCCAAAACCGAGCTCCCCCCCCCCCCCCCGTCGATCCCGTCACCATCTCTGGCGACCTCACCCCGCGCCGCCATCCGCGATGCCCAACCCAGTCTCGTCGACCCCTGCTGCTTCTCTGTTCCGCTAACGACAACAAACCCCTGACCCCCCGATGCCCAGTCACCGTCTCCAGTCGACGCCGTGCCGTCGGCTTTCCTCTTGCAGTTGTTGTTGCCGCTCTTTGTCATTGTTGCTTGCTTTCTTGTGCACGTAGTGTGCACGTAAATCTTCCTGGGTTCGTTGCTCCAGGATTCTCATCCCGTTATTCTTTGGTATTCAAATTAATCGTCCATAAAGCAAGACACTGTTCCTTTTGAATTGAATCTTGTATCAAATTCAAGTTTTTATTGAATTTCTTGCAAGTAGATCGAATTGTTCATCGTATATTGTTCCTCTTTCATTGAGTATGTTCAGGGTTTACACGAGCTAACCCAAATATTCTCGACTTCGTGCCTCTGTTGACTCTGAAGATCAAATCTTTCGTGCATTCATGTAGTATTGGTGACAGGGTTATTTATATAAACATCACATAATGATACTATCGTAGAATCGAATACTAGGTTGATTGCTTGAATAATTGATTGATGAATTGTGTGGTTAATTTAGCGTATGTGTGTATTCCTAATGATGTTTACCATGCTATTATACCTACCATGCTGATTATGAAATTTATTGACTAATATTGGTGGAACTCATCATGTTAGATCGCTTTATTTTATGAATTATATTGAAATTATGTATGTTTGTTTTGTGTCTGGGATTTGTGAGACGTTTTCGACCCAGGATTTGACATCAAAATAAATAACCTTCTGAATAAGAGTTGTATCCCTATATCTCTAGTTTCTGGAACATCTAAGATCTTTAAATTCTGAGTTGTATTGCAAAAGTTATGATGACTTTACTACTGCTGTGTTTTATTTTCAGAATTTCAGATTCATATATGTTTTCATGTTTAAACTATTAAAAAGCTAAATTAATGTTAGAATAATGCTCTGATAATTTCCAGAATGATAGTTAACATGTTTAGGAGTCTAAAGAATATTTTTGATGATTTTATAATTGAGATTTCGCTTATTCTAAAGAATAACAACTTGATGTCGATTTTCAGTCAGAACATATAACCTGTAAGAATGATGTATTGGACCTAGCTATGGTTTTCGGATTTTGTACTTTAAATATGCATTGGAATCGTGTGGAAGTCTAGTTTCCAGAATTCTGACGGTTTCAGTTTTCGATTTCTGTAGCAGCGGGAAAACTTTTTCTTGTACAGTGACCTCTTGCTATCCAGATTCTAGTTTTCCAGATTTTCTTAATATAAATATATGTATATTATTGTATTGCATGAATTGAAGTGTATATGTTGCATTGCATGAACCTAATGTGCTATTGTCATCATTCTATTTGTTCCATCCAAAGTTATCATCCTATTGTTCTCTTGTTGTTACTATCGTTCATCAAATGTATCTAAATTGCATAATGTATTGTTGCATCGATAAAATAATTAACAATCCGGGGTTTAAGGGATTGAATGGAGTAGTTGATGATATAGTGACTGTACTCAGAAGTGTGAGCCATGTTTCCCAAAATAATGTGTCGGCTAGTGTTATCGTTATCGATTTATTGTTGGATTACTGCTACAGTATCCCAATTCATCGTATATTGTTTGAGTGTTATTGTGCTGACCAATGTGCACCAATGTTGCAATTAATGTTATCGTGTCGTGTACATGATCTATATAATCTTCCACTTAAGTCTAAACAAAATTGATTATATGCATCGAACCTGTAGTTATATATGCAGTAGTACGTGCATTAGTTAGGATTAAAATGATTAATAGACTTAATAATTGACACAACATTGACATTGCATATTATACATCATTGTTTCTATCGATATCGAATATTGTCTAAGTGTCATTGACATCGACCATTGAACATTGACATCGAATATTGAATTATCATATATAACTATTGCATCGATTACACTGATATTGATTATTGCTATCATCCCATGTTATTGATTTCTATTGATTCATTGAATTTATTGTTATATCGTTATTCGATTGTTTCCTTGCTTTCTCTACTTGTTGTCAATGACTTGCACTAAGAACAATTTTTCTCTCCTTTTTATATGAAGTGTTCTCAGGTGATCATGGAGAATTACCTGCAGGAATTGGAGAACAAGCTTTCTACAGATTTATTGCTTTCTAGTTGATTGTTATTTCATTGAACTTATTGTATTGAGACTTAGTATTATTGTGATTGGATTTATTATTGTATTGGGCTTATGACTCGGATATTATTATTTGTTTTCAGATGTTGGATTATTGTATTTGGATATTTCGTATTGTCTTGTTCTAAGTATTATTGTTCATGTGGTTCTTATTATTGCCTGCACAATTATTTTGTATTGTTATTATTGTTGAGTTGAATGGATAAACAACTTATGGATGACGCAAATCATTCGCTAGGCCAATGTCACGTGCTTGTGTTCCGTATTTTTGGGAAGCGGGGGGTGACAGAAGTAAATGATGAGACAAGTGAACAACAAAACACTTGGCCGACAAAAGAGCAGTTCGACGAAGTAAACAACAGAACAAACACTTGGTCGGCAAAACCCTATGACGCCCAAACCCTAGGTCTTCAATCCAAACCCAAAATCTTCAAGTCGAGTGCTATCAAAGAAAATTGCTAACTCTTCTAGGTCGGCTACAACAAGGATGAGCTTGGCTATAATCTTTGGTCAGCTATAAGAGGAAGATGGTGCAAAAAAGTTTGAAGTGGGCAACGATTGAAGGTGGCTACAAATTGAGTTCGACAAAAAAAACCTCGCTGGACGAAACCTTAGCTCGGTTGAACCCTAGCTTGGCAAAACCCTAGCTCAGCTACAAACTCCTTGGCCGGCGAAGATCCTGGGTTGGAAAAAGCTGGGTCCGCTACAAGTTGAGCTCTGCGAACCTCCTTGGTCTCTAAACGACAGTCGGCGAAACCCTAGGTCGGCGCGGAGTAGAGGTCAACTCCAAACAGTAGTTGACCTAGCCAGGGTGGGCGAAGCTTCCTAGCTCGACAACAAGCCACGACGGCAAGATTTCAAGCTCGACGAATCTCCTTGGTCAGCAAAGCTTCTTGGTAAGCAAAAGCAGGGTCGGCGAAACCCTAGATCGGCTACAAACTCAAGTTCGACGAAGCTTCCTAGGTCGATATCAATGGCAAGGTCATGACACAATGCCATCCTTTTTAAGTCGATGTGGATGGCGATACAATGCCGAGGTTTGCAATGGGGTGAAGGGCTCGGCGAGGTCGGCAAGGCGAGCGAGAAAGTCAACACGCTTGTAGAGGTCGGCAAGGTTTGCGAAGCACCAAGCCCTAGGTCAGCAAACATATCATCTGACCTAGGGGCTCTTTTTGAAACTTCCTGATCGCGCACAATTCCCTTAAAGACAGCGCAAAAAGCTCCCCACCGCTAGATTATGTGTCAAGATTCGAGCTAGCAAGCATACGAATCTGAAACCCGAAACCCGCTTCTAGGTTGCCAATCCCATCATCCGACCTAGGCCCTCTCTCGAGCAACTCCCGACCGACCGATATCCTTAACGCGCGTGCCAACCTCGATGAAACACTCCAGATCCTCTCGCAGGCACCATCAACCTCCCGAACTCCTTACCGCATGTGCCAATCTCGATCAAATGCTCCAGATCCCCTCGCACATGCCCTTGAACACACATTTCACTCAGCGGGTGAGCTGCCTTTGATCGACACGTCAGATCGTTCCAAAATCTGCGCCAATTCAATAATTGATTAAAAGTTCCCAAAAACGATTTAAAATTTGGGAATTTAATGAAAATTTTTTTAAAATTATTAAATCCTGGAAGAATATTTTAAATTTTTTGAAAATAATTAAAAATTGGAATAATAATTAAAAATTCGAAAAAAATTTATTATTCGGGATAAATCATTAAAAGTTCAAGGAAAAATTTAGGGAATTCAGGAAAATATTCATTGTCTCCAAAAGCTCAGAACAAGTTCCAAGTATCTTCAATCATCCCTGAAAGTCAAGCTAGCACTCCAGAACTCTGAAATAAGGCAAACTACTCCCCGAAAGCTGAGAAAGTCATCCTCCGAGAGTGGGGTCTTATGATGATGGTAAATGTAGCGCCCCGAGCCTGGCTCAGCTGTGCACGCTGCTACAGGTGCGCACACTCGAAAGAACAGACACAAAACTCTAGCCACGCCCACCACAAGCACCATCAAAAAGGTGGTTAACCATTTGGTGACCTTTTATCATGTGGTATCCTATATAAACACACACACACTCACATCCACATCCGATATGGGATTTCCATTCCCATGGTCAACCCGGTCAACCAAGACCAACCAGCACACACACACATGCATGCACTTCTTTCATTCATTTATTATTTCTTCCTATTCCCCATAGGAAATCTCCTAGGGCCATCATCCATCAATAACCCATAGGATCATCTATAGGCCACCATTTAATACCTACAATCTCATCTCTTTTATATTATATATATATTATATTATATATTTCTATATAATATTATATATATATACCCGCTTAAGTACGGGGTGTTACAATAAATATCATAACAAATCAGGGTCATACGAACCCAACACAAATTGTAACGCCCCGGATCTCCGTTACCGGACATCCGTGACACAACCAGAAACTTTTTCTTCAAAGGCATCTCAACACAGTAAATAACACGAAAATTTAAAAACTTTTATTGCCATCAGAGTTATTACATCATTAGTTACAATACTATCTTGTTCTTGAACAAGGAATACAAATTACATAAACCCATTACAACTATTTACAAAAATATCCAGACTCTTCCTGCGAAGCTAACAGATGTCATCCGGATTGGTAATCGACTGGTTACTGCCGAGCTCCGCTGAGTGGTTGATCTGCTTCCTTTGTCCCTCAGCTTGAGTCTTCCGCTACGCGACTCTAATCATTTTGTATCTGCTCGAATGGTAGGCATGTACACTGCCACTCCACTTGGATGCCCTGCTGGTCTTGGGTTCTCTTGCACTCGCGACTCGGTATCCCGTACCTAAATGAGTGGGCACGTCAGTAATTCTACTAACACAAAACTGATAAGAAAACAGCGATCTCCAACTTACACACCCACAAATCATCTTGAAATGGAAAGAGAAACGTGCATCCTAATCTCCTAGTGTTTGTGTATGCCATGACCTGTAGTCTAATGCATAATACTGAGTACAGACACAAATGCACTTAATCTAATGTTAGCAAGACTCTGGATACGCATGCATCCCTTACTGCACGTGCTCCAGATCAAGCCATTCCTCCAGTTTTAGGAATTTGAACCCTCGCCAAGCAAACATTCCCCTATTGTAGTTAAACTGTTCTTGTTAGATACAATCGTGGCTGGTAATCCAGCAGTTATTACTGCTAAATACAAATACAGTGGCATCTTGTTGCCATTAGTGCCGCAAATCAAATTATACCCAAATGCCTGTGACGAACTTACATATATACAATTGTATATTTATGGTACCGAAGATCCATGGGACAGCAGCCCCATGGTCCGTTCGTGTCCGCACGACATAAGAACATGACGGCCTCGAAGGTCTAAAACCCCCTATCCGATAGGAAGCTCCCGTTCTTACCACGACACTTCATAAATTAACAGTGCAGGATTCACACAACAGCACATATCCCTAATGACAGGAAGACACAACCCTGGTCATCACCGCTTAGTGCTAACTCTTAGAATGAGTCTGTGATGCCCCGTTTCCCAAAAGAGAATACGGAATACGGATACGCGACAAAAGCCGAGCGAATGATTTTCATCATCCATAAGCGGTTCAAGAATCTTTACAACATCTCATGAAATAATCAGAGTCGGAAGCAAGAGAATCAACCACACATGCACATATGAACCAAATTACCAATAAGAATACTTGAAACCAAAATATATTAATCTCAAATAATCATGATCTGAATAAGAAAAATATCCTACGTCACATTGCCCAAATATAATAAATCCAAGTATAAGATACAATTGTTCAAATAAGCAACAAGAAAAAAAAATAGATATAGCAAAAATCTCCAGGAACTAGTCTCATCTCGTTTATTCCATCTGGCAGTTAATCTCCAAAAACTACAATTTAACAATTGCAGGAAAAAAGAAAAAAGAAAATAAGTACCCGTCAATTGCAAGTTATGGGCCACTTGTAATGCAGGATACAAGTACATGGGTAAAACTAACTAACAATATGGTATAAGCATGATGACAAATAGGATACTAGCATGGCAAGATAAACAAGTACAAGTGGCATGTATCACGTGTCAAGTGAACAAGTATCAAGTATCACGAAATCAGGTAACAAGTAATAAGTGTCATGTAGTCAAGTACAAGTAGCAGGTATCCAGTATCAAGTGAACAAGTATCAGGTATCATGTATCATGTACAAGTTATCAAGTATCAAAGTGTCATGTTCAAGTGTCATGTATCAAGTCTTATAGTTATTACTATCTAGGTAACACTTCATGCATCCCAGCTTTTACTACATGGTTGCTACAACAAACAGTTTCGCTTTAGATTTCATAGTGGACCATAGAGGGCAGTGTACTCAGGGACAAGTAATCCAAATCATATACCAAATTCCAAATTAACTAAATCATATACCAAATTCCAAATAATCCAAATCATATACCAAATTTCAAATAATTCAAATCATATACCAAATTCCAAATGTGGAAAAAACGGGCTTCTTCTGAGTACACGGTTCTGAATTATCCACTATTAGATCTTTTCCTTAAACCCTAGCTTGGTTATTTATTATTATTCTCAAACAGGCATGCATAAGCATGAAACAGTGTCAAACTAACATAGTAAAATCAGTATCAGGTCTAGGGTAACAAATAAGCATGCATAGATGATAGACAGTCACATAAACGAGCAAAACAGTGTATGTTCATATTCAGGACAGCATGACAGTACAGTACTAAAACAGTGATTCCCGTTACTACAGAAATCCAAATCTGAATTCGTCAAAGAATATAGAAAATATACTTCCACCCGAATCCGGCGAATACATATAAGTCATATAGTGTTTCACAAAATCATAACTCAAAACAGGTTTGAATCCAGAAAACACGTTCAGCCAGAAATCAGTAAATCGGGTTCAAGGTCAGGAAAACAGCATCAAAACACCTCAAATAAATCCAAAAAAAATTTGGGGTATTCCCCTATATGTCCAGCATCAAAATATAAAGTTTTATAAATTTCCAGCAAGATTAGTTTAGTCAACGAAAATCAGAAAATATCAAGAAACGATAGATTGGAAAATCTGGAATTCCCAACACTACTGTACGAAAACTGTAATATCTCGCAAACCGTAAAACGAAATCCAAATTCGCCAAAGGAAGATGAAAATAGATAGAATAAGATAAATTTCATATTTCATAAATGTCACGCCCCGCTTCCCAAAAAGAATACGAAATACGGATACGTAACAAAAGCCCAGCGAATGATTTTCATCATCCATAAGTTGTTCAAAAACCTTTACAATATCTCACACAAATAATCAGAGTCCGAAGCAAAAGTATCAACCAACATGAAAAATTGAAACAAAACACCAACAGAAATTTACTTGAAACCAAATACAATATTCTCAAATAAATCAGAGTCTGGAGAAAAACAATATCCTGGGTCACATCGCCCCAATACAGTGAATATCCAATAAACCAAATACACTTTATTCAATGTTCAAACAACAATAAAATACTAATAATAAAGCAGAATCTCCAGCACTAATACATCATCTCGCCAATACCATCTGGCAGTCGTCCATCCTGATATGCAATTAGTAAATTTGCAGGAGAAGGAGAAAAGAAGAAAACAAGTACTCGTCAATTGCAAGTCGCGGATCATAAATAATGTAGGATACAAGCACATGGGGAAACTAACCAATAACATGACAGTCAATTAGCATGGTATCCTAACAGAACAGTTGTTTATATCAAATGTAGTGTCATATGGCAACTAACAGTCTCTAGTAACAGTAAACTCAGTATATCAGTGAATCAGGATAACAGTATCAGTCCAACAGTATCAGTCCAACAGTATCAGTCTAACAGTAACAGTTTTATGTTCTTACAATCTTGTGTGTATTACTAGCTAGGTAACACTTCATGCGCCCCAAAATTATATCACATAGTTGCTACAACAAACAGTTTCGCTTTTAGATTTCATAGTGGACCATGATGGGGCAGTGTACTCAGGATCAGTAACAGTAGCAGTAACAGTAACAGTCAGAACCTAGTGGTTCTCTTCTACTCTACACCTTCCTAAAGGAAGTAATGTAGATAGAGTCAGTAACAGTAACAGTAACAGTAACTGCAACAATCACAGTATGGATCTTCCCTCAAGAAACATCGGCTTGGTTATTTTTATTATGGTCATCAAACATGCATGAATGTGTATGAAATAGTATCAGACTAACATGGTATAATCAGTACTAGGTTTAGGGAAACAAATAAACATGCATAGACAATATACAGTCACACAAACGAGCAAAACAGTGTATGTTCATATTCAGGACAGCATGACAGTACAGTACTAAAACAGTGATTCTTGTCGCTACAGAAATGCAAATCAAGATCCGTCGAAGGATCTGGAAAATAGACATCCACACAAATCGAACGAATATAATTAAGTCATATAGTACTTCACAACATCTTAACTCAAAACAGGTTCGTAAACAGAAATCAAGTTTAGTCAAAAATCAAGAAAACAAATTCTCAGTCCGGAAAACAGCATCAAAACTCATCAATTAAATTCAGGAAAAATCTGAGGTATTCCCCTATATGTTTAGAATCAAAATATAAAGTTTCATAATATTCCAGTAAGAATAGATTAGTCATCAAAAATACAAAAGCATCAAGAAAACATAGTTTAGCAAATCTGGAAATCTCAACACTGCTGTACGAAAACTAAGATATCTCGCAATCAATAAATCGAAATCCAATTCCGCCAAAGGAATATGAAAATAGATAGAATTTACTAACTTTCATATTTCACAAATAATTTTCATACAGTATAAGGAATTATGGTGAAAATAGGATTCTTTATAGAACAGCGAGCAAAATACAACACGAGAAGATTTTATAAAATAGCATGGAACATCACATAAAACTTATCAATAAAATTCATCAAAATTCTGGTTAATCCCTAACTTCATAAAGAAACACTGACCAAAATATTGGATCAAGATAATATGTATAGAATAGTTCTTGAAAATAGTTTGTTAATAAAATTAACCCAAAATAGAATCTGAAATAGATCGACACCTCTGTACGAAAACAGCCATAACTCAGTCATGCGAAATCCAAATCAAGCAAAACTAGTGGGATTTGAAAATAGACAAAATTATATAAAATTCATATTTTATACTGCAATCAAGATACTGGCTGTAGCATAGACGAAAACAGCAAACAAAACAGAACATCCAGAAAATACAGATTTCACACTTCAAAATAAAAACATCATAACTTCAAGAATATTGATCCAAACACATCCAAACTTGAAATACAACCTACGAAGCATCTAAACGTCATGATTTAGGATTATTAATATGTCTACACCTATTAACTCACATGGGTCTTAATCCAAACACAAATTCACACAATTATTCACATACATAACTAAAAATCAAGAATTGGGCAATTCCTAGGTTATCACATATCAAGATTTGTGTCATGAGTCATCTATGGCCAAATTATCACAATAGAGACAAAACCCATCAAGGAAATCACAATGTTTGGTTGTCTCTAGACCCAACTACACTATAGGTGAACTTTTTAACTTGTATCAAACAAATAAATTGGAGTACAAGTTACATGCCTTAATTAGGGGACGAAGAGTGATGCGAATACGAAGAGAAGCGAAACCCATGAACGAAATCCGCTACAAGCAACGAATCCAAGCCCAACGAACGAAAACTACCCACAAACGATCTCCTTGAAGTAACGACGATCAAAGTGGCAAACACCACTTTGAGAACACCACAAGAAAGGATGATGCAAGAGTTGATGTTGATG
Source organism: Hemerocallis citrina (assembly GCA_017893485.1). Lineage (NCBI taxonomy): Eukaryota > Viridiplantae > Streptophyta > Magnoliopsida > Asparagales > Asphodelaceae > Hemerocallis > Hemerocallis citrina. The sequence continues at coordinate 177,308,438 of CM030361.1, forward strand.
GTGGTGATGGTGGTTGCTGGCAACAAGAAAGGGAAGATGGAGGGATCGGTTGTAGGAGGTGTTGTACGGCCGGAGGGGGTTGTGGTGGCCGGTAATGGGGCTCGGCTAGGGAGGGATGGTGTCGGGTTTGAGGGTTGATGCAGGCCGGGAGCACTCAAAGGAAGGGGAGGCCGGGATTAGGAGAGGGAGAGAGAGATTTAGGGTTAGGGTTTAGGGTTTTAGGATTAGGGATTTATATATAGGAGTTTAAAGTGGGTTAATGGGTTGTGGGTAATAGTATCTAGTAATAGGTATACAATTGGGTAATGGATATTGCGTCAAATAATAATAGGAATACAATTAGGATTGAGAATTTTGGCTTTGGAAATCTTATTAGGGGATAAAATAATTGGAAAAGGAAAATATAACCAAAATACCACCATAACACCAAGAGAAAAATAAAATAAAGGCAACGAGACCAAAAATGAGGAAAAGATCAAAATGATGAAAAATGAGACAAACGAGACAATCAATCAAACACAAGGAGCTCAAAATGAAATAAAAATGAATATATATTGAAAACAAATTCAATATACGGTTAAGAAAAATACAAGAGATATAAAATACACCGAAAATGAAAAAATACATTTCAAAATACATAAAATGAAAAATAGGGGTTACAATCCTACCCACCTAACAGAAAATTTCGTCCTCGAAATTCAAAAGAAAGATACATAGGATAACCCCAAAAAGAAGAAAAAAAAAAGACAACACAAAACTAAAATAACTACTCAAACAAATGAGAAAACTGCTGCTGAATTTCCTCCTCCAGCTCCCAAGTCGACTCACCAGGCGAGTGAGGATTCCAAGCAACACGAACCAACTTGATGACCTTGTTCTTAAGCAATTTCTCCCGCCGATGCACAATAGCAACTGGCGGAATCTCACAAGTCAAATCCGGCCGAACGGTCAACTCAGAATAGTCGATCACGTGGCTCTCATATCGAATATATCTCCTGAGTTATGGGACATGGAAAACATTGTGCACTCCTGATAAAGCTGGCAGCAATACAAGACGACAGGCCACCTAGCCTACTCGCTCCAAAATCTCAAACGGTCCAATATACCTTGGGCTAAGCTTGCCCCAACCACCGAACCGAATGACACCGCGCCACGGTGATACCTTAAGGAAAACATGGTCACCAACAACAAACTCCAAAGCCCTACGATGGACATCCGCCCACCTCTTCTGCCATCCTGAGCTGCCTGCAAGTGCTTCCTGATCTGAACCACAACATCCACTGTCTTGGTGATCAACTCTGGACCCAACAACTGCCTCTCACCAATGTCTTCCCAGCACACTGGTGATCTGCACTTTCGCCCATAGAGTGTCTCGAATGGAGCAGCTTTAATACTTGCTTGAAAGCTGTTATTGTACGAGAACTCTACGAGATGCAAACGATCCTCCCAAGACCCACCAAACTGAAGCATGCAGGACCTCAACATGTCCTCAAGAATCTGAATAGTCTGCTCTGACTGTCCATCAGTCTGGGGATGAAAAGCTCTACTGTACTTTAATTTACTCCCCAAACTATTCTGAAGACTCTCCCAGAACTGAGATCAGAATCTCGTATCCCTGTCGAATACAATACTGACTGGAATCCCATGAAGTCTAACAATCTCTTGCATATACCTCTCAGCAAGGCTCTTAGTAGACTGACCGACATGAAAAGGAATGGAGTGAGCACTCTTCGTCAAACGGTCGACAATCACCCAAATAGCATTATGACCCTTAGGACTCCTTGGCAAAGCAGTCACAAAATCCATAGTGATATGTTCCCACTTCCACTCTGGAATAGGAAGCGGTTGAAGAAGTCCAGCGGTTCTCTGATGCTCTGCCTTAACCTGCTGACAGACCAAACACTGAGAAACAAACTGAGCAACAGCCCTCTTCATACCATGCCACCAGAAATGAAGCTTCAAATCCTGATACATCTTAGTACCGCCAGGATGGATAGAATACGAAGACTGATGAGCTTCTTCAAGCAACCTCTGACGAACTTCACCCTTAGGGACACATAACCGAGAACCAAAACAAAGCGAACCATCTGCATGAATAACCATGTCCGTTCTGGATCCAGACTCAACCTCAACTTGAAAACTCTGTAACTGCGCATCACTAGCTTGCGCCTCTTTAATCTGCTCAACAAGAGACGACTGAAGCTGGAGCGCTAAACAACTCCGACCAGAACTCGGCAACACAACATCCAACTCCAACCTCCTCATCTGCTCAATAAGATCACTCTGCTGAGTAAGAAACATAACTGCTGGTCTCCTGCTCAAAGCATCAAGCACCAAGTTTACTTTACTAGGATGGTATTGCAAACTGATGTCATAATCGGCCATAAGTTCCAACCAACGCCTTTGCCTCATGTTCAACTTCTTCTGGGTGAAGACGTACTTGAGACTTTTGTGGTCTGTAAAGATCTCCACTCGCTCTCCAAGTAAATAATGTCTCCACAGCTTCAGAGCAAAGATCACTGCCGCTAACTCCAAATCATGAGTGGGATAGTTCTTCTCATGTGACCTCAACTGCCTCGATGCATACGCAACAACACGGTCGTTCTGCATAAGAACTGCTCGAAGACCCTTACCAGAAGCATCACAGTGAACCACAAATATGCCTGAACCATCTGGAATAGTCAACACAAGCGCTGAAGTCAACTTGTTCTTCAACTCAACAAAAGCCTCATTGCACTCATCAGACCAACAAAACTTCTGATCCTTCCCAGTCAATTTAGTCAAAGGTCCTGCTATCTTCGAAAAATCCTGGACGAACTTCCGATAATAGCCAGCCAAACCAAGAAAACTCCTAACTTCTGAAACTGACTTGGGAATAGGCCAATCCTTCACAGCTTCAACCTTCGCAGGATCCATAGAAATACCATCACCAGAAACAATGTGCCCCAAGAAAGAATCCTGTCGAGCCAAAACTCGCACTTGCTAAGTTTTCCATAGAACTGATTCTCTCTCAAAGTCTGCAGAACCACTCTAAGATGCTCAGCATGATCTTCCTGATTCCTAGAATACACCAAAATATTATTAATGAAGACCACTACAAATCTATCCAAGAACTGAGAGAAAATCTGGTTCATAAGACTCATGAATACAGCCGGCGCGTTCGTGACCCCGAATGGCATCACAAGATACTCATAGTGCCTGTATCTAGTCCTGAAAGTGGTCTTCTGTATATCTGCAGCCTTCACCTTGATTTGGTGATATCCAGAATGAAGATCCAACTTCGAGAAAACAGCAGCCCCACTCAACTAATCAAATAAATCATTGATCCTGAGCAACGGATACCGATTCTTCACAGTAAATCTGTTTAGCTCTCGATAATCCATGCACAGTCGAAGACTACCATATTTCTTGTCAATAAAAAGGACCGGAGCACCCCAAGGCGAAACACTAGGTCTGATGAAACCCAAATCAAGCAACTGCTGAATCTGCACCTTAAGCTCTGCCAGCTCAACCAGTGCCATCCTGTAGGGACTCTTCGATATCGGTTCTGTTCCAGGCTAAACATCAATACCGAATTCCACTTCCCTATCAGGGGGTAAGCCAGGCAACTCATCTGGAAAAACATCCAAGAAATTCCGAACTGCTAGAGGTGTAGACTCACAGCCTAAGTGCAATTCCATCGCACAATCCACCTGTTCAACTGCAGTCTTTGCTCGACCAAAAGAAGATTCTCCGGTATGGAACTCAAATTCTGCTCGATCTAGAATTCTGAAGACAACTTTCTTAGCACGGCGCAATCAATAACGGCATGGGCTTCACCCAGCCAATCCATACCCTAGAATAATGTCGAATCCTAAATTTCCAATTATAATCAGGTTGGCTTTGAAATCTGCGTCCCCAATAACAACGAAACATTGCCTGCACTCACGGAAAACATATGACAACTCCACCACCTATCACAATGTTCCAAGCCTCTGACATGTTGCTACACTCCAACTGATGGCGAGCGACAAATCGAGAGGAGACAAAAGAATAGGTTGTCCCAGAATCAAAAAGAACATGGGAAGGAAAAGAGCAAACGAGGATGATACCTAAAAGAATCAAAAGACAAGGAGAAAGCATAAACAATCAAGGGATAGAGAGAAGCAAATAAGGAATCAAGGGATTGAATAAAAAGGGATCAAAATGGAGGGAACAAGACTAGTATCCAGAATCAGAGTTGGTATAAATTTATTTATGCATGCATAGTTGGTAAAATATTGTGCAGATCCCAGTACGAACAAAGCTTGTCTAATATATTAGGCAACTAATACATTAGCCAAACCTGGTACTCTGATACCACTAAAAACCCTGTCACGCCCCGCTTCCCAAAAAGAATACAGAATACGGATACGTAACAAAAGCCCAGCGAATGATTTTCATCATCCATAAGCTGTTCAAAAACCTTTACAATATCTCACACAAATAATCAGAGTCAGAAGAAAAAGTATCAACCAACATGCAAAATTGAAACAAAACACCAACAGAAATTTACTTGAAATCAAATACAGTATTCTCAAATAAATCAGAGTCTGGAGAAAAACAATATCCTGGGTCACATCGCCCAAATACAATAAATATCCAATAAACCAAATACACTTTATTCAATGTTTAAGCAACAATAAAATACTAATAATAAAGCAGAATCTCCAGCACTAATACATCATCTCTCGCCAATACCATCTGGCAGTCCTCCATCCTGATCTGCAATTAGTAAATTTACAGTAGAAGGAGAAAAGAAGAAAACAAGTACCCGTCAATTGCAAGTTGCGGGTCACAAATAATGTAGGATACAAGCACATGGGAAAATTAACTAATAACATGGCAGTCAACTAGCATGGTATCCTAACAGTACAGTTGTTTATGTCAACTGTCATATGGCAACTAACAGTCTCTAGTAACAGTAAATTCAGTATATCAGTGAATCAGGATAACAGTATAACAGTATCAGTCCAACAGTTTCAGTCCAACAGTATCAGTCTACAGTAACAGTCTAACAGTAACAGTTTTATGTTCTTACAGTCTTGTGTGTATTACTAGCTAGGTAGCACGTCATGCACCCCAAAATCATATCACATGGTTGCTACAACAAACAGTTTCGTTTTTAGATTTTATAGTGGACCATGATGGGGCAGTGTACTCAGGATCAGTAACAGTAGCAGTAACAGTAATAGTCAGAACCTAGTGGTTCTCTTCTACTCTACACCTTCCTAAGGGAAGTAATGTAGACAAGGTCAGTAACAATAACAGTAACAGTAACTATAACTGTAACTGTATGGAACACTAGTTCATTTCCAAGTACACATTTTCATATTTTCCACAACTAGATCTTCCCTTAAGAAACCCTGGCTTGGTTATTTTTATTATGGTCATCAAACATGCATGAATGTGTATGAAATAGTGTCATACTAACATGGTATAATCAGTACTAGGTTCAGGGAAACAAATAAACATGCATAGACAATATACAGTCACACAAACGAGCAAAACAGTGTATATTCATATTCAGGACAGCATGACAGTACAGTACTAAAATAGTGATTCTTGTCGCTACAGAAATGCAAATCAAGATACGTCGAAGGATCTATAAAATAGAAATCCACATGAATCCAACAAATATAGTTAAGTCATATAGTACTTCACAACATCTTAACTCAAAACAGGTTCGAAAACAGAAATCATGTTCAGTCAGAAATCAGGAAAACGAATTCTCAGTCCAGAAAACAGCATCAAAACTCATCAATTAAATCCAAGAAAAATCTGAGGTATTCCCCTATATGTTTAGAATCAAAATATAAAGTTTCATAATATTCCAGTAAGAATAGATTAGTCATCAAAAATACAAAAGCATCAAGAAAACATAGTTTAGCAAATCTGGAAATCTCAACACTGCTGTACGAAAACTAAGATATCTCGCAATCAATAAATCGAAATCCAATTCCGCCAAAGGAATATGAAAATAGATAGAATTTACTAACTTTCATATTTCACAAATAATTTTCATACAGTATAAGGAATCATGGTGAAAATAGGATTCTTTATAGAACAGTGAGCAAAATACAGCACGAGAAGATTTTAGAAAATAGCATGGAACATCACATAAAACTTATCAATAAAATTTATCAAAATTCTGGGTAATCCCTAACTTCATAACAAAATACTGACCAAAATATTGGATCAAGATAATATATATAGAATAGTTCTTGAAAATAGTTTGTTAATAAAATTAACCCAAAACAGAATCTGAAATAGATCGACACCTCTGTACAAAAATAGCCATAATTCAGTCATACGAAACCCAAATCAAGCAAAACCAGTGGGGTTTGAAAATAGACAAAATTAGCTAAAATTCATATTTAATACTGGAATCAAGATACTGGCTGTAGCATAGACGAAAATAGCAAACAAAACAGAACATCCAGAAAATACAAATTTCACACTTCAAAATAAGAACATCATAACTTCAAGAATATTGATATAAACACATCCAAACTTGAAATACAACCTACCAAGCATCTAAACATCATGATTTAGGGTTATTAACATGTCCACACCTATTAATTTACATGGGTCTTAATCCAAACACAAATTCACACAATTATTCACATACATGACTAAAAATCAAGAATTGGGCAATTCCTAGGTTATCACATATCAAGATTTGTGTCATGAGTCATCTATGGCCAAATTATCACAATAGAGACAAAACCCATCAAGAAAATCACAATCTTTGATTCTCTCTAGACCCAACTACACTATAGGTGAACTTTTTGACTTGTATCAAACAAATAAATTGGAGTACAAGTTACTTGCCTTAATTAGGGGATGAAGAACGATGCAAATACGAAGAGAAGCGAAACCCACAATGAAATCCGCTACAAGCAACGAATCCAAGCCCAACGAACGAAAACTACCCACGAACGATCTCCTTGAAGCAACGATGATCAAAGTGGCAAACACCCACTTTGAGAACACCACAAGAAAGGATGATGCAAGAGTAGATGTTGATGGTGGTGATGGTGGTTGCCGGCAACAAGCAAGGGAAGATGGAGGGCTCGGTTGTAGGAGGTGTAGTATGGCCGGAGGGGGTTATGGCGGCTGGTAATGGTGCTCGGCCTAGGGAGGGATGGTGTCGGGTTTGGGGGTTGATGCAGGCCGGGAGCACACAAAGGAAGAGGAAGCCGGGATTAGGAGAGGGAGAGAGAAATTTAGGGTTAGGGTTTAGGGTTTTAGGATTAGGGGTTTATATGTAGGAGTTTAAAGTGGGTGAATGGGTTGTGGGTATTAGTATCTAGTAATAGGTATACAATTGGGTAATGGATATTGGGTCAAATAACAATAGGAATACAATTAGGATTGAGATTTTTGGCTTTGGAAATCTTATTAGGGGATAAAATATTGAGAAAAAGGAAAATACAACAAAAATACCACTGTAACACCAAGAGAAAAATAAAATAAAGGGAACGAGGCCAAAAATGAGGAAAAGATCAAAATGATGAAAAACGAGACAAAAGAGAAAATCAATCAAACACAAGGAGCTCAAAATGAAATAAAAATGAATATATATTGAAAACAAATCCAATATACGGTTCAAAAAAATACAAGAGATATAAAATACACCGAAAATGAAAAAATACGCTCCAAAATATATAAAATGAAAAACAGGGGTTACAATAAATTTTTTCATAAAGGAAAAGGAATTAGGGTGAAAATACAAATCTTTACAGAATAGCGAGCAAAATACAACATGTACAGTTTTTATAAACAAGCATGAAACGGCATACAAAACTCATCAATAAAATCCACCAAATTTCTGGGTAATCCCTAGATAGATATAGAAATACTGACCAAAGTTTCAGATCAAAATAATATGTGTAGCACAAGTATCAAAATAATTTAGTCATGAAAATCATCAAAAAACGAAATCTGGAAATGATCTACACCTCTTTAGTAAAACAGTCATATCTCACACATACGAAAACAAAATCGAGAAATGTCAGAGGGGTTGGAAAGAAAACGAATTCCTCTAAAAATCATATTTTATACTGAAATTAAGATACTGACCTTAATATGGTCTAAGTTACTGATCAAGACAGATTATCGGCAACATACAGAATTTACTTTAAGAACAAAACCAACACGAATCACACGAAACTTGGTCGAAACATCACTAAACATGAATTAGAGTCTACTAAGTGTCCAAACAACATGAAATAAGGTATACGACATGTTCACAACAAGTATATCACATGAGTTTCACAAGCACACGAATTCTCATAATTGTTTCACATATACATCACATCAAGAACGGGTAAAACCTAGGTTGTTTCATGTCATTTTTTGTTGTGAGGCAACTATGGTCAAAAGCACTATAGAGACAATACTCATCAATCATACATCACACACACGAGTTGTCTCTAGAACCCAACTACACTATAAACGGTATTTATGACTTGTATCATACAAAGGAATTGAGTACAAGTTACTTGTCTTAACCGATGACAAAAATGACTCCAAGCAAGAATAACGGGAACAGATTTCTGGCCAACGAACCTAACGAACGGATCGAATCACGAACCAATCATGAACACACGATCACGAACAAGATGAAGACGATCGAGATCACGAACACAATCGGATGGCTAAGATCGAAGATCAAGATCAAGATGATCGAATCAGATCAGACGGTCAGATTTTCCTGATGATGAAGATAATGATGAAGATCAAGATCGATCGATCAAACGGCTGCGATCAAAGAAAATTGATGATCATCATGATCGTGACGATCAAGAAGAGATCGGACAACTAGGATCTAATCGGATGATCAAGAGAAGATCGACGACCCACATCCCATCAAGCATGATGATCAAGATCCAATGGACGGCCAAGATCACCCCGATGGTGATGATCAAGATCAAATCAATGGACAGCTAGGAATCAATCAATCAAGATCAAGATCAAGAGATCATGACCACAATCAAACGGACAGCTAGGAATCAATCAATCAAGATCAAGATCAAGAGATCATGACCAAAATCAAATGGACGACCCACATTCAAACCATCAAACCAAATACAACAGCAACCACAAAGGCAAAAGGGGAGTGCACTGTGATCGGCATAGGGCGGCAAGGCGGCGGCCAGGGGACAGTCGGGATGTGCGCTAGGGCAGCACCGGCGAGGTGGCTGGCTGAGGTGTCGTCGCTGGTCATGCGGCAGCGGGAGAGGAGAAGGGCAGGAGGGACACAGGGCAGCATTGAGGGATGCTCGGAGGTCAACATGGTGGTTGTCGCGGCTGATCTGGTGCTTGCAGTCGCTGCGGCTGTCTGCAGCGACCTCGTCGAAGGCCAGGGGGGCACACATAGGAGGATGACGAGGAGGAGGAGAGAAGGGGACCAGGGGACAGCACAGGGTTGAAGAGGAGGGATGGGTTCTGAGAGAGAGAGTAAGAGGAAGGAGAAGGGGTGAAGACGAAGCGGCAGGGGAATACAGGTGGCTCGGTGCATGGGTCTGTACATATACAGGGAAAAGATTTAGGGTTAAGGGGGTTAGGGAAATATAGGCAGATGGGTTTTAGGTTGGGTATAATAACGGGTATTGGGGATATAGGCAGATGGGTAATATGGTGAACCGGGTCTGGGTCTGATATAAATGGGGTTTGGGGTATTTTATTGGGTAATGGGTTTGAATATAGGGTTAATAGATATCCAAAAAGACAATTAAATGTGGTTAAAAAGATATTGGGTTTGGGTTTAAAACGGGTATGAGTATTGGGTTTAATTAAACAATGGGTTTAAAAATCCATTAAGGAAATTATAGGGTTTTAGAATAAAATAACAATTAAAATATACAATTTAGGATTTTATAAAAATACCAATAATAATAATAAAACAATAACAATAACAATAAGACTAATAGCGGAACAATAATAATAATAAGTGATAAAAACAATAATAGTACTAATAATAAGAGTAGTAGTAAAAAGTAATAATAACAGTAATAAGAATTGTCTTACCATACAAAAATCATAGAAAAATAGTTACATCTAAAATTATTGATCAAAAGTAGATTTTAATAGAAGATCTGACAATACATTTTAACAAAAAATTTGAAAGCAGAAAACTAATTTACAAAAATTTTAAATACCGAAAATACACAGAAAATATATTTTTTGGGGAAACAGGGGTTACAGAGTCAGATTATAAGAAATCACCCCTAACACCAATTCGGTCTTCAAGCGAACAGTAAAGGAAACTTAAACAATGCAGTTTACTAAAAACATGTTATTACTCAAATCATACACGGTGTCGTATCAACCGATATTGAGCCTAACTGGTCTTGTCTAATAAATAAATAATCACGGTGAATCAACATTCACCGGTTCCCAATACCTTCACAGCATCGACCATAACCCCGGCCTGTGACTCTCAGCGAGTAGTCCATTGGCGCCTAAAAATGCATACAAATTGTGAATGAAGGTAACATATACAAACCTCAAATACTTAACCATTGACAGACACAGGCATCAAGACACCAGTCACCAATCGACCATATAGTTATTCGCTCAACTCACTCATGTCCACCATGAGTACTAGGCACATGTTACTTGTCTAAGTCCCAAATGAAGTGCTAAACATCTTAAAACTTAATGGCCTACAATCATCATACTGCGGTATGTAGTGAGTTCCCATACTGTTCTCCAATCATGAACAGTTCAAGACATAGTAATAGCTGCGACTCAAGATACATTCATCGGAATCCAACAAAATCAGGTCTTCTAGGAGGGTAGGAGACTCTACTGCAATCCCCTAGTTGGCATTACCCTCAAATTCCCCATGGAACTCAAGTCCCCTGAGTTAACAACGCTTGAAGTCGATCAAGGCAACAGGTTGCCGAACTTGCAACATCCATATCTTCCAAGATATAATTCAGAATTACTTGATATCACCCATTTTGGAAAGCTAAGACCATATACTACCAATCTCTAGTTAACCATTTCCTCAAATTCAATCATCTTGATACTATAAAAATCCCATATACTCTCAGCTGTACTTCTCTTCATGCACTTGTTGTACTTCTCTAATAGCATATAAATTTGTGCACTCATCAGAATTACTCGATTTCGGATTCTATGGAAGGTGGGAGTGTCTACTACAACTTTCTAGTTGAACACATCTCCATATTCTATCAATAAAGCTCTAAAAAACACAAGATTCCATCAGGTGCACAAACAGGGAAGAATTGGTTCTTCTAGCAAAACACAGCCTTGACTAGGCCTGGATCTGCCCCAGTCTTTGGAAAATCACTACTTTCGACCTACAAACTGAAATTTCATAATTCTAGATATTTTGGAAAGCTATGACTCTCCACTACAATTCTCTAGTTGATCAATCCTCCAAATTCTTAACACAAAATTTCAGAACTACACATCTTCACAGACTAGTCAATCTGAGTTAGGCTGAACCTGGTCTACTTTTAAATTCCATAACAAATCAACCCTAAGTCCAAAGATCATGAAATTTTGGATTCTCAATCCACACATATACCATTTCTTTGTGTCCAAAGTATGCACTTAGATTCATTCTACACAAAGAGTTGTGACTCCTCAAACATAGCATAAAATTTCAGCTGCTCTTCAAGAGGGTCTTTTTCACTTCACACTATTTATTTTTAAAACCTCAACAAATGTCATATAAAAATTCTAAAATTCTAGAATCATCAAATAGACTCATACCACAAGCTAAAATATCATAGCAATATCATAGATACACAAATAGTTATGACTAAATGAACTTCAATCAGAAACAGACAACTTTAGCTTACAACTTCCACACCAGTTGCCATCTACAAGTTCTTTGAGGTATCAAACGAGCTCAGAAAGTTATGAAATTTGAAAGTATGGTTTTAGACACATACAAGAGTATCCATAAAAACTTCCAGCTCAAAATACTCAACCAATAATGAGTTATGCTTTCGGAAAGTCATAACAAGTCTCACGCAGTCAGCAGTTTTTTGACTGCTCTCTGTCCAAAATTGGACTAAGTGTTTGGGCTGTCAAATGGACTCCAAATATTGTGAACAAATTCATGAAAACTCTAGATACATGGAATAACAACTCTCTAAAATTTGAGTCCCAAATTCCACACCGTTTGAGAGCTAGAAATTTCCAAACTCGCCTATTCATACCTGTTTCCTTAACAAATTTTCATAAAAAGAGATATTCTACCATACAAATTATTTTTCTTAGCATGTAAACAATCACACATGGTAACCGAGATTTCTTAACTCCTACTACATGCTAAAATCACATACATAAAAAGAAACTAAATTTTTAGAGTTTAAGAGAATCACCCACTTGTTGCAAGAAGACTCCTCCTTGTAATTTTTTGCTTGCTTCCTTTTCCTTTCTCCTTTATCTTGTAGAAGCTTTGGCCAACTCTCTACTACACTTCTTCTTCTTCAACAAAAGACTTCAGCTTCTTTCCTTCTCCTTCTCTACTATATATATATTTTTTTTTGAAACAAAACAAAACAAGGAGAAGAAGGATGAGAAGAGAATAGAGTGGGGTGTTTTATAGGAAATGGAGAGTTAGGGTTTTGGGGGAATGGGCCGGCCAACATTGGAGGGTGGGGATGGGGTGGAGTGGGGTTGAGTGAAGATGGAGGGATGAGATGAAGACAACACAGCAACCTAGAAGTTTCTTGGAAACTTCTCATTTCTTCATGAAGTGAACACATATGGTGAATTGTTTCCACCATTGGATCTTCATCAAGATCCAAGCCATGATCACATGATGCTAGGGTTCCTAATCCTAGGTTAGGTAAAGTAACCCTAGGTCAAAAATAGTAACCCTTGTGCACAAATACAATCTATATTCAATTCAAACACTAGCTTAGTTTAGAATAACCAACATATAATTTAAAATCTATAAAAATATATTTATTATTATTTTCTATCAAAAATTGCCTGGTCAAAACAATCGGGACAAATCTACAGTTTAATCGAGAAGATATACCGAGTCTATCTTATCGGGTTCAGAACAGGTCGTATATATGAAATTTCTCAATTAAAACTAATGATTATCATAAAAACATGTAACTGTGTACAATTCTTGATTGTGCACAGATTACTATGAAAAAATAGTTATATGCTATTCTGCGGGGTATTACACAAATCTTAGAGCTTCTAAAGGCAGACTAATAATAATGAGCCTCCCTAATGGTCCGGTCCTTCTCCATACTCACTAATAAGATATAGGTTGCTTCCAAGCCCATTAAAAGCGGTTAGGCCCACTAAGAGAGACACCCAGCCCTATTAAGGTTGTGAGTCAAAACAACTCTTATCCCTACAAAGGAGTAACAAATTCTATCTCTTGGGGGGGGGGGGGTATAGAAGATAACAGATTCAAGTCGATCTTCTAACTGATTCTCAGACCTATAAATACCATCCCCCGTCCCTCAATCAGAAGGTAATCTAAAATCTTCCTTTCTACTCTCAAACTCCCTTCCTCTCTGTAGTCTAACTTGAGCGTCGAAGGGTCTATCACCGCGGTCAACCCCGGTGTTTCAGGCTTTTTGCAAGTCCATCGGCCGCGTCAATAACCATCAGATCCTGATTCCGATACTTTTTCAACGATCCAGATTCAATCTCAAGAGCTCTAACCACTTTTCACGGCGATGATCAAAGGTCAAATCTTTAGTAGTTTCCTTCAAAATATAAACTCACTATCAGTTTGTTCCCACACCAAAATTAGCAGCAACACTTGGAAAAAAATGGCGTGTGTTTTTAAATCGATGAAAGGTTTAAAAACATATGAACAATACATTCCAAGAAAGTGGATAACAAAGATTGTAATGTTGAGTAATAACACTTGACTGATTGTTGTAAACCTACAACCATACTTAATTTTTAATTTTTTGTACAAACAAGGGCCCATCAAATTCGATTTGTGGAATTTCATCCACTGTAAAAAATGTGGAATAAGTTTCAATGGTAATTACAATGAGGTATTGTGATACAAGCTTCCTCTTTCACCGATGTACACAAATACTAAACTTATGCAGAATAATCTCATTGTAGGGTTTACGTCTTGCATACTAGCTTCGATGTGAAGAGAATAGAGAAAAACGAAAAGAGGTTCGAAGCGAAGACAGAGTAGAGAATGAGTTGTTGTTTCTGGTTGGTAGGATGGTGACAGTATAATGCAGTCCATGCAACCAAGCAAGGAGTGTTGGACTGCAAGGGCAGTCAACTGCTCTTGGGAGCAGTCAATAGCAAGTGGCAGCAACAGCTATTTGGGCATGGTCTTGGTGGATCTGTTTGTGCCCAGTTTCTTCTCCAAGTAAGATAATACGGCTCCTATCGTGTGGCTTGTGCTTCAGGGAATCTCAGACGGTGCTGAATCAAGACTACAAACCTAGGGTTTCTCTAGATCTTGATATAACAATATAATGTCCTCCTTGAGAGGGAGTACTTCATCTAAGAGTGTTCTCTATAATAAACAGTAGAGTATCTTTTAGTGAGTCTTGAGAGATAGATAGGTACTTGGTGATAGTGATTGTAACTCTTGTATCTTCTCTAGTTGAATAATATATCGGTTATTTCTCCCCTGGATTAGGTACACCAAACCGGGACAAATCTTGTGTGCTTTGTGCTTGCTTGGTTGTTCATGGTGATTGGTTGTCGCATAACTCAACGTCTCTCGCTATAATCCTTACAATTTTTTTATCCTACATTTCGAAGGTTGCTTGAGTTCCTTGGAGAAGATGACAGATCAGAGTTTCGTGAAGATCAAGCAGTTCAATGGTAAGATCAACTTTAATCTCCGGAAGGTGGACATGCACTACGTATTTGTTCAAAAGGGTTTGCATCTTTCCCTAAAAGGAGATGAAGGGAAGTTGTAATCACTGTTTCCGCAAATACGTATTTTCTGTGTATTTTCGGTATTTCAAATTTTTGTAAATTAGTTTTCCACTTTCAAATCATGTCACACCCCGCTTCCCAAAATACGAGAATATGAGCACGTAACTTAGGCCCAACGAATGATTATACATCATTCATAAGCTGTACCATTCTAACTCAACAGTATACAAGAGAAACAACCAAACCACGCAGGCAAAGAATACAATCACATAAATAATAAATAAACTCAAAGATAATCATAAAATAAATTCACTAAATGATAATCCAACATCAGGGATAAACATAATATGGGTCATAAAGCCCAAGAATACAAAATATGATAAAAAGAAAATACAATAACCAAATAATGAAAGATAACTAAGTAGTCTAAAGTCCAGCTCCAATCTTCAGAGAGTTTGCTCACTAATTCCTTCTAGTATTGCTCCTTCGGTACCTGTTAGTACTGGATCTAAAAAGAAAGAAAAGAGAGCCCTTAGAGCAAGTTGTGGGCAGCAAGTAGAGAAAACAAAGGATAATAGGAAAACTTGAATATCAAAGAAAATGGACATGGTCAAAGTCAAAGAACAAAACAAAGAGCAAGCTATAAGATCAAAAGGGTTACAATAATCACACATATAATGCGTGATGTCAAGTCAAGTTCAATGCGTGATGCCGAGTCAAGTTCAATACAAGATCAAGAATGTAGGTTGTTAAGTACTTTATTAACCTATCTAGTGCATGTACTACTGCATCCCATACTACAGGTTCCGCGCAAGTATAGTGATCATTTTAGACCGATGGTGAATTCACGGTTCATGTACTCGGCATAACTAGATAACATGATAAACAAGATAGCGAGATATCGAGATAGCGAGATATCGAGATAGCGAGATAGCGAGAAAATATCCTCCCGAGACAAACTCCTCCTTCTATGTCAAGTGTTCGTGCGAGCGAGAAGGCCTTACCGAGTACATTTCCCGATCGTTCACTACCAAGTCTACCCATAATACCCCGGCTTGTTATTAAGTCATTTTCATCCTATATGAGCATGCAAGAGGGTTTCAATGTTGTATATTACTATGTGTGACTAATTCTAAGCATTACAGACAAAGTATGAAGCAAACAAGTCAAATCAACACACATCATATGATTAGGATAGCATGACCTTGCTGTACTAAAACATGGACCACAGTCACTACAGAATAGAAAAACTAAAACCGCTGGAAGATCTGGAAAATAGACTTCCATACGGTTCCAACGAGTATAATTAAGGCATATAAAAGTCATAAGAACTAGAGTGAAAGTTCTAATCAAATCAGGTTTTAAGTTCAGTCAGAATGCAGTAGGTTATGTTCCATTAATTAATTTGGGTCTGAAAACTCATGATTAAAATCTACAAAAATTCAGGGAAGTAGCTATATATGTCTAGGTTCAGCATGAATTATTTTAGATTTTTCCTTCACTGATAACATGGTCAAATAAAATAAATAGCAGCGGAATACGCATGAAATTATGGGTCTAAAAATTGCTGATACAGTTATAGTAAAGTGGTGATATCTAACAGATGTCAAATTGGAATTTAAATCTAGAGTAGGGAAAAATTATCTAGACATCAAGGGCTACATTTTATGTTTAGTAAGTTTCCTCAAATTATGTCATTAACAGGGCTAAAAATCTGATTTGAAGTGAAACATACAGCAGTCCAGAAATCAAATTAATATAAAAAGATAACAAATAATTCACACAGCCACATATAGCATGCAAATTGGCAATCTAAGCAATCCTAGGTGTCAACATGCAATTCTAAGGGTTAAGATACATTTATCATGGTCATGGTGTCAATTCATCAATTAGATTCATTTTAGCATGTTCGATTTCAATGTCCAATCTATCAAGCAGTCCTAAGCATGAACCTAGATGTTTAATGTGCAAATGAATGAAACATTGGGAACTAGGTTTAGATCGAAGAGAAGCACAAAGTTAAGAGTGTCAGGTTAGCTCGTGTAAACCCTCGATAATCTTAACAGAATTGTCAAAGCAGTTTTTGATAGTAAAAGGACAAGATCTACTTGCAGGAGATCAAAGAAATCTTGAACATAAATAAAAAGAAGGGTTCAAGAAGAGACTTGCCTGTTACTCGGTTAATTCGAACAGTAAAGAATATCGGGATTAGAATCCCAGGCGAACTCCCAAAGAAGCACGTGCGACGACCGTGCAAAGAAACCAGCAAAACAGCAACAATTCCCCACACCAGATCTGACCCAAAACAGCGGACAGCAAAATGGATCTGACGCGACAGAATAGTGAACAGCGGATCTAGCCAATCAAAACGCGACCTCGCACCGGATCTGGCCGAACAGGGGACAGCGGGATCGAATCCGCTGTGGACGAACACGAAACACCAAAATCGTCCACTCGCACTCCTTCTTCTCCAAAGTGACAGAGAGAGAGGCACGAGAGTTCCTCAGCGACGCGACGCGACGGCACTGTGGCGGGGCTCGCGACGCTGTCTGCGGCGACTGGTCGGGACGCGACGCAACGCCGGCAATGGCTTCAACAGCGATACAATCTCTGTTTCGCGCTTGAAACAGAGGAAGTCAACGTCGCGGCTTGGATAGGACCTGGATGACGACGACGAGAACGATGGGGGTTCTTCGGAGGTTGTGGGGTGCACGGAGAAGGCGAAGACAAAGTGGGACGGTGCGGCGGGGCGCAAGCGAAGGGAAATGCAGTGGAGTCGTGCGAGGACGGGGATGAGATGAAGACAGGGACGATGATGGATGGGTTCGGCAAGTTGGGTTGCAGTGGGTCTCGGGTGATGGCAAGGTGATGAGAAGCAGGGGTCGACGATGAGGGCGATGGATGGGTTGATCGTTGTTTGGGAGGGCTGTGGGTTCGGTTGAAGGGAAACAGAGATGAGGGAGAGATGTATGAACAGTAATGGGATTAAGAAATAGATTAGGGTTAATGACGGCTGCGGTGTTTAATTAGGGTTAGGGTTAAGGGATTAGGGTATTTATAGGGAGAAATAGGGTATTGGGTATTTGGGTATAAATCCAATAAGTAAAATAGATAGGGTATGAAGATATAAAGATCAATATAAACCCGAACACAAAAGAACGTCATAACAAGAATACAATTTGTATCACCTAAATTATTTGAAACAAATATAAACATAATTATCAAATAAATAAAAAGGATTGATTGTTCTAACAATCAATATTAATAATAAATAATCATAATAACAATAAGAATAAAAATACTAGCAATTATCAGAGTAATATCAATATATGAAAATATGAATTTGTCGAATAGTTCCAATTAGTAACAATATTTTGAGGGTAAAATGGAAATAGTTGATCAAGTAAAAATGAAAACAAAGTTTATTTGCAATAGTTATAACTATTGCTTGGGAAAATACTTTTGCATGAAATTCAAAACGAATCTAATAATAACAATTTTATAAATTTCGAAATACGGAAAAATATTCACGAAAATACGTATTTACGGAAATAAAGGTTACAAATTATTTTTGTTAAAATGTATTGTTGGATCTCCTATTAAATTCTATTTTTGATCAATAATTTTATATAAACTATTTTCTATGATTTTTATATTGTAATACAAACCCTAATATTGTTGTTATGATTATTATTGTTATCAGTATTATTATTGTTTTTATTTTTATTATTATTATTATGATTATTGTTATTAATACTAATACTCCTAATTTTTAAATTTAAAATTTTATTTCTATTGTTAATTGTATTTGTAGTTATTTCAAATAATTTCCATGTTGTAGTACAAATTTATTTTATTATATAATCCTACTTTGTATTGATTATTTTATCTCCTTATTGGATTTTAACCCAATACCCTTTAGCCCTCTCCTATTGGATCATCTACCCTATACCCATTATCCAATAACCCAACTATCCGACTAATACCCTACCCGATACCCATTCACCTAACCCAGACCCGTTATCCACCGAACCCTAATACCCACTGCATATATATTCACCTGTTCACCTGTTTATATCCCCTACTTCCAACCCTAGCCACCTACTTCTAACCCTACCCCTGTCATCTTCAACCCTACAGCTGCCACCCTTCGCAACTCATCCCCTGTGCTCCGACCTAACACCCTCTCTCGATCTCTCTTCTCACCCTGTGCTCCTCTCCACGCCCCAGGCCGTCGCGACCACAGCGGTAGCATAGCAGCCGCTCCCCGGTGCTGTCATCCTCCGGACAAAACTCCTCAGCATCTCCCGGTGCTCCCCTCCAACCAGTCGCGACAGCACGACAACGTCCCTGCCCAGCGTCACCCTGCCTTCTCTCGATGTCAGCCAGCCAGACGCCAGGCAGCCAGCGCCCTACCCTACACTGTGCTTCCCCTGCGCTGCTCAGTCCCAACCAACAGCCGCCTTGCAGCCCAGTGCTGCGCTGCTCAGCCGTCGCCAGCGAGTCCCGAAGTCGCAGTCAACAATGACAGCAGCGTCAGCGCTGCCATCGCATCACCGCCGTCGCGCCGCCTGTACCCATCAGCTGTTCCCTTGACCGCTACCAGCCGTCGAGCCAGAACCGAAACACACTGTAGTGCTGTTGAGTGTGCTCCTCTTTGAATCCTGGCCATCGATCGCCTTGATGATCTTGATCATCACCATTAGAACCTCAGCCGTCCGACCTTATCTGATCTGATCGTGATCATCGTCTCCATCATCATCAGTCTTGATCTGGCCATCCGATCGCCATCCTGATTGTGAGCTTCATCATCATCTTTGAATCCTGGCCGTCCGATCGACTTGATCATCTTGATCATCATGATCTCCATCATATGATCTGAACCATCTGATCTTGTTGATCTTGATCTTGATCTTTGATTTCAACTGTCCGATTGTGTTCGTGATCTCGATCGTCTTCATCTTGTTCGCGATCGGTTGTTCATCTTGTTCGTGATCATCTCGTTGTGATCGTGTGTTCGTTATTGGTTCGTAATCCGTTCGTTCGTTGTGTTCGTTACTCGGGAATCCGTTTCCGTTATTCTTGTTCTTGCTCCGTTCTCGTTGTCTCTCAGGCAAGTAACTTGTATTCTTCTTTTTGTGTAATACAAGTACTAAATACTACTTGTAGTGTAGTTGTATTCTAGAGACAATTCTTGTGTGTGAACACCTGTTGTATCTTGTCTCTATTGCTCTATTGTATTGACCCGCCTGTAGTTGCCTCATTACACACATGACATGAAATAATTTAGGGATGACCACTTCTTGATGTGTACATGCATATTGTTCGTATGATATCGTGTGCTTGGATGTGTTAGTTGTAGTAGACTTGTTGTAGGCTTGTGAAATACCCTATACCATGTTGCTTGGACATCTACTATACCATATTTTACGTTTGGTTATGTTTTGGATGAGTTTCATACGAACTAGTTGATTTTGTGCATGAAGGATATTTTCTGTTTTGCCGATTCCCTGTTTTTGTTCAGTAAATTAGACCCTATTAAGGTCAGTATATGAAAACTATTTTTGAATATGAATTATAGAAAATCTTGTCTACTTTCCAGATTTTCTGACAGATCTCAGTTTCGATTTATGAGTTTCGAGTTATAACTATTTTACTACAGATGTGTTTAAAATTCCAGATCCAGTGATATGAATTCTGTATAGTAATTTATTTTTCTACTAATGCTAAAAATAATATTTTGATCCAATATTTTGCTGATTACAACTAGACCTGATTGGGATTAACCCCTAATTTTTGTAGATTTAATTGATGACTTTTACAAACTATTCTATACTTGCAAATAACTACTATACTTGCAGAATTTTCTTGTTGTTCAGTAAGGATACATAATTTCGACCTGATTCTACTTGCTGTCTTTAAAAACTTTGTGAATATGAATTATAGACTACTGTATTTATTTTATCACCCTTTTGATAGATCTGGATTTCGATTTATATTTTATAACATATTGCTATTTTAGTACTGCAGTGTTTATGATTCCAGATTTACAAAACTGTCGTGTCTTATTGTTTTCTGATTTTACTTGACTATTCTATATATGTTGGAAAATTATGATACTTTATTTTATGTTACTAAACATACTAGGAAATACCCCAGATTTTTCGTGGATTTAACCAGTAAGTTTTCATGCTGTTTTCTTGTTGATGAATACAAATTTCTGATTTCTGGCTGAACATGTTTTCTGGATTCAAACCTGTTTTGAGACTTGTTTTTGTGAAATACTATATGACTTATATATATTTCCTGGATTCGGCTGGGAGTCTATTTTCCAGATTCTCTGACGGATCCAGGTTTGCATATGTGAGGCAACGGAAATCCCAGATTTGGTGCAGTACTATCTTGCTGTCCTGAACTAGAATTTTCGTTGTCCCAATCTTTTGTGTGTTGTCTTTCATCCGTGCATGTTATCTTTCAACCTGAACTTGTTACTTGATCATACCATGTTATTCTTGCCATGTTTCGTACACATACATACCTGTTTGATAATAATAACAAATAATCAAGCCGGGGTGAAGGGTAAGACCTTAGTTGTGGACAATATAGGTATGTGTACTCAGAAGGGGGCCGTGTTTCCCATTACTTGTTGCCATGTCTCATGATTACATGATTCATGTTTGTTATCATTATATGCCATCATGTCTCATGATTACATGATTCATACTTGTTATTATTATATACTGCCATGTTTCATGATTACATGATTCATGCTTGTTATTACTTGTTGTCATATTTCATGACTACATGATTCATGCTTGATAGTACTTGCTGCCACGAGTTCGCGATTACGTGATTCGTGTTTGATACTTGTTACTTGACTTGACGCTGAGTACACGGCCCTATAGAAATCCACCACTAGGCCTAAGCGAAATTTGTTTGAATGTAGCAATCATGTGATAAAAGGATGGATGCATAAAGTGCTACCTAGATAGATTAATACAAGACTTGAAACATCATGATACTTGACACTTGTTACTTGCTACTTGTACTTGATACTTGCTACTTGTACTTGATACTTGATACTTGACACTTGATACTTGTTACTTTGTTTACATGATACTTGATACTTGATACTTGATATTTGACACTTGTTACTTATTTACATTATACTTGCTAACTTGACACTTGATATATGCCACTTACACTTGTTCATCTTGCTATGCTAGTTGTTCTATTTTGTTATCATGTCTATTCCATGTTATTTGTTATATTTCTCATGTACTTGTATCTGCACTACAGGCAGCCCGTAACTTGCATTGACGAGCATTTTATTTTCTTTTCCTCTTCCTGTAATTTGCTAAATTGCAGATTTTGAAGAACAGCTGCCAGATGGAGTAGGTGATATGAGATTCTAGATGCTGGAGCTTTGCAATTATTTTTATTTCTTGTTGCTTATCTTGAATAACTGTACTTGGATTATTTTTTTGTATTTGGGTAATGTGACCCAGAATTATAAACTTGTTCAGATCTGGTTTATTTGAGATTATTAAATTTTGTTTCAAGTAAATTATGTTGGTGTTTTGATTCATATATGCATGCGTGGTTGACTTCTCTTGCTTCCTACTCTGATTATTCTTGTAAAATATTGTAAAGATCCTGACAGCTTATGGATGATGAAAATCATTTGCTGGGCTTTTGTCACGTATCCGTATTCCGTATTCTCTTTTTGGGAAGCAAGGCGTGACAGACGCTAACCAATATGAAGCAGGAGAAAGGAGATGAGATTTGTTTAAAACCTTGAGTTTAATCCTATTATCATTGGCTGACAAAGTCAAGTACAACTTCCTTAAGAAGAAAAACTCTGCGAGTCTATGGGTGAAACTCATAATTGACTACTCAAGATCGTCGTTTCTTGATCAAATGTACTGAAAAAGAAAACTGTTTCATATCTCAATGAAGGATGGTGTCACTCTTCAAGATCATATAGTGGAATTCAATAAGGTTATCCAAATTGAGGGCGATAAACACAGATGATCTAAGCGAAGAGGATAAAGCTTTTAACTTGATATATTTATTACCAGATTCGTACGAGTATTTGATAACCACCATGATACACCGAAAATATGCCAAGGAGAAGCTCTCGGTGATCTGTGTGACCAAGGGCTTAAAGGATGATGAACTTAGGAAGGAGACTCAGAAATCAGCGCCTACTTCTATGAGTTGCACAGTGGTGGAGGGAACTTCAATTGGAAAGGAAAGTGTGCATAAAGGTGGGATACATTACCACCATTGCAGAGGAATTGTACATTACAAAAGGGATTGTCGCAAGTTGTTGAATCGGAAGGGTGCCAACATAGTCAGTACCGCTGAATCAGGTGATAACTTAGACTACCTTCTTATTTCAATTTCTATAGATGTGGATTCTAGCTGGTTTCTTAATTCGGTAGTTCTTCTCATATTTACTCTGATAGGGAGATGTTTGCTACTTACAAGTCTACAATAGGTTGTTGTGTGAGGACGAAAACTGGAAAGCTTTGTGATGTAGTGGGTGAGGAAACAATTGAGTTGGAGATGCCAGATGAAAAGGGGTTCACATTGGAGAAGGTCATGCATATTCCTTCATTGAAACGAAACCTAATATCCTTGGAAAATCTGGAAGCATGGGGCTGCAAGTATACAGCTCGGGTGGAGTTCTATCAATTTGAAAAGGTCGTCGTAATGTGATGAGGGGAAGGTGTAGTGTTTAACACAACCTCTACAAGCTTTGTGGGAATGAAAAATCTTGTACAAGTGATTTGAAGCCCAGCGTTACTAAAGCATCATATATTTCGTCACCACTAGAATCACCAAAGCGATATCACGACGTTTGAATATCAATCAGAGGTGGAGGGTGTGCCATGAGGTAGGTGGAGTTTGAGCGGAGGGTAGACCTCCGTGCTGATGCCTACAGGGGTATGCCCTTGAGGGGTCATACAATTGGAGAAATAACAAGTTGAGGTAAGTTCAACTAGAAGAAGAAGTCATTGAATCACGATGTTTGCAAGAAGAGAAAGGAAAGAGTCTAGATACAATTAGTCACACATATGTGGAAGCATGAGTATGAAATCCAAGGTGGAGATTAGTCCTCTAATTTCGTTTTGAGTAGTATATTATGAGCTCAATTGTGTTTTAAGGCCCTTAGTTTTTTGATCTTTTTATGAATAAGAGCATCCACTATTGTTTGCTAAAAACCCAAAATTTAGCAATGGTGAAAAAACTCTCCACTATCGTTTGCTAAAAACTCAAAATTTAGAATAGAAATCAACAGTAGACTACTAAAGATAGCAATCCGCTTTAGCAATTGCTAAATATAGAAGATGGAGGATGATGGTCCGTCCGTTTAAATTTTTTATTTTAATATGGTCGGTCCGCCAACTTATTCAAAAAAAAATCCCAAAAAATTACGAAAATGTCATTCAAATATTATGAAAGCCATTAAAAAATTACGAAATTGCCATTTTTAAAATTAAAAAAAAAAATCTCGGACGGAAGATCTTCTGTCCGATAACATCTTCCACTTTTTTTCTTACAAATATTACTAAAATGCCATTAATTAATTACGAAAATGACACTTTTAATTTTAATTTTTTTTTAAAAAGAGAGAGTCGGAGGAAGATCATTGGTCTGATTTTTTAATTCTTTTTTTAGTTTTTTTTGCAAATTTAGCACCAACGGTAGCAGCGCTCCCCCTTTATTGCAATTTGCCAAATGCTAAATATGCATAACTTAGAAGTGGCGATAGTGGATGCTCTAACTGCTTATTAATATTTATAGTAGGATTTTCTTCCTAAGTTTTTCTTGTTAAGCCTTACAGTTTGTGGGGACAGTACCAACCATTCGATCTATACGATAGGAGTGAGATCTCTCATGTTTTGGAAACTTTACGGAGAGAAAAATCTTTGTAAAAGCTTGTAGAATCTTTTGTTTCTTTGTGAGGTTTCTGGTATATTCTCAACCCTAGAGATCTTTAGCAACCAATCCTTGGTGAAGTTTATGTAAACAGTTTCTGATTCTGGATTGATGTATTCATTTCACATTTTCTGTTGTCTGACTGTTTTTGACCGACTTGATAATTGATAATCATCATCTATGCACCACTTTGAATGTACTTTCTAGATTTAACTCCAGTATACTCAGAAATAAAATGGCTGAAAAGAAATTTGCTTCCGGTGCCACAGATATGGCAACATAGCTTTTTCTTTTATTCCAGATATGGAATTGAACTTTTTAGAAGCCAAGATAAATTCTGATTGGCTGTTGCTTTACTATTTCTCCTTTTCTTTTCTTTTCCTTCATTCTGACGTGGTAGGGCAAGGCTCTCAGCTCAGAATCCTTAGCAGATTCTGTAACTGGATCCACATGATCATCACTGAGATGCAGTGCTGGTTTCAAAATCATCATTGTTCAAAACACAAAGTAGCAAGCAAGAATTAGTGGAGGAAGCCTCATCTGATGCAATTGCTACAATAAGTAGAACTACACATATGCATACGCCACTAAGATTTCTCACATCTTTACAAACACTGACATCACGACATATCTTGTGTCTATTTCATTTGAGTGAACATAAGAATGAAATGAGATACCTCTGAAAATGATCGGCATTTAATTTGAGTTATGGAGTTCAAAATTGTCCATTGTGTCAGATCGTTCTAGAAGTATTTCACTAAAGTGTTCCCATCGAACATCTTCTAAGTTTTCACGTTTCCACAGGTAACTCAACTGACTTTTCAAATTTACCTTTGCCCACTTGCTGACAAAGCTTTCTTAGAAATCCATCAATCTCTGTTTCTTATATATATATATATATATATATATATATATATATATATATATATATATATATATATCAAAACCGTTATTCATTCAAACCTCAAAATAATTTAGTGCCAAAGTATACCTAGGCAATAAGGCAAAAAAAATTATTCAAACTAAAATCGAACGAAGAGATTTAGTTGCCAAGAAAATAATTTCTAAAAAGTAGTGCAATCACTTTTAAAAGTAGCAGAATTAAAAGCTGGAGAAACTATCTACCAAACCAGGGAAACTATCTACCAATCACTTAGTTGAATCACGATATACCCATCTCATTATTTTATCAGGTATCTATTATTCTCTTATATGCACTAATCTATTAGCAACACTTTGAATTCAAATCATCCATTGACAATTCTTGTATGATAGATGAGGTGTCAGATAGATGCATCATATACAACCAACCAAAATCTCAAACCTAAATCAAGCTGATTAGGCTAAGTTCACTTGCCAATCAATCAGTAGCCTAAAATTTTCAGAATCCAACTGGTTATCACTTCACCAAATCTTTTTTTTCTAGCACGTATTATTATCAAATCCTTCTCTTCCTTTCGCTAAGAATCAAATCTTTCCATTCTTAATTACAAAATAAAGAATCTCACTTAAAGATTAAAGTGAATCATTAACATAACCCACACAATCATCTCACTCAACAAACCAATACCTAATCATCTTAAACAGATACTGACATTAAGTAAACAATTCAATTATCTAGAAAAAGAATTGAAAACCATTCTACACAAATTTAACAAAATGTATATGGTTTATCTTTATTATGTCTCCACTCTACACTGATGGATTGGATCTAATTTACACATGATTCTAATATTATCTGTTTCGGCTCTATTCAGCCTTTTATTTGATACACACACTCAACAAAACTTACCTCACAGCATACAGCACAAGTGACAGCTTATTTTTGTACATTGGAGACCATCCAACACCCACATCTTCACCTTCATCTGTGGGCAGAGGTGTGGGGCATTGGGTAGGTTAATGGAGGAGGAAGGTTTACCGGCGACCCAGTAACTACAGACTCACCAACTGGGGCACGCACACCATATGCCATGTGTGGTCCAGGATGAATGGGGAGACGGACTGGAGTGCCAACTACAGGACTGCTGACCGGTTGCCCAATGGTAGTACCAAAAACACCAGGAGGTCCTGGCATTGGCTGAGGAGATGACTTGGCAGGCTTCCCACCACCAGAAGCAGGCACAGGCATTGGGCTGTTGTTGGCTTGGCCCGTGATTGGCCCGGTCTCGGTGGAGGGATTGTTTCCCAAGGTGGTGATATCGTGAATGCTCGACCGCCTCCGGTCTTTGTTCATCGAGTTGAGACGAATAAAGTACTTTTGGGCGTGACTAGCCACCTGAGTAGGAGTCCTTGATATAACATAGTTTCTAGATATGCTTCGCCAATCGCCTTTCCCATACATATCGAGGCCGAGAAGAAATAGCCTATGAACATAACAAAAATGAGAATTTTTGCGCTGTATTATGGAATTCATGTCATAGATCTTCTTAACTCTGGTATCTGAGTGAACAAACTACACATAAAAAATGTAGATTATTTACACTAACAATGTTGATCATTTTTCAGTATCTACATCAGTGGCTCAGCTCTGTACAGTAGATATCTCTGTCGTAATTGTCTAAACAAGGGTGTGAGAATAAGAAGCGAGCAAAATCTCTAATTCATGATTAACAATCGATTTGGAGGCATTAATTTAAATCAGATCAGCCTGCCTATATTCATTTTATCTACAGTTGATCTATTTATTGCTAAAAAGTTGCAGATAGATGGGATGTTATAACTTAGAATCTTACTACTATTGGTGCAAGTCGGCGTGCTAGACGGTTTGAACTGTACAATACCGCCCACATAAGGTTCCTTGGAGCTTAACTTAAACCACACATAGATGAGACTACACTGCTAATGTTGAGTCATAAAATTTGAAACATGACACTAGTAGTTTCATGGGGACTAGATCCTGTTCAGTTGAAACTATCCACAATCAGATTTACTCACGCAAAACAGTTGCAAACTTGAAGATTCTAGGTATGAGTATATGGTAAGAACTAAGAAGCACGACCACTAGTAGTATGGGACACGGCAAATTTCTGGGCACGGGTATACAACCATAATACGATATTCAAAGTTAATAAAAGCTCAACACTCCATAGTTGTGATATATAATGATACATACCACAATTATGCATAATGAATCTAAATGACATCCAACAATTACGCATAATGAATCTCAATGACATCCAACAATGTAATTT
This sequence comes from Hemerocallis citrina, assembly GCA_017893485.1. Taxonomy (NCBI): domain Eukaryota; kingdom Viridiplantae; phylum Streptophyta; class Magnoliopsida; order Asparagales; family Asphodelaceae; genus Hemerocallis; species Hemerocallis citrina. The sequence continues at coordinate 177,336,481 of CM030361.1, forward strand.
TGAGCTACATGATTAAAATAAGAGTTCTCTGCAGTCAATTCGAAGGTTATAATAGTTCTAGTGTCCACACATCAAAACTCAAGAAGCTACAGACTACATGCTGGGTTTTATGTCTTGCATACTTATTCGGTGTGAAGAAAAGATGGTGATACAAGTAGAAGGTACGAAGCGAAGGATTGAAGAGAAGGAGAAACAGTCAGCAGCAGTAGCAGCCAACATAGAAAGGGACAGTCGACTGTGCAGTCGACTGTCACCTTCTCGGATCAATGGTTTGGGAGTTGCGGTCGACCGCAACTATGTGCAGTCGACCGTCCGCGATGCTGATGGACTTTTTGGGTGCAGGTTTGCTGATTCGATTGAAGCCCACTTCGTCTTCTGATCAGATCGTACGGCTCTAATTGTATGTTTATCTCTTCAGTATACATCGAATGGCTATTGTATCAAGATATCTAAACTAGGATTTCTCTAGATCTATAAATACAATGTAAACGGCTCCTAGAACGATATGATTCTATTGAGAACCGAATAGAAGAAGATAGTATTTCATATGAGAGGGTGAGAGAGTTTCTCCATTGTAAGCAGCAACCAAGTTCCAATTAGGCTTGAGAGAGGGTCGTGGTGAGAATTATAATATTCTTGTATCTTTTCTAGTTGAAATAACATCTCTGTTCTTCCTCCTCCGGATTAAGGCGAAAGCCCCAACCGGGACAATTTTTGTGTGCTTTGTATGATTGGTGTGATCTAGTTTTGCTTGGTGGTTTATGTTGATTGTGTCGAAGACTCAACAAGATCCTCAATTTTCCTAACACTATATAACGAAGTAAATAACAGTCCACTAGTATAAAGAACGTAGGTAAGTGCTTTAAACAGCAAGCTTCAAAATGGAAAAGTTCTGCTTCACGTTGGGTAAAGGAATTACATTTTGAATAGCAATGCTAGGATCAGGGACATTCACTAAGTCGTGAGGAATTATACGTCATTCTAAAAGTTCTAAATTTGATCTAAATAACTCTTACAATAATCACAAGTCCTGAATATTATAGATCACGTTCATGAATATTATGTTAAGATAAATCAGAGATGAAAACAATACTAATTATTGGATTGAGTTCAACCAAGTATAATATCACCTATAGATATGAGGAGAACAAATATCAAAACAACTATACAACCAATATGGGACTATAATAATATCTAACACCCTCACTCAAACTCACAATGGGTCAAACAGTGTGAGTTTGCCTACTAAATATCGAAATCTCCAAACAGTATGAGATTTGATGAAGAGATCTACAGTCTGCTGGGAAGAGATAACAAAATTAAGAGAAATGGTCCATGCCTCAAAGTGCTCACGAACATAATGGCAATCAATCTCTGTATGCTTCGTTCGCTCATGGAAGACCGGGTTGGTTGCAATGTGCAATGCACTCTGGTTATCACAATGAAGAGGAGTAGCTCCTGTAAGAGTGACACTCATATCTGATAACAGCTAATGAACATGAGCAATCTCTCTAGTAGTAGCTGTTATTGCTCTGTACTCAGTCTCAGTGGAAGAACATGCAACAACTGTCTGTTTCTTGCTTCGCCATGAGATCAATGAATCACCAAGAAATAGACAAAAATCAGTGGTAGTCTGGTAGTAGGATCATCTGCCCAATCTGAATTAGAATATGCACTGAGCTCTAGTTTGGATGTAGAAGGCATGAATAATGAGCGAGTGATAGTGCCCCGAAGATATCTTGGGACCCGAAGAAGAGCACCGAAGTGAACTGAAGTAGGAGCGGAAACAAAGTGACTGACAACACTAACCACATGAGCAATATCGGGTCTGGTCATGCATAAGTAAACAAGCTATCCAACAATCTGCCTGTATCTAGTGGGATCAGGAAGGAGCTCACTATCTGTGGGATGAAGCTTCACATGAAGCTCTAAGGGTATATCGGTTGATCGACTATCAGAAAAACATGCAGCGGAGATAATATCTGATGTGTATTTCTATTGAGAAATGAGTATCCCCTGAGATCCATGAGCAATCTCTAAACCCAGAAAGTAACGCAGCTTACCAAGGTCTTTCATATGAAACTGCTGGTGAAGGTATTTCTGGGTGGATACAATACCGGCAGAGTCATCCCCAGTAATGATCATATCATTAACATATAGTAGTAGAAGTACCCTCCCCTGCAGTGATGACTGCATAAATATGGAACAGTTCTGAAAACTCTGACCAAAACCAGTCTTGGTGATGACGTCGAAAACACTCAAACCAGGCTCGAAGGGCCTGTTTCAGACCATATATAGCACGGCGCAGTCTGCAAACATGACGAGTAGTGTGGCCAGGAGGAGGATGCATATAAACAACCTCAAATAAGGGACCATGAAGAAAAGCATTCTCACGTCCAACTGGTATAACGGCCACTGACGAACGGTGGCAACAGCAAGAAGAGTGCGAACTGTAATCATCTGAGCAACTGGGGCAAAAGTCTCATCATAATCAATGTCATGTTCCTGAGTAAATCCCTGGGCACGAGCCTTGTGTTGCTTAACGGAGCCATCAGGTCGATATTTGACCTTAAAGATCCACTTGCAGCTAACAGGCTGAACGCCTACAGGCAGTGGAACAACATTCCATGTACCAGCTGATCAAAGGCACTAAACTCCAATGCAATAGCTTTCCGCCACTCGAGGTATTGAACGACTTTCTTATAGGTCCTGGGCTCACGTGTAGAGTGTATAACAGTGAGATATGCATGAAACTGGGGTGAGTAAGAAGCTAGTGTGGCAAAGCCAAATTGGTCAGAGAGACCAGTGACATCAGGTTTGTAACATGGTGGTGGGACGCCTACAGTGGAACGTGTAGACTGGCGAACCGGTGGTAGAAGGGCAGTATCTGGGGGTGAGGTAGGTGGTGTGGGTGCATCCAACTATGGGGATGCAAGTGGTGTGAGTGCATGAAGCGATGGAGAAGCAGGGGGTGTCTCTGTAGGAGGAATAATAGGTGGACTGTCTATAGCAGAAGCAAAAGGAGCCAAAGGAGTGGGATCAAATGGAATGGGTGAAGGGGAAAGATGCCCAACAGGTGAAGGGTTGAGAAAACAAGCATCCTGAGTAGAGGTCAAGTAGTAGCGAAAGTCTTCTACAAAGGAGACATGTCGGAAAATACGAATACGACCTGCCACAAGATCAAAACAACAATAACCTTTATGCTCAGGATTGAGACCGAGATGAACACACTTAGCAGTGCGAGCAGTGAGCTTCGTGCGCTCAGTGAGAGGGAGAATGACATAACAGGTGCACCCAAAAATACGGAGCATACTGTAGTCGGGTGGTGAGTGAAGAGAGCCTCATAAGGAGTGGTGCCAAATAGGGCAGACGCAGGAGTAATGTTAATGAGACTGACAAAAGTCATGACAGCTTCAGCCCAGAAAGAACAAGGAACAGAAGAGGAAGGTAGCAGATCACGAGCCGTCTCAAGGATGTGACGATACTTGCGTTCAGCTACATCATTCTGCTCATGGGTGTGGGGACATGATTGCTGAAAAAGAGTACCATGGGATTGAAGGATCGATCGCACAGTAGTGGAAGTGTACTCACGAGCACCATCAGAGAGAAAGGTTTTGATACGAACCCCAAATTGAGTGTGAACCATGGTCGTAAAGAATCGGTAAATGTCAGGTATCTCAAAACGTTGGCGCATAAGAAATACTCATGTGTGTAGTGAAATCATCGATGAAACTAACATAATAGAGATAATCTTATTGAGGTGTGGGAGATGGGCCCCATATGTCAAAGTGAATAAGTTAAAATGCATGAGTAGCCTGAGAAATGCCTTTATTGTTAAAAGGGAGGGCTAAGTGTTTTGCCAACTTACAACCCTGACAAACAGATAATAAAGTAAAATTAAAACGACTAAAAGCACCACTACAAACCAAATCTTTCAAACGAGACTCACTAATATGACATAAGCGTCTTTGCCACAAATCAGCATCAGAACTGACAACGCCAGCAAAACTAGAAGTAGAATCATGAGCATGAAGAAAATCTAGATGATAAAGACACCCTGTCTGCTAGCCCGTCCAATCATACGACCAGTCTGAGGATCCTGTATGGTACAACCCAAAGAAGTAAAGGTAACGGTAAAGACCACTATCACATAACACACTAATAGAAATGAGGTTCATAGATAAATAAGGGGCATAAAGGACGAAAGATAATGTGAGAGTTGGAGTGTTAACAGACCCTGAGTGTGTAGTGAGAAGTAGTGAACCATCGACGGTGTAAAGTGACGATGTATAAGAGGTAAGTGCAGTGCGAGTGGTGAGGAGTGTATAATTGCTAGTGAGATGATGTGAAGCACCAGAATCTAAAAGCCAGGAAGAAGACATATCAGGAGTGACAGAGAAAGCAGGAGTAGAGAAACCAGCACTGATGGACTGATCCGAGTTCTGAAGATCCAGCTGAGCTAGACGGTGTTGTGGAATATCATAAAGAGTAGGAGAAGGCATGGCCGGAGTGATTGCCATCACACCAGGTGTGCGGAAAGGAGGTAAACCCTGTTGATGTCTGCGCTGTTGTGCCTGAATCAGGAGCTGGGGATGAAGAATAAAACAGTTACTATGTGTATGACCATCCCACTGACAGTGGGTGCAATAGGGATGACGATCAGGGACACTGTGATGGGCAGAAGGAGCAGGCGTAGGGCTGGGGCGAGGCTTGCGTGAGAAGGATGTACGATGAGCAACAGCAAGAACTCTCTAACTGGTAGAGGGTGGGTGAGAAGCAGGAGTGGAGAGAGCACGTAACCCGGTCTCTTCAGCAACAAGCTCAACAATAGCAACTTTAAGACGAGGAACCGGATCTCGATGGATCAATTGACTACATAAAGGCTGATACTCTGGTCGTAAACCCATCATAAAGAACATAAACTGACGATGTTCACGAGTAACATGAACATCACCGTGCTCTAGTTGCTGTAATTCCCAGATATTGTGCATGGCTGTATAATGTTCCTGAATACTGCGATCACCCTGCCGATCAAGAACGAACTGAAAAAGAAGCTGATACTCACGGGCCCACTATTTTGAACACACTGAATAGTCAATTGTAGCCAAAGAGCCTTGGCAGGACAAACACGAAGAAGATCAGCACGAAGACTACGATCGACAGAGGAGATGAGGAAGGTAATAATCCGACGGTCATGATCATCCCAAGTGGTCTGAGATGTGTGAATCAGTTGCTTATCTGTATCGGAAGAGGTAGCGGCGAGATCTTTGGGACGAGTGGAACCATCAATGTGACCCCATAAAGAATGGCCGAAAAGAGTGGCCTCAACAAAAGCAGGTCAATCAGTCCAATCCTTAGCAGAGGAAAGAAGGAAATCAATGGAGACTGGAAGATACTAACGAAATTGAGGCTCCGTGAAAAATACAAGTACCTACAAAAAAAATCGATATTTTTTTTGGGATTCGAGTATAGGGTTATTGGATTTCGAGTCGGGGTGTAGAGTTTGTTGAATTCGGGTATAGGCTTATTGGATTTCGGGTCGGGTATAGGGTAATGGGTTTCGGCTAATGGGTTTAGAAGAGAAATAGAGAAGCATGGTTAGGGTTTAAGGTGGGAGAAGAGTCGGGCGGCTATGGTTGGTGACGGCAGTGGAGGTCGGGGGGATTGGTGGCAACGGAATGACAGCGGAGTATAAGGCGGCTAGGGTTAGACGGGGGGGAGTCGATGATTGGGTTTTGGTATTGGGTTTCGGCGAGGAGGAGGTGGGTGCAGCGACGGGGGCGGGGACGCCGGAGATGAGAGGGCGGCGAAGGGGATGTAGTCGACGATTGTTGATGATGATGATGAAGTAACGATGGCGAGTTTCTTATTCTTCTCGATGATGTTTCTTCTTCTTCTTTGATTTTTTTTTTTTTGGCTGTTGGAATTTGAGAATTTTTTATGAAGAAATTCAAGAAAAGAAAATTTGTATAATTGGTTCTGATACCATGTTAAGATAAATCAGAGAGATGAAAACAATACTGATTATTGAACTGAGTTCAACCAAGTACAATATCACCTATATATAGGAAGAGAACAAATATCAAAACAACTATACAACCAATATGGGATTATAATAATATCTAACATATTAAATGATGAATTAATTTGCTTTTGATACACTTCAATAGCAAACCCAAATCACCAGGTTTAAAGGAATTTAGCTGCCATTTTGGTTCCACAATCTTGGATGACATCGAGGATCTGACTCGAAATGTCGACCAGCATTTCGGGTTTGACCTTAAATGTTGCCAACTTTGAAATGGCAAGGGATGTTTGTTGGAATTTTAAATTTTCTGAAATAGGAAAAAGATCCAATTAAGAGGAGAGTTGTTTTGCAGAGTCAAAAGCAAATACCAACACGATTCAACACTAATTACTTCAATATCAGTAGTGGTTACCTAAAACATTATGTCAAACTCACTATCTGATAATGAAAACAATGAATAGTAGGGATGTGTACAAACAAAATAATTATATGGTCCATGACGAAATACTTCAGAGTTAAAAACTATATAGACAATAAGAGCCTTCATGTTTCAGCCTATCACTATAATCAGTATCCAATATTCATGCAATGAAGAAGCTTTCCCTCTAACAAGTAAACACAAGTTGGACAGAAAACATTATAATTGTAGATCTATTTTTGAAACATGCAAGGGACACGTCTTGAACTTCACCTGAAGGAAATTACTATGTGAAGATGGATACATGAGTTTTAGAGAGACATAAACTTTAACCTCTTTCACAAACTAAAAGGGTAGAGAACTTAAAATGTCAGAAACCTCCTCTCTTTGAAGATGTAAAAAGTGAAAAATAGGTGAATGTCAAGGGGACATCGTAATTTCCTATGCAAGAGAAAGGAGAGAAAATTTTCTAAAGAGATTTTACAAAAGGTTTTTAAGTTTTGTGACTTGTACATCTTTGAAAGAGGTAAAGGGCTACTTCTCATATAATAAAGGAGAACCAATGCCACAAATTCGACCTTTGTTAAATTAGTCATACCAAATTTCACATTTAGAGGTTAACTTCATACTATCCATGAACACTTCTAACTGCCTCAATCCAAGTTCGTTTAGTTGAACCTCTAAAGGGATGTTAGGGGTGTTTAGCTGGTTGTAAAATATTTCCAAACTAGAAGATTACTGTAAAGAAAAAAAATCTGTGAATAATGAGTTCTAAAAGAGTGGTTTGTTTGGATATAATTTTACTGTGGTATAGGATAGAGAGGAGAGAAAGAAATTTAATGTCGATGATTAGGTGAAATTATTTTATTGGATAGTGTAAAAAGAGAGAATTTAAAAATTGATATGGTAGTGCTACACTAGCGCTACAATGCTAATCCGCTAAGTTTCCCAGATTTTTCGGATTTCTTATGGCGAACTGTAGCGCTACAGTGCGAATCCGAATCCAAATCCAAGCAAATCCAAGCCATCTAAACCCGTGAACAGTGCTTTTCTCCCTTGATTTCTTTTCCTACAATAAATTTGCAGCCACGGCCCTAACCCTCTTTTCTCCATTCATTAACTCCAATCCTCACTTTTCCAAAATGGCACCATTTAAGATCTTATCGCACATGTCCGAACCATTTCCTAATAACAAAATTTCCCTTTTTTGGTTATACACTCCTTTTAAAACATTCACCAGTAAGTACGTTTAAAAATAAAAAGAAATTTCATATGAAACTTCAATTAAAGATTGTAATGAAGAAGGCATCCTTCGGATTATGTCACCATACAAAAAACAACCAATCGCTAGAAGAGTTTCGAGGCTATCGTGGAAGTTGGAAAAAATATGCGCAGCTCAAAACCTTTCCAAAGTAACAAACAACAACAACAACAACAACAACAACAAAAAAGCTTTTTTTCCAATTAGTTGGGGTCATCTACATGAATCCTGGCTTTCCATTCTGCTCGGTTTAATGCAATATCTTCTGTAAGGTCACAAGCTTTCATATCTTTTCTCACCGTTTCCACCCAAGTTTAGGTTTTTCCCTACCCTTCTAATTTCAATACTTATCAAATCATTCTTTCTAATGGAGGCACTACTAGGTCTACGAGTGACATGTTCAAACCACCTAAGGCGATTCTCTCTTAACTTATAGGAGCTGTAGCGCCCCGGATCCCACTACCGAAAATCCGTGACACAACCAGAATATGTTCCTTCAAATGCATCTCAACACAGTAATAACACAGAAATTTAAAAACTTTTAATTGCCAAATAAAAATCATTACATCATCAATTACAACCATTATCATGTTCTTGAACAAGGAATACAAATTACATTAAAGTATTACAAATACTTCTCAAACATTCGCCTGCCCTTCAGATCGGTAGTCAACTGATCTTCCACTGGAACTTCACTGAGTGGTCAATCTGCTTCCCTGAGATGCACCTTATAGATCGAACCTTCTGCTGCGCTACTCTAATATTCCTACACTTGCTCGAATGGTAGATAGGTACATAACTACTCCACTTAGATGCCCTGCTTGTCTTGAGTCCTCCTGCACTCGCGACCCGGTATCTAGCACCTAATTGAGTGGGCACGTCAGTACATATACTGATGCAATGCTAATAAAAATATAGCGATCTCCAACTAGCAGTCACAATCAGTCTTTGAATGAAAACAGAAATGTGCATCCTCATTTCCTAGTATCAGTGTATGTCATGACCTGAAGTCTAATGCATAATACACAATATACAGAAAACAGATGTACTTAGTCTAATGTCAGCAAGACCTTGGACATGCATGCATCCCATACTACATACACTCCAAATCAAAGCCGTTGCCTCCAGTTTCAGGGTTTCAAACCCTCGCCATGCATTACCTTCTACTATTGTACACTTTCTGTTCCCGATAAGTACAACATGATTGAGGTCATAAAATTCGGAGTATTCATGTTTGTCACTAATAACCAGCACACTGGACCTCTCAAAAGCACTGACGAACTTACAGATACACCGCAGCATACCCATGACGCCGAAGATCCACGAGACCGCACAACCATGGTCCGTTCGTGTCCACCAACATAGAACAAGGGAACATCCCGTTCTTATCAAGGTACCTCAGGAATTAACAGAGCGAGATACGTCTCCCGTGTTCTTAACCAGTGAAGACACAGCCCATATCCCTCTGACAAGAAGAGACAATCCCTGGTTATCACCGCCTAGTGCTGGCACTTAAAACAAGTCGGATTATAGGAAATCACCCCTAACATCAACTGTCTTTAAGCGAAAAGTAAAGAAACTTAATTAAATAACAGTTTACTGAAAATACGCTTGTCACCCCAAAATCATGCACGAAGTTTCATCAAACAATTGATTCCTAACTGGTCTGTCAAATTAATAACCCGGCGAGTCGATACTCATTGGTTGACATACCCCTATTGGTCCTCGACCAAATCCCCGGCCCGTGACCCTAGGGAAGCCTTACACCCGGCAATAGAGGTAAACATATATAAACATCAACACCTGACTTATTGACAGGCCTAGGATACTAATACACCGATCAGTTTCAGTAAAACCTAGGTTAGAAATGGATCTGACCTGGTCAATTAACTCAAATACTGGCGATCCGATCTCCATCGTTCGCCACCACCTCTGACTTGGATCGCATCCAGTATTCGGGTCCAAGATCAATTACCCATTGGGTAAGAGTTCGTCGGCGCACGAGGGATGACTATCCAGTTTTCGAGGCGGAAGAAATCAATTCTAGTCTACGGGTTGATCGTTGTATGGTAATTCTTTACCCTAGACGATTCCCCCAACAACTCAATCAAGCAAACTACAACACATGTGTTAACACACTTAACACATGATGGAATCAAATATTTTAAGCATATAAATGCTACAAATTCACAATCCACCACTTGGAGTATGGCAAAATAAACACTACACTTCTATTGGCCTAGATCTACCCTAATATTAGAAAAATCATAACTTCTAATCCACACATTGGAATTACATGAATTGATACTTTTTGGAAAGCTAAGAATGCCTACTTCAATTCTCTAGTTGATCATTTTCTCAGATTCCAATCACAGTTTCAGAAATCCACAAGTTTTACTATTATGTCAAACCAAAGTTTACTCAATTCTATATCGACTTTAAACACAACTCCTGAACTTAGAAAACTCACAACTTCCAAAATACAATTTGGAATTGCATAATCTTACCTATTCTGGAAAGCTAAGACTCTATGCTACAAGTATCTAGTTAACCATTCCTTCAGATTCAGCCATTTAGATGCTAAAAAATTACTATATGTTCTCAGCTGTACACTTCTTCAATGCATTTGCTGCATCTTGCCAATAACATAAAAACTTGCTCACTTATCGGAATTATGCGATCTTAAATTCTATAGAAAGTTGGGAGTGTCTACTACAACTTCTCAGTTGATCACATCCTCAAATTCATTCATTAAAACACTGGAAAACCCCTATTTCTCATTAGGTGTACACTGGAAATAAGTTTCTTCACAAAAACAATGTCTTTTTATTAGGACTGGTTTTGTCCCAAACTCAGAAAAATCATTACTTTTGCTCCACAAACTGGAATTGCATGATTCAAGATGTTTTGGAAAGCTAAGAGTCTCCACTCAAATTCTTTAGTTAATCATTTTTTGCAGATTCTAAACACATCAATCCAGAAAAGCACAAGTTCACAGACTAGCTAATCTGAGCTAAACCTGAACCTAGTCTATTTAAAATTCAATATCAATTTAACCATAAGTCCAAAACTTATGAAATTTTAGATTCAGTAACTAGAGATATACAAGTCTAACATATTCGAAAATTGCATTCAGATTCATAACACGTAGAAAGTTATAGCTTCTGAAACTCAGCATAAAATTCCTTCTGTTTTCAAACAGGGTGTCTACCTCCTTTTACAAACTATTTTTAAAACCCATCAAACGTTATCTATCAATTCTGAAATTGTAGAAACATGATCTAGACTCACACCACATAGTACAGTAAAAATTTCATTTCAAGATCATGTACCAATAAGTTGTTATGAAATATTGATCCTCGATTCCAAAACAGGGCAGCGCCAGCTTTTGATTCTGGACCAGTTGCCAACCCACATTTTTTTGAAGCATCAAATGAACTCAGAAAGATGTAAAATTTGAAACTATGGTTGTTAACACATTCAAGAACCCCTAGTAAAAATTTGGGCTTAAAATACCCTATCAAATCCGAGATATGATTTTTGGAAGGGCACACAAGTTTTCATAAACACAGTAGTTCCTACTGCTCACTGCACCGAAAAAAAATAATTGTTTGAACTACTAAATGAACCCCAAATATTATGAAAAAAATCAAGTATGCTCTAGACTCGTAGTAGAACATACCCTAAAAATTTTGGTTCAAGATTCTAAGCCAATTGTAAGATAGAAATTCCTAAGCTTACAACATCACATACATGTTCCTTCATGGCATCTAGGTATAAAATTGTACTTAATAATCAAACTCAAGATGTGAAAACTCAACAAATATTCATGCATGTCAACAAGCTACAATCTTTTTACACTACTCACAAGAATCACCTGAAAAAAATAGAGTAGAGAGAACCCCCACCTATGAAGTTTGATGCACAGGCTTGTTGGCTCCTCCTCCTTAGCTCCTTCTTGAATTCCTACAACAAAGAGTAGATGTTCTTGGCTAATACTCACTCTCTTTTCCTTCTACTTCTTCTCTTTCTCTCCTTTTTTTTTGAACTAAGAGAGCATGAGAAGAAGAAAATGGGTAAAGTATGGAGCTAATATAGCAAATGGAGAAGAGGGCTTAGGGTTTGTCCGGGATTTGGGTAGGGGATAGGTGGAGGGTGGAGATGATCTTCGTGAGGTGAGTGGAAAATGGGTGGTTTGGATTGAGTCAACATTAGTCTTTAGGAAATTTCCTAGCAACTTCCCATCTCTCATTCTACACCACAAACTTGGCAAATTTTGAGCCATTAGATCTCATCAAGATCCCACCCAATCTCATCAAGTCTCATTCCAGAAGTAGGGTTCCTAACCCTAGGTTAGGTTTCTAACCCTAGGTTTAGGTCAAGGAACTCTAACCCTAGGTTAAACAAACTCTAACCCGAATGAAAAGCAATGTATGATTATTTATAATTTAAATTAATATGTATATCCATAGCAAAATATAATTAAATATTTAAATCATAAAATATATACGGACATATTCACATTCAAAACAATTATAGATCGTATATCATATACGATCCAATACAATCCAATCAAAAAATATATATAGATACCTATCTATATACTTAAAATTAAGATAAATTGAATTTATAAAAATATATGTTTATAAAAATTATTATTTTTCTGAAGATTGTCTTTTGAAAACAATCGGGGCAAACATACAATTTAATTGAAAAGATATCCCGAATCTATCTCATCAGATTCAGTATAACTAATATATCTGAAATTTCTCAATTAAAATCAATTATTATTGGAAAAATATATGATCGCGTGCAATTCTCAACTGTGCACGGATTACAATACAAAACAGCCATATACTGTTTTGCGGGTGTTACAGGAGCTATCTTTAGCATGTCTCGTATATTCTCATTTCTAATTATATCCTTCCTGGTTTTATCACATATCCATCTTAGCATCCTCATCTCCGTTACACTCATTTTTTAGACATGTTGTTTCTTTGTTGCCCAACACTCTGCTTCATACATCATTGCTGATCTAACAGCCGTCCTATAAAATTTTTTCTTCAACTTCAAAAGTATTCGTTTGTCACACAAAACACCAGTGGCACTTCTCCACTTAAGCCATCTTGTTTGGATCCTATGTATAGCATCTTCACAAATTTCTCAATCTCTTTGTACAATCGAACCTAAATATCGGAAACGGTCTCTCTTAGATACCTTTTGACCATCGAACTTCACTACTTCCTCATCACTTGTGTTCAATTGAAGAAGTAAACTAAAAAAAAAGAAGCCTGAAAATTTTCCATGGAACCATCTAAAAGTTCCTGACAGGACCTGGTTAGGTAGACCCAGGACAAGTAGGTAGGTGATTATTAAGATGAAAGACTCAAATACAGGGTAACAAGCATACTGGAAATGGGATTTAGAAGACCAAATAGTTATAGAAGGCATCTTATTTGGATAACCCGTCATGTTAAAACCTTGAAGGTAAAACATACAGAGACAAGATACAAAGTTGGTATCAGAGTTAGGAAGGATAAATACCATTAGGGGGCATTATAAGACCAAGAGAATAAAAGGATTGAATTGGATTAGCTAGCACATGCCAAATCACAATTCAGAGTTGCTGTATCAAATAAAACAAAATTCCTTTAAACACAATATCTAATGCCACAAGAAAAACTAATGACATCAATATTTTACCTAATCATCCTGTTTATATATGATGCACAAAAAGTATGTATCTTAATATACAGGCAACATGCTTTTTAGGAAATTCTATTAAATTTCAATCTTCAGTTTAAAAAAGAACAGACAAATGAATCATCCTTGCAAGATGAATTGTCTACGAAGAATTTGAAACAAAATAAATGTTATAAAATTGAGGGTTCATGCAACAGCTTTGCTACCCAAATTTTAGGCATGTGGACATGGATCCATGATAGAAATACCAATTAAAGTACACGACAAGGAATCAAGAGTGATATTAACTGTATGAAAACAGTTATTATAGTTTTGTGATAAAAGACTCAAGCATGTAGGATCCAAGTCAGGCTCACAAGCATCTAATGAACATGACCCTACATAATTGTGTTTTGAAGTATAAAAGCATAATTTGGTCATACAATTAGCATCATCGAGGAAAGAAATGTCTTCCAAATAGCAGATGCAGCAAAACAGCTAGATAATCTGAAGTACAAGGAAAATGCTGATTACAGATGGCAGGTACATGCAATACAGGCATTTGAAGAAAGCAATTATAAAAAGTAGCCCTGAAATTTGAAACTTTACCAAGGAAGAATCACAAGCTAGCACTTGCAGGATACTGCATATATAAAGAGACGCCAAATGCCTATACATGAAATCCACTTTTGAGAGAATTCTAGAAAAGCATTTGAAAGGAACAAGGGCCTGATACAAACAGTCATACTATGCACTTATATAGTTGCTAAATGACCTAGATGATAACTAAATTTAGGCTAGAAAGGAAAGGGAAACACACTGCAGAAAGTAAATTACTTGCCCTCAACAACAGAAATTTGCCAACTTACCTCCCAACTAGAGACTGTAGAACTAGGGATAGTTGGAAGCTACTCTCCTATGTAGGAACAAAAAAATGACCACAAAAATGACCACAGTTAACAAAATTGGGTGGGAGGCAGAAGAGTAAAATGTTGGTAAATACTACAAAATATATGCATGACTTTTTTGGAATTTTAATATGCTAAATTAGTTAAATACAACTTGCTAAAGTGAAAGATAATCCATGCAGAGCATACTGGGATTAGAAAAAGAGGGGATGCAATGTGGATCATATGAATTACTTGCTGATAATGTTACATTGTTAAAATTTATAAAAAAACGAAGTTTCTAACTTCAAAGGAAGTGAGCAACAAGAAGATTTTGTAAGTGTTCGTCCCAAAGGAAGTGACAAAAAACAGACGCTTATTCGAGCATACTTCTACATGAAGACCGTCGAAATATTATGATGCCAAGTATTTTTTTTACCTGGATTAAAAATTTAGAGCAGTTGATTCAGAAGTAGTCTGATGAATGAGTCAACATATTTTTTATTATCTTAAGAGTTTATGATGGTGCTCATGTGCTAGTAAAATACATTAAAGTTAAATTAAAACCAGTAAATATGTTTATAGTTTAGATTTCCTAGGTCACGGGGCAGTTCACTATTCATCCTTTAAAATGCAACCACAACATAACTATAAATCAGCAATATGTGCACGAGGAAAGGTAGGTGAGAATCAGCGTACAAGCCTTGAGTTTGTGCAGTAATATAGAATTGCTGAGAATCAAACCCTAATGAAATAAAATGGTATAGTCAGTTAAATGTCAGATGTGAGACAAGAGTTGGGTGTCAAAATCTGAGCTCGATTGGAATCTGCCATGGAAGAGAATTAGGGTTGCGAGATTGGAGAATTGGGGAAGAACACCACCAATTTTCTTGATTTTTATTGATTATCCCTCCCAATACATTTTGGTTTCCATTTCTTTGAATTTACAGGGAAAGCACATGCCAAAACCTAACAAACTCTCTAACTGACTAACTGCCCCTTAGATGGGCCGGGTTTGGATCAATCCATTAACCTGATTAAAACTCGTACCCAAAAACAGATACAAACACTGATACACACACTACAGCAACTACAGTAACTGATATATCCTCCATATACTGAGCTAAACCATTACTTACACTACTAAACCCCTAACAACTCCATTCCCCTTCAATTTGAACTTGTCCCCAAGTTCAAAATCAATAATTATCAGACGAAGCTGAGGGTGTTCTCCTAGTAGCTCTGTAACCCTCGTTCCCGGATGTACGGGATTTTATTTGTATTTGTGTTTCTCTTTTTCCAACTCTTGTATTCTTATTATCTAATAAAAACCTGATATTCTTTTTGACTCTTTTGCTCTCCTTCGATTATCCTATCTTTTTGTTTGACCCCAAAAATTTTTGGTGCACCCTATTTTATTTATTTATTTATTTATTTTTTAGTATTGGGTGTTTAATTAATCTAGTATATCATTATTGTTTGTTTTCTTTTATTAAACCTAAGCCCATTAATTGATTTATTATTTTCTTTCATCCATACCTGCTAACCCGCTAACCGAAACCCTATAACACGTTAAGTTTAATCCCTTATATAATACCCTATTAATCCCTAACCCTAATAATTAACCATAATCCTCCTTTCATTAGCCGCCCCTACCAGACCCTTCTTCTTCCTCGTCTCTGCTTCCGAAGCCCAGCATCCCGACGCCCCCAGCACCTCGCCACCATCACCCCTGCCTCTTCGACTACCCTCAACTCTCTCGACCTCCATCGCCCCCAGCACCCATCGCGACCCCGACGCCTCACGCCTGCATCTCGAACTCCGGCCGCTGCTGCATCCCCTCACCCACCTCCACCGCTGTCGTCCTCGCCCTCTCTCGCGCACTGCACCTGCAACCCCCGCAATCGACCTCGCCCCGCAAGCCCGCCACACCCCACCAAACTCTGAAGCCACCATCGCTCGAGGCGCTCCTACTCCACTGAACGCCACCACTGTCCTCCACCCCGCCGCTGCTGCCTCTTTCCCCCGCCATTGCCGACCTCCACCTCATTGCAGCCTCGCCGTCAACCCGAGGTCCCTCGTTGTTATGCCGTTGTCTCTTGTTGAAGCAATTGCTGTCGCTGCTCCTCTTCCACCCGCGACTTCCTCGTTGCCACCGCAAGCACCACCAAGCGCCACAACCCGACTGTCTCTTGCTCGTTGTCATTCCGTGTTGCTGCCGTTCTTGCTTGTGCTGCCGCCATCACTTGTGTATTCTCGCCGCACGTTCAAACATCATATAAAGGCAAGTTTTCCTTGAACTAGTTTATTATTCTTGTTCAAGAATTATTTGATCTTTGCAAGTAGTTCCCATTTCAACTATCGTATTTTATTTGCTTGATACCTCTCAAAGATTCTATTACGGATTCATCGGGGAAACCAAGTAGTAGTTTTCTTTTCGTGTTATCCCCGTGACTCAAATTCAAGCCTTCTTATACATCGTCATATGCATACACTACATGAATACAACTAGAAACATGTATATAGAAAAATAATGATTTGAATGTTGTTCGATTGGATATGATGTTCAGTTTATGTTAATAATAATCTTGTCTTGTTAAAAATAGAATTCCACCCGAATGATTGAGTAAAATTTCCTATTAATTATTTGCCATAAAGTTATATGCTTGTGTATCTCGTTATTGCTAATTAATAATAATCAACTTGCTGGCATGTTGTTTATTTCATGTTGTGTTGAGTTTTTGGCCCAATTGCTGTTATAATTAAGTAGAACTTTGTAAACGATATTTGTAGCCCACTGAGTTTATTTTCCATAACTTTTTACATATCTAAATTCCGATTCATAAACTGCAAGTTATCATATATTTGACACTGCTAGATTTAAATTTTTAGATTGTCGTTTACTAGCATATCGACAAGAATAGTTAATTAAAATAAAATGTTAATAGTAGAATTAAAACTTGACATTAACTAGGTTGTTACTAGACATGATTAGGAGTCACCTTGACATTTTTATAAGATTATTTGATGAATTTCCAGACCAGTTATATATATGAGAACATGACCCTAAGTTGCTGCCAGAGTACTAGTTCAGTAAAGAACTAGACTTTTGACCTAGTTGCAGATAATATTAATTAAAACTTATTAAATAAGAGTTGTAGCCCTGTCTATCTGGAATCCAAACCATCTGACGATTTTGCAATCCGACATACAGATTGCAAGATATTCAGATTTTCGTGGTCTAACGTTTGAATTTCGGAATAAATTCTGAAAATACGTTACCATGTTTAATTAGCTGAAACAGTAGATTAAATTAAGAATTAAAATATGGGATTAATCGGATCGTTACTGAACATTGTTAGGAACCAAATTATGATTTTTATAAGATTTTTAAATAAATTTACAATCAACTTTTATATATAAAAATTTGACCCTAAAATGCTCCCTGAATATGAAACCAGTAAAGAATAAAATTATACACCTAGCTACTGTAGTTATAATATGTTGTGTGAATATGCGTTGGAACCGGCAGGAAGTCTAGTTTTTGGAACCCTGATGGAACCTGATTTACTTTCCTGTAGCAGCAGAAAAGTTAACTTTTGTACAACATCTTGCTATCCAGAACGCATGTTTTTGTGTCTTAAGTATAACCATGTTTGATTTTGCATCTAGTGTATAGGAATTAATCATACCATGCATTGCATTGCCTTGACACTCCTTGACATCGCCTCGAAACTTTTGTACTCATTGCATGTCCACATTTGAGTGTAATAAAATAATAAGCCGGGGTAATAAGAGTTGACTTGGTAGTGCACAATGAGAGACTGTACTCGGGGAATGGTCCCTTATTGTTCGATTGATCATTATTATGGATTGTGGATTATTGATTGTTGATTATTGTGCTAAGTACACGATCTGTAGAGTTCACCACTATAGTCGAAATGATCACTATTTGTATGTACCAAACCCATGGTATGAGACACAGAATTACGTGCATTAGATAGGATAATAAAAGACCAACAGACTTAGATTGACACTTGCATTCTTGATCATGATTATTGTTATTGACTTTGAATCATTGATCGCAGTCATTGATTATTGCATCGTTAATTCTAAACCTTAAATTTTATTATCATCCCTTGTTATTGATCTTGGCTTTGATATAATTCATTATTTCTTGATGTACCATATTTTCTTGCTCCTTACTTGCTACTACTTGCTACTACTTGCTATCCGTAACTTACTGACCTCCCCCCATTTCTAGTTGATGAGCTTGCAGGTACAGGACGAGATTTGAGCGAAGGACTTGGTGAGCAAATCTTGTAGAGAATGAAGCTGAATCATTAGATTGCTATAATTATCTCGTTCATGGTATATACTTTCCCATATTGTTACTTTTGTCGTACTTCTATTCCGGGCTTTTATGATCCGAAGTTTACTTTTCTCCCATATGTTGAATATTATTTTATTGATTTATTTCATGAATTATTGAAGTTTATTCATTGTTTATGTGCTTATTCTTGCGTGATTGTGATCTCTTGCATAATGTTGAGTTAATCTGTTACAGCTTATGAATGATGTACACATCATTCGCTGGGCCTTTGTTACGTGCTCGTGTTCCGGTATTTTTGGAAGCGAGGCGTGACAAGCTCCATGAATAGCGATATTGTAACTAAAGTGTCCAACTCTACAAGAGTGTTAGGTCCACAAACAAGGCAGTCCTTGTCTCTAACAAATTCAGTTACTTTAACATGAATTCCTTGGCCGCCATTATACGGGAGATGGTTGGACAATGTTTTGTTGTAGCCATACACAGGCTTTAGGGCTTCCAACACACAGGTAGCAGATACAATTGCATTTGTTGAAGCAATAGCTGGAACAATATTCTTTACAACACCCTAGGTAAGTGAATATGTAACACCAGGAATACCAAAGAGCTCAGCTCTCTTAAAAACTTGTAAGTATACCCACTGCATATGCTCAGGATCAAAGGCTTTGTTTATTTGTCCTAGCTTACAGATTTCCGCAACTTGGTTTGCACATGTTCTATCTAAGACAACAATGTCAATAAGAGACTTTGCACCCTCAACATTACCATCACCACTGCATGTATGAACTAAGGTTTCAAAGAAGTAAGCCCTTCCATACCCCCCAGTAGCAAAAATAGTTGAGGCCGCACGGAAGCAATCACCATTTAGGGATTGTTGGACTTCTGGAGAAACTGAGATATTAAGTGAAGGAGGAAGTTCATGAAGCTGTCTAAAATTTGGAAGCACAAAACCTATGGTTTTCTCATTTCCTTTATGGGCATCATTAACCAAGTTTCTGTAATACTCCATAACTCTTACTACAGAATTTATTCAGAAGAGTACCATCCCATATCACAAAAGATATAATTGAAGTTGAGTTTATAAAATCGCAAGCTTCCTGCTTTTCTCATGTCTTTGGTAGCTTCACCATTTGGACTTTCATCATGTATCAAACCCTTGCCTTTCCATCCAAGTGATTTCAACAACAGTTCTTCTTCCTTCTGCATTTCTTCCTCAGCCTCTTCAGTTATCTCATGATCAAAAGCCCAGAAGATGTAAAAAATTATGTACCATCAAAACTTGAATTTCATCTAGGAGCGTATGGTCTCTCTCTTCTGCTTGCCTTGCCGATGTCTCAACAGTAATAACTACGTCACCAAACATTAGAATTTGAACAGCTCCGGAATATGTTGCGACTTGAAACAACATGAGTCGGTGCATGCATCAACAACCATTCTTTCACTATTAAGCCCATGCTCCCCTTCTTCAACCTAGTTGTATTTAGGTTCTTTAAAATTTTTTATTCCATTACTCTCATCTACAAGCTCACACTTTTTATTCTTGAACACAAATGTATCAAACTTCAAGGGTTGCAAGAAATTTGATTGAACAACATTTACTCGCATAGGTGGGGGCCATCCATTGAGCACTACTTTGTCATGATTAGGTATTAGAACTTCCAATTTCATCTTCTTGACATTTCGTCGAACATACAATAGGAGCTCAAGATAAGGCAGATGTACCTTTGAAGCATTGTCATAAACACTAGCCAGCACATGTACCTTTGAAACATATGCAGTGCGGGAAAATATGTTTCTTCACCGTATTCTACGGCCTTCTTTTCTCTTGACAGATGCTGATCAATAGATATTCGAGCTATTTTTACTCCTTTTGTAGGCCCTTCACCGATGAGTAACTTGGTGGCAGTGCTGCCACTTACAATAGCCTTTTCAGGCTGAACTTCCTCTAGTTTCTCCACCTTAACCACAGATTCAACCACCCCAACACTCTGTTCAACTACAACAACTGTTAGAAAAAATTGGACCTGAGTGTACCAAGTGACCTTTTTGGAATTGACCTGCAACAGGAAGAAAGTGAGAAGTAGCTCGAGGCGTGGGTTGCACTTTCTTTAAGAAACTATTTGGCCGATTCTGGAGATGAATCGTTGATCACCAAACACTTCTCCAGGGATACAACGAGCTTCTGATCTACAGTGCTGCCAAGACTCCAATTGCAGCACGTACCAACTTGCACCAGCAAAAAACCGCAGAAAATGGATTTTTTGAGAAAATTTTGAATGATAGAATTTTGTTTTTCTTTTTTTCTGTCCCTATTTTCTTCCCAAAGATAATCACCTCTTATAGCTTGTAACCAGGAAGCTATAATGTGTGAGCATTAATCCAAAAAACGGCTATATAATGAATGCCATTTAATTTTTGAAACTGCTATAACATAAAGTCTATTTAAGTATGAAACTGTTATATTTATTAAAAACGTTTTGAATTCTGAAAGTTCAAAAAAAAAAATAAAAGTTCTGCTTTTTTTTTTCAATAGACCCCAAGACCCCTAAGGCCCTAAGGCCCGGCCCGGTCATAGATATATAAATATATATATATATATATCGTGTAGAATGTAGGAATTGAACCCCCAACCTCTTGTGAACTCAAAACTTTAACCGTTGGGCCATGAGACAGTATTGTTAACAAGATGAGTGTTTTGAATGTATACTCAATTCCAACAATCCCCCACTTATATATTTAAAACACTAATTTTAAAAGAAGCAGGTTTTTTTTTTTTTTTTTTTTTTTTTTCAAAAGTATAGAATCATGCATAAGTAAGGTGTCCGAGGACTTGAACCTTACATAGTGGACAATCCCCAAAATGCAAGAATAATGAGTGATTTTCAGTCTTGAACTCATTACCCGTTTTTACATAGTGAAGGAAAACCACACGTGATTCTACCAGGTGCAAGTTCTAAATGCCAGCACATTCCGGCCTTGTGCTTATCCCAGTATAGGTGAATGTTTTTAGAGAATCAGCCTCATTCTCATAGAAGCGGCCACACTTCACAAACACCCCGGTGAGTCTATCAAGAGTGCTCTTGTAGCTAGGCACTCCTCTCATTCAGAGATATAGAGTTCATTAAGAGCCAAGCTCATCCTCACTAACGCTACAAAATATCATGCACATACACATCAGGATGGACTAGGGAGTGGTAAAACTCCTAGGTTGCATGATTTCAATCACAGTATGGCTTGTTTTTCCCATTGAACCTATGTCTTGGGATCTCCAGTCGTATGGTTGGGTTCCCACCAATTGTGATCTTAAATGGGCTTCAGTCCCATCCTTATCGATGTATTCCAAACTTTGTCTCGAGACAATCCTTTTGTCAAAGGATCTGCAAGATTACTTTCTGATCTGACAAAATCCACAGTAACAGCACCAGACGTGAGGAGCTCTCTCACCTACTGTGCTTGCGACGAATCGCTAATCTCTTACAGTTATAGTAAGCATTTTGTACTTTAGCTATGGCAGCAGTACTATCTGAGTGGATTAAGATCGGAGGTATAGGCCTATTCCATGAAGGAATGTAAGACAAGAGGTTCCTCAACCAGCTTGCCTCCTTACTAGCTGCAGCTATAGCAACTAACTCAGACTCCATAGTAGAGTAAGTTAAAATAGTCTGTTTCTTGGACCTCCAAGAAACAGCACCACCAGCGATACTAAAAATGTATCCACTTGTGGCCTTGGAATCATCCGAAAATGAATTCCAATCTGCATCACTGAATCCCTCAAGGACAGCGGGAAACCTCTCATAATGTAGTCCTAAGTTCATGGTCTTTTTCAAGTACCTCATGACTCTGTCAATAGCATTCCAATGCTCAGAACTTGGACAACTCGTAAACCTACATAATACACCTACAGCATATGCAATGTCAGGTCTAGTGCAGTCAGTAGCGTAGCGAAGGCTACCAATAATACTAGCATATTCTTTTTGTCTAACTGCAGCACCAGAATTTTTCAAAAGTTTAACATGAGGGTCACTAGGTGTACATGCAGGTCTACGGTCAAAGTAATTGTATTTCTTCAAGATCTTCTCAATGTAATGAGATTGATCAAGAGTAATACCAGTTTCAGAACGTGTGATTTTCATGCTTAAAATAACACTGGCCTCACCTAGGTCTTTCATATCAAAATTTTGACTAAGCATAGTTTTAGTCTCTGAAATTAATTCAAGCGAAGAACCACAAATGAGTAAATCATCTACATATAGACAAAGCATGATGCAACTATCATTGGATACTTTATAATAAAGGCATTTATCAACATTATTAATAGAAAAACCATTTGAGAGTAATAATTGATCAATTCTATCGTGCCACTGTTTTGGAGCTTGCTTAAGACCATATAAAGTCTTATTCAGCTTGCAGACTTTGTGTTCCTGCCCTGGAATCACAAAACCTTCAGGCTGATCCATATAAAGTTCCTCTTCAAGTTCTCCATTAAGAAAAGCTGTCTTAACATCCATCTGGTGGATCAACAAGTTATGCACAGCAGAAATGGCTAATAAAACTCTAATGGTAGTCACACGGGTTACAGGAGAGTAAGTGTCAAAGAAATCTATATTTTCCTTTTGTACATATCCTTTAGCTACTAGTCTAGCTTTAAATTTTTCAATTGTACCATCTGGTTTTAGCTTTCTCTTAAGAATCCATTTGCATCCTATAGTACGACTACCGCGAGGTAAGTCCACTAACTCCCAAGTACCATTAGAGGTTAGTGAATCCATTTCGTCATTTATGGCTTCTTGCCACAAATCGGCATCAGGTGAGGTTAAAGCCTCATTGATAGAACTAGGATCAGATTCTAGAGCATATACAACATAGTCATCACCAAAATCTTTAGTAGTTCTAGCACGTTTGCTTCTACGTGGCTCAGAATCTAAATCAACATTAGCATTTGTACTAGTTTGAGGAATGCCAGAGGAAGTTGAGGGTTGTGAACCCCCACTACTACCCCCACTGTTCCTCAATAAGTAAGGAAATTTATCCTCATAAAAATCAGCATCTAAGGATTCAATAATCACATTATTATTCAAGTCTAAAAATCTGGAAGTCTTACTGTTCTCTGCATAACCAACAAAAACACATTCATATGTCCTACTTGCAAGTTTGATTCTTTTAGGGTCAGGTTTTCTGACATATGCTAAACAACCCCAAACTCTAAAATAATCAATATTAGGCTTTCTACTTCTCCATAGTTCGTATGGTGAAGTATCAGAAGATAGATGTGGAATTCTATTTAAAACATGACATACAGATAAAAGAGCTTCACCCCATAAAGATTTGGGTGCTCCAGAACTAATAAGCGAAGCAACTACCAATTCAGTAAGAGTCCTATTCTTTCTTTCAGCTTTTCCATTAGATTCAGGTGAATAAGGTGCAATGGTCTCGTGAATAATTCCAAATGATGTATATAATTGTTTAAATTCATTGGAATCATATTCTGTACCTCTATCACTACGAAATCTCTTAATATTTCTTTCAAATTGATTTTGCACTTCAGTTACATAAGTTCTAAACATGTCAATTGCTTCACTCTTATGTGCCATAAGATAAACACGAGTATAATTTGAATGATCATCAATAAACGTAATGAAATATCTTTTACCATTTCTGGTTAAGGTTCCATCCATCTCACATATATCAGAATGTATCAAGTCTAAAATTTTTGTTTCTCTAGCTACACTTCTATGTGAAGTTTTAATAATCTTAGCTTGACTACAGGATGTGCATTTTTCAAATTCATTTAAGTTAATTTTTGGTATCATGCCAAGTTTGCTCATATTACTTACCAATTTCTTGTTAACATGACATAGTCTAGAGTGCCATAAATTAAAAGAAGACAAAGAGTAAACAGAAGCATTATTCTTATTCATTTCAATACTGAGTTTAAACATCCCATTACAAGCAAATCCCTTTCCCACAAAAATCCCATTTTTAGTTATAACATACTGGTCGGATCCGATGCTCTGATGAAAACCAGCCTTGTTGAGTAGGTATCCAGAAATCAAATTCTTCCTCATATCAGGAGTGTGCAAGACATCCTTGAGGGTAACAGTCCTGCCAGAGGTGAACTCCAAGTCCACCTCTCCAGTGCCCATCACATTGATACAGTGTGAATCACCAAGTTGCACTTTTTGACCTTCAGTCTCCTTATAAGTTTTGAACCAGCTGCGCTCATAGCAAACATGCCTAGTAGCGCCCGTATCAGCCCACCACCCATCGGTTACACCGACCATGTTGATCTCAGTAATCATAGCCACTAATGGCCCTTCGATAGCATTTGCCTGTGGTGCAGGCGTACGCGATCGGCAGTTCCTAGCGATATGTCCAAAGCGATGACACTTCCAACACTCGATAGGATCTGTTCCATTGTTGTTGGTTTGGGCTTGCTGGTTATTTGTCTTATTCGGATTCTGACGTCCATTCTGACCATTCTGACGAAAGTTCGAATTGAACTTCCGACTAGCATTCTTCTTGAACGGCTTGTTCTTTGGTTTCAAATGGACCTTTGCTTTGTTCTGTTGAACAAGCAGGACTTCTTCTTTCTGATCTTGCTTTCTGGATTCCTCCTCAACTCTAAGCCTAGTTATCAAATTCTCCATAGTCAGTTCCTTTGATTTGTGTCGCAGGATGTTCTTGTAGTCTTTCCAACCAGGTGGTAACTTGTCAATCATCACAGCTACTTGAAATTGCTCATCGAGGGGTATTCCCTCTGAAATGATCTCATGAGCAATATGTTGTAACTCGTGTGATTGAATAGTTACCAGCTTGTCGTCGACCATGGTGTATTTGAGGTAACGACTGACTGCAAATTTCTTCGAGCCAACCTCTTCAGTGTCATATTTCTTCTGTAGGGCTTCCCAAACAGACCTAGCCGTATCGGACTGTAAGTAATAGTCATACAGTTCGTCGGATAGCCCATTCAAGATGAAGTTCCTACATTTAAAATCGGCATCCTTCCATTCTGCTATGTCATCAAAAATTTGTTCATTATCATTGGCATCAACAGGTTCTGGGTTAGGCATTACAGGGCAGTCATGGGTAAGAACATGGGCAACTTCTTTCAGCGACAGATAGAAAAATATTTTGTTCTTCCATCGCTTGAAGTTCAAGCCAGCAAATTTTTCTGGTTTGTTGGTTTCATATTTGCGGTCAGAAACTAAAGCCATTACAGATCACGAAAATAGTTTCTTAAAATTGTTAGAAAAAATTGGACCTGAGTGTACCAAGTGACCTTTTTGGAATTGACCTGCAACAGGAAGAAAGTGAGAAGTAGCTCGAGGCGTGGGTTGCACTTTCTTTAAGAAACTATTTGGCCGATTCTGGAGATGAATCGTTGATCACCAAACACTTCTCCCGGGATACAACGAGCTTCTGATCTACAGTGCTGCCAAGACTCCAATTGCAGCACGTACCAACTTGCACCAGCAAAAAACCGCAGAAAATGGATTTTTTGAGAAAATTTTGAATGATAGAATTTTGTTTTTCTTTTTTTCTGTCCCTATTTTCTTCCCAAAGATAATCACCTCTTATAGCTTGTAACCAGGAAGCTATAATGTGTGAGCATTAATCCAAAAAACGGCTATATAATGAATGCCATTTAATTTTTGAAACTGCTATAACATAAAGTCTATTTAAGTATGAAACTGTTATATTTATTAAAAACGTTTTGAATTCTGAAAGTTCAAAAAAAAAAAAAAGTTCTGCTTTTTTTTTTCAATAGACCCCAAGACCCCCAAGGCCCTAAGGCCCGACCCGGTCATAGATATATAAATATATATATATATATATCGTGTAGAATGTAGGAATTGAACCCCCAACCTCTTGTGAACTCAAAACTTTAACCGTTGGGCCATGAGACAGTATTGTTAACAAGATGAGTGTTTTGAATGTATACTCAATTCCAACAACAACAGACCTCTTCAACTACAACAATAGACATGTCAGCTCTCCCATAATCCTCTATAAATATAAAGTCTAGTGAAGTTGATGAGGACATCAATTCTATTTAATTTAGTATTTTATTTCAGTACTATATTTGTTTTTTGGCAATTATAGCCATATGTAATCTTTCTTTTTTTTGCATTAGAATATTTTTGAAATTTTTAGAATCATTTGAGATTTGTATCAAGATTTGTTTTGAGCCTATTTATAGGCCCTGAGATTAATGAGAAAGATGTCATTCTTGATTAAAAAATTATTGTGTTGAGTTTTGCTCTTCCTATCTTTTTTTGTGTGATACAATTGAGATTCAATTATTAGGATTTGTGATAAATCCTAATACAATTTTAGGGTTAGTGATTAACTCTAAAATCTACCCCCAAATTAAAAAAATCCCCAAATAAAATTACTCAAACCCTAATTCCCAAATCCAAAACCCTAATCTCTCTTCTCCTTCCTTCAAGATCCCAACCCATACCCTCGCCTCACAAACCCTTTCCTCCCCCGTCGACGCCCTCAGCCACCACCCCCTTCGCCATCAACTTCATCCCGGAACCCATCCTCTCTCCATCGTCTTCTTCCTCCTGCTCCCTAACTCCGACCGAAACCCTAGCACCCCCACTTCGCGACCTCGCCAACACAAACGCTTCCCTCTTCCGTCGACCTCCTCCTCAGCCCTCGACCACAGAGTAGCCAAACCCCAACCAACCTCCCCTTGGTCCTGATTCCGATCGACGGCGCACCATCCCGACGCTGCCCTGTGTCGCCACAGTCGACGCCGCACCCGCTCGCCGCCAGCCCAGACCCGCAAGCCCCTTGCTTTGCTGCCATTGCTCTTGAAGTTGCTGCTGCCATTGCTGTGCTCTCCGAGATCTACGTTGAGTTCTTCAAACCCTCGGTATACTCTTTCAAACTTTCAAATATTTGTGTTATACTGCTTCATCAATTATCATCTCTATTATATTATCTGATTTGTCTGTCGTCCACAAAAACAATTGAGATTGAGTATTCCACTTACTTGATTAGAGTACGAATCAATATTGAATCTTTTACTTGCTAAGAACACTTGGGGATTTAATTATTGATTGTTATGATTGAATTATTAATTGGGATTGTTAAACGGGACTCAGTTTTTGAAAATCCATCAAACCAATTAACTGTTTAAAATTTTTAACTTTAATTCGTACTACGTGTTAGTAAAATTAATTCATTAAGAATCTTGGAAATTCTCTATTTAGGGTTACTTTTACATCAGAAGTCAAACACACTTCAATCTTTTGCTAGCAAAACAATTGCACCACAAATCATAATCGAACAATTTGTTGCAGTGGTATCTTTTACAGGAACAAGAACTCCAGCAAAGATTGTAGTTGTACTCATCATCACCATCAATGCCTTCCTTATCGTCCTCTTCTAAATTATCAAGTTTGTGAACTTTTAGCATCTTTTTCTTTCATTTCTTCAAATTTTCATGTCACTCTCACCTCTAGAATTGAAAGTGAAGTTAGGGTTCGATACCTCGGTTGATGAATTCAGATGAGGAGTCATTTGAGAAATCGATTGACAAATTTGCTGAGGATTTGATGGTTAATTCCCTGGTAGATTGCTCGTCATTTCCTTCAATTTCCATATGATGTAATCGAGCTTCTTCACCGCCAATTCCATTTGCAAATTCAACGATCGGATCCCCTCCTTCACCGTCGACGTGCCTCAAAGGTCTTGCGAGTCGCCATTGGTGAAAGCCTGCTCTGATAACAAGTTGTTAGGTGTCAAAATCTGAGCACGATTGGAATATGTCATGGAAGATAATTAAGGCTGAGAGATTGGAGAATTGGGGAAGAACGCCAGTTTTCTTGATTTTTATTGAACCTCCCAATACATTTTGGTATCCTTTTCTTTTAGAAGTGGGAAATTACATGGAAAGCACCGTGCCAAAACCTAACAAACTCTCTAACTGACTAATTGCCCCTTAGCCATTTCCCCGATTACAACTCATACCCGAAAACAAATACAAACACCGATACACACTACAGCAGTTACATTAACTGATATATCCTCCATATACTGAGCTAAACCATTACTTACACTACTCAACCCCTAACAACTATTAAAACGAACCCAAGAGAACTCACCCTTAAACGATAGCTGTTAAGGAGAGGGAACCCAAGTTTATTTCAACCCCACATTGACCACCCATATCCCCGACAGGTCACGCTCTAGCAACACTGGCCCGGCCCGGACATACCAGTAATTTTAATCCAGCCTCTAGGTAGCCCTTTCCGACTCTCAGTGGCTTTCACTCTAGCGATACTAGCCCAACCCGGATTTACCAGTAATTTTAATGCAGCCTCTAGGTTGCCATTTTCAAGCATCGCAGATCATAAGCATGGGACCCGCTCCGATACCAAGTTGTTATAGATTGAATTCTGAGCTCAATTGAAATTCTTCATGGATGGAAATTTAGGGTTTTGGATTGAAAATTGAGGAAGAAGAGCTCTGATTAGGCTTCTTAATTTTTATTAGTTTCCCTCACAAATCAGTTACATGCCTTTTATGGCAATTACAAGTTGATATCATGTGCAGCACACGTGCCATTACAAACAAAACACTTACAAATAAGAATAGTGCGTTTTGCACCTACAAACTGATACAGATACACATTTATTCTCCTATGCTACTCTACACCTTCCCTTGCAACTATGCAACTCGATCAAGCTCCCAACTTCACGTGATGACCCTAACAACTCCTACCCCCTCAAATTGAACTTGTCCCAAGTTCAAGGGAATGAGCTTCCTGTCGAACTCATCCCATAATAATTCTTGCAAGATTATGCCCTGATGCAAGTTTAATGCAATATATCTGAGGGATATGGTAAAGCCATTCCACCTTGGTATCAAGAAGACTATACATAATTGGATGTGCAAGCAATTCTCTGAAGTAATAAATGTTGTCACCAAGCAAAGCAGAAAGTGAAACATCAAATGCCAAATCCAGTTTGAATGCTTCAGAAAGACACTCCACTTTTGTGTAAGCCAAATATAGAAGAGTGCTCCTGTAAAATTCAGAAAATTCTTGACGAGATTTGTGATATTGTGAAGATATCCAATAATAACTAGCATGAACTGAAGGGTCTACATCAGTCATACTATCTAGCATTATCTTTCCATCATCTTGTAATCTCTTACACTCCTTTTGATTTCCCTTTTCAAGATTGAATGCAACTATTTGCATCTTCACATACAAGATTGGCTCCTCTACTAGCATTTCCCTTGTAGCCCACAGAATCATACTGAACAAACCAGTCCACAACAAGAAAATCAAGTCCTCGAGCAGCAACATCAGTACACAGCAAGATACCCTTCTCTGCCTTGAACCTTCCATCGTCAATGCCACCTCCTGTGCATACTCTTTGGCAAGGTTGTAAACGGCGTTAGGCGGTGGCGGTTCGGTCAAGGGGTGCCTGGCGCCTAGGGTGCCTAGGCGGCGCCTAGGCAGTGCCTAGGCAGTTGAATTTATTTTGCCGATTTAGTTAATTTTAGCCCATATTCTTTAATCGTAAGTATAATCATGCAATCCTATTGCAAATATTCATCATGTTCTTGTATAATATGTGTAATTAAAGAGTGTTTATGCATAAAAAAACTTCCTCGTGCAATTAAAAAAAAACAGTTGTCCAATTGTAATATGTGCAATATGCCAATATGTGTAATATGTGTAACATGTGCTATTTTAATATATGTAATAGGTGTAATATGTGCAATCTATCACCAATAATACAAAAAAAAGTAAAAACAATTACACTATTATTAAAGATTCATACATATTATATAACAGTTTAATAGATTAATAGTAGTTCTCTTTTTTTGTGTTATTTTATAGTATTTAAAAATTTAAAAACTAGAAAAAGCCTGAGCGTTGGACATCAGGCGGATGCCTGATCGGCGCCACGGATGCCTACTCAACAAGACGGCCGCTTAATCGCCTCTAACCGCCTAGACCACCGCCTAATGAAAAGGCGGTTCGTTCTCCTCCATCTGAGCGCTTAGGCGCCGCCTAGGCGTCCGAGGCGAACGCCATTTAGAACACTGCTCTTTGGCAATCCAACCTGCTTCTGCACCTCATTGAGCTTATCAAATTTGGCCTACTCATCCGCTAGAATCACCTTTGCCTGCTTCATGAAAGGTTGTCCAGCCAAGTTCCTATGGATTTCTACTATCTCTTTGCCACTCAAGCCAAGTATTCCCCCAAGTTGGCTCAATAGTAAAACTCTAAATTGTCCGTCTTTGTGGTGATTTGTGCACCAAAAGGAACTACAATTATTTCACCCTGAAGACAAAATAACAAGTAGGTTTTGTAGAGGTCATCCCTATCCTTCACTTCTTTCAGCCACAAACTCTTTAGTTATGGGTCTCCGAGGATTGTTGAAACAACAAGAGCACCATGAACAGGAGGGTTTCAACACAGTGGCCTACCACTCTGTTGCAACTGACTCTTAATAGCTACTGCTTGCAACTCATTTTCACAAAGAAGGTTGCGGCATCCAACACTCTGTCCATAGAGTCCCATGTTTTTTTGCAAATGATTGGGCACAGCCATCATGTGCCCATCTTCAAGAAATATGCGAATAGCTTTTGCATCTCTCTGGATCACCGCTAGCAAAGCCTTGGTATGCCATATCAAAGAATGGAAAATGGTTCTTCACCTTGAACTGATATGATCTCTCTCTCCAATGTTTTTCTGTAGGATCTACTCCAACAGGATAATGTACACAGGCATGAAGCAAAAAGAACGAACCATTTGGTACATTCTTAATATCATCCATCAGTGCTGCAAAATCAAGTCCCTTTATTTCAAGATGGTAGTAGTGGTATGTTCTTTGTGGAACATGTGTATCTCTCCAAATGTTATGATGGTTGGACCAGGTTGGTACAGGTATATAAATCTGCGAGTCGGGTAAGAAGCGTTTCTGAAAGTTTGCAAACACCCAGCATGCACCGGTTACAAGTTTTGGTAGCAAGAAGGATTGGTTACCATGAATTCAGCTAATTACACCCACACACACATTTTCCCTAAAGGGGTAGCTCATATCCAAGGTAAGTTAAGAGAGAACCACCTCAGGTGGTTTGGACATGTCACACGTAGACCTAGTAGTGCCTCCGTTAGAAAAGTGATTTGATGTGTATCGAGGGTAGAGTTAGGGGTAGGGGAAGACCTAAACTTACTTGGGTGAAAATAGTAAGAAAGGATATGATAGCTTGTGACCTTACAGAAAATATTGCACTAAACCGAGCAAAATGGGAAACCAGGATTCATGTAGCCGACCGCAACTAGTTGGGAAAAAGGCTTTGTTGTTGTTGTTGTTGTTGTTGTATTCTTCCTAGTTCTTATTATCTAAAAATCCAACTAACTATGATCTCCACTAATACTAACCCCTAATGGCATTTAATTTTCTGGGGAATCTTTCCAATGGATTTCTCGAAGAATCTAAGATTCCAACATTATACGAACATTTGGAAAATCAACTATAGAATTAAGGATACATGTACTTTATGAATAATCAGCTCAACCAAACCATACATAGTTATGGAGTGGAAGAACATCAAGATCATTGGTCTTTTAAAGAAACTACCAATTTATGTAGTTTGATGCAATTTCTTTTAACCAACCTTCTTTTCTCACTTCTACTACAGAAAAATTCTACCATGTGGAAAGGAATGTGTTGGCAACACATTTCTTTTACCGTCATTTCTCTCTTCAAGTAGAGAACATTTGTACCAAGGGAAAGCAATATGTTTTATTAGCAGACATGTTGGAATTAGAAAATGATTTGGTGAGCAACACTATAAGAGATCTAGAAAGATCTTTTATATTTGATTGAATTTTCTGTTTAAGATAAATTATGTTCATTTTGTTTCTACTTTAGTTTTCCGGTAGGCAAGTTTTTTTTTTATTTTTAATCCTTACTAATTTTGATTTTTTGCAAAACAACTTTTACAGTGTTATTTAAAGGCTAGGTTTGCAATGCAGAATACAGTTTTGTTTTTATGGATGAATGAATTAATTAATACGCTCTCTCTCTCTCTTTCTCTCTCTCTCACTAAGTAGTTAAAATTAGATTAATCCCCAATTAATCGCTAAGCGGAGGCTAAGCGATTAATTTGTTGCGATTTTCAATATTTCAATAGCTAGCGATTTAATCGGGTATAATCGACTGATTAATGGTTAATCAATTGATTTTAAGTGGCCGATTAACCGATTTAATCCTCTTCTTTAATTTTCATGCTCGTTTGCATTATTTGGGCTAAATCTGGCCCAAACTCAAATCTAAACCCCTTCTAGTCCTCACGCAAACCCAACCCCGACTTTTCACCGCTCTCTTCTTCCTGTGCAAACCCAAACCCTATCCGTCGCCACTCTGTTCTTCTTCCTCGTGCAAATCCATACCCAAACCGATTCTCTTCTTCTTCCTCGAGCAAACCCAACCCCGACCTGCCGTCGCTCCCTCTGTGTCATCGCATACTTGACCCAACTCATATCTGCTGCACCTCCTCTTGCTACTCATGTTGTTCCTCCTTTACGATTGTTTTTGTTTGTTAGAACCAACCAGCAAACCCTACCTGACCCACATCCAGAATCTAAACTCAACTCAAACCAAGGACTCCTTTTTTTCTCTATAACTATATGTTCATATTTGATAATCTTATAATAGTTTTAGGTTAGGGTTTAGGATTGCTACATAATGAGGATAGATAATATATATATATATATATATAAACAATGCTCCATTGCATACCACTGAAACCGTTGTTCGGAACAACAGCTTCGTTTATTTTGAACCTAAGCAGTTGTTCCGAACAATGGCTTAGGTTATATTCGGAACAACAGCTTTAGTGGTTTGCATAACCGTTTGCACAGAAGTCATTTGCAATGGAACATTGACTATATATATACACACACACACGATTTTTCTGATTTAATTCCCGATTATTTTTCGATTAACCGATTAATCACTGATCGCTCCTAAACTGATGTTGCTGCTGATTTTGGTGTGGGAGCAAACAGATAAATTTGTGGATTCTTGAAGGAAACCAATAAGCAAACCTGTTGACTTTTACCGGTATTTGACTGGTTTCTTACTGCTGCAGTGAACCTGCAAAAAGTTTGATACACCGGGATGGATCCCGACAACGAACCCTCTGACGCTCTTTTCAGTAATCAAGAAGATTATGAAAGCTTTATGTGGAAAAAGATTGATTACCTTGTTATGATGGGGGTGAGGGATATTTATAGTCGCCTTTAGAGATAGTTTAGAGATAAGAATGTATCCCTATGTCCTGGTGTTTTTGGATAAGATGTAGAGTTTAAATTCGTTTCATGATAAGAGAGTTGGTTAAAACCGCCTCTTAGAGATAATCACAAATTTGAATTACTTTTTAAATATCTGAATTGGTCTGTAACGGGTTGATACCCAATAGGACAGATCCGTTTATGGGATATTGGGCTTTAAACAAAGACCCAGTCCCCAATTCGGACCCGTTTGTAAGTGAAATTACCATTTTACCCCTGAGAGCTTTAACATTCGTGCCCGATTTGAACGGTCCCGATTTAATCCTATTTTTAGCCATATCACGAACTCCCCACTCCCAAAGACTAAGTTTAACAATCTTTGAGGAGTAGTTTTATTGTTCTAATGGCATAAGGGATTTTATCGGAGTTCTTAAGGGAGTTTGAATCTTGCTCGAGGTGTAATGGTGTCAATCTAAATTTATAAAGTGCCCAGAATGATTTTGCGAATTTTTTGGTTTTTTTCTAATTTTTAAATTATTTTCGAATTATTTATCCAATTTTGCAAAGTAACAATATGTTTTCAAAAAGTATTAATTAATCATTCTAATTAATAATTATTTATCCAGGAGTTCAAAAATATTTCCCTGAATTTATAATTATTTTTTAGAATTTTTAATTAATTTTCTTTAATTTTTAATCATTTTTCGCAATTTTTACATAATTAATTTGAATTAATAAATAAATAAAGAATTAATCAGCTAATTATCGTTGTGGCACGATCTGGAGCGTTCATCAGAGCTTTGGCACCGTTTTTCAAGTGATCTGATGGCTGATCAGAACTTTGTCGACGTGGCTTGATCTGAGCGATTCGATCGTGTGCACGCATCGAGAGGTAGGAGTTTCCCCCATATTTTGATCGGATCATCGTCTGTTCGACACGATGCGGCGAGCGTGGCGAGCGTGTGTTGAACTACAGGAGAGTGACACGTGGCTCGAGACCGTTGATTGGTCAATGCCACTTTGCTCGTATTTTGATCGGATCATCGTCTGTTCGACACGATGCGGCGAGCTTGGCGAGCATGTGTCGCACTACAGGACAGTGACACGTGGCTCGAGACCGTTGACTGGTCAATGCCACTTTGCTCATTTTTTGTTCGGAAAAAAACACTGTTCGACTTGAAGAGGCGAACGTGGCGAGCATAGTGACACGTGGCTCGAGACCGTTGGCTGGTCAGGGCCACTTTGCTCGATTTTCGTTCGGAAACAGCTCTGTTCGACTTGAAGAGGCAAGCATCTGTGATGGTTGGCGAACGATCGTGTTGCTTTGGCGAACGGTTGATATGTTTTTTGACAGTTTGACTTCTTGTCGTTTTGCACTCAGACCTCTGTCATTTGTGTTGGAATCGAGTATACATTCAAAACACTCCTCTTGTTGACAACATTGTCTTATGGCCCAACAGTTAAAGTTTTGAGTTCACAAGAGGTTGGGGGTTCAAAATGTAGGAATTGAACCCCCAACCTCTTGTGAAATCAAAACTTTAACCGTTGTGCCATAAGACAATGTTGCCAACAAGAGGAGTGTTTTGAACGTATACTCGATTTCAACAGTTTGGCATTCTGGCCTCTTAGGATTTTGTGCCTCTTGCGCTTCCTAAGGGCCCATTACGTCTTTGGCCGAAGCCCCCCAAGCTTGGCTATAAATCTCTCCCCCCCCCCCCTCCCGTTCTCATTTCTACTCACTTTCTTGTTTTCACCTCACCTGAGAGTTTTTCTTACTACAGTGCTTGAGCAAGGTTCTGGTGATCTTTTCTGTTCTCCAGCAAAGTTTCCGACCGAGGTCGTCACATTAGAAGGTAATTTATTTTTATTTTAAGAGATGTCTAGGGTATCCTCCGGTGAAGAGACCTCCCCCTCGGGTCGGACCGAAGTGTCCCCCTCCAACTCCTTCTAAGATAGACAAAGGGAAAGGTGCAGTGGTTCTGCCGTTGGAGTCAGTTGCGGAGAGTGGTTCTGGGGTCGACAAGTGGAAGGGTGTAGTGATTCTACCTTCGCTGGTGGTGGAGACCATCGTGGAGAGAGATCGGAGGATGAGGGAGTTCGGAAGGCATTCGATTGTCGTATCTCATTTGGGAGGGGTTCGCCAATACAGTGCCGAAGAGCTCAGGCATGTCGAGCATGGCATGGGTCGGTTCTATGAGGAGAACGAGCCCCGAGAGAGCTCCGAGGCGAACGATGTTGTCTCCATACTTACGGAGGCGGACCTGCGCACTATTAGGAGGTGCTACATGATTCCTTCGGAGTTCGACCTCATCCTTCCTGGCCCCGGGGTTAGATCTTGCTTTTCTTTCTCCCTTAATCTATGCGGGTTTCCCTTCAACGCTTTTCACGCGGGACTTCGCCTCCCTCTTCATCCGTTCGTACGAGAAGTGTTGCGATGGTATGGTGTTGGTCCGATCCAAATTATGCCGAACATCTGGAGGCACGTTACGGGGTTCGTGCTTCAGTGCCAGGCTGTGAGGATCGAGCCTCGTCTCAATGTTCTCTGTAGGTTGTATAAGATTCATCAGAAGACACGGACGGAGTACCGGTTCTATCTTACTGCTCGGAAAGGCATCAAGTTGGTCGACAATCCTGACTCAGAGAAGTCTTGGAGGGATAAGTATTTTTTGATTCGGAGTAAGGAGCCGTGGGACATCCCAACAGTTTGGAGGGAAGATGTACCGAAGAGGGATAAGGCTGAGCCGACTCTAAGCCCCGAAGAAGATAGGATGGTCGGAATTCTTTTGGATTGGCCCACGTTGCACTGGAGAGATATCTCAGAAGAGTCTTTGGGGGGGGGGGGGGGGGGGAGGGTCTTAGCCTAATGAACCCTAGTATGAATTTTCTTTATGTTAATCCTTATTCCTTAGTTCGCATGAGTTCTTGAAATTTTCTAACACTTACAGTCTTCCACTTGCAGGAGGTGCAGGCATGGATTTTGACGACATCATGAATAGGCGTTCGGGCCTGAGTGGTAGGCGAGCCGATGAGAGGAAAAGGAAGCGGACAGTCATTCGGTCGTCACCGTCGAAGGCGACTAGGAGCGAGGGCGGTGCTACTCCCGTCGTGGATTTAGATTCCACGCTTGCTGCTTCGATAGTCCCCTCAGCGGGAGGTCTCTCTTTTTCGGCGACGCTTGCTCTTGAAGCTCCTCCTCTTACAGCGGTGGCCGAGACAATCTTGACAGACGAGCTGAAGAGAATCTTCGTCCCCGATTGGCAAGTGCAGAGGCATGATGGCTTCCTCGGGAACTCGGCGAGCTGCATGGACGTTGTTCGTCACTTGGCCACGCCGAAGGACAAGGCCTCGATGGAGCACGGGACTGTAGGTGACTCAGCCTTGGAGATTGCGAAGGCGCAGATGACTGTAAGTTTTTTATGTTCTTGTTTCGGTGTAGGCTTTCTTTTAGGGGCAAATTTCCTTCAGTCATCTGCGCTAACTTCTTTCTCTGCTCTCTCGCAGGCGATCTACCACTTTAGTCACCTGCTGAGGCAAGTGGCAGAGCAGGAGGAGTTAAAGGCCGTGCAAGATCGAGAAAAGGTCGAGCGGTCGAGGGCCAACAAGGAGTCTGAAGCGGCCGCCCTCTTAGCAGAGTCTCAAGCCGCTCAGATAACTCTGCTAGAGGCAGCGCTGGATAAGGCGAAGGAGAGTGCTGCTTTGGAGAGGGAGGAGGCCGCTCGGGAGAGGGCGGCAGAGAGAGAGAAAGCGGCTAGGGAGAAGGATGCCGCCATGCGAGAGGCCGAGGCCGCGGCGGAGAAGGCCATTGGGTACTTGGAGAAGAATTATGCAGAAAGCATATTCCAAGGCTTTGAACGATGTTGTCGAGCATGTTCCTGGCTTCGATCGCTCGGGGTATTATTTGTTCCCTGACGAGGAGGGAAAGGAGGTAGATGGTGAGGGAGGAGAGGAGGTAGACGACAAGGAGGAAGGGAAAGAGGAAAACGTTGTGGCAGACCCCCATACGGCTATGGTGACAGTGTCGGAGGCGACTGAGGGGAGCGACCGCGAGCTAACACCACCCGTGGGTCCGTCCGCCGAGGTGGACACCTGACCTCCCATGTAGTTTCTTTTCTTTCATTTGTTGTAGTAGATTTTCTTTTGGGATTCGGTTGTAGCGATGCCTAATAGCGGACTGACCACCGCTTTTGTATCTCTACTTCAGTAATGAAAAACTCTGTGTTGCAACATGACTTGTGGCTTTTACTCAACCATAGAACTATCTTGTAGCCCTAGTCGAATATAGAACCATCTTTTTAGATTTGTCTCGACTTAAGAGATTTACGCTTCTCTTTTGTTGACTTTCCCAGGATAGCAAGGTGTCACGTCTTCGTTCTGAGCTAGGCATCGTCAAGTTGGGGCTAGCTCGGTCTCGAGAGATGCTTTATAAAGCAGACCAGGAGGCAGGTCATTTAAGGGTGATCCTGGCTTGTCGAGACATTGAGATGAGGCGCCTTGAGGAGAGGATTCGCGGAGTGTCACCCGAAGGCGAGGAGTACTGCCCCTCGATGGCCGTCAGCCAAGGCTTGAGACTCAAGTTCCTTCGTCACTCCTTATTCGATGCGAGATCCGAGAGAGACGAATTAAAGAACGTAGTGCTCGATAAGAGTTTAGAGTCGGCACACCTTCGATTGAAAAGTTTAAAGTCGGCACACCTTCGGTCTCTGAGGTCTCGCGGGGGGGTAGTTCGGGACGATTGCCTCGCTTGAAGATCAGAGTGATGGATGACTCACTGAAAGAGCGGGTCGTCGAGCTAGAGGCGGAGAACCTTCGTCTGCGACAGCTTTCTGAGGGGAGCAACGTTAGAAGCACTTCCTACCCTGGGGGTGAGTATGCTCAAGGAAGGTCGTTCCACAAGTTAGCACTTCGTTCGCCTCCTGTTTTGCGGAACCCAGGTGATGCGCAAAGTGGAGTGGCCAGCTCATCGAGTGGGACATCTGTCGAGGCAACCGTTAGACTCTTGGGTGCCGACGACGCGACTCGGCTCGCTGGCTTGGAGACTTCGGTGGAAACGGGGCGAGAGCGACACAGTGCTCGCCGTCCTCGCGTGTCGCTTAATAGGAGCATCCCACTCCCTAGAAGGAGCTAGGGCGGAATTTTGTAATCTTGTAGTCTTTGTTTTGTATGAGTTTTTGGTCTAGAATTAGACTTGTATCTCAAATCTTGATAAAATAATATATCGCATCTTTCGAGCTTCTTTTGAGAATTTGCGTTTTGCTAATGTTCGCTAAAGAGTTTCAACAGTTGTAGGAGCAATTCCAAATGGTGAGCCACTGTGCACTCGCTCGTTCGCGAGTAGCTAAAGCGGTATCGAACCAAGTGTTGGACTCCAAACTTGTCGTTAACAGAGTTTCAACAGTTGTAAGAGCAATTCCGAATGGTGAACTACTTTGTACTCGCTCGTTCGCAGTAGCTAAAGCGGCATCGAGCCAAGTGTTGGACTCCGAACTTGTCGTTAACAGAGTTTCAACAGTTGTGGGAGCAATTCCGAATGGTGAGCTACTTTGTACTTGCTCGTTCGCGAGTAGCTAAAACGGCATCGAACCAAGTGCTGGACTCTGAACTTGTCGTTAATAGTTTCAACAGTTGTGAGAGCAATTCTGAATGGTGAGCGAACTTGTCGTTCATAGAGTTTCAACAGTTGTGAGAGCAATTCTGGATGGTGAGCTACTTTGTACTCACTCGTTCGCGAGTAGCTAAAGCTGCATCGAACCAAGTGTTGGACTCCGAACTTGTCGTTAACAGAGTTTCAATAGTTGTTGGAGCAATTCCGAATGGCGAGCTACTTTGTACTCGCTCGTTCGCAAGTAGCTAAAGCGGCATCGAACCAAGTGTTAGACTCCAAACTTATCGTTAAAAGAGTTTCAACAGTTGTGGGAGCAATTCCGAATGGTGAACTACTTTGTACTCGCTTGTTCGCAAGTAGCTAAAGTGGTATCGAACCAAGTGCTAGACTCTGAACTTATTGTTTAGGAGAGATTTTTGTACGCTTCAAGGCGAGATAACCAAAACATTTAGACAAGAAAATTTCCAGCAAGTAAAATTGCTTTTTATTAAGGATGACTAAGTGGCTGCTTCTGAGTTGCAAGCCATTATTACAATTCAAAAAATTAACTGAATAGGAAAAAAACTTTAGAAATGCTTCAAGAGAGCTCTAGGAGTTGAAGTTGCTTGGACCGGTGTTCAAACACCCTCTTGGTACTTCAACAAGTGTTTCGCATTCCATGTCCTCAGCACTTTCTTGCCCCCCGGGTCTTCAAGTTGATACGCGCCAGGCCAGACAACTTTGGAGACCCTATATGGTCTTTTCCAATTGGGTGCCCAGCTTGCCTTTCTTGCTTGGAAAAGAAATTGATAGTTTTCTTAGCACCAGATCTCCTTCTTTGAGATTAGTAGGGCAGACTCTCTTGTTGTAAGACTGCTCAATCCTACGTTGATAGATTTCTTGTCGGATGGAGGATCTCTCGTGGATCTCATCGATTAGGTCTAAGTTACCGCGAAGCTCGTTCGCGTTCTGCTCTTCGTTGTAGGCGATCAAGCGAGGGGAAGGTAGACCTCTAGTTGGATGACGGCTTCAGAGTCGTAAGTGAGGTTGAAGGGAGATTCTTCTGTGGGGGTCCTATTAGTAGTGTGATAGCTCCAGAGCACATTGGGGAGCTATTCGACCCATAAACCCTTAGCAGACTTGTCCAGTCTCTTTTTCAAGCCGGAGAGAATTTGCCTATTGGCGTTCTCTGCTTGACCGTTGGACTGTGGGTGAGAGATCGAGAAGAATCGTTGCTGGATACCAAGGTCTGTACAAAAATTGCGAAAGACTGCTCCCGTAAATTGAGTCCTATTGTCCGTTATCAAGATTCGAGGTACTCCGAATTGGCAGACAACGTTCTTCCAAAAGAAATGTTGGACTCTGTTCTCTGTGATTGTCGCTAGAGGCTCGGCTTCGATCCATTTAGAGAAGTAGTCGATTGCAACGACAAGGAACTTCAGCTGCCCCGGCGCTAGAGGAAAAGGCCCCAGCAAGTCCATTCCCCACATTGCAAAAGGGATTGGACTGGATAAGGTGGAGAGCTGGGCTTGTGATAAGCGATGAATTGTTGAGAACTTTTGGCATGGGGCGCATTGGCGAACGTGCTGTTCGGCGTTGCTGAGGAGTGTGGGCCAGAAGTATCCATAATTCAGGATTTTGCGGGCAAGGGACCTTGCTCCCAAATGAGCGCCACACATCCCTTCATGGACCTCCTTTAGAGCATATTGGGCTTCCTCGAGGAGAGGCATCTCAAGTAGGGTCTGCCATTTACTCGAGTGTAAGATCGTTTGTACATGACCCCCTCGATGAGCGTGTACCGC
The DNA here is from genome assembly GCA_017893485.1 of Hemerocallis citrina. Classification (NCBI taxonomy): domain Eukaryota; kingdom Viridiplantae; phylum Streptophyta; class Magnoliopsida; order Asparagales; family Asphodelaceae; genus Hemerocallis; species Hemerocallis citrina. The sequence continues at coordinate 177,377,744 of CM030361.1, forward strand.
TCGGCTCTAGTTCGGATCTTTCGAGCCTCTTTAGGTCTGGAGGGAGGATCCCATCTTTGAGGAACTCGAGCAAAGGCCTCATCCAATTCTCCCCGAGTACGAGGGGTAGCGTCTCCATCGGTTCAGGATCTTCTTCTTCGATGCTAGGTCTCAAGAGAACTTCTATTAAGACAGTTTGCTCGAGCCCCTGGAGGAAAGAAGAGGCCAGCTTTGAGAGGGCATCCTCTTGCGCATTCTCCTCTCGAGGGATTCGCTGGACTTGTGCATCTTCGAAAGATGCCAACAGCTCTTTGACCTTGGCCAAGTATTTGGCCATGCGATCATCTCGCGCTTCGTATTTTCCTGATACCTGATTCACTACCAGCTGCGAGTCACTAAATATCTTGACACGCTTGGCCCCGGCCATGCGAGCCATACACAGGCCGGCTATAAGAGCTTCATATTCTGCTGCGTTGTTGGATGCCCGAAAGTTGATACGAAGTGAGTATTGGAGACCGAAATCATCGAGGCCAGTCAGGATGATCCCAGCTCCGCTCCCAACAACACACGAGGACCCATCAACATACATGGTCCAGAATGGGGGTTCCTCTATCGCTTTGCTGGCATCGGGGATTGTGCTCACTACTATGAACTCTACTAGGGCTTGGGCCTTGACAGCGGTTCGGGGCTGATAGTTGATATCATGTTGGCTCAGCTCTATGGACCACTTCATAAGGCGCCCCGAGGTCTCAGGCTTGTAGAGAACGTATTTGAGCGACTAGTCGGTAAGAAGGACCACCGAGTGAGATTGGAAGTAGAGGTGGAGTTTTCGGGCTGCCATGACTATACGCATAGGCCATCTTTTCTAGCTTTGGTAATGGAGTTCGGCGTCCCTGAGGACCTTACTCACATAGTAGATTGGCTTTTGCATCTTATCTTCTTCTCTTACCAGAACAGTGCTAAGTGTCTACTCCGAAGTGGCAAGGTATATGTAGAGGACTTCCTCGGGCTTTGGTTTGCTCAAGAGTGGGGGGTTGACTAGATAGGCCTTGAGTTGATCAAAGGACTCCTGCTGCTGTTGCCCCCACTCAAAACCTTTAGCCCCTCTGAGGGCCTTGAAGAACGGGAGACATTTTTCTCCAGACTTGGAGAGAAAACGCCCTATGGCCGCGAGGCGTCCAGTGAGTCTATGTACGTTTTTGACACTTGAAGGAGGAGCCATATTCAGAATGGCTTGAATCTTTTCCGAGTTGGCCTCTATACCTCTTTGGCTGACCATGAACCCAAGGAATTTGCCGGATGAAATGCCGAAGGCACACTTGCTCGGGTTCAGTCTCATGTTGTGTCTCCTCAACACATCAAAGTCCTCTTGAAGATCGGAAACATGATCCGATTTGCTGACGCTCTTTACCAGCATGTCGTCTACATAAACTTCCATGTTCGGACCGATCTGTTCTTTGAAGACCTTGTTTACAAGGCGCTGATAGATGGCACCGGCGTTCTTGAGCCCGAAAGGCATGACCCAGTAGCAATATAGACCCTGGTCAGTTACGAAAGAGGTCTTCGAAATATCTGGAGGGAACAACCTGATCTGGTTGTACCCGAAAAATGCATCCATGAAACTTAAGAGTTTGTGACCTGAGGTTGTATCAATCAGGGCATCAATGCTCGGGAGCGGGAAATGGATCTTTGGGGCAGGCTTTGTTTAGATCCGTGAATTCAATGCAGATCCTCCAGCTCCCAATGGCTTTTCTGACCATCACGACATTGGACAGCCATTCGGGATAGTTGACCTCCTGTATGAACCGGGCATTCAAGAGTTTCTCCACCTTTTCTTTAATTTTCTGCTGGCATTCGGGAGCGAATTTGCGTCGCTTTTGCTTAACAGGTTTGGCCCCAGAAGCAACACTAAGGTGGTGCATGAGAAGCTCCTTGGAGATTCCAGGCATATCGGTCGCAGTCCAGCGAATAGATCGCAATTTTTCCTTATACACTGGATAATGTCAGTTCTAACGGGAGGGAAAAGGACTTTGCTATTCTGGAATGTCTTGGTCGGATCTCTTTCTGAGAAGGCCACCTCTTCTAGCTCGTCGACCGGCTTTTGGCTACTCCCTTGGGGGAGTTCAAGAGCTTCAAGGGAGAGAACAGCCCTCCTACCAAAGTCATGTAGCATTTGCGAGCCGCCTCCTGGCTCCCTCTAACTTCTCCCACCACTGCTGTGGTGGGGAACTTCATCTTCAGGTGGTAGACTGATGGTACAACTTGGAGAGCAGCTAGGCCTGGTCGGCCCAGGATGACATTGTAAGCAGCCTTTACATCTACCACCATGAAATCCATCGGCTCGGTTCGGGTGATTGGAGTTTTGTCAGCGGTTACGTCGAGAGTTATGACACCCTCGATCGTCACTGGCACCCCGGTGAACCCGTGGAGAGTGTAGCCGGCGGGCTTGACTCGATCCCTGAACAACTTATGACCTTGGAAGTCTGGAACGCTTCTAGAAAAAGGATGTTGACTGAACTGTCGTTGTCAACCAGGACCCAGCATACATCGAAGTTGGCCGTGTGAAGATTGATCACTAGAGCATCACAATGGAGCGTTCGGATACCCTCCAAATCTTTATCTGAAAAAGTAATAGGGACCCCAAGTCCTTTGGGAGGAGGATGGTTCTGCACGGAGTTCACCTCTCGGATGAAGGCTTTTCGGGAGGAGTTCGAATCTCCCCCCATTGGGCCTCCATGTATGAGATGTAGGATAGCTTTAGCTTCAGAATCCGGGGTCTCGGCATGCCGCTCGGTTCGCTTATTAGCCCCCTAGGGGGCGGACGAGGATCTGCCCTGTCCTTTCTCAGGAACCTGGAAGTTGCCCTCTCTGAATAAGGGCCTCGATCTCGTCTTTTAGGGCCCGACAGTCATCCGTGTCGTGGCTTTGGTCCTTATGGAAGCGGCACCATTTGTCCTTGTTTCTCTTTTTGCCCGATGTGTTAATCTTCGAAGGTGGTGGGAGGAGACCTTCTTCCCGATCTCCATCAGGATGTCTGAAACACTCGTGTTGAGTGGAGTGAACTTCTCGAACCGGGGAGGAAGGCGACGCTGGCCTCCATTATTTTTCTGGAGCCTCTTAGCTCCCTCTTCTTTAGCGCCCTTCCGTTTGTTTCCGGAGGACGATCCCTCAAGAGTGGGGCGGATGAGAGCCTCTTCTGCTCAGATGTACTTCTCACTCCTAAGCAGGAGTTCTGAGAAATTCCGAGAAGGCTTCTTGGCAAGGGATGCCCTGAGGTTGTCGATAGTGACGCTGGATTGGAAAGCAGCAGAGGCCACCGACTGGTCTAGGAAAGCGATGGACCGGGCCTTGGAGGTGAAACGCTTAACGTATTCCCTTAGTCGCTTGCCATTCCTTTGATGAAGTAATAGTAAAGAGGTGTTTGTCTTTTCAGCGCGGCGGCTACTCACGAAATGAGTAAGGAAGAGCCCTTCGAACTGGTCGAAGAAGAAGATAGAGGCCGGGGCGAGTCGTGAGTACCATTCTCTTGCTGGCCCCTTCAGCGGGGGCAGAGAAGGTTATGCAAAAGAGTGCATCCGAAGCCTGGTGGATCATCATGAGAGTTTTAAAACTCTCGATGTGGTCAGCGGAGTCCGACTCCCCGTTGTAGGACTCAAAATGTGGGGGTTTGAAGTTCTCTTTCCATGATGGTTCGAAAGAACGGAAGCCTGCTTAGGCGGAAATTCCTCGCCCGTTGTTCCTCTTCTCTGTTAAGTCGACCAAGGCACCTCTCCATCTCGTGGAGACGGCGATAGACCGAGTCTTCCCTTCAGTCATATCTTACTAAGCCCCGGGACTCATCCTCATGCGAAGAGGACTGAGAGTGTGATGATGATAGCTTGGGGCAGGTTGAGGACTGGGAGTGTGACGGCGATAGCTTGGGGCAGGTTAAGGACTGGGCGCCCGCTGATCGTGGTTAGGAGCAACATTGAGGGCCCTCAGAACTGCTTCTTGGAACTGTTGGAACTCCGCCCTTGTGACCGGTGCCTTCCCGATCTCAGTGGTCCTTTGGAGCGGACCGACCGGTCGGGGTGCAGCTCCTCCTCTGACGGGGCGAGGGTCTCCCCCTGCCTCCTAGGAGAGTTAGATCTTCTGCGGTCTAGTCTACGGGAAAATCGGGCTCTAGGGAACCAAATTGCTAGGACCCCTTTGATGTTCACGGCGGGGAAGCCCGTCATGGATCTGCCTCTCATCCAAGTGGGTCCGAAGATCTATCTCATGCTGCCGGTTGATAATAACGTGTCGAAGATCCTTTGGTGTTGGAGGACTGTGAGAGGCCATAGAGTCGGATGAGGGGTTATGTATCGAGACATGGTCATGATGAGGAGGTTGCCCTTGGCGACTTCAACGGGAGGGTCCCGCAGCAGCCCCTTGAGGAGCCTGTTGGGTCTGAGGTTGCAGAGGAAGGGGTTGTCCAGGCTGCGGTTGCTGGACGGGTTGAGGGAGAGGTTGTCCAGGCTGCGGTTGCTGGACTTGCTGTACTGGTTGAGGGAGGACCTCCTGAGGTGGAGGAAGAGAAGGAGCGGGAGTGGCTCTACGATTGGAGACCGTCACCTTCCCCATCTTTGGAGGCATAGCTTGAAACTACTTTTGCTGATGAAATAGGGTTGGATTGCTTTTGGTTTCCTACAGACGGCGTCAATCTGTTGCTGCTGATTTTGGTGTGGGAACAAACAGATAAATTTGTGGATTCTTGAAGGAAACAAATAAGCAAACCTGTTAACTTTCACCAGTATTTTGACTGGTTTCTTGCCGCTGCCGTGAACCTGCAAAAAGTTCGATACACCGGAATGGATCCCGACGACGAACCTTCCGACGCTCTTTTCAGTAATCAGGAAGATTATGAAAGAGCTTTATGTGGAAAAAGAATAATTACCTTGTTATGGTGGGGGGGAGGGGTATTTATAGTCGCTTTAGAGACAGTTTAGTGATAAGGATTTATCCCTATGTCCCGGTATTTTTGGATAAGATGTAGAATTTAAATTCTTTTCATAATAAGAGAGTTGGTTAAAACCGCCTCTTAGAGATAATCACGAATTTGAATTACTCTTTAAATATCTGAATTGGTTTGTAACATGTTGGTACCCATACCCAATAGGACAGATCCATTTATGGATTATTGGGCTTTAAAGAAAGAACCAGTCCCCAATTCGAACCCGTTTGTAAGTGAAATTATCGTTTCGCCCCTGAGAGCTTTAAGATTCGTGCCTGATTTGAACAGTCCCGATTTAATCCTATTTTTAGCCATATCAACAGATGAGTTCCAAAAACCGATTCTAACTGCCTAGCTCTCTCATCATGTGTTTTTGTCTTTTTTTAACTTTTTCTTTCTATTTCTTCTTCTCTCCTTCCCCATCATACATAGAAAGGCTCTACCGTAAAAATATATAGTAAGTGGAATGCCTCTTCCTACTCCTACCCTCTCTCTTTCTCTCTCCACCTTTTGCTAGAGTAAATGTGCAAAGTGAAGACAGACATATACGGAATATGAGATAGAAAAGAATATCTGGTTTTGAACAATATGTGATCCATAGGACAACGATATATCAAGGATTCTCTATATGAGAGACCGAATAAAGTATAAACAATGTCATTATGAAAAAGTGTTAGCATGATCAATAAAATATACGAAACATTAACTCAAATAAAAAATAATAATAATAATAATAATAATAAACTTTTGGCTTTGGGAATTAGGATACAACACCGGAAATTACAATGACATTTAGGATATGAATAAGAAACTACAACATTACCATAAATCATAACCTTATTTCTTTCAATGCTTAAAAAATAATTAATGAATCACTACTTTTGATTATGTATGGTTAACAGATTATATAGACTTATTTTGACTCATTATCAGTTTAATTGGTACTTCATGCAAAAAAATCCCTACTGCACAAAGCAACAAAGTAGGATTTCCAAAGTTACATTTAAAAGGAAACCTGTTAATCCTAGATTTTCCAAAGAGATGGCCACTTATCAGTGGGTAGCAGAATTTCAATCTTAACATTCTTTCCACTGAATGCTAGAAATCTGACAATGTAATTAAAATATTGTTTTACATCATGCAATTGTATCCTTGGTAAACATTTTTTCATAGGAAATAGAAGTGTTGGTCTGAATTATATCGCGCTTGGTTTTCTAACAAAGGTGTCACTCATTTATGGTATTTTAAGAAGTATAAATAGACATTAATTTTATAAAGGAAACTTTATTTCAATAAACAAAATACCTGAAACATATTATTAGGCACCTCAATCAAATATAATTCAACAAAGTATGGAAACATAACAAGAGTGATTCTGAGTGACTACATGAAGATAACAAAACTGTCAGAACATCAAACTGAGACCCTATCAGCTCGAGCAAAAAAAAAGAGTATAGCTAATTAGCGCTACCAATGGTGAAGGATATGCCAAAAACTACTATACTGAAGGCGGTAGAGTATCCAATATAATTTAGATAGACAGCATACAACAGTGGATAAAGATATAAGTGAGTGACTCATCATTAAGAGTCAAACCACTAGAAGAAACCAGACCAAAGAGATGAAAGTGACCTACAATTCACTATACCAATTTACGTTGTGATGCATATCAAGAATAGAATGAATTTGCGGAAATATTCCTCGTAGCCCACAAATATCACCAAGTCCTCGCAGCCCACAAAAATCACTAAGTGGACTACAATTATGACAGCATAAAGATTATGCATCCAGCTACTCAGTCAAATTTCCTAAAGATCTGCAACCATAACTCTTCCATATCCCTAAATAAAGGTTCCGATTATTATAAAATTAAGATAAACATATCAGTATTACTGGTATGGAACTTAATTTTCATATATATGTATCTGTCGAAGCCACAATATGAACCCTAAATTCTCAAATTTTAAAAAGCAGTAGCAAGGTGGAAGCAGAAGCCTTCGATCCCAACTCTTCACAAGAATGAAGTTGCGAAACAATAACAATTTGTTGATGTACGGATTCAGACAGCAAGTACATGGTATAATTGTATTATAGTATAATTGTATTATATATGTACTTAAGAAAAGATACCCCTGTCACCCATATCAATGAATAAGCAATGCAGCAGTGTTATTTAACTATATTAAAATCTACCTAAAGATAAACTCCAGAAAAAACATTAGCACACGCATCAAGAAATATCACCTGTGTTCTTCCTCTGTCCAAGCTATCCCCTTTCTCCGTTCTTGCTCCGCCCTCGACAATTTCCCTCCTCGACTGGAATCGCCGTGTCCAGCCTTTTTACTACCACTGCTACTTTCCTCTCCTACCCTCTCCAAAGAGGAGGCATAACTCGGCAACGGCACTCGGCCCGACTCAATGTCATTAATGTCCTCTACTAAGATATCATAGTGCTGCTTCACTTCCTCCAAACTTTTCCCCTCTACTTCTTCCGCAATCTTCCTCCACCTATCACTTGAATCCTCAATGTGAACAACCAAAGCATTCTCAAATGCCTTTTCCTGATCCCAGCTCCATGAGGAGCTGCTACTTGCCTCCTCAACTGCCATCTTGAATGCCCACTTCTTGCAACCCTCCAATGAAACTAATTATATGGGTTTTTTTCAAAAGAAACCCTCTTTTCTTGATGGGTTGCTCTAAAAACTCAATAATTGTTGGAGAATGGAGAAATCTTGGGTTTCGCGTACCGAGTTCAACTCTGCTCCAAAGATATTGATTCCTGGATGGGAATTTCAAGAAATTGATTGTTGAAATAAACAAAGGAAATGAGGAAGCAGAATTGGCAGGGGAGAGGTGTGGAAGAAAGGGTAGCGACAGACAGCACACAAGAAGCCAACAAGTGGGGAAAATGAAATTGCACCAAATTCCTTCTATAAATAAAAATTTAAAAAAAAAACAATGATAAAATGAAACAGATTACTGCCCGTTTTTTTTTTTTTTTTTTTTTGCCGTAATAGGTCACTTTTTGAAAATATTTGCGATTATGGGTAAGTTTCGAAACTATTAGCATTTGTGAGCTATTTTGTGCCACGTTAGCAACGGCCGCTATTCTCATTAGCGACATCTTCATTTTAAAAGACTAAGAAAAATAGCGGCCTATGTTTTAATATTTGAAATTTTTTATTTATTGTTGCTATTTCCACTAACAACCTTAGTATATATAAAAATGTAGTGAGATACTTTAGCGATTTCTAGAGAGTTTTCGCTCTCTTGAAAAGAAAAAAAATTAAACTGAGGTCGTTATTCCCAATAGGCGACCTTAGAATACTTTGGTCATTATTTGCAATAGCGACCTCAGTAAAAACTCAAATCTCCTTATTCTTCATAAAATTTACAAAATTATCACACAACTAAGGCCTCTATTTGGAATAGCGACCTTAGTACAATAAAGATCTCTATTCCGAATAGCGACCTCGGTTTCAAATATAAATTGATTGTTATTTTTTTAGAGAGCAAAAGCTCTCTAAATTTTGCTCAGTGTTAGAATATAATTCATTAAAGGTCGTCAATCCCATTAGCGACTTTATACCTGATTTGGTCGCTAATAGGAATAGCAATAGCAAACAAAAAATTTCAAATATTTTAAAACATATGCCACTATTTTCATTAGCAACTTTTAAAATGAAGAGATCGTTAATGAGAATAGTGGTCGCTGCTAACATGGCACAAAATAGTCCACGAGCGCTAATAATTTTGAACTAACCCATAATCATAAATATTTTTAATAAGTGGCCTATTACGGCTAAAAAAATCTACTGCCGACCTAAGATTTTTCTATTGTAAAGAGTAAACAAAAGAGGAATTGGGTACCTCAAAGAAGAGTCCAAAATGGAAAGGGAACCAGGGGGATTCATTTTGAGAGAGAGAGACAAAATAGAGTAACAGAAGATGAGAAATGGGTTATGGTTTGGAATTCAAAGAACCCAAAAAAAAACTGAGAATGATTGTAGGAATTTACTGCGGTGAACTTTGGCAAGATTTTATAACAGGCATTTAACCGAATGCTTAATCGACAAAGTTGTAAAAATAACTCAAAACTTAGGTTGCATTTAATTCGTTGTTTTGAAAACACATTTTAAACTTGGGTTTTCAGAAGAAAAAAATTAGATCAGTTTTTTGAGATTTTAAAAAATAAGAATTTGTTTGAATAACTGTTTTCAGAAAATAGTTTTTTGAAATTAAAAGTATAAAATGTGTTTGGTTAACAATTTTTTGTTGAATTTTTTTTTTTACTTTTTGAGGAATACATCGTAATAAATAACATAAACAAATGTATACATGTATAATTTTTACATTTCTGTCTAGCCATAACATTTCTGTATAAAGAAAACTGAACAATTCATTTTGCATTCTCCCGTATTCAATTCAATAAGAAAGAATCATCCAATGTTACGGTCAGTATCCAATGTTACAGTAAGTAATCAATTCAGTAAGAAAGAATCAGTTCTTCACTTAATCTACTAGCTCAGATCTTAATCTTAAACATTTGCTGACAACAAAAGTAAAACATTTTGCTTAATCTAATAGCTCAGTTCTATTACTGCACTTAATGTCTAATGCATGAACCTTCGATCAAAAATCCACACAAATTCCACTAGAATCACTCCTTGTTATTACAAAGACAAAAGAAAAACTCCATTTACAATATCACAGCCAAAAGTCCATCCTTCTAAAAACACATGAATTTTAACAACAGAATTTTACAACATAATTTAAACAAATCCAAATACTAATGTCTCTTTAACAAAATCCAAATACTAATGTCCCTTTAACAAATCCAAATACTAATTTTAACAACAGAATTTAAACAAAACACCTCCTTCACTCAAATTTCAACTCATTCCACATCCAAAATCTCAACTTTCCAAAACCTACAGTGATTGTAACCTAAATCCAACAAACCCTAGCTTATTGTGCACGTAATTCAAAGCGCTAACTCGTGGTTACCATGGATCTCAAGAAGACGTCGATGAAATCGAGATTGTTGGATGCAGGTGGCGGCGATGGAGGGGCGGCCTAGGGTTTGGGGGAGGAGAACGAAGATGGAGGAGGGGAAGAGGTCGGATTTGGGAGGGTTTGGGTTCAAGATTGGGATTTTTTTGGGGAGAAAAAGAAGAAAGGAGGAGCGAGCGTTAGAAAATAGAAAAGGGGAAAAACTGGTTTTTCCCCTTTTGTAAAAACACATTTTAAATTGAGACATTTCGGAAAAAATTTCAGAACCCCTTTTGCAAACACACCTATCCAAACATGTTTTTTACAGTTTTATTTTTCAAAAACTGAAAACAGGTTTTAAAGACCCTATCGAAACAAACCCTTAGGCATTTTGATTCAATCCTTAGTTAGCTGGAACACGTTTTGAAATCCAAATTCCAAATCCAACGACGAGAAGCTCAATCATCGCAATTGTCTTTTGTCTTGTCTTCTACCCAGTTGACACTAAAAACCCACCACCAACGCAACAACATGGTGAAGGATACCCATGAAGCATGCTTTCAGTCAGGGCCGGCCCAAGGGTAAAGCAACCAAAGCTAGGGCTTTAGGACTAAAAAAAAAGTTATCTAAAGAATAAAGGTCTCGTCACATACCAAAAAGCCCGAAACAGGCCTCCTCACATACCAAAAAACCCGAAATTGATTACAATAATATAATAAATGATTTTGCATCTAAAAAAGCCCGAAAGATAACATTTAAATAGAAATATATTAATTTTAACAAAATATTATTATAAGCTTTTAAAAGACCTCATTTCGGAGGTCGCTTTAGGCCTCAATAAGTGTTGGGTCGGCCCTGCTTTCAGTGGTTTCTCTTTTCAATTTTCACTCACTCCCTATCATCTTATACCAAACATTGTATTAGAGAAGGAGAGTTTTCCCGAAATAGGCCACTTTTTGAAACTAATTTTCAAAATACTGCTTTTGAAACTAATTTTCAAAATAGACCAACGCATTACCCAATTACAGCCTCTTTGATTTCGAGGCCACAGTTCACAACTGCGGCCTAAGTATAATTTCATACATATTTTGACTAATAGGCTCGAAGACTTGAAAAAAAAATCCCATGTGAAGAATGGGAGGCCACAGTTGGGTACTGCGGCCTCGATACTACAAAGCCTGCAGTTCACAACTGCGGCCTAAGTTATATGGTTGAATGGGTATTAGAAAGTTTTAAGAACTGGACCTCATTGACCATATAACTGAGGTCGCAGTTGTGAACCATGGTCTATGTATTATCGAGGTTCAGTTCCCAACAGCGACCTCCTACTTTTCACGTATGTATGATATATACTTGGGCCGCAGTTGTAAACTGCGACCTCGAATTCAAAGAGGCCGCAGTTCGGTATTGCAGCCTATGTAGTTTCGAGGCCGCAGTACCCAACTGCGGCCTCCTATTTCTCACATTTTATACTTGGGCAATTTTTTTCAAGTCTCCGAGTCTATTAGCCAAATATGTGTGATATTATACTTAAGCTGCAGTTGTGTACTGTGGATTCAAAATCAAAGAAGTAGCAATTCGGTATTGTGTTGGTCTATTTTGAAAATTAATTTTAAAAGTGACCTATTTTGAGAATTAGTTTCAAAGAGTTGTCTATTTCGGAAAAAAGTCATTAGAGAAGACACTGGCCAATTTAGTAACACCTAAAAGGGGAAGTAATGATAATTACCTTTTCATTTCCTTTAACAAAACCTGCTCAGCAGGGGATTTTTGTGATGGATCCCCGTTGAATCTTTCTTTTGGATTTTTGTGGGATTTTTTCTCTATAAATACTTACTTACACCTTTCATTTTTCTTCACTAATTCACAATTATATATCTCTCTCCCTCTCTATTATTACTATCGAGTATCAACTCTTTTTAGTCTCTACTAGAACTACTACTCTGAATCTAGTGAAAGAATAAACAACGAAGAAGTGAAGAATAGCTCAACATCTACTCAACTCTCTCTACTATTCTCAATCTAGTAAAGGAAGAACAAAGTTAATAAAGTGAAGAAGCTTAATCTCAAGTTCTCAAGTCTACTCAACTCTCTTTAATACTCTCAACTCTTGATTCGTGAAGTATAGGATCAAAAAAATTTAATTGTTATCTGTTAATTTGTAGATTGATAATATTTTCTATTGATTCATTTGTTTTTATTTTTTTTCACATACTCTCTCAACTCTTTCAGATTTTTTTTGTCATTTTTTGAAAGTATTTGAAAAAAGAGGACAGTTGCTAAACTATTTGCGCTCGTGGACTCAACAACTAAACTCGTCGTTCCCAACGACGAGTTTAGTTGTTTCACACTCGCTATGGGGACACGGCAAGTCTAGTTCTAATTTTATTAGACACTCGTTGTTCTTAACAGAGAGTTTAGTTTAAAAAATTTCAAAATAACTCGCCATTCCCAACAGCGAGGATCTTTGTACTAGACTCGCTGTTGGGAACGATAACTGTAAATTTTTTCACATTTCCCAGAGAGTGAAAACTCTTTGTAGGACTTGGTGAAATTTCCAAAAGAATAACTCGTCGTTTTCAACAGCGAGGGGAAAAGAGCTACACTCGCTGTTGGGAACAGTGAGTTTACTGGGCCACCACTTTATTTACCTGAATTCATTAACTTCTACTATCATTTCACCAAGTCTATCTCTGACCCTTATTCATCTCCTTCCACATTGAACCAAAACCCTAGCTCTCATCTTCGTCTTCTACCTCAATCGTTTGTTGACAAGTTCACTTGGTGGAATATCTAACATTCCCCAACAAATCTATGGCCACTATGTTCATTTTTTTTATCACAAATGACAACATAAAGGTTTGTTTTTACTTGACTCATACAATGCATTTGGATATGGTTAGGGTTAGGATTAGGATTATGCTTTAAGATGATTGTAGGGTTGGGGTTAAGGTTAGGGTTAAGAATTAAAGAGGGGCTGTGTTTGGTTTGAAGTTAAGATTGGGTTTATGTTATGCACATAAAGTGTTTGATGAATTGCGTAAGTGATTGAATTGTTCGTTATGCACATTCGGTGTTCGATATAATGCATTAGTGCTAACATTTGAATGTAGGTAACCCCACCTTTATTAGTGGTGACTTGTTTGTGATCAATTGCATCATATGTAGTTGTCGTACTTAAGAATTGTTAAAAGGCAAGCCGAGAAATGCAATGTGGTTAATTAAATGTTTCATTTTTTCAGGCTCATAATGATATGACCTAGCGGTTATGGACGTCATCTTCCTACTGCATCCGAGCGGGGGAAAAGCTCCTGAATGGAAAAAGATGTTTTTTATAATTCTGAACTCCGTGATATATATATATATATATATATAACTTCTTTCATTGCAAGATGTTTTTGACACCCTTAGAGCATCTGTAGTCGTTTGCTATTTATGGATAATATGCATATTTGAGTTAAAAAGTCGCTGCAGTCGTTTGCTATTTATCCATATTATCGATAAATCGCTACAGTAGATTGCTATATTTGAGAATCCGCATAGAGCGTATGCATATTTGGGTAACGGCACATGATGTGCCGTCCCAAAAAAAAAAATTATTATTTTTTTCGTCGGACGGCACATAATGTGCCGTCCCATTCGTAAATTATATATTTTATTCAATTTTAAATCCCAAACCGCATTAAAATAATCCAAACCCCCCCCCCCCCCGACGACACATTATGTGCCGTCTCATGCCTTCCCCAATTGTCGGACGGCACATTATGTACCGTCCCATTGTTTTTTAAAAAAAAAAAAAAATTAGTATTAATAGAGTGTCAGAGTGTCTATATTATGTATTAATCTGCCAGAGTGTCAGAGTGTCTATATTAGTGTCTATATTAGTATTAATTAGTGTCTATATTATGTATATTAGTGTCTATATTAGTGTCAGAGTGTCAGAGTGTCTATATTAGTGTCTATATTATGTATTAATCTGTCAGAGTGTCTATATTAGTATTAATTAGTATTAATAGTATTAATTTTGGATGAGTGTCGGACGGCACATTATGTGCCGTCCAGGATTTACGGGGGCAATTTTTTTTTGTTTTTTCTGGTCAGACGGCACATCATGTGCCGTCTCGCCTATAAAAAAAATATATATATATATTTCAGCGTTCGGACGGCACATTATGTGCCGTCCCACCTGATTTTTAATTTTTTTTGTATTTTTTTATCTTCAGACGGCACATCATGTGCCGTCGCGTATTTTAATATGAATAGAAAGCTAAAATATAGCTCTTAACGACTGCAGCAAAACTACGATATCTATATCTATTTATCCATATATCCATATTTTACCATTCAACGACTACAGATGCTCTTATTGATGTCCCCCAAACACTACATACACATGCAGATGCACCTAGGGGTCCTGGTCCAATAGGCACATCACTTCTTAGGATGCAAGCCTCTCACCAATCGAATTTTTTGTGGAAAGGTTAGTCGAAGGACTTGACATTCTGAAAGCACAAAACCTTGCCCCTCCACGATCGCATTATCCTATACTTAGTGGAGGCAAGATTCTATGGAGTTGCACTAATGTGGTCAATGAAGTTGGATCGGGGTCTTCTAACAGCTCTGGTCTAGAGATGGCAACTAGAGACTCATACATTCTACCTACCGCATGGAGAGATGATAGTGACTTTACAAGATGTTGCATTAATTACTAATCCTCCAGTAGATGGTGTAGCCATGAATGGAAGTTTGGGCGGCGATAAGTTTCATCTTATTTGAGAATACCTCTGTCAAGGTCCGACCGAATCGGCTTTTATTGGTACATCTCTTAAACTTTCATGGTTAGTCAAGTCGTTCAATAATTTCCTGAATCCAAAGTTGACTGAGTATCAAGTAGAGTGCTACACACAAGCCTATCGTATGACCCTTTTTATAGGTGTGATATTTCCCAACTCAACGAGAAACCAAGTACCACTGATGTATTTGCATTTGATCATGGACATTAGACTAACTGGCCGGTTTAGTTGGGGTAGTGCTGCTTTGGTCGTTCTTTACAGAAATCTTTCATGCTTCTATGAACAATGTATAGGCGGCGGGACCGATGTTGATACTACAAATATGGAGCTGGGAATGATTCCACATTGGTCGGCCGCGCGTAAGATCCAACACCCGGTGTGGAGTTTGGGGGTGTTTGGAGTCAGTAGGTTGGCTCCTATTGGTGTATATTGGGCTGGCGACCACACACACCATGATAACCGGCATGGACAGCTCACATATTATCGAGATGAACACGATCAGTTGTGGACGGTATGCATAGTGTGGAAATCATACACTGACAAGAGATTGGAGAAG
Source organism: Hemerocallis citrina (assembly GCA_017893485.1). Classification (NCBI taxonomy): domain Eukaryota; kingdom Viridiplantae; phylum Streptophyta; class Magnoliopsida; order Asparagales; family Asphodelaceae; genus Hemerocallis; species Hemerocallis citrina. The sequence continues at coordinate 177,393,036 of CM030361.1, forward strand.
TCGCCGCTATGTTGAATAGAACATAGCGATCTATGGCTGACGACTGCACCTCTCATCCACTTCTCCATCGTAGAGCATCATCATGTAATTCGAGTACTATGACAATTTGGTCTTTAACTAGATATACCCTCCACACGAACATATGACACTACCTTGCACGATGTCACAGAGATGGGTCATTTGCTTGATATCGACTGGGCCGAATATCATCGTACTTATGTCCACTCTTGGAATGAGCGCCGAAACGAAATGATCATTGGGGGAATTCCTCTGTATGATTGACGAATTCATGATGCGTACATGACTTGTTATACTAGGATTACGCTGTTGGTTATCGCACCTCTTATCACTGTGCCCGCTCGAGTGATACTTCCGATACTAACGTTGTAACATTTGTTTATTTTATAACATCAAATTATTCGTTTATATATTTATCTTTTGAGTAATTAATTTTGGTTATTATGATAATTGTGCTTAAATATGCAATTTATTTTCCTTTATACTTTGGAGTTATTTAGCTATACAGTGGAGTGATTTTATAGAATATATTGCAAATAATGAACTTGGAGGGTATTATAATAAATGTTTGGTCAAATAGGAGCTTATAACAATTTTTTCCTTTTATTTCCACCTTCCCCCTCCTCATTTCCGTCATGCTCGACCGAAACCCATTTTGCCCGACGCCCTCCTCTTTTTCTTCTGTTTTAGGGTTTTTAATTCCCATTAAATTTCTAGTTATTTCGAGAAAATTTTGAGGGTTTTAGCTTATTGGAGGGTGCTCTTCAACATCTCGGTGTTGGTTTTTGGATTGGTTTCTTGGAAGGTAAGAATTTATTTCATTAAATTGTATAGGGTTGTATGTTTTCAATTTTTGACAAAGAGAATTAGGGTAGTAGGAGATTAGGATATTATCTTTGTGTTAGAAGTGACTAGTTCTTTAATTGATAAGGGAGGAGTAAATTTGAAAAGAGTTAGGGTTTTGAGTTTGAAATTAAAAGAGCTTATGCCTCAAATTTAGTAGGGATTGGCATTAGGACTTGTTATAAATTATTAAAAACAATTTAGAATAATTTTTAGGAGAAATTTGTAGGCTTAAAACTTCGTTAATAGAATTGTGAGTGGTGCATGGCAGGCATTCGCTGAAATGCCTGTGAGAGATTAGAATGATTTTAATTGTTATTTGTGAGTGATTTGAATATCTTTAGCCCTAATTAGTGTTAAAATATGATAATAGGAAGAAGATGCGAGTTTGGGGGGTAATAGCGGAGAGCTTACACCGTCGGTCTTCGCATTTCCTCATGTGAGTATGATTTTATTTTATGTATATGATGTGCTATGAAAAACTGTAAGTAATGACTTACTATGGATGATGTGTTAAGTGAATTGAATAGAGAAATCTTTAAGTATGATATGGAGTGAATTATGGGGTGTAAGAAAACTAATATATGTGTAGTGTTCTAAAAAGCGGTCTAGGCGGCCGCCTAAGCGGCGCCTAGGCACTAGGCGGCCCCCCAACGCCTCGACTAGGGCCTAGGCGTTTATGAAAATCGGAAATGGGTTCTAGGCGGCTAAAATCGGACCTAGGCGGCGTTAAATCGGTCTAGGCGGGTCTAGGCGGACTAGACCCGCTTAGGCCTCAAGTAATTTTTTTAAAAAAAGTAAAAAAAAACCCACCGCTCTCGCCTTAAGTAATTAAAAAAAAAAAAAAAACTCCACTGCTCTCACTTTCTCCTCCTAATAAAATTTAAGCATATCTTTAGTTTTTTTTTTATCTTGCATAATTTGACATGTATTCGCACTCTCACAGCAATCATGTTAAAACTTACAAGTATGGACTTTAATATCACTAACGCAGCCAAATAAGTGAAGTTATGCACCAAAGGGGGAAGTTTATAAGAAGTATCATGTGCCAACAACTTCAAGGCTCAATCAGTCTACCAGATTATAAGTAGTATACTTTTCCTTATTAGTGAAGCTATTTATTCATCTTCTATTTTCAGCTCCTAAAATGTCACCCAGATCTACATATCTTTCCAAAGCAATCTATGGATGGCCAATCCACTTAGTATGGGACAGCATGTCATGAGATGGGAGGAAGTTATCTGATTTAAGTGTGGTTATTAGTTAAGGCTGCTCATCGTTATCAAGCATATCATGAGATCATCTATCAACTTTACATTTATTCTCTCTTTAGAACTTGTATTCTTTTATGAGTAGCCACAATATGGTTTACATCGGATATGGAGAAGATAGAGTCCTCATGTTCACCGATACAATAATACACCGATTCGACTATGTGAAGCCCATCCTACACTTGCAAAGAGAAAAAGTTCAAAAGTAAGAATGAGTAGCAATAAAAAGTAAAAAGGGGTAACAACAAAATAAACCCAAAAGATCGATAAATAAATAAATAAACAAATAAATTAGAAAAACCGCCTACCGCCTAGCCGCTTAATCCCCGATTACAAGGTCTAGGCGCTAGGCCCCCATCGGCCGCCCGACTACCGCCTAGCGCATTTTAGAACATTGGTACATGGGAGTGTGTTGATATTTGAATGTGTGTGTCTGTGTGTGTGTATATATATATATTATACATATGATACGATGTTGTAATATTGAGATTTGTGGAGTTATGATAAGGAGATGAAGTGAGGTGCTAATATACACCTTTTATGATAATTAAATGATATATGCATATACGGTAATGAAAAAAAGAAATTTGTGTTATAAAGGATATTATACATATGATACAGTGTTGTAATATTGAGATTTGTGGAGTTATGATAAGGAGAATGAACTGAGGTGCTAATATACACCTTTTATGTTAATTAAATGATATATGCATATACGGTAATGAAAAGGAGAAATTTGTGTTATAAAGGATATATATATATATATATATATATATATATATATATATAGAGAGAGAGAGAGAGAGAGAGAGAGAGATAAAGGAGATAATTTAATATTGTAGTGCTGCACAATTTCCTAGGGGTTAGGGCTATAGACCCTACAGGCTCGAGATACACCCGGGAACAGGAGTTATAGATACCCCAAATTTCATTTGGGATGAGAGCAGATTCCCCAGGATGCACCTAGGAGAGCAAATACCTTAGGATAGACCTGAGATGATAGCAGGTTCCCCAGGATGGACCTGAGAGAGCAGATACCCCAGGATGGACCTGTGAGGGGTTTCCCTCGCTGGTATGGGGCCAGGAGGAAGACGTAGCCTCGGATGCATAAGACCTATGTGGGAGTAATTTGCGTATTATATATTTTTTTTTACTAATTTTTTGGCTTTAGTCTTGGTTGGACAAGCGCGCAAGAGTACTTTCAATCTAGCCCACAAATGATAGATGTAGGACACCTGGATCTGGGTGAAGTGGTGGGTTTGCAGTGTCACGCCCCGCTTTCCAAAAACACAGAATACGAACGCGTGACAAAGCCCAGCGAATAATTTTCATCATTCATGAGCTGTATGATCGACTCAGCATTATAACAAGAATATAACAAAATGTACACAACCACGCATGCATGAATAATTTATAAATCAACAGAAAACAATTGAAACAAAATAATAACATCTCAAAGGTTTTCAAATCTGGAACAAAGATAAACTTGGGACTATAGTCCATTACAAGGTTCAAGTACCTAAGAAATAAATAACTCAAAGAGAACAAAATATTTAAGACAAGTCTTTTCTCCAAGCGAAGTCTAGAACGTCTGCTCACCAATTCCAGCAGGCAACTCGTCTCCAAAGTCTGTATGTATAAATATAAAAAGGAAAAAGAATAGAGAAAACAAGACAAACGTCATTAGTGCAAGTTAGGGCCGCAAATAGTAAAAAAGTACAAGAAATATGGAACAAGATTTGGAATCAAGAATGTAATAGGGTTGGAACAAGTAGTGGGGATTCAAGAAATTAGCTAGCAAGAAAGACAACTCGATTGACAAGATTGAGTAACAAATACTGGTAGTAGAACAAGTGGCTAGTGAACATGTAATTGTATCAAGCATCAAGTCTCATGTATCATGTAATCAAGTATCAAGTAAGCATGTATTATGTAATCAAGTATCAAGTAAGCATGTATCATATTCAAGTATCATGTGTCAAGTCTTGTAACTATTCATATCTAGGTAGCACTTCATGCATCCATACTTTTACTACATGGTTGCTACAGTCAATTCAATTTCGTTTAGGCCTAGTGATGGAGTTTATAGGGCGGTATACTCAGGTATCAAGTATCAAGTATCAAGCAAGCCATGCTCATGAATCAGGTAATCATATAACTAGTTCATGTGTCAAGTCATAACAAGACAAGTCATGAATCATATATAAACTAGTTCACGAATCAATTACTATACTAGTTCATGAATTGATTAATAATATACTAGTTCATGAGGCATGTATCAAGGGGGAAACACGGGCCTCCTTCCGAGTACACTTACCTATATTGTCCACTACTATGGTCTTTCCCTTAAACCCCGGATTATTATTCATTATTATCATCAAGCAAGCATGAAAGTGTGCGAAACAAGTCAAGTAAACAAAATCAAGAACATGGAAAAGTCTAGGCTAGGTAGGATACAAGTTTGAGGGTCAAAACAAATCGAAATATCCAGATCAACGAGAATCTCAAATCTGGACAGCATGACGTTGTTGTACCAAAACTGCGATTCCCGGGTCTACAAGATAGAAAATGTGAATCCGTCAGAAGGTCGAGAAACTAGACTCCTGCCTGGTTCCAACGGATATAATTAAGGTACATAAAAGTTTGTGGTAACATGTGTCAAAACAGCAAACTATAAAACAATTGTGTTCAGCCAAAATTTGTGAATCTGAGTTTATACATATGAAACAGGGTTGAAACATTATTAATTAATTTTGAAAAAATTAGGGAATATTCTCTAGGGCGTAAACTAAAGAGGTGCAGCAGTTGTTGTAAATCTGCGACTACCGATACAACAGCAGTAAAACTGCAATATCTCCTAGACCGTAACTCGGAATTCGAAAATTCAGGATGTTATTGACAACTACACACTTAGGGCTACATTTCATATTCAGGACTCAAGTTCAGATTTTGGTTTTATCGGGGTCGAAACAGCAAGTAAGGACAAGAACAACAGCAAGTGTAAATTTTTTTTATATAGAAGTTTCATGATAAATGACTATTATGAGTCTAGATTAGTGTGTGATACAATTACAGATGCATTGGGGATAAAATCAGCAAGTCACATGTATTTCTCAACACTAAAGAATGTAAGATCAACACAATACATCATACAACACACGTTTACAAGTCAAGAGGTTCATGTTCAAGTAATTAGGAGATAAAATGGTCCAACTAATTTTGTAAATATATCAACGGAGGGTTGTGACTCTTAAGATTATGGAATCGATGAGTAATAATTTAAGATCAACAATGATGAGACAAGGAGGAGTCACAACTACGATCTATTTGCAGTATTTTCAATTAAAAGCTTGTACTAGAACAATAATTTGTACAAGAAGAATACTTGCCTTGGGGTGATGATGAATCCGACAGAGAATAAAGGAAATGGATCCCGGGCGACGAGCACGATCGGCATGGATCTTGATAATGATCAAGATCAAGATGAAGATCAAGCGAATCCAACGGTCGAGATAAAAAATAAAACATATAAGAATTAGAAGAGTACCAAAAGAGTAAATTTATCATGATTGACAATTTGATGAAAGAGAACAAAAGTGGATCAAATGTTTAACTCACCAAGTAGAAGACGAACGAGACGATCGAGATGATCAAGGGCCGAGATCAAGTGTGATCGGTCGATCGGATGGCTGAGATCGTAGATCAAGATCAAGATGATGATCACGATCACGATGTTCAAAAGAGATCCGACGGTCGAGATCAAGATCTTGATGATGATGGAGAAGATGATCACGATCGCGATGATCAACCATTGGACGGCCTAGATCCAATGGCTTGGTGATGATCAAATGGAGGATTAGACGGCTGTGATCAAGAGCTGCTGATGATGACGATGATCTGATCGAATCGGGAGGAGATCGGGCGGTCCATATGTAATACCCTGATTTTTCAATTAATGAAAAAATTATTTTATTTTGCACGTAGTGTGCACGTGTAATATTTTGATTGAATTAAATTTTATAATTATTTTATTGTGATATATGTTTTCAAACAAATTTTTACACAAAAGGCTTTTTCTTTAAATAAATATTAAGCCTTATTTTAAAGCCTTTTCTTAAAAGCCCAAAATGTGATTTATTTATTTTATTTTAAATAACTATTTTGGCCCAAAACTAAAGCCCATGGATTAATCTATTTTTATTTAAACTTGTCATGTAGAAGACTATTTAAATACTATTTTATTTTTGTACAAAATTAAAATGTACAATTTTGGTCCTAGTTGCATGCACGTGCACTACACGTACACGTGCAATGCACACTTCTCCATGGGGGCCGCGATTGCTTCTTTTTAGAGGGAGATTCAAAAAGTTGAGTGGTGATCATGGTGGTGGTTATTTAGATGTGGGTAGTTTTTATAACTCCTACTCTAATCTTGGTCCTCCATCCTACAACCAACTAGTCAATCCTAGCCCTCCATTCCACTTGATTTCTAGTATAAATACCCCCTCCCATGGCTAGTATTCTTATGCAAATTATATCTTTCTAAACCTATAGTCTAATAGAATTAGTTGTGAGTTAAAAAGATTGAGAGATTGTGTGGGATTGCTTGCATTTTCCAAGGAGGAGAGGCCGGCTAGTTCAAGGAGGAAGCATTCGGTTTGCTTTGGTGTTCGTGGAGCTTGTGCGCGCATCGTCTAGGAGGAGGTGCATCTTGTTGCAAGGATTTGTTGCTTTTGTGTTTGTTTCTCTCCACACAAGGTGGGTAACCTTTCATATTTCTAATATAGGGATCCATGCTAGATTTAACTATCAAAACGATGCATGAAAAATATTAATAAGAACACACTTTAATTGAGAAGTTAGTTTATGAATTGATTGAAATGTTGTGATTAACTTGTATGTGGTTCTAGTATTAATTTGAGTTGTGGGCTAATTCTCCCTATTTCTAGTTAGGAATATGCTAGTATTATATTGAACCATGAAGTATGAAAATGATTAATAAGCATGCACATTAAATTTGGAAAATGACCCCTAATTGATTGAATTGTTGACATGGAATTAGTATGTAGTTCTATAGTTAAAATTATAAGTTGCATGTGTAATTGATTATGATTATAGATTGATGGAAGAAAATACATTTATTACCATCACAAATTATATGTAAAAGTTAGTACTTTGTTAATGCTAATGTATGTTTGGAAGAGATCTTTTGATTTATTGTGGGAATGGATAAATTCAAAATGGATTTGTATGTTGAATAAAAGATTAATAACAGAAAATTAATGTAAGAAAATTGTGGATAAAAAGATTAGAAGGCCAATTGTTAAACAATGTCAAAAAATGAGAAGTATAGTAGTTGTAATGTATAATTCATTGAATTGTGTGAAAAATATATTTTTATTAGTACAAAAATTATTTTAATCATACTGATATGAAAATCATGTGAGGGGAAGTCAATCTGGAGTTTTTCAGTAACTTCTATAAAAGCAATATGAAACAAAGTTTAATTGAACATCGAGATGTTTTTAACAATAGTGGCAATTGATTTCAAAAGGATTTTAAACTGTACTGTGACAACCTGAGCATGTAGCTCAAGTGGTCACTGTGTGCGGCTGTGTTCTCTTGGGTGACTGGTTCGAACCCTGCGGCATACACTTGTTTTCATTTTTTTTTAAAACAATGGAATCAGCGAACAGAGAGTAATAAAACTCTCTGTTTCCTTCTTATATCGCCAGTGGCATTCGGCCTGTTGGTTGTGGCTTGCGGCTGTTCCCCTGTGGTGCTGGGTTCGAATCTTGCTATCGGCAAGATTGAAAAATTAATTTTTTTTGGGTTTTTGAGTGTCCAAAAATTATGAAAAAAATATGGTTATTCTCCTAAAAATATAAGGGACTTTATAAAAATGATTTGGGGATTATTTGAATGAAATTAACTTTGATTTGGAGTTAAAATACATAAATAGAAATATGGTTCTATATGTGTTATTGATGTGAAATTATAACTTAAAAGAATAAGTGAAATGAAGGATTAGAAGTTGATTTGGCAAAAAGAAACTTGGTTGTGTGACATAATGCAATTTATTTCTCATTTGTGGAACAATATGAAGTATGCATATTGTTTAGTAATGTGGAATTGATATGATGTGATAATTGATTAAGTGCATGAAATTTATATACAGTTATGGACTTGTGAACAAATTAGGAATCATGAATTGACAAGAGAATATACATGTGAGTATGAGAACTCAACATGGAGAATTTATGAGTTGAAGATTGTGAAATGAAAATTGAAATGGAGTAGCTAAGTCTCCCCCGGCATTGAGAAATGAAATGAAATGAAATGAAATTAGACCAAGGTTGGTCATGTTGAAATGAATGAATAAGTCTGGTTAGTGGAGAGGCTAACTCTAGAGATTTAATTTTTGTTCATGATTTTTGATAAAACTAAGGTTTAGTACATAGTGGAGACGTGATGAAAGTAGAAGAAAAACACGTGTATGGAGGCCATCGGATAGCAGTGTGAGAGCGATCCACAGGCTGCCTGCTTGATGCGTCAAGACATGGCGTGGGCGCTACTCCAGAATTATCGTCCCGGTGGCGACGCTCGTGGGATGTTCGAGTGGCTATGGGTGGTGCCATTGTTCCATGGCGGAGGCTGAATTGTCCATAGGTTGCCTGCTCGATGCGTCGTGTCAGTGCGTGGAATTCCCCTCCAGGCTGTCTGGACATGGGCTCATAGATCATAGGACATCTAAGACACTACCGTAATTACAGTAGTAGATTAAGACATAACGAGGGATTGAACCCTACAAAGATGAAGAACAAATAAGGGCTTGCCCTCGGACCTATGTAGTATGGGATGCATAGAATCCGAACAAGTGCGCATTAGTGTCATGTAATATAAACAAATGCATTAAGGACTAAGTGCACAATCACAACACGACATCAATAGGGTAGTCCCTTTAGTTTGAAATGTGACAAGTTTGTGTTTGCTAAATATGGAAAGGTGAGTTATACTATTTCCGGCATAGAGAGGATGACCGTGTATAATGTTCGTCGGTTGAATAAACTGACGTACCCACAGTCTTATATGCAGGTAAATGGCTTGTTAAAGGTTAAAGATGAATGGACGCTTAAAGATTATACCATGTTGTTGTACATTTATTTAATTGTTGTAAATTTTACTTCCGCTGTTCAAATGTAATTTGTAATATTGATATAAACTCTGATGTAAAGTGAAAAGTTTAAATTTCCTTGTAAAATTGTACTAAAGAAAGTGAAAAGATCCTGTAGAACATCTCGAATTCAGTATATTTGGGATTCGGGGCGTTACAGAGTGGTATCAAAGCCACGCTTTCTACGCTTGCCACACTTGTACAAATTTATAGGGAACGACACCATAGAAGTGGACATTAGAATGTGTGTTTGAGTCTAGAGATTTAAATGTAAGTGACTTACATTTGTGTTGCTCTAAGATTTATGCTTCTTCCTCTCTATTTCTAAGATGGTTGATCACTTCGACCCTGCTGGAGGTGACGACTGGCATATCATTGAAGAGGAGTACCATCCTGGACAAGCTGATTCCGAGGACGAGCACTATCCAGGGCAAGCAGATTCTGACGGTGAAGAATGACCTGAATCCCGAGAGATCACCCCACCTCCGGATTCATCTGATGACTCTTCTTCTGATGAAGAAGAAGAACCAGTTCCAAGTGGTCTTGTGACTTCTCTTCAGAGGCAGGTAGAGACACTGCGAGAGAGAGTCGGATTGTTGGAGGCTCAGCTGGCGAAACGAAAGGACGAATTTTCAGTTCTCAGTCACCGAGTATGGGAACTCGAGAAGAGGAAGAACCTGACTGATGTGCTGAAGGATGAAGTTGACGAACTACGGGAAGAACTTCGAGCAGCGAAGAGGACCCATAGGAGTTAGACTGTTGTAGCTTCTACTATCTTTCATTCTGATGTCAAAAATGTTTTTAATTCGAATGTATAAACTTTGGAATTCAATGAAATGCAAGTTGGTTTAAATTCTTGTCTTATACTTCAAATTTAATGGATCTTTTGCATCAGAATATGTCGAGAGAAGAGGAGCTAGGAATGGGGAAGGTTTGGATCTGGAGACAGAACTTGCAAGGGTCTACCAGATGCTTAATGCAGTGGCTATGAACCAAGGAAGGGGGCCGGCGAATCCAGTGCCCGAGGCGATTAAGCTGGTGGAATCGTTCAAACAAATGAAACCACCTGTATTCGAGGGAAAGTCAGACCCAGATGCGGATGACAACTGGATCCGTCAAGTGGAGACGATCTTTGAGGTGTTGGAGACCCCGGAAGGTAGCAAGGTCAAGTTGGCGACTTTGCAACTGGAGAAGGATGCGGCGGTTTGGTGGCAATCCATGAAGAGGACCATGGGAGGCATAGTGCTTGGCTGGGAGGAATTTCTGGAAGAATTCCACAGTCATTATTTCCCCTCCGATGTTCAGGAGAAGAAGGCAATGGAATTTATGTCGCTTCAGCAAGGCAGCATGTCGGTGAGAGCGAATTAGACCAAGTTTACTCAGCTCTCTAGGTATGCGCCTGAACTGGTGATGGATGAAGCTAAGAAGGCTCGCAAGTTCGAGCATGGATTGAGGCCGGGCTTGAGGTCTCGGATGATACCTCTTGGTATCAGGAGATTCAACAAGCTGGTCAAGAGGGCGGCCAGGGGGAGGATTTAGCACGGGGCGATGGCAGCCAATGGGTGTGCCCAGGCTGTGCAGTCGCTGCGATGGCTGGCCTGGCGGTGGTCGGGACAGTCCACGGCACACAGGTGGCACGAACTGGTGGCAGCAGGCAAGCGAACTTGCTGCCGATGCTGCAGATGGCATGGCTGGGAGCACGGCACAGGAGGGCGACAGGGGAATAGGAGGGAGGAGAGGACTGATGACGTTTGTTGCCATGGCATTGCTGCGGTGGTGCAGACGCCAAGGGGAGGAGCACGGCAGGGAGGGGAGGCGCGACTGGGGAGGTCACTGAGGTGCAGGGGCTGTTGGCGTCTGGGCTGACAGTGCTTCACTCGCGCGGCGGGGGAGACGGGGAGAGTAGGAGGGTTATCGGGATGGCACAGAGGAAGGACGGGAAAGGATTTGGAGGAGGAACGGAGATAGGTTGAAAAACTTGAAGGGATGGTTGGCGGCTGAGGGTGTATAAAATGGTAGATGAACAGGCTTAGGGTTAGGGGAAAAACAGGGTTAATATATATATATAGGGTGTAAACGGGTGTGGGTTGGGGCTTATTGGGTTTGGGATTAGTAGATAGATATAGGGTAATGGGTAGTGGATCCAATAGGGGTTAATTAATTGGTATTATTGGGTTTGGGTTTTAAAAATCCAATAAGAAAAATACAATAACTAATAAAATATATTTTTATAAAATAATGTAATTTAATTACAATTCATTTTGAAATGGCTACAAATGAAATCAACAAGTAGAGATGGGTTTTTAATAAGAAATCAAAAGTAATAATAATATATGCAAAAATCAAGTTTAACAGAATTATTAAAATAATCCAACCAGTAATAATATATAATAAGCAGTCGATCAAATAAGAATATAAAATAAAATTTAATATACCGTTATTCGAAATAAAATTTTTGAATAATGAAAAGAAATAGAAATTTCATTGAAACCAGAATAATATTTTGTTAACATTCGATCAATTGAAAAAGTAACAATTGTTGAAAAGGAATTGAAAGCGAAAACAAAGTTATAGAAATTTTTAAATACAGAGAATACATGGAAAAAGAATATACACCCAAAATACAAGAAATGGGAAACAGAGGTTACATGCAAGATTGAAGTATACGGGGGGAGGCACAGAGATCTATGTGTTGTACGAACAGGACAGTTGTGTTGGCACTGAAAGGAGTAAAATAAAGTAAGTGTATAATAAAGGAGTGTGTGTGTGTGTATATATATATACATATATATATATATGTATATATATATGTATATATATATATATACATATATATATATATGTATATATATATGTATATATGTATATATATATATATACATATATATATATATATATATATATATGTATATATATATATATACATATATATATATACATATATATATATACATATATATATATATATATAGTTATTGGTGTTAAGAAAAGAGTTAAGTGTTTATATGAGTGTACGGGGAGAGGCACAGAGATCCATGTGTTGTAAGAGTAGGTCAGTTGTGTTGGCACTAAAATGTGTTGTACGGGTAGGTCAGTTGTATTGGCACTGAAAGGAGTAAAATAAAGTAAGTGTATAATAAAGGAGTGTGTGTGTGTGTGTGTGTGTGTGTGTGTGTGTGTGTATAGAGAGAGAGAGAGAGTTATTGGTGTTAAGAAAAGAGTTAAGTATTTATATGAGTGTACGGGGGGAGGCACAAAGATCCATGTGTTGTACGAGTAGGTCAGTTGTGTTGGCACTGAAATGAGGAGAACTACCCGCCTGGGCACGTATTAAAGGCTTGTATAAGAGAGATAGTTTTGTTAACAAAATAATTAATGAATTAGTTATCTTTTTATTTGTTTCATTTAAAGTTATGGTTTATGTTCTTTTAATTTATTTTAAGATATTTACTTATGCTTTTATTATGTTTAAAATTTAAAATTGTGCTCACACCGTATGGCTGACCCCTTGTTGTTTGGGGGTTAGTGGAGTCACACCCTGAGGGTGGATGCCAGTAGCCCCGTTTTGCAGGTTTGTATCTCTATTGGCTAGGGAAGTAGTTAGATTTCCTTTTATGCTTTATGTATCTTTATTTTGGGTTTTAAGTAAAAAGTTGTAAATAAGTATTTTTGGAGGTATGTTAATTTTGTACCGGGAAACTAGAGTTGGGTTATATCTATAGATTTATAACTATATCTGTATTGATGTATATTAGAGGTGGCCGATCATATCGAAATGAGCCAACCGACCAGTTTTCCAACCAAACCAATCGATTCGGTACGGAAAAATTCGGTTACCAAAAGTATGGTACGGTACAACCCCTATCGAGTTCTAAAATCCGGTTCGGTTTTGGTATGAATATGGTTCAGTCGGTATTTTACCGTACCGTACCGAAGTAGTCACTGATCAGAACCCCCTGTTCCACCAAAAGAGTTTAATGAAACAAAATAGAAGGAACTTGTAGTTTACGCCAATTTTGTGAGGGGAATTCTATGAGAAAGCACAACAGGTTGCACTGGTTCATTAATTTTGATATAACAGTCTGTGATAAATTTAATTAGTTGGATCATTTGAAAATGGGACAAGTGCAAGTATAGGCTTTCCCCATACCACAGGTAAATGAAATAGGAGAGGCTGAATCCATCGATACAATAACTTTAAACTTTGTCATCTATACATAAATGAATGCGGGGGAATTGAGGATGCCGAGCAGCTAAAATGGTTGCTATCCTTGGTGCTAAAATAAAGAGCTATCTATAAGTGTTCGATGACAGATTCTTCTCATTTATCTTTTGATTGACTAAACTTTCCAATTTTCAGATCTTGCTGCCTTTTCAAGTATCTGTGTGCCGTAGCCTGAATTATCTTAACAGAGTAGTTGAGGAGCATAAGCCATATCACAGCATTCCATATCAAATTGAACGAGAGATTCCAATCTTTTACCGTACCGTACCGTACCAACCAAAGTAGTCGGTATACCGAAGTTTCGGTATACCAAACTTTTTGGTTGGCAACGGTTTGCATATTTTCAAACCGAACTAGTTTGGTATGGTAATGGTACAATGTCAAAAAGTTCGGTACCGTACCGAGCCCACCCCTAATGTATATTATACTCGTACCCACTTGGTAGTGGCGTACTGGGTTCTGTGTGATGTTTTATATCGTTTTCCTTTGTAATTTATTGTTTAAATTCAATATCTTGTTATTTATGCATCTATTTATCCCCCAGAGCATATATTTATGATAGTTGTGATGAGTTCTATGAATTGGCCTGGGGAGATTATAAATTTATTGCCTGTGTTGTGCTGTGAATTTTGAAATGCAGATTTCCGTAAGAAAATGCTGCGAAATGGCTAAATTTCAGGGGAGACACTACCGAAATTTTTATTGAAATCCGTAATAAGATATTAGAAAGAAAATAAGGGATTGAGTTTATAACAAAGGGTGAAAATTTGGGTCGTTACAAACGCGAGAGAGGGAACCATCTCCCGACCACTCATCCCAACAACCCATGTTCCAACTAAAAGCGAAGACTTTTGCAACCATGGTAAGAAAGTTTAATAACTATATGACACATTTGTACAATCATATCACACGTTTGTATCACATCTTATAACCGTTTTATCTTAGTTTTGTTCATAAATTACATTATCTAATTTATAGGCAGAGAACGCATGGGAGATTACAAGAAGCATCGTTCGACGTTTGTCAAGTACCGCATCTGATGATGAAAGAGTTCGCACACGAGATTCTAACACCGTGTAGACGGTCTCTTGATGCTGTTGGTGAGGGCCCCGCATTCGATGCATTTATGGAACAACACTGTTTGTCAAGTCAAAGTGGGCGTACACCTCCTCCCTATGTGCCAACACAACCTGAAGAAGAGATACAACCGCAAGATGAGGGGCAAGGTTCTGAACAGCAAAGAGTACCTTATGATGACGAGCTTCTCATATTCCAGGTAACACAAAAAACCCCAACTCCAAAGAAGCACAAATTTGTCGCACACCGACATCGTAAGAAGATCGATATTTACACGCCTGGTTAGGGAATTGTAATTAATAAAAGAGCGGGCAACTTCTCATATGCTTCTGCAAACCCTCCATATAAACGCTCAATACTTTTATTTGCACGCCATGCCTTGATAAAGAAATTTGATAATTGAATCAAAGTTTAATAATCTCACCTATTGCCCTCAAGGTTATTCTAGTTTGTGCCTTCCCAACTTGCAAGATCAAACCTTAAATAAGCTTGGAATCCACTTTTGAGTGGTAAGTGTGGTCTTGATTTATTGATGGATTGAAACATGTATGTGGCTTGTCTATCATCTTCACAATAAAGTGTGTTTCCCCTTTTGGAACAACCACACGAAATCTCCAAGCACAACCTGCACTACTAAATCTCTCAATATATAGATTTAGTGCCCTCTCTGCTTTTATGTATAGCTTTGGTGCCATTTTACATTTGACATTACACGGTTGTTGATGATTTCACTATTATGAATTCGCGGTGTTGTTTTATTGAAAATGTTTTCACCGCATATTGGACATCTTCTTTTGTTTCAACCTTTGCCCAATGTATAAATCATCTTCGCCGGCATCGGGAATTGAAGGGCCTACAAGTTGATGGACAACCGCATTATTAACCCAGCCAACCATTTCAGACTCCATTGAATGTGCAAGAAATCCCAGCTATCTTCGAAAAATTTTGGACGAATTTCCGATAATATCTGGCTAGTCCAAGGAAACTTCTCACCTTTGAAACTAACTTAGGCACTGGCCAATCTTTCACTGCAACAATCTTGGACAGATCAACTGAGATTCCCTCACCCGAGATGATATGTCCCAAAAAGGTAACTCTGTCAAGTCAGAACTCACATTTGCTGAGTTTCCCGTAGAGCTGATTCTCCATCAGAGTTTGTAGAACCAACCTCAGATGCTCAGCATGTTCCTCCCGGTTCCGAGGAGTCCCCATAATATCATCTATGAAAACCACCACGAACTTGTCCAAAAATGGGGAAAAGACCCTGTTCATCAGACTCATGAATACAGCTGGCACATTCGTGACTCCGAAAGGCATCACTAGGAACTCATAATGCATGTACCTTATTCTAAATGCAGTCTTCTGCATATTAGTCGCTTTCACCTTGACCTGATGATACCCTGAGCGAAGGTCCAACTTCGAAAAGACTGCCGCTCTGCCCAACTGATCAAATAAATCATCAATCCTGGGCAGCAGATACGAGTTCTTCACAGTAACACTGTTCAGTTCTCGGTAATCAATGTACAGTCTGTGGCTTCCGTCTTTTTTGCTGACGAATAAGACTGTAGCTCCCCACGGCGAAACATTGGGCCTGATGAATCCCAAATCTAGCAATCCTTGGAACTGCACCTTCAGTTCTGTTAGCTCAACTGGTGCCATCCTGTTGGGACTTTTTGAAATCGGCGCAGTACTTGGCTGAACCTCAATACTAGAGGTTCAGCCTCCTGATCAACTGCAATCTTAGCTCGGCCAAGGGGTGCCTCCCCAGCATGGAACTGCATGACCTGGGATTCTGAATACAACTTTCTTGACTCGGCTATCTATGACAGCATGGCACTCACCCAACCAATCCATACCGAGAATGACGTCGAACCACCCAGAATTCCCAATTACGATCAGGTTAGCCTTGAAATCTGCGCCACCAATAACCACGGGACTCTGCTTACACTCCCGGGAACAGACAACAACACCGCCACTCGTAGCAATGTTCCAAGCCACTAGCATGACACTGCACTCCAACTGATGCCGATCCACGAAGCAGGGAGAAATGAAGGAATGGGTTGCCCTGGAATCAAAAAGGACATGAGCAGGAAAAGAACGAACTAGGATAATACCTAAGATAGAGTCAAAAGGCAAGGGAAAAAGGAATGACGATTAAGGAGTAAGGAATGACAATGCAGAAAAGATAATATGAATGAATAAAGCAAGACAATGAAAGAAACAAAGGAAATAAAAATAATAAAATGCAAAAAAAAAACCTACAACGACTCATTCTACCGTCTCAGCTTATTCTGCTGTCAGGTTGTAAGCCTGACCTCTCCTGGGAGCAGTGATCATCTGACCGATGATCTGACGCTGAGGGGGAAGCGGTGGCTTAACCGGACCACGAGCTAGTGCTTCCGACTGGACTGGTCCCCCGGCTGGTAGATCCAACCTCCTCTGCGAGCAATCTCGCACTAAGTGGTCAATAGCGCCACACCTAAAACATCGGCGGTTGGCTCGCCTACAGTCCCCGTGCTCATGCCCAGCTAGTTGGCAGAAGTTGCAGAAACCTACTCTTCTAGGAGCAGCAGAAGAGTAGGGAGCTGCCCTGACAGGATGGGTCGGGACTGGCCTCCGAATCAGCCCACTGGAAGGCCTAACAGCCGCAACAGCGGGGTGCTAGACAGTCCGCTGGGAAGGAACCAACCTGTTGCGATCCTGCTCCTGGGCCCGGGCTGAGCGTAGGTACGAAGGCGAAGGGCGACAAAATGCATCTGAATCTCTCGATCCAGCCCCAATAGAAATCTCCGGGCCTTATCCTCTTCGTTCGCCACCAAGGTGGCTGCGGAGCGGCTAAGCCTGGTGAATTCTGTCACGTACTCGTCCATTGATCTGGCACCCTGCGTCAAGAGAGTCTCATGTTACAGTATCACATGAACAATATGTAACAAATTTCCAAAACACAGTACAAACCAACCAACCTGCTATAGGGTGAGAAATTGCTGCTCCATCTCAACCCGAGTGATGCTAGGAAAGAACTTCTCTAAGAAGCTCCTGGTGAACGTGGTCCAGGCAACGAGCCACTCGAGCCACTCGGACTCAGCCCTCCACCATATGTGGGCGAGGTCCACCAACTGGATGCTCACCACATCCACACGATCGGCGTCAGGAACTCTCGCTGCCAATAGCAGCTGCTCCGTCCTGATCAACCACTGTTCGGCCTCAAACGGCATCTCAGTGCCGGAGAATTTTTCGGGGTGCAGTCTCATGAAGTCTGCAACTATACTTGGACAAGGAGGAAGAGCTGCTAAAGTGGGCACAGTGGGAGCCGGGTTTCCGTCTGCTTCTAATGCGGTCATCACAAGATCACTGTGATTCTGCTGCATGTGAACCGGTCGCTCCAACACATGTGTAACAACCTCTAGTCCAGGCTGTTCCTCTTGAGGACACGAAGTGGAGGCACCTTTGCGAGCCATGGTCTGCACAAATCCAAAAACAATTAGCATCCAGATCAAGTTGATTATCATTTGTTCATGTGACTACATGGTCTGTTTACTGTTGAGCCAATCCTGATCGAGCCAAACTTGTCTAACATATTAGTCAAACTAATACATTAGCCAAACCTGGGCTCTGATACCACTAAAAACGTGTCATGCCCTGCTTCCCAAAAAGACTACGGAATACAGATATGCGACTCAACCCAGCGAATGATTTGCATCATCCATAAGCTGTTCAGAATCTTTACAACAAATCTTAGAATAATCAGAGTCGGAAGCCAAAAGAATCATCCTCACACAGACATATATATCTCAAAACAAAACAAAGTGCTAACAAATATTAATTGAAAACCAATAATATAATAGTCTCAAATAAACAAATCCGAACAGGTTAATATTCTGGGTCACATTATCCAAATACAAATAAAATCTAAGTACTCAAATATATTGTTCAAAAGCAACAGATAATAATAATAACAAAAGAAGTCCAGCACTAATATTTCATTTCTCCAATACCATCGGGCAAACGACCATCCTGATCTGCAATCAATAAATTGCAGGAGAAAGAAAAAGAAAACAAGTACCCGTCAATGCAAATTACGGGCCGCTTGTAATGCAGGATACAAGTACAAGGAAAACTAACAAATCTAAATAATAGCAGAAACAGATATAGCATGGTATAGCAGAATCAACTAGCATGGTATCCTAACATGTGTCAAGTGTCAAAAGTTAAATAGCATGCAGACAGATATACAGATAGTGTCAAATAATGGTGTCTAGTGATAGTGTCAGACAGATAACAGATACTCAGATAATCAGATAATTAGAAAATCAGATAACAAATTCAGATACCAGATACAGATACCGATACAGATACAGATATCAGATACAGATTCTTATAAGTCTTGTAATAATTACTAACTAGGTAGCACTTCATGTGCCATCCTTTTATCACATGTTTGTTTCAAAACAGTTATGTTTGTAGATTTCGTAGGGGATCATATAGGGCCGTGTACTCAGGGTTCAGACAGATACCAGATAACAGATCCAGACAGACAGATAGAACCTATTGGTTCTCTTCTTCCCTACACCTTCCTATAGAAAGTAATGTAGACAGGGTACAGAATAACAGATAACAGATAATCAAATGGGAAATATGGCACCCCTTCTAAGTACACATTTCTATACTTTCCCACTACTAGATCTTTCCCATAAACTCCGGCTTGATCATTTTATAATTATTATCAAACAGATGTGTATGTGCACAAAACAGAGAAAATCTAGCATGATATGTCGATTCACAAGTTCAGAATAATAGAAAGCATGTACAGATGTTAATTAATAACACAACAGAACAAAATAGGGTACTTCATAATTTAGGACAACACGACAGTACAGTACTAAAACAGCGATTCCCGTTACCACAAATATCGAAACCTGAATCCATCAGAGAATTTAAAAAATAGACTTCCAACCGAATCCAGCGAATACATATAAGTCATATAGTATTTTAGAAAAACATAACTGAAAACTAATTTGAAAACAGAAAATACGTTCAGCCAGAAATCAGTAAATCGAATTCAAAGTCAGGAAAACAGCATCAAAACACCTCAAATAAATTTAGGAAAAATCTGGGGTATTTTCCTATATATCTAGTTTCAGAATATAAAGTTTCATAATTTTTTAGTAAGATTAGTTTAGCTAACAAAAATCAGAAAATATTAAGAAACGATAGTTTGGCAAATCTGGAATTCCCAACACTACTGTACGAAAACTTTAATATCCCGCAAACTGTGAAACGAAATCCAGATCTGTCAAAAGGTGATGAAAATAGACAAAATAAGATAACATTCATCTTTTCATATATATTTTTTATACAGGAAAAAGAATTAGGATGAAAATACAAATCTTTACAAAACAGCGAGCAAAATCCAGCAAGTATAGTTTTCATAAACAAGCATGAAACGGTATATAAAACTCATCAATAAAATCCACCAAAATTCTGGGTAATCCCTAAATGGATATAGAAATACTGTGCCAAATTTCAGATCAAAATAATATTCTTAGCACTAGTATCAAAATAGTTTAGTTATCGAAATCATCAAGAAACGAAATCTGGAAATATAATACCCCTCTATAGTAAAATAGACATAATTCACTAACCAAGAATCAAAACTGAGTTCCGTCGAAAGGGTTGGAAAATAGACAGAATCCACTACAAATTATGTTCACAAAATATTTTCAAATACCGACCATAATATGGTCTAAAATACCAATTAAAACTGATCGCTGACAAAGTACAAATTTTCTTCTTAATAACAAATCAACATACAACATACGGAACTCGTTTCAAACACAACTAAACATGTTATAGAGTCTACTAAATGTCCAAACATCATGAAATAGGGTATATAGCATGTCCACAACAAGTATATCACATGGATCCAAACAAACACACAAATTCTCATAGTTATCTCACAAATATAATCACATCAAGAACGATCAAAACCTAAGTTGTTTCATGTCAAATTTTTTTCGTGAGGCAACTATGGTCAAATAGCACTATAGAGACAATACTCATCAAACATACATCACACACGAGTTGTCTCTAGAACCCAACTACACTATAAGCAGAATTTATAACTTGTATCATACAAAGGAATTGAGTACAAGTTACTTGCCTTAACCGAAGACGAAACGAACACCAAGAATAACGAAACGGATCCCGGCAACGAACAAATCCCAGAACAAAAACCACAAACCAAGCAATCACACGTGCAACTCTGTGCACGAGCAAAACCAAGAGAGAGAGAGCGGTCAGGAGTGGCACGGCGGCGGCGGTGCTGGCTTCGGCTGACATCGCTGCTGCTCCTATCGCTATTGTCCTGGGCACACAATGGAGAGAGCAGAAGAGACGGAGAGAGATGGGATGGAGATGGAGAGATGATGGGGGAGCTCTCGGGTGCAATGGGTCGGTGGGGTTGGCTGGCGATCGGGAGGATGGCGGATGGGTGCAGTCGGGAGCGGCTAGGGGAGGGGGTGTGTGGGATGTGGGCGACGGCGCAAAGAGAAGGGATCGGGGGTTAGGGTTGCACAGGGTTAGAGTTAGGGTTTCGGTAGGAGAGAGGGAGAGGGTTTTATATAGGGGGTGAGTTTAGGGTTGTGGGTATTGGGTAGTAGATAGTTTAGGAGTAGTAGTAGGAGATTTGGTTTAATAGGATTTGCATAGGATTTAAAATAGGATTGTAGGCTAATTTGGGTTTGGTAGTTAATTAGGGATTGAAATTAATATGAATAGCAGTAGGATTGGCAACCAAAACACCACGAGCACCCAAGAATAAAATAAGAGAACAAGAACCAAATAAAGAGCAAAATAATAATAACGATCAAGAACAAATCAAGGGACAGAAAAATCAATCACAAGAAGATCGAAAATGAACAAAATGAATATATATTGAAAACAATCCAATATACGGTCCAAAATACAAGAAGAGTATAAATACTCAAGAAAGAAGAAAAATACACCAAGAATACAAAAAACGAAAAACAGGGTTTACACACCTCGCTTCCCAAAAGAAATACGGAATACGGATACGCAACGAATGGTTTTCAGCATTCATGAGCTGTAAGGATCTTTTCAACAGTTCACAGGAAATAAACAAGAAGTAAACAGGAAATAATCATCCACGTATGCATGAATCAAATTTCTAAATCAACAGAATTTACTTGAAATAAAATACTTAATCTCAAATAAACCAGATCTGGAAACAACAAGTTACAAGTTCTGGGACAAAGTGCCCAATACAAGATCTAAGTACCAATAAATAAAGGTAGTTCAAAACAGAAAGATAATACAAGCAGGAACTGTAGCTGAGCTCAGAACATTTGGTTACTTGCTCCTTCGGGCAGCCGGTTACCAAAATATGCAAATTTAACAATTTGCAGGAAAAGAGAACAGGAAATAATACGACTATTAGTGCAAGTTATGGGCCACATGTAGTGCAGGTAATAAGTACGAAAAACAGATAAACAAAATACAGAGTAGCTACAAGAAGCAAGTACTGAAGTAAGCATGGAAGGAATGTGTCAGAAAAATAGAGCAACTAACTCTTAAACTAAGAAATAGAATCAAGTGACATGATTAGATAACAGGGTACAAGTGACATGTAGCGAGTATCGAGTATTATGCAAGCAAGTAAACAAGTAACAGGTGTCAGGTAGCATGTACAGGTAAACATGTCACAGGAATGTGCAAGTGATCAGGTATTCTCAAGGCTTGGATTTAATCCTATCTAGGTAGCACTTCTTGTGTGACAAATTTTACCACATGGTTGCTATATTCAAACAAGTTGCGTTTAAATTTTGTAGTGGATTATATAGGGCTATGTACTCAGGTATCAGGTAAACAGGATCACATATCATGTAATCATATAATCATATATCAGGTAATTATGTATCAGGTAGGACCTACGGGTCCCCTTCTGAGTACACCTTCCTATAGAAAAGTATGTAGCCAGGTAATCCGGTAAACAGGTAATCAGGATCATGTATCATGTAATCATGTAACATGTAACAGGTGGGAAACACGGGCCCCCTTCCAAGTACACATTTCTATATTTTCCACTACTAGATCTTTTCCTTAACTCCGGCTTGATTACTTGTCATTATTATTAAAGCAGTCATATACTACACAAACAGGGGAAGAAAAACATGGCAAGAAACAAGGAACAAGATCAAGTTGGATAGAAGACATGATCGGGTGACAAACAACTCATAATAGATTAGGATAACTATACTTTCAATTCTGGATAGCAAAACATTGCTGCACCAAATCTGAGATTCCCATTGCCACAGGAATGCAAATATGGATCCGTCAGAAAATTTAGAAACTAGACTCTTAGCCGAATCTAGTACATATACACAAGTCATATAACAACTACAGAAACAGGGCTCAAAACAGCGTTTTATACAGAATTCATATTCAACCAGAAATTGCAAAGTTTTATTTATAAGCATGAAAATGGCATAAAAACACACTAATTAATTCTACGAAAAGTCTAGAAGGTTCCCTAGCATGTCTAGTATCAGCATATAAAATTTCATAAAATTCCATTACAGATAGCATAGTCAATTTAATTTGAAAAACAAAATGATGCAGCAAATTTATGAATATGAAATTTTAGGCACAGCAGTACTAAAACAGTGTTAAATCATAAATACAACTCGGAATTCAAATTCGTCAAAAGAGTTGTAAAATAGACATACTAGTCTATATTTCATGTTCACAAATTTTTAATCAAAAAGTGACTGGAATTAGGTTGGAAACAGAGTTCTTTACTGAACAACATGCAGTTTGACAATTATATGCTTAGTTTCACAAGCATGAAATAAGTTATAAAAATCATTAAACAATTCCAGAAAAATTAGGGGTTGATCCCAGTCATTTCTAGGCATACCCAGAGAAATACTAAGTCCAAATTTTACTTTTAACATCAGTTTTAAAATAATAGATCATGTAACGATCTTATAATTCAGAATCTGTAAACTACGACATAGCTGCAGTAAAACAGCGATAACTCACACATCAAAAATCGAAATTAAAATTCGTCGAAAGTTCTGAAAAATAGATATCGAGGCCTACGAATCATATTCACAAAATAATTCATTTTACTGGCCTTAACAAGGTCTAAATTGTTGTACTAAATCAGAGAAACTGCAAAAACAAAATTTCTTTCATGCATTTAATCAAACAACTCATCTACGATAGATTCTAATTAGAATGTATTGCAAAACATGATATATTGGACATTCAAATCAACATGGCATGGGTATTAATAAGTCCACAACGAGATAACACATCTAGCACATCAATCATGTAACAAGAATCCATAACATGCAAATCATGAACAAGGATATATATACATCAAGAAATCTATCTTGATCTAATTTATTTTCATGTAGTGTGTGTGTGTGACAACTTCTTGTGATTGATCATGACTCCGAATGATCAAACAAATGAGATCCAGATTTATAAAGGAATAATCATGAGGATGAACACAAAAGTGAAACCTAGACCACATGCGGTATTTGAACTTGTATAAAAAACAAAAATAATATACAAGCTACTTGTCTTGGTGAAGATGACGAATCCGTTGGAAAAGAATAATTGGCATGGATCCCGGGCATAGAACACTAACTCAAGGATCACGAACAATGGGGGAAGCTTGCGAGATGGGAGAGTCGACGGCGACTCGAACGGCGGCAGGCGGGATGGTGGATGGCGATGGGAGCACGGTGATGACGAGAGGAAGTGGAGGTCGACGGTTGAAGGGAGGAAGGGGTTGCGGGATAGGATGAAGGCTGGGGAGGGGCTTCAACGTGGGCAGCTGAACGGTCGACAGGACGTTGTAACACCCCGAATTTCAAATAAGTTTGAACTTAAAGTTACATAGGATCTTTACACTTCACTTCGTACAATTTTACAAGGAATTTAAAACTTTTATACAACAATGTTTACATCAACACAGCAGAAGCAGATTACAACATAATACATGAATAAAATAGCACTTGAAACAAATCTTTAAACAACTTTCATTCTTTAGTCCTTTCATTCATTTTATCCTGCATAGAAACTGTGGGCACGACAGTTGTATTCAACTGACGCTAGGATATAATACATCAATTTCTCTTACTTGGACAGCACACACTTGTTCACAAACAAAACTAAGGGGACTATCCTATTGATGTCGTGGGTGTTGTGCATTTAATCCTTAATTCAGTGATTTATATTTAATTACACTAATGAACACTTGTTCGAACTTATTCATCCAATTCTACATAAATCCGAGGGCAAGCCCTTAATCGTACTTTATCTTGTAGGGTTGGATCCCTCGCTATGAGTTTAACTAGTACGGTAACTACGATAAGTGTCTTAGATGATAAGTTACAAGCCCATGTCCATACACCCTGGAGGGAAATTCCAGGTCATGACATGACGCATCATGCAGACATTCTATGGATAATTCTCCTCCGCCATGGAACGATGGTACTACTATAACACCCTAGATTTGATTTATGAGATTTTGTGATTTTACGTGTTTTGCACGTATAATTTCATTTGAATAATTTCTCGTATAAAATATTTATTATATAGTATTTGTCCCCTTCATTTTCCAAAAATTATTTTCTTTAAAAGCTTAATTAAAATCTAAGCCTAATTGTCTCTTTTAAACCCACTCTATTAATTAGTTAATTTAATTATTTTAAGCCCATGGTTAAATTGGCCCATTGGTGAGGCCATTTAACTTAATTCTCTTTTAAAATGGTCTAACTTGTAGTGTAAACACTTTTCTTGGACAATTAATTTTTGTCACATGAACAAATTTATAAATGGGAGACACTAGGTGGCACGTGCATGCCATGGAGTGTGCATTGCACACCCTTTTCACTCATGGCCGGATAGGATAGGAGAGAGTGGGAGAGATGGAAGTGGTGGAGAGGTGGTTGTTCATCATGGGTAGTTTCTATAACTCCCTAGTGCATCTTGGCCCTTAATCTCTAACCATTTGATCTAATCCCAGCCCTCCATTCACCCTACAAATTTGTATAAATACCCCCCCCCCCCTACACTAGTTCTCTTCACACCTAAAATTGAAAAAAAAGAAAGAGAGAAAAAGATACAAGTTAGTAAGACAAAAGATTGAGGAGTTTTGTGAGTTGAAAAGAGTGAGTGTTTTTGTGTGAGTGCTTCAACCAAGGAAAGGAGGCCGAACTGCAATAGGGGAGGCTCGGGTTGCTTGCTCAATAGGAGGAGAGGTCAACTTGGTGGCTTGATCTAGGAGGAGAAGGCTTCGCTCGTTCGTTGTAGGAGATCTTTAGGACTTTATTTGGTTTTTCTCTTCATTTAAGATGGGTGGTTCTCTTAAACTTCTAATTAGACATCATGCTAGGATGTGGTTGATAAATTAAGAAGAAACTCTAACTAATTTAGCCATGTGTTATGAAAATGAGACAAATTGCTATTAGTTTGAATGTATGTTAAAAGAGTGTTAAATTGATTGCAAAAATTATGATTATTAATGTAGAGTTTACCATGCTACCATGCTCTATTTGTTGGTTATGTGCTAAATTAAGATTACATGCTTGTATGTTGAATAATTGAAGAAAGAACTATGGAAATATGTGATTTTGATTATTGAGTTGTTAATTGGCATGAAAAAGGAAATTTATTACTGAGATAACTATACAATGTTAATAAAAATATTATATGTGACCTAGAAAAATTTTAAGTGTAATTTACAAGGAGAATGTGCTTATTTTCCCATAAATTCGAAAATTGAAGAATAAAATGAAGTAGGGAGCAAATTATGTGTTTTGTATCAAAAAATCAAAATTTTAATTTACTAAAATACTGTACTGAGATGAAAAATAAAATCTGGAGTTTTTGAATAAATTTGGAAAAGAAGAGAACTAAAAAACATTCGTTTTTGTAAAAAAAGTTTGAAAAGAACAGAGACCTAGATTGTAAACTCCATAGCCTAGAAACATATCAGATTAGTCACTTGGCCATATTGGCTAGCCGATGCATTTGGGTTCGGTTACTGTAGCTGTGGGTTTGGGCTTGGTGGTCTTGGGTTCGAAACTTGGCGTGAGCCTTTTGTTTTCCCCTTTTTCAAAAATCCGAAAACCGAGACACACACTTTATCTTAAATTAACCCTAGCCTCTATCGCTCTGGCGCCTAGGCTTTTCTGGCTTTCGGTGGCGGTTGGTTACCCTGTGGTTGTGAGTTCGATTCCTGGCTGCGGCAGGAATTGTAATTTTTGATTTTTTTGGCATTTAAAATTGATTTGGGGCTTATAAAAATTTGGAAAAAAATAATATAATTAGTCTAGAATTATGTGGACTTAATGAAAAATATTTGGACATGATTTGACTAAAATAAAGGTGGTTTAGAAGCAACGAATTAAGTAGAATAGCATGAAGTTGATATTTGTATAAATATGAAAAGTGATTTTTTTCATGAGAAGATTACACTAAGTTATAAAAGAGAAATTTGAATGAAAGAAAATTTAAGTGTGTTATCTACGGATTTTATTGCCTAATTTTGAATGTTGTATACGAGTGAAAAATATGACTTTATGACTATTGAATTAAGTAAAGGAAAGGAACTATAGTATGGGAATCTAATGTGTTTATTGAAAAGAAATTTTAAGCATGAAATACAAGAATCGAAATTGAATTGATTCATAGAAAAGAATGGAAATCATGTTAATTGTGGAAAAGAACGTATGAGTTTGAAGACTCAAATTTTGTGATTATGAATTGAAATTGAGAATCAGAGTGTAGTTAAGCCTCATACCGGCATTGAAAAAAAGAAATATGTTGAAATGAAACTTGAAATGAAAAAACCAAGATTTGGGTCATGTGATATAAATGGTTAAGACCGGTATAGTGGAAGGGCCTAACTCTAGAGAATTGATTTTGTTCATGATTCAAATAACTAAGGAGTAGATACATAGTGAAGATGTGATGAAAATAAGAGAAAAACACGAGTATGAGGGTCTCGGAGCAACGGTGTGAGAATATTCACAAGCTGTCTTCACAACGCGTCGTGACATGATGTTGATATGTCTCCAGGAGTCCGTACCGCAGGCGATGCTCGTAGGGTATTTGGTGACTGCGGGTGGTGTCATGTCTCATGACGGAGGCTGAATTGTCCATAGGTTCTTCACGATGCGTCGTGACATGACGCGAGATTCCCCTCCAGGCTGTCTAGGACATGAGCTCGTAATTCATAGAACATCTAAGATACTTATCGTAGTTACAGTAGTAGTTTAAGTCATGACGAGGGATTGAACCCTACAAGATGAAGAACGGTTAAGGGCTTGCCCTCAGACCTATGTAGTATGGGATGCATAGAATCTGAACAAGTGCACATTAGTGTCATGTATAACTGCATCAAGGACTAAGTGCACTGCACAACACGACATCTATAGGATAGTCCCTTGTAGTTTCTGTTTGTGATCAAGTTTGTGGTTTGTTTAAGTATTTAAGAATCGTTATACTGTTTCGGTATAGAGAGGATCGTCGTGTATAATATTTCGCCGGTTGTAAGCAACTGATGCGCCCACAGTTTCTATTCAGGGTAAAGTGATTAACCAGACTAAAGAATGCATGCTGATTAAAGATTGATTCAAGAGTTGTACATTTCAATTCATGTAAATTGTTGTAAATTGCTTCCACTGTAAATATGTAATGTAAATGTAAACTCTGATGTAACAAAAGTTTTTATTTTCTTGTAAAATTATACGAAGAGAAGTGTAAAGATCCTGTGGAACTTCGAATTTAGTCTGTTTTGGAATTCAGGGTGTTACAACTACGTAGTCACCAAGCACCCCATAAGCGTCGCCACGGTCCCGATAATTCTGGAGATATATTCACGTCATGACATGACGCATCATGTAGACATCCTGTGAACACTCTCACTCCGTAGATCCAAGGACCTCATACTTGTGTTTTTCTCTTATTTTCATCACATCTTTACTATAGTGTAGTCCTTAGATATTTGAATCATGAGTAAAATTAACATCCTAGAGTTAGCCTTTGTTCTACACCGGTCTTAAGCATCAATTGATAACAACGACCCAATCTTGGTCTTTTTTCTGCAACATTTAATTTTGAGAATTCATTCATGCCGGTATAAGGACTTAGCTAGCTACACTCTAGTTCTTAACCTCTTTTCATGTTCACCAAAGTTGAGTGTTCATACTCACAAATTTCTATAATCCATCATGATCTTTTTGTTTCATTTTTCAAGCACAATTATATGTACAAAACATCAATTCCTTATTTAACTTACCATATCTCATAATTTAATATCCACACAATTTTTTTTGTTCTTCTTTCTTTACATATACCAAATTCATATTTTAAAGAAGATTTATCAAGTTCTTCATCCCAATAAAAATCACTTCCAAATCTCACTAAAATATGTCAAAATATTGTAGAAATAATTTTTATGAAGTTTAAATAATTTTAGAAGAATATTAGAATTTTTCCCAAATTTTTTATACTCTTTAAAACTCAAGAATACTCAAAAAATCGAAATTCATTAAAAAAATTATCAAAACCAAATAAAAGGGGCAGAGGTCGGATTCGAACCTAAGACCAAACCTTCCGCCCAGCTACAGTAACAGACCCAAAGTGCACCCGAATACCAAGAAGTCCAGAGTGACTATCTAATATGAGTTCGGTTAAATACTTTTTGTATAAACTGTACTGTATTTTGAGAAAAATAAAATTTTAATAAAAACAGAGCCTCTTCAAGACTCAAACCCGAGACCCTGTATACT
Organism: Hemerocallis citrina; assembly: GCA_017893485.1. Lineage (NCBI taxonomy): Eukaryota > Viridiplantae > Streptophyta > Magnoliopsida > Asparagales > Asphodelaceae > Hemerocallis > Hemerocallis citrina. Next base: position 177,422,475 of record CM030361.1, read on the forward strand.
GTACACAACGCCCTCCACTCACATCGAAATCCAATTTTCCCAAACCAATTTTCTGTAATAAAAAGGAGTCGAAATAGCTTTATACCTACTGTCTGTTTGTAAGTCTCCTGTACAAAATTCAATTTCTTAATAAATTTGTATCTTTCAAAATCGAACTTTTTTTTTCCAGAATATTTTCTAAAAGAAAATACAGTATAACAGCAATCTAAAACTCTTATTTTTGACATTAAAATAAGGTTTCTTTACAATTTATATTTAAAGAATACCTTATCGACCTTAAAATAAAACTATAGTTCTTTCTCAAAAAACACCAATATAAATCCACTAATATAAATCCACTAAAAGTAGGTTCTTGTTTTCTTTCAATTCTACAAGAGTCTAGCAATTATTCTTTTATCACATCCACATTGTAGAATAACAATTTATCTATTTAACAATTAAACATAACAATATCCATTTATCTCAATCTACAACTAAGCCATTCATTTAAGCAAAATCATCACACTAGCATGCTCCATTAAAATGGATATTCTAGCATGAATTTAATAAAGCACCATGATAAATTTTAAACACTAATCTCAATCAAGATTTTTCGCTTTTTCCCTATTAACCCTTTTTTTTAAAGCAATCACATGGTCAATTTTACTAGTTTCTTTAGCATATTCATGAACTTATTTTCCTAGCATGGTAACTACATTAGAAGTAGAGAAATCGCCCACCTCTTTGAAGAAAGAATTAAGAATTCTCAAAGAAACTCCTTGAAAGCACGATTGCCTTCCCCTAGTTGCGAGCCTTCTCCTCTAATCTAGTGCACACACCGAGCCTCTCCTCCTTGCTAGTACCCGACCAGATTCCTTCTCCTCCTTGATTGATAGTCGGCCCTCAATATGCAAGAGCACACACACACACACACTCTCTGTAACGCCCCGAATTCCAAATAAGACCGAATTCGAGATTTCACAGGATCTTTACTTCACTTCGTACAATTTTACAAGGAAATTAAAACTTTTCAATAATACATCAGAGTTCATTACATCTTTGTTTACACAGCGGAAAAATACAACAATGAAATAAAATACAACTTGTACAACTATAACAATATAAATCATCGACTGTATCATAACATCTTCATGGCAAAGTCCATTACCTGCATATCAAGCTGTGGGCACGTCAGTCACTTACAATTGACGAAAATGTTATACTCGGCTATTCTCTCTATGCCGTACATATAACAATCTCATTACTTTAACAAATCACAATAGTTGAATGATCAAAGTGTTAATTTGTGACTACGCTAAATATGTAGGTGTATGCCATGTCTTAATACCTAATGCATACATTTTATACTAGGATGACACTAACGCATACTTGTTCGGATTCTATGTATCGCATACTATATAGGTCCGAAGGCAAGCACCTACGTACTCCACAATAAAGGATTCGATCCTTCGCCATGAAACTACCCAGTAATAAAGCAAGGTTTAGATCATTCCACGAATATAGATCCCAGCCTCGCTAGCCATTATAAAAAATTCCTCATCGTGCGAATCATCCCGCAAGTGCCCCCTAGTCCCGGTATACGCATATACATAGGAGTATGGTAAATATCCACCCGACTACGCTAAGTCCCGAAAAAAAATACAATTCCATCTCCCACGGAGCAACCACAGTCCGCCAACTGGGTCTATAGCCACGGAGATTCACCGCCGACTATATAGAAGCAACCCACTTACGTTTGCCAAAGTTTACTACATCTTCACTTATGTGCCTAATTATTTAGTTCAAGACATGAATAAATTTCAAAGCCTAGAATTAGTTTTACCTCCAACCGGACTTTATCAACGAACATGAGATGATAGCTCCTTGGCCATATCTCAAAATATATCTCATCTCTTTTCAAATCAAATTGTGCCGGTACCCGAGGTCTCACTAACTCTAAATCATAATTTTTTCATGTACAAGAAATTATGGGTACACATACCCTTTAATAAACATGTTTTAAACCTAGATATTTTCATCTTCAACTTATTCACAAATGATCTTGTATTAGCACTTCTTCACAAAGTAATCATTTCTTAGTCTTGACACTATTCATGATCTAGTTATTTATTCATATTCTTTATAAACAAAACATTCCTTTCAAGAACACAATTTCATCACATGTAATGTTATAACTAATCTATGTTATCACAATGTCTCAAATCACTATAAAATATTTCTTAAACAAACTACTAGTGTAATCTCTTTAAAAGATCACTTCACAAATACCACTCTTCTTTTCTTCACCACAAAATTCTATTCTCAAAATTTCATTTCTTTTTATACTTTAAAAATATACAAGAAAACTATCTCTTAATATTTCCATTTCATTTTATAAATAATAAAGTTCACATCTAAAGTTTTTTCCGTACTAAAAATCTTATATGAAGCAAAAGAAACTCAAAATAATCAAAAAAGAGGTGCTCGGGTTCGAACCAATGACCTCTAGTCAACCACAGTCAACGCCCAGACCTAGACCCGCTAGCCAACAAGTCCACTGGACTCTGGCGTCAAAATCCTATGTCGAAAAGGACATATACCGACTCTTAGTTTCGGAATTAGAAAAAAATAGATGTGACTATCAAGTTTTGAACCCAAGATCTCTTACAACAGTGCTCTGTTTTGTACTAGCTAACCAGTAAGTCCAAGTGTATTTTCTGTTTAGACAATGTACTAATGTACTTTTGTTTAAACTATTCAGAAAGTGGTTCTTTTTCATGCAACTTGTTCATCCAAGATCAAATCATTCTAATTATTTGAAATAGAATTTTTCTTGACTGATATTGAGTTTAAAAAGAGTAAACGAAAATTCTTAAATTCATTAAGATTTTATTCTCACTTCTTTAAGCAATTCTTTTTCTCATTTTTCACATAAACTTGTATAAGACTTGAGCAGTGCTCATAAAATTAGTTCATGTTTCTACTTTTACAAAATTTCAATTTTATAACAATACTAGCATGTCACTTATTCATGAGAATTTCACAAAAGGCTCTTTCATAAAATAGTTTATATTTTCAATTATAACATGGCAAAATACACATATGTCAACACATCTCATGATACTAATTAAATTCATTTTTGATTTCTTTCTTCTTTCTTAATTATCAAAGCATGATTTGAATATAACTTTCTTCAACAATCTTATATACTCAACAAGTACAAAATTTTGCAAACATGATAACTTGATTCATAGTATAAAGCATTCCTTCTTTTCAATTAGCATGGTACCTATAATCACAACAAAATCATCCTCATTCATAATATGATACACTAGCATGAATTTTATCTATATTTTTCCCATAAAAAATAACTTATATTACTCATTCATATTTTATAGCATGCATATTCTAAAATTAGAAAGTATGAAACCACCCACCTTAATTGAAGATTGAGAATGAGAAAGAGGGAACCAACACCTAGCTCCTAGCAAGGACTCCTCCTCCTAGCAAGAGCTTCTCCTCCTAGCAATTTCTCCAAGCACAAGAACTCTCTTACTCTCTTTCTTTTTCTTTCTCTTATTTTGATATTGTTTTTGGTGCAAAAGAGAAGGAGAAATGGGGTGTTATTTATAGGATATTGTTAGGGTCTAAAGTGCAAAATTCTCAACCTAATAAATTACCTTCTTAATTCTTCCAACCCTTCATTTTCATAACTCCTAAACTCCTAACTATTCATGCTCCCAACCTTCATAAACTCAACTCCCATAACCCCAACCTTTTCCTCTCCCCCACTAGCCCAAAACCGGCCACTCCTAGTGTACAACCCGGCCAAAAATCAACTAGTGTGCATGTGCACACATGCACATACAAAAATAAATACATTTTTTAGTTCTAAATGTGTACAAAAAGTTGTAACTTGTCATGTATTAGTCCAAGCTCAACTTAATTTGGGATTTTACTAATGGGCTTGATTCATGGGCTCTCTTCTAATTACTAATTTAATTATCCTAGTGAGCTTTCCCTTAAATTAATCTATTGGGCTAGGATTTACTCTTTAGAGCCATGGATCAAAAGAAAGCTAATAAAACAAAAACTTATGCATGCTAAAAATGGATAATGAGAGTAAAAAAGTGAGAATAAAATGTTTTAGCACGTGCATCATACGTGCAAAAAATCAAAAAATGCATTTAATTAAATAAAAATGTGGGTGTTACACACTCAACTCAATCTTTTCCTCACACAACTATATCTTTTCTCTTTAAAATATCTAAGTGCAAAGAGTAATGAATGACCAAGGGGGCTATTTATACACAACTCATGAACCAATGAAGGGTTCAGATGAGTTTGTATGAAGGGTTAGGATACAATTGGGAGTTAGAAGAACCACCCACTTTCACATAACCACTTCTCCACTCCACTCTCCCCATCTCTCCATGTGTATGGCCGGCCTCCTCTTCTTATTCAATTTGCACGTGCATGTGCAATGCACGTGCCTCTACATGCACACTACAATTAAGTTTGTTCATTTATTTATTACACTAATTGGTTACAAGACAAGTCTAACATACAAGTTGTTTTAATTAATAATAGAATTAATTAGTGGGCTAAAACCTATTGAGCATTTAATTAATTAATTAATTAATTTGAAGGCGGGCTAGGATTAAGTTATTAGGCCTAAGATTTAATAAAAGACTTTTTTAAAAAGAAAAAGAGAAATATTTGTGCATGACATAAAAAATAATTTTAAAGCCAAAAACACACATTAATTTGCACGTGCGAAACACGTAAAATTAAATGAAAATTTTATATTTAATTATATGAAAATCCAGGATGCCACAACACTCCCTCCTTAGAATAGTTCCGTCCTCGGAACTACGAGTAAAAAGTGAGAAACAAAACATAAAAAGAAGAAAGAAAGAAAAAATACAATCCAAACAAAGAGCTCGGGATGATCCTTCAGCATCCTCTCCTCAGATTCCTAAACAGCCTCTTCAACCAACTAGTTTCTCCAGACTACCTTGACCATCGATATCGTCCTGTTCTTGAAGACTTTCTCCCGACGATCCACAATCTCAACCGGTCGCTCAATGTAGCTCAGATCTAACTGCGAACCCTCCGGCACATCGGGCAAATGGTGACTTGGATCGGGAATGTAACCTCTCAACATAGACACATGGAAGACATTAAGCACTTGAGACAACTCTTCCGGTAACTCTAACCGGTAAGCAGTTTTCCCAATCCTCTTTAATATGTTATAAAGGCCTATGAACCTTGGGGCTAATTTCCCACCTCTGCCAAAACGAATCACAGCTTTACTAGGAGTCACCTTCAGGAAGACAAAGTCACCTTCCTCGAACTCTAGGCCCCTCCTTCGGTTGTCAGCATAACTCTTCTGCCTACTCTGAGCATCTGCTAATCTCTTCCTGATCAAATCAATCTTTTCTGAGGTCTGCTACACAATCTCGGGCCTAAACATCTGTCGCTCCCCCACTTCAAACCAGCAAACAGGCATTCTTCACTTCCTACCATATAGAGCTTCATACGGCGCCATCCCAATACTAGTCTGAAAACTTTTGTTGTAGGCAAACTCTACTAGAGCTAGATGCCTCTCCCAACTGCCTCCAAAATCTAGAACACAACACCGAAGCATATTCTCAAGAACTCTATTAACCCTCTCAGTCTGCCCATTAGTCTGAGGACGGAAGGCAGTACTGAAATCCGTCTTAGTACCCAAAGCTACCTGAAGACTCCTCCAGAAATGCAAAGTAAATTACACATCTCAATTAGACACAATGGTCAACGGAACACCCTGAAGCTTGACGATCTCCCCAAATACAGTTCGGCTAACTTATCCATAGACGAAGTGATTTTCATTACCAAAACGTGAGCCGATTTGGTTAGTCGATCGACTATGACCCAAATCGCATCATTACCCTTCGAACTCTTGGGCAAACCCATGATGAAATCCATGCTGATGTTATCCACTTCCACTCCGAAATGGGTAACGGTTGCAACAAACCTCCAGACTTCTGATTCTCGGCTTTCACATGCTGACAAATCTCACAAATCTCACACCTCTCCACAAACTCAGCCACATCACACTTCAAACCTGACCACCACAAATGTTACTTGATGTCCTTGTAAATCTTGGTGCTCCCAGGATGTACAGAAAAAAGAGTAGCATGTGCCTCTTGAAGAATACTCCCCCTTAATTCTGATTGATCCAGGACACATAACATCTCTCCAAACCATAACACTTCATCCCTGGTCTGCTGAAAATCTTCTTTCACCAACCTGCTTCTTCATCTTCTAAATCTCTGCATCTTCCCTCTGACATGCTATAATCCTTTCATTCAGCATGGGCTGAAACCTCAGCTGAGCCAAAGATGCTTCCAAACCATGCAAAACTACCTCAATACTAGCATGATCTAACTCCTCTACAAGATGCCTCTGGGTCGTGATCAAACTGGACAAACTGCTTTTATGGCTAAGTGCATCAGCAACAACATTAGCCTTATCCGGATGGTACTTAATCTCAGGACGCATGACCTCAAGTACTTCCAGCCATCTCCGTTGCCTCATATTCAGGTCCTTTTGCTGATAGATGTACTTCAAACTTTTGTGGTCTGTCTACATGTTTAATTTCTCACCGTACACGTAATGCCTCCATTGCTTCAAGGCAAAGATAATCACAGTCAATTTCAGATCATGAGTCAGATAATTCTTCTCATGCGGTCTTAGTTGCCTAGATCCATAAGCGATTACCTTTTCCTCTTGCATCAAGACACAACCAAGTCCACGATGTGAAGCATTGCTGTAGTCATCATACTCAACACCTGCTCTAGGCAAAGCCAAAATGGGAGCAGTAGTCAACTTCTCTTTCAATCCCTGAAAGCTTGCCTCACACTGCTCAGTCCACTTGAAATTTACATTCTTTTTGGTCAGACCAGTGAGTGGCACGGATATTTGAGCTTAGTCTTGAATAAACCTCATGTAGTATCTAGTTAGCCCAAAGAAACTTCTGACTTCTTTCACTGTAGTAGGCCTTGCCCAATCCTTTACTGCCTTAGAAAAGATGTGACCCAGGAATGCCACTTCAGATTTCTAGAAATCGCACTTGGATAACTTGGCATACAACTCATGCTCTCGAAACTTCTTCAAAACCTCAGCTAGATGCTCAGTGTGCTCCTCCTCCGACTTGGAGTACACAAGAATTTCGTCGATGAACACCACGATGAAAGAATCAATAAATGGCCTCAGAACTCTATTTATCATGTCCATAAAGATTACAGGTGCATTTGTCACTCCAAATGGCAGAACTAAGAATTCGTAATGCCCATGTCGAGTTCTGAATGCAGTCTTATGCACATATTCCACTTTCACTCGAATCTGATGGTATCCCGACCGAAGGTCTATTTTAGAGAAGACACCTGCTCCTTGTAGACGATCGAACAGGTCATCAATTCGTGGAATTGGATATTTATTCTGAACAGTCACCTTATTCAGCTCCCGGTAATCGATGCACAGCCTCATCGACCCATCCTTCTTCTTCACCAACAATACTGGTGCTCCCCAAGGTGACGCACTCGGCTGAATAAAACTTTTTCCCAAGAGCTCCTCAATCTACCGTTTAACTTCATCCTGCTCCACAGGCGCCTTCCTATACGGTGCCTTGGAAATAGGTGCACTCCCTGGCTGGATAGTGATGCTGAACTCTACATCACGATGCGGGGGTAGTCCAGAAAACATCCTCCAAAAACACAGTCGAGTAATCCCGAACCACCGGAATCTGCTGCACCTCTACAGAAACCATCTTCTTGCTGATAGCTGTCACCAAACCTGAACATCTTTTCTTTCCCTGGAAAGTGAATGTAGAACCCCCTGGAGCTTTCACTGTTACTTCCTTGGTTTCACACTCGATGTTCGCACTGTACACCGACATCCAATCAATGCCAATGACAACATCGACTCCTAAGATATTCAGGTCGATCAGATCAATTTCGAAAATCCTGTCTCCAATCTCGATCTCGCAATCTGCGTAATACCGATTAGTGGTTAAAGTATTCTTTGATGGAGTAGTAACTGCTAGGATCTTGCCTGGAAAGACCTTCGGTTCAACCCCTAAGAATTTAGCAAATTTAGGAGATACAAAAGTATGAGATGATCCAGTATCGAACAGAATAACAACTTTTTTTCCATTTAAAAAAAGTTCCTCTGTTACATAATAAAACTCCCATTACATAACAGTCTTCCAACGCCCCGGATTCCCGTTACCGAACATCCGTGACGCAATTAGAATTTTTGCCTTCAAATGCATCTCAACACAGTAATAACACAGAAATTTAAAAATATTTTATTGCCAAATAAAGTCATTAAATCATTGATTACAACCAATGTCTTGTTCCTGAACAAGAATACAAATTACATCAACTCATTGCATCTTGTTACATATATATCATCTCCTCTTGTAAAGTTAACAGCTGTCTCCCGGAATGGTAGTCAATGGATCACTGCCGAACTCCACTGAACGGTCAATCTGCTTTCCTGGGGCCTATTCCTCGATATGAGTCTTCTGCTGCGCGACTCTGATATCTCTGCACCTGTTCGAAAGGTAGAACCGTTACCTAAAAGGTGGAGAACGTCAGTACTTCGACTGGCGCAATACTGATAATAACAGCGATCCTCCAAACTAGCAACCACAAACCATCTTGAATAGAAAGAGAAACTTGCATCCTAAATTATATAGTGCTCGTGTATGCCATGATCTAACAACTAAATGCAGCAATCATAAGCCTATTCTAAAGCAAGTAAGACTTGGGAATCTAGATCCGCATGCATCCCATACTACATGCGTTCCAGACCCAAGCATGACCTAATCTAATGCACAAAATAAGAATGCACACGATGCACCGACTATAATGCATTTCATTTGGGAACGTATGCATCCCATACTACATACTTCTCCAAAATCAACTTCGATGGAAACATATGCATCCCATACTACATACTTTCCAAAGAGTTTGCCTCTCCTGATTGTAGGGTTCAATCCCTCGCCATGCATCCTACCCTTGTACTCATCCTGTTCCCAATAGATTATCCGTTCCCAAGGAGGTTGCAGCTGGTCATTCTAGTTCCGCCACTGCAGTGCCTAAGTAGTGGTCATGTTTACCACTTGATACCCAGTACAGACCTCTTCAGAGAGCTGCGTTGAATCCGGTCGCAAGACCGTGTAATTCATGTGTCCACCCCTAATCCTGCTATGGACTGACGCATGCGTGTTCACCCCTAACCCGGCTGTGAACTGATATATATATATATAAACAAACAAAAATCCACGTACATAGGAACGTGATGGCCTCGAGGGTCAAATCCCCCTATCCTCCCATTCCTTACTCTGGCAAAATTTTGGGAATTAACTGATCGAGATACGAGCCGAGGATTCACTCATGAGTGCCGAAACGTATCCCTACGATAGGAAGGTACCACACCGACTACGGTCTACTAGTACTAATGCAATTACCCAATCCCTTAATATGTCACTCTAATCCCAGCCTTACTCTAATCACTTTGGGTAAAAGATTAGATTGCTTCCGAACTTTCCTATCAACCTCTAGCCCTGGTGATACCGGTCCGGTTCGCCACTTCCCCGGCTTGGAATTGCCCAGCACTACGGCCTACATTCACCCCTAACCCGGCATTGAATGTGTGTTCACCACTAACCAGGGCTATGAACTCATATGAATGGCACGGCTCGGATGTCCTACGCTTTGATGGAAGTTCACAACTTAGGGTCGACAGATGCAGGGTATCCCTTACCCTAGTGACTAACTCGAGTCACGCATCCCACTATGGGAGTCAACAACACCAACAACAAATACCAAACGTCCCTAGACAAGAGTTATCAACACTGTAGTACACATGGGAACAAGTTTTCACAATACCTAGTCAACAACCAGACTAAGCAACCTACGGGGTTTCGGCCCGAAACTTAAAAGGGTCATAACTCCCTTGATACAACTCCGATTGGGGTGTACGAGCCCAATATGGAAAGGTAAGAACCTAGGCTACAACTTCCTAGTTGCTCATAAACTCAAATTCCATCATCCAGGTCCTCAAAATAGTCTCTCAAACCTCAGCATGTGTATTTCCTGTACATGGGCTGCGCCTTACCGGTAGCATAAAACACTGTCTACTCATCAGAATGCTACAAACCCAAGTTCTATGGGAAGGAGTGGATGTCCTCAATAATCCTCTAGTTGGTCATGAGTCCAAAATATACCAATAGATCACCCTAACACACACATCTCTCACAAATGTACCAAGTCACACACTAGGACTTCCTAAATCAGAGCACTCAGCTCAATTCCTGGCTTCTGTCCAGTATTGCAAAAATCACAATAAATCAACCACTAACTAGAAACACCTCAAATAGGTCTTGTTGGAAAGGTCTTGATGTCTGCTACAAACCTCTAGGGAAACAGTTCCTCAAATTTTGCTCTTATGGAGCCTCAAATGTGCAATCTCTACAGAGTATCAAATTTGGCTGAAACCAGCAAGTACACGCTAATAAAATCATCATAAATGCTACACTCATCCAATTAGCACAAACTTTACAGTGAAGAAACGCGATATCAATATGAACAACATGCAAAGGTTCCATGTCAAAACTCCAAGTCTACACTGAGTTCTTCATATTTCAGTTAAGCACAGAAATCAGCGTGTTCTTCAGTTACAACTCTAGCTACTGCTTAAAGATCAATTTTTTTACATGTCTATAAATTCATCCAAATATTTCCCTGATTTTACTGTAGAATCTAGATACAAGTGGGAATAAAGGGTAAAAGTTTCAGATTAAGAACTTGCTCCAATTAATTATGAAAATTCTAACAATCTCAGGCATCATGTTAACCAACTGTTGCTGCTGCCTTACGACACAGTTTCACAAATAAATTTTATTAAAATACCAATCCATCTCAGAAAAATATGAAATAATTCATGAACCATCTAGACACATATAGGAACAATATGCAAAATTTACATGATCTAATTCCATGTTGTTTGCTCTCGGAAAAATCTAGAAAATAGCATACAGATCAAAATTCTAGTTCTAGTTTCTGATTTCATCTTCCAATCTTCTTAGATATTCCTCCTAACACTTACTACCACACATCATGTAAGAAATCATTCAAGAAACAATAAGAAAGGTTTAGAGTAACTCCCCACCTTGAGTTGATGTAGAGTAGTTGATGTCTTTGAGCTTTCCTTCCTTGAGAATCCCTCCAAGAGCTCCTTTCTTCAATCTTTCTTCTTTCTCTCCTTCTCTTCTTTTTCCTTGGTTTGAGTTCTGAAATTTCAGAACAATGGAAATGAAATGAGCGGTTTTTTATGGAGAAGTGAGTGAGTAAAGAGGGGGGAAGGTGAGGCCGGATTCTAGGGGGTAGGGGGTAGGGTGTAGGGTGGTTTTGTAGTGAAACCATGGTCTAGCCATTGGTTTTGAGGTGTGTTATGTTGGCTGCCCATTTTAGCACTTAAATGGGTTCCTTGATTCGAGACGAGGGGTTCATCGAGTATACGCAGAATATACTCATCGCAGTATCATACAATGTTATATTTGCATAGGCGTCGTACCAAAAACTAGTATATGTGCCAGTATCGGTCATCTTCATTCTTGTGCATCATCTAAAACGCAATCACCCTCATAAACCATCCCACAAACATGGACTCACTCCAACATTAATATACTCAAACAAAATATTGCAATCATATGCATGCATACAGACAATATATATATATATATATATATATATATATATATATATATGGAAGTGTCGTACAATCCGGGGTATTACATTACTCCCTCCTTAGAATCGTTCTGTCCCCAGAACGATGCTAGGGGCACAAATAGCAGATAATCATCAATGATCAGAAGATATTTTTCTGGACCGTCACCAATTTCTCGAGGAACACCCTCGAAACTGACTCTTAAAGTGCTCAATACTGGCTCCCAAGCCTCAAGTGCTCAACCCACTCTTCCATCCTGGAGATCAATCTCATCATGTGGATTATTTTTGGGCATACCGCATCCCATATCTACCGTACTGGGGACGAATCACCTTGGGATGTGTTGCTCTCGTCCTGGACTACTGGAGATCAATCCCTCTCCATAGAACTTTCTAGGGTCTATTGCGTCCCACGTTCTGGAAATACTGGGAAATATCTTGCTCCACGGATTATTCTGGAGCCCTCACCACACGAACTCCTCATGAGTTTTTGCTCTCGTCCCCAACTACTGGCGATCATTCCCACTCCACAGAATGCTCTGGGGCCTATTTTGTCCCTCGTCTGGAATGCTGGGGAATATCTCTCTTCGCAGATTATTCTGGAGCCCCTATTCATCCTTGAATTTCTTTGTGGGTACTACTCTCGTCCTCAGAATACTGGAGATCAATTCCTACTCCACAGATCATTCTAGGATATATGTCATACCTCGTTCGGAATACTGAGGAATGTCTCGCTCCTTGGATCATTCTGGAGTCAACATCCCACTAACCTATTTGTGTATGCTGCTCTTGTCCCTAGAATACTGGAAACCAATTCCTACTCTACAGATCATTCTGGGGCATATTTCATCCCTCGTCTGGATAACTGAGGAATTTCTCACTCCATAGATCACTCTGGAGTCAACATCATACACGACCTTCCCGTGCACATCGCTTTCGTCCTCGGTATACTGAAGACCAATGCCGACTCCACAGATCATTCTAGGGCATATTTCATCCCTCGTCTGGAATACTGAAAAATTTCTCACTCCGTGGATCGTTCTGGAGCCAACGTCACACCATCCTCCCATGAGTGTCGCTCTCGTCCTCGGAATACTGGAGACCAATTCCTACTCCACAGATCATTCTGGAGCATATTTCATCCCTCGTTTGGAATACTGAGGAGCTTCTCACTTCGCGGATCATTCTGGAGTGAACATCATAATTCAAATTTCTCGTGAGTATTGCTCTCGTCCCGAAATACTGGAGATCATTCCCACTCCACAGAACGCTCTGGGGCCTATTTCATCTCTCGTCTGGAATGCTGGGGAACATCTCACTCCGTGGATCATGCTAGAGCCTTTCTACTCATGATCATTCTCGCTTCATCGTATCTCCCTTTTAGTGCCTAAGTCAAGTTCTCAGTACATCATCTAGCTCTCAGCTACACTACTTGAGGGTCGGTGACCACTCCCTCCTTAGAAGAAAACGAGGCTTTCTAAGGAGAAGGCAAAAATTTCAGTTTTTTTGTTTTTTTTTTGCCTTATCCCAAACACTTAAATAAATAAGCAGATGACACGAGATGACCAAATGCCCAAGAAAAACTTTCATGCTTTATAAAAAGTCATAATATCTTGCTACAGAACATAGTACAAGTTTGCCATTCATGGCTAGAAAGAAATGCAGCTAACAAAATATATTACTATTCTAGACCATGCACCACTTCACACTTCCTTCCAGTTAAGCTGAAGTTCGTCCCTGACGAATCGGCTTCTTCCCTTTATCGACCACCTTCAGTCGCTGGTCATTGGGGTTCCCTTGCAGTTGTGGACAATTCGATTTCTTGTGCCCGGCTTCTCCGCAGTTGTAGCAGGTGTTTGTCTGGGTCCTTTTTGGGCATTGACTCCTGAAATGAACTTATTCCTTACAAAAGTAACACACCACCATCCGACTAGGCTCCTTAAGCTTTCTAGACTCGGGAGTTGAATTCCGCCTGTCATGGTCAGGGGTGAGAATACCCTTCTTCCTCTTTTTTTTCATCTCAACCTCGCCTTGACTCTGTCTCGTGTCCATTTCAGTTACCGCAGCTCGCCTTACTAGCTTGTCGAATCGGTGAATGCCTAACGGAACCATCCTCGACCTCAGTCTAGGCCTAAGCCCTTGCTCAAACCTCTGGGATTTCTTCGCTTCCTCCTGGACCATCTCTGGTGTATACCGTGACAGCTGAGAAAACTTTTTCTTATATTCCCTGACAGACATATTTCCCTACTTCAAATTGTGGAACTCCATTGCCTTTTCTTCTTGCACATCCGTGGGAAAATAGTGTTGTCGGAATTCCTCAAGGAAATCTTCCCAAGTGATCTAGCCTCCTCCAAGACCACGCTTTACAGACTGCCACCAAACTTCGGCATCCTTCTCCATTAGAATTGTGGCCAAACGAACCTTGCTGTCCTCTGGAGTCACCAGTACCTCAAACACCATCTCCACCTGACGTATCCAGTCATCAGCAGCCATGGGGTCGGCCTGTCCTTCAAAAACTGGCAGTTTCATCCTTTTTGAACGATTCCACCATCTTTATTGGGTCTGCTGGTGCAGCGGCTCCTAGTGTTCCCTATGGCGGTGCTGGGTTTCTGCTAGCTTCCGCAAAGGCTCCCATCATATGGTATACACGGGTAAACTCTGCTTCAACATTGAAGTTTGTGCCGTTGGTCCTACTGCCTTCGCCTTTAGCCATTTCGCGGTGGTTGTTTCTGATTCTTCTGGACACCCTTCAAAGAAAGAAAACACACAGGGTTAGTTCGGGATGTAGGGAAGATCACCACATAAGTAGAAAGTGAACAACCATGATTTTGACCTTCCTACTATCCAAACTGGACCCAGCTATTTGGTATTTTAAGTCAAATTTCCTACTGTGTCAGCCTGCAATTTGAAGTCAGCTCTGATACCACTTTTGTAATGCCCCGGATCCCCGTTACCGGACATCTGTGACGCAACCAGAATCTTTGCCTTCAAATGCATCTCAACACAGTAATAACACGGAAATTTAAAAACATTTTATTGCCAAACAAAGTCAATACATCATTGATTACAACCAATGTCTTGTTCCTGAACAAGAATACAAATTACATCAACTCATTGCATCTTGTTACATATATATCATCTCTTCTTGTAAAGTTAACAGCTGTCTACCGGAATGGTAGTCAACGGATCACTACCGAACTCCGCTGAACGGTCAATCTGCTTCCCTGGGGCTTGTTCCTCGGTTTGAGTCTTCTGCTGCGCGACTCTGAAATCTCTGCACCTGTTCAAAAGGTAGAACCAGTACCTAAAAGGTCGGGAACGTCAGTAGTTCGACTGATGCATTACTGATAATAACAGCGATCCTCCAAAATGGCAACCACAAACTATCTTGAATGGAAAGAGAAATGTGCATCCTAAATTATGTAGTGCTCGTGTATGCCATGATCTAACAACTAAATGCAGCAATCATAAGCCTATTCTAAAGCAAGCAAGACTTGGGAATCTGGATCCGCATGCATCCGATACTACATGTGTTCCAGACCCAAGCATGGCCTAATCTAATGTGCAAAACAAGAATGCGCACGATGCACCTACTCTAATGCATTTCATTTAGGTACGTATGCATCCTATACTACTTACTTTCCAAAGAGTTCGCCTCTCCTGATTGTAGGGTTCAATCCCTCGCCATGCATCCTACCCTTGTACTCATCTTATTCCCAATAGATTATTCGTGCCCAAGGAGGTTGCAGCTGGTCGTTCTAGTTCCGCCACTGCAGTGCCTAAGCGGTGGTCGTGTTTGCCACTCGGTACCCGGAACGGACCTTTTCAGAAAACTGCATTGAATCCGATCGCAAGACCGTGTAATTCATGTATCCACCCCTAACCCGGCTGTAGACTGAAGCATGCGTGTTCACCCCTAATCCGGCTGTGAACTGATATATATATATATAAACAAAAACCCACATGCATAGGAACGTGATGGCCTCGAAGGTCAAATCCCCCAATCCTCCCATTCCTTACTCCAGCAAAACTTTGGGAATTAACAGATCGAGATACGAGCCAAGGACTCCTCATGAGTGCCGAAACGTATCCATACGACAGGAAGGTACAACACCGACTACGGTCTGCTAGTACTAATGCAATTATCCAACCCCTTATATGTCACTCTAATCCCAGCCTTACTCTAATCACTTTGGGTAAAAGATCAGATTGCTTCCGAACTTGCCTATCAACCTCTTCGCCACTTCCCCGGCTTGGAATTGCCCAGCACTACGACCTACATTCACCCTTAACTCGGCAATGAATGTGTGTTCACCCCTAACCCGGGCTATGAACTCATATGAATGGCACGACTCGGATGTCCTACGCTTCAGTGGAAGTTCACAACTTAGGGTCGACAGATGCAGGGTATCCCTTACCCTAGTGACTAACTCGAGTCACGCATCCCACTATGAGAGTCAACAACACCAACAACAAATACCAAACGTCCCTAGACAAGAGTTATCAACACTGTAGTACACATGGGAACAAGTTTTCACAATACCTAGTCAACAACCAGACTAAGCAACCTACGGGGTTTCGGCCCGAAACTTAAAAGGGTCATAACTCCCTTGATACAACTCCGATTGGGGTGTACGAGCCCAATATGGAAAGGTAAGAACCTAGGCTACAACTTCCTAGTTGCTCATAAACTCAAATTCCATCATCCAGGTCCTCAAAATAGTCTCTCAAACCTCAGCATGTGTATTTCCTGTACACGGGCTGCGCCTTACCAGTAGCATAAAACACTGTCTACTCATCAGAATGCTACAAACCCAAGTTCTATGGGAAGGTGTGGATGTCCTCAATAATCCTCTAGTTGGTCATGAGTCCAAAATATACCAATAGATCACCCTAACACACACATCTCTCACAAATGTACCAAGTGACACACTAGGACTTCCTAAATCAGAGCACTCAGCTCAATTCCTGGCCTCTGTCCAGTATTGCAAAAATCACAATAAATCAACCACTAACTAGAAACACCTCAAATAGATCTTGTTGGAACGGTCTTGATGTCTGCTACAAACTTCTAGGGAAACAGTTCCTCAAATTTTGCTCTTAAGGAGCCTCAAATGTGCAATCTCTACAGAGTATCAAATTTGGCTAAAACCAGCACAGTACACGTATGGGTGGTATACCGTACTGTATCGTACAAAAATTACTCTACCGTCTACCGTACCGAAATACTTGGTACACAAATTTCTCTACCATTACCGTGCCAAAATTTTGGTACTACCGAGTTCGGTAATACCGAAATATTGGTATGGTAATGGTAGTACCATGGTAGTACCGGACATCAAGAAATATGGATGTACCATATTTTAAGTTTAGATTCTGCAATTCATTCCAGCTTGATCCTATCTCTATCATAAATTGCAAACCTAAGAGATTGCCTTAGATAGAGATTGCCTTTACCTGAATACCAATCAGAAGAAGAATGTCAATTTGCATCCAGTGCAATACAAAGGATGGAGTTGCTTATAATGAGCACTTTGGAATGGAGGATGAGTTCAGTCACTCCATTTGCATATCTGAGTTATTTCATTTCTAAGCTTCAAAGTGGTAATAACAAATCAAGGCAATCTCTATCTAAGTCCACTGGATTTAAAAATATTTTATATGATCTTTCACAAACCTAAGAGATCCCAAAATGTAGGTTAGCTCTACATCTAAACAGAGAAGACAATAAAGTAAATGTGGAAGGGAAGCATAATTTTTACTGCTCATGTAAATACTAGGCCTTATAGTTTATAACCTACCACAAGACTTCCATCCTCCAAAACTGTTGTATACCGAAGCAACCATAAATCACGCGCAGGTGCCAGTGGCAGTGTTGAAGGAGCATATAGCTATAATTAACCAGAAATAAGTTCAAAATCTACATACAGATTATCTCATAACATAAATGGATTGAACTATATATGCTTACTTGCATATAAATCTGCTCAATGGTTCCATTATTTCCAGCAGGCAGGACGTTAATGACATCCACAGATCGACAATCACGGAGCCATGATGGTCGATCTTTCAGGATCTCAGCAACCTGAGAAAAAAATTATCAATTAAACCTAACAGTTAGCTCAGTCATTAAATAGCAATAAGAAAGACTCAAACTTGATAAGAATTGTTAGAGCAATTCAGATGCTTACCCTCGTAGGTTCAAGACCTACTAGGCCGCAAGCTCGTGCTGCCACACGGCCCACACCAGTGCAACCATGTGAGATAGCAACGATTCCAATGGAATCCGGACCAGGCTGCACAAGGTTCTAGGATACAAATATGAATAAGGCTTGGACATAAATTGCAAACTATCAAATTACCATTGATCAAATAGATTAACAAAGAGGGGCAAACCTTCATCCCAGGTAACTGAACCCACTCGACAGCAGTTCCAGTGGCCTTCGATAGAAACTCTGCTAAAGTTTCCTCTGCAATGGACATAAGCCTAGAGCAAAAAGCAATAGACGACGCAGAACATGTTAAACCAAATGCCAACAGAATAATGAACCCACAAAAAATTAACCCCGCAAACATTTCCACTTACCCAGCAGGACTAGCATCCCTTGGTGATGCTGAGGTGTTAAATGATGTTGACCGCTCGTCACCACAGACTCGCAGCTCGTGTCTGTGGTCGCATTGGCGACCTGCCAACAAAGTGACAAACAACTGTTGAGCTACAAGAACAAGATTAAACAAATAAGAGCAAAACAACAGAGTGAACAAACACTTACAGTCTGTGTCTGTTGACGAAAGTAGCCATTCTCATACACCAAATGTGACACTTGCTTCTGCAACCGATCATTCTCCTCCATCAAAACCTTAACAACAAACATTTTTAAATTATCTTATTATCTTATTATCTTAGGTGTTGTTTACATCCTGTCTAATTAACTAGTATGATAGTATTCTTAGTGAGATTAGAGATTGGCCATGGGTTGCATGATGAATTGGGTTTTCATCTTGATGAATCATGAATGTAAGTTTAAACAATAAAATTGGGTTTTCAGTAATTGAAACAATAAAATTGAAACAATAAATCATGAATTGGGTTTTTCAGTAATTGAAACAATAAAATTGGTTTTTCAGTAATTTAAACAATGAATCATGAATTGGGTTTTCAGTAATTGAAACAATAAAATTGAAAGCTCAAATTCAAAGAAACAAGCACAATAAATTACCCTTCCAGATTTGGTGATTCGGTGAAGAGGAAGATTGGAGTAGAGGAGGGCGATTGGAGTAGAACTGAAGAGGGCGGATTGGAGAATAACTGAAGAGGAAGATTCGGTGTAGAGGAGGGCGGATTGGAGTAGAACTGATTAACTGAAGAGGGCGGATTGGACTGGAGTAGAGGAGGGCGATTGGGTTTCGACTTTGGCTTTCGACTTTGGGCTGTAGAGGAGGGAGGATTGGAGCTGTAGCCTGTAGAGCTAGTAGAGGTTGGGGATCTTGGGAGCTGTAGCCTGTAGAGGTTGGGGATGTTGGAGCTGTAGCCGCTAGGAGGTGAGGGAAGAGGACGGGTCGGGATTCGGGAAGAGAAGAGGGAAGAGGAAGAGACGGCTACTACGAAGTCTGCGATCTAGAAAATGAAAAAGAAAGAAAGACTGGAATAAAAAAATTAGGTTAAATATATATTATTAAATATATTCGGTACGGTATGGTATACCAACGGTATAAAAAGTTTATACCAGTACCATACCATCAAAAATCGGTACGGTACAATACCGAAAATTTGGTACGGTATTACCAAGTTTCGGTATTGTTTGGTATGGTAATGGTGTGGTACGGTATGGTACGGTAATATGGTAATTTTTGACACCCCTAGTACACGCTAAAAAATCATCATAAATGCTACACTCATCCAATTAGCACAAAATTTACAGTGAAGAAACTCGATATCAATATGAACAACATGCAAAAGGTTTCATGTCAAAACTCCAAGTCTACACTGAGTTCTTCATATTTCAATTAAGCACAGAAATCAGCATGTTCTTCAGTTACAGCTCTAGCTACTGCTTAAAAATCAATTTTTTTACATGTCTATAAATTCATCCAAATATTTTTCTAATTTTATTGTAGAATCTAGATACAAGTGGGAATACAGGGTAAAAGTTTCAGATTAAGAACTTGCTCCAATTAATTATGAAAATTCTAACAATCTCAGGCATCATGTTAACCAACTACTGCTGCTGCCTTACGACACAGTTTCACAAATAGATTTTATTAAAATACCAACCCATCTCAGAAAAATACGAAATAATTCATGAACCATCTAGACACATATAGGAACAATCTGTAAAATTTCCATTATCTAATTCCATGTGGTTTGCTCTCGGAAAAATCTAGAAAATAGCATACAGATCAAGATTCTAGTTCCAGTTTCTGATTTCATCTTCCAATCTTCTTAGATATTCCTCCTAACACTTACTACCACACATGGATGCAAGAATTCATTCAAGAAACAATAAGAAAGGTTTAGAGTAACTCCCCACCCTGAGTTGATGTAGAGTAGTTGATGTCTTTGAGCTTTCCTTCTTTGAGAATCCCTCCAAGAGCTCCTTTCTTCAATCTTTCTTCTTTCTCTCATTCTCTTCTTTTTCCTTGGTTTGAGTTCTGAAATTTTAGAACAAAGGAGATGAAATTAGGGGTTTTTGATGGAGAAGTGAGTGAGGAAAGAGGGGGGAAGGTGAGGCCGGATTCTAGGGGGTAGGGGGTAGGGTGTAGGGTGGTTTTGTAGTGAAACCATGGTCTAGCCATTGGTTTTGAGGTGTGTTATGTTGGCTGCCCATTTTAGCACTTAAATGGGTTCCTTGATTCGAGACGAGGGGTTCATCGAGTATACGCAGAATATACTCATCACAGTATCATACAATGTTATATTTGCATAGGCGTCATACCAAAAACTAGTATATGTGCTAGTATCGGTCCTCCTCATCCTTGTGCATCATTTAAAATGCAATCACCCTCATAAACAGTCCCACAAACTTGGACTCACTCCAACATTCATATACTCAAACAAAACATTACAATCATATGCACGCATACAGACAATATATATATATATATATATATATATATATATATATATATATATATAGAGAGAGAGAGAGAGAGAGAGAGAGAGAGAGAGAGAGAGAGAGAGATTTGTCGTACAATCCGGGGTATTACAGGTCTTTACTAAATAAACAATGAAAAAGAACAACAGAAGATCTAAACATCCGCCTCCGTACCAGTAATGACGTGATCCACTTCATCAGCGTCGGCCTCAGTCAGAGCGAATACTCGTCCCTACTGGTACGACCTCTTCCCAACCTGCTGCGGTAGTCCATTTCAGATGACATCTTGCAGCTTGGGGCATTGAGATTTGTAGTGGCCCGTCTGTCCACAATTGAAACAAGTCACAAGAGGTCTCACCCAACCATTTCCGGGCCTTCCAGCCACATTGACAGCGTTTGCCCTCGTAGGTTTGAACCTTTGAGCTGGTGGTTGCCCCCTGACGTTCCCAGGTACTGGGGCATCTTCCTGACATTCCAATTGTTCCTCCGATTCTGGGCGGCATGAAACTGCTCCATATCATCCTTTGTAGCTGCAGCTCGTTTGACTAGCTTGTCAAACCTCCTGATACCAAAGGGTATCATCTTTAATCTCGGACTCGGCCTCAATCCGTGCTCGAACTTCCGAGTCTTCTTTGCCTCGTCCATCACAAGTTCGGGTGCATACCTCGAAAGTTGAGTAAACCTTGTATCATACTCCCTGACAGACATGCCTCCCTGCTGCAGTGCCAGGAACTCCATCGCTTTCTTCTCTTGGACGTCGGATGGAAAGTAGTGACCGCGGAACTCTTCAAAGAATTCCTCCCAGTCGATAACACCATTTTCCATAGTCTGCTTCATGGACTGCCACCATACAGCCGCGTCCTTCTCGAACTGCAATGTAGCCATCTTCACCTTGCTACCTTCTGGAGTTTCCAATTCTATGCATACACATGTCTTCAAATATGTCACAAGTTCCCAATCTGAGGAAGGTGGTAGTAGCCAATATCCACAATGAACAACTGGGATTCAGATATACCAGTTGACATTGAATCACCTACTCCCCTCACTCGACCACCAGGCCGAAAAGTAGAGAAGAGAAAAGGGAAAAGGATGGCCGAATCATCAAACTTTGCTCAAATAGTCGAAGTGACAAATTTTTTTAACACTTTGTATAAAGAAACACAAGACAGAAGGAATTCGGCAGCTGAATTGAAGCTTGCTATTAAATAAAAAGACCACGAACTTAAATAACAAATGGAGGAAGATCGGATAATGAGTATGGACCTCACTGCCTTACCGAATAATCAACATTATTATTTTATATGTATACAAAAAGTAATTATGCAAAAATGAGGCTACAATAGGGGTAAACGCTATTTACCACTAAATTATCCATTATCCATTATATCCAGCTTTATTTTAACAATGCTTCCTACTTTAGTTTAACAATGTAACATGCTTTTATTTAACAATGCTTCTGTACCTTATTTTTGTTGGTGTGAGTGTTATCTCCCAATCAACACAATATTTGAAAGCAACTCACAGTAAATCATCTAAAAAACAAAAAAAAGTATTGAAAGGAAAATCACAGTAGCTAATAATAGATATATTCAGTCGGCCTTCTCAGGACCAAGTACTACACTTTAAATATTACAAAGTAGTAAATAAAAATATTATGCCTTTGCTAATCCACATCTCCAAATGCAGACCAAATATGCTCCACGAAATCTTGTCGAGGTGCATGATGTTTTTTTCTATCATGTAAAATAATATTTCGACTTAATCGGACTGCTTGCTTAGTTTGTCCACCTCTATTAGGACGATCAATGTCAAGTCAGGTATTTGATCGTAATTATAATCACCTCCTTCTCGTTCGTCCTCAACAATCATATTATGTAAAATGATACATGTTTTCATGATATAGGAAAGACTATCGGTGTCCCACAATCACGCTGGAACCTTGACTCTCGCAAATCGTGCTTGTAATACCCCAAATGTGCGTTCTACATTTTTTCTTCAACCTTCCTGCATTTCGGCAAACTTCTTTTTCTTTTGGGTATCCAGGGCAGAGTAAGTTTTCACTATAGTTGTCAGAGGGGGTATATACCATCCGTTAAATAATACCCTATGTTAAAATTGTAGTTGTTGATGACAAAATTGGCCGGAGGTGCACAACCATCTAGAATATCATTAAATAAAGTAGAACAGTTAAGAACGTTAAGATCATTATTGCATACAGGCATTTCGAAGAATGAATGCCAACACCAAAGATCACAAGAAGCGTCTCCTTCAAGAATAATTTTCGGCTTTCGAACATGGCTAGTATATTGGCCATGCCACGCTGCTGGACAATTTTTCCACCTCCAGTGCATGCAATCCACACTACCTAACATTCCGGAAAAACTCTAGCCATGTTTTCTTCCAGGAGTCTTTGTGTATCACCGGGAGTTGGTTTTCGCAGATTTTGCATCCCAAATAGAGTGACGATTGCAAAACAAGATCGACGTAGAGTTTTCAAAACAGTTGTTGCACCGATTCATATGTTCTCGTCAACAGCATCCACTGCACCTCCATAAGCTAAACAACGTAGAACCGGTGTTATTTTCTGATGCGGAGTTAATCCAAGATTTTTAGCTGCATCTTGTTGCTGAATAAAGTATTGATCATATCCAACAACAGTTTCCAGTATCCGATTGAAGAGGACTAGCCGCATACAGAAATGACGATAGAAAATTATATCGTTGTAGATCAGATTTTCTGAAAAATAATCTCTCCACAATCTTCTATTACCTTCTGATCTGTCATGATGAACCAAACAATTAACATTTCTGGCAACTTCATCATGTTTTTTAGAGCTTTCGTATGATGAAGTCGAGGAAGAAGAAGAATTAAAATGAGCCATGGTTTTGAGTAATGATATCTTTTTTGAAGTCATATGAACATGATGAGTAGCTACCTTAAATAATGTATGAATGGTTTAGACTGGAATCTTACGTCCAATCAACTCACGTGAAGTTTTTTTGTTGGGTATAGCAAATTGAGATTCTCTTCAACAGCAATTGTTATGAATATTGTTGACAAATGAGCCATGACACAAAACCCAACAATAAAGTGAATGTCTTTATGACAAAAGATGGTACACGCTTTATTCCCCTTAGCCAAATTACAAGAATGTACACATGACTCCTCATAGTTTTCCCGGGAGTTGTTTTTCCATTACATAATTGGCTATCACACTGCTGACTACTCTTCATCATCATATTATGTACCTGGCACAAAAGAAAAAGATGATGTCGATGTAGACGCTTTCGTCCCCTCTGTTTGGGCGCATCTCCTTATGCCGTGAAAAGACGACCAGCTCATCGATACAGATCTCCTAACATTTGCTACTTCAGTGGGAACAAAGTCTCTCAACACCATGTCTGAAAGTATGAATCACCGCAATTGAGCTTTTGTAGTCGAATATTGTTGACAACGTCTGTATAACTCCTCCTGGTAAAAGTTAGATTATTACTCGACTACGTATTAAAATATACTATGTAACACCCCACAAAATAGCCTATATCTATTTTTGCATGGTAATCCGTGGACAGTTGAAAATTGTACGCGATTATGTATTTTTCTATAAATAATTAGTTTTAATTGAGGAATTTTAAGATATATTGTATATTTTGAACCCGGTGAGGTATATTCGAGATAGCTTCTCAATTAAATTATGTGTATTATCCCGATTGTTTTGACAAGACAATCTTTGGGACAAATAATATTTTTATAAAATATATTCTTATATTCTACAAATAAATATTGTCATTTGTAAGCATGTATATATATGCCTATATAAATGTATGTATATTTTAATTGGATGGTATATGATGTATATACATGAATACTTGCATGTATTTTTATATGTATATGTATATGTATGTATTTATACATATTTGTATGTAAATATATTTAAATGAAATGTAATGAATTGGATTTTATACTTAATAATAAATTGGAGTGTATGTATATATTTGTATGCATGTGTGAGATATGCATAAATATAAGTATATATATATATATATATATATACTATTGTAGTGGTGTATAAGACTGGCACCCTAACCAAGAGTTCTCATTTGTTGATCATGATGATCAAATTAAATTCTAGGGTAGAGATTTAATCTTGGAAGCATAAGAACTCCACTTCTTCATTTATTATTGAATGTTTTTTTTTTGAAGGAAAAGGTGGAGTATGGCCACCCTGTTTCATTAATAAGGAGTTAATAAAACAAACTCAGAGTACTGAGCCAAGTACAAGAACCTATGATACAACAAAAGTACATAAATCCACCCCAAACATGGGGGGTGGGGCACAAGACGGTACAAACATACTTGCATCAAAGCAAACAAAGTACATCTTAGCATCTACTCCCCCCAACAAAACTCTGGGGTGGTGGGGATCAATCAACAGTATATATCTGATAGGCAGGGCACATCCCTCAGTATAGCATCAGGCCCAATCTCGGCATCATCATCATCATACTCCTCCACCAGGAAGACACTCGGGATCCTCCCTTTAGGACCTGCTGCGACCACATTTTTCCAAAAGAAAATAAGATGCATAATGTGAGTCCAATTACTAGAAATCTATATAATAAAACACAAAGAAAGCTATCAAGTGGCTCTCCTTCAATTTCTCCAAAAATCAAAGGTCCAGATCTAACCTTACAAAACATATTTTCCCTCCAAAAGTTTTTCCCGAAACTCAAACTCAAATCTCCCACCCAAAACAACTCCTATAATTTTTTTTTTCCTCTCTCTCTCCTTCCCTCTTCTATTCAAAAAATTAAAAAAAATAAAAACTTTGAAAACTTTAAAAAAATTTAAAACTAAAAAAATTAAAAATTTAAAAACTTCAAAAATAATTCAAAAAAATTTAAAAAAATCATATAATATGTTTTTTGCTCTATGTTTGCTACTTCAATTAATTTGCTGGAACTCCAAAAGTATTTTATATGATCAAACAAGGTGCATCATTCCGAAGACGTGCCGTAGGCATGTGTCAACGGGCAAACCTAGTACTATTACATATCCCACGGAAGTAACAATTATTCATGTCTAGCCAGAGACCCCAGGTCGTTGCGGTGATAGAGATAAACCAAGCTTCTCTCATCGTTCGTCTCTTAGTAGCGAACTTTGGTCCTACCAACAGATTCTCATACTTACTAGGGAACTCATTCGTCCCCAGGGCTCTAAGTACCTCCACAATGAATGCTTTCCTCCTGGGACATTCTAGAAAAAGATGGTCTCTAGTTTCAGGGACAGCAATGCAAAACCCACAGGTAGAGACCAAATTCGGTTGCCGTTTCGATAGGTTCTCTCTAGTCAATATTGCGTCATTGAGCACCAACCAGAGAAAAACTTTAACTTTCAGCGGAGTTTTCGCCTTCCAAACTACACCCGACCAACTTGGGCTACATCTCCTAAAGTCAATGCAGTTATAAAGGGAGCGAACAGTGAATGTGCCATTCTTTTCCAGTCCCCAAGATTTACTATCGGGACCCTGTGAGCTTATAATACCAGCGCTGGTATTATAGGTCTGAAGTTCCATGAGCCTATACTGGGAGCCCGGGTCAAGGGGATGTATAAAGGCCGGTTTCCAGGAACTTTTTCTTCGGGCTGCAGCCACCGTGCAGTGCGGTTGTGAAGCTTGGTCATACAAATCAGGGAACACGGCTCTAAGTGTGTGTTCACCACACCACTTATCCTACCAGAATTTGGTGAGTCTGTCATTCTCTATAGACGATGTCACACAGCTCATAAAGGGATCATATGCCTTGGCAATACCTCTCCAGAACCAGGAAACGCATGGGCCTACCCTAAAATCCAGGTTTCTCGTCCCATTCCCATGCAGATATGTCTGAACGAAATCATGCCATCCTTATCCATTAGGGTGAAAGACTTTCCACCATCATTTTTCCAAGAGAGCCAGGTTCATATCTCGCAGGTCAATAATACCTAGTCTCCGTGTATCTTTTTCATGCAAGCTTTTTTCCATCTGATTAGGTGATATCCTCCTCTATCAGGACTTGCCCCTTCCAAAGAAATCATTTACAGGTACGGTCAATTCTCTGGATAACCCAGTGGCATTTCATAAAAGGACAAATAATAGGTAGGAAGATTTGAGAGAATTGCATTGATAAGCGTGACTCTTTCTCCCAAGGATAAAGCTTTACCTTTCATCTAGCAAGATGGTTTTCTACACGGTCAATGATAGGTAACCAGTCCTGCCTTCTTTAGTGTCCCCGATCTCAGCGGTAACCCCAGGTATTTAATGGGAAAACTCTTGGTGGAGCAGTTGAGAATCGTGACATGCTCTTGTGCCTCCTATATAGTAAGGGCAATGGGGATAAGAGCACTTTTGTGGAAGTTGACCCTAAGTCCAGAACAAGCTTCAAAACTATAAAGAATTCCTTTGAAAGTGGTAGTTTCCCCGAGATTACCATTTCCAAATAGGAGAGTATCATCTCCATACTGGAGGATAGAGCAACCTTGGCGATTGACTCCACTGGCCACGGCAAAATCCAGCCGACCCTACTGCAGTTAGCCATCATGAACCACAAAACGTCTGCCACAATGGTGAAGAGGAGGGGGGAGAGAGGATCTCCTTGTCCAAGGCCCCATTTACACGAAAAAGGATGACCCGAGACCCCGTTCACTAAAATAGCAGTTCTGCTGGTGGGTGAGGCATGTGTGGATCCATCTGATCCATCTAGCCCCAAATCCTCTTCCAGCCAGCGCTTCCAGGAGACATTCCCATTCAAACGAGTCATAAGCTTTCTTAAAATCCAATTTTAGGAGATAGTTCTTAGCATTTGACGTATGGCAGTGATGGATAGTTTCTTCAGCCGTGGCTATATAGTCCTGAATACACCGTCCTTTTATGAACCCCGTCCGCTCGTTACTAATGAGTCCGTCCATCACCTTTCCCAACCTATTGGCCAGGGTCTTGGTTATAATCTTAACTGAGCAGTTAAGTAGACTAATAGGGCGGAAGTCTCCCACCCGCAGGTAGTCTTCTTTCTTAGGAATCAACACCACTTCAGCAAAATTAATTCTACCTAACTTAAGTTTATGATTATAGAGATCAGCGAACAACTTAATCAAATCATCCTTGATTTCCTCCAAGAACACCTGGTAGAAAAGGATAGGGAAACCATATGGACCAGGGGCTTTGTCCTTTCCAAGTTGCTGTACTGCCTCCCGAATTTCCTTTACCGTAAAAGGAGCTTCAAGAGATCGAAGCATGGGGTCAGCTTCGTCTGCAGAACCTTGCCAGAATTCATGGTGAAGGGGGACTCTCAAATTCTCCTTCTGTCCAAAGTGACGCTTGAAATGGGATTGGAATGCTACCTTGATCTCCTTGTCCCCTTGTATATCTCCAGACTCCAAGTGGATTGAATGGATGAGATTAGATCTACGATGGATACTGGCAACACGATGGATGAATGCTGTATTCGCGTCTCCTTCTTTGAGCCACGAAATTTTGGATCGGTGTTGCCATTTGAGTTCTTCAAATCTATAAAGTTGGTGAATGTCTTCTCGAAGTTGAAGCAACATATTCCGCTCCTCCTGTACCAGACTCCTAGTTTTCTCTGTCTTTCCAGCTCCTCAATACCTTCAAGGAGGGAATCGTTTGCTCTCAAGATCAGTACAAATCTGGTCCGGTTCCATTGTTAGTGTAGGTGCCCTAGAGGCAATACAATGATATTATGTAATCAGTATTATTGACATTATGTTCTATTTGATTATATTAATAATTTATTATGCTTCGTATTTACTGCGTTATAAATGTTAGCATGATAAATGTCCTTAGATTATTAATACGAACTATATGAACATGAGATTATATATAGTATAATAATCTTAAATGTCCCTAGTCGAGTATTATTATTATTAGGACAGTAATAATACATTGAGACTAGTATGTTGATTGATTGATGACCACCTCTCATGGGTCATTAGTATAGAGATACTAAAATCAATACATAGGTAAATGTAAGAGTACATTGTACTGACAGACCCACTGTGAGATTCAACATGGATAAGTGTCATAAGTAATCTCACTGTGATAATGGTGTAATGGTCCTCTGACCTGAAATCATTATATTTCTACACGAGAATTAAAGTACTTTGATTCTATCAAAAGTTATCTTTAATCGGGTAATGATAAGGATAGTATTGAGTTCATTATGAATCGTGTGAGAAATGTGAATGATCTAGATGGAATTTAACCCTCCTAATTTTAGGAGCGATATTATCGGCCTCTTGTTTGAGTGAGACTATGAAATGCATGGCCATGCTCAAATATTGATTTGTTTGAATAGTCTACTCATCGATCAAGAGAATAAAGATTAAATTATTAAGAGGATGACACGAACCATGCCTCTAGTTTAATCTATAATATCAAGGTTAAAAGGATTATATTACACGGAGACATTAGTCACGAAAGGTTTAATTGAATCACCAATTATTATTATTACTTGGGTAGCAATGATGTATTACTAGATGCCGCTCATTGTTTATAATTTTATTATTAGATAATAAAATTATTGCCAACGTAATAATAACCTAAAGGGTCACACACTTAGAACGTTTAAAAGGAGTTTTAATTTAAATTCGGAATTTAAATTAAATGATTATAAATTCAAAATTAGTTATTTAATTGAGTTGGACTTAATTAATTAAAGTATAATTCGAATTTAAATCATTAAACCAAATCAGTTATCATTAAACCAAATCAGTTTGGCCAAACCGATTAGGGTTAAGCCCACCTCATTCTCTCTTATAAATACATAGAGATGTATTGGTTTAGTGTTTATCTTTTGGCAAATTCGTTTTCCATAGAAAACCCTAGCCGCTCCAACTGTTGAGAGGCAAGAGAGAGAGAGAGATAGAGGCAAGCATCATCGGCTAGTACCGGCTCCCTTGATCGTTGGACGATCGGACGTTCGTGTGGACTGCTTTAGAGACGCGGATCTTGCTACAAGGGTTGCGTGGTGATTGGACCTCCATCTTTCAGTCTTCGTAAAGCTCTTAAAAGGTAAAATTTCGTTTCTTCATAATCAGCCATGTCTTGTACACGGATCCTAGGGTTAGGGTTTCGGATTTTTTTTTTCGCTGCGTTTGTGCCCCGAAACCCAACAATGGTATCAGAGCCAGGTTGTATTAGGGGCTGATTTGGTTACGTGTTTACTGCATTCGATGCATGTATGCATGTTTTATGAATCTGCCTTGATACGGTTATATGATATGTCGATTATAATATGTTATGTCGATCATATATGATTCTGTTATGCTATATATTGTGATTTGATGATACAGGTATGTTTTACAATCTGCCATGACTGATCAGTAAGCGATTTTGTATGTTATGCATGATGTTTGGTTTATATGGTGATATAAACTGATGGACAGATTGTGTTTGGACACGATCTGTAAATTGGGATATGATATGAATGTATATGATACATGGTTCC
The DNA here is from genome assembly GCA_017893485.1 of Hemerocallis citrina. Taxonomy (NCBI): domain Eukaryota; kingdom Viridiplantae; phylum Streptophyta; class Magnoliopsida; order Asparagales; family Asphodelaceae; genus Hemerocallis; species Hemerocallis citrina. Next base: position 177,452,832 of record CM030361.1, read on the forward strand.
GGAACTGTATATGATGCAGTGGCGGCAGAAACTAAAAGATATGATCTGTTGTTCGAAATTGATGATTTCTGAATAGGGATAGTCTTCTGGAATTAAAAAAATTTCTGATTTCGAGCTCGACCCCAGCCAGGGGCTGCCGCCCCCGGACCCCTGCTGTATTTTTTTTTTTTGTATTCTTAATTGTTTACTTGAGCATGGTGCTGGTTATGTCCTTAAGACCCTTAGATTAATGGTTTATGGTTTTGGTTTTATAAATACGACTTGCATGTCATTTTCTTCATTCTTGTAATTGTCTAATCTCGAATGTAACTCGAGTTTTATTATGTAAGTACATTAGTATAGGTTGTTTTCAATTATTCAATGTAATGTACTTGAAGATTGAAGGACGATCCAAGAAGTGGAGCAACCAAGGAGAATGAAGACATGTAATTGTATTTATATTTTCCACCATAGATTGACCTCGATCCTTTCATTAGCTTGAAAGGATCATGTAGAATAAAGGCCATAACCAAGCACGTTTACATACTGCACTTTAAATATTGATGTATGAATGCATGTGTAGAATACATTATGATGCATGCTTCAATTAGATTAATAATGTATTAATGTATGTATTAGATACATCACCCATGCCATGCCTGCTTAAGCAAGATAAAATCTGTAACGATTTAAGATGAACATTAAACAAACGATCATGAGATTCTCGTGTTTATGAAACACGGCAATTAAATATGAATTTTCATTGATTCAACGATTGAATGATTTTGTCAACAACCGATTACGAATCTGTAAGAAAAGGGGTGCCAATAATGTCGTCTGTGCGTTAACCTCTGATCTGGAAATCATTCATTCAACGAATTTTTGATTTGAAATATTTAGTTCCAAGACAAATTGGGAATCTCTTTATGATGGGATCATGATCGTTTATAAGTAAACCCCTTAACAAAATATTAAGTTAATTAGATGCTTTCCAATGAATTAACACTCATCAAAGCCTAGATCATAAGGGGTGGGTTTGCCAAAGTAGAGCACTCCTTTTAATCGTGGTTAGGTGCGAAAGAATAAATGTGATATTCGTCATGTTAATCATTGGGTCCAACTTAACTAAGTCGTCACAATAGGATTGTGGATAGTGAACTTAGAAGCATAGAGTTTGGCGAAGAATTTATTAGATAAATTAGAACAATAGTTGTTCACCAAACTATCCAAGAATTATATGTGATATAATTGACAAATGTTGTCTACCTAAATAGTTATGTTTTGGGAGAATTGGCCAACGCTGACTTAAGGCATAATGAAATATGGATCTTGGCTCACTAGAAAATTAGTTTCCGAATTGATAGTAAGGGCTATTAGTTTGAACAAAATAGTGGGAGGTATATTAAGTTGAATGTACCATAATCACTTGAACATAATTATTAATTATTTGACAATCTAACTTATCTTATGCATTTTAAACATTGTAGATACTAAATGGCGCAAAACACAAACAACTCTTTCTCCGTGCGATCAGTCCTTGAGAAGGACAAGCTGACAGGAACAAACTTCCTTGACTGGTCTAGGAATTTGAGGATTGTCCTCAGGCAGGAGCGTAAGCTCCATGTTGTTGAAATTCCTCCACCGGTCCATCCTGGTGACGGTGCAACTCGTGCTCAACTAAATGCTTACCAGAAGCATATTGATGATGCGACGGATGTTGCTTGTCTCATGCTTGCAACTATGAGTGCTGAGCTTCAGAAGCAGTATGAGCATATGGATGCTTATGCTATGCTTGAGCATCTTCAGACGATGTTTCAAGTACAGGCTCGTCAGGAAAGGTTCAATACGTACAAAGCACTTTTTAACTACAAGCAAGGAAATAACCTGGTTGGACCGCATGTTCTGAAGATGATTGGGTATTTTGAATACCTAGATCGTTTGGGCTCCAGGCTTCCTCGAGAGGCTCAAATAGATATTATCTTGCAATCTTTGAACAGCAACTATGCCCAGTTTATTATGACTTTCACCATGACCGAGCAAGACAAAACACCCACTGAATTGTTGGCACTGTTAAGAACCACCGAAGCCAACATGCAAAAGGCACCTGAGAATGCTCCCATAATGATGGTGGGCAATAAAGGTGCTAAGGGAAAGGGGAAATGGAAGGGCAAGAAAAAGATTGGATCTAATGCAGTTGCTCCTTCCAAGCCCACTTTCAAGAAGGCTCTCAAGCCTAAAGGTGGTGTTGCTAAACCTGATAAGGGTGATTGTCACTGGTGCAAGAAACCAGGTCATTGGAAGAGAAACTGTCCAGCTTATTTGGAAAGTCTGAAGAGCGTGAAATCTCTGAATATTTCTGATTCAGGTATTTATGTTATAAAAGTCAATTTATCTACTCCTACATCTTGGGTATTGGATACTGGATGTGGTTCTCACATTTGTATTAATGTGCAGGGACTTCAAAGGAGTAGATCTTTGGCAAAGGGAGAGATCGACCTACGCGTTGGCAATGGAGCAAAGGTTGCTGCTATGGCCGTAGGGACTTATTATTTATCGTTGCCCTCTGGGCTTATTTTAGAACTTGAGAACTGTTATTACGTGCCTGCGATTTGCAGAAACATTATTTCTATTTCTTGTTTGGACAAGAAGGGTTTTTCGTTTATAATAAAAGACAATTGTTGCTCTTTTGGTTTAAATGATTTAACTTATGGTGTAGCGCGTTTATTTAATGGTTTATATGTTCTTGATCTTGATTATACTCCCGTCTATAATATGAATAAACATCTTAAAGCAAATGACTCAAATCAAACATACCTTTGGCATTGTCGATTAGGCCATATAAATGAGAATCGCATATTCAAACTACATAAATATGGATTTTTGGATAAGTTTGATTTTGAATCATACGATGAATGTGATGCTTGTTTACTTGGTAAAATGGCAAAAGCTCCTTTTACTAAACAAGGTGAAAGGGCCAACGAACGATTAGAACTGATACATAGTGATGTATGTGGTCCAATGCGTTCTATGGCAAGAGGTGGCTTTTATTACTTCATAACATTTACTGATGATTTCAGTAGATTCGGATATGTGTATCTTTTGAAACACAAATCTGAATCCTTTGAAAAGTTCAAAGAATTTAAAGCTGAAGTAGAAAAGCAAATAGGCGGAAGTATTAAAACTCTTCGATCTGATCGAGGAGGTGAATACTTAAGCCATGATTTTAAGAATTACTTAAAGGAGTGTGGTATAGTATCACAACTCACTCCTCCTGGAACACCACAATAGAATGGGGTTTCTGAAAGGATAAATCGTACCTTGTTGGACATGGTACGATCGATGATGAGTCATGCTGATCTTCCAATAAGTTTCTAGGGGTTATGCCCTAGAAACGGCTGCATATACACTAAACCGAGCTCCAACTAAAGTGGTTCAAAAGACTCCATATGAGATATGGACTGAGAAACGTCAAAGCATGTCATTTATGAAAATATGGGGATGTGAAGCGTTTGTGAAACGTATGATCTCTGACAAGCTTGGACCAAAATCAGACAAGTGTTATTTTGTGGGGTACCCGAAGGAAACTAAGGGTTACTTCTTCTATAATCCGACCGAGAACAAAATAGTTGTTTCTCGCACTGCTGTATTTCTTGAACGAGAGCTAGTCTCCAAAAGAAACAGTGGGAGGAAAATAGAACTCGATGTAGCTCGAGACCCACAAGATAATGTTGAACCTGAATTGGAACTTGAGCAGGATATTCAAGATAATATTCAAGATGACACTGCTCAAGAAACACAGATTGTTCGTAGATCTGGTAGGATTCGCCAAAAACCTGAGAGATGTTATGGATTTCTCTTAATAGAAAATGGTGATTTGATGCTCATAGATCAAGATGAGCCCCTCACCTAGCAAGATTCTATGAACAGTCCTGACTCTGAGAGATGGCTAGAAGCCATGAAATCTGAAATGGATTCCATGTATGATAACCAAGTATGGACTTTGGTTGATCCACCTGAAGGGGTAAAACCTATAGGGTGCAAATGGGTTTTCAAAAAGAAAATCGACATGGAAGGAAATGTTCAGACCTATAAAGCTAGGTTGGTTGCAAAAGGTTTCAAACAAATTCATGGTATTGACTATGATGAAACTTTTTCACCTGTAGCTATGGTCAAATCCATTAGGATTTTGCTTGCAATAGCATCTTATCATGATTATGAGATCTGGCAGATGGATGTCAAAACAGCCTTCCTTAATGGGAGCCTTGAAGAGGATGTGTACATGACACAACCTGAAGGTTTTGTCAGTCCAAGGGATGCTAGAAGGATATGTAAGTTGCGTCGATCCATTTATGGACTGAAGCAGGCCCCAAGGAGGTGGAATATTCGTTTTGACCAGACAGTCAAGGAATTTGGCTTTATTCAAAACGAAGATGAATCTTGTGTTTACAAAAGGGTTAGTGGGAGCCACGTGGCATTCATAGTATTATATGTTGATGATATATTACTTATCGGGAATGACATACCTTCTCTACAGGCTGTTAAGACTTGGTTGGGAAAAAATTTCTCCATGAAAGATTTAGGCGAGGCGACCTATATATTAGGGATCAGGATCTATAGAGATAGATCCAGAAGATTGATCGACCTAAGTCAGAGTACATATATTGACAAAGTACTGCATCGTTTTGGGATGCAAGATGCTAAAAGGGGATTTGTCCCGATGTCTCATGGGATATCGATCTCGAGTGACAATAGCCTTAAAACATTGGATGAAAAGGACCGCATGAGTAAGATTCCATATGCTTCTGCAATTGGATCTATCATGTATGCAATGATATGTACTCGTCCTGATGTGTCGTATGCTTTGAGTATGACGAGCAGGTTCCAGTCTAATCCAGGTGAAGGTCACTGGACAGCTGTCAAGAATATTCTTAAGTACTTGAAGAGGACTAAAGATTCATTCTTGGTATATGGGGAGAAGAGAGACTAGTGGTAAAAGGTTACACTGATTCTAGTTTCCAAACAGACAAGGATGATTCTATATCCCAGTCTGGTTTCGTGTTTTGTCTCAACGGAGGTGCTGTAAGCTGGAAAAGTTCAAAGCAAGAAACAGTAGCTGATTCTACAATGGAGGCTGAGTATATTGCTGCTTGCGAAGCAGCTAAGGAGGCAGTTTGGATCCGAAATTTCATCACAGGGCTTGGTGTGGTTCCATCGATCGCAGATCCTATCGATCTTTATTGTGATAACAGCGGAGCCATAGCACAAGCAAAGGAACCAAGATCGCACTCCAGGGCAAAACATATACTTAGAAGATATCACCTTATTCGTGAGATTAATGAACGAGGAGATATACATATCTGTAAAGTGTAAACAAATGATAACGTAGCTGACCCACTGACTAAGGCTTTGTCGCAGCAGAAGCACGAGGGTCACACTAGTTCTATTGGTATTCGATACATGAGTGATTGGCTCTAGTGCAAGTGGGAGATTGTTAGTGTAGGTGCCCTAGAGGCAATACAATGATATTATGTAATCAGTATTATTGACATTATGTTCTATTTGATTATATTAATAATTTATTATGCTTCGTATTTACTGCATTATAAATGTTAGCATGATAAATGTCCTTAGATTATTAATACGAACTATATGAACATGAGATTATATATAGTATAATAATCTTAAATATCCCTAGTCGAGTATTATTATTATTAGGACAGTAATAATACATTGAGACTAGTATGTTGATTGATTGATGACCACCTCTCATGGGTCATTAGTATAGAGATACTAAAATCAATACATAGGTAAATGTAAGAGTACATTGTACTGGACAGACCCACTGTGAGATTCAACATGGATAAGTGTCATAAGTAATCTCACTGTGATAATGGTGTAATGGTCCTCTGACCTGAAATCATTATATTTCTACACGAGAATTAATGTACTTTGATTCTATCAAAAGTTATCTTTAATCGGGTAATGATAAGGATAGTATTGGGTTCATTATGAATCGTGTGAGAAATGTGAATGATCTAGATGGAATTTAACCCTCCTAATTTTAGGAGCGATATTATCGGCCTCTTGTTTGAGTGAGACTATGAAATGCATGGCCATGCTCAAATATTGATTTGTTTGAATAGTCTACTCATCGATCAAGAAAATAAAGATTAAATTATTAAGAGGATGACACGAACCATGCCTCTAGTTTAATCTATAATATCAAGGTTAAAAGGATTATATTACACGGAGACATTAGTCACGAAAGGTTTAATTGAATCACCAATTATTATTATTACTTGGGTAGCAATGATGTATTACTAGATGCCGCTCATTGTTTATAATTTTATTATTAGATAATAAAATTATTGCCAACGTAATAATAACCTAAAGGGTCACACACTTAGAACGTTTAAAAGGAGTTTTAATTTAAATTCGGAATTTAAATTAAATGAGTATAAATTCGAAATTAGTTATTTAATTGAGTTGGACTTGATTAATTAAAGTATAATTCGAATTTAAATCATTAAACCAAATCAGTTATCATTAAACCAAATCAGTTTGGCCAAACCGATTAGGGTTAAGCCCACCTCATTCTCTCTTATAAATACATAGAGATGTATTGGTTTAGTGTTTATCTTTTGGCAAATTCGTTTTCCATAGAAAACCCTAGCCGCTCCAACTGTTGAGAGGCAAGAGAGAGAGAGAGATAGAGGCAAGCATCATCGACTAGTACCGGCTCCCTTGATCGTTGGACGATCGGACGTTCGTGTGGACTGCTTTAGAGACGCGGATCTTGCTACAAGGGTTGCGTGGTGATTGGACCTCCATCTTTCAGTCTTCGTAAAGCTCTTAAAAGGTAAAATTTCGTTTCTCCATAATCAGCCATGTCTTGTACACGGATCCTAGGGTTAGGGTTTCGGATTTTTTTTTTCGCTGCGTTTGTGCCCCGAAACCCAACATCCATTTCCTGAGTTTGGCCCGTAGTCTTCTAGTTTTTCGCACCAGATTGCGGTTGCGTCAGTCCCTCTAGTAGGGCGGGACCAATTCTCGTTTAACTTGTGATGGAAGCCTTGGATTTCCAACCACGCTATCTCAAATCTAAACTTGGGTGATTTCCTGGGATGCACTTCTCCAGACGAGAGGATAATAGGGACATGATTCGAGGTTGGTTTAGGGAGAGATTTGGCCCAAGTCAAAGGGAATTTGGCCTCCCAGTTCGCGGAGACCAAGATCCTATCATGCTTAGCTAACATGGGCACCACTTGCATGTTTGACCAGGTGAATAGCTTATTAGTGATGGGAATGTCCACCAGTTCTAGGTCCGCGATAACCTCGTTAAACATTTTCCTATCATCGTCACTAGATCCTCTGCCCCTGTGTTCAGAGGAAAACCAGGTGATGTTAAAATCCCCCCCCCCCAACCCAGGGGTGTGGCCAACGATCGTGAATTGCTCATTGTTCATCCGAGAATTCTAACCTAGCTGCAGTAGTGTGCGGACCATAAACCACCAAAACCGACTGGGTTCACAGGTCGGATTTACGTTGGAGCATGAACGAGAATTGGCCGTGGAATTCATCTAGGCAGACAAACAACTCGGGATTGAACCCTAAGGCAATACCCCCAGAGGCCCCAAAAGAAGGGCAAAATTTCCATTCTGAAATTCAATACCCCCCAGTCTACTTAGTCTAGAAATATGGGTCAGTTTGGTCTCCTGCAGACCAACAATGCTAACATTCGAATTTGTGATGACATCCCTAACCATTTCCCGTTTGCCCCGCCTACCAAGGCCCCTAACGTTCCAGAAGAGAGCTTCCATTAACTACAATTAAACGTGGGACCATGACTCGCTTTGGTAGACGAGTTCGAAATGAGATTAACTCTCTCGCTCTCCCACCCTCTAATCTTGTTTAGGAGGAAAGTGTTCCTATCAGTATCGCTCACCGCAAGACCACAGGTTTTGGCTAGACTAAAAATTCCAGAATCTAATATAAAATTAAAAATTGACTGCTAGTGCGTACCTCCGTCGCTAGTCTTAACAGATTTAGCGGCTGCAACAATCTCCAAATAGTCATCTAAGGACTCTTCAATAGTCCTCTTAGCGACTTTCTGAACCCTAAAACCTGTACCGCCATGAATAGAGACAAGTGCCGACATTTAGGAAGTAGGGAATGTGGAAGGAACAGACTCAAGGGAGATCCCAGGGGAATCATCAGCCAGCCCCTTAGAATCCAAAGATTCCCCTTCAGAGTATACATAATCGTCTTCGAGATTTAGCCTATTCTTACACTCTTCTTCATCAATGTGGATTGGACTAGTGTTCTTGGATTGAATCTCTTTGTGCAAATCAACTCTGACGGGCCTCTCATTAGGCCCAGCAAGCTCCCTGGTTTTCGTGGGCCCCTCTTTGGGCCCAGTCAAACTCTCCTCATGCGATGACGGCTTAAAAGTACCGCTATAAGGTTCCCCTTCTTCGCGAGACATCAGAAGCCTGTCTCTACCATTTTCGTCAGTCAGTGGGCTACGTGGCTACCTTTGGGAGGATGGCGACGTGGTCGATGCTAATGGCGTGGGAAACGAAGTGAGAGGGGCAGAGCTCAAGGGATTGGCTCATTTACCCTTCTTCTTCTTCCCGAAATTGCCACATCTGTTACCCTCTTCGTCTTCCAAAATTCCTGCTTTTTTCTCTTTTGGGGCCAAGTTTCTATCTTTGACGAGGCCCTTGCTCGTCTTCTTCCCTAAAGTGTCACCTTTCTGTAGCGGATCTCGTCCCCAGGCGTCCACCCTTTTTTCCTTTTGGAGATCGAGTTTGCCGGTTGGGTAACTTGGGGATCTTGCCATTTCTAGCTTTTGAGCGCTCTGGCTCCACCCTCTGCTCCTCTCGCAGTATCTCATCATCAACTACAAGGAGTTGACTTCCTTTTTGAGCTTCCTTCTTGTCCAACTTTCCAAGGGGTGGAACCGAAACCCCCAAAATTACCTTATCTATCTGTGGGTCCAGATCCACCGTCTGCCGTCCATCCAAACTGTTGGATCCGATGGTCAAGCCTCGATCTCGATCAACGGAGAATAGAAAAGATATTTTGGGATCTGATCCCTCCGCCACCTGGCCCTGGTGCACCTCCGTCCCCCTTGCAGCTTTGATGAGTTCATGGTGCGCACACTCGACTTCATGATCCCCATCTAAAGTGAGGTCTCACTCTGGTGAGACCACCTGCTTGTAGGAGCGACCGTCTTTGAGTGAGGAGGAGGGGGAGGGGGAAGTGATGGTCTGGAGCTCCGCCTCTGTCTTCGCTCACTTATCAAGTACAAAGAGAATGAGGTAGGACTCCTCACGAGAACACCTTTGCAAACCGAGGTATTAGAGAGATATCAGGACTCCTGATCAGTATCCTAGCAGATCTCTGAGCGGCGCACCGTCTTGTCGTCAATATCTTCAATTGTTCCAAAATTCGAGATAATCTCTTGCAATGCATCTTTTTTCCAGAAGTGTAGCGGAACATTATGAATCCAAATCTAAAATCTCTCACCTTGGGGTAGCACCGCTCCAAATGTAGGTGACCAAGCGAAAAATTCCATCGCAAAGTGTCTAAAGTCCACAGTGCCCAAATCGGTGACCTTGACCATCTTCTCCAGGCGATGGGAAAGAGACCAGGAACTGAAGGTGGCACATTTTCTTTGCAACCAAGTCCCTGTGGGCCCTCATTGGCCACTTCGAATTTAAAGCATGGAGGAGATGGGTCTCCGATGGGCTTCCTGACCTAACTCTGGCAACGGCACACCATTGGCGAAGCCATTTTTCTTCGTGCTTGATTGTCTCTAGGCTATTTGCGAGGCGGATGGGAGTGGGGTTATCGATGATCTCCCTCTGCTAACTGGGCGTTCATCGCTATTGTTAGTGTTGACGACGTTCGTGCGGACATATGACATATGCCCCCATTTCATACATTTAAGGCAACGAACCTCTTTCGTGCAATCCTTCTGATAGTGACCCAAATCACCGCAGTTGAAGCAAGGTACAGGCTTGCGTTTCCCTTTCCATTGTTTCTTTTTTTTTTCCAACTGATGAGGGGGGAAATGTTGTGTATCTTCTTTGCTTTGCTGATAACTTCAACCAAGGTTTCCCCTTCTCAATTGGATCTAACTCTATTCTAGCCTTGCTTGGCGGACCCTAATCTTGGGCCCACTCGACGATGAATTTAAGAGGTTCTTTAGCATCCCCTTCAGGTGGTGGAGGATACTGGGGGTTGTGGTGATGGTCGGCAGTAGGGGAGAAGTGTTTGGGAAGGATCTGATGATCGGGAGACAGAGGCAGGTAGTGTGCAGGCTGTTGGGGGTTGTGGTGATTGCCAGCAAAAGGGGAGAAATGTTTGAAAAGGATTTGATTACTTTGAGGGTTATGGTGGTCTCTGTGCAGGTGAGGGTGACTCTGTTGATGAGTTTCAGGTGTTGGTTGAAGGCAATGAGATTGTTGTATATGTACATTGTGGTTACACTGCCTCTGGTTGTACCTTTCTCCGTGGGAGCGATGTTGGACTGGGAGGGGGTCACTTTTACGCTCAAAAGAGCCTGTAGGAGGATCCCCTATATGGGCCCATCCTCTGGGGGGTGGTGAGTAGTGGAGATGATGACTGAGATCTTTCTCATACCGGCGTTGATGCATACTATGGTGTGCACGCGTGGGGAATGATGGTGTCTGAGCCTCCTATTGCCCTTCTTGGGAGGGTAGACCAGTAGGCTAGGGTGGGGAGGGTGGTGGTGGGTAGCAGCATGGTTGGTGAGTGAGGGGGGTGGGAGAGGGTAACATAGTGGTAGCGGGTGGCAGCACAAAGAGAGAGGGTGGGGGAGGAGGTGGGGGATTCACAGTGCTGGGAGGGGTTTTTTTTGGGGGGGGGGGGGGGGTGCTGCACTATGGGAGGTAGCGGACATTAGAGGACCACCCCATTGGGACCACAACTGCTCAATTCTAGTTTCGACAGTGTCGAGGAAGCCATACCGCCTAGTTGAAAGTGACAACAAGCTAGGAGATAGCCTTGAAGATGGTTGTAGCAGGTGGCACAAAAGAGGGAGGAATAGACAAAAGGAGAGAAAGGTTGCAGAAGGCAGGGGAGGGGAGGGTGGTGGTTCCAGCATTGGGGATCGGGGAGAGGAGAGGGAGAGGGAACTTCATTTTTTCACCTTTCATTTTTTCACTTATTATTATTGAATGTTCTAGGGTCTAAAATGAATAAATCCCTACATTTCATCTACAACCTTCCATCCCCTTTCCTTCTTCTCTCTTCCACTGACCTCACCCTCCTTATTTCATGGCAGCCGAAACCCCCATCTCCATCCCAATCTCCACTCTCATCCCATCTCACCTCTTATCATTCTCTAAATCCATCTCCTTCTTCTACTTCATCTTCATCCACTCCTTCCATTCTTCATAAATGAAAAGAAAGAAAGAATGAGAGTTAGTTATTTGTAGATTCAAGATGATCAAGGAGGAGGTGTAGAAGTGCTCAAGGAGGAGAAGAAGCATTCAAGAGCATGGAGCTTGAAGATTCTTCAATCAAATTGTAGGTGTTCTCTAACTCTAGAAAGGAGCATGAATACCATGTATGATTGTTTGATAGGTTGTGCAATCTGAGTTTGAGTGATAGTACAACTTTTACCATGAATCCACGTTAAGAACACATATGTTGTATTATAACTTAGAAATTTCTAACTTGCAATTGGCTTAGAATCCGGACACAAAATTTTAATGGCATGTTCTAGGATGATTTTAGAGCATCCTAAATTTTTTTCATATTTTTCTGGGTTCATTTAGTAGCTTAACAAAGTGTTTCTTTTCGAAACAGTGAGCAACACAAAAACTGGCTATATCTGTTTTTAGAATGATGTTTAAAATTTCGTAACTTGGAATTGGTGTAGTATCTTAAGCTCAATATTTTTGTAGAGATTCTTAAATGTGTTAAAAACCTTAGTTTCAAATATCATATTTTTCAGAATTTATTTGAGATTTCTACAAAAATTCATTTGGTCAACTGGTTGAGATGGCAAACTAGCTCTATCCAGGTTTCAAGTCGAAGTTCAACAATTTTAATTATTTTTGGGTATAGAATTTGTTAATGAGAATTTTTGGATAGCATCTTCTATGTGTCTACATCATGTTTTTAAAAGTTTCAGAATTGTTAGACATCCCTTGATGCTCTTTAAAAATTGTATTGCAAGAGATTGTTTGCACACTGCCTGAAAAGCAGAACTGATTTTCTACTAATTTCCAAAGGGTATAACTCGTTGAATATTTCAAATCTTGATGAGATTTTTGGGAATAATGAACCTGTATATGTGTAGTTCATGAATACTAAGTTTCATAATAATTGGAGGTATGGTTGTATTGATATTAATTTTTGAATACAGCATGTTCAGTTCAGTTCAGATTTTAACTAGTCAGTGAATTTGTAGAATTCTGAATTTGTCTGTTGAGAATCTGGAAGAATGATCAACTAGAGGTTTGTAGTAGAGAGTATTAGCCTTCTAAAACATCTTAAATCATGCAACTTCAGTTTGTGGTTTGAAAGATATGATTTTTCTAAGTTTAGGACAGAACCAGTCTTAATAAAAAGACCTTGTTTTGTAGAGTAACCCATTTCCTGTGTATACCTGATGAGAAATAGGGGGTTTCCAGTGTTTTAATGGATGGATTTGATGATGTGATCAACTAGGAAGTGGTAGTAGACACTCCCGACTTTCTATAGAATCCAAAATTGCGTAATTCCAATAAGTGAGCGAGTTTTTATGTTATTAGCAAGATGCAATAAATTACATTGAAGAAGTGTACAGCTGATAAAATATAGAGATTTTATAGTATCTAGATGGTTGAATATGAAGGAATGGTTAACTAGAGACTTGTAGTATAGAGTCTTAGCTTTCCAGAATGGGTAAGATCATGCAATCTAATTTGTATTTTGAAAGTTATGAATTTTTCAAGGTGCAGCAACTGCATTTTTTTGAACTGCTTATAATTAGTAGATTGCTAAGGAATTTTCTCACTTTAGTTGACATAATTTGGGATAGTTGTCAACTAGAGAAGTGAAGTAAAGAATTGTACCTTGCTATAGGACATGAAATCATCAAATTTTAGTTAGTAGATGAATTGATATGGAATTTTCTACATACTACAGGATTATGACTATGAGTTGATTTGAGTTTTAAGATGTTGAATAATTATCTCTATTAAGCACTTTACATTGGACTTAGATGAGATTCTTGGTGTTTATAACTCATAATGAAACTATGATAGAGTTGGGGTTATAGTTGTATGACTTGATTGTCGTATTTTCAGCTTTTTAGCTCGTCTAGTATGTGTTGATGGCATAGGTCTGTCAATGACTAAATATTAGTAATTGTGTTTGTTTCACCTCATTTGCCGGGTATAAGGCACTACCTTGAGCATCGTTGTACTCCTCGCTGAGAGTCGCGTGTCGGGGACATTAGTCGAAGACTTACAGAGATGTTGGCAATCGGAAAATAGCGATTCATCATATTGATTTTTGGTTGACAGACTCATTGGGGCTCAATTGATCAGACGTTGAACGAGATTGGGATGAATAGCAAATTTTGGTAACTAGATTGTCTTTCTAAATTTTCTCTTGAGAACCGAGTTGCTGAAGGGCTGATACCCTATAATCTGATTTGATCTAAGGGCCAGCACTAGGCGGTGATAATCAGGATTATCTCTTCCTGTCGTAGGGATATGGGCTATGTCTTCTCACTAGCTGAGAACTCGAGAGCCGTATCTCACTCTGTTAATTCCTGAGGTACCTTGATAAGAATGGGATGTTCCCTTGTTCTATGTTAGTGGACACGAACAAACCATGGGCCTGCAGTCTCGTGGATCTTTGGTGCCATGGGTATGTTGCGGTGTATCTGTAAGTTCGTCATGGCTTTTGAGAGATGTCCGGTGCGCCGGTTGTTAGTGGTAAATGGGGGCATCCTGAATTTTTGTAATCTCCTCAATCATATTGTACTTATCGAGAACAGGAAGTGTACAATAGTAGAATGTATTGCATGGTGAGGGTTCGAAACCCTAAAACTAGAGAAGGCTGCTTGATTTGGAGCGTATGTAGTATGGGATGCATGTGTGTCCAAAGTCTTGCTAACATTAGACTAAATGCATATGTTTTCTGTGCATTGTGTACCGTGCAGCAGGCTTCAGGTCATTGGCATACACTGACACTAGGAAATTAGGATGCACGTTTCTGTTTTCATTCAAAGGCTGGTTGTGATTGCTAGTTGGACATCACTGTTTCTTATCAGCATTGCGTCAGTATATGTACTGACGTGCCCACTCAATTAGGTGCTAGAGACCGGATCGCAGGTGCAGGAGTACTCAAGATAAACAGGGCATCCAAGTGGAGTAGTTATGTACCTATCTACCATTCGAGCAGGTGCAGGAATATCAGAGTTGCGCAGCAGAAGGTTCGAGCTACAAGGCGCATCTCAGGGAAGCAGATTGACCACTTAGTGGAGTTCCAGTGGAAGATCAGTTGAATACCAATCTGAAGGGCAGGCAAATGTTTGAGTAGTATTTGTAATACTTTAATGTAATTTGTATTCCTTGTTCAAGAACAAGATAATGATTGTAATTGATGATGTAATGATTTTATTTGGCAATAAAAAGTTTTTAAATTTCGTTATTATTACTATGTTGAGATGCATTTGAAGGAAAAGATTCTGGTTTGTATCACAGATTTCCGGTAGTGAGATCCGAGGCGCTACAAAAGTTGTATCAGAGCTGACTTCAAATTGCAGTCTAACACAATAGGAAATTAGACTTGAATGCCAGATAAGTTGAGTTTAGTTTGGCAGATAGGATAATCATAAATCATATGGTAGCGGTCTTCAACTTATGAGTATGATCTTCCCTATATCTGAACCAGTCTCAGTGTATTTTATTTTTACTAACAAGCTTGGTGCAGCCGCGTTTAACAGAGGCAAGTCTGCAACCAGACATCAATGGAAGCAAACCTGAAACTGGATATCGAAGGCAAGTCTAGAACCGAATGTCCAGGCAAATCTGCAACCGAATGTCAAAAAAGCCAATTTATAACCTAATGTGCAGGCAATAAGTCTGCAGCCAAACGACAACTGAGGTAAGTCACAGCACAGGAGTTGAGGAAGAACAATAAAGCCGCACCAACGACTCAAAATCAAGACTAGAATTCACAGTGTACCAAGGAAGGCACTGGTGGAAATCAGCAGAAACCAGACGCCATCACCAGGAACTAATCAAGACAGGCTCGAGGAAGGATCTGTCGACAACCAACTCAAACATTTTCCAGAAGCGGTGGAATTCTCCACAGTCGGATTATGATCAAACAACCCCCAGAAACACACCGAAAAGGAGACCTCGCCAAGAAAAAGGACGACAATGTCAAATATTCGGTAAAATCATCAAAGGAACTGCTAAAAGGCTAAAGCGGCAATTTGTAACTTCAGCCTTTTCTAAGGAGGGAGTGGTCACCGACCAGCAGAAGTTGCAAGCAACACATGGATCGGCATCACTGGTAGGCAAGAACAAAGCAAAATGATGCAGCTGTTGTCTACTCCAGAGCAGAAATAGGAGAATGTCAACATCAAATTCATGATGGATCTGTCCAGATGTCTGAAAGTAGCATTCTACTTGGTAGAAGACCAGTTTGTCGAGGATGTCACTCGAGAAACTAAAGATAGTTCAGGAAAATATTTCCTAAACCATTGCTGGTTGTGTTTCATTTTTCCTATCCGCTAGCATCGTTCTGAGGACAGAACGATTCTACGTTGGGAGTAATGTAACACCCCGCAAAATAGCATATATCTATTTTTGCATGGTAATCTGTGCATAGTTGAGAATTGCATGCGATTATGTATTTTTCTATAGATAATTAGTTTTAATTGAGGAATTTTCAGATATATTGTATATTCTGAACCGGGTGAGGTATATTCGAGATATCTTCTCAATTAAATTGTGTGTATTATCCCGATTGTTTTGACAAGACAATCTTTGGGACAAATAGTATTTTTATAAAATATATTCTTATATTCTACAAATAATATATTTTTATTTGTAAGCATGTATATATATCTATATAAATGTATGTATATTTTGATTGGATTGTAGATGATGTATATATATATATATGAATACTTGGATATGTATATGTATATGTATGTATTTATACATATTTGCATGTATATATATTTAAATGAAATGTAATGAATTGGATTTTATACTTAAAAATAATTTAGAGTGTATGTATGTATGTATGTATGTATGTATGTATGTATGTATGTATATATTTGTATGCATGTGTGAGATATATGCATAAATATATGTATGTATATGTATATATACTATTGTAGTGGTGTATAAGACTTTGTTGATCATGATGATCAAATCAAATTTTAAGGTAGAGATTTAATCTTGGAACTAGAAGAACTCCACTTCTTCATTTATTACTGAATGTTCTAGGGTCTAAAAAAATCCCTACATTTCATCTACAACCTTCCATCCCCTTTCCTTCTTCTCTCTTCCACCGACCTCACCCTCCTCATTTCATGGCAGCTGAAACCCCCATCTCCATCCCCATCTCCACTCTCATCTCATCTCACCTCTTCTCATTCTCTAAACCCATCTCCTTCTTCTACTTCATCTTCTTCCACTCCTTCCATTCTTCATAAATGAAAAGAAAGAGAGAATGAGAGTTGGTTATTTGTAGATTCAAGATGATCAAGGAGGAGGTGTAGAAGTGCTCAAGGAGGAGAAGAAGCATTCAAGAGCATGGAGCTTGAAAATTCTTCAATCAAATTGTGGGTGTTCCCTAACTCTAGAATGGATTTTTTTTATTGTGATTTGGTGTGTAGAAAGGAGCATGAATACCATGTATGAGTGTTTGATAGGTTGTGCAATTTGAGCTTGTGTGATAGTACAACTTTTACCATGAATCCACGTTATGTTATAGCTTAGAACTTTCTAACTTGCAATTGGCTTAGAATCCGGACACAAAATTTTAATGGCATGTTTTAGGATGTGTAATGCCCCGAATTCCAAATAAGACCGAATTCGAGATTTCACAGGATCTTTATAAATCACTTCGTACAATTTTACAAGGAAATTAAAACTTTTCAACATACATCAGAGTTATTTACATTTTGTTTACACAGTGGAAGAATAAAAGAAATACATCATTGAAATTAAAATCCAACTTACACAACTTTATCAATGTAAGTCATCAACTGCATCATAACATCTTTACTTCTTCATAAAAATTCCATTACCTGCATATTAAGCTGTGGGCATGTCAGTCACTTACAACTAACGAAAATGTTATACTCGGCCATCCTCTCTATGCCGTACATATAATGATTTCATACTTTAACAAACCACAATTTGAATGAACAATAAAGTGTCAAAAGTGATTACTCTAAACATGTAAGTGTATGTGATGCCTTAATGCCTAATGCACACATTTTTATACTAGGATGACATTAATGCATACTTGTTCAGATTCTATGCATCCCATACTACATAGGTCCGAGGGCAAGCACCTACGTACTCCACATTAAGGGTTTGGTCCCTCGCCATGAGAACTACCCAGTAATAAGACAGGGTTTAGATCATTCCACGAATATGGATCCCAGTCCCGAAATCCACCGCCCGATTCCTCATCGTGTGAATCATCCCGCAAGTGCCCCTCTAGCCCCAGTATACGTATATATATTAGAGAACGGTAAACTATCCGCCCGACTACGCATGGTCCCGAATTTAAAATAAAAGGCCATCTCCTAAGCAACCACAGTCCCAGAATCCACCACCCGACTGATTCTGTAGTCCCGGAATCCACCGCCCGACTATGTAAAGTGCCCCACTTATGTTTGCCCAGGTTTACTACATCTTCACTTATGTACCTAATTATTTAGTTCAAGATATGAATAAATTTCCAAACCTAGAATTAGTCTTACCTCCTACCAGACTTAATCAACAAATAAGAAATAACTTCATGGCCATATCTCAAATATACCTCAACTCTTTTCAATTCAATAGTGCCGGTACCCGATGTCTCACTAACTCTAAATCACAACTTTTTCATGTACAAGAATCCATGGGTACACATACCCTTCAATAAATATGTCTTAAACTTAGATATTTTCATCTTCAACTTATTCACACATGATCAATATCTTGTCTTAACACTTGTCCACAAGGTAAACATTTCTTAGTCTTGACACTATTCATGATCTATTTATTCATTCATAATCTTTATAAGCAAATAATTTCTTTCAATAACACAACTTCATCACATGAAATTTTATCAACGAATTCAAGCTCTTACAATGTCTCAATTCACTTCAAAGTATTTCTTAAACAAAATAAAAGTATAATCTCTTCATGAAAAATCACTTCACAAACTAATATTTTACTCTTCTTAATAAAAGAAAGATCTATTCTTAAATAATAGATTTTTAAGTTCACATTATTCATCTTTCTATCTTAATCTTCCCTTTTTTGTATCTCAAATATACTTGAAAAATTTTGCAACTCTTTTTAATAACTCTATTTCATTATATAAAAAATTCTATTATTTTCATCAATTTTTTTTATTCTCATTTAAAGTCTTAAAAAAATTTCAAAACTAAAAAACAAACAAAAGTTGACTCTCCGTTTCGAACCTAGGATCGGCTAGGAGCTACAGTAACGCCCCAAAGCCCAAACCCGGTAGCCATAAAGTCCAATGGACTCTGGTGTACAAGTCCTTTACCGAAATGCTCATAAGTCAAGTCTCAGTTTCGGAAATTAATTTAAAAAAGCAAAAGTAAATGTGACTATCAAGTTTCGAACCCAAGATCTTTTACAAACAGTGCTTTGTTGTGCACTAGCTAACCAGTAAGTCCAAGTGTAATTTCTGTTTATGAGTTGTATTAATATACTTTTGTTCAAACTGTTCATAAATTGGTTCTTTTTCATACAAACTCATTTATCCAAAGATCCAATCTTTTAAGATTTTGAAATAAACTTTCTCTTGATTGAGAAAGAATTTTTAAAACAGTAAAAAACAAATTTTCCAATTCATTAAAAACATATTTCCATTTCTTCAAACAATTCCTCTTCTCATTTTACACATAGGCTTGTATTTTTTTTCTCAAAACTTGAATTTAATAATAGTATTTATAAAAACTAGTTTATGTTCTCACTTAGACAAATTAAAATTTATAACAACACCAACATGTCTCTCAATCATGAGAAGTTCACAAAAAACCTCTTTCATGGAGAAAATTATTATTTTCAAATACAATATGACAAATATACATATGTCAACACATTTCATGGCACTAACTAAATTTTGTTTTGCTTTCTCTTCTTCTTTCTTAGTCATTGTGATTCTAAGGCATGATTTGAATATGACATCCTCCAACAATTTTCATATGCTCAACATGTATAAAAATTTACATGCATACTAACATGATTCATAGTATTAGTTCTTTAGTCACAAATCTTCTTTCTAATTAGCATGGTATCTATTATTTACTTAATCACTACAAGACTATTCTCATTCATAGCATATTACACTAGCATGGATTTATCTACATATTCCACATCAACATCAACTTAAAATACTCATTTATAATTTTTAGCATGCATACTCTACAACTAGAAAGTAAGAAATCACCCACCTCTAAGAAAAATGAAACTATCGCAATGAAGAGACATCTCCTAGCTCCTAGCTCCACTAGCACCTCCTTATTCTTCTCCTCCTAGCAAGCCTCCAAGCACAAGGTACTCTCTTTCTCTTTCTCTTTTTCTCTCTTAATTTGCTTAGTTT
The DNA here is from genome assembly GCA_017893485.1 of Hemerocallis citrina. Classification (NCBI taxonomy): domain Eukaryota; kingdom Viridiplantae; phylum Streptophyta; class Magnoliopsida; order Asparagales; family Asphodelaceae; genus Hemerocallis; species Hemerocallis citrina. The sequence goes on from CM030361.1 coordinate 177,472,656, forward strand.
AGGTGTGACAAGAGAAGGGAAAATGAGGGTGTATTTATAGGGTTAGGTGAGGGTTTAATTTGCAAAAATCTACACCTAATAACTCTCTCCTTAATTACCCACTCAACCTTTCATTTTCTAACTCCTTTTCAACTCTTCAAAACCTTAACCCCCATAACCCCCAACCCTCTCTCTCCCCACTACCAAAATCCAGCCACTCCCACTCTTCTCTTTGTTGCACTAGTGCACACACACACATGTACAAAAAATGAATACAATTCCTATAGTTTAATGATGTATATTAAAAGTTGTTACATGTCATGTATTAGTCCATGCACAACTTAAAAAAAGGATTTTATTAATGGGCTTGTCCCATGGGCTTTCATTTTAATTAACTAACTTAATTATTCTAGTGGGCTCTCCATTTAATTAATCTAATGAGCTAGAATTTAACTTTAGGTCCATGGGTTAAATAAAAAGGATAAATAAGATTATGCATGCTAAAGTTAGTAAATGAGAGTAAGAATTAGGGATGGATAAATTTGCACGTGCATCATACGTGCAAAAATCGAAAAAATGCATTTTAATTAAAATAAAAATGTGGGGTGTTACAGGATGAGTTTAGAGCATCCTCAAATTTTTTTCATATTTTTCTGGGTTGATTTAGTAGCTCAACAAAATGTTCCTGTTTGAAACAGTGAGCAACACAAAAACTGGCTCTATCCTCTTTTTAGAATGATGTTTGAAAATTTGTATCTTGGAATTGGTGGAGTATCTTGAGCTCAAACTTTTTTTTAGAGATTCCTAAATGTGTTAAAATCCTTAATTTCTAATATCATATTTTTCAAAATTTATTTGATATTTCTACAAAAATTCATTTGGTCAACTGGTTGAGATGGAAAACTGGCTCTGTCCAGGTTTCAAGTTGAAGTTCAAACATTTTTAATTATTTTTGAGTGTAGAATTTGATAATGAGAAAATTTGTATAGCATCTTCCATGTTCCTAGATCATGTTTCTAAAAGTTTCAGAATTGTTAGACATCCCTTGATTCTCTTTAAAAATTGTATTGCAAGAGAGTGTTTGCACACTGCCTGGAAAGCAGAACTGATTTTATACTAATTTCAAAAGGGTATAACTCTTTGAGTATTTTAAATCTTGATGATATTTTTGGGAATAATGAACCGGTATATGTTTAGTTAATGAATCTCAAGTTTCATAACAATTGGAGGTATGGTTGCATTGATATTAAATTTTTGAATACAGCAAGTTCAGTTCAGTTCAGATTTTAACTAGTCAGTGAATTTGTAGAATTCTGGATTTGTGTGTTGAGAATCTGGAAGAATGATCAACTAGAGGTTTGTAGTAGAGAGTATTAGCCTTCTAAAACATCTTGAATCTTGCAATTTCAGTTTGTGGTTTGAAAGATATGATTTTTCTAAGTTTGGAACAGAACCAGTCCTAATAAAAAGACCTTGTTTTGTAGAGTAACTCATTTCTTGTGTATACCTGATGAGAAATAGGGGTTTTCCAGTATTTTAATGGATGAATTTGATGATGTGATCAACTAGAAAGTTGTAGTAGATACTCCCAGCTTTCTAAAGAATCCAAAATCGTGTAATTCCGATAGGTGAATGAGTTTTTATGTTATTAGAAAGATGCAGCAAATTGCATTGAAGAAGTGTACAGCTGATAAAATATAGGGATTTTATAGTATTTAGATGGCTGGATATGAAGGAATGGTTAACTAGAGACTTGTAGTATAGAGTCTTAGCTTTCCAGAATGGGTAAGATCATGCAATTCCAATTTGTATTTTGAAAGTTATGAATTTTTCAAGGTGCAGCAACTGCATTTCTTTGAACCGCTTATAATTAGTAAATTGCTAAGGGGTTTTCTCACTTTAGTTGACATAATTTAGGATAGTTGTCCCTATTAATTTCAGTTTTTAGAGTTTTTAGATGTTGAATAATTATTCCTATTAAGCACTTCACATTGGACTTAGATGAGATTCTTAGTGCTTATAACTCATAATGGAACTATGATCGAGTTGGGGATATAGTTGTACGACTTGATTGTCGTATTTTCAGCTTTTTAGCTCGTCTAGAACGTGTTGATGCCATAAGTCTGTCAATGACTGAATGTTTGTAATTGTGTTTATTTTACCTCATTTGCCGGGTATAAGGCACTACCTTGCGCACCGGTTGTACTGCTCGCTGAGAGTCGCGGGCCGGGGACATTAGTCGAAGACTTATAGAGGTGTTGGCAATCAAAGAATATCGATTTGTTGTATTGGTTTTTGGTTGACATGCTCATTCGGGATCAATCGATTAGACGTTGAACGAGATTGGGATGAATAGCAGATTTTAGCAACTAGATTGTTTTTCTTAATTTTCTCTTGTGGACCGAGTTGGTGTTAGGGGTGATACCCTATAATCCAATTTTATCTGAGGGCCAACACTAGGCGGTAATAATCAAGGTTGTCTCTTCCTGTCTAGGGATACAGGCTGTGTCTTCTCACTAGCTGAGAACATGGGAGCCGTATCTCGCTCTGTTAATTTCTGAGGTACCTTGATAAGAACAGGATGTTCCCTTGTTCTATGTTGGTGAACACGAATGGATCATTGGGCTGCAATCTCGTTTATCTTCGGTGCTATGGATATGCTGCAGTGTATCTGTTAGTTTGTCATGACTTTTGAGAGAGGACCGGTGTGCCGTTGATTAGTGGTAAACGGGGACACCCCGAATTTTTGTAACCTCCTCAATCATGTTGTACTTATCGGGAACAGGAAGTGTACAATAGTAGAATGTATTGCATGGCGAGGGTTTGAAACCTTGAAACTGGAGAAGGCTGCTTGATTTGGAGCATATGTAGTATGAGATGCATGCGTATCCAAAGTCTTGCTAACATTAGACAAAGTGCATATGTTTTATGTGCATTGTGTACCGTGCATTAAGCTCCAGGTCATTGGCATACACTGACACTAGGAAATTGGGATGCATGTTTTTGTTTTCATTCAAAGGCTGGTTGTGATTGCTAGTTGGAGATCGTTGTTTCTTATCAGCATTGCGTCAGTATATGTACTGACGTGCCCACTCAATTAGGTGCTGGATACCGGGTCGCGGGTGTAGGAGGACTCAAGACAAGCAGGGCATCCAAGTGGAGTAGTTATGTACCTATCTACCATTCGAGCAGGTGCAGGAATATCAGAGTAGCGCAGCAGAAGGTTCGAGCTACAAGGCGCATCTCAGGGAAGAAGATTGACCACTTAGTGGAGTTCCAGTGGAAGATCAGTTGACTACCGATCTGAAGGGCAGGCAAACGTTTGAGTAGTATTTGTATTACTTTAATGTATTTTGTATTCCCTGTTCAAGAACAAGATAATGATTGTAATTGATGATGTAATGATTTTATTTAGCAATAATTTTTTTAAAAATTTCTGTATTATTACTGTGTTGAGATGCATTTAAAGGAAAAGGTTCTGGTTTGTGTCTCGGATTTTTAGTAATGGGATCCGGGGCGCTACGTACTATAATTTATAATTTAATAAAAAATACAACTATTGAATACTCACATATGAGGGTTGCACATGCGGTTCAAACTCGAAATAGATATTAGGGTCCAAACTCCTCATTGTCTTACAGCCCAAAGATATTAGGGTTGTGTTGGATACTCGGATGGAATCAAAAATGGAGGAGCTACATGGGGCAATTGAGCAGACGGATCAGTGATTAGTGCTGGACCGATGAAATCGATATTCGTTGCATGCAAGAGGGCCGGCATGATGGGACCAACTGATATCGTTGCCCAATATTGATTATAGATGATTTGGTCTACAGGAGTGATGAAATGCGAAGCTTCGATCGAACGACCGTAATGATCCGATGACATTAGACGCAAGACAGGAGGTTAGTCTTTTTGTATAGCAACTATTCCACTATCTTTGCGATAGCAACGATCACCAAGATACCATACACCTGTATGAAATGTTTACGTTAGCAGATAACCAAACGATATAATAAGACACATAAAATTTTAATTAATATGCCAATCAAAAATAAATATACATGATCGCAATACATAAATATATGTCGATGAAGAGAAATAAAGTTGGCAACTTCAACTTCATATAAGCCTTTAAATGACGAGCTATTATATGGCTGCCATATAATAGAGGATGATGTCCGCATCTACAACTGGTCACATGCCATCGAAATATTGTACCTAATCGGATGAGATCGACCCGTATCCAAGAATTCTTTATCCGTCATATTATTTTCGGCTATTTTTCGGCGTTCTCCATGTGCGTTTCAATAGGGATGTTCCTATCACTTACTGGAACACAACAATTTATGTATTCGTAAGCCCAATACTGTAGAGAACAAATTCAAATTAGTTACTACCGGATATTGAAATAATATGATGTTAGCATGACTTAAATAAATAATGAATACATTTAAAGATACCTCGAGTACTTGCCACGTCCCGTTAAATGACTTCACTTTAGTACATGTGTCCAGAGACAAATAAAGCAATGCCAATGCAGGACTACCCCAGTCGTATTGGGAAACTAAATTAAGATCGTCGAATGCGGCAAGCCAACCACATCCGACTACCCCAGAACCATTAGGGGTAAAGAAACACACCGATGAAGAACATAAAGAAAGCTCGTGCAATCCTCATTTTCAGTGCATGATCGGTTTTAGTTGCTTCAATCATACTATTGTTAAAATAATGTTTAAAGAACGAGCAGCGGATACTTTGAGATTTCCAATCATCTTTAGTTATCTCCGGAAAGAAGCGAGTATGAATAATTTCAAATGTGTAAGTCTCGTTGTTACACGGAGGCAAGGGACCCACACCGAATGAAATCCCCGTTCGCATTTTCCAATCCAACGGAGTGAAAGCCAGTTCACCGCATAGTAAGTGAAAAGTGTGGGTCGAGTCCTATCTCTCTACCAATGCCTCGACAAGTTGTATAGATGACTTCTCCGTATCAATATTCATGAAACAGTGCTAGCCCGCCTGCATGACTAATAACTTAATTAGTGGTACACGACAGCAGTATTTTTTGTTTTTATTGGCTCCATCCAATTTCCCTTAAATTGACAATCATACAAGTTCTAACATGCATCCTACTTGATTAATCTTCATGCAAATAATTCAGCAAAACAAAGAGAACAATAAACATCACTCACCTCAAAGAGATTCAAACGAAGAAGAAGAAAAACAAGAAAAGCTCATTCCTTTTGCAAAATCCAAGATCCAAGTCCAAAAACTCCAAGAAAATCTTAATAAAATAAATTTTTGTTTGGGTATAGAGGGAGGGTGGCTGTAGCAGCGAATAAATAGGTCGGGATCTGATTTAATTAGGGTTTTACAAATTTTATAGAAATATCCTTTAAGAAATTATTTCTTTACATATATGGGTCTTTAATAAATTAGTTAAGCAAATCAAATCCATTAGAATAAAAATTAAATCTTTTACTTATGAGTTGGCCGGCCATCAGGTGTAGCCCAGAAACTCGAAATCTGGAGTTTTTACTCAAAGTGGCAATTTTACACAAAAGTCCTCTTTGAAATATTTGCAAATATGTCATAAAATATTCATAAAAATCCGAAAAAATTAGAATTATTATAAAGATTTTATTTTCTAAATAAATTTTCTGACTTTTATTCTCCAGGAAGAATATTTGCAATAAAGTCCCCAACAGTCACAAAATTGCATAATTATAAATTTATTCAATTAAATCAATAAAAAACAATCAAATATGGATATAATATAATTCCTTCCTTCTACTGAATAGCCGGCCCTAAATGCATCCAAACAATTTTTAAGTTCATTTTTCACCCCTAAACGATTTTTTTACAAAAAAAATCCCTTTCATTCAAAAATTTACAAAAGTAGTTTTCTTTACTCAGAAAAATCCCAAAAATTCAAATATACCCAATAATAAATAATAGAAGTTGTTCATCAACTCATAAATTCTAAATTCATACTTTGAAAATATTTGCACGTGTTTTACACGTGTGAAAATGTCAATTTTATGAAAATTCAAAATAATTAAATAAATTGATTTAAAAATTATTTATTAATTCAAGATATTGTATTAAAAATTATAGAGCGTTACACCGAAAAATCTTTGGGCACAGGTTAATGTCAAACCATAACCACTTAATCATATATGTCTGATACGTTGGTGATTGACTCAAATGAATACTTAAAAACTTGTTTCTAAAATTCATTTTGTTATGACTATAGACATCCCGAGTCAACACTTTATAGAATCACATAGGACCTTCTCTCTTCTCCTAATAGAAGTGACTGATTCCTTGTTAATTGATCACTCAGTTCCATGAAAGCCTCACTATGTCCAGAATAAAGACACAAAGTGTTATGACAACCTCAAGTCTTAGGATTACTTGTATCTCCTTCACCCAAGGAATTGCCTTATGACATTTATTTGATTTCTATTAGGTATTCCTTTTTGCGAGTCAGTTAAGTGAACTAAACCGTTTAGCACCAACACTCTTATATTAATGTCTCAATGTAAATAATTGTGAGATCAATTATCCTCTGGTTTAGAGCATATAATGAGTGTACTAGTCTTATCAGAATTACTGATGTCAAATCTTAGGAATCCTATGACTAGCAACATTTTAGATTAATTTTTTAAGTGTCTCACTAGAATGATCTCATCATGACCCTAAACTCAGTTAATTAATCCATGGTTCATCATAATAGTAAATAAATCGCCTGAGTAAATAAAGTAGCAACATATGATGAACTAAACGCCTCAAATAATTTTATTAATCACGAATAATATTTACAAGAGAATTGCCATAACATCTCATGCGATTGGCTGTAGGGCACATTCCTAACTTTTCCTACACTTGGATCTCATGGAATTTAAGAAACTTGAATTTCCTTGTTTTATAGTCCCCTTTTATAAGATTTCTAAAGTAACTTTTCTCTCCATGACGGGGAAGACCATGGACTCAATTATCTAATTTTTCCCATGTTCATCTGCACTTTCCACCTTCTAAAATGGACACCAAGTGTTTACATAGTTATAAACTTATATTTTTCAATTAGATAGGCAATTTCATAATTTTTATGCTTCTTTCATCAAAATAAAACTTCAGAATATCTATGAGATTTCCATGTTTGAATGAAATTTATAAATTTCATAATTTACTGTTCTTTCAGACATTTCTTTTTACATCACGTGTCAACCATGCACTTAGTTGACCGCCTAACAACTTTACTTGCACTCTTCCATCGCTCTAGAATCTCATGGCTCAAAGAGGGAGACGCGAATATTGTCTTCTTCCATCAGATGGCCAGTGCCCGACGAAGGTCTAACCATATTCACTCGGTTCATATAGAAACTGGAATGCTACGAGAAGACGGTGATATAAAATAGGCCGTCCAGACCCACTTCTAGAACTTGTTTAGGCGAAAAGCAGACTTAAGAATCCCACTAGGGCCAATTTTTGGCAAGCTAACTCTTAGGATATAGGTCATGCTCTCCAAACCTTTGAAGCTCCTTTCTCTAAGGAGGAAGTTAAGGAGGTGGTGTCGCAAGGCGCAAATGATAAAGCTCCAGGTCCGGATGGTTTCCCGATCCTCTTCTATCATACCTTTTGGGAGGAAATAAAAAATGATATATTGAACTTGTTGGCTGATTTCTACGACCATAAACTTAGGATAGGTAGACTTAATTATGCAGAGGTCGTTCTGATTCCAAAAAAGGAGGACTCCCGACGGGTAGGGGATTTCCGCCCTATCAGCCTCCCCAATTTCTCGATTAAAATCATCACCAAGATCCTCGCTAACAGACTGGGAGGGGTGATAGACGTAACAGTCATGAGAAATTTGGATTCATTAAAGGCAGATGTATCCTGGACTGTGTAGCTACGGTAGAAGAAACTACCCATCAATGCCACATTACGACCACTAGGAGCTATCTCCTCAAGCTTGATTTTAAGAAGGCGTATGATTCAGTAGAATGAGATTGTCTTTTGGAAGCACTTGTAGGCAACGACTTTGGTGAAAGGTGGATCAGATGGATCTGCAACTGTCTCACCACTAGCAAGACTGCTATCGTGGTGAATGGTGGTACGGGGCAACCGTTCTCTTGCAAGCGCTGCCTATGACAAGGAGCCCCTCCCCCCCTTCTTTTTACCATCGTGGAAAATGTTTTGAAAAATATGATGATGAATTGCAGACAGGTTGGTTGAATTGCTCCTGTGGCCTGTGAACATAACCGTCCGGGCTATTCAATCCTTCAATATGCAGATGATACTCTTCTTTTCGAAAATAGAGATGTCAGGGAGACAACTGTTTTCAAAGGAATCCTACACAGTTTGAATACGTGGTCTGAGCTTAGGGTTAATTACAACAAGAACGCTCTCATTCCCATTGCCGTATCCTTAAAGGAGGCAATGGTACATGCATCCATTCTCAATTGCACAGTGGACACTTTCCCCATTAAATGACTGGGACTCTCGCCGAGACCGTGCATGCTTAAAAGGGAAGATTGGGTTACCTATCATTGACAGGGTCGAGAGCAAACTAGCGGGTTGGAAAGGTAAATCGTTTTCCATGGGAGGGAGAGTGACTCTCATTAACTCAGTACTATTTTTCCTTCTTCGAAATGCCACGATGGGTCATCCATATAATTGACCGCATTCGTAAGCGATTTCTATGGAAGGGTACAAACTCTGATAGGGGTGGCTACCACTTCATCAAAAATACATGTAGGTCTGGGTATTATTGATCTTCGTGATATGAACCTTGCACTCTTGGGAAGTAGTGGTGGAAAGTTTTTCACCCTAACGACGAAGGGTGGCAGGACTTCATCCAGGCCTATCTTCATGGGAATGGGACACAGAATTTGGGCTTCAGAGTGGCTCCACGTGTCTCTTGGTTCTGGAGAGGAATTGCCAAAGCCTACGATCCGTTCAATAGTTGTGTAACATCTTTGCGTTTTCTTAGGATTTTTCATTCAAATCCCGCGCATTCACTAACAGATGGAATAGTTGGTTCAACAGGCTATGTGGCCATCGCCATCGCCCGAGTAAACCACCCGTAACGGCAGGCTTACCAGGTTCTGGTGGAATAAATGGTGTGGTGATCATTCATACTAAGAGATTCCCATACCTATATGCACAAGCATCACACCCTCATTGCACGGTGGCCGGAACCTGGAAAAGAAGCTCATGGAAACCAGCCTTTAAACAAGCCCTCGATCAGGACTCCCAACACATGCTTAGGGACCTACAGGATCACATCGCCATCTCCGGAGTGAAATGCTCACAGGGACGAAATAGGAAAGCCTGGGGACATGAGTGAAATGGCATATTCACGGTTCGATCATTATATAACCACTTTCATTTTAGAGGTTGTAGACCAAAATGGTCGGCAATTGTCTGGAAAGCAAAAGCCCCGCTTAAAGTGAAAGTCTTCTTATGGTTAGTCCTTAATGACATGATTTTGACTAGAGAAAACCTGGTTAAACGCCAATCGAATATTGATACTTCGTGTGGGTTCTACAATACATCCATCGAAACCCGATATCATCTATTTTTGGACTGTCACAAGAGCAAATCAACCATTGTAGAAGTCCTTAGAGCTCTCGGCACCTCTGAGTTTCCCATTAAGTATGAGGAATTGTGGATCAGATCGAAATTTTCTTCTTAAAGACACACTATGAGAGAAGCATGATATATCGCAATAGCTGCTACGACCTGGATTTTTTGGCTAGATAGGAATAATTATTTCTTCCGTGGGACTAATAATAGTATTTCTAGTAATTAACTCACATTATGAATCTCATTTATTTTTGGCCTACAGCTACAGCGACATGTCTGAGAGTGAGGACATCCACCGCCTTCCACGCGGAGGAGTACAATGACGATGAGATTGAGATCGGTCTGACGTTGGACTGAGGGAGTGTACCTTTGATGGATTCCCACTCCCGGGACCTGTTGGGGGGGGGGGGGATCTTGTTGTGTTATTTTGCTTTTGATATTACATTTTGTATATTATTTTGATTGTCCCATCATTCCATGTCTAGGGAAGGCCATATGTTTTAATTATGTACTGCTAGACTCTGTATTTTGCTCAGTATTTTGAGTTTGTTTTGTTAACATCTTATTAATGAAATAGGGTGGCCATACTCCACATTTTCCTTCAAAAAAAAACTTTACTTGCACTCACTTATCTAAAACAATATATTTAGTAAAAAGTTGTGGTGAATTTGAATACGAATTATTGTGCTATTACAGAAAGACCATGCGTCAATTACCCATATTTTCATCCAAAAAGTTTGTTAGCAGATATTTGGTATACAAAAACATTTGATTAGCACGTGTAATTCACATATTATTATTTTTCCATAATTATTTTTCCACTTAACTTATTTTATCAAAAGAAAAAATAATTGTGAATAAATTCATTAAGCATTTAATAATGTTCCTCTTTGTTCAAGATTGATTTGATAGAGGTTTGTTTCACAAATGAATTGCAATTATAATAGCGAAAGAAGTGATTTATTTCTTTAGCCACCCACATAATGAAGGAAGCATTACAAATTCTTAATGATGGCAGATGGGCCGGGCGGGGCCCAAACTCGGCTGGTTTGCCAGCGATGGGTGCGGTCCCGGGCCAGGTTGAGAATTCAATAACTCAACCTGAACTGACCCGCGAACCCACTCGGGTCTAACTCGACTCAGGATGGCCTACCTGTTAGGTTTCGATGGTAGTCTCAGATCAAAAACACAGCAGAAAAATTACAAAGAAATATCGAAAGCTAACCATGGATCTATGCGAAAACTATAAATCGTGTTTACGAGTTATACCTTGAAGATGGATTATTGTCTCCAGTTAATATCGATCACAGCACTACAATATTGTTCTGCCTCTACGGTATCCACACGAACGGATCAAATCAAGATTTCCCTCACGCCGCGGTGCTAGCTGCGGGAAGGGGATGTTCCACACGATCTCTCTCTCTCATACAATTTCAGTGACAGCTAGAGTTTTCTCATGTAACCTTTTTTCACAGATACGTATCATATATATAGCTGCAGAAAATCAACCCTAAGAGAGTAATGAGGCTGTTGGACTCACAATCTAACCTGGTTCAGATTTATGTGTGGGGTTTTGAACTTTAGTCATCCCATTTAATCTAATTAAATGTCCAACCAATGTCAGGAGTCCAAGTCTTATTTGGATTCCCAGTTAAATTCATCTTATGAATTTAAATCTCAATTTCGATCCATTCTAAGTGTGTGACCCTGTAGGTTCTCCTTACATTGATAATAATACTAAAATCGTATTCTAGTTTTACGAACAGTGAGCGATATCTAACAATTCATCACTGCTACTCAAGTAACTGAATGTCAGTGATTAGAAATAACCTATCCGTGACCAATGTTACCATGTAGTCTAGTCCCTTTGTCCAGATATCTTAATTGACCACAAGGCATAGAGCGTGTCACCCTTGTATAGTTCAATCTTTGGTTTCTTGATGTCCGAGTAGACTTATTAAAACAAATGAGCTCAGTATCTCATATTGACTCATTTGAGCATGACCATGCATGTTGCAGTCTCACTCAATCAAGGGGTTCATAGATATCAATCCTGTTATGTAAGAGAGACAAATCTTATCTAAGTCACTCACATCCCTCTGCATGATTTGTATTATATCCAATAGTCGACTTTATAATCACCTTATTACAGGCAACGTTTGACGACATTAAAACATATAACTTCTCATGTAGGAAACCATAGTGACTTCAAGTCAAAGGACTACATACACCATGGTCACTGTGAGAACCACTTATGACACTCACGTAACAGTCCATGCAGCATTCTCATGGTGGGTCAGTCCAGTCCATTATTACTCTAATATATACCCATATGAAGATTGATATCTCATATCCATGACCCGTGAGATAATGTCATCAGACATACTAGTCTTTATGCCTTATTGTTGTCCTATTTTACAATAATACTTGACTAGAGACATTTAAGAATAGTGTTCTGATTACAACCAATAGGATCTCACAATCAATTCATCCACTTGATATTCCATGGTATTGAACCTACTATTCTAAGGACTTTATTATATTCATTTAATCACAATAAACAACACGATAAATGAAATACCTCATATATGAAATAAATATCATGATACAATGTAAACTAGTAATGTCAATACACAACTGGTCTCTAGGGTATACACTAACACTACCTATTTACCTTTTTTTTTAAAATTTAAATATTACTCTAAAAAATGAGAATAAATGTACAACAAGTATGAGAGTGAGAAAAATTGCATATATATTTTAACTTGGAATAAGTTTTTACAACAATCAAAATTACTGAAAAAATATGTAATAAAAACTAATAAGACATACAAAGTTATAGAATTACATGGTTACTTAAGGGGATAATTTACAGTTCGAGATAGCCTAGAATTAGATTGAAGTGAGTGTTGCTTCCATATGATCTTCAAGAGAATTGCTTCCACTTGTTGAGGTGTCCACTGCTTTTCCTTGAGTCCTGTCCTCTACTTTCATATATTCTTCAGTGCACACGAGCATCTTTATTGAATCTGACTTCAAGTAATTCCTGTAATCAGTCCATACTCTGCCACTTAAAGAAAAGTACTTTCTGATGCAACTGTAGACACATGAGGGGTTAGTAGATCTCTAGCCATGTGTGAAAGAATTAGAAATATAGTTTCATGCTCTTTCCACCATAGTAACACCTCAATCCTGGCAGTAGAACTCTCACTATCTTCTAAATTATACTAGTTTAATTCATTAGGTTAATTAGTCCTAGTTTTTTTTAGACTGAATACGAGCAAACAAATTAAAAGTGGCATCTTCTAATTTTCTCTTACGCTTATCTCTCGAAGATGAAGAAGTTGATAAACTAGTTTGTCATGTAGTACTTGTATATGCATAAGTTATATCATAAAAATCATAAAAATTATTCAATGTAAACTAAAATCTAGCTAAATAATTATTACAATCATACTGAGATTCTTCTCCAAGCAAAGCAAAATTAACCTCAATCAACTTCTTCGTACCTGGTAACTTGATACGATGATCCATTACAGTAGCAATACAATACAGCATAGGAGGATGATTAAAATATTTCAAAAATTTATCATAAGCGGGATTAACAATATGGCTAATATAAGGATCCGAAAGAATTTCGTGAAAATTTTGCATTGTCCTAATTATTGAAATAAAAATACTATAGAAGTGGAATCATAAGATTTAGAAAATTTCACAGTTGTTGTCTTGAAAGGTTCCAAAAATTTTAACTAACTTTAGGCATATAGATTCAGGAGTTATTTGAGAGTTTTCCATATTTTTTGCAATACAAAAATAATTTATAACCGCTTTGCATTGAGAAATAAGATACAGTAGGTCGAATTTCATCGATGTTTAATATCTCTAGGAAATTTTCTAAAATGTACTCCCTTAATATTACATCATTATTTAAATTGTTGAAGCATAGTACCCCTCAAAGTAATGAAATGCACAATTTTTTATTGCATTCACAAAGATCAATTGCTTTCAATGCAACTTTTCACATAAGTTAAGAATATGACAAGCACATCTAACATGAAAAATTTCAAGACATGGATGAGCTAAATTCTGAACTAATGTGGTAATCACACTAGTGTTGTTGGAGACATTATCAAAACTAATAGAAATTTTTTATCGTGAATTAGAAATGAATCACATATTTCTAAAATACGTGTTGCGATAACCGGACCATTATAAGGGTACGACAAAGCTGCAAGTGATATGATCCTCTTCTGATTGAGCCATCCACTATCGATCCAATGGCAAATTATGCCCATCATCGGAATATCATTACAACCTTTCCAACCATCAGCTATTAACGACACTCTACAGGTTAAAGAATACAAAAGAGCAATTAAAGCATCTCCCATTTCGGAATAGAGTTTAAAATAATTGGCCTTAATGGTGTTTCTAGGAATTCGTTTGAAACGAGGATTTAGGGCATTTTGGTTAAAAGCCTCTAGGTTCCTACTGTCGGAATAAGAAAATGGTTACTCATCCTTAATAACTAGTCTAGCCATTTTTCGATGAACGGTTTCGGGATCATGGCTATGGCTATTTATATGCCTGGTCCTAGGGTTGATCTTTTATTGGGAAAGTTGGACTTCTACTAGTTCGGGGTATATATTAGTAATGTGTCAACTAATTGTACCCCTCTTCTCACCCTTCTTCCATTTGTAATTTTTATGACATTTTACATACCTTAGAGCATCCACAATTGTGAATGCTAAAATATGGCAAATGGCAAAATAGAAATAGCAATTCTTTAGTTTGTTGCAGTGGTGAAATGGTAAAACATTGCAAAGTAGAGAAAAAAATGAACCGATGAAACAAGGTGTTTTGTCAGGGAGAAGGAAAAAAAAAATCGTTGGACAAAACATCATATTTCGTCCGATGTTTCGTCTGGGTTTTGTGACTTTTATTGTTTCCCTTTAATTTATGCTTTGTGTGGGGTTTTTTGAATTAGGAATTGATGATATTGCCCCTGAGTTGGTTCTATATAATTGGCAGGGAGTCTCTTTCAATTTGAACAACTCGAGAAGCACTCTCTTTGTGTTCTCATCTCACTCTTTATTTTTTGTAGCTCACCGATTCATCTCATCAATCTCAAAACTTCACATTGACTAAATAATAAGAGCTCAATTCATCTATATTATCCAATGTCTTCGATAAAAAGATTTATTGGTCGAATGAAATCAAAGCGTCAACACGGCCAGTTCAGGGCAACACAAGCAACAAAATAGAAGCAGAGATTTCGATTGTCGACTCCAACAATCAATCCAATTGGAATCGAGTAGTAGATGATTGTAATCATATTTATAAACTTATTACTGTCCATCCTAAGGGTGGATTTTGTCAATTTAAGGAAAATTGGATGGAGCCAATCAAAATGTACGAAAAATACAGTTGCCATGTACCACTAATTAAGTTATTAATCGAGCAGGCGGGCTAGCACCGTTTCATGAATATTGATACGGAGAAGTCGTCTATGTAGCTTGTTGAGGCAAAGGTAGAGAGATGGGACAAGACCCATACTTTCCACCTACTGTGCGGTGAACTGGGTTTCACTCCGTTGGATTGGGAAATGCTGACGGGGATTCCAGTCGGTGTTAGAACTTGTATGTTAGAACTTGTATGTTAGAACTTGTATGATTGTGAAATTGACATAGATCGATTATAAGTGCAAATCTAATGAATGAATTAAATTTGATGATTGATTTTTATGCATGGATGATTAAAATATTGTTGGAGAATTAATATTGCACAAGACTATTGCTTTCCTCATATTTTGCTTGAATAATGCAATATACCATGATAAGGAAAAAGAAGTTGTATGAGATTGTATATATTTCTATCTAAATTTGAAAAAATCTAAACTTTATCATGAAAGATGCTTGTTTGTTGCGAATACACCATGTGTGAATTAGAAACTTACGAATAATGGTAGAATCAGAATTTATCAACATTAATGAATGAATGTGTTATGTATGTGATTGCACAAGTGGAGTTCGATTCAATAATGAAGATTTCTTGGATGTGGATAAATTGTTAATTGAAGAATATGGATTGATTCAAGATCATAGGGTGTTGACTTTCAGTTTTGACGCAATTTGTGACTATATCACTGTATATGAAGGAGTTTTGACTGCTTTTGAATGTTCAAATATTCATATGAGAAGTTCTTCAAAATCTTTGATTTTTGCAATAAATTAGGTTTCAAAAATTGCTTTCTTTTGTGAGATTTATAAAAGATTGATTGGCGTATGAATTGAGTAAATTTAGTCAAAGATGTATCAATTATATTACAGATTTTTGTCATGTATTGTAAATAATCATGTATCAGTTTCAGAAGTTCGAAATTTGGGCTGTTGCAGATCGCATGCCGGTCGACTGCAGCTTGATTGTTAGTCGACTGCAGTTCTTTGAACTTGCAATACAGTCGACTGTCATGGCCGTCTAGCGCCAGTTTCTCTACTGACGGTCGATTGCAGCAAATTTAGCTATGCCTGCCAGTCGACTGCAAGGGTTTCATTGTTGTTTATTTTGGATGATGACAGTCGACTGCAGCTTCTATACTATGGCTGCTAGTCGGCTGCCACAGCTGTGAGTTGTTTTTTTTTAATACTGACGGTCGACCGCAGCTTTTAACACTGTATCTGTCAGTCGGCTGTTAGGCCTGAGCTTTTGTGTTCTGTTCTGTTGCAAACTTCCAATATTCGAATGATTGTTTTGCAAACGATAAATTCTCGGTTTTTTCGAAGTAATTGAATTCTGTTTTCATCACACTCAGAAAGTATGTATTCTCAAATTTAATAAGCATTTAAGTCCTATTTATGCAGGATTTAGAAGGTGTACATTTTCGAACTTAAAGAGTGTATTTCAAGTTATTTATCCACTACTCGTTTCAGTTTTAATCAAGTTAATTTCAGTTTTCTGGATAATTTTGTGGATATGGTTGTAGAAGGAGGTACTTAGTTTTGACTATTTAATTTGAAGGAAATTTTGTGAAGAGTTATATAACTTTGGGATTTATGCTTTTAAGAAATGTTCGAAATGGAGTTTCTCTGAGTCTTGAAACTATAGAGGTTGAGTGGGACCCTTATGTACCGACAGATGAGATTTTTGTGGAAGTTGGCCAGTTGGGGCCCTGATGTTGATTAGTTGAGTTAAATCCGGTATGGTACACCAACTCTAGGGGAACTGTGGTTAATTAATTGAACTTATTAAATATAAGTGTAACACCCCTGCAAACAAAAATGTATTATTTTGCATTATTAAATAATATTAAATTGGTAAAGTTGACTATTTTGACTATTTTCTTAATTTTGCACATGCAACGCACATGCAAAGTTAGGAAGTTTTGAATCCTTAAAATTTTATGGTTAATGATTGATTTTACTTATTTATTTATGATATTTTAATTTTCAGAATTATTTGAATTTATTTAACTACTTTATGAATTTCTCAATTTTACACGTGCAAAACAAGTGCAAATACTTTTTTGGGGAAAATATCCACTTTTAGATTTCTTAATGAATTCTCCTATTTATAGTTGAGTATACCTAAATTTTGGAATTTTTTCTGAATAAAGAAACTATTTTTTATAAATACTTCGAAAGAGAGGAGCTTTTATGTAAAAAGCCGTTAGGATCTCAAACAAATAATGAAAATTCGCTTTTACTGATTTTTGGGCTTTCCATGGTCATCATTGAAAATAAAATCTATTTAAATTTTATTTAGAGTTGGTTTGGTAAAGATTTAAACAAATGTGTTTTTGCAAATATGGAATTTAAGTGGATCTTGTGCAAATATTTTCTTGGAAAGTAAAAGTAAGAAATTTTAATTGGAAAACCTAATATGTATTAGTAGATATTATTTCTGAATTTTTTGAATTTTTACGAATATTTTATGATATATTTGCAAATATTACAAAAAGATGGACTTTTGTGCAAAATTACCACTTTGAGTACAAATCCGATTTTTTTTATTACTGGGATATGCTTGATGGTTGGATAACTCAGTAGTAAAAGAATTTGGTTTTATTTTAATTTATTTAACCTATTTAACTACTTTATTAAAGAAATGATTATATATGTAAAGTAATAATTTGTTAAAGGGTGTTTCCATAAACTTGTAAAATCCTAAAAACTCCAGATTTCGGACTATAAAAGAGCCCCTACAGTTGTCCCTCTCCTTTGCAAAAATAAGATAAATTTTTTACTATTAATTTCTTGGAGTTTCAAAGTGATGATCATGGATTTTTGCAAAAGAAGGGCTTTTTCATCATTCTTTATTAATTCGGTTGATTTCTTTAATAAGGTGAGTGACTTACGTTTGATCTCTTATTATTCTAAGCATATTGTATGTGTTGATCTATCTATTAGTAAGCATGTTAGATGATGATGTGAAGATATAATGAATTTCGATGAGTAGATGAATTAAAAGTTGAATCTTTTCTTGAAACTATACTATTGATGACCAAAACCCTAATTTGATGACTTGTGATTGATAAAGAACCTAATAGAAATCATGAGTAGGGTGTTCTCAATCATTTTGTTGCTGATTTGAATGTGTATAATGGGTTGTGTGATGATAATGCATGAAAATAAACAAGTTTGAACAAGGTTGGGATCTGTTACCGTTGATATGTATATACACACACTGTTGATGCATCAAATTTGCTGATTAGTCATTATAATTGCCTATAATCGTGGATAACTGATGTAGATGATTAGGGTTTGTATATATATCAAGTTATTGAACTAAAAGAAACAAGTTTTGAAGTGAAAGAAGAGTTGTTGTATTTCGGGTCTATGTTGTGCATGTTTTGATGGAATTCGGCAAAATTTGAGGACTCAGATGATGGGACTCCTTGTGTTTGAAAATGACAATCACACATAATAAAACTTTGAGAGGAAATAAGGTTTCGAAGAGGAATGTTTCATTTCTTTCATGTGCAGGTTGAGTTTGTTTTTTTTTTCAAAACTGATACTGAGTAAAGGTTCTTATAAAGTTGATTTTGGTTGAAGCATGAATTAGCAACTGGGTAAAGTATGTCTATTATATTATTGATCTATATGTATATATACATTGTTTTCATCATGAAGAGGAATCTTAGACTCAATATAGGGTATGTTGAAGTAGTAGGTTACTGTTCATACCTGTAGGGGTATATATATATACAAATATATAGTTAATTACATCGGAGTAGCATACTGATGCTCTTAAAAGTCCTAATATACCCTATTTATCACCAAGGAAAACCAGTCCTATGTCTTCAATCAATTAGTAAATTGTATGGGTTTTGTTGAGTATCAGTTTCTTCTTTTTTTTTAACTGCAGATGGCTGCTGCACTGCTGTGCATGTGCACACATGAACAAAAATTCCCCTTCACATATACATACGATATCTTTGCCTAAATAGTAGTCATAAATATAGTGTTAGGTAGTTTCCTTGTGTATGCTTTGAAGACCATCTTCTATATAAACACATATGCTTCTTTTCAAAAAAGGCTTCTTCTATATATCTGCATATACTTCAATCCAATGAAAGACCTTCTTCTAAAGCTGCATATGTTTCACTTCAATAGAAGACCTACTTCTATATCTGCATATGCTTTCAATTCAATAAAGTTCAACTTCTATAACCTGCATATGGTTCATCTTTTGTATAACCTGCATATGGTTCATCTTTTGTATAACTTGCATCTTCTATATCTCCATATACTTCAACTCAGTAAAGAGATTATATACATATCCTGCATATATACTTTAACTCATAAAAGAGGGATTTCTATATATCATACATATATGTACTTCACTTCAGTAGAAGGTTTTCTATATATATCATATATATATATACACAGATAGTTCATTTCAACAAAAGGGATTCTTCTATATCAGTTCTATACACATATGTTTCATTACAATTAAACACCATCTTCTATGTACTCTGCATATACTTCAACTCAGTAAAGAGAGATTTTTCTATATATCATCTATATATACATATACTTCATGTCAGTAAAAGGTTTTTTCTATGTATCAGATATATATACATACTAGGTATGCCCGTGGCACGTGCTTACGGCACGTATTCAGAACTGCATATAAATTTATTTGTAGTTATTTGATTGGGTGAACTGCATATAAAACTGAAACAATTTAACAATTTAACGAATAATTGTTAAAAAAATAAAATCACAGGCAGTCAAAATGAATCCTCTCAAGGCCAATGCAAGCAACATCACACATGCATGTTCATAAGGTGGCTTGAAAAGACATTGTTAGTTGGTTGGTTTCAAGACATGGTTAGTCTTTTGCATGTGCATAAGGTGGCTCAGGTTAATACCCAGGTAATGAATGCACTGCTGGTTGTTAATCTATACAAATCACAATCAATATTTGGATATGTACCAGTTACTTGGATTTACTGTCATGTTATAATTCGTAATAGTAGAATATTTCATGTATGGAGAGTAAGCTTATAATAGTAGAATAATTTAAAAACTGAAACAATTTAAGGAAGGTTTGTTAAAGAGGTATAGTGAAAGACTCCAAATAAATGCATAAATTTATATGCATTTTATACAATCAAATAACTACAAATAAATTTATATGTAGTTCCAAATACGTAGTATATAAACAAAATAACATGAGATCTTTCTTTTTTTTCTTCTTCTTGATTTGGATGATCTTTTTATAAGGGAATAGGAAAGCAGTATTGCAGTGATTTTGGGAACGGTGACTGCAATACTGCTTTCCTATTCCACTATAAAGAAGGTCATCCAAATCAAGGGGGAAAAAAGATTAAATTTAAAAAATATTAAACTACAGAGGGGATTAAGCCAAGGAAGGATCAGCATATTATAGACTTGATATGAAATTGACCAATCATTACTAGAAATATTTAAGAGTTTTTTCTCAATGAAATTAGACTAAATTGCCATTTTGAGTTACTAAAACAGTAACATATAGCAACACAACGCACAAAGTATTACTCTATTCAACGTTTCTCTAACCTCACCTTTGAAACAACTACATTAGCCTTTAAACATGTTCCCGCCATCACAGTGCCTTCTCCAATTCTGGAATCCTCATCTGATTCAGAAAGTAAAATAAGCAATGTCTTAAGAGCTGAAGTAGATAAAGTAGCATACGCATATAAAAACATGGGGATAAATTAATAAGGGCTCACTCTTAGCTTATGTATATTTTCTTTGTACTTTTCAAGCTTCTTACAAGCATGGGTATCTGAACTTCCCATAAGATTGCACTGGATCATCAGTTCTTTATAGCTCGATCCTGAGAAGACATCCATATAGATAGAAATCAGTTTTATAGTACCAAAAAAGAAGTATCTTTTTTTTATATTTACTATACAATGAAAAATCAAAAATTGATGAGAATAAAAGAAAATCATTCTATGGAAGAATACAACGCATGAATTATACATGAAGATTATATTACAAACATTGGTTGTTTCACTGTATCAAATATGAAGGGCACTGTTCCGCTATCATTATGATATGCATGTGTAAATAACTTGCCAGCTCATAAACACTTTCCATACATAATATGCGAAGCATATGTAAAAATTTCCTATTTTCGTCAGAAATTATCACATGAGCACTGAAAAAGCACTTAAGGAACTTTGGTGACAATGTAAGGCTTGAACGTACATAGGATGTATTATTTTGTTGGTTTGTACTAAAACTCTTGTTTCGTTATTTCTCATGAATGAAAATGGGTGGCATCTTGGCATATTTTAAGTCAAAAGAATAATTAATGCTTGAAAATGTGATGAGAGGTAATGACTTCACGTCTTACTACAATCTACATTTATTAAACATGCGGAAATGAAATTTCTCTCACTTTCTTGGTTGACATACTTGTTGCAAAGGGCCAGGGATTTCGTCCAAACATCAATAGCATTCTGAGGATTCCTTTCACGACCAATTGAAGCAAGCTTCACCATCTCTTCTTCTCCCAGTTTCATATCTGTCCACCCTGAACAGAAGCAATTATGATATCACAAACAAACATGAAGTAGGACAAAAAATTTTAACTAAACAAAATCGCATACAACCCTTTGCGTGTTCAATCCAGCAGCAAGCTCCTTCGCCAAACCTAAACTCCTCTTTTGCAGCTTTGCACACTCAGAGAGTGTCCTTGCTAGTTCCTTGGGCATTATATAGCTATCAATCAGACAATGTATTCAAAACAAATCTAAATGTATAAATTGAGATCCAAAGTCTAACGAACTCACCTCTGTTTTCACCCTAAGAGAAAATTCAGTTCGCTCCTCTTTTCTCATCTCTTCTCTGTTAATCTCTTCTTTCCTAGTCAGTTCTTTCCATGCTGCAAGCAAAATTAGTAGAAGACCATTGGTGTTAAACCTAGTATGCATAGGGTGAACCATATACCAAAAGGATTTGCAGTGTTGAAAGGAAATTGGGTAAAAGACGATTCCACTAATTACAAGAGAAAATGTTACAACCACTGGAGGAACTTCCTTAATTACTTCTTTAACTTTCCAACCAAGGTTCAGGAGAATCGATAAAAAGGCACTTGCCCAAGACCCATGGAATCCCTAATAACAGGTCTTCGTAGCCTACCAATAGACCCTAAGTTTACTAGCGGATCTTTCACATTAGCAAGCATGCAAGCTTCCTCAAAACACCCATCTGAAGTTACGAACTCTACACCAAAATTTTAAACATTGGGTATCAACTTTAATTAGGGGATTCTAATATTAAACAGCAGAAGCTAGGCAAATGCAATCCATAGTAGAATATAGGCCAATATTGAGAATTCTATATATTGAGAATATAGGCCAATCTTTACCTGTTTCAAATCCTCCTCATAGTCACTCAAAGTGAAGTTTTGTATCAGCTTCCACTCACCGAAACTTGATCGCAGCTCGATCATAAGCCCTAATTCAACAAAATTCAGCTCAATTTGTTCTCTCAACTCAAACGGGTCATTGAAAAAAACCACAAAACAATCATCAAACTCACCTAGCAGCAGCATGAGCAGTGTCAAAACCCCCTGCAAATTTTCAAAAACATAAATAAGAACAAAACCAATTATCCCACTCGAAAACTAATTCAGCAACATACAACAACAACAACAACAACAACAACAACAACAACAAAAATAAAAATCCATACCCAAATACACCTACTTCCCACAATCCCTGCAAAAGTAACAAAAACCCAAATCAAATTAGTTAAAATAAGTGAACAAAAAAAGCAAAATAAGAAAAATGGAAAGTAAGTGACTAATTACCAAATATGAGAGAGCGTGGAGGCGTCGAGAGAGAGAGAGAGAGGGGGGGTCGGTAAGTGAGGAGAGATTGAGAAAGAGAGGAGGAGGGCAGTGCCAGGAGGTAGGGCGTCGAGGTTGGCTTGAGGAAGCGGGCCGCCGAGGTGGTGGGGCGTCGGGGCTGGCTTCAGGAGGTGGGGCGTGGAGAGAGAGAGTGGGGGCGGGGCTTCAGGGCGTCGAGAGAGAGAGAGGGGTCGGGAAGTGACTGGAGAGAGAGAGAGGGTCGGGAAGTGAGGAGAGAGAGAGGAGGGGTTGGGTAAATGAGCAGAGAGAGAGAAAGAGATGGAGCCGATCGATGAGAGAGAGAGCGAAGGGAAGAGAGAGACAGTAAGCGGGAGAGTAAGTTGAAAGAGAGTGAACGGGTGGATATTTTGGGAGAGAGAGAGAGTGAGGATTTTGAATGTGTGGAGTTTGAAATTTTGGGCGGAAAAATATGTTTTGTGAGAGTAGATCTGGTCCATTGATTTTGGGAGAGATTAAATGTGAGCCGCTTGATAGCTTTCTTTGTGTTTTATTATATAGATACTTCATATCAGTGAAAGGGATTTCTTTCTATATCAAGTAATATACACATATACTTCATTTCAGTACAACGAGTTTTTCTATATATGTTATATATACACACAAAATGCATTTCAGTCAAGGGATTTATATACACATTGTGCACACTTCATTTCAGTAAAGAGGATCTCCTATACATATATACATACTCCTATACAAACAATATGAATGAATGAATTTCTGTGAGTAAGTTAACACTGATATGATGTGACTAAAATGAAAGATTTATTTTGTGTTGATGGTTGAGTTGTGAGTCTCTAGAGGGTGCGTGGGACCCTAGATACCGGCAGTTGAGATTTTGTGGTTTGGCCAGTTGTGGCTTTGTTGTTGATCAGTTGAGTTAAGTCCGGTAGGGTACACAAACTCTGGGAGATTCGAAATTACTTAATTAACTTAACAAGATAAGGACAGGCACTAGATGGTTATATGATGAAATGAGTGCAAACGTAAGTTATTCACTCCATGATGATCTAAGGAGTGATATATTGCCTAGTATTACGGGACGATGGACGTATGGTCCACAGAGTGATCTGGAGAGTGGGATTGATCTCCAGTATTCCGAGGACGAGACCGACGCTCATGGGATGTTTATGCAATGAGGGTTCCAGGATGACCTGCGGAGTGAGGCAATCTCTAGTTTCCGAGACGATGGACGTATGGGCCACAGAATGATCTGCGAGTGGGATTGGCCTCCAGTATTCCAAGGGCGAGAACCAATACTTGCAGAATGTCTAAATCTCATAGTATTCATCGTAGTAGGATTAGTTGCATAGCGAGGGATTAAACCCTATCAAGATGATAACGTTAAGGGCTTGCACCTGACCTATGTAGAGTGGGAATGCATAGAATTCGACAAGTATACATTAGAGAGTCAGCATATAGCATTGTGTTTTCTTAACTTGATTTTATGCATGTTGTTTTCTATTTTTCTACACTTGACACTTAGTCTAGTCTCACCTGATATTTTCATATTTTATTTATTGTTATTTCATATTCTAATTTCATTTATTCTTGCTGTTGGTACATGTTGTTTATGACTTTATCCTTTATGTTTTATTTATGTTGCTTTTCTTTTGATGTCACTCACACAGTTATGGCTGACCCCTGTAGTTTGGGGGATTAGGGTTATCTCTAGCCTCATATTTTACAGGTACTTATAGCTTGGGATTTGGATGTATGTGGTAGAATGATAATAAAGCTTATGTAAATTGTAAAAGAATGTGTTGTAAAAGAAAGAAGTTATAATTCAATGTGTTTAATTTCCGCTGTGTTTTGTAAACAACTGATGTAATTAAAGGTTTTCAATTTTCCCTGTATTTGGTTGCTATGTTTATGATTACTTTGAAGTTGATTCTGGAATTGTGCCACGTATTTCTGAGATATTATATTGAAAATTCGGGGCGCTACAGAGTTGGTATCAGAACATGCTTCAATTAGTAATTTTAAACATAGTACGGGGAATAAACATAAATGGACACTTTATCTGTGAGAACCTAGGTGGACATTAGATGTGTGAGTATACAAGTGGACATTAAATAGAACCTAGGTGAACATTAGAAGTGTGAGTATCTTGGTGGACATCTGATGTGTGTGACTTGATTGTTTGGTCATGAAGACCTATGATGAGATTTAGGACTATTTGTATGCTTAGACTTGAATAAAATTTCTTTATCGCAAGTGCATTGGTTATTTTTGCATAAAGCATATACTTTCTCACTATTTTTTTAATTTTTTTTTACCTCTTTTGTCCGCTTTATGCATTTGATATTTTACTATTACCCCATCAACTTGTATATTTTCTATCTTACTTACTAATATTCACTATATTTTTTCTATTTTACCCATTGTGTATAATTTTGGAATTCTATGATTTTCGCCAGTATTATTTTATTCTATTTATTTATTTATTTATTTTCAGTTATTAAATTTAATTATCTTCCGCTACATTATTTAAATTATTTATTTTCTTGTATTTTTTTTAAATGTTCCTTAGTTTGTATTTCTCACCCTTGTATCCTATCACTTTCAGTGCTTTAACTTTCGTGCAAATTAACTTATTTCTACTTTATTCGGTTTCTTTTATTGTTAGTGATTGATTTTATTTTTAGTTTCTATATCTCCAACCGAGTTTATATAATTTCTATTCATTAGTGCAAACATTAAGCTTTCACTAATCGTCTTGTTATTCTTTTAAAACTGTTTCTATGACTTTACTATTGGTTCTTACTTTTTATTCTTTTGACCAAATTATTCTTTGGCAACTTTTGCTGTAATTCAACAGTGCATCCTTTAGCATTTCACAAGCTCATTTTTATTTTTGCAACTGTTACTTATTTCTTTCTTGACGTTTTCATCCTTCTTACTTTCATGTGTTTTTTCGTTACTCGTATATTTTGCTATTACTTTTACATATTACATTAAGTTTTTCAATTACTACGTGTTAAGTTATTATTGCTACTTCTATTTCCTTTCATTATTGTTTTTGCTATATTATAAAATTTGGTTGTGCATATTTACTTTCATTTTATATATACTTGGATTTTTCGACATTATATTTTCCATTATTTTGTATTGTCTTGTTTATTTTGGAGCATTTTAACTTGATTGCAATATTTTACTCATATAAATATGATATACCTTTGCACATTTAAAATTTTTATTATTAATTTTGTTTTGCACCTTATATTCAATACCTTTATTATTACTTACTATTTACTGCTTTTGTTAAATTTACTTTTCACCATTTATAGCTACTTATTGATTTTGTTGCTTTATACTTCTCGAATTTACTATATGCACTCACTACTTATATTTTACTTAATTTTTGTTATCATTACATTCATGATTTCTACATGTACTTCCTACTTATTGCTTTATATGTACCATATATTTCAACATGCTTACTATGCATATCATTTTACACTTGTTTAATTCCTATATTACTGTAAATTTTATGACATATTTATTGTGTAAATTTACTACACTGCATATTTATTATCTCATCAATATTTGCATTGTGCTTATGCATGTTTTTCATTCTGTTTTTCTCCATACTTTTATAAATCATTTTCACTACTACTATTTTGTACTATTGTGTTTGATATTTATAATCTATGCATCTATTCTAATATTCCATCGTGTGACTTTCAACTCCATTTCTTACTTTTTTTTCTATTTTTATATCATGAATTTTCAAACATAACATCATACTTAAATTAAATGTCCAAAATTTCTGTGCATATAGGAGGTTACATCTTCCATTTCACCATTTCGGTGCAACCTAATGTCGAGATGTCAAATATGCAACTTGATGTCAATAGAGCCAAACTGCAACTGGATGTCGAGGAGGTAAAATGTGCAACCGAATATCCAGACGGCAACCTGCAACCTGATGTCGTGAAGGCAAATCTGCAACTTGATGTTAAGGAGGCAAGTCTGTAGCCAGACATCGATGAGGAGAACACCCCCCCCCCCCCCCCCTCCCAACCCCACCAAAAAAAAATTAAAAAATAAAGAATCTACCCATTTGCTAATTGATATTTCAAGACTTTTTACTTATATTATAAAACTAATGGTAAAGAAATATTTTCTTTATGATATTTTGTTTATACAATTACACTTTATGTTTCCAAACTTTTTGGGGCTCGCAATTCCATCCGAGCATCGAGGTCCAAGCAGTTTAGGAGAAACTTTTTGGGGCTCGCGATGACATCCGAGCGTCGAGGTCCAAGCAGTTTAGGAAAAACTTTTTGGGGCCCGCGGTGACATCCGAGCGTCGACCCTGAAGCCGTTGAGAGAAACTTTTTGGGCTCGCGGTGACATCCGAGCATCGAGGTCCAAGCAGTTTAGGAGATACTTTTTGGGGCTCGCGGTGACATCCGAGCGCCGACCCTGAAGTCATTGAGAGAAACTTTTTGGGCTCGCAATGACATCCGAGTGTCGAGGTCCAAGCAGTTTAGAAAAAAAAATTTGGGCTCACGGTGACATCCGAGCGTCAAGGTCCACGCAGTTTAGGATAAACTTTTTGGGCTCGCGGTGACATCCGAGCGTCGAGGTCCAAGTAGAACTTTTGGGGCTCGTGGTGACATCCGAGCATCGAGGCCCAAGCAGTTTAGGAGAAACTTTTTTAGGCTCGCGATGACATCCGAGAGTCGACCCTGAAGCTGTTGAGAGAAACTTTTTGTAGGAGGAACTTGGGTGAATAAAGGTGAAGTACCCAAGAAGTTGACCCTGCACACCGAGCCACCGCGTTGGTTGACAGAGCCGAGGGTAAGAAGGTATTTTTGCGCTCTAGGTTGACGTCTTCAAGATCTCAGTGGCCGTTAGATCTTGATGATGAAGATCAGATGGCCAGATCTTTTTGCAGAATTCGAGGAGTCCTGCCTGTGCTTATAAAGCCCCATCCCCCCACCCCACTTCTTCACTTTGCTTTCATCCTCTTCACAACAGAAATTTCCTTGCACACCGTCGGTGACCGTTTTTCGCTAACCTTTGCGTTCTCCGGTGAAACAGGTTAGTATTTTTGCTTTAAAATGTCACGGTCTCAGTCCGGCTCCGAGGCAGGCACTTTAGGTCGCGGCGAGGAGGAGGTTCATTTGTCTTCGATGTCTTTTTCGTCGGGTGACTTGCGCCCGGTAAAGAAGGAGGTTCTATCAGTAGGAGGGTCGGATAGCGAAGGCGACGTAGCTTTTATCGTAGAGCCCTTGCAATCCCGTAGACCGGGTAAGGAGCCTGCAGAGAAGGAGCACGAAGAAAGAGATCCCGAGGGAGAGGGACTTGTGGAGGAGGAGAATGAGTCCGGAGAAGGAGGCCCGGAAGAAGATGAGCAGGTCGAGGAGGGCGATGATCAGGAGGGGTCCGAGCAAGGGACTGAAAGTGGTAGCGACCACGACGAGGTCGGAAGGGACCACGGAAGACGTAAAGGAAGAAGAGGCAGACCTCCCACCGTTGCCTCCCCTAGCGACCCCTTCCTCTGATAGGAAGGATCGCCCCCGAAGGAGGAAGAGGAAGTGGATAGGCCCGACAGTCCGGCCAAGAAGGACAAGTATGAGTATGGCTCCGGGTTTTCATACCCCCCCTCTTTCCAGCAAAAATCCAGGGTCAATCAGGATGTATCCTGACGATGTGGAGGATCTTCTGGCATATACCTCACTGTTGAGGGACGAGGGCCGGTCCATGATCAAGATGGACAGCGTGAAGTGTGCCCTGCCTAGGGACTACTTGATCATCTTGAGGGCGGCTTATTTTATTCCTCGGGAGTTCGAGTTGCTGGTGTCGAACCCAAGAATCCGCTCGACCACCACGCTCGAATCGAGCTTCTGCATGTTCCCTGAGGACGCTTTTGCCTCGGGGTTGAGACTTCCGCTGCATCCGTTCATCAAGAGGGTGCTAAATTGGGGGGAGCTGAGCCCGATGCAGTATGGTCCCAACTCTTGAAAACAATTAGTGTGTTTCATTTTAAAATGTCAGGAGAAGGGGATCAGGCCGAGGCTGACTTACTTCCGAGCCATCCTGGGGATGAGCTCGCTCGGGGACCAGGAGGGAATTTTCTATCTTTCGCCCCGCCCTCACATGAAGCTGATGCACGGGCATCCGGACTCCATCAAGGTGGAAAGAGAAGTACTTCGTAGTCCGGAGCGAGAAGCCTTGGGACATCCCCACTGTTTGGAACTTCGGAAAGCCGAACCACAAGCCGCCGAAGCAAAGAAACTTGACTGAGAAGGAGTGGGCGAAGGTCGATAAGATCGTGGAGGGTCACAGCATCGGGTGGCCTCGCGTCATAGAGCTACACCTCGTTCGAGCTGGACTGAGCCCGGCCAACCCTAGTACGTTTTTTGTTTCTATTATGTCTTTCTTTCTGCCTTCGCGTTAACATGTTTACTTTTTCTTTTTTATAGAAATGACTGCTGAGGAGCTTGAAAACCGCAATGCCATAGTAGAACTGGCGGCCAAGAGAAGGGCCGAATTGGCGAAGAAGCCGACACAGGAGAAGAGTGGAGCACCGGCCGCGGGATCCAGTAAGGTACCGACGCCGGCTCCCGAGCAGCCTCCCTCGAAGAGGTTGAAGAGGCCTCACCACCCGTAGAGGTCGGAGAAGGAACCGGGGGCGAGCTCCGGAAGTAAGAAGCTGGCCGAGGTTTGGGAGCGGAGGCCCCCGCCCCCTCGCCCCGATGCCGCGAAGATGGTGGGCAGGCAGAGCTCGTAGCCGCACGTCCCGGGCTGGGGGGTCAAGGTAGGGGACACCCTGCTTGAGGGCTCGGTGGCGATGGAGGCGGCGGAGCATATCGCCACGAAGCAGGACCGGATGAATCTGGCGACGCAGACGTCCGGGGCAGCCTACACGCGGTGGGCTCAGGCGCAATTCTCGGTAAGTGTGGTGTTTTTCGTGTGCGCAGAATTTTTAGAGCTCGAAATTTTTCTAACTTATTCTTTCTCGGTCAGGCGTTACTCCATAGATAGCACTACCACCGGTGCATGGAGAAGGAGGTCCTCATCGAGAGGAAGAACGCGGAGTAGTACTTCTGCGAGGTCTCCAAGCTTATGGCCGAGCTGAAGGAGGCCCGGGACAACGAGGCTCAGATGGCCTCGCTTGCCGAGCATCATAAGAACGAGCTAGCCCACTTCAAGGAGAAGGCCCGGGCGGGAGGCCGCGAAGGCGAAGAAGGCCATGGAAGATGCGCAAATCTCCTTGACGGACACTCTGATCCTAGCCCAAAACGAGGCCTATGCCAAGGCGAATGAGCACTTCACGCTGATCTACCCGGACAAACGGGTCGACCATCTGCAATATAATTAGCAGCCGGAGCATCCGCCCACGCCCTGTGGTGAAGGGAAACTGGGGGACCCTCACCAAGAGGAGGTCAGGGGCGACCCTGCTGACGAAG
This sequence comes from Hemerocallis citrina, assembly GCA_017893485.1. Taxonomy (NCBI): domain Eukaryota; kingdom Viridiplantae; phylum Streptophyta; class Magnoliopsida; order Asparagales; family Asphodelaceae; genus Hemerocallis; species Hemerocallis citrina. The sequence goes on from CM030361.1 coordinate 177,503,018, forward strand.
AGGTGCCCCCCCCCCAAGCATAGTTTAGGTTTTTCCTTTTGATTTTGTAAACGCCTTCCGCGGACTGGCCACCACTTTTTGTAATACAAAATTTTTGAATTTATACAAGAGGATTTTTCGCCAATCCTCTATGACTTATGTTTAGTCTAGAAAGCTCAGCTTGGAGGTCGCTCGTCTGAAGAAGACCATAGCCGACCGGGACTGGTGGGCAGTTGAGACGAACTAGTCGATATCAGATGCCTCGAGTGGGCGATCGGCTTCGGAGTCTTTTCTTCGGGAGGCTATTGTAGAGAAAGAGTTGGAAATCGGTAGGTTGAAGCTAATGCTAGGCGCCGATCTGATCGAGAAGGCGAGCAATTCAGTACTAAGACCTTCTCCAACCTTTTTCTTAGAGGCGGCCCAGCCTACCGATGCAGAAAGCTTTATTGCCGGAGTGCCCTCCCTGGTCGGACCGGCCGAGCGTGCAAAGGAACCAGTGGAAAGCGCCGAGTTTGAGTTTTAAGCCGGGTGATGAGTGATTTGTAAACTTTTCATTATATTGGGCGGTCGTTTCTGGCGCTCTATGAATAATAAAAAACTTCCGACTTCTTTAACCTTGATGATTTGTTGAGTGAGGAGGGCAGGAATATAGCTCGAGATTGTCGCCGAGCCCGGCCTCGCAGGAGGTCGCCGCCGAGGCAAAAGGAGGGAGCCGAACCGTAGTTTCTTGCAGGCAACGCCTAATGAGTGACTTTTCGCCTTCCGATAAACATTAATGGCGGCGTTTCGTCCTCGGCCGTTTGGACTTCCCGATGTAATAAATGCGCTGCTCAGGGGGCTAAATAATCTCCATTTCCTCACTGTTTCTTCATTAGCGAAAAAGCTCTCCTCACCAGCGGCTCGCCTGCCACCCGCTGACAATTGGGGGTATCGAATCTGAGGGTCGTATACCCCGACCTGTTAGCGGGTGGGAGGCAGGTCGGCCAAAGATGTGAGGTTCGGGTGCCTGCCGAATGCGGGCACCCATAAGTGGAATTTTTGGCCGAGAGTTCTGAGTTGGTGGCTCACCTGTCACCCTCGAACAATTCAGGATTTTGGCTCTGATGGCCGTAAACCCCGAGTTGCTCATGGGTGAGTGGTTGGTCAACCAATCAGTCCGGAGGCCCGGCGAGAGTCTTGGGTCGGTGGCTCCCCGCCGCCCTCGAACAATTCGGGATTTTGGCCCTGAAAGCCGTAAACCCCGAGTGGTTCACGGGTAAGAGGTGGGTCAACCAGCGGTCTGGGGCTCGAGGCGTTTGCCAAAGGCGAGCGTCCTAAATCTTTAATGGAAATTTTTGGAGCGGGCGTGGTTGAAGGTCGTCACCGAGCGTAAAAGGTATGGCTTAAAAAAGCCAAGGCCGTGCTCGAGTTCGACACCGAACCCTCATGTGCACACCTTGGTGGATAGTATGGGTGTAGCTGGAGGTCAACGTCGAGCGCATAGGCTGCAGAGCTTGAAAAATCCCAGGCCGTGCTTGAGGTCGATGTCGAGCCCTCATACTTAGAAAAGCTGGTTATAGGCGTAGCTGAAGGTCGTTGCCGAGTGTAAAGGTCGCGTGACCTTGCTCGAGGTCGACACCGAACCCCCACACATGTTCTCGGAATGATAGCACGGGTGTAGCCGGAGGTCATCACCGAGCGCATAGGTTGATGGGTTTGAACAAGCCCAAACCATGCTCGAGGTCGATGTCGAGCCCCATACCGAGAGAAGTCAGTTATGAGTGTAGCTGTAGGTCGTCGCCAAACATAAAGATCGCGTGGTTTTGAAAAAAGTGAAGGCCTTGCTCGAGGTCGACGCCGAGCCCCCATACCTGTTCTCGGGTAGATAGTACGGGCATGGCTGGCGGTCATCACCGAGCGCATAGGCTGATGGACTTGAATAAACCCAAGCCATGCTCGAGGTCGATGCCGAGCCCCCATACCTTAGAGAAGCTGGTGATGAGTGTAGCTGTAGGTCGTAGCTGAGCGTAAAGGTCGCGTGGCTTTGAAAAAAGCCAAGGCCTTGCTCGAGATCGACGCCGAGCCCCCATACTTGTTCTCGGGTAGATAGCACGAGTGTCGCTGGCGGTCATCACCGAGCGCAGAGGCTGATGGATTTGAACAAGCCCAAGTCATGCTCGAGGTCGATGCCGAACCCCCATACCTTAGAGAAGCCGGTGATGAGCGTAGCTGCAAGTCGTCACCGAGCGTAAAGATCACATGGCTTAAAAAAGCCAAGGCCTTGCTCGAGGTCGACGCCGAGCCCCCATACCTGTTCTCAGATAGATAGTACAGGCGTGGCTGGCGGTCATCACCGAGCGCATAGGCTGATGAACTTGAACAAGCCCAAGCCATGCTCGAGGTCGATGCCGAGCCCCCATTCCTTAGAAGTGACTTTTTCTACCTCGCAGTGCCATCCGGGCACCGAGCCCCAGGCTTGTATGAAAAGTTTTTGTGGCTCGCGGTTCCTTCCGAAGTCCGAACCCCAAGTTTGTAGGGGAAGCTTTTGTTGGCTCGCGGTTCCTTCCAACGCCGAGCCCTTAGCTTGTAAGGAAAGCTTTTTGTGGCTCGCGGTTCCTTCCGAACGCCGAGCCCTAAGCTTGTAGGGAAAGCTTTTTGTGGCTCGCGGTTTCTTCCGAACGCCGAGCCCTAAGCTTGTAAGGAAAGCTTTTTATGGCTCGCGGTTTCTTCCGAAGGCCAAGCCCGAGACATGTTTTTAAGATGGCTAATACGAAGCCAAAGCTTATTTTAAGAAAGCTGGCATAATTACAACATATTTTGACTTTACCAAACAAGACACGACGTGCCGATTACATTTTTCATAATTTACATGGGAACATCCGCAGAGGCTAATCCTCCCCTTCGAGAAATTTGATGAGGTGCTCCGCGTTCCAGAACCTCTTGACAACCTTGTCCTCTGGGTCGGTGAGATGGTACGTGCACGGGCGTACAACCTCAGAAACCCTGTACGGGCCCTCCCAGTTTGGGGCTAGTTTCCTCTTTTGGTCGGGGTTAGATACCACCAGCTTCCGGGGGACGAGGTCCCCTAGCTTGATGTCGGTGGGACGCACCTTTTTGTTGTAGAACCTTCCGATCCTCTGCTGGTAGGTGTTTCTTCTGATGACAGACTTCTCCCTGACCTCGTTTATGAGGTCCAGGTCGGCACGTAGCTGTGCCGAGTTGCTTACTTCGTCGACGGCCATGATTCGGGGCGAAGGGAGCTCGATCTCCAGGGGAATTACGACCACTGTACTGTATGTCAGATTGAATGACGACTCTCCCGTGAGGATTCTTTTCGTCGTTCGATGGGCCCAGAGAACGCTCGGCAGCTTGTCGACCCATAACCCCTTGGAAGAGTCATCGAGTCGTTTCTTGAGACCGTCAAGGATATGGCTGTTTGCGTTCTCGACCTGCCCGTTTGACTGCGGGTGGCATACCGAAGAGAAGCACTACTTGATCCCGAGATCCTCGCAAAAACTTTCGAAAATTTTTACCCGCGAATTGAGTCTCATTATCTGTGATGAGTACTTGTGGGATCCCAAATCGACAGACGATGTGTTTCCAAAAAAAATTATTGGGTTTGCTGCTCGGTGATCGTGGCCAAGGGCTCGGCCTCGATCCACTTTGTGAAGTAGTCGATTGCCACTATGAGAAACTTTCCTTGGCCCGTCGTCTTCGGAAATAGGCCTATTAGATTCATCCCCGCATAGCAAAGGGGGTAGGACTGGCCAGAGAGCGGAGGTTTGCTTGCGGAGCTCTTTTCACCGAGGAGAACCTTTGACAAGGGCCACACTTTTTTACCAGAGCTGACAAAAGTCGCTAAAGGCCCTGATCTGTCTGGCATCTGCCTGATGTGCCAGGGTGAACCTGGCAATCATGGCCTGATACTCGGCCTCGTTGTTAGAGGCTGGAAAGTTGAGGCGGAGGCAATATTGAAGAAGGAAACTGTCACGTCCTCACAAAATGATACCCGCACCACTCCCCGCTTTGCAGGAGTCGTCGACGTAAACTTCCCACATCTGGTCGGCCTCCCACTTTCGAGTTGCTCGGAGATGGTGCATTCTGTGATGAACTCGGCGAGGGCCTGCCCTTTGATGGCCGTCCTTGGCTGATAGCCGATGTCGTAGTGACTGAGCTCGATCGACCATTTGACCAGTCGTCCGGAGCTCTCAGGCTTGTAGAGTACGGCCTTCAGAGACTGGTCCGTGAGTACCTGAATTGAATGCGCCTGGAAATAGGGACGGAGCTTCCGCGCGGCCATGAACAGGGCGTATGCCACCTTCTCCATTTTTTAGTATCTAGTCTCGGCAGCGAGCAGAACCTTGCTCACGTAGTATAGCGGCTTTTGGACTCCGTCTTCTTCTCGAACGAGAACAACACTGAGCACATTTTCCGAAGCTGAAAGATAAAGCCAAAGGGGCTCGCTTGGTTCGGGCTTGCTAAGGAAAGGATGGTTTGTGAGGTACTCTTTCAATTGGGCGAACGCCTCTTGCTGCTGAGTACCCCACTCGAAGCTTCCAGTTCCGCGCAAAGCCTTAAAGAATGGGAGGGACTTCTCTCCGGACTTGGAAAGAAAACGGCCGATGGCCGCCAGTCTTCCCGTGAGCCTCTGGACTTCTTTGATGTTTCTAAGAGAGGCCATGTCTATTATGGTCTGGATCTTCTCGGGGTTCGCCTCGATGCCGCACTGGCTGACGAAGAACCCGAGGAATTTTTCTGAGGAGACGCCGAACGCACACTTCACCGGATTGAGTCTCATATTGTGCGTCTGAAGGATCCCAAAGGCTTCTTCCAGGTCGACGATGTGGTCCTGTCCCCGCTGGCTCTTGACGAGCATGTCGTCGACGTACACCTCCATATTGCGACCGATCTGATCCTTGAAGACTCGGCTGACGAGCCTCTGATAAGTAGCACCGACATTCTTTAGCCCGAAGGGCATAACCCGGTAGCAATAAAGACCTTGGTCGGTGATGAAAGACGTCTTGTCTATATCAAGGGAGAACATTCGGATCTGGTTGTAGCCTGAGAAGGCGTCCATGAAAGAAAGGAGCTCGTGACCCGATGTTGTGTCGATCAGAGCGTCGATGCTAGGGAGAGGGAACGGATCTTTGGGGCACGCCTTGTTGAGGTCAGTAAAGTCTATGCAGATCCTCCAGCTCCCGCTCACCTTTCTGACCATCACGACGTTCGCCAGCCACTCAGGGTAGCTGACCTCCTGTATGAAACGAGCGGACAAGAGTTTGTCCACCTCCGCTTTCACTACCTGCTGCCTCTCCGGGGCGAACTTACGTCGCTTCTGGGTGATCGGCTTCGAGCCGGGGATCACGCTGAGTTTGTGCATGATCAAGTCTTCGGAGATCCCGGGCATATCGGAGGGCTTCCAGGCGAAGATGTCGACATTGCGGCGAATGCAGTCGATCAGGTCGGACTTGAGGTTGGGAGCGAGGGAGCAGCTCACACGGAACCACTTCGACATGTCCCCTGTCTCAAACGAGACTTCCTCTAATTCGTCCGCCGGCTCAGGCTCGGATTGGCTTCTTTCGGGCAGCAGCTCGATGGCATCCAGGGGAAACATACCGCCCCCGACCGCCGTCATATAGCACGAACGTGCTGCTTCTTGGTTCTCCCGGGCGACTCCGACACCTGACTTGGTGGGAAATTTCAGCTTTTGGTGGTAAGCCGAGGAAACAGACTGGAGGGAGAAGAGCCCTGGTCGGCCGAGGATGGCATTGCAGGCTGCTTTGACGTTTACAACCATGAAGTCCATCGACTCGGTCCGTCTGTGAGGGGTCGTACCGACGGTGACGTCTAAGGTCACGATCCCCTCTATTGGCACCGGGACACCGGAGAACCCGTACAGGGTGTATCTGGCTGGCTTCAGCTTATCCCGGGAGAGCTTGAGGTTTTCAAATGCTTCTAGGAAGAGGATGTTCACCGAGCTCCCGTTGTCCACGAGGATCCGACGGGCCTCGTAGTTCGCCATACTGAGGCTGAAGACGAGCACATCGCAGTGCGGGAGCCGGTCTCCCTACAGGTCTTCCCCTAAGAAGAAGACAGGAAGCTGCTGGACCTGGGGGGAAGGGAGACGCTGAACAGCGTTTACCTCTCGGACGAACGCCTTGCAGGAAGTGCTGGACTCTCCTCCCATGGGCCCCCCATGGACGCAATGCAGGATGGCTTGACCCTCGGTTTCTTCAGGCTCGGGGTTCCGCTCGGGACGTAGTTTGGGGGCGCGAGGAGGAAGGGAGGGCCTCCGGTTCCTCATCTCTTCGGTCCCGGACGTCTTCCCGTGTGAATTCCTGGAGGTACCCTCGTTGGACAAGGGTCACGATTTCGTCTTTCAGGGCCAGGCAGTAGTCGGTGTCGTGCCCGTTGTCCCGGTGGAAGCGGCAATAGAACCGCTGATCTCTGTTCTTGTTATTGGTCGGCCGAGGCAGCATCTGGACGAGGTCCCTGTCCTCAATCCCTGTCCATGATCTCGTTCTGGAAGTCTTGGAACTCACGGTGGGTGACTAGAGCCCGTTCGGTCGGGTCGAGTTGGGGTGGCGACCTCCGGTCAATGCGGCTAAGCACCGGCTCCCGCTCTCGGGACGGAGGCCTGGGACGGTGCGGGACCGAGTTGGAAGCAGCCTCTCCCCTAGTCCGACTTGCATATCGGTTCTAGATGACCCGACGCAGGTCGGGTACAACCGAGCGAGAGGTGCCCAACTGGGGTCCGAGGCTGTCCCTCGGATTGTTGGATTCATGAGTGCCAACGGGGACGTCCTTAGGAGGAGCGTCCTGGCGACGTGTAGAGGTGACAGCTCTCCTGGGGGTGGGTGCCATGTGAGCTCGGATTGATTGGAAGTCGTTGATAGCTGGGTTCGCACTGATGTTCGTACCGAGGGATCCCACAGACGGCGCTAACCTGATGCGGTTTGTTTTTGGAGGGTGGCTGCACCAGGTGTGAGTTCTCTCAATTTGTATTTTTGCGGAAGTTTCGGTATTGACGGTACGCCCGACCCTCAGCTGAGGAAACGGCTCGGGAATAGGCGAAAGCGAGGTGGAGGTCAGATGCTCGGCTCGGATCCTGAAGTCTCGTGTACCTGCACTCGGCCTAGGAACACCGGGGTTAATCCCGATGGTAGGTCCTCCGACGGTCTAGTCATTCACTGAAGAGTAACAGTAACTAGGATTTTGAGAGGGAAAGATTGATTACCATTTGAAGGGGTAGAGGACCTGGTATTTATAGGCAATGCTAACCGGGTCGGGACCCGTTTGGAGCCGGGTCTGGACCCGGTTGCCCGTGGGCCTGACGTGGCAAAAGCCCAGGAGGCTTAGGGCGGACCTGGCTGGTCTGATGATCAGAGGTGAACGACTTTTGAGAGGATCCTGTGGCCCAGGAGGGGCCACGTCATCTGACCCATATCAGAAACGTTTGCAACTAACCAAGACAGTGTTTTCTCAGAAACAAAATACATGGAAATACAATACTACAATTCATCATTTTATGCTACTGCAACAACTGCAAATTCCTTCACCTGTATCAGTTAATAGGTTTTAGACAATCCAGCGAAAAATCTGGCCAGTCTAGACAAAAACAGAACTGCATGAAATAATTGTATCATTGATCACGTTACTGCATCTATACTTCTGTTAAGATTTGCATGACATACAACCCATAATGAACACCATAACAGAGAAGTCTTCTAAAGCAATATACCTTAATTTTAATGCATATACACAATGCTCGAGCAATTTTTTGTATTTTTCAAATTGGACAGCAGAGAAAACTACACTATTCTCTAACCAACATAATACTCGCACATTTGACACAGAAGTACACTCCATCGGTAAATTTCTCTTCTCAATCCGCCAGCAGTTTGACATATCTGCACTGGCACTAGAAGCTAGGTAATTATAGACAAAAAGGTGAAGACTATGAAGATTCAAAAGACAGGGCCAGCCCATCAACTGTTCAAGAGACCTACTTAAATTAAAATATATCATCAACGAGATTCATTCCAATTCCCAACAATCACATGTAGCAATTCCATGCATTTGTTAGCTACTAAATTCCATATATTTTTCTTCAATCTCTGAAAAAGAAATTTCAAAGATGATTAGATAGGAAGTGATGAAACATATCCTGATGAAACTTATAAAGGTCCAGCAAGACAAAATATTGCACTATCAACTCACAAGTCATTATAATGATAAAAGCACGAAAGTATAAAATATGCTCGGCTGATGAGAGATTTGAGGAGTCAGCAGATCCATTGAGGTATAAAGAAGAAAGGTGGTTCATTGCTAGTCCATGTAAAACTAATAAGATAAATAAGTCATGGTGTGATCGTGTGAGAAAACAACTAATCTCCTTTACAAGGAGTTGGGCCTTCTTAAAGAAGCATTCAAAAAATATTTATGAACAAAATATTAAGACACAATAAACAAATATCCATTACCAATGATCAATGATTTGTTGGATCAAGTGCAAGGAGCTAAAGATTCTCGAACATTGATTTCAGATCAGGATTTTACCAATTGAAAATAAAGAGTTCATGAAGATGACTTTTCTGCCAAGCAACGGCCATTGTGAGTTCTTAGAATTGCCCTTTGGTCTTACTAATGTGTCATACAAATTTGGTTATTAAATTTGTTTAGGGTAATGTTTTCCAAATTGTATGTTCTGTGGTGGAATATTAGAAAAACAGTAAGGTTCTCAACAGTTAATTTCGACTTAATGAATTGTTAGTTATTCGGTATTTACTTTTTAAGAGCATCCACTGTCATTTTTTGAAAACCCAAAAAATGGAAATCGATTTAGAAAACATGCTCATAGTCGTTTGCTAAAAACCCATAAGTTAGCATAGGAGTGAACAGTGCATTGCTATCGATGAGAGACGGATGAAGGTATTCCGTCTCTCATCGATTTATAATTTCTGATAAATGAAATGTATTAAATATGTGGGTGAGAGACGGATGAAGTTCATCCGTCCCTCAACTCCACTTTTACCCATAAATTTAGACATTATTTGTAGTGAATTGACACATTTACCCCTAAATGAATATTATCCATTTAACGAGGGGAGGGGTATTTCTGTAATAACACAAATTTCTAAAAAAATCATGAAAATACCAGACGGATGAAAATAACACGCAGATCATCCGTCTGGTGTGTTTTTTTTTTTTTACCGACCAAAAAAAAAAAAAAGCGTTAGACGGATGAACATGCTCCGTCGTATTCATTTGATTGTGGAATTTTAGATAGCAGCCATCCATTCTAAATGCTAAATCCTAAAAGCTAAATATGGAAAACTTAGACAAAACGATAGTAGATGCTCTAAGTACTTTAAAAAAACAAACAGTTTGTCAATAACTACCCAAGGGAGAGTTATTTGAATGGGCAGTTATATCTCCAAAGGTTGTCTATTCATCAATGAATATGAGATGTTGTATCTTCTCCCAAGAGTTGTATTCACATTTTGTGATGAAAGGATACTTCCGAAGAGTTGTTTTCAACTATATAAATTGGAGATTGTTTTATTAACAAGACACCTTTTTCTCTCCTCTCTCATGGTATTTAAGTAAGATCAAGATTCGAGTTGACTCTCCCGATTCTCCTCTTGTCGCATCCTGCAAGCAAACGTGGAGTTCCTATAGCACACATATTGCTGCAAAGATAGTCTAATGTGCTTCAATTCACAAATTTGTGTTTTCTCTAATTTTATCTTAGTTTTTATTATTCTATTTCCCACTATTGTTAAATTTTTTTATTTTTCTATTTTCCACCTCCAGCCTTTAAGGAATTGATTAATAGAATTTTCAAGCCTTTGATGGGCAAATTTGTAGTGTGAAATGATGGTATTTTGATCCACTCTCCAAGGCAGAAAGAACACGACAATCAGCTAACATTGATACACCACAACAATCAACCAACATTGACACACCTTAAGAGGAAAGAAGTTATATGAAGCCTAGCAACTGTGAGTTTTGGCTTAGCCAAGAAAGATTCTTAGGCCGTGCGATCCCTAACAAAGGTATTTCTGTTGATCCTTCAAAGGTTGAAGTTGTAGTTAATTGGCCAAGACCAAATAACCTGGCTGAAATTACAAGTTTCTTCAGGTTCACTGGTTAGTGTAGATTATTTGTGAATAGATTTTTAAGTCAGAAGAATGCCTAATTTGAAGGCACCAACTGCGAAAAAAATCCTCAAGATTTGAAGAAAAGGTTATGATGTGGACATCTTTCCAATTTAGGATTTTTATTTTATTACCATTTTTTATTTCTGGCAATTATAGCCATATGTAATTTTTTTGTAATTTTTTTAGATTTTGAGAATATTTTGGAGATGTGTTTCAAGATGTATTTGAGCCTATTTAAAGGCCTTGAGATTAATGAGAAAGCATGCCATTATTGATTTTAAAAAAATCTGTGTTGAGTTTTCGCTCTTCCTCCTTCTCTTTTGTGTGATACAACTGAGATTCCCATTATTAGGGTTTGTAATAAATCCTAATACATTTTTAGAGTTAGTGATTAATTCTAAAATCTACCCCAATAAAAAATCCCCCAATTACAAATTACCCAAACCCTAATTCCCAAATCCCCACACAAATCCCTAATCTAAAACCTATTCACAGTATACACCGACCACCTCCCTCCTTCACCTTCGTCCTCTTCCTCGACCAACAGCCAGACACCCATCCAAAGCCCGAACCCACCCTCTCTCTTCTGCGTCACCCTCGTTCTCTTCAATACTCCCATCCAGATCGAGACGAACCCACTCCCGTCACCACCCAATCCCGCACCTCCAAACTCCGTCGACCCTCACAACTCCGTCAGCCCCTTCGTCTTCTCCTTCGCCTCCCGACCCAACCATCCCCCTCAATCCTTAACCCCGACGTCGACTTCGACCCTTGCAACCAATCGACGCCCGAACTCTACTTCCCTGCACCTATCGGCACCCACATCGAACTCCTACACCAGCAAGCCCCATCGCTGCGCCGTCGGCCAGATCTGTGGCCTTTCTTCATCGTTGCTGCCGAGTTTCTCTCCCTTGCTGTCGTTTCCGCTCCGATTGCGATCTTAGTTGCTGGTCCAACTCCGAGACCTACGTTGGTTTTCTTCACATTCGGTATACTCCCTTCCTTATTAAATATTTGTGTTTTACTGCGTTATCATCTCGTCTATTATCTGATTTGCCTGTCGTCCACTAAAATAATTGAGATTGAGTGATCCACATGCTAGAATAGAGTACGAATCGATATTGAACTTATTACTTGCTAAACACCTAAGATTTAATTATTGATCGTAAGGTTGAATTATTAATTGGGACTGTTACACTTATTCAATTCTTGAAAACCCATCAAACCTGTTAACTGTTAACAATTTTCAACTTAGATCCGCACTTTCATGTTGGTAAAATTAATCCATTAAAATTCTTGGAAATTCTCTATTTTAGGGTTGGTTTTACATCATTTTGGTATCAGAGCGAAGGTTCTTAAAACCCTAGTTCTTGCATCGTAGGCATTATTTTTGCATTCATTTAGGATTGTTTAGTTTTTTATTTTAGGACATTTCAGATTCATCAAAAAAATAAAAGGGACACACGACCCCTAGTTCACACTCTTTGTGAATGCGTCTTCGCAGCACCATCACAGACCCTGAAGAGCCTTTCCTATCCCTTCCCAATAACCCAATTAGGAACCCTAGACTTCCCAGACCTGAAATTAACAACCCTAATATCTCCGCTACCCTAGCTGCCATCCAAGCAACTCTTGCCAATATCAATCAGAGACTTGAGAAAGTGGAGTTAAATCAAACCATTGTCTCTGAGCTTCATGCCCATCGTCAGATCCCTCAAGGGAATGTTCATGATGATCGACGTCAAGAACGTGACCCTGACGAACAATATAAAAAGAACGTTAAGGCTGACGTTCCCCAGTTTGAAGGCCACATGGAACCCCAAGCTTACCTCGATTGGATCCGTGCCATGGACCACTACTTTGTGTGGTTCGATATGAGCGAAGCCCTTAAAGTTAAATTTGCCACTATGAAATTAACGGGTAAAGCTCAACAACATTGGACCAATCTTGAACATGCCCGCAGAGGCCGAGGCCTGGCACCCATAGCCACTTGGGAGGCCATGAAAAAGAAGCTCACTGAGAGATATGTACCGCTATCGTTCCATAGCCCGATTGCTAGATTCATGGAACCAACTCTATCAAGGAAGTAAATCCACACAAGAATATGTTGATAAATTCGATGACTTCCTTATTCGGTGCAATGCTTTAGGTAAAGAGAGTGAAGAACAAACTCTCTCTAGGTTCAGAGCTGGACTACGAGCTGATCTTAGGAACGAGCTAATCTATAGAAATGTGGACTCAATAGCGGCAGCCTACGCTCTAGTCCTCGATATGGATTCCCTTAAAGCTAGTTCCCATTACAAGTCCAGCGATTCGATGGATCATTCCTCTAGAATGAATCCTCCTGACCCCTCTAGACCTGAGCACTCCTCTCCTCAGTACTAACAAGTCTTACCCCAGCAAATCTAATTCAAATCTTAATTCACATAGAGATGAACATAAGGGAAAGAACACCGAAAGAGATTACAGTAAGATTGACCCTCTCACTAAGTGCTATAAATGTAAGGGATACGGTCATGTTGCTGGCAACTGTCCTAGTCCAAATAGGATCAATATAGTAGAGGGTACCGCAGCCATCGCTGATAAGCCCGACAATGAGTTTACCTATGAACCTAATATAAGTGATGACTTTGATGAAAAAGAGGATGACCAGTCTCTCAATTGTATTCAGCCTATCCAGTCACCTCCATTGAGTATACCCGAGACACCCATTCCTTCCCAAGTCACTTGGCAACCCATAGATTTTACTCATGTATTAGAACATCACAAAGTCAGAGTCTGCACCCACATTTCATATAACATTCATGACTTGCATACAGAAATTTCCAAGGAACTTAATGAGAATAATTTTAACTACAAGTTAATAGCAGATACTAGAAGGAAATTTATAACTTTTGATATTGGTGACGTTTGATATTGGTGACGAAGTGATGGTTCGGATTCATCCGGAACGGTTTCCTGTTGGACCCGTTAAGAACTTGAACATACGTGCTGCAGGCCCATTTAAGATTCTATATGCAATTAATAATAGTACCTATGTCGTTGACCTTCCTGAAGGTTTTGGCAGAAGTAAGATTTTCAATATTGAGGGTCTAGTACTTTATGAAGGCTCAAAATTCAACTCAAGAAATTTTCTTATAGATGAGCCTACCCTGCAGCCTAATGGTGAAATTCCCCCATTATCTCCACTACCAAATATTACTTACCCATCGACAGAAGAATTGGAAAATATTTTAGATGATCAGATAATCTCTACTAGAGATGGTGGTATGCACAAGTATTTGGTAAGGTGAAAAAATAAGCCGAAGTCGGATGACACTTGCAGTGATCGTGAGGGGCTCCCGCAACTGGATCCAGATCTTTCGGAGCACCATGGCAGGATCACTGGTTTTGACTCGACTAGGTCGAGCTCTCTCCCACCCGGAGAGAATGATGTGGACATCTTTCCAATTTAGGATTTTTATTTTATTACCATTTTTTATTTCTGGCATTTATAGCCATATGTAATTTTTTTGTAATTTTTTTAGATTTTGAGAATATTTTGGAGATGTGTTTCAAGATGTATTTGCGCCTATTTAAAGGCCTTGAGATTAATGAGAAAGCATGCCATTATTGATTTTAAAAAAATCTGTGTTGAGTTTTCGCTCTTCCTCCTTCTCTTTTGTGTGATACAACTGAGATTCCTATTATTAGGGTTTGTGATAAATCCTAATACATTTTTAAAGTTAGTGATTAATTCTAAAATCTACCCCAATTAAAAAAATTCCCCAATTACAAATTACCCAAACCTTAATTCCCAAATCCCCACACAAATCCCTAATCTAAAACCTATTCACCATATACACCGACCACCTCCCTCCTTCACCTTCGTCCTCTTCCTCGACCAACAGCCAGACACCCATCCAAAGCCCGAACCCATCCTCTCTCTTCTGCGTCACCCTCGTTCTCTTCAATACTCCCATCCAGATAGAGACGAACCCACTCCCGTCACCACCCAATCCCGCACCTCCAAACTCCGTCGACCCTCACCACAACTCCGTCAGCCCCTTCGTCTTCTCCTTCGCCTCCCGACCCAACCATCCCCCTCACTCCTTAACCCCGACGTCGACTTCGACCCTTGCAGCCAATCGACACCCGAACTCTACTTCCCTGCACCTATCGGCACCCACATCGAACTCCTACACCAGCAAGCCCCATCGCTGCGCCGTCGGCCAGATCTGTGGCCTTTCTTCATCGTTGCTACCGAGTTTCTCTCCCTTGCTGTCGTTTCCGCTCCGATTGCGATCTTAGTTGCTGGTCCAACTCCGAGACCTACGTTGGTTTTCTTCACATTCGGTATACTCTCTCCCTTATTAAATATTTGTGTTTTACTGCCTTATCATCTTAGTCTATTATCTGATTTGCCTGTCGTCCACTAAAATAATTGAGATTGAATGATCCACATGCTAGAATAGAGTACGAATCGATATTGAACTTATTACTTGCTAAACACCTAGGATTTAATTATTGATCGTAAGGTTGAATTATTAATTGGGGCTGTTACACTTATTCAATTCTTGAAAACCCATCAAACCTGTTAACTGTTAACAATTTTCAACTTAGATCCGCACTTTCATGTTGGTAAAATTAACCCATTAAAATTCTTGGAAATTCTCTATTTTAGGGTTGGTTTTACATCAGGTTAACTACGACACCTGTCTTGAGCATCTCTAATGGTAGCGAATGATCGCCAGTGATGTTTCTTAAAAGGATTTTAAGTTGTGTATTAAAGCAAAATGAAAAAAAATAGCATATACATCCAGGAAACTGGTAAAGTGGTGAAGTGGTAAAGTGATCCAATCCTTGGATCCAACAGCAGTCGACGGGGTAGTCTACCGCCGTATCAGTCCTCAAGTAAATATAAGTCATTGTTGTACTTAGTTGCAATTGTGTAGTGCACTTTAGCACCTAGGTCCCCGTAATAGAGTCTTGGTAGTTAGATATCGGGTCCACTCTAACTGATTTTCGTTAGGGGATTTCATGCCGATTTACGTGCAATGCACGTGTCTTCTCCTCTGTATAAATAAGCTCAGTGCAAACCTGAATTGATATAAATAGAAATTGAGACATTTTGTCCTCTGTTCATCATCTTCTTCCTTCTCTCTTCTTGGTCCAAACTTAGGGTTTGTAAACTCCAATGGAAAGAAGACGGCCCGTTGTGATTCCACTCGCTGCCGGAGGCCGAGCTGGAACAATGGTATCAGAGCTTCAAGATCCTGCAATGGCGACGTCGACGACCAAATTCGACGGTGAGATCGAGAGTTCGCGGAACCTTGATTATGGATTTCAATCCAAGGCCGGTTCAAAGGACCAGACAGCAAGGAGTTCCACTGATTACGGTGACGAATTCCATAAGTTGTCCGATCTTGAACGACGATCGATCGTCGAGTCTCGTCACCGGCATAGGAGGTCGGAAATTCATCAAAATGGGTTCGTTAATGGTGGTGGGGGTTATTCTTCACCTCGACCATCTCCACGGCATCAATTTCCCGACCAAGTCTTCGATCAAGAAGTTGATCAAGAACTCGAAGAGAGATTAGAGAGATTGGAGTTAGCGCTGGATCGATTACTTCAAGGTTCACGCCACAATCATCACTCTCGACGAGCAAAAGAGCTTTGGAAGTCGAAAGACAGTATAGAATTATCGGGAGATAGAGGCGGTTCTTGGCGACCACCAACTGCTCGACTAAATTCTTGTGAGAAACCAGCGCCATTCTGGGGTACACAGGTGGGTATTGCCCTCCTCATCTGAGAAACAAAGCTACTTCATCTCCATTCCCTACACAACATCAATCATACAGACAAATAACTAATTTCAAAGACAAAGAACTAATTTCAAAGGTAAAGATGCAACCAGCTATGAGGCCTTGGAAATGCACACCAGTTGTTCGTTGGAAGGATCCAAGGCTCTTAGCCACTGATTCAGTGCTACAAAGTGAGGATATGAAGCCTCAAAGAGAAAGCTCAGCTACTATGGGTGCGCAGACACCTAATCAGGTTAAAGTTAGTAAGGAAGGCACTAGTGTCCCAGTTGAGTTGTTTGGAAAATCAATATCTAAGCTCGAGGAAGAAGTTGATAAATTGGTAACTTCCGGTATCCCAAGGAAAGTTGTAGATGAGTGGCCTATTGAAAAGCAAGTTGTGAAGGATCTAATTTGAAGGAAGAAGGAAGACACGACCTTGCTTGCATTACAGAAGAAACGGGCACAGGAGGATTTATTGAAGCATGATCCTTTGCTTATTAATAAAGAGCAACAGTTAGCGAAAATTGAGTAGACGAGTATGCAAAAAACTTCAACTCTTGGACACTGCCTACCTGATGAAGGAAAGGTAATTACTCATTTTCATACATTGTCTTCATTTCCTTATGAATCTTTCAATAGAGTTCGAGTTGTCTTCCATGTTGTTGGTGGCCGAAACTCACATTTATCGACTTCGACACTATACAACACTGATGCTCCAAGAATTAGTCTCAGTCAAAGGTTAAACGGCCATCAAGTAGAAGGGAGGAAAGTGGATGAGCAAATAAAATCAAGATCAACAAATGAGAGTGGGCAATATTCAAAAGCAAGAGTAGCAAAAGAAAATGGGTTGTGTTCAAAAGCAAGAACAACAAATGAGAGTGGGTCAGACATTTTTTGTATCAAACGAAACTATGAGATTGGTTTCAAAGGACACATGAGTGACTGGTTTCGTTGGTGGGAAGGATATAAAGGAGGAGTTAAAACTTTGAAGGAGTTTTTGGCTATTATCATTAGGAAAATTAATTCCTTAATACCACTTGTTAGTATGGAAGATGTGTTCCTAACTTCAACATTGTATTTTGCAACTAATTCTCACAAAAGGGTTGAGACACTTTGAAGAACTTTGGTGCCTCTTATTTAGATCTGTATCTTGTGCACTGGAGTGAAAGTTAAGCCTTCGGGGATGCTACTGAGCCTCCATGGAATTCTGTGAGTGACTATAGGCAATTTTTGCAGCAGTTGTAACCAACTTGGGAGGCAATGGAAAATCATGTTGAGAGGGGTTTGATTCGAGCTATTGCTGTGAGCAATTTCAGTGTTCAGCAAATTAGCAAATTGCTCCGGTTTGCTAAAATCATTCTAGCAGTCAACCATGTGGAGTTGCATCCATTTTGGAGGTAATGTGAGCTAGTTAAATTGTGTCAAGAGCATACCAGTCATGTTTCTGCTCACAATCATTTGGGAGTACCTACAACAAGTGTCGACATTATCATTACCGACAAGAAAACTATCATGGTGGGAGTGTTCCCTGAATTGTCGAGTGAGGCATTTTGGAACTTCACAGCAGTAGTAGTAGCTGAAAAATTGTGTGCGGATTATGATTTCAGTCATGTTGTCGATGCTAAGCTTCTTCTTCGAGGAGGTTCAACAGTGAGGGGTCCTATAGTTAGGTTGTTCAAGCCATTTGACGATTTTTTTGTTGATTCCCAAGATTTTGATGTGGAAGCTTTGAAAATTTGCATTGAAGTTGCTAGAGTTGTCACCACATTCAACAATGATCCTGCAAACCCTTGTCATTAAATTCTTTGACAGTCCTAATGCCAAAGCTATGTTTTTCCTGGATTTTGGCGATGAACAATTTGTTGGCCTTAAATCCAAGTACAAGTATTATGATATTGCCTCGAGCTATAAAGGAAAGGGTGTAAGCTTTCTGATGGGCGATCTTGATGCTAGTCAAGGTGCCTTCCAGTGCTTTGGCCTAAAAGAGGAAGTGCCCCCCATTGTCATACAAGAAAGTGATGGGAAGAAATATCTCAAGCCAAATATGAAAGCTAATCAATATTGCATCTTGATTTAAGGAGTACATTGATGGCAGCTTAGCACACAACTCTCGGCACAAAGCATTTTATCGGCAAATGTCATTGAACTTCGTGTATTTGAGAACAACATGAAGTCAGAATCATCTTTTAAGTCTGGACATCATGGGTTTGGTTTTTAGATCTGAATTGGACAAAACTCTAAGTACTTTTGTGTTGTGTTGAGATTCTTCCCAAGGGTGCTGCTGCTGCTCTGCTTCTTCAAATCTACCCTTTTGGTGTTGCAACTGACATTGCAGGTTTTTGTAAAAGGTGGGAACACGAGTCGAAAATGGGTCAGGGAAGTAACTTGTAGGGCGGGCTGTCTATGGGAGGGTGTTCAATTGGATCAGTTCAAAGAGCTTGGGGCAGATCTTTCTTTTGAAGGGGGAAGGAATGATCCAATCCTTGGATCTAGCAGCAGTCGACGAGGTAGTCTACCGCCGTATCAGTCCTCAAGTAATTGTTGTACTTAGTTGCATTTGTGTAGTGCACTTTAGCACTTAGGTCCCTATAATAGAGTCTTGGTAGTTAGATATGGGATCCACTCTGACTGATTTCCGTTGGGGGATTTCATGCCGATTTACGTGCAATGCACATGTCTTCTCCCATGTATAAATAAGCTCAGTGTAAACCACTGTTTTAAATTTCCTCCGATGCGGCCGAAATTTTGACCGAAATATCATTTCGGCTAGCTTGTCGATACGAAATGATGTAAAACGTAATCCTAAATAGAGAATTTCCAAGAATCTTAAAGGATTAATTTTACCAACATGTAGTGCTTAAAATTTAAACAGTTAATCGGTTTGATGGATTTTCAAGAAATGAATTAAGTTTAACAAGCCCAATTAATAATTTAGTTTTACAATCAATAATTATATTCCTAAGCGTTCTTAGCAAGTAAAAGATGCAATATTGATTCGTACTCTAATTAAGCAAGTAGAACACTCAATCTCGATATTTGTGATCGACAGTTAAATTAAGAGACGGGAAGACAATGCAATGAGGTCCTACTTATGCAACTAAGTCAGAATCCGTGGAAAGTTGTAGCAAGAATGAAGAAACGAATTGACATCTCGATGTCATACAGCCCTTTCCATTTTCATTGGGAAAGAACGGCGAAGTCCATCCGAACCTTTTGGCATCTTCCCCACCCAAGCCAAGTTTGCGTTAGAAAGTGCCACTTAGTCTTCTTGATTCCCAATCTAAATGAATTCGAAACGCAAAAAGATGATAAAGTAGTATAACACAAATATTTGAAAAGTGAAGAGTATACCGGGGTTCGAAGGAAGCAGTAATCGGTATCAACAGAAAGAGCGGCTCTAACTTGGCTCGACGGCGGGAGGATGGCAGCACGGCGGCGGGACCGGCGAAGGAGGGTCGCCGACGTGGACAACAGGCGGCGTAGACGTGAGACAGCAACAAGGCTGTCGACACTGGAGGGGTGCTGGTAGTCAAAGGTAGGAGCGCCGGAGGATGGGTCGGGAGGGGAGGAGGTCGGCGATGGGGTGAAGGGTTTGACGTATAAGGTGTCAGGAGGCAGAGGAGGGGAGGAAGGGGGAGACGGTGGTGGCTGTTTGCAGGGGAGAAGATAACGGTGGCTGGCGGTGGCAGTAGAGGTGAGGACGACGGTGAAGGTCGACGAGGGTGAGGAGGGGTTCAGTCGTGGGTTTTTTGGGTTTCAGGATCCAGATAAGAAGGGGGAAGGCAGGGGATTAATTAGGGTTTTGGTTAAGTTGAGGATTATTGTTATTGTTTTATTTGGGGATTTGTTTTTTTTTATTTAATTGATTTGGAGATTTGGGATAGTTTTAGAGTTTATCACAAATCCTAAAATTTTATTAGGATTTATTACAAACCCTAATAATTAGATCTCAATTGTATCACACAGAGGAGAGATGACGAGCAAAACTCAACACGATAATGTTTAATCAAGAATAGGATGACTTCTCATTAATCTCATGGCCTATAAATAGGCTTAAAACAAATCTTGATACAAATCTCAAAATATTCTAAAAATCTCAAAAATATTCTAATGCATAAAAGAAAGTTTATGTATGGCTATAATTGTCAAAAACAAATATGGTACTGAAATAAGATACTAAAATAAACAGAATAGATGTCCTCATCATTCTCTCCATATGGGAGAGAGCTCGACCCAGTCGAGTCAAAACCAGTGATCCTGTCATGGTGCTCAAAAAGATCTGGATCCAATTGCGAGAGCTCCTCACGATCACTGCAAGTGTCATCCAACTTCGGTTTGTTCTTCCACCTCACCAAATACTTGTGCATACCACAATCTCTTGTAGAGATTATCTGATCATCTAAAATATTATTCAATTCTTCTATCGATGGGTAAATAGTATCAGGTAGAGTGGTAAATGTGGGAATCTCACCATTAGGTTGTAGGGTAGGCTCATCTATAAGAAAATCTCTAGGGTAGAATTTTGAGCCTTCATAGAGTACTAGATCCTCAATATTGAAAATCTTACTTATGCCAAAGCCTTCAGGAAGGTCAACGACATAGGTAAAATCTTAAATGGGCCTGCAGTACGAATGTTCAAGTTCTTAACGGATCTAGCTGGAAACCGTTCCGGACGAATCCGAACCATCTCTTCGTCACCAACATCAAGAGTTATAAATTTTCTTCTAGCATCTGCTATTAACATGTAGTTAAAATCATTCTCGTTAATTTTCTTGAAAATTTCTCTATGCAAGTCATGAATGTGATATGCAAATATAGATGCAGACTCTGTGACTCTGTGACTCTGTGATATTCTAACACATGGGTAAAATCTATGGGCTGCCAAGTGACTTGGGAAAGGATGGGTGACTCAGGTACCATCAATGGAGGTGACTGGACAGACTAAATACAAGTGAGAGACAAGTAATCTCCCTTTTCATCAAAGTCATCGCTTACATTAGGTTCATAGATAAACTCATTGTCGGGCTCATCAGCAACGACAGTGGTACCCTCTACTATATTGATCATACTAGGGCTGGGACAGTTGCCAGCAACATGGCCGTATCCCTTGCATTTATAACACTTAGTGAGAGGATCAATTTTAGAAGTCTCTTTCAGTGTTTTTACCCGTGTTGTCATTTCTAAGTGGATATGAATTTGATGTAGGCTTGCTTGGATAAGACTTGTTGGGGTATTGAGAAGAAGAGTGCTCAGGTCTAGAGGGATCAGGAAGGATCATTCTAGTGGAATGATCTCTCGAATCGTTGAATCTATAATGGAAATTAGCTTTAAGAGAATCCATATCGAGGACTAGGGCATAAGCTGCCGCCAATGAGTTCACATTTTGATGAATTAGCTCGTTCCTCAGATCGGCTCGTAATCCAATCCTGAACCTAGAAAGAGTTTGTTCTTCACTCTCTTTACCTAAGACATTGCACCGAATAAAAAAGTCATCAAACTTATCAACACTCTTTGGTGGATTTGCTTCCTTAATAGAGTTGGTTCCACGAATCTAGCAATCGGGTGTGGAACGATAACGGTACATATCTCTCAGTGAGCTTCTCTTTCATGGCTTCCCAAGTGGCTATAGGTGTCAGGCCTCGGCCTCTACGGGCATGTTCAATATTGATCCAGTGTTGTTGAACTTTACCCGTCAATTTCATTATGGCAAATTTAACCTTCCGGGCTTCGCTCATGTCAAACCACACAAAGTAGTGGTCCATGGCACGGATCCAATCGAGATAAGCTTGGGATTCCATGTGGCCTTCAAAATGGGGAACGTCAGCCTTAACGTTCTTCTTAAATTGTTCGTCAGAGTCACGTTCTTGACGTCGATCGTCACGAACATTCCTTTGAGGGATCTGACGATTAGCATGAAGCTTAGGGATAACAGTTTGATTTAATTCCACTTTCTCAAGCCTATGATTGATATTGACAAGAGTTACTTGAATGGTAGCTAGGGTAGCGGAAATATCAGAGTTCTCCATTTCAGGTCGGGGAGGTCTAGGGTTTCTAATTTGGTGGTTAAGGAGGGACAAGAAAGGCTCTTCAGGATCTGTCATGGTGCTGCGAAGACGTATTCACCAACGGTGGAACCTAGGGGTCGTGTGCATGATGAAATTTGGAAAATAAAATTTAAAAAAAAACTTGTCCTAAATGCAATTAAGTTTTTTTTAATTTTTTAAATTCTTTTTTAATTTTTAAATCTGAAGTGATCTAAATGAACGAAAAAAATAAAATAAAAAGACTTTAGACAATCCTAAATGAATGCAAAAAAAAGACTAAATGATGCAAGAACTAGGGTTTTAAGAACCTTCGCTCTGATACCAAAATAATGTAAAACGTAATCCTAAATAGAGAATTTCCAAGAATCTTATAGGATTAATTTTACCAACATGTAGTGCGGATCAAAGTTAGAATTTAAACAGTTAATCGTTTGATGAATTTTCAAGAATTGAATTAAGTTTAACAAGCCCAATTAATAATTTAGTTCTACAATCAATAATTATATTCCTAAGCATTCTTAACAAGTCAAAGATGCAATATTGATTCATACTCTAATTAGGCAAGTAGAACACTCAATCTCGATATTTGTGGTCGACAGTTAAATTAAATAATATAATAGAGATGATAAAGTAGTATAACACAAATATTTAAAAAGAGGAAATAGTACACCGGGGTTCGAAGAAAGCAGTAATCGGTATCAACTGAAAGAACGGCTCTGACTTGGCTCGACGACGGGAGGATGGCAGCACGATGGCGGGACCGACGAGGGGGGGTCGCCGACGTGGACAACAGGCGGCGTCAACGAGAGACAACAACAAGGCTGTCGAAGCTGGGGGGTGCTGGTCGTCAAAGGTAGGAGTGCCGAAGGATGGGTCGGGAAGGGAGGAGGTCGGCGATGGGGTGAGGGGTTCGACAGATAGGGCGCCGGGAGGCAAAGGAGGGGAGGAAGGAGGAGACGGTAGTGGCTGTTTGCAGGGGAGAAGATGACGGTGGCTGGCGATGGCAGTAGAGGTAAGGACGACGGTGAAGGTCGACGAAGGTAAGGAGGAGGGGTTCGGTCGTGGGTTTTTTGGGTTTCGGGATCCAGATAAGAGGAAGGAGGAAGGTAGGGGATTAATTAGGATTTTGGTTAAGTTGAGGATTAGGGTTAGGGTTTTATTTGGGGATTTGTTTTTTTTTATTTAATTGATTTAGAGATTTGGGGTAGTTTTAGAGTTTATCACAAACCCTAAAATTTTATTAGGATTTATCACAAACCCTAAAATTTTATTAGGATTTATCACAAACCCTAATAATTGGATCTTAATTGTATCACACAAAGGAAAGATGAAGAGCAAAACTCAACACAATAATTTTTAATCAAGAATAGCATGACTTCTCATTAATCTCAAGGCATATAATAGGCTCAAAACAAATCTTGATACAAATCTCAAAATATTATAAAAATCTTAAAAATATTCTAATGCATAAAAGAAAGATTACGTACGGCTATAATTGTCAAAAACAAATATGGTACTGAAATAAAATACTAAAATAAACAAAATAGATGCCTCATCACGAAATCACATTTTTTATACTCTACATCATTTTGGACTGAAATGTGTAGATTTCAGCCGAAATTACCGAAATATTGGCCGAAATATTGCCGAAAGTGGGAAAATATCAACCGAAATTGACACAAATGTTATTGTGAATATATTTTTAAAAATTGTTTTACTTTTTGCATATATGTCTTTCAATATAGGACCTCAAGCCTAAAATAATAGGATTTCGTATTGTTATTGTTTGTATATATGCAAAGTAAGTTAATTAACTAATACATTTTTTCTAATAAATGCAAATTCAATTTAGTTATATACTTATATTACAGTCTCTTCTATATTATTGTTAAATTATGCGAATATTTACCAAAATTGATTCACGACATTAGTTACATTATATAGTATTTTATATGATAAATGACATGTAGGACATATAATATCTTATTTAATAACAAATTTATTTTTATTGAGTTTAGGAAATCAACATCCGATATGATCACATTTCTCCGAGATCTCCTCAGATATCTCCGATCCGAAACGAAACACCCCTTACCGAGACGAGTCCCAAATCCGAGATTTAAAACCATTAACCATGGTGTAAAGCTGAATTGATATGAATAGAAATTAAGACATTTTGTCCACTGTTCGTCATCTTCTTCCTTCTCTCTTCTTGATCCAAACTTAGGATTTGTAGACTCGAATGGAGAGAAGACGACTACCGCTGCGATTCCACTCGCTGCCGGAGGCTGAGCTGGAACATAAAGTAGGAGAAAAATTACCATATCCATGATGTAGAGTTGGCTACAATTGCTTTAAAATTTTGGAGACATTATCTATATGGTGTGCAATTTGGGATATATATAGACTACAAGAGTTTGAAGTTCAGCTTTAATAAGAAAGAGTTGAATATGAGAAAAAGGAATTGGGTGGATCTTCTAAAAGACCAAGACTGTTCTAAAAAAATGTAGTCAATGTTTTAAGTAGAAAATCAGAAGATGTGTTAGCATGTTTGAAATACGAAGAATGAAACCACATGAAGAGACTTAGGGTTAAAAATTCAAAGTCAAAAATTCAAGTATTGTAATTGACAGTTTGAATGTCGGGTCAGATATTGTCCAAACGAACAACAAAGCTCAACAAGAGGGACAATCAGTGCAAGGCAACTATTTAAGGAGATAGCTGAATCTTGAAACCAGAATTTGAAATTTTAAATGATGACATCTTAATTATTTAGAAGACAAATTTCAACGAATTTTTAGAAGGCAAATTCCAACAGGTTTTGTTGCAATCTTTACCTATACCAAAGTGGAAATGGGAAAAAATAATTATGAACTTCATAATTATCTTTTCCGGGATTGTCTAAAAATATGAGTCATAGAGATTCTGCATAACTCAATAGTGGATTGACAAAATGAATTCCCTGGAAAACTTATTGAATCTCTGTATTCTAGAGATTGTAAGATTACATGGAATTCGTGCAACGATCATTACCACAGAGATTCTCGATTGACTTCTAGATTTTTGGAGAAGTTTGCAAAGAGCTATGAGTACAGATCCAGAGTTCACCACAACTTTCCACCCTCAAACGGATGGCCACTCTAAGAATATAATAAAGATCTTAGATCTCATGCAAAAAGCCTGTGTAATGAACTTCAAAGGTAATTACGATGATGATATACCATTGACTGGGTTTACTTACAAAAATAACCACCCATCTGACATCAGGATGGCTTCATCTAAAACATTATATGGAAGAAATGTAGGACTGAATATCATTAATTGCTTGGACCTGAATTAAATCAAAAGACTAGAAACAAGTGAAGATTATTCAAGATTGATGTCAAACTGCCAAAGCAGACAGTGTAATTTTAAAAGTACAAAATTTTAAAAGCCCAAAATTTTATATGTAATTTTCTTCTTTGATTATGGGCGATAGTGTAATTTTAAAAGTATCTCTGCTAAGAGTGTATCAAGGTCCGGAAAGAAAGGAAAGCTGAATCCTAGAAAATTGGGGGTTTTGAGATTTTAGATTGGGTAGTTGCTTTAGAATTGCATTCCCACCTTCAATGTTAGGGGTTAATGATGTTATTCCATATATCAAAAGATAAGTAGCAGATCTTTCACATAACTTAGAATATTAACCAAGACACTCACGTAAAAATTTGACATATGTTGAGGACTCAACTCAGATCTTACATAGAAAGACAAGTGCAAGTTTATTCCACTTGGTATGCAAATTTTGAGCAAAAAAGTTATTTCAAAGTAGAAGGTCATATGGCAACCTACTCACGTAAAAATTTGACATATGTTGAGGACTCAGCTCAGATCTTACATAGAAAGACAAGTGCAAGGTTATTCCACTTGGTATGCAAATTTTGAGCAAAAAAGTTATTTCAAAGTAGAAGGTCATATGGCAACCTAGTCACGCACATGAAAACCATGTGACCTTGGTCGGTTTTAAACCTAATTATAAGAGAGAGTGAAAACAAGAAATGGGAAGGGAAGGAAGAAAGGAGAGAAAAAAATAAAGTAAAGTAAGGAGGAAGAGAGAGGGAATTAGAAGAAGAAAAAGAACGAGATTAAGAGGATTCTTGACGGGGTTAGTGTTCCCACCTTTCTCTATAATCTAGAGAGCATTCATATAAGGTTTCGTTTACTCCATATAAATTGTTGGTAAATCATAAGGTTTTTTCTCTTCATAAAAGTCATATATGGAAAAGAAAGAATTGGGAGTTGTCAACTTGTAAGTTTTCATCCTTCCTCTGGGATTTAGGGTAAAACCTTTCGATTAGTTGAAAAGAAAAGTTGATTTAGGGTAAAACCTTTCGATTAGTTGAAAGAAAAAGTTGATTGTGGTTATATTATGATCTATGCGAAGATTAACATATGTTGATGCAAAAATTAACATACGCGGGCAATCTTTAAACTTTTCCTTAAATACCTTGAATCATGGTTTCATTTATAGTTCATAGGATTATGCTAATAGTCTTGATGAAGGTGGTTATGTTTTTATTTATGGTAGAGTTCATGTTAGTGATGGTCATGTGGTAATGCATCTTTAGTAATCATGTATGCGACTATGCGAGGTCTTCCCTAAGAAAGAACATGTGGGTGATAAGTTTCTAAACATACTCTAACTGCTTAGTTTTATATATTTATATGCATATGTAAACATATATGTACGGAATATGATAATGGTAGGCTTTGTAATCATGTTCAAGTTCATCTAGTTGATAGTACGAAATTATGTTCGTTATGCTCATGATGTTGTAGTTAGGGGATTGTGCTAGTGTCTATGTATGTATATATGTATGTATGTATGTATGTATGTATGTATATGTATGTAATTTCATACATGTAGCTGTGCTACAAGATTATATTATATGCCTGTGGGCCTATTTAGGATTCACAAGGTGCTATCGGCTCGTGGGCCATTTCTGGACTCACAAGATACTATAGGCCCATTACCTATTTTGGAGTCACGAGATACTATAAACCTATAGGCCTCTCCCGAAGTTACAAGATATTAAAGTATGTTGGCTTACTCTGGACTCGCGAGAACTAAAGGCATGTCGGTCTATTCTAGACTACTAAGATACTATAAGCCTGCTCACCTATTAGGATTATGCTAATAGTCTTGATGAAGGTGGTTATGTTTTTATTTATGGTAGAGTTCATGTTAGTGATGGTCATGTGGTAATGCATCTTTAGTAATCATGTATGCGACTATGCGAGGTCTTCCCTAAGAAAGAACATGTGGGTGATAAGTTTCTAAACATACTCTAACTGCTTAGTTTTATATATTTATATGCATATGTAAACATATATGTACGGAATATGATAATGGTAGGCTTTGTAATCATGTTCAAGTTCATCTAGTTGATAGTACGAAATTATGTTCGTTATGCTCATGATGTTGTAGTTAGGGGATTGTGCTAGTGTCTATGTATGTATGTATGTATGTATGTATGTATGTATGTAATTTCATACATGTAGCTGTGCTACAAGATTATATTATATGCCTGTGGGCCTATTTAGGATTCACAAGGTGCTATCGGCTCGTGGGCCATTTCTGGACTCACAAGATACTATAGGCCCGTTACCTATTTTGGAGTCACGAGATACTATAAACCTATAGGCCTCTCCCGAAGTTACAAGATATTAAAGTATGTTGGCTTACTCTGGACTCGCGAGAACTAAAGGCATGTCGGTCTATTCTAGACTACTAAGATACTATAAGCCTGCTCACCTATTCTGAACTCATGAAATACTATAGGCCCATTGATCTACTCTGGACCAATTTGAGATGCTCAGGTCGATTATGAGTTCTCTTTTTGAGTGTGATCATTTTTCTTTTTGTATGAAATTGATATTGATACTTTAATGTAGTTTCTAGTGGAAAATGAAAGAGAAATGGGGCAGTTAATATTTGACTATCTTTTTCATCAAAAAAAATATTTGACTATCATATAAGGTCACATATTTTATAGTTAGAGACTCGTTAATAATTATGGATCCTGCAACCTAGAATCTAGGTGAAGCACTTACTCGTGGAACATCATTCCAAGGGTTACAAACTGCTCTATTTATGGTGGCAAGCGTTGTTGGGTTTTGTTGCCTTTTTGTAGTATAGAATCAAGGTTATTTGTGTGTATGTATATTTTTGCGGCTTATTAATCTACAATTAAGGAAGCGTTGACTGTGGACCAATTGGTATGTGAAAGTTGGGTGTATATGTATAATTATGCTCTATTTTGGTGGATATGCATTACTATGCTTTATTTTGGATACGCATGAGAATTTTGTTGTACACAGAAAAAGAGCCCAAGATGTAAAGCTTTCTTTTGAGTTGCATCTAGTTCAGCAGGTGCCCTCATAGTCGTGAAAGTCAAGCTGCTTCCTTCTCTCCTTGCAGTCGAGCCTATAACCTATTACTAACCTTGTTAATCCTTAGAGAATGAATCCTTAGAGAATGAATGTCAGTCTAGTCTTCGGCAGGAGAAGTGGATTCCCTTCCAAAGAACAAGGAATCCTTGATGCTTCTCAAATGTCTTGAAGAATGCTCTCCTTGATGTGAGGGAAAGAAAGTCTTCGGCAGGAGAAGTGGATTCCCCTCCAAAGAACAAGGGATCCTTGATGCTTCTCAAATGTCTTGAAGAATGCTCTCCTTGATGTGAGGGAAAGAAAGAAGTGAAGGGCTAAGTCAATTAGGAGATATTTCTCTATGTCAAAGTTTACTGCTTCCTTCTCTTGGTATCCCATTTTCTCTCGCAATCTAAATTTTTTTCATGACTTAACAATTGGATAAGATAGGCAATCTGTAGGTTCGTATCTAACAATATCCCATAAAACTACAACTCACATACTGCAGTTCATTTCAAACAATGGACTATTAGCCATCGGAACAGGCAGTTTATTTCAAATCTTTGATATCCTCACCACAAAAATCTCTCTACAGTAGAACTCCCAAGACTATAAATTCTGAACTGATTTAAGCTACTGTTATATTTTCGTCATTTCTTGTATTAATTTCAAGTCATAATCATTCACTTATGCACCCAAATCATAGTGAAATATCAACACTATTTGGTGATATGAAGTCCTCTGGCTAGTCAGATATGACCATATTGTCCAACTAAAAAACTAACCAGAACTTCAAAAAGAAGAAGAAAATAATAGAAAGAAGCATACTCACATCAATGGTGCATCAAGGTTCCAAGCCCTCAAACAAACTGACTTGGTGTAAACCAAGTACAAGGCCTCCAAACTGAGCTGGGATTCGTCACTAACTCACAACACTGGTTCTTCAAATCAAAAATCCGGATCAAAATCTCATTTTCCATATAATACTCTACCACATACGCACAGTCCCCCTTGCATTCTCCAAATCTCGTGGTAGAAAATGAAACAGACTGCGTCCTGCTCAAAAACACCGCAAACCCACCCAACTCCTGTGCCCTCTCCAAGGACACCCTATCATCCCCTCTCCAATTCAACTTGAACCCAGTAATCCCATAGGTTTTATCAGTACCGAAATTCAGCGTAACCATCACCAAATCACCACCAACTTCAACCAAATAACAATCATCCGTCCAAGCTCTCCTCCACCCGTGCACCCTCACCTTCCTAATCCTCGGTTCGTTCCCAACATCACAGACATACAAAGAATCGTACGCCGCAATATAGAACTTCCCATTATAAAACACAGCATCATTAATAGGACCCTCAAACATCGCAAACTTAATCACGTTCCAATAATTATCCCCAACTCTACAGAACTGTATCATCTTCCAATCATGCCGAATCGCCAAAACCACACCAACTGACGACGACGACGATGATGAAGACGAAGACCACCACATTGACGATGGGTCTGATGATAAGAGAACTTTGTTGGTGTCAAAACGCGCAGTTTCTTGAGAGAAAGATGGGAGCTTGATTCGACGACGGAGGATGGGGTTGAAGAGAGTGATGGATGGCTCATCAGCAAGGAGGAGAGCGAGCCAGCCGTGGGCTGAGCCGCGGCAATGGCCGGTGATCTCCAGAGCGCGCATCTCGATGCAGGGGAGGTTGAAGAAGGCTAGGGTTGATGAATTGTCGCGGTGGTTGGCGATAAGGTAGATGGGGTGGAGGGGGCGGCGGGGGACGGCGGAGTGCCAGGATTTGCAGACGCAGCGGAAGAGGAAGTCGCCGGCGAAAGGGAGGAGATCGGAAAGTAGGCAGAGGACGTCGGGTGGGAGGGACGACCAGTCCGCCATTGATGAGGATGATTTAGGGGTTTCTTGGGTTTCTTGGATTTCTAGGGTTTGGAGTTAGGGGATTTTCGAAGAAGATAGGAGAGAGAAAGGAGGCGAGAAAATACTGCTACTGGCATTTGTTTTTTTTGATATATGCTACTGGCATTTGTTGAGTTGGTTCTATAAGAGCATCCACAATGGTTTTTAATAAATGACAAATTACCATTTTATAAGAGCATCCACAGTCGTTTGCTTTATTGTCATTTTTGCCATTATTTTCTACTGTAGCGTTCACAGTCGTTTGCTATTTTGCCATTTTTTGGCAAAAGCGCTACAGTAGATACGGAGAAATAGCAATCGAAATAGCAATATGCATATTATAGCGGACGAAACATGATGTTTCGTCTGGATTATTTTATTATATTCTTAATTGATCGGACGAAACATGATGTTTTACGTCCGAAGTAAAAAATAAAAAAAAAACGAATAAAATAACCTTTAAACGTGGGAATGAACATGATGTTTCGTCTCAATTTGAGACGAAACATCATGCTTCGTCCCAATCCGAATTTCAAAAAAAAATTTTAAATTTTAAATTTTTTTTGCAAATTTTTTAATTGTTTTTCCAAAAAAAAATTACAATTTGTTAAAAAAATTCTTTTTGCAATTTTTTTTTTAAAAAAAAATTCCGGAAAATCTGGACGAAGCACCATGCTTCGTCCAGAATCTGGGCCATTTTTTGGAAATTTTTGTAATTTTTTTAATTGTTTTTGCAAATTTTTTAATTGTTTTTGCAAATATTATTTACGAATATTTTTAAAATTTGTTTTTTGCAATTTTTTTTTTGCAAAAAAAAACCTTTATTTTTTTTCAAATTTTTGGGACGAAACATCATGTTTCGTTCCGCCATTTTTTTGCCAATTTTTTGCCAATCGATGACTGTGGATGCTCGTCGAATTGGATTGCTAAAAAATGCATTTTGCCATTTTTTACATCGAACGACTGTGGATGCTCTAAGAAACAGATCGTTGTAATGGTTTTTCATTTTGCCATTTTATAGCAAACTTTCTATTATGGTTTCTCATATATGAGAAACAAAATACCAATTCTCAAATTATAAAGGACGGGATATCATATCCTGTCGCTCCGATTTTATGATTTTTTAATCGAGTGAGACGGAAAAAGATATACCGTTTGAATAATTTTTTTTTTTTTTAAAAATGGTCGGACGGGAAAACATACCCCGTCCGGGATATGATACCCCGTCTCTCCGCTTTTAAATTTTTTTTTTTTTTAATATGTCCTCAGACGGGGAAACATACCCCGTCCGGGGTATGATACCCCGTCTCTCCCAACTTTTTTTTTTTAAATATCTCCTCAGATGTGCAGATCAATTACAAATACTCATTAATGAACGGTTCGGATACTTAGACTAATTTATATGATACCCATCTGATATCTACACCATCCACTTTTTTTAAAATATACATTACAAATACTCATCTGATACTTTTTTTTTAATTTATATGCGCGTACGCTTTTTTTTTTTTTGTGGGACGGGGAATGTTTCCCCGTCTCTCCCTTAAATTTTTGCCACGCACGCATATGAGAAAAAATTAACAAACGACCGCTGCACGATGTTCCTCCATTTGCTATTACTGTAGCTGCCATATAATAGAAAATAGCAAATACCACTGTGGATGCTCTAAGGCTACTTATTCAAGGTCTCATGTTTTTGGAGTTATTTAGAGATTTAGACTTCTTTTTGAAATTATTTGCAGAATAGGCCTAGTTTCAAAAGTATTTGCGATGAAGGCCTAGCCTTTCAAAAGTATTTGCGATTAAGGGTTAGTTTTTTAAAATAAACTTCTATACTTCTTTTTGTATACTATTTCTTATAGGATGTGTGACCTTTCTGTAATTTTAAAATTTGTTTTTGCAATTATTTCTATTTTACTTACATAATTGATTTTTTAATTGCTTAAATTGTATTAAATAATTTACTAAAATATTGAGAAAATTAGGTAAGAGTTTCTTACTATTTCTTAATGGCTCTGATACCACTGTGGTGGGTACGTGAAATCTCTTAACTTATAGGTGTGAGTTGCGCGTAATCTTCTGGAGACCTGAAAATCAAAAGGAAGAGAGTATCAAAAACTTTAAAAGTCTAAAGAGTAAAGTCTAAAGAGTTGAAATAAAGATCAAAAGTTTGGTGAAAAATAATATTCGTCGAAATAATGGATATTGTCAATTCTGAAAAAGTAATCAGGAATGATGGGAACATTGTCATCTTCGTCGTCAAGTTCTCTCATATATTCTGATTCTATCTCATATCCTTCACTATTACTATCATATGGGGGTTCTTCGAGTTCTTCTGTATGTCTATTTTCTCCTCCATTCTGTTCATGTTCTTCTAGAAATTGTCTGTATGCAGTCGTAGGACTCCAAACGTAACTACTAAATATTCCATTTTCATAAAATAACAAAGATCTTTCGTGATAAGTTAGGTCGTCAATTATTTCAACATTTATATTATTAGTTTCTCCAGGAATTATTTGGTTTATTGTTATAATTATTACTCGTTGAATGCTAAAAAAGAATCATTTGAATTCGTAACAATCATCCATGCTTATTTGTCTATGATGATAATAAACATCAAAAACTAGCATTCTATCACTTCCTTGGTAATTAACCATTAATTCAAAAATTGGTGAAACAATACCAAAATTATTATCCATTAGTTCTTTTGAACAAAAAGCAATTATAAAGTAAAGAGCAGAGAGAGATTTCTAAGGATACCTAAAAAATCAAAACAAAACGGCCCATCATGCTTCCGACCTAGTTAAACTTTTTTGATGTGTTCTGTACCAGTTACTATCGGTGGATAAAATATCCTTGGTATGCACCCCGATTTCTGTGCTCCTTTTACGTTCTTCCCATCTCAAGATTACTATGCCCTCAATAGAGCTTCATCCTAGAGATACGTCGAGAACAACTAGTAGCGCTTTGGTACATACAACCACAAAAGTCTAACTATAGAAGGTTGCAAATGGGTCTTTTTGCAAGATCAGTCAGGCAGAGCCTTACAAATCTCTTCCTAAGGAAAAGAAATTTAGTTGTTCATACCTTATTTTCTACAAAGGCTGATAGATGAACTCATAAAAGATATTTTATTTCCTTCAAGTTTGTTACAAACAGACTCTTCAAGATTATGAGGAAATTTTTTCTCCAAATCGTCCGCCCCTCTCTCTTATTTTGCTTTTCCTTTTATAGGCCAAGGGATCAGCTTACAACAGGTTTTACATATGTCACTGCTTACATCATATGTACAATAATTGGATGAATACGTAAGTGCTTACATCAGGTTGCAATAAATGCTCTGATTACATTTTGGCCTATTTCAGGAAAAGAGATTCCTCTTGGCCGACATCTTCACATGCTGCACATTTATGTTGGTGCTCCATCTTTATCAGGCTATAGTAATGTACAGTTGTCTTTGCTGTCATTGTCATTGCTCCAGTAGATAGTATCTGATACCAGCTATCAAACAGCTCACGTTTATCTTGTGGCTGTTTGATCTTTGCTATACTATACATTATTATCTTATCTGGATCTAGGCTGTCATAGATCCATATATTGCTATCTCTTTGTTTTATGTCTTTTAATTCACAGTACATATTCCTAAAGTCCATTGCCCTTCTTTCTGGGATTAATTTCTCAAATTCTTCAGCTTTAAATGGTACAATGTTTGATGCTCCATAGATTATTTGGGTGGTCATCCCTATTTTTATAACATATTTCGTTGGGAATTCTTCCTCATCATTAAGATACTCAGGAATGGCTGAATACATTCTAACATATATCTTTGAGGCCTTGGTGAGCCCAAAATAACTTTTAGCTGCCTTGTAAATTTCTCTTGGTAGGTGGATTAGTTCTTCACATTCTCTGGATGGGTAAATGCAATGAATAAGTCCTCTTTCGAACAGTGCCCTAGTTGTTCTCGGATTAGCTCCTGGTAGGATGATGACCTTGTTCATGTGCTGCTGAGATATGGTTTTGATGAATTGGTTTACCTCTGTTACTTGGCATAGCTTTTGAATATATTGTAATAATAATATTTTCTTTGATACTTTGGTAGGAGCTTTTTCAGTAAGAAGCGTCTCCTTGTATGTGGTTTTAATTGCTTCTTCTTTCTCTGACTGAGAAGGCTCACCTATCTCGCTCATTTTTTCGCTATTATTGTTCGCCATATGTTCTGTGGTTACATGCTGGCTTATATGCTGATAGAATAGACTCTGGAGTCCACATATTTGTAGTTGTAACTGGTTAAATGCTCCTTTTAATTGCTCCTTTTAATTGCTCCACTATCTCCTTTAGATAGACTATATCTTGTTCTATTTGCTGAACTCTGGTTTCCATTCTGCAACAAGTGAAATAGTTAATTTCTTGATAGAAAATCGGCTAAAATATTAAGTTTTCCTTTTATGTTTTCTATTAAGAAATCGTAATGTGCTAACTCCATCTGCCATCTTATCAATCTTTTATTTGCTATGGTTGGGTCTATTATTTTATTAATCCAACTCTTTGCTTGGGTATTATCTGTTCTTACCGTAAATTTTGTATGTATTATGAATAGTTCAAACTTCTTTATAGCTTTTAAGATTGGTAGTAGTTCTTTTTCGTTTATGTGATAATTTTGTTGGGTTTGTGTGAAAGATCCACTAGTATATCTTGCTAATTTTTCTTCACTTTCTCCTATTTCAATAAATTTTAATACTGCTCCCCAATTGGTTTCACATGCATCAGTTTCTATTATCCAAGAACATTCTTTAATAGGTAATCTTAGCTTTTGTAACTCTGAAGTTTGTTATTTTAATATTTTAAGTTTCTCTTAATCCTCCGGGGTCCATTCCCATTTCTTAAACTTTTTAAGTTTTTGTTGCAACCAATTTGTTTTTGCTGATAAATTTGGTATGTAACCTCTTGTTTGATTTAGTAATCCTATTATAGCTTGCACTTCTCTTTTTTCTTTTAAGACATTAGGAAAAGTCTTTATTTTTTCTGCTATATGTGGTTGTAATTCTATTCCTTCATGTGATAATTTTGTCCCTAAGAATTCTATCTCAGTTTTGAATAATTCCATTTTCTTTTTTGATAGTATGATGTCTGCATTTTTCACTATTTCTATGAATTTTAGTAGATGTTCTTTATGTTGTTCCTCGTTTTCTGATCCTATTAGAATATCATCTACATATACTAATATGAAATTGTTGTATTTTTCAAAAATTTTATCCATGTATTCTTGAAATATTTCTGGGCTATTTTTATAACCGAATGGTAATACATTCCATTCATAAAATCCTTGAGGTGTGCTAAATGCCGTTAAAGGTTTTGAATCTTCTGTTAGTTTTACATGATAAAATTCTGATTTGCAGTCAAATTTCGAATATATTTTTCTTGTTCTGACTGTGTTAAGTAGTATTTGCATGTCTGGTAGTGGGTATCCAAATCTCTTAGTATTTTTATTTAATTCCTTATAATTTACTACAATTCGAGATTTACCTTTTTTTTTTCTTCTGAATGTTTTTTTACTATGAATGCTGGTGATGAATGTGGACTTTGTAATTTTCTTATATAATTATTTTCCACTAATTCTTTTATGTGTATTTTGAATTCTTCTAGGTCTGTTGGAATATGTCTTATTGGTCTAATTTTAATTATTTTGTTCTTATCTATTAACTCTATATGTTTAGTGGGTTCACTTAAGTTCCATTTTGCCAAGGGGTCTTCTCCGCATAGATCTTCTAATTGTTTTTGTAAAATTTCTTTTGTAGTTGTTGCTTGAACTTGTTGTATTCTAGTTTTATTTGGTAAGTATTGGCATTCACCACGCTGGGTTGAAGAAACTCTGATGTGTGGTAGGTCAGTTCTGGAATAAGGTTGGGTTATTCTAATTGCTATTGCTTGGTGTCTGCAAGGTGTTGTAAATATGACTGATTTATGTGATATAGTTATTAGATAGTATTGTTGGAAAAAATCATTTCCTAAGAGTACATCATTATTCATGTCGTCAAACTGGTATATGATAGGTATTTTTAGGATGTAATTTCCTATTTGTACATTAATATTTTGTTGATATTTGTCTAATATGATAGTTTGTCCAGTTAATCCAGTTATGGCTTTTTTATTAAAACCATCTTGTTTCCATTTTGGGAGTATATTTTCGCGGCATAAACTAGTACCTGCTCCAGTGTCTATTAGACTGTGATAGTTTCTTGATTTGTATCCTTCGTAAACAAATTCTGTTAGGATGTATAATGTGTTTTTTGTTGCTCTTAATGGATTCATTTGTCCAATATCCCATTTATTATCATGCTTTCATTGTTTACTGTTATTGTGATTTTTTCTTCTTGAATTGAGTAAGGTTGTACTGATGTAAGGAAGTCAGTTCCTAATAACATATCATTAACATGTTGTTCTGGGTCTACATGTAAGTGTAACAATATTTCCTTTCTACCATTTATCCGTAGTGGTAGTATGATTTTATGCACAATTGGATGTCTGTTATTGTAATAATCTAGGTAATAATATGGGTTATCTAATGTTATCAATTCAGTGGTTTTTATATTCGTTTGTTTAATATGTAAATTGGTAGCTCCTGTGTCAACTAAGGCTATTTGTTTATTCCATTTTCCGTTGTCATAATATTCTATTTCTATTTTAAATTGGTTATTGTGTTGGTGTTCTAATGTATTTATTATTGGTATTAATTCTAATGCTTGTTGTTTATTTCTTATTGATAGTGATCTCTTTCCGAACATTATTTGTGGTACTTTTCTTTTTGCGGTTTCTTTTGCTTTATTAAAGTCGAATTCTATATAAGTTGGTATAGTCATTTCAGGGTTTTCTCTGGCTGGTTTGTACCTTGTGATTTCGCTGAATAGCGGCTCTATTTTAAAATTGTCTGTATTTCTATTCTTTACTTCGTGCTTACTAGTGAAAGCGTAAATATTTCTTATTTGTATGCTCATAACTTTGCTTTTTTCTATCATTTTTATACCTGATAACCTATGATACATGACTAGACTTTTATCTTTATTTTCTTCTGTCATGCTTATAAAGAAATTAGGTTTTATTGTGAACTTTATCTTTTGGTACATTAGGTTTTCTTGCACTATTCCTATTAAGGCATCTTGTGTACTTGATATTATCCTATCATCCATTAGATATATTTGAAAGGGTGTATTTATTCCTTCCTTAAAATAGGCTTTTATTATTATTTGTACAACTCCTAAATGTATGTGTTTTAATGTTTTTCTGGTCTTTTCGCTTATCTTTTCCATCTCTTGTCTTATTATTCTTTCTGTTATTAATGGGATTATGGTTTTGCCTTGTGCTTGTTCAATGTCTATAGGTTGTTCATTATTCCTAGCTATTACTATGGTGCTTTTCTTTCTTTCAAATATTGGTAGTTTAAAGATTTCTTTTGGATTTATATCTAATTTGGTCTCTCTTATTTTATCGTATTTTTGTATGTCAAAGCACATTCTTTCTCTTAGTTCTTCATTGTTTTCTTCTTTTTGTGCGGGTTCCCCTATTTCTGTTAGATCAGTTAGCATGTTTATTTCACATTCTTCTGTTTCACCTTCACTACTTCCACTATCTTCTTCCATTACCATTATTTCTTCATCTTCACTTATTTCTGACCATTCTTCATCATATTTTATGGGTTCGTAATTTATATTATTCATTTCTTCAATTTCTTCTACGTATTTTACATTTTCTTTTTTCATTCTTTTAGGACAATTTGGTGATATATGTCCTACCTCTCCACATATGTAACAATTACATTTTTTTGGATTTTTCGTATACTGCCTATTTTTATTTTTTTTCATTTTTCTAAAGTATTTTTTAAAGGGTTTTCTATATCTCTTAAAAGTTTTCCTATATTTTGGTTGATATTTTTGGAATTTGTGATTATTCTTCTTTGTGTATCTATAGTTATTATTGCATCCCCAATGATTTGGTCTTGCATCTTCACAGCAAATTCTTTGTTTATATGTTCTGTAATATTTCATTGTTGCTCTAGCATCTTGACATACTTTGTCTCTATAATCTTTTACAAATTGCGTTCTATACCCTAAAGTGTCTACTTCAGGTTTCACTTTCTCATTTATGTATGCACTATATATGTTTATACTCCATGGATCAGGTAATTTTAGAAAGAATGAGTCTAAAATTGGACTCCGTTCTTCTTTTGTATAATAACTATCTTGATAATATTCTCGAAATTCACAAGCAGTTATCAAAATGGCACATGTCGCATATTTCTAAGTTACTTAGTCTCCATCTTGCTTGATTCTTTTTATATATAGTGTGTTTTTCTCCTTTATCGTATACACTGAATTCGGTTCTTATTGCTTTTTCGTAATTTGTAATTATTTCTTTTAAACCTAAGGTTCGTTGTGTTGAGCTTTCTTCAGTTCTTCTATCATCAATTGGTCTTGATTTTCTTATAGTATTTCTTTCTTCTTCCTCTAGCTCATTCCACCATTTTGCTACTACACCCATAAAGGTAACTTCTATAAATTTCTCAAATGCATTTCCGTTAAGATTTTGCCTAAATCCTACTATTAGTGACGCTTTTACCCATTCTTCAATTGTCCTATCTACGTCTTTTACGCAATTTAGGTCTAACCATTCTCCATTTCCTGTTATTCCTTTTTCGTAGTGTTCTGTTGGTTCATATTTTGGGGTTTCTTTTTCTTTATCTTTTCCCAGTTGCATTCTTTTTTTTGTATTTTGCCATTTCCATGGTAATTGGTATGGTTTTTTGTTAGGTGGTGGTCTTAAGATTTCATACATGTTACTTGGAATTTCTGAAGGTTTTTCAATAATTTTGTCTTGGTCCATTTTTATTTCTTCGTTTGCTATATCTAGATTTTTCAAGGCTTCTTGCACTTCTTCTGCATTAGGATTTGCCATTAAATCTTCTATTTCCAAGATATTTATATTAAGTTTTGTTATGGCTTCTAGCTCTTTCATGCCTTCTTCTGTTATGCCCAATTCTTCTTCTGAGTATTCTGTCATATATCTTCCTAATTCTTTTATATTTTTATTTATGATCCTTAAATCTTTTCTTATATCACTGAACATTTCAGGACCATTGTAATCTTCTTCCAACTCTTGTATGTTTATCATATAAATTTTTGGATCCATGTCCTATTATTTTGTCTACTAGTAGGTGTTGATAATACCAACTTGCTTCTTCGTTTCTGTAATCTAACACTTTGTAAGCTATTTCTTTTTGTATCTCTTTAGGTAGTTGATTAGTTACTTTTATTGTTAGTAATAAGTATTCTGATATTTCTTTACTACAAATATGCTTACTCTCTGTTAATCTTTTATCAACGTATCTAATCTTGAATTTGGAAAGATTTTTTAATTTAAGTTTCTTTATTTTCTGTGAATTATCCAGCTTTTATAAGAGTAAGGTGTATTATGCAATTTTTCTATTTTTATGTAGTACAAATATCTTTAAAGACAGGGTTGTTTTTGTAAGATTATCTTCAATTAGCCTTCTACGCAAATAGTTTGGCTTGTGGCCTAAAAACGCAAATAGTTTACTTCAATTGGCCTAAACGTGAGAATCACTCCATGTTTTTGTAGGTGATGCTTGAGGAGAGAGAAGACTATTTTCTGTCCCTCTTTTTTGAATTTTTTTTTCCAAACTGACCCTTTTTTTTTTATTTTTTTTTTTTTAAACAGCTCAATAAAATCCTAGATCTGAAAAAACCCTAGGGGCAGCGGTGGCAACCTTCCTCGCCGCCGCCCCCTTCCGTCGTCCCCTCCCGGCCCTCTCCTCCCTTCACGACGACGCTTCGAAGCTACCTCCACGACGGGCGAAGTTCCACGTCGAAAAACGAAGTAGCGCCCTTCACTGCGATGCGTGATGCAGCGCCCTTCGCTGACCTTCGCTGCGATGCGACATAGAACGAAGCCGCCCCTTCGACGACGGCTTAACGGGCAGACGAAGGCCTAGATCGCGGGTCAAGATCGCCGTGGTCGAGACCGGCTGGGAGCTGGGATGGGGTCCTGGCCGTTGGAGGTGCCCCCCCCACCACCGATGACGACTGCCCTCCTCATAGCATGAGGTCGGTGGTTCGGTGGGCCCAGGCTGCTTTGCCCCCCTCCCCCGCGAAGACGACGTTCTATTGCCCACTTTGAGGCCGGTGGTTCGGCATGGGGACAATGTGGTTGGGGGTTGTTAAGCAAGTAATCCTTAGCGCTTTGCGAGCGAAGGTTGAGAGCTCCCACGGTGGGGATGATGTTGGGTGGCTTTGTTTGATGTTTGCCTGAATGTTCTGCGCGCTTACCACCATCGAGGGTTGGTAGTGCGTGTGAAGATGCCATGAGTTAGGTTATCTTGCACGATTGTGGAGCTTGGGCCCAAAGATGGGGCCCCTCCGCGATGTGCGCTCACTTGTCTCAACTTCCGGGGTGCTTATCTCAACTGTCGCAGCGCGACTATGTCGCGCCAGATCATCCTCCCGCGCCTGTTGTCGCGAACACTATGGATTTGGGGTCAAGTGTGAGGTTGGTGGTTCGGTTTGGGGCCCGTGGGGCCAATCCAGTAGTTTGTTGGTGTTGGGGGTGATGGGGTTGGAGTTTGGGTATGGTTGGTCTGGAGTGTTCTACGATGCCGCCGGTGAAGTCTTCACAGCGCTGACCATCATGTAACGCCCCGAATCTCAAATACACTGAATTCGAGATGTTCTACAGGATCTTTTCACTTCCTTTAGTACAATTTTACAAGGAAATTTGAACTTTTCACTTTACATCAGAGTTTACATGAATACATTACAATTTACACTGCACAGCGGAAGTAAACTTTACAACAATGAAACAAATGTACAACAACATTGAATAATCTTTAAGCATTTGTTCCTCTTTAA
This sequence comes from Hemerocallis citrina, assembly GCA_017893485.1. NCBI lineage: Eukaryota > Viridiplantae > Streptophyta > Magnoliopsida > Asparagales > Asphodelaceae > Hemerocallis > Hemerocallis citrina. The sequence goes on from CM030361.1 coordinate 177,544,200, forward strand.
TCTGTATCAAGCCATTTACCTGCATATAAGACTGTGGGTACGTCAGTTTATTCAACCGACGATCATTATACACGGTCATCCTCTCTATGCCGGAAATAATATAACTTATTTTCCATATTTAACAAACACAAACTTGTCACATATCAAACTAAAGGGACTACCCTATTGATGTCGTGTTGTGATCGTGCACTTAGTCCTTAATGCATTTATTTATATTATATGACACTAATGCGCACTTGTTCGGATTCTATGCATTCCATACTACATAGGTCCGAGGGCAAGCCCTTAATCGTTCTTCATCTTTGTAGGGTTCAATCCCTCGTCATGACTTAATCTACTACTGTAACTACGGTAAGTATCTTAGATGTTTTCTGACCTACGAACTCATGTCTAGGCGCCCTGGAGGGAATCCCATCGCTGACATGACTCATCATGCAGACATCCTGTGGTAATTCAGCTCCTACCATAGACATGACACCACCCGTAGTCTTCAAACATCCCACGAGCGTCGCCACCGGGACGGTACACTGGAGCAGTATCCTCGCCCAGACTCATCATGGGACATCCTGGGATACGCTCTCGCAGCTACCCACTGGCCCTCATACTCAATGTTTTTCTCTTACTTTCATCACATCTTCACTATGTACTAGTCCTTAGTTTTATTAGAATCATGAACAAAATCAAAGCTCTAGAGTTAGCCTCTCCACTAAACCGGACTTATTCATTTATTCAAACATGACCAACCTTGGTCTTTCATTTCAATATTTCATTTCATTTTCTTTCCAATTGCCGGGGGAGACTTAGCTACTCTTTCCTTTCAATTCCAATTCACAATTACTAAAATAATCTGAGCACTTCCAGCTCATGAGTTCATTTTTCATAATCACCATAGATTTTCTTTTTCATGTCCATAGTTCCACAATTATATAACTTTCATAAATTCAAGTGAATGATTCACTTCATTTCTTGTATAAAAATTCATGCAAAGGCAAATAGAGTTTACTTAACTGTCACATCCAATAATCATCATAAAATTCACAATCTTTATCATAAAACAATTCATAGAATATCTGAGATGTCAAAAGTGCTCTGAACAGTCGACTTAGAACTCATCCAGTCGACTTGTTCAGTCAAGCAAAATGCTTCAGTAAACTGCTCGGAATAGTCGACTGCTGCACATGGCCAGTCGGCTGTTCCGGAGCGTTCAATATTAAAATATCATTTACAGGGCAGTCGACTGTCATCCAACCCAGTCGGCTGTTCTGCATAGATCAATTATGTGATTCCACATTGAAATTCTCATCACTAACGAATATTCACATTTCATATTTTCCACACTATTCTCAAATGAGAAATTCACATCCATCACACAATAAAATTTCTTTCTTTACCATATTAATCTTCTAATCCTTCATTTCAAATTCTTTGTGCAAGATATAATTTCATAAAAATATAACTATAGAACCATAGTTCTATTTACACATTTTATTCTCAAACCATGTTTTATTTCATATAAATAGTTCCCAAATTATTTTTCATAAGTCCTTCATATTTTGAGAAGAATAGAACATTCAAGTTTATGAAAATTCATCAGTACCAGTCGGCTTATTACTGTAATAGGTCGACTGTCCAGAGGGAAAATATCCATGATTTAAAAAAAATAAGCTAAGTAATATAAGTTGACTTATAAAAACATAAGTCGACTTAAAGGAGGACATAAGTCGACTTAAAAGGTCCTAAGTCGACTTACTAGAGAGTTTTTTTCGACATTTCTCAACAATTAATGCCACTAATCTTTTATTAGCAAACTACACATTAATTCTCTGTTTTTAACCTTTTACCAAACATATTAATCTATATCTTAATTCATTTATTTCAATATATCACAAAGATCCATTTAATCACATGAAGTAGCATTGCCAATCTACTAACTTTGTGTATATAATTTGTGGTGTAGAAAAATGAGACTTTCTTTAACAATCCATGGTTATAATTAATCCATACAAACTTAGATTTTTACTAATCAAATCACATACAATTGCACACCCACATTCCAATCAATTCATAGGTCAATTTTCCAATTAAAAGCGTACTCTTATTTATATTTTTCATGCTTCATTCATTCAATTTAATCTAGCATGTATTCCTAATTAGAAATATAGAAAATTTACACACCTTGTATGGAGAGAAAAATTACAACTACTAAATCCCTAGACGAATGTCCTTCTGACGAATGGCTCCTCCTTGAACGCGTGCACCCAAGCCTTCAAGTACCCAACCGAATGCTCCCTCTTCCTTGATGTAGCCGGCCTCTCTCCTTGATTGAATGCAAGCACAACTCTCACACACACTCAATCTTTTAACTCACACAATACTAATAGATAATATAATTTAGACTATAGATTTGGAAGAGAATAATTTTACACAAGAATAACTAGCCAGGGGGGGGGGGGTATTTATACTAAAAATCAAAGAGAATGGAGGGCTAGGATCAATTGGTTGGTTGTAAGATGGAGGGTCAAGATGAAAGTAGGAGTTGCAATAACTACCCACAACCTAGTAACCACCACACCATGATCACCATTACAATTTTCATTTCCCTCCAAAAAGGATCACAACCGGGCATGGGAGAGTGCATTTTGCACGTGTACGTGTAGTGCACGTGCATGCAACTAGGCCCAAAATTGTACATTTTATTTTATATAAAAATAAACTCTACTTTGTATTCTACATTACAAGTTGCATTTAAAAATAAATTAACTCATGGGCTTTAGTTTATGGGCCAAAATAATTATTTTGAAATAAAATAAATGAATCACATTTTGGGTTTTTTTAAAAGAAAAGGATTTTCATCTATTTAAAAGAAGGCTTTTGTATAAAATAATTTGAAAGCACATATTTAACTATTTATACCCATCACAATGAAGATAATTATAAGATTTAATTCAACCAAAATATTGCACGTGCACACTACGTGCAAAAATAAATAATTTTTTATTAATTGAAAAATCAGGGCATTACAACACTCCCACCTTAGAATAGTTCCGTCCCCGAAACTACAGTCAAGAGTGAGAAACAAAATACAACACTCATAACAAGAACAAAAAGATACAAAGATGCAATCAAGGAAAAAGCTCAGGATAGTCCTTCAACATCTTCTCCTCAGACTCCCAAGTAGCCTCTTCAACCAAATGGTTTCTCCAGACTACCTTGACCATCGGTATCGTCTTATTCCTCAAGACTTTCTCTCGACGATCAACAATCTCGACAGGAGACTCGATGTAATTCAGATCCAACTGCAAACCCTCCGGCACTTCATGCAAATGATGACTCGGATCTGGAATATAACCTCTCAGCATAGACACATGAAAGACATTGTGCACCTAAGATAACTCTTCCGGTAACTCAAGCTGGTAAGCAGTTTTCCCGATCCTTTTCAATATCTTATACGGGCCTATAAACCTCGGGTCTAACTTCCCGCCTTTGCCAAATCGAACCACACCTTTACTGGGTGATACTTTCAGAAAGACGGAGTCACCATCCTCAAACTCAAGGTCCCTTCTCCGGTTGTCTGCATAGCTTTTCTGCCTGCTCTGAGCTTCTACCAACCTTTTCCTGATCAGATCAATCTTCTCAGAAGTTTGCTGCATAAGCTTAGGACCAAACAACCGACGCTCCCCAACTTCAAACCAACAAACATGTGTCTTGTACTTCCTGCCATACAAAGCTTCGTACGGCGCCATCCCGATGCTAGTCTGAAAACTGTTGTTGTAGGCAAACTCTACCAAAGGTAAATGCCTTTCCCAACTGCCTCCAAAGTCTAGTATACAACACCGAAGCATATCCTCAAGAATACGGTTGACTCTCTCGGTCTGCCCATCGGTTTGTGGATGAAAAGCAGTGCTGAAATCTGTCTTGGTACCCAAAGCTGTCTGAATACTCCTCCAGAAATGCGAAGTAAACCGCGCATCTCGATCAGACGCAATAGTTGACGGAACACCATGAAGCCTGACGATCTCGCCAACATACCGTAACGCCCCGAATCCCAAATACACTGAATTCGAGATGTTCTACAGGATCTTTTCACTTTCTTCAGTACAATTTTACAAGGAAAATCAAACTTTTCACTTTACATCAGAGTTTACATCATACATTACACTTTTCATTTGCACAGCGGAAGTAAAAATTTACAACATTTACATAAGTGTACAACAACATGGTAAAATCTTTATGCATCCATTCCTCTTTAACATGTAATTTATCCTGCATACAAAACTATGGATACGTCAGTTTATTCAACCGACGATAATTATACATGGTCATCCTCTCTATGTCAGAAACAGTATAACGATTCTCATTTCTTAACAAATCACAAACTTGTTCACATTCAAAATAACAGAAAAGAGGGAAATCTTAATGATGTCGTGTTGTGATTGTGCACTTAATCCTTAATGCAATTATTAAATTTACATGACACTAATGCACACTTGTTCGGATTCTATGCATCCCATACTACATAGGTCCGAGGGCAAGCCTCTTAACCGTTCTTCATTTTTATAGGGTTCAATCCCTCGCCATGATTTAATCTACTACTGTAACTACGGTAAGTATCCTAGATGTTTTCTGACCTACGAACTCATGTCTAGGCACTCTGGAGGGAATCCCATCGCTGACATGACTCATCATGCAGACATCCTGTGGTAATTCAGCTCTCACCATAGACATGACACCACCCGTAGTCTTCAAACATCCCACGAGCGTCGCCACTGGGACGGTACTCTGGAGTAGTATCCTCACCCAGACTCATCATGGGAATTTCTGGGATACGCTCTCGCCGCTACCCAATAGCCCTCATACTCAATGTTTTTCTCTTACTTTCATCACATCTCCACTATGTACTAGTCCTTATTTTAATAGAATCATGAATAAAAATCAAAGTTCTGGAGTTAGCCTCTCCACTCAACCGGACTTATTCATTCATTTCAATACATGACCAACCTTGGTCTTTAAATTCTCATTTTTCATTTCATTTCCATTGCCGGGGGAGACTTAGCTACTCCTTTGTTCAATTTCTAATTCACAACTTCCAATTTGAGCAATTCCAACTCATAATTCATTTTCATTGCCTCAGCATATCATGTTCTTAATTTCATATTCATGTAATTCTTCATTCAAAGTATGACTCAATTCATGTGAATTCCTCAATTCCAACTATGATTCATTTCATATAAATTCATACAGCAATAGAAAGAATTTATCAACATCAATCATAAAGTTCACAACTCTTAGCAGAAATCAAAATGAAATCTCTGACATATCAGAATCTACTCTGCACAGTCGTCTTGGAAAAAGACCAGTCGACTGATACAGTCAATACAAGTTCTTCATAAACACTCGGGAGAGTCGACTGCTGCACATGGCCAGTCGGCTGTCCCACAACTTTTCTTTGTTCAAAAATCATTCATATGACAGTCGACTGTTATTCCATCGGTCGTCTGTCCTGGGGGTTTTTTAACAGTACCTTTCTACGTTCAGCTGAGTCGACTTGCTACTCGCATTAAGTCGACTGGACAGATTCATATTTCCAATTACAGGATTATCTTTCTTACAGTTCTTACATGCACTTGCATCATGATGTCAATTTCCAGTATCCATACGTTCATGTCGCATAAATACAAAGCTTCTTATGTTCAGTAACATCGTAGCATGAAATTTCAAGTTACTAATATTGTCTCTTCTACAAGGAAGTGTTTTAAACATGCATTTATACTTATCCATAACTTTCTTGCAGAGATGAAACCTTATTCTCAATTACACTAGAACAATCACAATGAAAACATATCTCATTTCATGGAATTACAGGCATATTCATAGTTTAATCGATGCATCGGTCGACTGTTCATAACATCAGTCGACTGCACCAGTCGTTCACAGTTTTATTAATTATCCCTGGTTCTTTTTCCACATGCTCATGTCTACTTAGTCATGTACATCATGAAGGATATGAGTTTAGCCTTACTACTTTATTTTAATTATTCACATATATGTCATTAAGCTTTCTAACAAATCATGTAACAGAAGTCTCGAACCAGTCGACTTATCTACACGACAGTCGACGGTACCGACCCAATTCATCCTTGTTTTCAGTGCCATTACTACACTATTAGTCCTCCAAAATTATCAACATAAACATACTCAAGCAATTCTAATACATTCGACTTTACTTCTCATGAGCATAGTAACAAACATCACAATTATGGCATGTTTTCTACACTAGAAGTCCTGAGAAACACCCACCTTATTGATGAAGTAATTGAATCCAGCAAAAGCTCCTTAATGCGACGCAGCACTCCTTGCTCCTTGCTCCTTGCTCCACACCGAAGCCTTCAGAAATGCTACTCGGCCTCCACAGAAAAGCACACAGAACTCTCTCACAAAATACCTCTCTTACAATAATGATTCTAGTGTAAAAGAAATAGAGAATGGGATGGGGTATTTATATTCAAATTTGAGTAGGATGGAGGGCTAGGATTTAGTAGATAGTTATAGGATCAAGGGCTAGGATGGACTAGGGAGTTGTGAAAACTACCCACACCTCACATAACTACCCATGACTCAACCCACTTCTCTACTCACATCCGGCCAAGAATAGTGCTCAATGCACGTGTATGTGAAATGCACGTGCATGCACAAATCACCCCTACAAGAACTTGTACATAAAATAATAAGTCTTAAAAAAAGTGCTACACATTACAAGTTGTAGAAAATAATAAAAGGGTTTAATTTCATGGGCTAAAATTAATTGGGCCAAGATAACTATTTTAAAAGAAAAATAAGTAAACTAACATTTGGGCTTAGAAAAATAATATTCTTACACATCATGCTAAAAATAATAGTCAACATACTACACATGCACACCATATATAAAAATAAATAATCTTTCATATATTTGGAAAATCAGGGTATTACATCACTCCCTCCTTAGAATAGTTCCGTCCCCAGAACTACAGCCAAGAGCGAGAAATCAGGAAACACAACAACAAGAGCAAAAAGATACAAAGACACAATCAAGCAAAAAGCTCAGGATAATCCTTCAACATCCTCTCCTCAGACTCCCAAGTAGCCTCTTCAACCAAATGGTTTCTCCAGACTACCTTGACCATCAGTATCGTCTTATTCCTCAAGACTTTCTCCCTACTGTCAACAATCTCTACAGGAGACTCGATGTAATTCAGATCCAACTGCAAACCTTCCGGCACTTCAGGCAAATGATGACTCGGATCTGGGATATAACCTCTCAGCATAGACACATGAAAGACATTGTGCACCTGAGACAACTCTTCCGATAATTCAAGCCGGTAAGCAGTTTTCCCGATCATTTTCAATATCTTATACGGGCCTATAAACCTCGAGGCTAACTTCCCGCCTTTGCCAAAATGAACCACACCTTTACTGGGTGATACCTTCAGAAAGACGAAGTCACCAACCTCAAACTCAAGGTCCCTTCTCCGGTTATCTGCATAGCTTTTCTGCCTGCTCTGAGCTTCCACCAACCTTTTCCTGATCAGATCAATCTTCTCAGAAGTTTGCTGCACAAGCTCAGGACCAAACAACTGACGCTCCCCAACTTCATACCAACAAACAGGAGTCCTGCACTTCCTGCCATACAAAGCTTCGTACGGCGCCATCCCAATGCTAGCCTGAAAACTGTTGTTGTAGGCAAACTCTACCAAGGGTAAATGTCTTTCCCAACTGCCTCCAAAGTCTAGTATACAACACCGAAGCATATCCTCAAGAATACGGTTGACTCTCTCGGTCTGCCCATCGGTTTGCAGATGAAAAGCAGTGCTGAAATCTGTCTTGGTACCCAAAGCTGTCTGGAGACTCCTCCAGAAATGCGAAGTAAACTGCGCATCTCGATCAGACACGATAGTTGAGGGAACACCATGAAGTCGGACAATCTCACCAACATACAACTCAGCCAACTTGTCCATCGAAGCAGTGAGTTTCATCGCCAAAAAGTGAGCGGACTTGGTCAGTCGATCGACTATAACCCAAATTGCATCATTGCCTTTAGAACTCTTACGCAATCCCGTAATGAAATCCATACTGATGTTATCCCACTTCCATTCCGGAATAGGTAACGGCTGTAATAGACCTCCGGGTCTCTGACTTTCGGCTTTGACTTGCTGACAAACCTCACACTTCGCAACAAAATCAGCCACATCCCGCTTCAAACCTGACCACCAGAAATGCTGTTTGATATCCTTGTACATCTTAGTACTCCCAGGATGTACCGACAAAAGAGTAGCATGTGCCTCCTGAAGAATACTCACCTTCAGGTCCGCCTGATTTGGAACACACAGTCTATCTCCGAACCACAGCACTCCATCCCTGGTTTGAAATCCGGGCAACTGGCCAGCACCAACCTGCTCCTTCATCTCCAAAATATCAGCATCAACCTCCTGACTTGCAATGATCCTTGCATTCAGTGTAGGCTGAAGCCTCAACTGAGCCAAAGATGCTCCCAATCCTTGCAAGACAACCTCAATACCTGCTCGATCTAACTCCTCAATCAGATGCCTCTGAGTTGTAATCAAACTGGCCAAACTGCTCTTGCGACTAAGTGCATCAGCAACAACATTAGCCTTTCCAGGATGATACTTGATCTCAGGTCGCATATCCTCGAGCACTTCCAACCATCTCCGTTGCCTCAGATTCAGATCCCTCTGCTGATATATATACTTCAAGCTCTTGTGGTCTGCGTACATATTCAACTTCTCACCGTACACATAGTGCCTCCATTGCTTCAAAGCAAAGATAATCGCAGCCAACTCTAGATCATGAGTCGGGTAATTTTTCTCATGTGGTCGTAGTCGCCTGACCCATAAGCGATTACTCTTCCTTCTTGCATTAAGACACAACCAAGCCCACGATGTGAAGCATCGCTATAAACATCATACTCAACACCTGCTCTAGGCAAAGCCAAAATAGGTGCAGTAGTCAGCTTCTCCTTCAACTCCTGAAAGCTCGCCTCACACTGCTCAGTCCACTTGAAGCTCACATTCTTCTTGGTCAGTCCAGTAAGCGGTACGGCTATCTGAGCATAACCTTGAATGAATCTCCTGTAGTATCCAGTCATCCCAAGAAAACTTCTGACTTCCTTCACTGTAGTAGGCCTAGCCCAATCTCTCACTGCCTCTATCTTCTGAGGGTCAGTTGTCACTCCCTCCTTAGAAAGGATGTGACCTAGGAATGCCACTTCAGATTAACTTGGCATACAACTTCTGCTCTTCCAGCTTCTTCAACACTGCTGCCAGATGCTCAGTGTGCTCCTCCTCTGACTTGGAGTACATGAGAATATCGTTGATAAACACCACGACGAAAGAATCAATGAACGGCCTCAGAACTCTGTTCATCAAATCCATGAAGATTGCGGGTGCATTCGTCACTCCGAATGGCATAACTAAGAATTCGTAATGCCCATGTCGAGTTCTAAATGCAGTTTTATGCACATCTTCAGCTTTCACTCGCACTTGGTGATATCCTGATCGAAGATCTATTTTGGAGAATACAGCTGCTCCTTGTATACGATCAAACAAGTCATCAATTCGAGGAATCGGATACTTATTCTGAACAGTGACCTTATTCAGCTCCCGGTAATCGATACACATTCTCATCGATCCATCCTTCTTCTTTACCAAAAGTACTGGTGCTCCCCAAGGTGACGCACTAGGTTGAATAAAGCCTTTCTCCAACAGTTCCTCAATCTGCCGTTTCACCTCATACTGTTCCACTGGAGCCATCCTATACGGTGCCTTAGAAATGGGTGCACTTTCCGGTTGAACAGTGATGCTGAACTCTATATCACGATGCGGGGGTAACCCAGGAAAATTATCCAAGAACACAGTCGGATAGTCCCGAACCAGAAGAATCCCTTACACTTCCACAGGAGTCTCTTCCTTGTGGATAGCAGCCACCAGCTTAGAACACTTCTTCTTCCCTTGGAAAGTAACTTCAGGTCCACCTGGAGCCTTCACTGTTACCGTCTTGGTCTTGCACTCGATACTTGCACTGTACACCGACATCCAATCAATGCCAATGATAACATCGACTCCCAAGATAGTCAGCTCGATCAGATCAATGTCAAAAATTCGATCTCCAATCATAATCTCACAATCAGCATAATACCGATCAGTGGTTAAAGTTTCCCCTGATGGAGTAGCTACTGCTAAGATCTTGCCTGGAAAAATCTTCGGTTCAACTCCCAACACTTTAGCAAATTTAGGAGACACAAAAGTATGAGAGGATCCAGTATCGAACAACACAACAGCTTTCATTCCATTAAGATAGAGTTCTCCTGTTACATAATACACACCATTACATAACAGTTTCACAATATGAACGAGAAGAAGAAATCACAAAAAACCAGTAAACATCAGCCCTCGTACCAGAGATGACCTGATCTGCCTCCTCAGCATCAGCTTCCGTCAAGGCAAATACTCGCCCTGGTTGGTACGGCCTCTTCCCAGTCTGCTGTATTGGCACATTGTGATTGCCAGCCCGTGGTTTGAGACATTGAGATTTGTAATGTCCCATCTCACCACAGTTGTAGCAAGTGACTGTAGAAGGTCTCACCACATTGCTTCTGGGTCCTCCAGCCACACTAATAGCGTTCGCCCCTGTCGGTTTGAACCTCTGTGCAGATGGTTGGCCCTTGAAACTCCCAGAATTGGCGGGCCTCTTCCCGGACTGCCAGTTGTTCCTCTGGTGCTGAGCAACATGGAACTGCTCCATATCCGCCTCCGTCACTGCCGCCCTCTTGACCAGCTTGTCAAATCGTCTGATACCAAGAGGTATCATCCGGGATCTCAAGCTCGGTCTCAGCCCATGCTCGAACTTGCGAGCCTTCTTCGCCTCATCCATCACCAGTTCTGGAGCATACCTGGAGAGCTGAGTAAACTTAGTCTCATACTCCCTCACTGACATGCTGCCTTGCTGAAGTGACAGAAACTCCATTGCCTTCTTCTCTTGGACATCGGAGGGAAAATAATGACTGCGGAATTCTTCCAGAAATTCCTCCCAACCAAGCACTATACCTCCCATGGTCCTCTTCATCGACTGCCACCAAACAGCAGCGTCCTTCTCCAGTTACAAAGTCGCCAATTTGACCTTGCTGCCCTCCGGTGTCTCCAACACCTCAAAGATTGTCTCCACCTGCCGAATCCAGTTGTCAGCCGCATCTGGGTCTGACTTTCCCTCGAATACAGGTGGTTTCATTCTCTTGAATGATTCCACTAGCTTAATCGCCTCGGGCACTGGATTCACCGGCCCCCTTCCTTGGTTCATAGCCACTGCATTAAGCGTCTGGTAGACCCTTGCAAGTTCGGTCTCCAGATCCAAACCTTCCCCATTCCTAGCTCCTCTTCTCGACATATTCTGATGCAAAAGATCCATTAAATTCGAAGTATAAGACAAGAACTTAAATCAACTTGCATTTCATTGAATTCCAAACTTTATACATTCGAATTAAAAACATTTCTTAACATCAAAATAAAAGAAATAGCAGCTACAACAATCTAACTCCTACGGTTCCTCTTCGCTTCTCGAAGTTCTCCCCGTAGTTCATCAACTTCATCCTTCAGCACATCTGTCAGGTTCTTTCTCTTCGCAAGTTCCCATACCCGGTGACTGAGAACAGAAAAATCGTCCTTTCGCTTCGCCAGTTGAGCTTCCAATACTCCAACTCTCTCTCGCAGGGTTTCCACCTGCCTCTGAAGAGAAGCCACAGTGCTACTCAGAACTGGTCCCTCTTCTTCATCAGAAGAAGAATCGTCAGATGAGTCTGGAGGTGGGGTAATCTCTCGAGATTCAGGCCACTCCTCCTCATCAGAATCTGCTTGCCCAGGGTGATACTCGTCCTCAGAATCAGCCTGTCCAGGATGGTACTCTTCCTCAATGATATGCCAGTCGTCGTCTCCAGCAGGGTCAAAGTGATCAGCCATCTTAGAATAGAGAGGAAGAAGCATAAGTCATAGAGCAACACAAATGTAAGTCACTTACATTTAAATCTCTAAACTCAAACACACACTCTAATGTCCACTTCTAGGGTGTCGTTCCTTATAAATTTATACAAGTGTAGAAAGCGTAGAAAGCGTGGCTCTGATACTACTCTGTAACGCCCCGAATCCCAAATACACTGAATTCGAGATGTTCTACAGGATCTTTTCACTTTCTTCAGTACAATTTTACAAGGAAAATCAAACTTTTCACTTTACATCAGAGTTTACATCATACATTACACTTTTCATTTGCACAGCAAAAGTAAAAATTTACAACATTTACATAAGTGTACAACAACATGGTAAAATCTTTATGCATCCATTCCTCTTTAATATGTAATTTATCCTGCATACAAAACTGTGGGTACGTCAGTTTATTCAACCGACGATAATTATACATGGTTATCCTCTCTATGTTAGAAACAGTATAACGATTCTCATTTCTTAACAAATCACAAACTTGTTCACATTCAAAATAACAGAAAAGAGGGAAATCTTAATGATGTCGTGTTGTGATTGTGCACTTAATCCTTAATGCAATTATTAAATTTACATGACACTAATGCACACTTGTTCGGATTCTATGCATCCCATACTACATAGGTCCGAGGGCAAGCCTCTTAACCGTTCTTCATTTTTATAGGGTTCAATCCCTCGCCATGATTTAATCTACTACTGTAACTACGGTAAGTATCCTAGATGTTTTCTGACCTACGAACTCATGTCTAGGCACTCTGGAGGGAATCCCATCGCTGACATGACTCATCATGCAGACATCCTGTGGTAATTCAGCTCTCACCATAGACATGACACCACCCGTAGTCTTCAAACATCCCACGAGCGTCGCCACTGGGACGGTACTCTGGAGTAGTATCCTCACCCAGACTCATCATGGGAATTCCTGGGATACGCTCTCGCCGCTACCCAATAGCCCTCATACTCAATGTTTTTCTCTTACTTTCATCACATCTCCACTATGTACTAGTCCTTATTTTAATAGAATCATGAATAAAAATCAAAAATCTGGAGTTAGCCTCTCCACTCAACCGGACTTATTCATTCATTTCAATACATGACCAACCTTGGTCTTTAAATTCTCATTTTTCATTTCATTTCCATTGCCGGGGAGACTTAGCTACTCCTTTGTTCAATTTCTAATTCACAACTTCCAATTTGAGCAATTCCAACTCATAATTCATTTTCATTGCCTCAACATATCATGTTCTTAATTTCACATTCATGTAATTCTTCATTCAAAGTATGACTCAATTCATGTGAATTCCTCAATTCCAACTATGATTCATTTCATATAAATTCATACAGCAATAGAAAGAATTTATCAACATCAATCATAAAGTTCGCAACTCTTAGCAGTAATCAAAATGAAATCTCTGACATATCAGAATCTACTCTGTACAGTCGTCTTGGAAAAAGACCAGTCGACTGATACAGTCAATACAAGTTCTTCATAAACACTCGGGAGAGTCGACTGCTGCACATGGCCAGTCGGCTGTCTCTCAACTTTTCTTTGTTCAAAAATCATTCATATGACAGTCGACTGTTATTCCATCGGTCGTCTGTCCTGGGGGTTTTTTAACAGTACCTTTCTACGTTCAGCTCAGTCGACTTGCTACTCGCATTAAGTCGACTGGACAGATTCATATTTCCAATTACAGGATTATCTTTCTTACAGTTCTTACATGCACTTGCATCATGATGTCAATTTCCAGTATCCATACGTTCATGTCGCATAAATACAAAGCTTCTTACTGTTCAGTAACATCGCAGCATGAAATTTCAAGTTACTAATATTGTCTCTTCTACAAGGAAGTGTTTTAAACATGCATTTATACTTATCCATAACTTTCTTGCAGAGATGAAACCTTATTCTCAATTACACTAGAACAATCACAATGAAAACATATCTCATTTCATGGAATTACAGGCATATTCATAGTTTAATCGATGCATCGGTCGACTGTTCATAATATCAGTCGACTGCACCAGTCGTTCACAGTTTTATTAATTATCCCTGGTTCTTTTTCCACATGCTCATGTCTACTTAGTCATGTACATCATGAAGGATATGAGTTTAGCCTTACTACTTTATTTTAATTATTCACATATATGTCATTAAGCTTTCTAACAAATCATGTAACAGAAGTCTCGAACCAGTCGACTTATCTACACGACAGTCGACGGTACCGACCCAATTCCTCCTTGTTTTTAGTGCCATTACTACACTATTAGTCCTCCAAAATTATCAACATAAACATACTCAAGCAATTCTAATACATTCGACTTTACTTCTCATGAGCATAGTAACAAACATCACAATTATGGCATGTTTTCTACACTAGAAGTCCTGAGAAACACCCACCTTATTGATGAAGTAATTGAATCCAGCAAAAGCTCCTTAATGCGACGCAACACTCCTTGCTCCTTGCTCCTTGCTCCACACCGAAGCCTTCAGAAATGCTACTCGGCCTCCACAGAAAAGCACACAGAACTCTCTCACAAAATACCTCTCTTACAATAATGATTCTAGTGTAAAAGAAATAGAGAATGGGAGGGGGTATTTATATACAAATTTGAGTAGGATGGAGGGCTAGGATTTAGGAGATAGTTATAGGATCAAGGGCTAGGATGGACTAGGGAGTTGTGAAAACTACCCACACCTCACATAACTACCCATGACTCAACCCACTTCTCTACTCACATCCGGCCAAGAATAGTGCTCAATGCACGTGTATGTGAAATGTACGTGCATGCACAAATCACCCCTACAAGAACTTGTACATAAAATAATAAGTCTTAAAAAAAGTGCTACACATTACAAGTTGTAGAAAATAATAAAAGGGTTTAATTTCATGGGCTAAAATTAATTGGGCCAAGATAACTATTTTAAAAGAAAAATAAGTAAACTGACATTTGGGCTTAGAAAAATAATATTCTTACACATCATGCTAAAAATAATAGTCAACATACTACACATGCACACCATATATAAAAATAAATAATCTTTCATATATTTTGTAAATCAGGGTATTACACATACAACTCAGCCAACTTGTCCATCGAAGCAGTGAGTTTCATCGCCAAAAAGTGAGCGGACTTGGTTAGTCGATCGACTATAACCCAAATCGCATCATTGCCTTTAGAACTCTTAGGCAATCCCGTAATGAAGTCCATACTGATGTTATCCCACTTCCATTCCGGAATAGGTAACGGTTGTAATATACCTCCGGGTCTCTGATTTTCGGTTTTGACTTGCTGACAAACCTCACACTTCGCCACAAATTCAGCCACATCCCGCTTCAAACCTGACCACCAGAAATGCTGTTTGATATCTTCGTACATCTTAGTACTCCCAGGATGTACCGACAAAAGAGTAGCATGTGCCTCCTGAAGAATACTCTCTTTCAGGTCTGCCTGATTTGGAACACACAGCCTATCTCCGAACCACAGCACTCCATCCCTGATTTGAAATCCGGGCAACCTGCCAGCACCAACCTGCTCCTTCATCTCCAAAATATCAGCATCAACCTCCCGACTTGCAATGATCCTTCCATTCAGAGTAGGCTGAAGCCTCAACTGAGCTAAAGATGCTCCCAATCCTTGCAAGACAACTTCAATACCTGCTCGGTCCAATTCCTCAATCAGATGCTTCTGAGTTGTAATCAAACTGGCTAAACTGCTCTTGCGACTAAGTGCATCAGCAACCACATTAGTCTTCCCAGGATGATACTTGATCTCAGGTCGCATGTCCTCAAGCACTTCCAACCATCTCCGCTGCCTCAAATTCAGATCCCTCTGCTGATATATGTACTTCAAACTCTTGTGGTCCGTGTACATGTTCATCAATTTCTCACCGTACACGTAGTGCCTCCATTGCTTCAGGGCAAAAATAATCGCAGCCAACTCCAGATCATGAGTCGGGTAATTCTTCTCATGTGGTCGTAGTTGCCTAGACCCATAAGCGATTACTCTTCCTTCTTGCATT
Organism: Hemerocallis citrina; assembly: GCA_017893485.1. Taxonomy (NCBI): domain Eukaryota; kingdom Viridiplantae; phylum Streptophyta; class Magnoliopsida; order Asparagales; family Asphodelaceae; genus Hemerocallis; species Hemerocallis citrina. The sequence goes on from CM030361.1 coordinate 177,560,265, forward strand.
AAGACACAACCAAGCCTACGATGTGAAGCATCGCTATAAACATCATACTCAACACCTGCTCTAGGCAAAGCCAAAATAGGTGCAGTAGTCAGCTTCTCTTTCAACTCCTGAAAGCTCGCCTTACATTGCTCAGTCCACTTGAAGTTCACATTATTCTTGATCAGTCCAGTAAGCGGTACAGCTATCTGAGCATAACCTTGAATGAATCTCCTGTAGTATCCAGTCATTCCAAGAAAACTTCTGACTTCCTTTACTGTAGTAGGCCTAGCCCAATCTCTCACTGCCTCTATCTTCTGAGGGTCAGTTGCCACTCCCTCCTTAGAAAGGATGTGACCTAGGAATGCCACTTCAGATTTTCAGAAATCACACTTGGATAACTTGGCATACAACTTCTGCTCTTCCAGCTTCTTCAAAAATGCTGCCAAATGCTCTGTGTGCTCCTATTCTGACTTGGAGTACACGAGGATATCGTCGATAAACACCACGACGAAAGAATCAATGAACTGCCTCAGAACTCTGTTCATCAAATCCATGAAGATTGCGGGTGCATTCGTCACTCCGAATGGCATAACTAAGAATTCGTAATGCCCATGTCGAGTTCTAAATGCAGTTTTGTGCACATCTTCAGCTTTCACTCGAACTTGGTGATATCCTGATCGAAGATTTATATTGGAGAAAACAGCTGCTCCTTGTAGACGATCGAACAAGTCATCAATTCGAGGAATAGGATACTTATTCTGAACAGTTGACCTTATTCAGCTCCCGGTAATCGATACACATTCTCATCGATCCTTCCTTTTTCTTTACCAAAAGCACTGGTGCTCCCCAAGGTGACGCACTAGGTTGAATAAAGCCTTTCTCCAACAGTTCCTCAATATGCCGTTTCACCTCATCCTGTTCCACTGGAGCCATCCTATATGGTGCCTTAAAAATGGGTGCACTTTCCGGTTGAACAGTGATGCTGAACTCTACATCACGATGCGGGGGTAACCCAGGAAAATCATCCAAGAACACAGTCGGATAGTCCCGAACCACAGGAATCCCTTGCACTTTCACAGGAGTCTCTTCCTTGTGGATAGCAGCCACCAGCTTAGAACACTTCTTCTTCCCTTGGAAAGTAACTTCAGGTCCACCTGGAGCCTTCACTGTTACCGTCTTGGTCTTGCACTCGATACTTGCACTGTACACCGACATCCAATCAATGCCAATGATAACATCGACTCCCAAGATAGTCAGCTCGATCAGATCAATGTCAAAAATTCGATCTCCAATCATAATCTCACAATCAGCATAATACCGATCAGTGGTTAAAGTTTTCCCTGATGGAGTAGCTACTGCTAAGATCTTGCCTGGAAAAATCTTCGGTTCAACTCCCAACACTTTAGCAAATTTAGGAGACACAAAAGTATGAGAGGATCCAGTATCGAACAACACAACAGCTTTCATTCCATATTCTAATGTAAAAGGTCCATCAAATTCGAAGTATGAAACATGATCTTTCAAGTCAATATTTCCATTTCATTGAATTCCAAACTTTATACATTCGAATTGAAAAATATTTCTTGACATCAGAATGAAAATAGTAGAAGCTACAACAGTCTAACTCCTACGGTTCCTCTTCGCTTCTCGAAGTTCTCCCCGTAGTTCATCAACTTCATCCTTCAGCACTTCTGTCATATTCTTCCTCTTCTCGAGTTCCCATATACGATGACTGAGAACAGAATAGTCGTCCTTTCGCTTTGCCAGCTGAGCCTCCAATAATCCGACTCTCTCTCGCAGTATCTCTACCTGCCTCTGAAGAGAAGCCACAAGACTATTTAGAACTGGTTCTTCTTCTTCGTCAGAAGAAGAGTCATCAGATGAATCCGGAGGTGGGGTGATCTCTCGGGATTCAGGCCATTCTTCTCCGTCAGAATCTGCTTGCCCTAGATAGTACTCGTCCTCAGAATCTGACTGTCCAGGATGGTACTCTTCCTCAATGATATGCCAGTCGTCGTCAACAATAGGGTCGAAGTGGTCAGCCATCTTAGAAATAGAGAGGAAGAAGCAGAAGTCATAGAGCAACACAAATGTAAGTCACTTACATTTAAATCTCTAGACTCAAACACACACTCTAATGTCCACTTCTAGGGTGTCGTTCCTTATAAATTTGTACAAGTGTGGAAGCGTGGCTCTGATACCACTCTGTAACGCCCCGAATCCCAAATATACTGAATTCGAGATGTTCTACAGGATCTTTTCACTTCCTTTAGTACAATTTTACAAGGAAATTTGAACTTTTTACTTTACATCAGAGTTTACATGAATACATTACAATTTACACTGCACAGCGGAAGTAAACTTTACAACAATGAAACAAATGTACAACAACATTGAATAATCTTTAAGCATTTGTTCCTCTTTAATCTGTATCAAGCCATTTACCTGCATATAAGACTGTGAGTACGTCAGTTTATTCAACCGACGATCATTATACACAGCCATCCTCTCTATGTTGGAAATAATATAACTTATTTTCCATATTTCACAAACACAAACTTGTCACATATCAAACTAAAGGGACTATCCTATTGATGTCGTGTTGTGATCGTGCACTTAGTCCTTAATGCATTTATTTATATTATATGACACTAATGCGCACTTGTTCGGATTCTATGCATCCTATACTACATAGGTCCGAGGGCAAGTCCTTAATCATTCTTCATCTTTGTAGGGTTCAATCCCTCGTCATGACTTAATCTACTACTGTAACTACGGTAAGTATCTTAGATGTTTTCTGACCTACGAACTCATGTCTAGGCGCCCTGGAGGGAATCCCATCGCTGACATGACTCATCATGCAGACATCCTGCGGTAATTCAGCTTCTACCATAGACATGACACCACCCGTAGTCTTCAAACATCCCACGAGCGTCGCCACCAGGACAGTACTCTGGAGCAGTATCCTCGCCCAGACTCATCATGGGACATCCTGGGATACGCTCTCGCCGCTACCCACTGGCCCTCATACTCAATGTTTTTCTCTTACTTTCATCACATCTTCACTATGTACTAGACCTTAGTTTTATTAGAATCATGAACAAAATCAAAGCTCTAGAGTTAGCCTCTCCACTAAACCGGACTTATTCATTTATTCAAACATGACCAACCTTGGTCTTTCATTTCAATATTTCATTTCATTTTCTTTCCAATTGCCGGGGGAGACTTAGCTACTCTTTCCTTTCAATTCCAATTCACAATTACTAAAATAATCTGAGCACTTCCAGCTCATGAGTTCATTTTTCATAATCACCATAAATTTTCTTTTTCATGTCCATAGTTCCACAATTATATAACTTTCATAAATTCAAGCAAATGATTCACTTCATTTCTTGTATAAAAATTCATGCAAAGGCAAATAGAGTTTACTTAACTGTCACATCCAATAATCATCATAAAATTCACAATCTTTATCATAAAACAATTCATAGAATTTCTGAGATGTCAAAAGTGCTCTGAACAGTCGACTTAGAACTCATCCAGTCGACTTGTTCAGTCAAACAAAATCCTTCAGTAAACTGCTCGGAAGAGTCGACTGCTGCACATGGCTAGCCGGCTGTTCCGCAGCGTTCAATATTAAAATATCATTTACAGGGCAGTCGACTGTCATCCAACCCAGTCGGCTGTTCTGCATAGATCAATTATGTGATTCCATATTGAAATTCTCATCACTAACGAATATTCACATTTCATATTTTCCACACTATTCTCAAATGAGAAATTCACATCCATCACACAATAAAATTTCTTTCTTTACCATATTAATCTTCTAATCCTTCATTTCAAATTCTTTGTGCAAGATATAATTTCACAAAAATATAACTATAGAACCATAGTTCTATTTACACATTTTATTCTCAAACCATGTTTTATTTCATACAAATAGTTTCCCAAATTATTTTTCATAAGTCCTTCATATTTTGAGAAGAATAGAACATTCAAGTTTATGAAAATTCATCAGTACCAGTCGGCTTATTACTGTAATAGGTCGACTGTCCAGAGGGAAAATATCCATGATTTTTAAAAAATAAGTTAAGTAATATAAGTTGACTTATAAAAACATAAGTCGACTTAAAGGAGGACATAAGTCGACTTAAAAGGTCCTAAGTCGACTTACTAGAGAGTTCTTTTTCGACATTTCTCAACAATTAATGCCACTAATCTCTTTATTAGCAAACTACACATTAATTCTCTATTTTTAACCTTTTGCCAAACATATTAATCTATATCTTAATTCATTTATTTCAATATATCACAAAGATTCATTTAATCACATGAAGTAGCATTGCCAATCTACTAACTTTGTGTATATAATTTGTGGTGTAGAAAAAAGAGACTTTCTTTAACAATCCATGGTTATAATTAATCCATACAAACTTATATTTTTACTAATCAAATCACATACAATTGCACACCCACATTCCAATCAATTCATAGGTCAATTTTCCAATTAAAAGTGTACTCTTATTAATATTTTTCATGCTTCATTCATTCAATTTAATCTAGCATGTATTCCTAATTAGAAATATAGAAAATTTACCCACCTTGTATGGAGAGAAAAATTACAACTAGCAAATCCCTAGACGAATGTCCTTGCGACGAATGGCTCCTCCTTGAACGCGTGCACCCAAGCCTTCAAGTACCCAACTGAATGCTCCCTCTTCCTTGATGTAGCCGGCCTCTCTCCTTGATTGAATGCAAGCACAACTCTCATACACACTCAATCTTTTAACTCACACAATACTAATAGATAATATAATTTAGACTATAGATTTGGAAGAGAATAATTTTACACAAGAATAACTAGCCAGGGGGGGGTATTTATACTAAAAATCAAAGAGAATGGAGGGCTAGGATCAATTGGTTAATTGTAAGATGGAGGGTCAAGATGAAAGTAGGAGTTGCAATAACTACCCACAACCTAGTAACCACCACACCATGATCACCATTACAATTTTTATTTTCTTCCAAAAAGGATCACAACCGGCCATGGGAGAGTGCATTTTGCACGTGTATGTGTAGTGCACGTGCATGCAACTAGGCCCAAAATTGTACATTTTATTTTATATAAAAATAAACTCTAGTTTGTATTCTACATTATAAGTTGCATTTAAAAATAAATTGACTCATGGGCTTTAGTTTATGGGCCAAAATAATTATTTTGAAATAAAATAAATAAATCACATTTTGGGTTTTTTTAAAAGAAAAGGCTTTTCATCTATTTAAAAGAAGGCTTTTGTATAAAATAATTTGAAAGCATATATTTAACTATTTATACCCATCACAATGAAGATAATTATAAGATTTAATTCAACCAAAATATTGCACGTGCACACTACGTGCAAAAATAAATAATTTTTTATTAATTGAAAAATCAGGGCATTACACATCAGGCTATTGAGCTTCCTCCAGCTTAGGCCACTGGCTTGTGACAGTGTCGTCTCTTCCCTCGTGTTGGGAGTATAAGTCGAGATCAGTCTGTGTGGTGAGAATTGCCGGAGAGAGCTTCAGAGTGAGAGAGGTGAAGGTATCCTCTCTACGGCTCTCTCCTGGAGCGTGGTGTTTGGTGGGGTGAGCGAGATAACTATTTGGTAAGAAATCGCTGGAGAAAGCGCTTTCGTGTGAGAGGTGAAGGTATCCTTTTCACGGCTTTCTCTTTGGTAGCGGTTGTGGGAGCTACTGACACGTTTGTAGGATGAGTGGTGGAGATTGTGGAGGGTGCGATCGCTATGCATTAGATCTGCGGGACTTGGGCCCATAGATGGGGTCCCCCGAGCGAGGTGAAGGTAGGGAACGGCGGTTGATAAAATCCTGCCAGACTTGTCTCAGGTGGGTATGCATGTGCCGTGGAGGCACTGTACGAAGCTAAACTGACGTACTTACAATTTTGCTGGACCGAGCTTGCTTGTCGGCCCACCCTTCAGGGTTATTGGAGGGACCTGTTGTTTGTATGCGGCATGTTGCTTCATGTATGTTTTATTTTTTGTCTGTAGTTTGTACTTGAACCCAGTACTCTAGGTTTGTTTCGTTAAGCTTTTATTAATGAAACAGGGTGGCCAGATTCCACTTTTTCCCTCAAAAAAAAAAAACTGTCCCTCTTTTTTGAAATTTTTTTCCAAACTGCTATATACTTTTTAAAAAATTCTCAAAACGCCCTACTCGGTTTCTGAAAAAGCGAGTTTGGAAAAAACCCCATCGTTTTTCCAGAAAGTGAGTGTGAGGCTTTGATTTTCATTTTTCTAGACTTGCTTTCTAAAAAAGCGATGTGATTTATCTCACACTCGCTTTTTCAAAAAGGGAGTGTCGATTGGGGCTTGTTTAGCCTCCAGGCTCGAATTTCAGATTTCACTTTCTCTTTCAACTCTCTATCTTCCTCCTCCTCTTCTAACCCTGAAATCCTAACCCATCTCTCATCTCGTTTTCGTCAAATAACCCAAAAATTTCGTCGATTAACCCAAAAAATCCCCACATCTCTCATTTCGTTTCGATTTTCCACTTCTCTCATCTACATATCTCATCTCAATTAACCCCAAAACCCTAAACCCAATATCCAAGAGTTCGTTCATTTTTGAATTTGGGGATAAAGAGTGCGGTTGAAGGAGCTTCTTCGACCTCCTATTCACTATCTACATATTCAATCACCTAACTTTAACAGTATATTTCTCATACTTTTGCTTTTTTAATTTCGTGTTAATTTTGAAGCATTAACATTGTATGTTTGTTAATTCGACCCAAAATCAGTCAATTTTTTTGATTTTCCAAGTAAACATTGGAAAATAACCCAAAATTTGAAGCATTAACTTAACATTGGATTTTCAAATTTCGGTTGATTAAGCATTATTATCGAACATGTTTGTTTATATGTAGTTTAAAAATTTTTGAGTATATGTAGGTATATAGTATATTCCATTTTGAGTATATGTAGGTATATAGTGTAAAAATTGGATATATACATACATACATACATACATACATACATACATACATACATACATACATACATACATATATATATATATAGGTTATATATTTTTGGTATAGATAATAACAATTTGTTTAAGTTGTAGTATACTCTCGTTTATTATAAATGACACGCATGATGGGTAATGTGGAGGAAGGATCGAGTAGTAGACCTCCAAATACTCGAGGCGACGGACCACGTACTTCTTTTGGCCCACCTCCTCACGGTGGACGAGGTCGTGGTCGTGGTCATGGTGGTTGTAACATCCTGGATTTTCAAATATTAATTAAATAAGAGTTTGTTTAATTCTACGTGTTGTGAACGTGCAAATTTGTGCACTTATTTCTCTAAAATATCCTCATGAACATTTGATCATATTTCTTCTCTTTTAATCTAGAAAGCCTAATTAAAATCCTAGGCCTAATTGTCTCTTTCTAGCCCACTTTAATTAATTTATTAGAGCCCATGGTTTATTGACCCATTAGTGAGCCCATTAACTAAATCCTCCTTTTAATTAACTTAACTTGTAGTGTAGACAAGTTTAGTAGACAATTAATTAATTCACATGAACAAACTAACAATTAGGGGTACTAGAGTAGCACGAGCATTGCACTAGCACATACACTGAGCAATCCCTAATATTGGCTGGATGGTATAAGGAGAGAGGGAGAGATGGGAGTAGTGGCGAGGTGGTTGTCTCATCATGGGTAGTTGCTACAACTCCCTATTTTTATCATAGCCCTTGATCCTTAACTATTTGGACTAATCCTAGCCTTCCATTTACACTCAAAATTGGTATAAATACCCCCCTACCCTATTCATACTTACACCTAAAAGATTGAAAGAAAGAAAGAACAGAAGAGACAAATTAGTAAGTTAAAAGATTAAGAGAGTTGTGAGTTTAAAAGATTGAGAGCTTGAGTTTTGTGTGTTCCCCATTCCAAGTTGGCCGGCCTACATCCCAAGGAGCAAGGAGGAGTACAAACACCATTCAAGCTAGGAGAAGAAGGCTTCATTTGTTCATTCCAAGAGTCTTTAGGAGTTCTCATTGTTTTCTCTCCAAATAAGGTGGGCAATTTTCTCTTACATCTAATTAGTTACCATGCTAAGTGTATGTTTGTGATCATGTTAGAACAATATTATTTTATGAATAGTTACCATGATTAATGAGATAGTGAACCCATGTGGAATTGCATGAAATCATTAGTAAAAAAAATTGATTGAATGATGTGAATAGAAATATTGTTGTGATAACTTGATAGTACATTAGTATGTTAATTAAGAAAGTAAGAATCTCTATATTGAAATGTTCATGTATGTGGAAAAAAAGCAATATGAAGAAATGTGTTTATGGATAAAATGTGAATTATGGGAACCTTTCATGCTATGAAAGTAGAACTGATTAATAAATTATACATGTTTATTGTTATTGAGATTAGTACTAAAAATCCCAAATTTGCATGTTTGTTTTGTTGGAAAAAGAGAAATGAACCTATTGTGAATTAGGACTAAGTTAAGGGAAAAAAATGAATTTTATTAATGAAGAAGAAAAGAAGGAAATTTTACTAAAGAAAAACCCATTTGTGATTGAGAATTATTAACTCGTGATTCTTCTTTGAAAAGAGGCAATTAATAGAACATAAAGTTATTTTTTTGTGACCACTTTTGTATAGATAAAAGAATAGTCTTTTATATTTAAAAAAATGAGAGTTAAATGATTTTTTTAAAAAAAAATTAAGTTACTGTATAAATTCCAAAGAAATACAGCTAGGTAAATTATTTAGACCTATGGAAGAACAAATCGTATTTTTGAAAGAAACGAGTTACTTTTATGAGCTAGAAGTGCTATAGTCAGACACAAAACTGTTTGTAATTAATTTCTTTACGGGTTAGTCACTCTGTCCATTCTGGTTAGTGGGTGCAAAATAAAAAAGTCACTGTGACTAGAGGTCTTGGGTTCGAGTCTCTATACAGACTCTTTATTTTTCCATTGTGAAATTAATACATTACAGAACACTAAAGTATAAATGAATAATAAGTCCTCCTTTATCGTTCGGCGTTGTTGGCCCTTTTGGTCAGCAGCTGCGCCACAGTAACGTTACAGTAGCGCAGCGGCTGTGGGGGTGCGCGGTTCGAATCCTGGCTTCGGCCAAGATTTTTTTTAAATTCGTTTTTTGGAGATTTGATATTTTTAAGTGATTTTTTAAAGTTAAATAAAATTCAAAAAAATTATTATAATTATCCAGAACTTAATTAGATCTCATGAAATTATAAAAGTATTTTATGGAATGAACAAGGCAATAATTAGTTTCTCTTTTAAAGAAATATTGTGTGGAGTTTTAAAGGAATTCATGACTTGATACAAATGTGAATATTCTCTTTGTTTACAAATGTAACCCCTATTTTTCCTATATATGTATTTCTGTGTATTTTCTATATTTAAAATTTTTGTAAATTATTTCTCCGCTTTTAAAATTCTTTTGTCAAGATGTATTCTTGACTCTTCTATTAAAATCTAATTTTTTTTATCAATAATTTTATTGTAACTATTTCCTATGATTTTTATACAAATCTTATTATTTATATTATTACCTTAATTTCTATTATTGTTATTATTACTGTTATTTTTAATATTGTTATTGTTATGGTTATTATTATTGTTTTTATTATTATTATTAATATTTCTATAAAATCCTAAATTGTAGATTTTATTTGTTATTTTATTCTAAAACCCTATAATTTTCTTATTGGATTTTTACCCAATACCCTTCAACCCTATAACCCATTTATATTCAACTCCTGAACCTATTCTACCCCCAAATTCGTTATCACCTATACCCGTTCCCTATCTACCCCAACCCGAAACCAACCTAAACCCTAAACTTCATCTTATTTATATACTGAGCCCATCTTCCTGTTACCCCTACCATCACAGCCACCTTTTAACCCATCCCGCTCATATCTCTCTCCCTCCTGCCCTCGCAACCCTGACAACCGGTGCCTATCTTCCTTCTCCCCTACCCCTGTGCAGTCGCCTCTCCCTCTTCCTTGCACTCCCGACCACCCATCCTCCCGTTCAGCCTATCATACACCTCCCGGTCCTCCTCTTCAACCACCAAAACCAGCAGACTCCGTCCTCCTGCCTCCCCTGCAGTGCCATCCTCCTACTCGCCCGTCCTCCACTAAACTCATCCCTCCGACTTCCTGTGCACCCCCGACTTCCCCCCGTGCTCCCCCTGGCCCTGTCTCCCTACTGCAGACAGCCACCTGCTACTACAGGCCAGCACCCTGCAACGCCCTACCGACGATTCCCCCTGCCTCCTCCCGAGTGGCGCTGACAGCCAGCGCAGCTACCCTCACTGCTCCTCCCATCAGCCAGCAGCAGCATCCCGCCAGCCACCCTCACCGGTGCTGCCCCTGTGCGTCGACGCTGCCCCATCCCGTCGTCGTCTGCCATCAACCCAGCGACAGCCTTGCTATTGTGCTTTGGTTTTGATCCTTTGATTAAGAGCCGTCCGATTTCCTTGGTGATCTTGATCTCCTAGATCTTGGCCGTCGGATCTCCCTTGATCATTGCAATCGTGACCATCATCGAGATCCGTGCCTTGGGTTTTTGATTGAGATTGTGATCGTGTGTTGGTGATTGGTTAGTTTGTCGTCTGATCGTGTTCGTGCCCGGGATCCGTTCCCGTTATTCTTGTTCTTGCTTTGTCGTTTCTATTGTCGTCTCTCAGGCAAATAACTTGTACTCAATTCCTTTGTATGATACAAGTCATAAATACCGTTTGTAGTGTAGTTGGGTTCTAGAGACAACTCGTGTGTGTGTTATCTCTGATGGGTATTGTCTCTATAGTGCTATTTGACCATAGTTGCCTTACGACACAAATTTGACATGAAACAACTTAGGTTTTAACTGTTCTTGATGTGATCATATATGTGAGTTATTTGTAAGAATTGTGTGCTTGTTGGGATCCATGTGATATACTTGTTGTGGACATGCCATATACCCTATTTCATGATGTTTGGACACTTAGTAGACTCTATAACATGTTTGGTTGTGTTTGGAACGAGTTTCGTATGTTGTATGTTGTTAAAAGAAAAATTTGTATTTTGTCGATGATCAGTTTTCATTGCTATTTTAGACCATATTAAGGTCAGTATCTTAACTTTATCATTAAACATGATTTTTATAGAAATCCGTCTTCTTTTCAACTTTCTGACCTTGATCGATTTCGTTTTCGTATGTGTGAGATATGATTGTTTTACTACAGAGGTGTATTATATTTTCAGATTTCGTTTCTTGATGATTTCGATGACTAAACTATTTTGATACTAGTGCTAAACATATTATTTTGATCTGAAATTTTAGACAGTATTTCTATACTTGATTAGGGATTACCCATAATTTTGGTAGATTTATTTAATATGATTTACATATCATTTCATGCTTTCGAATAAAAACTATACTTGCTGGATTTTGCTCGCTGTTCTGTAAAAAAGTACATTTTCACCCTAGTTCCTTCTCCTTTATGAAAACTATTTATGCAATATGAAAGTTAGCTTATTTTGTCTATTTTCTTCTCCCTTTGGCGATTTGGATTTCGTTTCACGGTTTGCGAGATATTATAGTTTTCGTACAGCAGTGTTGGGAATTCCAGATTTGCCAAACTATCGTTTCTTGATATTTTCTGATTTTTGTTGACTGAACTAATCTTACTGGAAAATTATGAAACTTTATATTCTGATACTAGACATATAGGGGAATACCCCAGACTTTTCTGAATTTATTTGAGGTGTTTTGATGCTATTTTCCCGACTTTGAAATCGATTTACTGATTTTTGGCTGAATGTATTTTCTGGATTGAAATCAGTTTTGAGTTATGTTTTTGTGAATTACTATATAGCTTATTTATATTCTCTGGATTCGACCGGGAGTATATTTTCTAGAGACGGATTCAGATTTTCACGTTTGTAACACCGGGAATCACTGTTTTACTATAGTATGGTCTTGCTGTCTTGAACTAGAAATTTGGTTATTTCATCCCTTTATGTGTTATCTTGCACCCGTACATGTTTATCTTGCAACTTGAACTTATTACATGATTATGCCATGTTATTCTTGACCTGTTTGTGACACATACATGCCTTTTTGATTAATAATAACAAAATAACCAAGCCGGGGTTAAGAGAAAGACCTTAGTAGTGGACAATATAGGTATGTATACTCAGAAGGGGGCTCGTGTTTCCTATTACTTGCTGCCATGTTTCATGATTACATGATTCATGCTTGATATTACTTGTTGCAATGTTCCATGATTACATGATTCATGCTTGATATTACTTGTTGCCATGTTTCATGATTACATAATTAATACTTGTTATTACTATATGATTATATGTTGCCATGATTCGTGATGATTCATACTTGTTACTACTTGTTGCCATGTCTCATGACTACATGATTCATGCTTGATACTACTTGCTGCCTACGTATTCACGATTTCGTGACTCGTGCTTGATGCTTATTACTTGACTTGACGCCTAAGTACACGACCCTATAGAAACCCACCACTAGGCCTAAATGTAACTTGTTTGAATGTAGCAACCATGTAGTACAAACTGGGATGCATGAAGTGCTACCTATATAGTAATAATACAGGACTTGAACATAATCATTTGACACTCGTTACTTGATTACTTGTACCTGATACATGATACCTGATACTTGTTTACTTGATACATGCTACTTGCTACTTATACTTGACTACTTGACACTTGTTACTTGTTACTCGATTTCGTGATACTTGATTCGTGACACTTGATACTTATTTCCTGTTTACATGATACTTGTTTACTTGACACTTGATACATGTCACTTGTACTTGTTCATCTTACCATGCTAGTAATATATTTTGTTATCATGCATATTCCATGTTATTAGTTAGTTTTTCTCCATGTACTTGTATCCTGGACTTCAAGCGGCTCGTAACTTGCATTGACGGGAGTTTGTTTTCTTTTTCCTATCTCTGTAATTGTTAAATTGCAGATTTTGGAGATCAACTGCCAGATGGAATAGGCGAGATGAAATACTAGATACTGGAGTTTTGCTATCATGATTTTCCTGCTATTATTATTATTTCCTTGTTGCTTATTTTGAACAATTGTATCTTGTACTTGAATTTATTTGTATTTGGGTAATGTGATACAGGATATTTGACTTATTCAGATCTTGATTATTTGAGATTAATATATTTTGGTTTTAAGTATTCTTGTTGGTATTTTGGTTCATATGTGCATGCTTGGTTGATTCTTTTGTTTCCGACTCTGACTATTCTTGTGAAATGTTGTAAAGATTCTTGAACAGCTTATGGATGATGAAAATCATTCGCTAGGCTTTTGTCGCGTATCTGTATTTCGTATTCTCTTTTGGGAAGCGGGGGTGATAAGGTTTTTAGTGGTATCAGAGCCCAGGTTTGGCTAATGTATTAGTTTGACTGATATATTAAACAAGCTTGGCTCGATCTAGGATCGACTTAACATTTCACCAACCATGCATACATAAATGAATTATAAATCAACTTTGATGTGGATGCTAATTGTTTTTGGTTTTGTGCAGACTATGACTTGTAGGGTTTCTACTTCTCGTCTTCAGGATGATCATCCCGGGTTTGAGACCGTTACCAATGTGTTGGAGCAGCTGATCAATATGCTACAAAACCACAATGACTCGGTGATGGCTGCTTTGGATGCTGCTCGGGTTCTGCCGCCCGCTGTGCCTATGCAGGCAGCTCTTCCTCCCCGTTCAGGTACAGTCACGGACTTCATGAGGCTGCATCCCGACAGGTTTTCAGGCACTGAGATGCCTTTGGAGGCAGAACAGTGGTTGATTCGGACTGAGCAACTGCTTTTGGCAGTTGCAGATGCTGATAGAGTGGATGTCGTGACCATCCAGCTGGTGGATCTGGCTCTTATCTGGTGGAGGTCCGAGTCCAAAAGGCTCGAACGACGGATCACTTGGGCCGCTTTCACTAGGAGCTTCTTGGAGAAGTTCTTTCCTAGCAGCACTAGAGTTGAGATGGAGCAACAATTCTTGGCCCTGAAATAGGTTGGTCGTTATTTCTAGTAATTAATTTCGTTACATATTGTCCAAGTAATGTTGTAACATGAGACTTTCTTAAAACAGGGCTCCAGATCTGTGGATGAGTACGCAGCTGAATTAACAAGACTTAGCCGCTTCGCAGCCGTTCTTGTGGCCAACGAAGAGGATAGGGCTCGTAGATTCATATTGGGACTTGCGCAAAACATTAAGGTGCATCTTGTCCCTCTTCGCTTGCGTAATTATGTTGAAGCTCTCAAGGCAGCTTGAGCTCAGGTGCAGGCTTGTGGTGGATTGGCTCCTCCCCAGCAGACTGTTCCGCTCTCCTCTGCTGTTGTTAGGCCTTCTGGTAGGCCGATTCGGAGGCCTATCCCAACAACTCCTGTCCGGGCATCTCCTTACACTCCTGCCACTCCTCGGAGAGAGGGATTCTGTGATTTTTGCCAGATGCCCGGGCAAGTGCACAGAGACTACAGGCGTGCCAATTGCTGCTGTGTGGTTCTGCTGACCATACAGTGCGTGATTGTCCGCAGCAGCAGCAGATGGCTATTCCAGCCAGTGATCCCATTCAGCAGGTTGCCCCTGCTTGTGGTCCAATCAGGCCACCGCTTCCTCCGCAGCGCCAGATTGTCGGTCAGAGGACCGCTGCCCCTAGGAGAGGTCAGGCTTTCAAACTGACTGCTGTAGATGCTGAGTCAGCCGAAGAAGTTGTTCCAGGTATATTTTGCATTTGTTGTTTGTTGTTTCTCTTTTGCTCCTTCATCTTGTCTTGTATTATTCTCACATTATCCTTCTGCATTGTGTTTTCCTCATCCTTGATCATCTATTCTTTTCCCTTGCTTTTGATCCTATCTTAGGTATTGTCCTTGTTTGTGCTTTCCCAGCTCATGTTCTCTTTGATTTCGGTGCAAGCAATCCCTTATTTCTACTTGCCTCATTGATTCCTTCTTGTTTTAGCCGTGTATCGTCCATTGCTTTCCGTGCCTTACATTCATCTTCATTTGTTGATTTAATCGAGTATCATACTTGTTGTTCAATCCATATCTTGTTCCCCTCAAATTCCGGTGCTGCCATTATGTCATTCTTGCTCGGTTCTTGCTGGAGCTCATGGATGCTATTGGTAGAGTCTTCCCCAATCACAGTGGCATAGCGGAAGCGTGTTGTGGGCCCATAACCCACAGGTCCCAAGATCCTCTTGATGCTTCTCCTCCTTTGTATTGTTTGCTTCCCTTTATTCCTTGCATTTGTTCTCATCCGCTAACTCATTATTTGATTCAATTCCTCATGTTCTTTCTCCCATCGATTCAAGTTCTACCTACTTTCTATCTTGCTTTGTGATCTTGTGGTGTTTCTTTCCTTTTGATACTATTATTTTTCATGCATTTCATTTGACCTCATTGATATCCACTTCTTCTTTCTTTTTTTGGTATTGCCACTGCTTTGTTCCTTCCCCATTAGTCCTCTGTTTTGTTACCCTTCCCCAAGTTTGTTTTTGCCTTGTCCTATGTACCGCCTAAACAAATTTCGAGGACGAAATTTTGTTGTAAGGTGGGTAGGATTTGTAACCCCTGTTTTCCGTATATATGTATTTCTGTGTATTTTCTACATTTAAAATTTTTGTAAATTATTTCTCCGCTTTCAAAATTCTTTTGTCAAGATGCATTCTTGACTCTTCTATTAAAATCTTTTTTTTATCAATAATTTTATTGTAATAATTTTCTATAATTTTTATACAAATCTTATTATTTATATTATAACCTTGATTTCAATTATTGTTATTATTACTGTTATTTTTAATACTGTTATTGTAATGGTTATTGTTATTGTTTTTATTATTATTATTAATATTTCTATAAAATCCTAAACTGTAGATTTTATTTGTTATTTTATTCTAAAACCCTATAATTTTCTTATTGGATTTTTACCCAATACCCTTAAACCCTATAACCCATTTAAACCCAATAACCCATTTATATTCAACTCCTAAACCTATTCTACCCCCAAACCCACCTATACCCCGTTCCTTATCTACCCCAACCAGAAACCAACCTAAACCCTAAACTTCATCTTATTTATATACCGAGCCCATCTTCCTATTACCCCTACCATCACAGCTGCCTTCTAACCCATCCCGCTCATATCTCTCTCCCTCATGCCCTCGCAACCCCGACAACCGGCGCCCTTCTTCCTTCTCCCCTACCCCTGTGCAGTCGCCTCTCCCTCTTCCTTGCACTCCCGACCACACATCCTCCTATTCAGCCTATCCTACACCTCCCGGTCGTCCTCTTCAACCACCACAGCTAGCAGACCCCGTCCTCCTGCCTCCCCTGCAGTGCCTCCCTCCTACTCTCCCGTCCTCCACTAAACTCATCCCTCCGACTTCCTGTGCACCCCCGACATCCCCCCGTGCTCCCCTGGCCCTGTCTCCCTACTGCAGACAGTCGCCGCTACTGCAGGCCAGCACCCTGCAGCGCCCTATCGACGATTCCCCCTGCCTCCTCCCAAGCAGTGCTGACAGCCAGTGCAGCTACCCTACGCTGCTCCTCCTGTCAGCCAGCAACAGCATCCCGCCAGCTGCCCTCACTGGTGCTGCCCCTGTGCGCCGACACTGCCCCATCCCATCGTCGTCCGCCATCAACCTAGCGATAACCTTGCTATTGTGCTTTGGTTTTGATCCTTTGATTGAGAGTCGTCCGATTGCCTTGGTGATCTTGATCTCCTAGATCTTGGCCGTCGGATCTCCCTTGACCATCGCGATCGTGACCATCATTGAGATCTGTGCCTTGGTTCGTGATTGCGATTGTGATCGTGTGTTGGTGATTGGTTAGTTCGTCGTCTGATTATGTTTGTGCCCGGGATCCGTTCCCGTTATTCTTGTGCTTGCTTTGTCGTTTCTGTCGTCGTCTCTCAGGCAAGTAACTTGTACTCAATTCCTTTGTATGATACAAGTCATAAATACCGCTTGTAGTGTAGGTGGGTTCTAGAAAAAACTTGTGTGTGTGTTATCTTTGATGGGTATTGTCTCTATAGTGCTATTTGACCATAGTTGCCTCACGACACAAATTTAACATGAAACAACTTAGGTTTTGACCGTTCTTGATGTGATCATATATGTGAGTTATTTGTGAGAATTGTGTGTTTGTTGGGATCCATGTGATATACTTGTTGTGGACATGCCATATAACCTATTTCATGATGTTTGGATACTTAGTAGACTCTATAACATGTTTGGTTGTGTTTAGAACGAGTTTCGTATGTTGTATGTTGATTTGTTGTTAAAAGGAAAATTTGTATTTTATTGATGATCAATTTTGATTTCTATTTTAGACCATATTAAGGTCAGTATCTCAACTTCAGCATTAAACATGATTTTTAGAGAAATCCATCTTCTTACCAAACTTTCTGACCTTGATCGATTTCGTTTTCGTATGTGTGAGATATGATTGTTTTACTACAGAGGTGTATTATATTTCCAGTTTTCATTTCTTGATGATTTCGATGACTAAACTATTTTGATATTAGTGCTAAATATATTATTTTGGTCTGAGAATTATAAACCATGTTAGAGGAAATTATAAAAGTATTTTATGGAATGAACAAGGCAACAATTAGTTTCTCTTTTAAAGAAATATTGTGTGGAGTTTTAAAGGAATTTATGACTTGATACAAATGTGAATATTCTCTTGGTTTACAAAAATGAGATTTTAGTCTTATGTATGCAAAGAAATAACTGTGAATTAAATTTGTAATTTGAGAAATTGTGAAAAATGGAATAACCTTGTTTCTTTGATATGTGAAAATTATGCATGAATTGAAATGAAAATCATGATAACTTATAAGGATATTGATGAGTGTGAATACTCAAATATTGGACATGAAATGAGATTTTGAACTAGAGGGTAGCTAAGTCCTTATACTGGAAAATGAATGAATTATTTTTGAGTCGAAATGTTGAGACCGAGTTTGGGTCATATTTGTTGATTGATGTTTAAGACCGGTATAGAGGAAAGAGCTAACTCGAGGGATTGATTTTATTCATGATTCAAATAACTAAGGACAAACAATAGTGAAGATGTGATGAAAGTAAGAGAAAAACACAAGTATGAGGGCCTCGGGTCTACGGTGTGAGAGTGATTCATAGGTTGCCTACTTGATGCGTCAAGTCTTGGCGTGGATACTACTCCGGAATTATCGGGACCGTGGCGACGCTTGTGGGGTGTTTTGTTGACTACGGGTGGTGCCATGTTCCATGACGGAGGCTGAATTGACCATAGGCTCTGCATGATGCGTCATGTTACGACGTGGAATTTCCCTCCAAGTTGTCTGGACATGGGCTCATAACTCATGGAACATCTAGGATACTTACCATAGTTACCGTAGCAGACTAAGTAATGGCGAGGGATTGAACCCTACAAGATGAAGAACGATTAAGGGCTCGCCCTCGGACCTATGTAGTACGGGATGCATAGAATCCGAATAAGTGCGCATTAGTGTCATCTAATATTAATAATTGCATCAAGGACTAAGTGCATTTTCACACACGACATTAATAGGATAGTCCCCGTAGCTTGGTTTGTGACAAGTATGTGTTTGCTAAGTAAGAGAAAGTTGATGTATTATATCCTAGCGTCAGTTGAATGAACTGACGTGCCCACAGTTTCTATGCAGGATAAAGTGATTGGCGAGATTAAAGTATGCATGTTGCTTAAAGAATGTTTCAAGTGTTGTACATTTTATTCATGTAATTATTGTAAATTGCTTCCGCTGTTTAAAGTGTAATTTAAGATGTAACTCTAATATAATAAAAGTTTTAAATTCCTTGTAAAATTGTACGAAGTGAAGTGTAAAGATCCTGTGGAACTTCGAATTCGGCCTTATTTGGAATTCGGAGTGTTATAGTGGTACCGAGTGTACTAATGTGAATAATTGTTTTTGTTCGATTAGTTTGATTATCATACAATAAAATGTAATATCGGTCTATTTATTTAAATGTTATTGTTGTGTAGGTCTCAACTAATTCAAATGAGGCGGGCCCTTCTTCGTCAGCCCCTTCTTCGTCAGCCCCTTCTTCATCATCTTATGTTCCTCATGGAGGTCCAGGTCCCTTCGAACCTACACTGCTTACTCTCTAATCGCATCACTGTTCGAAGGACGTGTGGGAAGGAGAATTTAAGGAGTGTACATTTAGGGAGGATCATCCACTTCCTATGCACCCACGGATTCACGAGATTCCACGGGACCGCGGGTTATATGGTATTGGACTGATGAGCTCCATCAAATGTGATCGGCCTTTTCTTACCGCACTTCTTGAGAGATTGCGGCTTGAAACCCATACCTTCCACCTGCCAGTTGGGGAGATGATGGTTAATATGGCTAAAATTGGGATTAAATCGGAACCGTTCAAATTGGGCACGAATCTTAAAGTTCACAGGGGCAAAATGGTAATTTCACCTATGGATGGGTCTGAAATGGGAATCGGGTCTCTTCTCTTGGCCTAATAACCCATGAACAGATAAGTTCAACTGAGAACGGGTCCGAAACCGTTAAGGACCAGTTCAGCAGGATATGAGGAAATCCTGGCTCGTCCTTATCTACTGGAGGTGGTTTTAACCACTTCTATCCATTCACACCGGGAAGTAGGGATTCGTTCTTATCTTGAAGCAGATCCTCACGGTGACTATAAATACCCCTTACCTCCTACCGTTACAAGGTGATCACTCTTTGCCTACCTAAAGCTTCTTTTGATATTCTTTCCTGAGTATTGACAAGAGCGTCAGAGGGTGCGTAGCCGGGATCCATCCCGGTGTTTCGTACTTTGTGTAGGTCAGCGGCAGCGCCAAGGAGCCTGCCTAACAGTAGTGGAAAAGGTCAGATTTGACCCATTCGAGTTCCCGCGAATCTACAAATTCATCTGATTGCCCCCACACCGAATTCAATGGCAACAAATTGGCACCGTCTGTGGGAACCCTCGAATAGCGATCCGATCCTCCTCCTTCAACAAAAGCCACTCCTCGCCATGCCTCCGAAGAAGGGAAAGTCCGCGGCCTTTATCTGTCGAACAACCTCCAATCTCCCTCCGCCTGTCCAACCGGCCCCACAGCTCGAACAACCCATTCCACAATCCGTTCAGCAGCCTCTACGGCCCCAAGTGGTCGTAGGGGAACCCTCTCGACGGAGCCGTCAGAAGAAACCCATGCACCAGGTCCGCGTCTCCGTGCACAACCCTTCCACGGACTCCATGGCCTCCCATAGCCCTCCAACTCCGAGTGATCTGCGGGCGGTTCTCAACAACCGACAGGACGATCCAGATTTTTGAACCCACTTGGATGAGAGGCAAACTCAGTGAAGGGACCCCTCGCCGGGAGCATCAGAGGCACCGGTCCCCGCGCAGGACAGATCGCAGAGGGTCCAACTCTCCAAGGAGACGGAGAGAGTCGCCCCAATATCGCCAGAGAAGAAGTCGCTCCCTGGCTGGCGGTCTTGCACCTCGAGCTCAACGGGAGCAAGAGGCCCCCGTTACGAGGGCAGAGTTCCAACAATTCCAGGAGGCAGTCCTTCGGGCGCTCAACGCTGCCCCCCACAACAACCATCGCCGCCCATCTCCTGATCATCGCTGTCGCTCTCCCAATCCTCGGCCGGCTTCGAGCCATCGCCACCGCTCTCCAAGTCCTCGGCCGGCTCCGAGCCATCGTCGCCGCTCTCCAAGTCCTCAGCCGGCTCCGAGCCATCGCCATCGCTCTCCCAGTCCTCGGCCGGCTCTGAGCCATCGCCGCCGCTCTCCAAGTCCTCGGCCAGCTCCGAGCCATCGCCGTTGCTCTCCCAGTCCTCGGCCAGCTCTGAGCCATTGCCGTAGCACCCCCAGTCCACGGCCTACTCCAAGCTACCGCCGCCGTTGTAATACCCTGATTTTCATTTATGAAAATTATTATTTTGTGTTATTAATTTGTACGTTTTGTGCACGTGCAATCTTGTGATATAAAATTTTTATAATTATTTTCATTACATAAACAAACGAGCATATATATATATATATATATATATATATATATATAAGATATATATATATATATATATATATATATATATCTTTTCTATTGTTTTTATTAAAGCCTATTTTAAAACAAACATAAGTACTCTTTTATTTTGAGCCCAACTTAATTTATTTTAAATATAGCTAATTTGGCCCATTAAATAAAGGTCCATAAATTTATTTTCTCTTTTTATTACAACTTGTAATGTAGACAATTTTTATAGATTTTTTTATAAAAAATAAATGTACGACTTTTTAAAATGGGAGACTATACAAACACGTGTGATATGGCTAAACATAGGATTAAATCGGGGCCGTTCACATCGGACACGAATCTTAAATATCAGGGGTAAAACGGTAATTTCACCTACTAATGGGTCTGAAATGGGAACTGGGTCTTTCTTCAAGACCCAATAACCCACGAACGGATCCACCTCAACTGGGTACGGGTCCCAACCCGAAATGAACCCAGTCCAGCAGGATAGAATTAGGGTTTCTGATTAATACTAATCAACGACCCTGATTCACATCTATCTATCCTTTCACTGGGGATTAGGGATTACATTCCTTATCTGATCACAAGGATTACATTCCTAATCTGATCCCTAAGGCGACTATAAATACCCCCCATCCATCTCCATTAAGAGGTAATCAATCTTTTGCCAATTTATGCTCTTTCATAATCTTCCCTGATTACTGACTTGAGCGTCGGAGGGTGCGTCGCCGGGATCAACCCCGGTGTCTCGCACTTTTTGCAGGTGAACGGCGGGAGTCAGCAGTCAGACTCCAACAGAATAGGTTCAGGTTTGCTATTCAGGTTTTCCAAGAATCCATAAATACTATCTGTTTGCCCCCACACCAGATTTAGCGGTAACAGATTGGCGCCGTCTGAGGGAAATGAAAAAGCAACCTGACCACTCTTCATCAACGATACTAGTTTCAAGCCATGTATCCAAAACAGAAGAGGAAGACAGCGGTCTCCAACCGAAAAACCACTTCCCTTCCTTCTCTCCCTCCTTCGGTTCAAGGTGCTCATACTCAATAGGCCCTTCAAGGGTCTCGGGGGGCTGCCCAGGGGGGTTTCCGTCAGAGTCATCCGAAGCAACATCCTCCTCATGACCAAGTCACGGGTCCCAATCCTTCAGTTGAATCCCTGGCTTCTCAAAGCCCTCCCGAGTGGGATCTTCGTCAAGTCATTGCCGACCGCCAAAAGGGGGTTGACCTTAGAACTCACCTGAATGGATGGCGAGCCCTTGGTCGAGTCCATCAATCCGAGAACTCAGGGGCTTCAAGAATCCAAACCCCCCGACGACCGAGGACTAGAAGATCCCCTCCCCTGAGGAGGCAAAGAGAGTCCCCTCAGCATCATCGGCGGAGAACTCATTCTCCAGTAAGCCGAGCCACACATAGGGACCGCCAAACTGGAGAGGCACCAGTCACAAGGGTAGATCTTCAAGACTTCCAAGCGACAGTCTTAAGGGCCCTCAATATCGTCCTAAAGAACGACCAGAGGCCACCTACTCATGAGCCAGCTAGGAGCCACCGCCTTCAAACTCTCAGTCCTCGTCCTTCTCCAAGCTACCATCGCCGCAGCCCCAGTCCATCCTCGTACGAAGATGAGTCCTGGGGCTCGGCAAGGTATGATCAAAGAGAAGACTCGGTCTCCCGCCGCCTACACGAGATGGAGAGGCGCCTCGGCCGAATTGACAGGAAAGAAGAGTAACGGGCAATAAACCTCCGCACGAGCAGATCTCCATTCTCCCGCACCATCATGGAGGCCCCCATCCCAGAAAACTTCAAGCCGCCTCACTTCGAGACGTATACCGAGGAGTCAGACCCCGCAGATCACATAGAGTGTTTCAAAACTCTCATGATGATCCACCATGCTTCAGACGCCCTCCTCTGCAAGATCTTCCCTGCCACGCTGAAGGGGTCGGCGCGAGAATGGTACTCTCGACTCGCCCCGGCCTCCATCTTCTAATTCGATCAGTTCGAAGCGCTCTTCCTTACTCATTTCGTGAGTAGCCGCCGAGCTGAGAAAACAAGTGTATCTCTGGTGACCCTCAACCAAGAAAACGGTGAACGCCTAAGAGATTACATTCGATGCTTCACTGCCGAAGCCTGGTCCATTCCCTCCCTCAACCAGTCAGTAGCCTCTGCCGCATTTGTAGAACCCCGTATTTTCAAATATTATTTTAAAATATTTGAAAATGAATTAAAACGATTTACTGGAAATTTAATAAATATTTTCTAAAAGATTTATCTTTTTACACGTGCAAAACACGTGCAAATAATTTTGGTGTAAAAATACAATTTTATATTTCTAATAATTTCTCATACTTATTATGGAGTGTATTCTAAATTTTGGGATTTTTCTGAATAAAGAAACTATTTTTACAAATATCTCGAAAGAGAGGGGCTTTTATGTAAAAAGACGTTTGGATCTTAAATAAACTATGAAAATTCGTTTTTACTGATATTTTGGTTCTCCATGGTCATCATTTGAATTTAAATATATTTAAAATTTATTTAAAATCGATTTGGTGAAGATTTAGTCAAAAAGGGTGTTTTTGCAAATATAGAATTTATGTTGGATCTTTGTGCAAATGTTTTTCTGGAAGGTAAAAGTCAAATATTTTTATTGGAAACTATAATATGTATTACCATATATTATTTCTGATTTTTCTGGATTTTTATGAATATTTTATAAGGTATTTGCAAATATTACAAAAGGGAGGGCTTTTGTGCAAAATCGCCACCCTGAGTGTAAATCCGGGATTTTCTTATCTCTGGGCAGTGCTGGGTTGTTGAAAAACTTAGTGGTAAAAGGATTTTATTTAATTTTGATTTATTAAACTTATTTTAACTAAGAAAGGTTATATATGTGAAGTAATAAATTGAAAAAGGACTATTTTGCAAAAGGTACTTCAAAACCCTAATTCCTTTCAACCCCGGCCTGTATAAAAGAGGGTGTGCAGCCGTCATTCGCTGCACAACTCCAGATTTATTAAAATATTATTTTCTTGGTGATCGGGAGGAGAATTTTTGGATCTAGCAAAAGGAAGATCTTTTCGGGGATTCTTCTAAAACCAAAGGTGAGTGACATTGTTTGTGTTATTGTTTGATTTTGTGAGTGTTATGAAATCATTTGTTTTGAATTATGTGAATGACAACGTTTGCTTGTTTTGTATATGAATGATATGGATCTTATATTGTGGGATGTATGTAAACCATTGTTATTGTTGGACCATGTTGAGGAACTTGTGGATATTGAGTAGATCTTGAGTTATGAGATTATATGTTAGAAAACATGTTAAGAATTGATCATGGTTGGGATCGGATGGTGAATATCTGGGTCTAGAGTATACAAATCAGATTTTGATCATAGTTGTGAAAGAAATTAGTTTTGAGAAACCCTAATTGAAAGATTAGTGATTATGGATCTTGAGAATTAGATTTCGACATTTGGATGACTGGGTGATGTATTCTTAATGGAGTTTATTTGAGGTTGATTATTTTGCCTGAGAACAACTATCTTTTATGAATAATGAATCTTTAGAAGCTCCAGTTTGGATTTTTGTATTTAGACCTAAAATATGAAAACTGTAGGCCGACAGTCGACTGGCCTACTAAGCAGTCGACTGGAACGTCTCTACTGCTGTACCTTCAGACCTTTGAAAATTATTCGGGACAGTCGACTTAGACTTCTGTCAGTCGACTGGTCTGCTGAGAATCTTCTTAGTAAAATTTGTTCAGTCCTTTCGGGACAGTCGACTTAGCCTGTATGCAGTCGACTGGTGACCTCTGAGGTCGACTGATATGACTTAGTTTATCTTTGTGAAAATTTGGACATAGTCCTCTGGACAGTCGACTTACCACTGTATAAGTCGACGGGTACTGAAGGATCTGTGTAAACTTTAGTATTACTTCGAATGATTAGTTTTCAGATAATTCAGTCTATAATTGATCTTCAGTTCAGTATTTGATTTTGAGATATTTAGTTCAATATTTGGTTTTAAGATGTTCAGTTGAGCCACTTTTGTATAGTGGAATTTGTTTAGACCTTTGAGTTTGAGTCTCTAGAGGTAGGTGACCCTAGTATACCGGTGTTGAGATATTTGTTAAGTTATTTTGTTGAGGCCCGTTGAGGCATATTCAGTTATTCAGTTTTGAGTTATCCCGGTAGGGTACACCGACTCTAGGAGATTTTGTTGAGTAATTAAATAACCCACAAATGATAAGGACAGGCACTAGTGGTGATATGATGAACGGGAACATGAGTTATGCACCTCAATACGGCTTTAGATGAGAGATTTGATCTCCTGAATTATCCAAGTAACTTTCTTGAGATGAGAGATTTATCTCCGGAATTATCCAGGTAAAATACCTGAGATGAGAGATATATCTCCGGAATTATCCAAGTGGTTTGCTTGAGATGCGGGAATGAACTCCGGAATTATCGAAGTCGAGGCGACGCACATGTGGTATTCATGTGATGATGTGTCAATGTTCAGATGAGGGATGATCTCCGGAATTATCCAGGTAAAATGCCTGAGATGAGGGATCCATCTTCGGAATTATCAAGCATGAGCTAATTCTCACAGTTTATCTTTATCTCGTAGTAGTCATCGTGTTAAGATTAGTCGCATAGCAGGGATTGAACCCATATGAAGTGGAGACGTTAAGGGCTTGCACCGAACCTATGTAGAATGTGATGCATAGACTTCGACAAGTATGCATTAGAGAGTCCGCATATAGAAATTGTGTTTTCTTGACTTGGTTTTATGCATGTGTTTTCCAGTTTTCCTACACTTGACCTTTAGACTAGATGCACTTGTTGTTTTCATTCTATGACGTTTTCATGCTTTACATCTTTGCTATTCCTTATTCATTTATCATTGTGGTTAATACATGTTGATGACTTAATGTTTTATGATTAAATTATATTGATTGTTTTTATGTCACTCACACCATTTATGGCTAACCCCTTTAGTTTTGGGGGTTAGGGATCATCTCTAGCCTCACATGTTGCAGGTTATTGCTTAGAGTTTGGAGGTTTGGATACTTGAGGCATATTTGAGATAAATTGATTTATAAGAGTTTGTGTAAATTTGTAAAAGCAGTTTTGAGATAATTTGAGTTGTAAATGACAATAAATATTGTTTGAGTTGTTTTGAATTCCGCTGTGATTTGTAAAAGTTTGTTGTAATAAAAGTTGAAAATTTTAGTGGTGTTGGCTGTGAATATTGTTACATTGAAGTGGATGCTGGGATTGTGCCACGTATTTTCTAAGTTATCTAATGGTATCAGAGCCGACTTTCGACACACCGGGTGTATCTGCACATTTCGTGGGGTACACGGCAGGGAGGTAATTCTCCGGATAGGCAGGGAGATGATTCTCCGGATAGGCAGGGTGCTAGAAAGGGCGGTCCTACACTAGATGTGTGTCTCGTACTCAGCGAGGACGCTGATTTCTAAAGGTGGGGTGTATGTAATACCCCAGGTTTTCAACGAACAGTCGACTGGTGTTTGAGCAGTCGACTGCTATTGAATGACGTGTACGTGAGGTACATGGGATTTAAGGAAATTTGAGAGAAAGATTGAGAAATATAGTCCCACATGGGAAGTATACAAAAAATAATTTGAGTATAAATACTATTAGCCAATGATCAAGAGTCACCAATCCGGTTAACCACCTTTTGAGAGGCAGCCTGTGGTGGGCAGTTGTACTACATAGTATCTAATTTGTCTTCTAAAAATAATAAAATCGTCTGAGTATTGGGGCGGGGCGTTACAGCATTCGAGCGCAACGTCACTAATGCCAACCTCAGGGCATCCCTTGCCAAGAAGCCTCCTCGGAACTTCTCAGAGCTCCTACTCAGGGTGGTGAAGTACATACGGGCGGAAGAGGCTCTCAACCCCCTTGCTCTTGAGGAGACATCTTCCAGGAACAAACGGAAGAACACAAGTGAAGAAGGGTCCCAAAAATTCCAGAAGGACAGTGATGGCCAGCGCCGCCCAACTCCACGTTTTGAGAAGTTCACCCCCCCCATTGCTAATATATAAGAGGTTCTTATGGAGGTGGACAAGGAAGGACTACTCCGTGCTCCCCCTAGAATGAATACACCTGGCAAGAAGAGGAACAAGGATAAGTGGTGCCGCTTTCACAGGTTCCACGACCACTACACGGATGATTGTCGGGCTTTCAAGGAGGAGATCGAAGAACTCATACAGCGGGGGCACCTGACCAAGTTCGTCCAAAAAGAGGGGGCCGAGCTTCCCCCTTGAGGAGCCTACATACGAACAGAAAGGCCCGCCGAGCTTCAAGACTCAGAACCTCCCAGCTCCTCTCAAGAGGTCTTCACCTTATTGTAGAAGTAGGATCTTGATTTTCAATAAGGCAGATGGTTGTAACCCGGCCAATAGCATGTAATAATGGCTCGCCCTGTTGAAGCGGCCACTTAGTTTATCTCAATAAAACTTTACATTTTTTCATTGAAAATTATTGCTCTTGCTTCTCTATCTTTCCGAGTCGCGACTCGCTAAATGGTAAGTTCGGAATCCAGCTTCTCTTACATGACTGCCCCCACAACTTACTAAGCTCTAACGATGAGTTCGGAGTCCAACACTTGGCTCGATTCTGCTTCAAATAACTTGTTCGTAAGCGAGTTAGAAGTGGTTCGCCATTCGGAATTGCTCCTACTCTTCGTTAACCCCCCTTAAACAACGAGTTCGGAGTCCAACACTTGGCTCGATTCTGCTTCAAATAACTTGCTCGTAAGCAAGTTAGAAGTGGTTCGCCATTCGGAATTGCTCCGACAACCGTTGAACCTCTCTTAAACGACGAGTTCGGAGTCCAACACTTGGCTCGATTTTGCTTCAAATTACTCGCTCATAAGCGGGTAAAAAGTGGTTCGCCATTCGGAATTCTACCACAACCGTTGAACCTCCCTCTAACGACGAGTTCGGAGTCCAACACTTGGCTCGATTCCGCTTCAACTAACTTGCTCGTAAGCGAGTTAGAAGTGGTTCGCCATTCGGAACTGCTCCCACAACCGTTGATTCTCTCACTTAAACAGGGAGTTCGGGGCACAACTCTCTCCTAGAGTTCCTCCTCACGCTCGTCTCTCAAATGGCTCTCTCCTAGAGTCAAGTGCTTCGCTCCGCTCATCTCCAAAGCGGACCTCTTCTCAATGAGTTCGGAGCACAACTCTCTCGTAGAGTTCCTCCTCAAACTCGTCTCTCAAATGGCTCTCTCCTAGAGTCAAGTTTTTCGCTCCGCTCACCTCCAAGGAGGACTTCCTCTCAACGAGTTCGGAGCTCACAACTCTCTAGAGTTGCTCCTCAAACTCGTCTCCCAAATGACTCTCCACGTTCCTCGGAACCAAAACCCGAGCGACAGGCGATCCGACCACAACAACCAAGAGGATAGCTCGGATTCCGAGCAAGTGCCAATCCGAGCTGCGAATTGGAGAAAAACGACTTTCCCCTCAAAATTCGCGTAAGATTTCGATCGGACGGCCCAGATCGTGCCAGCACCACTACATGACAAGATAGTGTTTTCTTGGGAACTGAGCCTACCTCGAGATCCGCACCGAGATCCAACGGTTCAGATCGAGCTCACAACTCTCTCCTAGAGTTCCTCCTTACAGTCATCTCACAAATAGCTCTCTTCCAGAGTCAAGCTCTTCACCCCGCTCGCCTCCAAAGTGGACCCTTTCTCAACAAGTTTGGAGCACAACCCTCTACTAGAGTTCCTCCTCACACTTGCCTCACAAATGGCTCTCTCCTAGAGCCGAGCCCTTCACTCCGCTCGCCTCCAAAGCAGGCCTCTTCTAAGCAAGATCGGAGCTCAAAACTCTCCTACAGAGTTGCTCCTTGCACTCACCTCAAAGGATGGGTCTTCCCATGGCTCTTACGAGGGTCTTCCTAGCACATCTTCTCCGCCCTTAGGAGTGGAGCTCCTCTTCAAAAATCCCCAAGACCAAAACACTCCTCAACTTCATGAAGACAAGGATGTTGCGGGGCTATTTTGACCATGAAGGAGGATGAATCTTCATCCCACTCCTAAAGAGAAGTTGTAGATATTCGAGTTAGCTTCGAAACGAGGGGTCGCACGCCCCGATCGGACCTCCGTAGCACCGGAAAAGTGGATCGCAATACAGCTGCGCCGAATGACTAGCAACCCGAGCCGACCCACTCAAGTAAGACGCTCGGATTCCGAGCAAGTGCCAATCCGAGCTCCACACTTGAAGAAAAACGATACCGAGCAACTCCAACCATTGGATCTTTACGAAAATCGCGCAAAAGGTGATGAACGGCTCAGATCGCGCCACGTCTCCACAAAACGACAAGATAACATTTTCTCGAAATTTGAGCCTCTTGTCTCGTGATTCGCGCCACGATCGTGATCAACCGTCCAGATCGAGCCACATAGCTCAGATCTACAATCCGAGCCACTGTCCTACTGAGCTGCCGAATGGCAAAAAAATTTGCCTTAAAATCCGTGCTCGGATTTGGCAAAAAAAAAAAAAAAAAGGTCGGCGGGGTGGGTTTAGACCCGTTAGGTATCCAAAACCGAACTCCACACATCACCTTCTTCTTCACACGTTCCCGCCAAAACCAAAAAGAGAAGAACCAAGCTCCTTCAACACAGAGCTCGACCTCGCCGAGCTCCCTTCACCGAGCTCCTCCCCTCGTCGACCTCACTCCCTCCGTCGTTGAGCTCTCGTCAACGAGCTCCGAACTTCTCCCTCACTCCGTTACAGAGCTCGACCTCGCCGCCATTTCGTCAAGCTCTCCTCCATACCTCCAAGCTCCACAGACCCCTCGCGCTGCCGAGCTCTCCCTCTCTCTGAGCTCCCCTCTGCACACCCTCCTCGTCGAACCCTCTCCTCGCAGAACCCATCGTTGCCGAGCATTGAGCTCCATGCCGAACTTGACCTCGCCAAACCAATCGAACCGGGCTCTCCTTCTCGTCGAAATCCCATGGCCGAGCTCCAAGCTCTTCGCCAGCATTGTCGTGCTCGAGACCGCCTCGACGAGTCGCCGAGCTCCGACGATTGGCCTCACCCTCGCCTCCATTCCTCGCCACCTCCGAGCTCGAGCTCCTCCCTCGCCAAGCCATCGGCGAGCACTCTCTCCTCCTTGCCGAGCTCGACGCCTCCTCTCGAATCCATCGCCGAGCTCGGGAGCGAAGGGATGGTCGAAGGAGAGAAGAAGACGGTCGGAGAAGAAAGAACAGAGCGGAAGAGAGAAAGAAAAGAGCTGGGCGGGAAAGAAAAAAGAAAGAAAAAAAAAATATTATATATGCCACGTGGCGATGCCACGTGGCTTCACCTCCGAGGTCGGACGCCGAGCTGCCCGAAATGTGCGCGAAGTTGCTCGGATTCCGAGCAACATGCAATCTGAGCTCAAAATTGGAGAAAAATACTGCCGACCTACATGCACCGTCCGATCTTCTCAAAAATCGCGTCACGACATGATCGACGCTCAGAAACGCGCCACGTGTCCATAACGTGATCTGTCTCGCGATGCGCGCACATCCGATCATGATCGATGCTCAGGACAGCGCCACGTGTCCAGGTAATATTTAATTAATTAATTAATTAATTTAATTGTTTTAATTATTTAAAAAATCTGAAAAAATATTTAAAAAATCGAAAAAAATTAATTAAAAATTCTAAAAATAATTTTAATTCAGAAAAAATTATTTTTAAATTCTAAAAAAATAATTGTTAAATTAGAATAATTAATTAATATTTTCGATAATTAATTATTTAATTCGGAAAATGAATAAAAAATTCAAAAAAATGAGAAAAAATTCAGAAAAATCTGGAAAAATCACCAAAAATCCAGAAAATTCCGAGGATATTTTTGGGTATTTTACAAGCCCAGAATAACACCGTTACACCCCAAGCAAGATTCCGAATTCCTTTAAGAACACTAATAAAATCTCGTACGCCATTAGAACAACAAAACTACTCCTCGAAGACTATAAAACTCAGTCTCCAGGAGTGGGGGGCTCGCGATATGGCTAAAAATAGGATTAAATCGGGGCCGTTCACATCGGACATGAATCTTAAAGCTCAGGGGTAAAACGGTAATTTCACCCACTAACGGGTCTGAAATGGGAATTGGGTCTTTCTTCAAGACCCAATAACCCACGAACGATTCCACCTCAACTGGGTATGGGTCTCAACCCGAAATGAACCCAATCCAGCGGGATAGAATTAGGGTTTCTGATTAATACTAATCAACGGCCCTGATTCACATCTATCATTTCACTGGGGATTAGGGATTACATTCCTTATCTGATCACAGGGATTACATTCCTAATCTGATCCCTAAGGCGACTATAAATACCCCCCATCCATCTCCATTAAGAGGTAATCAATCTTTTGCCAATTTACGCTCTTTCATAATCTTCCCTGATTTCTGACTTGAGCATCAGAGGGTGCGTCGCCGGGATCAACCCCGGTGTCTCGCACTTTTTGCAGATGAACGGCGGGAGTCAGCAGTCAGACTCCAACAGAACAGGTTCAAGTTTGCTATTCAGGTTTTCCAAGAATCTACAAATACTATCTGTTTGCCCCCACACCAGATTTAGCGGTAACAGCATGCATTGCACTAGCACGTGTTTGTGCACTTTTTCATTGTGGCCTAATGGCATGGGAGGGAAATGTAATACCCTGATTTTTCAATAAATGAAAAATTATTTATTTTGCACGTGTTGTGCACGTGCAATATTTTGTTTGAATTATTTTATCATAATGTGTATAATTATTTTTTTCTCAAATTATTTTAGTACAAAAGCCTTTCTTTAAAAGCCTTATTCGATTTAATTAAAAAGCCTCTTTCTTAAAAAGCCCAAAAACATTTTTATTTTAATTATTTTTGTAAAATTATTTTGGCCCAAAAAGAAAGCCCATGAATTAATTTATTTTAATTAAACTTGTCATGTAGAAGACTTTTTCCACAAAATATTTTTATACAATTTTAGAATGTACAAATTTGGCCTAGTTGCATGCACGTGCACTACACGTACACGTGCATTGCACACTTCATTTTTGTGGCCAGGTAGCATTCTTTTTGGAGGGAAATTTGGATTTTGGGTGTGGAGAACATGGGAGTAGTTTCAAGGAGGTGGGTAGTTCTTCTAACTCCTACTTTGATCTAAGCCCTTCATTTTACAACCACCAAGACAATCTTGGCCCTCCATTTCACTCATCTTTGAGTATAAATACCCCCCCCCCCTCTCATGGCTAATTTTTCATATGCAAAGTATAATTTCTAAAGCTATAGTATTATAATTGTGTGAGTTATAAAAGATAAGAGAGTGTGTGGTTTCTTTTGGTTGCTTGGAGTGGCCGGCATCAAGGAAGGGAAGCATTCGGCTAGGACTTGAGATGCTTTCGGCATTGACTTGGAAGCTTGGAGTGGTGCACTCTTTTGGCTAGGAGGAGGTGTTCTCATCTACTAGGACTTGTTGCCTTTTGTGTTTCTCTCCATTAAGGTGGGTAAAATATTTCATATTTCTAATGTAGGATCCATGCTAGTTTTATTGTCAACACTATACATGGAAAATACTAATAAGAGTCCACTTTAATTGAAAAGTTAGTATATGAATGGATTGAAATGATGTGATTAATTTGTGTGTGAAATTCTAGCATGAAATTAAACTATATGTAGCACTTTCTATGATGGTTAGTTTAATTGAATGATGATGGAATATGGCTAGTATGATGTGTGAAAATCTCCATTAATTGCTTGTAAATTGTATGGTTGAAACATGACAATTGATTAAGATAATGACACACTATGAAATTTGAATAGAAAGTATCTTGAATGCTTGAGTGATGAGTATATTAAATTCATGAGTAGAAGTGGCATAAATGAACCAATGAAATTGCTTGTTGTCATCAAAATAGAAATACCCAAAAATTAGTATTTTTTTTTGAGTTTTACCTATTCATGTGCTACATGAATCCTTTTGCTAATATGAGTGTGGGAAAATCCAAAGATGTATGTGGTGTGAATATAGATTAATAAACAGTAAGTTATCATAGAAAATTTGGGAATAAAAGAGATTAGAAGACCAATTGATTTTTCAATGTCGAAAATAAAAGATATGGTAGTCTTCATGAACAATTTATTAATTTGGGTGGAAAAAAATTATGTTTTTAGTACAAAAAATTATTTTATACTTACTGTTATGAAGATCAGGCAAAGGAGATTAAATCTGGAATTTTTCAGTAGTTTGTATAAAGGCAATATGAACCAAATTGATTTGAACATCGAGTTGTTTTCTAAAACAGTGCGAATATGAAACATATGGATTTTAACTTAGTACTGTGACAACCTGAGCTAGTAGCTCAGGCGGTCAATGACTGCGGGTTGCTTCTCTGGGTCGAACGGTTCGAGTCCCAGCGATGCCAACATTTTTCTACAAATTTTGAGGACTTATAACTACCGGTCTGGACACCCTATATACCATTTGATCCCTACTTATATCGCTAGCACATGTTGGCCTGTTGGCGGGTGCTCTGGGCTCTTTCTCTACCGTGCTGGGTTCGATTCCTCCCTTTAGCACTTTATAAAAAATATTTTTTTTGTGAGATTGTGATGTCCAAAAAATGTGAGAAAAATATGGTAATTTTTATAAAAATACAAGGAATTTTATGGGATTGAGTTGGGTATTATTTGAAGAAAATATAATGTAGTTTGTGAACAAATGGTATAATTAAAGCTATGGTTCTAAGACACATACTTATGGAAATTTTCAGTTTATAAAGATATATTGAAATGGATTTATTAGAAAGTAATTGACAAAAAGAATTTTGTGGTGTGACATGATATTATTAATTCTCAGTTGAGGATATTGTGTAAAATATGAAGTATGAGTGTTTAATTATGAAGTGCATGAGTCCATTGTATGATTATGGAATTTAGAAATCATGTTGATGAAAGAAAAAGAAATTGTTGGCCATGAATATGAATCTTTATGAGTTATAAGTATTCACTATGGACTTGTGAACAAAGTGTAATCATGAATAAGAAAGAGTATGAAAATTTGACATGGAAGTTGTTATGAGTTAAAGATTGTGAAATGAAATTTGAAATAGAGTAGCTAAGTCTCCCCGGCACCGAGAAATGAAATAAAATGAAATTAGACCAAGGTTGGTCGTGATGAAATGAATGAATAAGTCCGGTTGATGGAGAGGCTAACTCTAGAGATTAATTTTGTTCATGATTTTTAATAAAACTAAGGACTAGTGCATAGTGAAGACGTGATGAAAGTAAGAGAAAAACACTGAGTAGGAGGGCCCTGGGTAGCAGCGAGAGCGTATCCCAGGAATTCCCATGACGAGTCTGGGTGAGGATACTGTTCCAGAGTACCGTCCCAGTGGCGACGCTCGTGGGATGTTTGAAGACTACGGGTGGTGTCATGTTTATGGTGAGAGCGTATCCCAGGAATTCCCATGATGCGTCTGGGTGAGGATACTACTCCAGAGTGCCTAAACATGAGTTCGTAGGTCAGATAACATCTAGGATACTTACCGTAATTACAGTAGTAGATTAAATCATAACGGGGGATTGAACCCTATAAAGATGAAGAACGAATAAGGGCTTGCCCTCGGACCTATGTAGTATGGGATGCATAGAATCCGAACAAGTGTGCAATAGTGTCATGTAACATAATTAACTGCATTAAGGACTAAGTGCACAATCACAACACGACATCAATAGGGTAGTCCCTTTAGTTTAAAATGTGACAAGTTTGTGGTTGCTAAATATGAAATGTTAAGTTATACTATTTCCGGCATAGAGAGGATGGCCGTGTATAATGATCGTCGGTTGAATAAACTGATGTACCCACAGTCTGACATGCAGGTAAATGTTATGCTAAAGATTAAAGAGGATTTGGATGCTTAAAGATTATATCAAGCTGTTGTACTTGCATTTAATTGTTGTATTTACTTCCGCTGTGCAAAAGAAAGATGTAATTATGATGTAATCTCTGATGTATGATGAAAAGTTTTAATTTCCCTGTAAAATTGTACTAAAGAAAGTGAAAAGATCCTGTAGAACATCTCGAATTCAGTGTATTTGGGATTCGGGGCGTTACAGAGTGGTATCAGAGCCACGCTTTCTACACTTTCACACTTGTACAAATTTATAGGGAACGACACCCTAGAAGTGGACATTAGAGTGTGTGTTTGAATCTAGAGATTTAAATGTAAGTGACTTACATTTGTGTTGCTCTAAGATTTATGCCTTCTCCTCTCTATTTCTAAGATGGCTGATCACTTCGACCCTGCTGGAGGCGACGACTGGCACATCATTGAGGAAGAGTACCATCCTGGACAGGCAGATTCCGAGGATGAGTACTACCCTGGACAAGCTGATTCTGATGATGAGGAGTACCCTGAATCCCGAGAGATCACCCCACCTCCGGATTCATCTGATGATTCTTCTTCCGACGAAGAGGAAGTACCAGTTCCCAGTGGTCTTGTGACTTCTCTTCAGAGGCAAGTGGAAATCCTGAAGGAGAGAGTTGGATTGTTGGAGACTCAGCTGGAGAAGCGGAAGGCTGACTATTCTGTTCTTAGCCATCGGATTTGGGAACTTGAGAAGAAAAAGAACCTAACTGATGTGCTGAAGGATGAGGTTGATGAACCGCGGGAAGAACTTCGAGCAGCGAAGAGGACCCGTAGGAGTTAGAGTGTTGTAGCTTCTGTTTCTTTCCGTTCTGATGTCAAAAAATGTTTTTAAATTCGAATGTATAAACTTTTGGAATTCAATGAAATGGAAGTTGGTTTAAATTCTTGTTTTATACTTCGAATTTGACGGATCTTTTGCATCAGAATATGTCGAGAAGAGGAGCAAGGAGTGGGGAAGGTTTGGATCTGGAGACTGAACTTGCTAGGGTCTACCAGACGCTGAATGCAGTGGCTCAGAACCAAGCTAGGGGGCCGGCAAATCCAGTGCCCGAGGCGATAAAGCTGGTGGAATCGTTCAAGAGAATGAAACCACCCGTATTCGAGGGAAAGTCAGACCCAGATACGGCTGACAACTGGATACGGCAAGTGGAGACAATCTTTGAGGTATTGGAGACCCCTGAGGGTAGCAAGGTCAAGTTGGCAACCTTGTAGCTGGAGAAGGATGCGGCGGTTTGGTGGCAATCCGTGAAGAGGACCATGGGAGGTCTGTTGTTTGGTTGGGAGGAATTTCTGGAGGAGTTCCGCAGCCATTATTTCCCCTCCGACGTCCAGGAGAAGAAGGCGATGGAGTTCCTGTCGCTTCAGCAAGGCAGCATGTCGGTAAGAGCATATGAGACCAAGTTCACTCAGCTCTC
Organism: Hemerocallis citrina; assembly: GCA_017893485.1. NCBI lineage: Eukaryota > Viridiplantae > Streptophyta > Magnoliopsida > Asparagales > Asphodelaceae > Hemerocallis > Hemerocallis citrina. The sequence goes on from CM030361.1 coordinate 177,596,749, forward strand.
CAGGTATGCTCCAGAACTGGTGGCGGATGAGGCCAAGAAAGCTCGCAAATTCGAGCATGGTCTGAGGCCTAGTTTGAGATCTCGTATGATACCCCTAGGTATCAGGCGATTCGATAAGCTGGTCAAGAGGGCGGCAGCGACGGAGGCGGATATGGAGCAGTTCCACGTGGCCCAGAACAGGAGGAACAACTGGCAGTCCGGGAAGAGGCCTGCACATTCGGGGAGTTTCAGGGGGCAACCATCTGCGCAGAGGTTCAAACCGACAGGGGCGAACGCTGTGAGTGTGGCTGGGGGGCCTGGAAACAATGTGGTGAGACCTTCTGCGGTGACTTGCTACAACTGTGGTGAAACGGGACACTACAAATCTCACTGTCCCAAACTACAAGGTGGAAACAGCAACGCACCAACGCAGCAGGCTGGGAAGAGGCCGTACCAATCAGGGCGAGTATTTGCCTTGACGGAAGCTGATGCTGAGGAGGCAGATCAGGTCATCTCTGGTACGAGGGCTGGTGTTTAGAGTCTTTGTCATTTCTTTTCCCTTTGTTTAGTAAGGCTGTTATGTAATGATGTATATTATGTAACAGGCGAACTCTATCTTAATGGAATGAAAGCTGTCGTATTGTTTGATACTGGATCCTCTCATACTTTTGTGTCTCCAAAGTTTGCTAAAGTGTTGGGAGTTGAACCGAAGATTTTCCCAGGCAAGATCTTATCAGTAGCTACTCCGTCAGGGGAAATTTTAACCACTGATCGGTATTATGCTGATTGCGAGATTGTGATTGGGGATAGAATCTTTGGCATTGATCTGATCGAACTGACTATCTTGGGAGTCGATGTTATCATTGGCATTGATTGGATGTCGGTGTACAGTGCAAGCATCGAGTGTAAGGCCAAGACGGTGACAGTGAAGGCTCCAGGTGGACCTGAAGTCGTGTTCCAAGGGAAGCAGAAATGTTCTAAGCTGGTGGCAACTATCCGCAAGGAAGAGACTCCTGTGGAAGTGCAAGGGATTCCTGTGGTTCGGGACTATCCGACAGTGTTCTTGGAAGATTTTCCTGGGTTACCTCCGCATCGTGATGTAGAGTTCAACATCACTGTTCAACCGGGAAGTGCACCCATTTCTAAGGCACCTTATAGGATGGCTCCAGTGGAACAGGATGAGGTGAAACGGCAGATTGAGGAACTGTTGGGAAAAGGCTTTATTCAACCTAGTGCGTCACCTTGGGGAGCACCAGTGCTTTTGGTAAAGAAGAAGGATGGATCGATGAGGATGTGCATCGATTACCGAGAGCTGAATAAGGTCACTGTTCAGCATAAGTATCCGATTCCTCGAATTGATGACTTGTTCGATCGTCTGCAAGGAGCAGCTGTATTCTCCAAAATAGATCTTCGATCAGGTTACCACCAAGTTCGAGTGAAAGCTGAAGATGTGCATAAGACTGCATTTAGAACTCGGCATGGGCATTACGAATTCTTAGTTATGCCATTCGGAGTGACGAATGCACCTGCAATCTTCATGGACTTGATGAACAGAGTTCTGAGGCCGTTTATTGATTCTTTCGTCGTGGTGTTTATCGACGATATTCTCATGTACTCCAAGTCAGAGGAGGAGCACACTGAGCATCTGACCGCGGTGTTGCAGAAGCTGGAAGAGCAGCAGTTGTATGCCAAGTTATCCAAGTGTGATTTCTGGAAATCTGAAGTGGCATTCCTAGGTCACATCCTTTCTAAGGAGGGAGTGGCAACTGATCCTCAGAAGATAGAGGTAGTGAGAGATTGGGCGAGGCCTACTACAGTGAAGGAAGTCAGAAGTTTCCTTGGGATGACTGGATATTATCGGAGATTCATTCAAGGTTATGCTCAGATAGCTGTACCGCTTACAGGGCTGACCAAGAAGAATGTGAGCTTCAAGTGGACCGAGCAATGTGAGGCGAGCTTTCAGGAGTTGAAAGATAGGCTGACTACTGCACCTATCTTGGCTTTGCCTAGAGCTGGTGTTGAGTATGACATTTATAGCGATGCTTCACATCGGGGGCTTGGTTGTGTCTTAATGCAAGAAGGAAGAGTAATCGCTTATGGGTCCAGGCAACTACGACCACATGAGAAGAATTACCCGACTCATGATCTGGAGTTGGCTGCGATTATCTTTGCCTTGAAGCAATGGAGGCACTACGTGTACGGTGAGAAGTTGAATATGTACACGGATCATAAGAGCTTGAAGTATATATATCAGCAGAGGGATCTCAATCTGAGGCAGCGGAGATGGTTGGAAGTGCTCGAGGATATGCGACCTGAGATCAAGTATCATCCCGGAAAGGCTAATGTTGTTGCTGATGCACTTAGCCGCAAGAGCAGTTTGGCCTGTTTGATTACAACTCAGAGGCATCTGATTGAAGAGTTGGACCGAGCTGGTATTGAGGTTGTCTTGCAAGGATTGGGAGCATCTTTGGCTCAGTTGAGGCTTCAGCCTACTTTGAATGCAAGGATCATTGCAAGTCAGGAGGTTGATGCTGATACTTTGGAGATGAAGGAGCAGGTTGGTGCTGGCAGGTTACCCGGATTTCAAATCAGGGAAGGAGTGCTGTGGTTCGGAGACAGGCTGTGCGTTCCAAATCAGGCGGACCTGAAAGAGAGTATTCTTCAGGAGGTGCATGCTACTCTTCTGTCTGTACATCCTGGGAGTACTAAGATGTACAAGGACATCAAGCAGCATTTCTGGTGGTCAGGTTTGAAGCGGGATGTGGCTGAATTTATCGCGAAGTGTGAGGTTTGTCAGCAAGTTAAAGCCGAAAATCAGAGACCCGGAGGTCTATTACAGCCGTTACCTATTCCGGAATGGAAGTGGGATAACATCAGTATGGATTTCATTACGGGATTGCCTAAGAGTCCTAAAGGCAATGATGCAATTTGGGTTATAGTCGATCGACTTACCAAGTCCGCTCACATTTTGGCGATGAAACTCACTGCTTCGATGGACAAGTTGGCTGAGATGTATGTTGGTGAGATTGTCCGACTTCATGGCGTTCCTTCGACCAATGTGTCTGATCGAGATGCTCGGTTTACTTCGCATTTCTGGAGGAGTCTTCAGACGGCTTTGGGTACCAAGACAGATTTCAGCACTGCTTTTCATCCGCAAACCGATGGGCAGACCGAGAGAGTCAATCGTATTCTGGAGGATATGCTGCGGTGTTGTATACTAGACTTTGGAGGCAGTTGGGAAAGGCATTTACCCTTGGTGGAGTTTGCCTACAACAACAGTTTTCAGGCCAGTATTGGGATGGCGCCGTACGAAGCTCTGTATGGCAGGAAGTGCAGGACTCCTGTTTATTGGTATGAAGTGGGGGAGCGTCAGTTGTTTGGTCCTGAGCTTGTACAACTGACTTCTGAGAAGATTGATCTGATCAGGAAAAGGTTGGTGGAAGCTCAGAGCAGGCAGAAAAGCTATGCAGACAACCGGAGAAGGGACCTTGAGTTTGAGGTTGGTGACTTCGTCTTCCTGAAGGTATCACCCAGCAAAGGTGTGGTTCGTTTTGGCAAAGGCGGGAAGTTAGCCCCGAGGTTTATAGGCCCGTATAAGATATTGAAAAGGATCGGGAAAACTGCTTACCGGCTTGAATTACCGGAAGAGTTGTCTCAGGTGCACAATGTCTTTCATGTGTCTATGCTGAGAGGTTATATTCCGGACCCGAGTCATCATTTGCCTGAAGTGCCGGAAGGTTTGCAGTTAGACCTGAATTACATCGAGTCTCCTGTTGAGATTGTTGACCGTAGGGAGAAAGTCTTGAGGAATAAGACGATATCGATGGTCAAGGTAGTCTGGAGAAACCACTTGGTTGAAGAGGCTACTTGGGAATCTGAGGAGAGGATGTTGAAGGACTATCCTGAGCTTTTTGCTTGATTGTATTTTTGTATCTTGTTTCTTGTTGAGTGTGTTGTATTTTGTTTGTTCTCTCGCTCTTGATTGTAGTTCCGGGGACGGAACTATTCTAAGGAGGGAGTGCTGTAATACCCTGATTTTTCAATAAATGAAAAATTATTTATTTTGCACGTGTTGTGCACGTGCAATATTTTGTTTGAATTATTTTATCATAATGTGTATAATTATTTTTTTCTCAAATTATTTTAGTACAAAAGCCTTTCTTTAAAAGCCTTATTCGATTTAATTAAAAAGCCTCTTTCTTAAAAAGCCCAAAAACATTTTTATTTTAATTATTTTTGTAAAATTATTTTGGCCCAAAAAGAAAGCCCATGAATTAATTTATTTTAATTAAACTTGTCATGTAGAAGACTTTTTCCACAAAATATTTTTATACAATTTTAGAATGTACAAATTTGGCCTAGTTGCATGCACGTGCACTACACGTACACGTGCATTGCACACTTCATTTTTGTGGCCGGGTAGCATTCTTTTTGGAGGGAAATTTGGATTTTGGGTGTGGAGAACATGGGAGTAGTTTCAAGGAGGTGGGTAGTTCTTCTAACTCCTACTTTGATCTAAGCCCTTCATTTTACAACCACCAAGACAATCTTGGCCCTCCATTTCACTCATCTTTGAGTATAAATACCCCCCCCTCTCATGGCTAATTTTTCATATGCAAAGTATAATTTCTAAAGCTATAGTATTATAATTGTGTGAGTTATAAAAGATAAGAGAGTGTGTGGTTTCTTTTGGTTGCTTGGAGTGGCCGGCATCAAGGAAGGGAAGCATTCGGCTAGGACTTGAGAAGCTTTCGGCATTGACTTGGAAGCTTGGAGTGGTGCACTCTTTTGGCTAGGAGGAGGTGTTCTCATCTACTAGGACTTGTTGCCTTTTGTGTTTCTCTCCATTAAGGTGGGTAAAATATTTCATATTTCTAATGTAGGATCCATGCTAGTTTTATTGTCAACACTATACATGGAAAATACTAATAAGAGTCCACTTTAATTGAAAAGTTAGTATATGAATGGATTGAAATGATGTGATTAATTTGTGTGTGAAATTCTAGCATGAAATTAAACTATATGTAGCACTTTCTATGATGGTTAGTTTAATTGAATGATGATGGAATATGGCTAGTATGATGTGTGAAAATCTCCATTAATTGCTTGTAAATTGTATGGTTGAAACATGACAATTGATTAAGATAATGACACACTATGAAATTTGAATAGAAAGTATCTTGAATGCTTGAGTGATGAGTATATTAAATTCATGAGTAGAAGTGGCATAAATGAACCAATGAAATTGCTTGTTGTCATCAAAATAGAAATACCCAAAAATTAGTATTTTTTTTTGAGTTTTACCTATTCATGTGCTACATGAATCCTTTTGCTAATATGAGTATGGGAAAATCCAAAGATGTATGTGGTGTGAATATAGATTAATAAACAGTAAGTTATCATAGAAAATTTGGGAATAAAAGAGATTAGAAGACCAATTGATTTTTCAATGTCGAAAATAAAAGATATGGTAGTCTTCATGAACAATTTATTAATTTGGGTGGAAAAAAATTATGTTTTTAGTACAAAAAATTATTTTATACTTACTGTTATGAAGATCAGGCAAAGGAGATTAAATCTGGAATTTTTCAGTAGTTTGTATAAAGGCAATATGAACCAAATTGATTTGAACATCGAGTTGTTTTCTAAAACAGTGCGAATATGAAACATATGGATTTTAACTTAGTACTGTGACAACCTGAGCTAGTAGCTCAGGCGGTCAATGACTGCGGGTTGCTTCTCTGGGTCGAACGGTTTGAGTCCCAGCGATGCCAACATTTTTCTACAAATTTTGAGGACTTATAACTACCGGTCTGGACACCCTATATACCATTTGATCCCTACTTATATCGCTAGCACATGTTGGCCTGTTGGCGGGTGCTCTGGGCTCTTTCTCTACCGTGCTGGGTTCGATTCCTCCCTTTAGCACTTTATAAAAAATATTTTTTCTGTGAGATTGTGATGTCCAAAAAATGTGAGAAAAATATGGTAATTTTCATAAAAATACAAGGAATTTTATGGGATTGAGTTGGGTATTATTTGAAGAAAATATAATGTAGTTTGTGAACAAATGGTATAATTAAAGCTATGGTTCTAAGACACATACTTATGGAAATTTTCAGTTTATAAAGATATATTGAAATGGATTTATTAGAAAGTAATTGACAAAAAGAATTTTGTGGTGTGACATGATATTATTAATTCTCAGTTGAGGATATTGTGTAAAATATGAAGTATGAGTGTTTAATTATGAAGTGCATGAGTCCATTGTATGATTATGGAATTTAGAAATCATGTTGATGAAAGAAAAAGAAATTGTTGGCCATGAATATGAATCTTTATGAGTTATAAGTATTCACTATGGACTTGTGAACAAAGTGTAATCATGAATAAGAAAGAGTATGAAAATTTGACATGGAAGTTGTTATGAGTTAAAGATTGTGAAATGAAATTTGAAATAGAGTAGCTAAGTCTCCCCGGCACCGAGAAATGAAATAAAATGAAATTAGACCAAGGTTGGTCGTGATGAAATGAATGAATAAGTCCGGTTGATGGAGAGGCTAACTCTAGAGATTAATTTTGTTCATGATTTTTAATAAAACTAAGGACTAGTGAATAGTGAAGACGTGATGAAAGTAAGAGAAAAACACTGAGTATGAGGGCCCTGGGTAGCGGCGAGAGCGTATCCCAGGAATTCCCATGACGAGTCTGGGTGAGGATACTGTTCCAGAGTACCGTCCCAGTGGCGACGCTCGTGGGATGTTTGAAGACTACGGGTGGTGTCATGTTTATGGTGAGAGCGTATCCCAGGAATTCCCATGATGCGTCTGGGTGAGGATACTACTCCAGAGTGCCTAAACATGAGTTCGTAGGTCAGATAACATCTAGGATACTTACCGTAATTACAGTAGTAGATTAAATCATAACGGGGGATTGAACCCTATAAAGATGAAGAACGAATAAGGGCTTGCCCTCGGACCTATGTAGTATGGGATGCATAGAATCCGAACAAGTGTGCATTAGTGTCATGTAACATAATTAACTGCATTAAGGACTAAGTGCACAATCACAACACGACATCAATAGGGTAGTCCCTTTAGTTTAAAATGTGACAAGTTTGTGGTTGCTAAATATGAAATGTTAAGTTATACTATTTCCGGCATAGAGAGGATGGCCGTGTATAATGATCGTCGGTTGAATAAACTGACGTACCCACAGTCTGACATGCAGGTAAATGTTATGCTAAAGATTAAAGAGGATTTGGATGCTTAAAGATTATATCAAGCTGTTGTACTTGCATTTAATTGTTGTATTTACTTCCGCTGTGCAAAAGAAAGATGTAATTATGATGTAATCTCTGATGTATGATGAAAAATTTTAATTTCCCTGTAAAATTGTACTAAAGAAAGTGAAAAGATCCTGTAGAACATCTCGAATTCAGTGTATTTGGGATTCGGGGCGTTACAGGAAAAGGAAAAGATGTGGAGTTGTGGGAGGTGGTTTTTGTAGTCATGGTTGGTTACTACAACTTCCCCTTGAATCCTAGCCTTTATTTCTTAACTCCTAGATCAATCTTAGCCTTCTATTTGTCCCAAAATTTTGTATAAATACCCCCCCCCCCCGCCTAGTTATCCCTACACTTTTCATTAGCCAAACCTATAGTGAAAGAATACAATTGTTAGTAGTAAATTGTTAATAGTAGATTGTTAGTAGGAAGTGAGAATAAAAGATTGAGAGATTGAGAGTGTGTGTGCTTGCAAGCTAGGAGGCCGGCTACATCAACTTGGAGCTCTCGGGTTGCACTAGGAGCAAGGAGGAGGAGCACTCGTTTGGGCAAGCTCAATCTAGGAGGAGAAGGGCTCTTTCGTTTAGGAGTTGTTGTCTGATTTCTCTCCAAATTAGGTGGGTGGTTTTCTATACTTCTAATTTAGATGCCATGCTAGGAGTGTTGAAATAATGATGCATGAAAGAAACTAATAAGAGTACACTTAATTTGAAAAAGGACTTGCTAGTTGATTAAATTAATGCTTGATGGATTGTATGTTAACTTGTCATGAATCTTAATATTGTGTGCAAATTGCTTGTAGTTATGGAAATATTGAATTGGGATTGTTGATAACGTCAATATTGAGTACGAAATGCTAGTAGATGAAATTATTGTTTTATGTGCTAAATGGACTATCGTGATATTGGTTCAAATGAATAAGATTGTCCTGCATTTGGGTTTATGAAGGAGGAAAAAACAGGGAATTATATTTATAATGTGAATTTTTAATACCAAGTTGTGTTGAGAAATGTCAAATTGAATTATGGAAAGAGTAGTATGGAATTTAAATTATTATATGAGAAATGTGTATTAAGTTACTGAAAAATTATTTTAAAAATACTAGGGTGTTAATTTAAGTTAGAATATACATTCTGGAGTTTTACATGGCTTTTGGTGCAAGCAAAATATAGATAAAGATTTTTGAACATCGAAATGTTTTAATAAAACAGAGAACCGAGTTAAATAGAATTCGAGTTGTGTATGTGACAACTTGAGCTCATAGCTCAAGTGGTCGGTGAGCCTTCTGGCGCTACTGTAGGGCGGCGTGTGGCTCTGTGGTCGCTGGTTCGATACCTATGTCCACCTTTCTTTTTGTGTGCGGTTTAAAAAAAAATACCAATCATCGAACAGAGAGTATATAACTCTCTGTCTCCTCTTCATATCACTGAGCGCCTTCGGCCAGTCGGCTAGCGCGTGCGGCTGTCTTCTTAAGGGTTGCGGGTTCGATTCTGGGTGTAGCCAGAATATAAATTTTTTTGACAAATTGATTTTTGGGGTTTTCTTGATGTATAAAAATTCTGAAAAAAATACCATTATTATTCAAAAATCATATACAACCTATGAAAATTAATTGGGAGTTATTGGACTAAAATAAAGTGTATTTTTGAGGTAAAATCGTATTTGAAACTATGGTTTCTTACTCGTATAATTTCATAAAAATGTGTAATTTCACGAGGTGATTAAGATGAGTATTAAAAAGGAAAATTGATAGAAAGAAAATATAAATGTGAATTTTTGTATGAGTTATTATGTTAAAAGAATAGCATGACAATGGTGATTTTTGTGAATATTCACTTTGACTAGATGTTTTCGTAGTATGATTTTAATGTGGAAATAAATATTGGTTATGGAATGCATGATTTATAATTGAACTCTGTGTATGATAATTGACTCATGAAAAAATTGGAAATCATGAAATTGGAAAAGAAAAATTTCTTGAGTATGACAACTCAAATATGTGAATTGTGAATTGAAATTGAAAATTAGGGTGTAGCCAAGACTCACACCAGCAATTGAAAGTAATGAGATATGATAAATAAAATTGAAAAGACCAAGTTTGGGTCATTGAGAAATGAAAGAAATAAGACCGGTATTAGTGAGAGTGCTGACTCTAAGAGATTGATTTTGTTCATGATTTCATTAAATTCAGAATTAGTACATAGTGAAGAGGTAATGAAAGTGAGAGAAAAACACAAGTATGAGGGCCTCGAGTCTACGATGTGGGTGTGATTCACAGTTTGTCTTCACGATGCGTCGTGACATGACGTGGGCACTACTCCGGAATTATCGGGATCTTGGCGACGCTTGTGGGGTGTTTGGTGACTGCGAGAGGATCGTGTGCCATGAAGGAGGCTGAATTGTCCATAGGTTGTCTTCACGATGCGTCGTGACATGACATAGGATTCCCCTCCAGTTTTTCTGTACATGAGCTCGTTACTCATAGAACATCTTGGATACTTATCGTAGTTATAGTAGTAGAGTAAGTCATGACGAGGGATTGAACCCTACAAGATGAAGAACGATTAAGAGGCTTGCCCTCGGACCTATGTAGTATGTGATGCATAGAATCCGAACAAGTGCACATTAGTGTCATGTAATATAAATAACTGCATTAAGGACTAAGTGCACAATCACAACACGACATCAATAGGATATTCTCCATAGTTTGATTTGTGAACAAGTTTGTGTTTGTTAAGTATGGAAAATCATTATACTGTTTCCGGCATAGAGAGGATGGCCGTGTATAATATTCGTCGGTTGAATAAACTGACGTACCCACAGTTTGTATGCAGGATAAATGACACGACAAAGATTAAAGAAGAACTGATGCTTAGAGATTATTCAAATGTTGTTGTACTTTCATTTATATAAATGTTATAATTTTGCTTCCGCTGTAAAATGTAAAGATTCATTATAACTCTGATGTAAAGTGAAAAGTTTTAAATTCCTTGTAAAATTGTACGAAAGAAGTGTAAAGATCCCGTGGAATCTCGAATTTAGTTGTTTTTGGAATTCGGGATGTTACAGCCGTAGCCCCAGCCCTCTTTAATATGAAGACGAGTCTCGGGGCTCAGCGAGACATGACCGAAGGGAGGAATCGATCTACTGCCGTCTCCACGAGATGGAGAGGCACCTCGGCCAGCTGGACAGAGATGAAGAACAACGGGCGAGGAACCTCCGCCCAAGCAGGCCCCCGTTTTCATGCACAATCATGGAGGCTCCCGTCCCCGATAACTTCAAACCTCCACACTTTGAGTCCTACACCGGGGAGTCAGACCCCGCTGATCATATTGAGAGTTTCAAAACTCTCATGATGATCCATCATGCGTCCGATGCCCTTCTCTGCAAGACCTTCCCGGCCACGTTCAAAGGGCCTGCTCGGGAGTGGTATTCCTGACTTGCTCCGGCATCCATCTTCTCCATCGACCAGTTCGAAGGCCTTTTCCTCACACATTTCGTGAGCAGCCACTGCTCTGAGAAGATGAGCACATCATTGCTCTGCCTCAGCCAAAAGAAGGGCGAACGACTGAGAGATTATGTCAAGCAGTTCACCGTGGAGGCCCGGTCTATCGCTTCCCTGGATCAGTTAATGGCTTCGGCTGCTTTCCAATCCAATGTCATCAACCCTGACCTCAGGGCGTCCCTGACCAAGAAGCCCCCTCGGGACTTCTCCGAGCTCCTCCTCAGGAGCGAAAAGTACATCCCAGCTGAAGAGGCTCTCAATCGCCCCACTCTAGAGGGGTCGTCTTCTGGGAACAAACGGAAGACTGTTGAGGAAGAAGGAGCTAAGAAGCTTCAAAAGGACAACGAAGGTCAACGATGCCCTCTCCCTCGCTTCGAAAAGCTCACTCCGCTCAATGCGAGTGTCTCCGCCATCTTAATGGAAATTGGGAACGAGGGTATTCTACCGCCACCTCCAAAGATGAACACTCCCGGGAAGAAGAGAAACCGGGATAAGTGGTGCCGCTTCCACAGGGACCACGGGCACGACACAGACGATTGTCGGGCCCTGAAGGACGAGATTGAGGTCCTCATTCAGAGAGGGCAGCTCACTAGGTTCGTAAGGAGGGATAGGACCGATCTGCCTCCACCTCCCAGGGGGGCCAACAGGCGAACAGAACTGCATGCGGAGACCCCGGATGTCGAAGCAGAGGCCGTCATGCACCTTATACACGGAGGCCCAATGGGGGGAGATTCCAACTCTGCCCGAAAAGCCTTCGTTCGGGAAGTGAACTCCGTGCAGAGCCATCCTTCTCCAAGTGGTCGTGGGGTCCCTGTCACGTTCTCCGATAGAGACCTGGAGGGCGTCCGCATGCCCCACCGCGGTGCCCTTGTTATTAACCTCCGAATGGCCAACTTCGATGTGCGCCGGATCCCGATGGACAATGGCAGTTCGGTCAACATCCTCTTCTTGGAGGCGTTCAAGGGCCTCCAGCTATCAAAGGACCGACTCAAGCCAGCCAGCTACACTCTACATGGGTTCACCAGGGGTGACAGTGACGATCGAGGGAGTTATAACCCTAAACGTAACCGCTGGCAAAACCCCGGTCACCCGCACAGAGCCGATGGACTTCATGGTGGTGGATGTGAAAGCCGCCTATAATGTTATTCTCGGTCGACTAGGTTTGGCCGCACTCCAGGCCATCCCTTCGGGCTATCACTTGAAGATGAAGTTCCCTACCCCCGCAGGAGTGGAAGAAGTGAGAGGAAGCGAGGAGGCAGCTCGCAAGTGCTACATGACCTCGATGGGAGGCCCGGTCCTCTCCCTAGAAGCCCTTGAACTCCCACCGGAAAGTAGCCAGACCATCTCTGAGCCTGTGGACGAGATGGAGGAAGTGGCCTTCTCAGAAGAAGATGCCACCAAGACGTTCTGGATCAGCAAGGCACTTTCCCCCTCCGTCAAGAAGGACATCTCCCAATGCATAAGGGAGAACCGCGATCTCTTTGCCTGGACCGCGGCCGATAATATGCCGGGGATCTCAGAGGAGCTCTTGATGCACCACCTCAGCGTTGCCCCGTGAGTGAAGCCTGTCCAGCAGAAGCGACGCAAGTTCGCTCCCGAGCACCGACAGGCGATCAAAGAAGAGGTTGAGAAGCTCCTAAATGCCCAATTCATTCAGGAGGTGAACTACACCGAATGGCTATCCAATGTGGTGATGGTTAAAAAAGCCAACGGAAGCTGGAGGATATGCATCGACTTTACCGACCTCAATAAGGCGTGCCCGAAGGATCCATTTCCCTTCCGAGCATCAACGCTCTGATCGATGCTACCTCCGAACACGAGCTCCTCAGCTTCATGGATGCCTTCTCGGGGTACAACCAAATTCGGATGTTCCCTCCTGACATCCCAAAGACCACATTCGTGACTGATCAGGGCCTGTATTACTACCGGGTCATGCCGTTCGGCTTGAAGAACGCGGGAGCTACATACCAGCACCTAATGAACAGGTCTTCCGAGACCAGATTGGCCGTTACATGGAAGTCTATGTAGCCGACATGTTGTCAAGAGCATCCGAGGGCAGGAGCATGTCCTCGACCTCCAGGAAGCCTTCGGGGTGGTGAAGAGGCACAACATGAGGTTGAATCCGAGCAAGTGTGCGTTCAGAGTCTCATTCGGCAAGTTCTTAGGGTTCATGGTCAGCTAGAGGGGCATAGAGGCCAACCCGAAGAAGATCCAGGCCATTCTCAAAATGGCTCCCCCCTCCAGTGTTAAAGATGTACAGAGGCTCACCGGATGCCTTGCGGCAATTAGGCGTTTCCTCTCCAAATCCGGGGAGAAGTGCCTCCCATTCTTCAAGGCCCTCAGGGGGGACCAAAGGCTTTGAATGGGGGAAACATCAACAAGAATCCTTGACCAGCTCAAGGCGTACTTAGCTAACCCCCCACTCTTGAGCAAGCCCAGGCCCGAGGAGGTCCTCTACCTATACCTCGCCGCTTCGGAGCAGACCCTCAGTGCAGTCCTGGTAAGAGAAGAGGACAGGACGCAGAGACCCATCTACTATGTGAGTAAGTTCCTCTGAGACGCTGAACTCCGTTACCCGAAGTTAGAGAAGATGGCCCTTGCCTTGGTTATGGCGGTCCGAAAGCTCTGCCCCTGCTTTCGGTCTCATTCGGTGGTCATTCTTACCGACAAGCCGCTCAAACAAGTTCTCCACAGGCCTGAGACCTCCGGGCGCCTTATGAAGTGGTCCATCGAGCTAAGCCAACATGACATCAGCTAACAACCCAGAACCACTATCAAGGCCCAAGCTCTCGCAGAATGCATTGTGGAGAGCACCATTCCTGACCCCTGCGAGTCGGCTGCCGAACCCTTGGTCTGGACTGTTTATGTTGATGGATCCTCCTGCACCGACGGAAGTGGGGCTGGTGTCATCTTGACCGGCCCAGATGCTTTCGTCCTGCAATACTCCCTCCGCCTAAATGTCCCTACATCGAACAACGTGGCCGAGTACGAGGCCCTCATAGTGGGACTCTGCATGGCCCGCAAAGTAGGGGCCAAGCGTATCCAAATCTTCAGTGATTCGCAGCTGGTCGTGAATCAGGTGTCCGGAGAGTATGAAGCAAGAGATGAGCGCATGGCCAAGTACTTGGCAAAGGCAAAAGGTCTACTGGCCTTATTTGAAGATGCTCGACTCCAGCAGGTACCCCGAGAGGAAAATGCACAGGCCGATGCCCTCTCAAGGCTTGCCTCCTTCTCCCTCCAGGGTTTGGAGCGAACCGTACTGATAGAGGTACTCCTGAGACTGAGTATTGACGAAGACAGCTTAGAGCCAATGGAGACTATGCCCCTCACACTTGGGGAGAATTGGATGAAGCCCTTACTCGAGTACCTTAGAGATGGAGTTCTTCCAGAAGACCCAAAAGAGGCGAGAAGGATTAGGACCAGAGTCGAGTGGTACACACTTCTTGATGGAGTCATGTACAAATGCTCCTACACTCAGATTGATGGCCGACCCTACGTGAGGTGTCTTTCCTTCGAGGAAGCGCTCTATTCCCTGAAGGAGAATCATGATGGTATGTGTGGCGCGCACTTGGGAGTGAGATCCCTCGCTCGCAAACTCTTAAATTACAGTTACTTCTGGCCTACACCTTAGTGACTCCGAAGAGTACGTTCTACAGTGCGACTCCTGCCAGAGATTCTCTCTAACCGTTGCCTACTGCAAGCCCAACTCTCCTCCTCGGCAAGTCTAATCCCTTTTGCAATGTGGGGGATGGACTTGCTCGGACCCTTCCCTCCAGCGCCGGGCCAGTGAAGTTCTTGGTCGTGGCAATAGACTACTTCTCCAAGTGGATCGAGGTCGAACCCCTTGCAACGATTACCGAGCACAAGGTCCAGAAGTTCTTTTGGAAGAACATTGTTTGCCGGTTCAGTGTACCCCGTATCCTCATAACCAACAACGGGACTCAATTCGCAGGAGCAACATTTCACAACTTCTGCACCGACTTCGTCATCCAGCAGCGGTTCTCCTCGGTAGCCCACCCCCAATCCAATGGCCAAGTGGAGACTGCTAATCGACAAATACTCTCCGGCCTAAAGAAGAGGCTTGATAAATCTACCAAGGGGTTATGGGTCGAACAACTTCCCAACGTGCTTTGAAACTATCGTACCACCAAGAGAACTCCGACAGGGGAGTCCCCCTTCAATCTCACATACGGTTCCGAAGTCATCATTCCCTTAGAAGTGGGCCTGCCTTCACCCCGATAGATAGCCTACCGTGAAGAACAGAATGCAAATCAGCTTCGCAACAGTCTGGACCTCATAGGATTACTCAGTCTGCGAAAGAGCTTCCATTCGCGAAAGAACAGTCTGGACCAGATCCTCGAAAGAGCTTCCATTCGACAGAAGACTTACCGACATAGGATTACTCAGTCCTACAACAAAAAAGTCCAACCAGCTAATCTTAAAAAGGGGGACCTAGTACTGCGGAAGTTGTCGATCTCCATCTCGAGCAAAAAGGACAAGCTAGCACCTAATGGGAAGGTCCGTATAAGGTCTCCAGAGTTATTCGCCCAGGCGCGTATCAACTCGAAGACCCGGGGGGCAGGAGAATACCGAGGACATGGAACGCGGAGTACTTGATGAAGTACCAAGAGGGTGTCTGAACACCGCTCCAAGCAACTTCCCCAAGAGCGCTCCATAAAACATGTCAAAGTTTTTTTGTATTTTCCTTATCAAGGTGTAAGGGCGGCTCACAACTTAGAAGTGGCCGCCTAATTGTTTTCAATAAAAGCAATCTACCCCTCCAAGTTCTCTATTTTGAGTATTCTTATTGTACTACTGTGACACTTACAAAAAAATATTAAAACAGCATGCTCGGAGTCCAACACTTGGTTCGATTTTGCTTCAACTACTCGCTTTTAAGAGAGTACGCAGTGGTTCACCATTCGGAATTGCTCCCACAGTTGCTGATATTCTTTAAACAACACGCTCGGAGTCCAACACTTGGTTCGATTCCGTTTGAACTACTTGCTTTTAAGCGAGTACGAAGTGGTTTACCATTCGGAATTGCTCCCACAGCTGTTGATAATCTCTAAACGACAAGTTCGGAGTCCAAAACTTGGTTCGACGCAACTTTTGCTACTTGCGAACGAGTGAGTACAAAGTGGCTCACCATTCAGAATTGCTCCTACAACTGTTGACACTCGCAAACACACTCACAAGTTCAAGAAACAAGTACTATTTCATTAAAGTTTGTGGTACAAGTCTAACTACAGACCAACAACTCATCTTTACATCGAAATACAAAACTCATGTAAAACAAAGATTATAAAATTACAGAGATCTGCTTTAACCCCTCCTAGGGAGTGGGACACTTCTATTAAGAGATAACCTAGGTCGGTGAGCGTCGTGCTGCTGTGGCCTTACTTCTGTGGAGATGTCTAGACCGGCGAGCCGAGTTGCATCTTCAGTGCCTAAAAGCTTAAGCGTTGCCCCAGCAGATGCTCCGCTCGACGAGCCAGCCACTCTGCTTTGCGCGTCCCCGGGGCTCCTTGAGACGGGGGGCGAGCGTAATGCTAACTCATGGAACAACCTTCCTTGGGAGTATTCACCTCGGGGACAAGAGGTGGTTCTGACGTTGCTTCCATCGGACAGCCATCGTAGCTGATGGTTCTCTGCCTCAAGCTCCACGACCGCTTCCTTCAACGAGTCGTCTGTCACTCTAATTTTTAGTCGAGGAATTCGAATAGAGCTGCCCTGACAAGAAGCCTCAGAAATAGCCCTTCGAAGGTGTGCCGCTTCAAGGCACTTCTCGAGCATGACATTCTTTAACCCCTCTCATTCGGCCCTGTCATCAAACAAAGACCGACGAAGATACTTGACCTGCAAGCCTTGGCTGAAGGCCATCGAGGGACACGTCTCCTCTCCATCAGGGGGAACTTCGCAAGCCTTCTCTAGCAGATGCTTCAGCTCGGAGTTGCGACGAGCTAACGTCAACTTAAGATGGTTCAGCTCCGACTCGGTTTTGAAAAGACTCTCTCGAGTCCGAGCGAGGCCCAACCTAGTTACACCTAGGCCGGACCGGAGGCGTGCTACTTCGGCCAGTGGAGGTACTTCAACAATTTGTGATGCTTCGCATCTGAAAAAGCCAGAACATGAAGGTACTAAGTTTAAATGGCTCCTATAGGACAACTCAGAGACAGTTCGATGCAAATACAACACTTGGTCAAAAAAGTTTCTCATTTCATTGACTACAAAATGCGGTGGCCAGTCCGCAACAAGGCAGTACAAAATTAAGAAAAAAGTGAAGTTAGGGAGCCACCTCGAGGTGCTGCTCCGCACTCTCGCTCAGCACCGTCACGAGTGCCCCCTCCGGATTCTTCACCTCCTGTTCGACCCCTTCGGCTTCTTCCTCCCCTCCTTCGGGCTCGGCTTCTGCTAAAGGTATAATCTCCTCGCCTTCGATCGGGTCGTAGAGGTGATACCCCGAGCTGTCGAAGTCGGAGATGCGAGCCGCGACATGCTTGAGGGCCCGAGTGTAGGACTCCTCCATGTTAGCGACATGTGGGCCTCCGCCTCGGCTTGGATGGCCGCCGTTGCCTCGGCCACTGCTGCGTCCTGCTCCTTCTGCATCTCCTCCGGGGCCTTTAAGGCCTTCTCCCTCTCCATCTCGGCTCGGGTCTTCCCCTGCTTCAGCTCTTCCGCCCTCGCCACTTCGACCGCAATGTGCTCGTTCGCCTTAGCCAGCGCTGCCTCCAAAATGCCGAACTGAATGGCTCGAGACTCCGAGAGTTGTTGCTCGGCCTTATACATCTTCACGGCCTTCGCTCGCTCGGCCCTGTCTTGGTCGCTCGACGTCTTTAGCTCCCTCTCCTGCTTGGTGAACTGCTCCAGCAGGTGACTAAAGTGACAGGTCATCTGAAAGATAGAGAGAAAGAAGGACGTGAGTATCAAAAACCACACACTTCGAGATTCCGAAAAGTATAGCAAGAACACTTACCAACATCGTGGCTCGGGCTCTCTCTAGCGCGTCGTCGCCCACGGTACCTGCCTTCAGTGCCGCTCGGTCCTTCGGGGTCGGCTGGTGGCGCACGGCCTGCTCATCGCTGCATCGCCGAGGAAACTGTCAAGCTTCATCACCCTCCAGTCGGAGACGAAGAGCTTCTTGTGCTCCTCGGTCAGGATGGCTTCTGCCTTGGCGGTGAGGGGCGGCACTTCGAGCGCTAGCGTGGATCTGACGGAGAACGCCCTGTCAGAAGGCTCGAAAGCCGTGGTTGAGGGAAGTGCAGCTTGGGGAGCAGAGGGGGAGTCAGTGACCAAGTCCACAACGGGCGTAGGAGCCGAGGGTGCCTAGGCTACTCGGCCGGATGGGGGTCCCGTCATCATCCTCTTCCTCTTCTTATTGTCCAGTCCCTTCATTGCGGCTGCACTCCGCTTTGCCAACAAGGCTTTGAAATCCATACCGGGGGCCTCTGAAAAAGAAAAACCGAAGGGAGTTAGCGCTAGAAGAGAACGATATAAAAAAAAGAGAGAAACAAAATTAGACGGAGCGTACTAGGGTCGATCGGACTGAGACCCCCACCGAAGAGGACCCCCTCGGCGATATCTTTCCAACCCAGGGTCGGAAGATTGAGGATCTTCAACACAACCTCCTCTTCCTCCTTAGTCAGCACCGGCTCAGCCTTCACCCACTTCGGAACATCCTCCTTCCAACTGGTCAGAAAACTCCACGGCTCGGGACCTCGGATCAAGAAGTACTTCTCCTTCCAGTGCTTGATGGAGTCCGAATTTTCGATCAACTTGATGCCCTTCCTCGGAGACAGATAGTACCGGTACTCCATCTTGCTCATACAGCAGATCCGGTAGAGACTACGGAGTAAGACGAGCTGAGGCTTGACACCTATGGCCTGGCTTTGGAGGATGAAGGCGATGACGTGCCGCCACATATTCGGCATGAATTGCACCGAACTCATGCCATACCATTGTAGCACTTTGACTACGAACGGTGGTAGAGGCAGCCGAAGGCCTGCGTTGAGTGCGTCGTAGGGGAAGACGCAAGTGTCGGGCGAAGTCTCCGTGCATGCTCGGAAGCCCAGATCGGGGAGGAGCAAGGTGTACTCCTTCGGGATCCGGAACCCCTTCCTGATACGATGAAGATCCGCCTCAGTCAGAATCGAGGGGATTTCGTCTACCTCGGAAGGAACCCCTCGGACGATTCTCCTCGTAGGTGGCAGACTTCCCGTATACTGCCTTGGACAAAAGGTCTCCGGAGTAGTTCCTAACCTTCCCGAGGTTCGATAATGTGAACGGTAGCCTGACCTAAAGTGCCAGCCCCCTTTACATTCTCAACGAAGGTCTCCACGATTGCCGACCTCGCTACTTCCTTCCTCTTTCCCACTGTCAGGGAGATCGCTAAGGGTCGATCGCTGTCTCAGTCCGAGGTGGAGGTCTCACTCCCCGACGATGCTCTAGACATCTTTAGAATACAAGTTAAAGATATTTAATTACCTTGATGTGACGACTACGATCGGAATAGTTTGCCGGAAAGATGATCACCTCGCCACGACCGTTAGCAGCACCACTCGAGAGCAAAAAATAGTAGAAAGTGAAAAGTGAAAGTGAGAAGTGAAGAATGGGGGAGCGGTGAGAGGGAAGTGAGTTCTTATAGCACTAAAGATAATTTGGGTGGGCTTTCAGATGTTTTGGGACCCCACAGAGGCCCACCGGAAGCCTAAATGCCTAATACTTTGTGATTCGCGCCTGATATCCATCAGACGGCCATGATTGTGCCACGTCGCTCGGAACCACAATCCAAGAAACTGGGGCACTGAGTTGCGTATTGGAGAAAAATTACCTACTCCTCGTGATTCGTGCTTGATCTCCATCAGACGGCCCTGAATGTGCCACATCGCTCGGAACACAAATCCGAGTAACTGAGGCACTGAGCTGCGTATTGAGGAAAAACGACTATCTCCTTATGATTCACGCATGATCTCAATCAACGGCTCAGATCTCGCCACGTCGTGGAATATCACTCTTTTCTCGTGATTCACGTCTCATCCTTCATGATTCATGCCTGATCTTCATCAGACGGCCCTGATTGTGCAACGTCGCTCGGAGCCCAAATCCGAGCAACCTGGGGCACCAAGCTGCGTATTGGAGAAAAATCATTTACTCCTCGTGATTCGCGCTTGATCTTCATCAGACAGCCCTGATTGAGCCACGTCGTGAAAAATCACTCTTTTATCGTGATCCATGCCTCTCTCCTTGTGATTCGCACCTGATCTCCATCAACGGCAATGATTGTGCCATGTTGCTCGAAACCACAATCTGAGCAACCGAGGCACTGAGCTGCGTATTGAGGAAAAACGACTATCTCCTCATGATTCACGCCAGATCTCAATCAAACGGCTCCGATCTCGCCACGTCATGGAATATCACTCTTTTCTCGTGATTCAAGCCTCATCCCTCGTGATTCGTGCCTGATCTCAATCAGACGGCCCTGATTGTGCCACGTCACTCGGAACCCAAATCCGAGCAACCGAGGCACCGAGCTGCGTATTGAGGAAAAACGACAATCTCCTCATGATTCTCGCCTAATCTTCATCACACAGCCATTATACATCGCTCGGAAGCCAAATTCGAGTAACCGAGGCACCGAGCTGCTCACATGGAGAAAAACCACTCTTGCATCGTGATTCGTGCCTGATCTCCATCAGATGGCCATGATTGTGCCACGTCACTTGGAACCCAAATCCGAGCAACCGAGGACCAAGCTGCTCACATGGAGAAAAATCACTCTTTCAACGGGATTCGTGCCTGATCTTCATCAGACGGCCATGATTGTGCCATGTCGCTCGGAACCCAAATTCGAGCAACCGAGGCACCGAGCTGCTTACATGGAGAAAAATCACTCTTTCATCGTAATTCGTGCCTGATTTTCATCAGACGGCCCAGATTGTGCCAGGTCGCTCGGAACCCCAATCCGAGCGACCGAAGCACTGAGCTGCTCATATGGAGAAAACACTTCCGAGCTACAAGAATTGTTAAATCCCTTCCAAATTTGCGTCACGATCTGATCAACGCTCCAGGTTCAACCACGCCGCCAAGCTCTGATTCACTGTTTGATCATTCAGATAGGCGCACCGATGACTGATGGACGTCCCAGATCGTGCCACGTCATAAATAAGGTGATTAAATCTATTTTTTATTTATTAATTCGAATTATTTATTTAAAATTGCAAAAACATAATAAAAAATTCAGGAAAAATAATTACAAATTCTAAAAAATAATTATATATTCAGAAAAATATTTTTGAGCCCCTGGATAAATAATTATTAGTTAGTATAATTAGTTAATGCTCCCGAAAAACAAATCATCGCTTTGCAAAATTGAAAAAATGAGTCGAAAAATAATGTAAAAATCGAGAAAAATCACCAAACATCCAGAAGAGCCAAAGAGAAAACTTGGGCGTGTTACCAACTCAAGAAAACACCGTTATCTCTCAAACAAGATTCGAACCCCCATTTTTGAACTCTGATAAAGTCCTATACGCCATTAAAACAACAAAACTACCCCCCCAAAGGCTGTAACACATAGTCTTTGGAGGTGGGGGGCTCTTGATATGGCTAAAAATGGGATTAAATCGGAATCTTTCAAATTGGGCACGAATCTTAAAGTTTACAGGGGCAAAATGGTAATTTTACCTACGGACGGGTCCGAAATGGGAACCAGGTCTCTTCTCTTGGGCCCAATAACCCGTGAATGGATCTGTTCAACTGAGAAAGGGTCCGAACCCGTTAAGGACCAGTTCAGCAAGATATGAGGAAATCCTGGCTCGTCCTTATCTACTGGAGGTGGTTTTAACCACTTCTATCCATTCACACAAGGAAGTAGGAATTCGTTCTTATCCCGAAGAAGATCCCCACAGCAACTATAAATACCCCCCTACCTCCTACCGTTACAAGGTGATCACTCTTTGCATACCTAAAGCTTCTTTTGATATTCTTTCTTGAGTATTGACAAGTGCATCGGAGGGTGCATCGTCGGAATCCATCTCGATGTTTCTTACTTTGTGCAGGTCAGCGGCAACGCCAAGGAGCCAGCCTAATAGCAGTGGAAGAGGTCAAATTTGACCCATTCGAGTTCTCGCGAATCCACAAATTCATCTGATTGCCCCACACCGAATTCAGCGGCAACAACCGTAACACTACAGGACGTCTCCGTACTCACTGGTCTTCCAGTCGATGAGTAGGCAGTGACCGGTACGATGGACTTCGAGCCGGTATATCTTGTGGAACAATACCTTGGTGTTGAAGTCGAAACGGGGGCAGTAAATGGAAAGTTCATTCGCTTGAAGTGGTTGAAGGAGACTTTTAGGAATAGATTAAATGAAGATTCCACTAAGATCGAGGTTGAGTGCTATTGCAGGGCATACATCTTGACACTATTTGGCAGCATGATTGAATGAAGATTCCGTCAATACTTATAACAGGTCTGCAAGACTTGAAACCTTTAATCGAAGGACCAAATACCCAAAATACTCCTTTGAATCTTTCCTCGCAAGAACTATACTGATATTTATCCCAGTGGATAACGATTCCTGATTTTGCTGCTTGTATCGCTGATAGAAGAAAGGCAACTTCGTAATTGCTTCTTCGAAGGTACCGAACAACCTCTCAATTGCTTTTGTTTTGCAATCCAAACTTTCTTATATGAGATTTGATAATTATATTGTAGTTTCACTATCTCAATAATGACCCACGGTGTTAAACCTATCTCAGACTTCACCACACTCATAATCAAGTTGCAAATAAGGTTAGATACAACTTTACAGTGGTCTCGATTCAACGTGGGATTTGTACAAGTATGAGTCCCAACTATATTCTTCACCACAAAATTTGTCTCGCCTTTTGGAACGATTGCTCGTAATCTCCAAGGACAGCCACCATCACTTACTACTGGGAAATTTTGCACCGCCTCCTCAATTATACATTTTCTAGGTGCCAATTTACATTTAATGGTATACACTATCGGTGAAGATTTCAATGTGACGAATTCACGATGTTTCTTGATAGAATATAGATTCACAGCCTGCTGAATCGACTCTTTACTTATAAACTCCTATCCAATGTACAATTCGTCTACATTGGATGAACCCGACGACTCTTGTGGAACTTGATGTACCCTAGCACCTTGTGTCATCTCCTAGGTAACATGAGCGTTAACATTGACATACCTATCAGTAGCTCTCACTTCATTAGACCTGCTGTTATTTGTGTTTAGATTTACATATTCATCATCTTCGTCCCCATCATCATTTTCTACACTCTCATCAACTTCATCGTCCGTTTCTTCCTTTTCTTCATCATCGTCTAATAGGTCGTTGTTAATGGTAGCATTTTGAAATAATTCAAATATAGTGTCATTTCGAACATAGTCATGAACCGGACTAGGTTGACGTGGCAACTCAATATTTGTAGAATCCGGGATTGTTGTATTTGTGAACGTGTCTTCTTGTGGAAATAGTGGGATTGCTTGTGAAGTTTGAACGGGATTAGATCTTATCTGCTGTGTCGGTACTTCTTGTACGAAGCTTGAACTAAGATTATCATGTGGCTGAGCATTCATAATTTAGATTTGCTGAATATATAACTCCAATGCAGACCATGTACAATTGGGATCAAGTGTCCTAGCAATCATTGACTTCATAGCATTATCAGTAGATACGGGCACTGTCATAAAATACTGACCATCTCCTTTTCCTGCTGCGTACCGAGCTAAAATTTTCACATTCCATTGATCCCTATCCCAATTAGTAACTTCATAAATTTTCTCAACTATTTCTGCCAATGTAATGGTACGAGGTGCCCAAACTATTTCAGGATTAACGGCACTATAACAACCTATCTTTGGATCACGAATTATTTCACCACCAAAGTATAACCAAATAGAAATATCGTAATCCATATCTATGTATATTTATACGGATATACGAGTTATTATCCACCCACAAACAAAACCTACAAAAATATACAAAATAATAGGTGATATAAATCATACCTTCACAAACTTATTCGGAAGGATACAGCAGTAGATATATGGGTAGAAGAGTTGAAGTTGCTATCCTCATCAAGTTTATCAAAATTCTAAAATATGGATCTTTCGGAAGATGGGTATAGAGTTTTGAGAGTGTAAGGTGAGAGGGTTGGGAAAGATTAAGTGACGTCGAAACGAGATGAGAGATGTGAGGAATTTTGGGTTAATCGAAGAAATTGTAAGATGAGAGATGTTAGGGTTTCGGGGTTAGAAGAGGAGGAAGATAGAGAGTTGAAAGAGAATGTGAGATCTGGAATTCGAGCCTGGGGGCTAAAAAAGCCCCAATCGCACTCACTTTCTGAAAAAGCAAGTGTGGGATAAATCCCATCACTTTCTCGGAAAGCGAGTCTAGGCAAGTAAAATCCAAAGCCTCACACTCGCTTTCTGAAAAAGCAACAGAATTTATCCCAAGCTCACTTTTTCAGAAAGCGAGTAGGGCGTTTTGGAAATTTTTTTTAAAAATAAGGGCAGTTTGGGAGAACTTTCAAAAGGAGGGACAGTTTGGGAAAAATTCCCTTTGTTACAACAGTTTGCATTCGAGCGAGATACCTTTACATTTCGGAGTTGCATTTCGTTTATAATAAAGAAAGGATATTGAACACCTGAGACTCACACGGAGACATCACCTGAAAAAAGAAAAAGAAGATAGTCGGGCACATGGGCATACAACTATTAGAACAAAAGGACACTTGTTAGAGATTAAATGACATAACTTTAGGAACTTTTTTTTATATGCTACTTTTTAAAAATATTTGTAGAAAAATGATAGTTGTCAAAGTATTTATGCTTGTTGACTCAACAACTAAATCCGCCGTTCCCAACGGCGAGTTTAATTGTTCAATGCTCACCATTGAGATATGGTGAATTTAGTGCTAATTTTTTTATAAACTCGTCGTTCCCAACGGCGAGCTCAGCTCAAAATTTTCAATGAAGACTCGCTGTTCCCAACGGCGATGATATTTATACTGGATTCGTTGTTGGTGAAAAAGTAGGAAATTTCAAAGAGAGTGAAATATTCTGTTGGACTTAGTGAATTTTCAAATAAGCCGTTGGGAACAGTGAGTCTTCATTGAAAATTTTGAACTAAACTCGCCATTCCCAACAGCGAGTCTAGTCTAAATGTTCTCGCCGTTAGGAACGGCGAGTTTTCATTGAAAATTTTGAACTAAACTAGCCATTGGGAACAATGAGTTTCTCAAAAAAAAAAAACACAAACTACACTTGCCGTGTTCCAACGGCGAGCACTCAACAATTAAACTCACTGTAGGGAACGGCAAGTTTAGTTGTTGAATCTACGAGCACAAATAATTTGGCAAATGTCCTCTTTCTGCAAATAGTTTCGAAAACATATAAAAAAATATATAATTAGTGCAAATAATTTGGCAAATATCCTCATTTTACAAATAGTTTCGAAAAGTGGCAAATAAAAAAAAATAATCTAACTTTAGACCATTTCCAACGGGATAGGTATTTCCCCTAAATTAGCCAAAATAGCGATAAACACCCAAAAAATGCTCTCCAACGGCTTTGCCAAATCGATCGCGATCCTGGCGATTTGATTTCCGCTCGCGATCCACTCGCCAAATCTGGCGATTTGATTTCCTTTCGCCAAACTCCTTCCTCTCTTGCTTCCGGAGATCAAGGGGATTTCTAACGGTAAGATTTCTTCCCGCTGATTTAAATCGACAATGATATTTCTTCAATTTCTTCAATCCCTTCAATTTGTTCTTGGTAGATTGCTACTCCCTCTTCTTGTTCATTGGGTTCTTCTTCTTGTTCATCGGGTTCTTGTTCATTGGGTTCTTCTTTTTCTTCATCAGGTAAAATTTTTCTTTTCAAAAAAAATTGTGGTTTGGAGAATGGAGAATGGAGAATGGAGCTTATATGATCTGTACTAGAATTACCGTGAATGGAGAATGGAGAATTTGAAGTTTAAAACTTTATCAGATAAGCTTTGTAAATATGACTATTTTTCTGATGGGATTGTTGAGAACTCGAGATGTTCTTTAATACTACAAAAAAGAAAAGAATTTAGCCGAGGAATTTAGCCCAGCTCATGGGGTGTCATTTGTGCAGGATTTTGTTGGTGTAGATGCCTGCAATATGAATATGAATTTACTGATAGTTATAAGCTATGATCTTTCATGTTACCTTATCTTTAATAAATTGATTCTGATAACTTGAAGTGTATAACTTGAAGTACATATATGAAGTTGAAGTTTATAACCTGCTTATTTAGTTTAGTTTATAAGTTGATTCCGATAACTTGAAGTTTATGACCTTTTTATTCTGATAACTTGGTTTAGTTTATAACTTATTTATTCTGATAACTAAACTAAGTTTATAACCTTTATATTCTGATAACTTGGTTTAGTTTATAACTTACTTATTCTAATAACTAAACTAAGTTTATAACTTAGTTTAGTTTATAAGGTTAGTTTATAACTGGATTCTGATAACTTGGTTTAGTTTATAACTTGATTCTTGTAACTTGAAGTGTATAACTTGAAGTACATATATGAAGTTCAAGTTTATAACCTTCTTAGTTTAGTTTATAACTTGATTATGATAACTTGAAGTTTATAACCTTTTTATTCTGATAACTTGAAGTTTATAACCTTTTTAATTTGATTATGTTTAGTTTATAACTTGATTCTGATAACTTGAAGTTTATAATCTTTTTATTATGATAACTTGAAGTGTATAACTTGAAGTACACTTACTTGATTCTGATAACCTGACTTGAAGTATATAACTTCATACCTTTTTATACCTTTTTATTAAAAGATTATATAACCTGATTATAAATCTCTGATAACCTGATTATATAACTTGATTCTGATAGCCTGATTATGATATATAAGCTAATTATATAACCTGATTATATAATCTGGTTATATAACCTTATTATATAATCTGATTATAAATCTTTGATACCTGATTATATAACCTGACTATACAATCTGATTATATAATCTTTTTATACCTTTTTATAAAAAGATTATATAACTTGATTATAAATCTATGATAACCTGATTATATAACTATTCTAATAACCTGATTCTGATATATAACCTGATTATATAACCTGGTTATATAACCATAAAATATAAAATGATTATATAACCTGATTATATAATTAGGTTTCTTGATTATATAACGTGATTTTATAACCTGATTCTGATAATTGATTGTGCTATAATTTTAGATTATCTAATCTCACAGTAATATTTTACAATGTTTAGATTGATTCACATAATAATACATTTTACATTACTCTGCTGCGCGAAGGATAAAACTTCGAGAATGAATTGTTTAGCCCAGAATTTGTTGAGTCCACTCAATTCACAGATCAACCTACCGTGACACCACTAGAAAATCGAGCAACAATTAATTCATCTACTAAGAAAACACAATGACGGGGTAACTTCACAATGGAAGAAGACCTTCTCAGTGTACATGCATGGCTTAGTATTGGTTTAGATCTGATACAAGGAAACCAACAAACAATGGGTAAATATTGGGATAGAATACATGAATATTTTCATGCAAACAAAAAGTTTAAGTCTGAGCGCAATGCAAATTCTCTCATGAATCAGTGGTCAGCAATTCAAAAAGAAGTTAACTTATACTGTGGATACTATGCTCAGATAGAATCAAGAAACCAAAGAGAGATCACCGATGAAGACAATGTATTGATATCATTGAAGTTTATGAATTACTTTTTTTTTCCAAAAATAATAATAATTATTTTACTAATTTTAGATTTTTCAAGCAAAGCTAATGTATGAAGAACCGCAAGGAAAGCCATTTGGATTTTTGTATTGTTGGTATGAATTGAAGCATAATCCCAAATGGACGAAGGAAATTTCAAAGAAAGTCTAAAACTTGTAAAAGGATAAGTCCTGCAAAATCGTCTGCTTCACTATGAGACAGAATATATTGCAACTGATATGGAAAGGCCTATTGGTAGAAAGGCTTCCAAGAAGAAACAAAAGAGAAAGCATAAGAAACACAATCAAGAGAAAACACCTGCAGTAAAGTTCCTGGAAGAATATATGGAGGAAAATATAAAAAATTAAAACAGAACAATATGAGAAAGCATTCGGCCAACGACAAGAACTAATCAAAATCGAGAAGAAAAAAATTATGTCTACAAATGTTAGCAGACGAGGAGAACATAATGGCTATTGACACCACTGGAATGGACCCACTGCGAACAAAATATTACGAACCCCGCAAAATGGAATTTCTTGAAAAAAACTAAGCAATAATTAGTATTTGTTTGTGTATTTATTACTTCGAATAGCCCTCGTTTATTAATGTAGTTTTTTTTACCTATGCATCTGTAAGACAATCTCTAATGGGATCGCTATTTCCCCCAAATTAGACAAAATAGCAATAAACTCCCAAAAAATGCTCTCCAATGGCCTCGCCAAATCGATCGCGATCCTGGCGATTTGATTTCCGCTCGTGATCCGCTCGCCAATTTGGCGATTTGATTTCCACTCGCCAAACTCCTTCCTCTCTTGCTGCCGGAGATCAAGGGTGTTTCCAACGGTAAGATTTCTTCCCGCTGATTTAAATCGACATTGATATTTCTTCAATTTCTTGAATATTTTCAATTTGGTCTTGGTAGATTGCTGCTCCTTATTCATTGGGTTCTTCTTCTTGTTCATCGGGTTCTTGTTCATTGGGTTCTTCTTCTTCTTCATCAGGTAAAAATTATTCTTTTTTTTGTGTGGCTTGGAGAATGGAGAATGGAGAATGGAGTTTATATGATCTGTACTGGAATTACCGTGAATGGAGAATGGAGAAAATGTAAATAGAATGGAGAATTTGAAGCTTAAAACTTTATCAGATAAACACTGTAAATATGACTATTTTTCTGATGGGATTGTTGAGAACTTGAGATGTTCTTTAATACTACAAAAAAGAAAAGAATTTAGCCGAGGAATTTAGCCCAATTCGTGGTGTCATTTGTGCAGGATTTTTTTGGTGTAGATGCCTGCAATATGAATAAGAATCGTCTTTCATTTTCATAGTGAGTCGTTTTCTTAATAATAAGTCAAGCTCAAGTCAAGAATAATAATCGAACTGGAGGGTACTGATAGTGATAAGCTATGATCTTTCATGTTACCTTATCTTTAATAACTTGATTCTGATAACTTGAAGTGTATAACTTGAAGTACATATACGAAGTTGAAGTTTATAACCTGCTTATTTAGTTTGGTTTATAAGTTGATTCTGATAACTTGAAGTTTATAATCTTTTTATTCTGATAACTTGGTTTAGTTTATAACTTATTTATTCTGATAACTAAACTAAGTTTATAACCTTTTTATTTTGATAACTTGGTTTAGTTTATAACTTATTTATTCTAATAACTAAACTAAGTTTATAACTTAGTTTAGTTTATAAGTTTAGTTTATAACTTGATTCTGATAACTTGGTTTAGTTTATAACTTGGTTTATAACTTGGTTTAGGTTATAACTTGAAGTGTATAACTTGATCTGTATAACTTGAAATACATATATGAAGTTGAAGTTTATAACTTAACTAAACTAAGTTTATAACTTAGTTTAGTTTATAAGTTTAGTTTATAACTTGATTCTGATAACTTGGTTTATAACTTGGTTTAGGTTATAACTTGAAGTGTATAACTTGCTGTGTATAACTTGAAGTACATATATGAAGTTGAAGTTTATAACTTGAAGTACACCTTCCCAACAGCTGCCCCCCTACAGCCACTCCACCACCACCAATCGATCACCTCTCTAGATGAGGACGCGTGTGCACACCATAGTATGCATCAGCAACGCATGGGAGAGCTAACAGTCATCATCGCCTTGCTAAGCAGCCTCCTAGAGGAAAGGCCTACAGAGAGGGTCCTCCTACAGGCTCCGTCGAGCGTAAAAGAACCCCCCCAAGAGATCACTGCCGTATGATAGAGAGAGATATGACCAGAGGCACCACGACCAAAGGCATCATGATCAACCGCGACACCACACTCTGCAACAAAGACACTACTCAACCTCTCATCATTCTAAGTACAAAGGACACCCCCACCACCCCAAGCACCACCACAACCATGCCCCCAAGGCACGACCATAAAGCCCAAAACTCATCACACTTACTACACCAACCCCCTCCACCTCCGAAAACCCATGTTGCTCCTCACTTTCAAACCCTGCCCCATCCCCCACAATCCCACATCCCACAACCCCCAACCTCCTGCACTAAACCTTCCTCAGTCACCGACACTAAAGACACATGTGACTCAACCACTTCTTAAGCCCATCGTTGAGAGGGCCCAAGAAGGGGATCCACAAAACGAGGGCAGAGTGGAAGGAGCACCTGGGTCGAGTGGGCAACTTATCAAGAAGGATGAGTGGATAGAAGTCAACAGTAAAGCAAAGAAGAGGAACAGTATCTCCCCCCCAAATCTACCCGAAAACAAAAAAAGGCAAAGAAAAGGGAAACACAAACCAGTTCTGTGCTTCAACTGCGGTGAATTGGGTCATTTCCGACAAGAATGCACGAAAGAGGTGCGTTGCCTAAAATGTATGAAATAGGGCCACATGTTGTACATTTGCACAAATGTAACCACATCCAACAACGACGATGAATGGCCGGTTAGAAGTGGCAGGTCGCCAGATAACCGAACCTTCATCCGCCTTGCAAACAGCCTAGAAACGGTCAAACACAAAGAGAAATGGCTTCGCCAATGGTGTGTCGTTGCTAAAGTCAGAGCAGGGTGTCGGTCGGAGAACCATCTACTCCATGCTTTGAACATGAAATGGCCAGTGAAAGCCCACAGAGACTGGGTTGCCAAAAAGATGTGCCACCTTCAATTTTTGGTGTCCTTCCCTTCGCTAGAGAAGATGTCTGAAATTTCCACCATGGGTGTAGTAGATTTTGGCTACTTCAAGATAGAATTTTTCCCATGGTCGCCAAGATTCGGGGCTGAGCTGCCTCAAGGGGAGCGATATTGGGTGTGGATACACAATGTGCCACTTCACTTCTAGAAAAAAGAAGCTTTGCAAGAGATCATCTCAAAGTGTGGAACCATCGAAGACATAAACTAAAAGATGATTCAAAGGTCAAAGATCGTCTCCGCAAGGATCCTGATCAGAAGTCCTAACATCACCCTAATGCCACGCTTCACCAAGGTCTTCTCTTTCGAGGAATCATACCTCATTAGATTTGTGCTTGACAAGCAAGCAGCATTGGAGATGGAGGACCTCCTAGGTATCTCATCCCCTTCCTCCGCAGTAAGAGATGGGTGCACCTACAGGCAGGTGCTTTCCATAGAGTGGGACCTCACCTTGGATGGGGCACATGAGATAGAGCGGGCACACCGTGAAGTCATCAGAGCTGTAAAAGGAAAGGAGGAGTGCCAAGGCAAGGCAACGGCGAGCGTGGAACCCAAAAAACTCCGACGCTCAACGGCGATCAAGATTGAGGACCCACAAAAAAATCCAAAGGTCAAGACGGCCTGCACATGGTGGATCTGCACCCAGAACCAAGTTTGGCTACTATTGCAAAACCAGTCACCAACCATGGAAGTTTCTTCAAACAAAAAGCTCAAAGACAAAATCAACCCCTAGTAGCTAGGGAAGAGACGCTACGAGGAGCGCAGGTGGCTAAAGCAAGAAAAGAAAGCATCTTGACCCCAAACTTGTACAACAGGCAAAGCCTTTCGCCAACAACGGAGAAGATGGAGGCTTTGGGAAGGGAGCGCTTGAATAGGGAGGCTATTTTGGGGAAGAAGACAAACAGGGGATCAATCGAAGCCAAGAGACTGGCTTCAAACGAACAAAGGGAAATTTTTGGGGAAGATGAACAGGTCTAGAAGGGAAATGGAGCACAAACGCTTAGAGGCAATTTAGTCGTCGCTTTGTGTCCTGAGCTTTCAGTTTTGGTGCCAGATTCATCGATCGCTGTGCTAGAGAATATTGAGGCAACACGTACCCCCACACTCACGAACGATGGGCATGCGTTGGCACTCAGCTTCATTAACGAATTTGGGCCTAAAGGGGGGCCCAAATATGGCGGTTTGGTGTGCAGCAATGAGGAGAACATTTATAATAATTTGTTGGTCGAAGGTGGGCCTAAAGAGGGGCACAGCTTTGGGCCCGAAGAAATGGGGCACAGTGGATTACTCAATGTATTGAAGAAGCCGAACACTTGTGAATCTGCTGGGGTGCCCAATTCTGTATTAGAGATCCACAGTGAGGATGATGATCGAGATGCTATGTTAAACCTCGTCGTCTTCTCTGATGAGGAGTCGTTGGGATCAGAGGAGAATGCTGACAGTGTCGTGAACCTTCCCCACCTCACAAAAGAACCCCCCCTCTCCCCCCCAATCCCTACATATCATGACAAAGGGTTTAGAGTACAAAAAGTGGCCAAGAGGTCTATTGAAGAGTCCTTGGATGATTATCTCGAGCAATGACTAAACCTATCAAGACTAGCGTGGAGGTACACGTTCCTTCCTAGCATCTATTTTTAATTTCATGACTGATTCTGAGATTTTTAGTCTAACCAAAACCTGTGGTCTTGCGGTAAGCGATACTGATAGGAACTCTTTCCTCCTAAATAAGATTAGGGGGTGGGAGAGCGATAGAGTTAATCTCATTTCGAACTCGTCTGTCAAAGCGAGTCATGGTCCCAACCCTAATTGTAATTAATGGAGGCTCTCTTCTGGAACATTGCAAGCGAGGAAAACGGGAAATGGTTAGGGATGTCATCGCTAAATCGAATGTTAACATTGTTGGTCTGCAGGAGACCAAACTGATCCATACCTCTAGACTAAGTAGACTAGGGGGTATTGCATTTCAGAGTGGAAAAGTTGCCCTTCTGTTGGGGCCTCTGGGGGTATTGCCTTAGGGTTTAACCCAGAGTTGTTTCTTTGCCTAGACGTACTCCACGGGCAATTCTCGTTTTCGTTATTGCTCCAGCGGAAATCTGACCTGTGGACCCAGGTTATTACGGTGGTATATGGTCCGCACACTACTGTAGCTAGGCTCGAATTCTGGACTGAACTACGAATGATTCAATCATGCTGGGCGCACCCCTGGGTTGTGGGGGGAGATTTTAACATCACCCAGTTTGCTTCGGACACAGGGGCAGAGGATATAGTGACTCTGATAGGAAAATGTTTAATGAGCTTATAGCAGACCTGGAATTGGTTGACATTCCCATTACTCATAGGCTATTCACCGGGTCAAACAGGCAAGCGGCACCTATTTTAGCTAAGCTTGATAGGGTACTGGTCTCCGCGGAATGGGAGGCCAAATTCCCATTGACATTGGCCAAGTCCATCCCAAAATCAACCTTGGATCATGTTCCTATTATCCTCTCCTTCGGAGAAGGGCATCCCAGAAAATCTCCTAAGTTTAGATTTGAGAAAGCGTGGCTGAAAATCCAAGGCTTCCATCACATGGTATACGAGAATTGGTCCCGCCCACTAGAGGGATTGAAGCAACTGCAATCTGGTGCGAAAAAATTATAAGACTGCGGGTTAGACTTAGGAAATGGAACCGGGCCAGATTTGCATTAATCTGGAGAGCAAAAGATTCCTTCCTTGAAGATATTGAGGAGCTAGAAAAGACGGAGGAAACTAGGATCCTGGTACAGGAGGAGCGGAATAGGTTGCTACAGCAACGACAAGACATCGTCTAGACTTTAAGAACTCAAATGGCAAAAGCGATCCAGAATTTTGTTGCTCAAAGAAGGAGACGCGAATATAGAATTCTTCCACCATGTAGCTAGTGCCCGGCGTAGATCTAATCTCATCCATTCGATCCAATCAGAGACTGGAGAGATACAAGTGGATGAGATATCAGGGTAGCATTCCAATCCCATTTCAAGCATCTCTTTGGACAGAAGACGGATTTGAGAGTCCCTCTTCACCGTGAATTCTGGCAAGGTGTCGCGGACGAATCTGACCCCATGCTTCGATCCCTTGAATCTCCTTTTGAGGAAAAGAAAATTCAGGAGGCAGTACAGTAACTCGGAAATGACAAAGCCCCAGGTCTATATGGTTTTACAGTCCTATTCTATCAGGTGTTTTGGGAGGAAATTAAGGACGATCTCATTAAGTTGTTTGCTGATCTCTATGAACATAACCCATTATAACTCAACCCATACCCATTTAAATCCCTTAAACCCAACCATACCCTGTTTACTCTTCCCATACCCATTAACTCTTCTTGCCCAGACCGTTAAGCCCGTAAACCCGAAAACCCAATTGCCATCCGTTTTAACCCGTTACACCCTAAACCCAACCCACAACCCACAAAAACCCTAACTCTACCTATATATTTAAACCCATCTTCCTTTAACCTATGCAGCTATCCTTCCGCCGCTTCGTCTTCTATCTCCAGTCGACCACCCTCCGGCCTCCCACTCTCGACGACAGCCCTCCTGCTATCCCCCCTCGCCTCTTCTACACCCTATCACGACAGCACACACAGCAACCCTACAGCTGCCCCTACTTCCTGTCGTCGACAACAGCGTTGACATGCCACTGTTCTACCAGCCCCTGCGACCAGTGCCCCCAGTGTCGCCTCCACCTTCCCTCCCGATCCCTCCTTCCCTTCCCCTCTCCGCAGTGATGCCTGAGTGCTGCCTCACCGCTGCTCCCTTTGCGCCTCCTGCAGTGCTGCCTTTTCCCTCCGACAGCCAGCAGACAGCAGCCTGCACCTGTCTCCCCTCCGATGACAGACAGCGTGCGACCCTCACCGTTGTTCCCTGGCAGTCGTCGTGCCACTCCTGGCCACCACCATCCCGCCAGGCCAACCATCACAGCAACCAGGGCCGAAGCTTGCTGTTATTGTTGGAGTGTTGATCATTTGAATGAGAGCCATCAATCGCCTTGATGATCTTGATCATCGGGCTTGGATCTCAACCGTTGGATCGACTTTGATCATCATCATCTTGATCGTCACCATCGGGGTGATCTTGGCCGTTCGATTGCGATCATCATCAACTTCATCACCACCTTGATCTGGACCGTCATCCATGCCGATCTGCCCGATTGTTGGTTGATCATCTTGATCTTGATTGTCATCTGATCCGTCCGTTGGTTTATGTTCGTGATCTTATTCGTGATTTTTCGTGGGTTCGTTGTTCATTCGTGTTCATGCCCGGGATCCGTTCCCGTTATTCTCGCTTTTTGCTTCGTTTCCGTCGTCATCTTTCAGGCAAGTAACTTGTACTCCAATCCTTTGTATGATACAAGTCGAAAATACCGCTTATAGTGTAGTTGGGTTCTACAGACAACTCGTGTGTATGTTAGGTTCGATGGGTTTTGTCTCTATTGTACTATTTGACCATATTTGCCTCACAATACAAAATTTGACATGAAACAACCTAGGTGTTGCCCGTTTCTTGATGTGATGTATATGTGAATCAATTATGAGAACTTGTGTGCTTATGAGATCTATGTGATAAACTTGTTGTGGACATGTCGTATACCCTAATTCATGTGGTTCGGACACTTAGTAGACTCTAATTCATGATTAGTTATGTTTCGATCAAGTTTCGTGTAATTTATGTTGGTTTTGTTCCTAAAGGAAATTCTGTATTTTGTCGATAATCTGTCTTGATCAGTAATTTAGACCTTATTAAGGTCAGAATCTTAATTTCAGTATAAAACATGAGTTTTAGAGGAATTCGTTTTCTTTTCAACCCCTCTGACCTTGCTCGATTTCATTTTCGTATGTGTGAGATATGACTGTTTTACTACAAAGGTGTATTTCAATTCCAGATTTCGTTTCTTGGTGATTTTGATGACTAAAATAATTTGATACTAGTTCTAAAAATGTTATTTTGATCAGAAATTTTGGTCAGTGTTTATATATCTAATTAGGGATTACCCAGAATTTTGCCAGATTTTATTGATGAGTTTTATATACCGTTTCATGCTTGTTTATAAAGACTGTATTTGCTGTATTTTACTCGCTGTTCTGTAAAGAATCGTATTTTCACCCTATTTCCTTTTACTTTATGAAAAATATTTGTGAAATATAAAAGTTAGATTATTCTATCTATTTTCATCTCCCTTTGGCAGATTTGGATTTCGTTTCACGGTTTGTGAGATATTACAGTTTTTGTACAGCAGTGTTGGGAATTCCAGATTTACCAAACTATCGTTTCTTGATGTTTTATGATTTTTGTTGACTAAACTAATTTTACTGGAATATTATGAAACTATGTATTTTGATACTAGACATATAGGGTATTACCCCAGATTTTTCCTGGATTTATTTGAGGAGTTTTGATACTGTTTTCCTGACTTTGAATTCGTTTTACTGATTTCTGACTGAACGTATTTTCTGGATTCAAATCAGTTTCGAGTTATGATTTTGTGAAATAGTATATGGCTTATTTATAATCACTGGATTCGTGTGGAGGTCTATTTTTCAGATTCTTCGACAGATTCAGATTTGAATTTCTGTAGTAACGGAAATCACTGATTTAGTACTGTACTATCATGTTGTCCGGAATATGAACATACACTGTTTTGCTCGTTTATGTGACTGTATATCATCTATGCATGTTTATTTGTTTTCCTGAACCTAATACTGATTATACCATGTTAGTTTGACACTATTTCGTACACATCCATACCTGTTTGATGACCATAATAAAAGTAACCAAGCCGGGATTTAAGGGAAGACTTAATTTTGCTGAGGTGGTGTTGATTCCTAAGAAAGAAGAATCCCTTCGGGTGGGAGATTTTTGCCCTATTAGCCTCCTAAACTGCTTAGTTATATCACCAAGACACTGGCTAATCGGCTGGGAAAGGTAATGAACGGACTCATTAGTAACAAGCAAACGGGATTCATTAAAGGACGGTATATTCAGGATAGTATGGCCATGGCCGAAGAAACTATTCATCACTGCCACACGTCAAATGCTAAGAGCTATCTCCTGAAATTGGACTTTTGAGAAAGCTTATGACTCGGTTGAATGGGAATGTCTCCTAGAAGCGCTGGCTGGAAGAGGTTTTGGGGTTAGATGGATCAGATGGATCCGCACATGCCTCACCACCAGCAGAACTGCTATTTTAGTGAATGGAGTCGCAGGTCATCCTTTTCGTGTAAACGGGGCCTTCGACAAGGAGACCCCCTATCCCCCTCCTCTTCACCATAGTGGTAGACGTTTTGCGGTCCATGATGGCTAACTGCAGTAGGGCCGGCTGGATCTCGCCGGTGGCCAGTGGAGTCAATCGCCAAGGTTGCTCTATCCTCCAATATGTAGACGATAATCTCTTATTTGGAAATGGTAATCTCGGGGAAACTACAGCTTTCAAAGGAATCCTGTATAGCTTTGAAGCTTGGTCTGGGCTCAGGGTCAACTTCCACAATAGCGCTTTTATCCCCATCGCCCTTTCTATTGAGGAGGCACAATAGCATGCCACGATTCTTAACTGATCCATCGAAAGCTTCCCCATCTCAAATCTTCCTACCTATTATTTTACCTTTTCAAAATGCCACGTTGGGTTATCCAGAATTGACCGAACTCGAAACGGTTTCTGTAGAAGGGGGCAAGTCCTAATATAGGTGGATATCACCACATTAAATGGAAAAAAGCTTGCATGAAAAACATACATGAAGGACTAGGTATTATTGATCTGCGAGATATGAACCTGGCTCTCTTGGGAAAATGGTGGTGGAAAGTCTTCCACTCAAATGGAGAATGATGGCAGGACTTCGTTCATACATAGCTACATGGAAATGAGATGAGAAATCTGGGTTTCAGGGTAGACCCACGCATTTCTTGGTTCTGAAGGGGGATCGCTAAGGCCTATGATCCCTTCATTAGCTGTGTGATGTCATCTATTGGGAATGGCAGACTAACCAGATTCTGGTGGGATAAGTGGTGTGGTGAACACACACTTAGAGCCATATTTCCTGATTTTTATAAGCAAGCATCACAACCGCATTGCACGGTGGCCGCAGCTCAGAGAAGAAGTTCCTGGAAACCAGCCTTTAAGCACACCCTGGACACGGGCTCCCAGCATAGACCCGGGAACTTCAGAACTATATCGCCAGCACCGGAACCATATGCTCACAGGGCCCTGATAGGAAATCTTGGGTACTGAAAAAGAATGGCACTTTACTGTTCGCTCCCTTTATAACCACATTCACTTTAAGGGATATAGCCCGAATTGGTCGGGCGTGGTTTGGAAAGCAAAAAACCTGCTAAAAGTTAAAGTTTTTTTTTGAGGTTAAAGGTGGAATAATGCCACCCTGTTTCATTAATAAGAAATTAATAAAACAACCTCGGTGTACCGGGAGAAATACAAAAGTACAGTGTAGGAAATAAAACATAATCCCCCAACAAAATCCTGGGGGGTGGGTCTAAACATCCATACATCATGTAACCAAAGCTAAAAGTTAAAGTTTTCCTCTAGCTGGTGTTGAATGACGCAATATTGACTAGAAAGAACCTTTCTAAATGCCAACCGAATTTGGATGCTACCTATGGGTTTTGCAATGCTGTCCCTGAAACTAGAGACCATCTTTTCCTAGATTGTCCTAGGAGCAAAGCAGTCCTTGTGGAGGTACTTAGCGCCCTGGGGATGTATGACTATCCTAGTAAGTACAAGGATCTTTAGATAGGACCAAAGTTCGCTACTTAGAGACGAACGATGAGAGAAGCTTGGTTTATCGCTATTGCCGCAATGACTTGGGGTCTTTGGCTAGACAGGAATAACTGTTATTTCCGTGGGAAACGTAATAGTATTTCTAGTAATTTAACTCACATTATGCATCTTATTTTCTCTTGGGCAACCATTGCCGCAGCAGGTCCTAGGGGGAGGATTGCGAGCGTCTTCCAGGTAGAGAAGTACGAGGATGATGAAGTCGAGATTGGGCCGATGCTAGACCGAGAGATGTGCCCGGCCTGTTAGACAATTACTGTTGATTAATCCCCACCACCCCAGGGTTTTGTTGGGGGGAGTAGATGCTTCGATGTAGTTTGTTTGTTTGTTTGGAGGCATGTTTGTATTGGACCTTATTTTGCCCCACCCTCTATGTTTGGGGTGATTTTAAGTACTTTTGGTTATTGTAGGTTTCTGTACTTGGCTCAGTACTCTGAGTTTGTTTTATTAACTCTTTATTAATGAAACAGAGTGGCCATAGTCCACCTTTTTCTTCAAAAAAGAAAAAAAAAACGTGCAAAGATTGTCTAGAAAGAGGTTTTGAAATCTTTGTAGTTTCTACCGAGGAAAAGAAATAATATTCATATGGGCATTAAAAAACTTCTCTGAAATTATAAAGAGCGACAGTATACACAAAAGCGGGATAATTGCAAGCGAGCATATTATAGCAAATGCATAAAGGCCCGAAAGATTTGGTGCACATCAACATGCAAGGATTCTAACTTCATAAAGTGAAATTTCGCCTTCACTTTTTTCCATTTTTTTGAACGGATGTCTAAAATACTACTTTATTCCAAAGTATATTGAACATATAAATTTAGGTAGTTTTTGAAGAGCAAAGAACTGACCTTTGCTGGGCATCGATCTTGAAGAGTTGAGAAAAGATGTAAAGATGGGTAGGAGATAAAAAAGTGCAAGACATATAGAGTAAAGGTATAAGAAGATGTCGGAGCATCTAAGGACCTATTCTAACTCCGTAGAGCATCAATTATTGAAATTGGAGTTTGAAAATTGGATTTTGAAGGGCTGGTGCTACAGAAATGGACGGATGATTAGGGTATCATGCGCAAACTTTGAAGCAGAACCTGACCCCATAAAACTGGTAGGATCCCTGTAGTCATATACCTATCCCGAATCAAAGCCCAAAAAGATTAGGTTCTTGGGAATTAGGCTACAAGTAGAGGTTATATTGGGAATTTATTCAAAAATTTGAGAGTGAAATTAATTTCCACTTGCACTTGCATCTGCATCTCAAACCAAACACACCATAAGCATATGCTAATAAAGAGAAGTTGATGCTACTAATATTTCGAACTCGGTAGCTAATTCATTAAAGTTTAGGGGACATTCTTAATGTCCCAAACCAACTGAGCATTCGTTTAAAGGCTCGCATGAATTTTGAGGATTTTAATAGGTCCAAGTGCATTGCCTAAGAGTTTTGAAGTGTACATGGAAAAATGTATTATCACTTGCTAGTCTAACTTATAGGGATTTGATCTTTACAATTAAAAGTATTTCTGAGCCTTATAGCAAAATTCCTCTACGAGAAGATTTTTCTTGTAAATCCAGAATGACGCGGTTTGTTTCTGGGAGACGTGTAGATGCACCAGGTGTGAGTTCTTACTCGATTTGTATTTGAAGGAGAAAGCTGCTGGTCGGACGACCCTCGGCTTGCCGAGCGGTACCTGCGACTGGTCTGGGAGTGAGGTGAATGTCTGGGCTCGGATCAGAGGGCTCGGATCCGAGGTCTGGTGTACCTGCAAACGGTCTCGAAACACCGGGGTTGATCCCGGTAGCAGACCCTCCGACGATCTAGTCAGTCACTTAAGATATAGCAACAGTAACTAGGGTTTTGTGGAGAAAAGATTGATTACCTTTGAAGAAAGGAGAGGGCCTGGTATTTATAGGAGATTCCAATCGGGTCCAGACCCGTTTGGGGCTGGGCCGGACCCGGTTACCCGATTGGCTGAAGCGGTGGAAAGTCGGGCGGTATAGGGCTGACGTTGCAGGCGCCGGAGTGGTTTCCGGACTGACGTGGCAGAGCTCCGGGCGGTTTTCCGGTGCTGACGTGGCAGATCTGAAAGATCAGAAAGGATGCGTATCTTGAAGGGATCCAGTGGCTCAGGGTGAGCCACGTTTTATTCCTGACCCATATCACAAGCCCCACACTCCCGCAGGGTTGGGTGATCCAGCAGTGCGGGGGTGACTCCTGGTCCTCGGGGGAAGGGCAGATGTCAGGGTAAGAGGTGGGATCTGTTGTTTCCCGAAGATGGCCAGGGGCAGGAGGAATGGACCCCTCGTTGGATGTGTGGGAGGTGAAGTTTTTTAGGAGGGGGGAGTTGGTAGTGCGCATGCCGAGCTCACTAGGTCGGTGGCCGAGCTTGAGGGGTCGGCGGACGAACCCTACGGGTCGGCGGACGACCGACTCGCTAGTTGGAAGAGCGAGGGGTCGTCCAGGCCATCCGATGAGGCTCGTTTTGTCGAGCGTTGGGGATCGACGTCCGAGGTCATGAGGTTGGCACCATGGTGAGCATTTTTGGGTCGGCAGTCGGGCTCATGGGGTCGGTTGGACGAGACCTAAGGGACGGCGGACGACTGCCTCGCTAGTTGGAAGAGCGATGGGTCGGTGTCCGAGGTCGTGAGGTCGGCCTGACGTTCTGGCTAGTTAGGAGAGCGAGGAGGTGAGACTCGAGCTCCGATCCGAGCGCCGAGTCCCTACTGGGAAAGGAGGAGTGGCTCGAGCTTCGATCCGAGCTCCGAGTGTTTACTGAGAAGGGAGGAGGGGCTTGGTTCGAATTTCGATCCGAGCGTCGAGCTCCATACTGAGAAAGGGGAAGTAGCCTGGCTCGAGCTTTGATCCGAGCGTCGAGCCCCCACTGAGTAAGAGGGAGTAGCTTGGCCCGAGCTCAGGGGGTCGGCGGACGAGACCTAAGGGTCGGCGGACGACTGCCTCGCTAGTTGGAAGAGCGGGGGGGTCGTCCAGGCCATCCGATGGGTCGTTGTCCGAGGTCAGGAGATCGGCTTGACGAGCGCCTCGTTAGTTAGAGGAGTGAGGGGGGAGGTGAGACTCGAGCTCCGATCCGAGCGCCGAGCCCCGACTGGGGAAGGACGAGTGGCTCGAGCTTTGATCCGAGCTCCGAGTGTTTACTGAGAAGGGAGAAGGGGCTTGGTTCGAATTTCGATCCGAGCGTCGAGCCCCACACTGAGAGAGGAAGTAGCCTGGCTCGAGCTTCGATCCGAGTGTCGAGCCCCCACTGAGTAAGAGGGAGTAGCCTGGCCCGAACTCAGGGGGTCGGCGGACGAGACCTAAGGGTCGGCGGACGACTGCCTCGCTAGTTGGAAGAGCGAGGGGTCGTCCAGGCCATCCGTTGGGTCGTTTGTCCGAGGTCAGGAGATCGGCCTGACGAGCACCTCGTTAGTTAGAAGAGTGAGGGGGAAGGTGAGACTCGAGCTCCGATCCGAGCGCCGAGTCCATACTGGGAAAGGGGAAGTCGCCTGGCTCGCGCTTTGATCCGAGCGTCGAGCCCCTACTGACGGGTGCATGGTTGTTTTAGACTGCCTCTTCGAAAGTTCTTCTTCTAGGATCCACTTTGATTCTGCAAAGCCTGTTTGGATCGCTTTTTTGGAAGACATTGGTAATTGGTTGAACAGAAGTAAGTGGGAGATGATGAACATATCTAGACTCTTCAGTGAGTCCAAGAGAAGTGGCCGTGTGGCTTGTGTTCTTATTCGAGCGTCTAGCTCCCACTAAGCAAGGAGAAGTTGCCTGGCTCGAGTTCCGAGCTCCACCCGTGAAATGAGAAGGCGGTCTGGCTCGCGGTTCTATCCGAGCGCCGAGCCCGATCTGAGAAAAGAGAAGGCGGTCTGGCTCGCGGTTCTATCCGAGCGCCGAGCCCCATCTGAGAAAAGAGAAGGCGGTCTGGCTCGCGGTTCTATCCGAGCGCCGAGCCCCCTCTGAGAAAAGAGAAGGCGGTCTGGCTCGCGGTTTAATCTGAGCGCCGAGTCCCATCTGAGAAAAGAGAAGGCGGTCTGGCTCGCGGTTCTATCCGAGCACCGAGCCCTATCTGAGAAAAGAGAAGGCGGTCTGGCTCGCGGTTCTATCCGAGCGCCGAGCCCCCTCTGAGAAAAGAGAAGGCGGTCTGGCTCGCGGTTTAATCCGAGCGCCGAGCCCCATCTGAGAAAAGAGAAGGCGGTCTGGCTCGAATTTCCATCCGAGCGCCGAGCCCCATCTGAGAAAAGAGAAGGCGGTATGGCTCGAATTTCCATCCGAGCGTCGAGTCCCACCTGTTGAAAGGCGAAGGTGGTGTGGCTTGAGATTCCATCCGAGGGTCGAGCCCCACCTGTTGAAGGAGAAGGTGGTATGGCTCGAATTTCCATCCGAGCGTCGAGCCCCATCTGTGAAAGGAGAAGGTTGCCTGGCTCGAGTTCCTATCCGAACGTCGAGCCCCACCTGTTGAAGGAGAAGGTGGTATGGCTCGAATTTCCATCCGAGCGTCGGGCCCCACCTGTGAAAGGAGAAGGTTGCCTGGCTCGAGTTCCGAGCTCCACCTGTGAAAAGAGAAGGCGGTCTGGCTCGCGGTTCTATCCGAGCGCCGAGCCCCATCTGAGAAAAGAGAAGGTGATTTGTCTTCGAGCTTCGACCCGAGCTCTCTGACTTGGCGCAATTTCGCACTTTTTGCTGGGGGGTGAGTCCTGTCTCGCAACTAGGAAGGGGTAGTATTGGAATTTCACCCTTTCTGCTGACGTCATGGCGCAAAGATCAACGTTGGCTTAGCCGTTGGATCTTGTCAGATAGGATCTAACGGCTAGATACTTATTTGCGAAAATCGAGGAGTCGTTGTCTACTTTAAAAACCCCCACCCCCCTCATTTTCTTATTCATCTTATCACTTATAATTTCCAACTTTTCAACTTTAGCGCAGGCATTTCGATTGCTGTCGGCGGATTCTTCGCAGAGAAGCGTAACTTTCGAAGCATCAGGTTAGTAATTCTCTTTTTTGAAATGTCGCGTACTCAGTCTGGATCCGAGGCTAGTTCATCTGGTCACTCGGAGATGGAGTCAGATTTGGAAACGTCATCGTCTCTGGGCAAGTACCAGGTCAAAGAGGAGGTTTTCTCCGAACCTGGCTCCGATGGCGACAGTGACGTAGCTTTAATCGTGCAACCACTGAGTTCTCGGAGGCTAGGGAAGGAGCCGATGGAAGAGGGCGGTGCGGACGAGGATAGTGATGATGAGGACGAGGAGTCGGATCAGGGCGCTGGTGATGATGAAGAGGGCGATGAAGGAGAGCAGGGCGACACGGAAAGTGAGGGAGGAGAGGATATTGGTGCGCCGGAGGCCGGTCACGGAGAAGATCTACCTCCGTTGCCCCCCTTGTCGACGCCATCCCCCGAGCGCAAGCCTCGGCCACGTCGGAAGAAGAGAGTCCTCACCATCCCTCAAAGTCCTTCTTCGCCTGACGAGGATGCGCCGAGGACGGGCCTTGATGTTCCACCCATTACCTTTCGGAATCTCGTGTCGATACGAATGTATCCTGATGATGTGAAGGATATTCAACCGATCCCTCCCGTGCCTGGAGAAAACACAAGGACGAAAATTCGTGCGGACAATACTCCCAGCGTCCTGAGACCGGAGTACCTGAATATCATCAGGGCTGCTTACTACATTCCGAGGGAGTATGAGCTCCTACAACCGAGCCCGGGTATTCGTCCTACGACAGTGTTG
Source organism: Hemerocallis citrina (assembly GCA_017893485.1). Classification (NCBI taxonomy): domain Eukaryota; kingdom Viridiplantae; phylum Streptophyta; class Magnoliopsida; order Asparagales; family Asphodelaceae; genus Hemerocallis; species Hemerocallis citrina. Next base: position 177,640,995 of record CM030361.1, read on the forward strand.
GCTCTGGGCTATTGCATATTTCTAGAGCACGCCTTCATCTCGGGGTTGAGGTTCCCCCTGCACCATTTCGTAAAGACGGTCTTGAACTGGGCGGAGCTGTCCCCCATGCAGTATGGCCCCAACTCGTGGAAGCACCTCATCTGCTTCATCCTGAAGTGCCAAGAGAAAGGGGTGAGGCCGAGGCTTTCCTACTTCCGTGCCATTTTTAGCATTGGTTCGCTCGGAGATATCGAGGGCGTATTCTTCTTTACGCCGAGACCGAACAAAAAAGTGGTGCACGGCCACCCGGATTCGATTAAGAATTGGAGGGATAAGTATTTTGTCGTGAAGACCGAAGGGTCATGGGACATCCCGACTCAGTGGAATTTTGTGAAGCCAAAGCACAAGCCCCCGAAGAGGAGTGAGTTAACTACCAAGGAGTGGGGGAAGGTTGACCATATACTCAGGGGAGACAGCATCGCATGGCGCCGGGTGACCGAGGTTCACCTAGCGAGGGCCGAACTGAGTCCCGCCGACCCTAGTATGTCTCTTTCCTTATTTTTTCATCTTTCTGCCTTCGTGTTAACGTTTAGCCTTCCTTTCCTGTCTTGTTGTAGGGATGTCGACACAACAGGCACAAGCCAAGCAGATTCTGCTCGCCGCTGCCGAGAAGACGAGGCAGGAGAAGAAGAAGAAAGAAGAGCAGGATCGCCTCGCTGCCGAGAAGCGGAAGCTTTCTGCTCAGCTTCAGCAAGCCGGAGGGCCCTCTAACGTGCCTCCCCCAGCGCCCGAGGAACAGCCTTTGGCAAAGAAGCAGAAGAAGCATCACCATTCGTCACGGTCGGCTCGAGACCCAGCGGGGGGATCGGGGAAAACGGTTGAAGCACCGTCACAACAGCTTCCCCCCGTACGTCCGAGCACGGCGGAGTTGGTAGGAAGGATGGCGACGATGCCCTTTGTCCCCGATTGGTCGATCCTGAAGGGGGACACAATTCTCGACGGACCCGTATCGATGGAGTTCGTCTCGAAGGCCATCACCGATCGGGATGGAATGGCCTTGGCGGCGCAGACGGCCGATCAGGCCTACATGCGCTGGGCCCAAGCCACCCTCTCGGTAAGTTGTCCGAGGCCCATCTGATGAGTGGACTTGTAATTATCGCAAACTTTGATTTTTCTTGACAGTCGATGCTCCACGGTCAGCGCTTCCACAAGTGCCTGGAGAAGGAGATCGTATACGAGCGGAAGCAGGGGGAGAAGTTCCTTCGGGAGCTGAACAAGGCGACGGACGACTTGAAGGAGGCCCGGAACATGGTGACCGTTCACGAGGCCCAGATAGAGTCCTTGGACAGGATCCATAAGCAGGACCGAGAGGATCTGCTGAAAAAGATTGCGGCCGAGGCGGCGGAGAAGGAGAAGGCGCAGAAGGCCGTGGCGGACTTGGAGGCGGTCTTGGGGGAGACATTGGTGACGGCGCAAGACGAGGCTTATGAGCAGGCCAAGTCTCACTTCAAGTATATTTATCCTGAGTGCAACGTCGACCACCTCAGCTTCGGGTGGAAGCCGGACCTGCCTCCGACCCCTGGTGGTGATGGTGACGACGGGGGCCACCACGAAGAAGAGGTGCACCCCGACCCTCAAGACTAGATGTTTTTGTTTTTTATTCTTTTTGTTGTAAATGCCTTCGGCAGACTGGCCACCGCAAATTTTGTATCGAAACTTTCGAAATGGAATGAAATATGAAATTTTTGGGCCGACCCTAGAACGCTTGCATTTTGTGATACTTGTATTTTTCTTTTGATAGAAGCTGGCTCGCCAACGAAAGTTGGCTCGGGACCGAGAGGCTGCCAAGAATTACTTTTTGAACAAGTCGAGAGAGCTCGGTCTAGAGGTGGCTCATTTGAGAAAAATTGTAGCCGACCAGGACTGGTGGGTCATTGAGAAGGACTGGGCGGTCTCGGATACCTCTAGTGGGCGATCGGCCTTCGAATCTTCTCTTCGCGAGGCCGTCGTAGAGAAAGAATTGGAGGTTCGCCAGCTGAAGCTCATACTGGGTGCCGGTCTTGTTGAAGAGGCGAGTAACTCCACTCCGGGGCGGTTGCTGCCGCCCTCGCCGGTTGAGACACAGCCGGATGATGCGGAGAGCTCGGTGGCGGGCACGTCCTCCTTGGTCGGAATAGCCGAGCGTCACAGGAGCCCCGAATTCGAGTTCCCGGCCGAGTGAGTGAGTTGAGAGCCTTCATTGTATTTGCATTTCCGTTCATTGAGTTGTAAGCAATGAGTAATGAATAAGATCATTTGTTCTCCGGAGCCTTGATTGCCTCGGATGCCGAGGGTATTTGGTGCGAAATCTACGAAGAGTCGTAATTGACGCGATTGCGCCAATAATTGCGACGTTTCGCATTCCTAGGAACATTAATGGCGACGCTTCGCCTTCCGCCGTTTCATATTCCCCAGGCGTAATAAATGAGGCCTCAGGGGGCTATATAATCACCACTCCCCATCTGTTTTTGACCAGTGAGTCATTCGACTTGGATGCCTGCCTATGGAGGGCATCCAAAAAATATAATTTTTTCGAGCATCCCGGATCGGAGGCACACCGATCACCCTCGAACTATTCGGGGTACTGGCCGTCAGGGCCATGGGACCCCGGGTTGTTCGTTGGTGAACGGTGGGCCGACCGATCGTTTGGGGTGTTCGGAGAAGTCCGAATCTCGATGGCTCTTCTGCCGTCCTCGAACAATTTGGGGTTTTGGACTCTTTAGGAGTCGTAAATCCCGAGCTGTTCGGGGGCGAGAGTAGGGTCAGCTGATCAGTTTGAGCAGAGAGAGAGCCGCCAGTCTTTGGCCCTCCTGCCATCCTCGAACAGTTTGGGGTTTGGGTTTTGCAAAAAGTCGCAAACCCCGAGCTGTTCGCGGGTGAGAGGGTGGCCAATAATCCGACTCAAGGCTAGGGGTGTCTGCGGAAGGCGGACGCCTCAAAACAAAAATAAAAATTTTTTCCAACACTTGGTGAGGGAACAGGTGGTAGGCAGCGTCGAGCGTCTCTGCCGAGTGTCAAGGTCGCGGCGCCCTCGGAGAGGGCACCCGCCTTGCTCGGGGTCGACGCCGAGCTCCTGCACTTGTTCTCGTGGAGAGACGGTGCGGGAGTGGCTGGCGGATGTCGCCTCGCGTATCGGTTGATGGCCTCCGAGGGGGCCAAATCGAGCGAGGGACGGATGCCGAGCCCCCACAACGGTGAGAAAGGCAACTGCAGGCGTAGCGTAGCGCCGCCGCCGAGCGTTCAAGTCGCGGTGCCCTCGGAGGGGGCACCTACCTTGCTCAGGGTCGACGCCGAGCTCCTGCACTTGTTCTCGTGGAGAGACGGTGCGGGAGTGGCTGGAGGATGTTGCCTCGCGTATCGGTTGATGGCCTCCGAGGGGGCCAAACCGAGCGAGGGACGGATGCCGAGCCCCCACAACGGTGAGAAAGGCAACTGCAGGCGTAGCGTAGCGCCGCCGCCGAGCATTCAGGTCGTGGTGCCCTCGAAGAGGGCGCCTGCCTTGCTCGGTGTCGACGCCGAGCTCCTGCACTTGTTCTCGTGGAGAGACGGTGCGAGCCGAGTCCTATGCTTGTAAGGAAAGCATGTTTGGGCTCGCGATTTTATCTGAGCACCGAGTCCTATGCTTGTGAGAGAAGCATGTTTGGCCTCGGGGTCCCATTCGGGTGCCGAGTCCTATGCTTGTAAGAGAAGCATGTTTGGGCTCGGGATCCCATCCGGGTGCCGAGTCCTATGCTTGTAAGAGAAGCATGTTTTGGCTCGGGATCCCATCCGGGTGCCGAGTCCTATGCTTGTAAGAGAAGCATGTTTTGGCTCGTGATTCCATCTGGGTGCCGAATCCTATGCTTGTGAGAGAAGCATGTTTGGGCTCTGGATTCCATCCGGGTGCCGAGTTCTATGCTTGTAAGAGAAGCATGTTTTGGCTCAGGGGTTCCATCCGGGCGCCGAGTCCTTTGCTTGTAAGAGAAGCATGTTAGGGCTCGGGAATCCATCCGGGTGCCGGGTCCCCTGCTTGTAAGAGAAGCATGTTTGGGCTCGGGATTCCATCCGGGTGCCGAGTCCTATGCTTGTAAGAGAAGCATGTTTGGGCTCTGGATTCCATCCGGGTGCCGAGTTCGATGCTTGTAAGAGAAGCATGTTTTGGCTCGGGGTTCCATCCGGGCGCCGAGTCCTTTGCTTGTAAGAGAAGCATGTTAGGGCTCGGGATTCCATCCGGGTGCCGGGTCCCCTGCTTGTAAGAGAAGCATGTTTGGGCTCGGGATTCCATCCGGGTGCCGAGTCCTATGCTTGTAAGAGAAGCATGTTTGGGCTCGTGATTCCATCCGGGTGCCGAGTCTTATGCCGAGTCTGTGAGGTCATTTATCTGTTTACAAGGTTTGGAATTATAAGCTTGTTTTAAGAAAGCTGACATGTTTACAAAATATGTTTGTTACAAAAAAGTCTAGGCACGACGTGCCGTTTACAGGACTTTACAAAAGACTAGGCACAACGTGCCGATTACGATCGTTATATTTTACATGGAGGCTACTCTCCTAAGAACTTAATCAAGTGTTCCGCATTCCAGGGCCTCTTGACAGGCTTGCCGTCGGTGTCGGTCAGGCGATAGGTACCCGGTCGTATGACCTCTGAAACCTTATATGGGCCCTCCCAGTTTGGCGCCAACTTCCTTTTCTGGCCGGGGTTGGATACCGCCAGTTTCCGGAGGACAAGATCTCCGAGTGCAATGTTTGTTGGGCGCACCTTCTTGTTGTAGAACCTCTCGATTCTTTGCTGGTAGATGTTCCTTCTGATGGCTGACTTCTCCCTGACCTCGTCAATGAGGTCCAGGTCTGCTCGTAGTTGCATGGAGTTGCTTGCTTCGTCAAAAGCCATAATTCGGGGAGAGGGGATACCTATTTCCAGGGGAATGACGGCCTCAGCGCCGTACGTTAAGTTGAAAGGTGACTCCCCTGTCGGGATTCTTTTTGTTGTTCGGTGGGCCCAGAGAACGCTTGCTAGTTCGTCGACCCATAACCCTTTTGAGGAATTGTCGAGCCGCTTCTTGAGTCCGTCGAGGATCTGGCGATTCGCGTTCTCTGCCTGTCCGTTGGATTAGGGATGGCATACTGAAGAGAAGCGCTGCTGGATACCGAGGTCTTCGCAGAACTTGCGGAAATGCTTGCCAGCAAACTGGGTCCCGTTATCCGTGACGAGAACATGGGGGATCCCGAACCGACAGATAATGTGCTTCCAGAAGAATTGTTGGGTCTGCTGCTCGGTGATCGTAACTAATGGCTCCGCCTCGATCCATTTTGTGAAGTAGTCGATCGCCACTATAAGAAACTTTCGTTGCCCTGTCGCCTTTGGAAAGGGGCCTACAAGATCCATCCCCCACATTGCAAAGGGAGTCGGACTGGCCATGGACCGGAGGTTTGCTTGCGGGACTCTTTTGATGGGCGAGAATCTTTGACAGGGGCTACACTTCTTGACAAGGGTCAAAGCGTCCTGCAACATGGTGGGCCAGTAGTATCCGTGGTTCAAAGCCTTTCGCGCGAGCGAACGACTTCCCATGTGACACCCGCCAATCCCCTCGTGTAATTCCTTGAGAGCATATTCGGCTTCATCGGGAGTGAGGCAGCGGAGATAAGGCCGTCCATCCGAGGTAGTGTAGGACCTCTTGAAGAGTGTTGAGTCGATCATTGTGAACCTTTCCGCTCGGGCCCTGACCCTTCTTGCTTCGCCTCGGTCTTCTGGGAGTTCTCCCTTGACGAGAAATTGCCTAATCAGTGTGGTCCAGTCTTCGGGGGGAGCCCCATCTTCAATGCACAGGACCTCCAGGATGTCGATGCTAGGTTTTAGCATGACCTCGATCAGGACCGTGCGATCGAGACCTTCGAAGGAAGAGGAAGCCAATTTTGACAAAGCGTCAGCCGGGACATTCTGTTCCCGGGGGATCCTCAAAACAGCCGACTCGTCGAAGGACGTTAGTAGGCGTTGAACTACAGCTCGGTAACGAACCATGCGATCGTCTCGGGCCTCGTACTCCCCGGTGATCTGGTTGACCACGAGCTGGGAGTCGCTGAAAGCCCTGATCTATCTGGCACCGGCTTGATGAGCTAGGGTGAGCCCAGCGATCGTTGCCTCGTATTCGGCCTCGTTGTTAGAGGCCGGAAAGTTGAGGCGGAGGCAGTATTGCAGAAGAAAACCGTCTGGGCCTCGCAGGATGATGCCCGCTCCGCTGCCTGCCTCGCAGGAGGAACCATCGACGTAAACTTCCCACGTCTGGTCGTTTTCTGTGTTTGTAGGGTGCTCGGAGATAGTGCACTCTGTAATGAACTCCGCGAGCGCCTGCCCCTTGATGGCTGTTCCGGGCTGATAGCCAATGTCATACTGGCTGAGCTCAATCGACCATTTCACGAGTCGACCCGAGCTTTCTGGTTTGTAGAGTACGGCTTTCAGGGGTTGGTCCGTCAGCACCTGGACAGAATGAGATTGAAAATATGGACGGAGCTTTCGCGAGGCCATGACCAGGGCGTACGCTACTTTCTCCATCCGAGAGTACCTGGTCTCGGCATCGAGCAGGACCTTGCTGACGTAGTATACAGGCTTCTGTGATCCCTCTTCCTCCCGAACGAGAACGGCGCTGAGCACCTTCTCCGAGGCTGATAGGTAAAGCCAGAGTGGCTCCCCTGGTTCGGGCTTGCTGAGAAGGGGAGGGTTCGCGAGGTATTCCTTTAACTGGGCGAAGGCCTCTTGCTGTTGGACTCCCCATTCGAACCCGTCGGTGCCGCGCAGGGCTTTGAAGAAGGGAAGAGAATTCTCTCCGAACTTGGAGATGAAGTCCATGGACTCGGTTCTCCGGTTCGGGGCCGTGCCAGCCGTGACATCCAGCGTGACGATCCCCTCGATTGTCACCGGAACTCCAGAGAATCCGTGCAGGGTGTATCCTGCAGGCTTGAGCTTGCTACGGGGCAGCTTTAGGTTCTCGAAAGCATCGAGGAACAGAATGTTGACCGAGCTCCTGTTGTCCACAAGGATCCGCCGAGCATCGAAATTTGCCATGCTGAGATTGATCATGAGGGCGTCGCAATGCGGGAGCAGAACCCCCTCCAGGTCGTCACCCGAGAAGGAGACGGGGAGTGGTTGAATTTGAGGGGGGAGAGGTCATTGGACGGCGTTAACGTCCCGGATGAACGCCTTGCGGGAGGTGTTAGAATCCCCTCCCATGGGCCCTCCGTGGACGCAGTGCAGTATGGCTTGGCCGTCCGGCTCTTCGAGCTCCTGCTCTTGCCCGGGGAGCTGTAGGGGAGCTCGAAGAGGAGGTGGGGTTCTCCTGTTCCTCGTGTCCCTTTGCGCCCGAGCATCATCCCGCTTATACTCTCGGAGGTACCCTCGCTGAATGAGGGCCTCGATTTCATCTTTCAGGGCACGGCAGTGATCTGTGTCGTGCCCGTTGTCTCGGTGGAAGCGGCAGTAGAACCGTTGATCCCTTTTCTTGCTAGTGTTGTTGGACGGTCGAGGGGGATACTGAACGAGGTCCCTGTCCTCGATTGCCAGGAGTATGGAGGACACATTTTGTGTGAGTGGGGTATACCTTTCGAAGCGAGGAACCGGTGGTACCTTCTTCATGGTGCCCCCGTCCTTCGGAGCCTTTTTAGAAGGCTCGACTTCCTCGGCCTTCCGCTTCCCTTTTCCGAGTGCTTCTCTGGATTCATCGGGGTTTAGGGCTTCCTCCACCCTGATGTATTTCTCAACTCGGTTGAGGAGGTCGGGAAAATCGATCGGGGGCTTCTTCGCCAGAGAGGCTTTCAGCTGTCCATGACGGACGTTGTGCCGAAATGCCGCGGAGGCGACGCCCGGATCGAGAGAGGAGACCGACCTCGCCTCTGCCGTGAATCTTCGGACAAACGCCCTGAGTGATTCCCCCCCTTCCTGCCTGAGCCCAAGTAAGGAGGCGCTCATTCTTTCGGCCTTCTGGCTGGTTACAAAATGGGCGAGGAAATTGCCCTCCAGTTGATCAAAGGAGTAAATGGAGCCGGGGGTGAGTTTCGAGAACCACTCACGAGCCGGACCCCGAAGGGTGGCAGGAAATGCTCGGCACAGCAGAGGATCCGATGCGCTGTGAATCATCATGAGGGTTTTGAAACCCTCCATGTGATCAGCAGGATCCCCTTCGCCGTTATAGGTCTCGAATTGTGGGGGTCGGAAGTTCCGTGGTATTTCCGCTTGGATAATGAGGGCGGAAAAGTGGGGTCGGACAGGTCTGTACCCCTGACCGGCTCTGACACCTCCGTCGCCCATATGATCGATTCGGTCCTCCATTTCTTGGAGGCGCCTGAGGAGTACGCCATCGGCCTAGGGCTGGATTGTTGAGGAGCGGGAGACGCTGACCTCGGCGTCCAACCTGGTTTGGGAATGGTGTGCTTCCTCCCTGGGGGCCCATTGGAGAGCCCCAAGAATTTCCCTTCGGAAATCCTGGAACTCCTGTTGAGTGACAGGAGCTCCCTCAGCTCGGGCCGGTTGGACCGGAGGTTGCCTCCCGACTCGGCTGAGTGCTGGCCTTCGTTCTTCTAGCGGTGGTCTGGGGTGGTTCGGGGCCGAGTTGGAAGCGGCCCTTTCCCTACTGCGACCAGCCTGCCGACTGGAGATTACCCTTCGTAGGTCGGGTTGGATTGGAGGGGTGGCGGTCCGCTGGGACCCCTGACGGGAAGCCCTATGCTTTGATGTGCGCGGTCCGGCGTTGGTATTTGGTGGGGGTGTGTCCCGTCGGTTGACGGAGGACGCAGCCCCCTTGCCTTTGGAGGCCATGGGAGTTCGGTGATCGAGGTACCTCGGCGGTAGGACTCGGGTCGGCTTCCGAAGTAGCTTTCCCACAGACGGCGCCAACCTGATGCGGTTTGTTTCTGGGAGACGTGTGGATGCACCAGGTGTGAGTTCTTACTCGATTTGTATTTGAAGGAGAAAGCTGCTGGTCGGACGACCCTCGGCTTGCCGAGCGGTACCTGCGACTGGTCTGGGAGTGAGGTGAATGTCTGGGCTCGGATCAGAGGGCTCGGATCCGAGGTCTGGTGTACCTGCAGACGGTCTCGAAACACCGGGGTTGATCCCGGTGGCAGACCCTCCGACGATCTAGTCAGTCACTTAAGATATAGCAACAGTAACTAGGGTTTTGTGGAGAAAAGATTGATTACCTTTGAAGAAAGGAGAGGGTCTGGTATTTATAGGAGATTCCAATCGGGTCCAGACCCGTTTGGGGCTGGGCCGGACCCGGTTACCCGATTGGCTGAAGCGGTGGAAAGTCGGGCGGTATAGGGCTGACGTGGCAGGCGCCTGAGTGGTTTTCGGGCTGACGTGGCAGAGCTCCGGGCGGTTTTTCGGTGCTGACGTGGCAGATCTGAAGGATCAGAAAGGACGCGTATCCTGAGGGGATCCAGTGGCTCAGGGTGAGCCACGTTTTATTCCTGACCCATATCACAGAACATTGTCTTTGGAACTCAATATCATTAGAAAAGGTAGGTGGTCGAGGGTTGATTTAATTATGGAGGACTGTGAAAATGCAAAGAACTAAAGCTAATTACCTTAGACATGTCAAGTATATGTTCTCATGGAGTTCTTTCTTTCTAATATGGCATTCCATGACCTGACAAAACATTTGGTTTCATATTAAACTCAGATAGGAATATTCTTCCATAACAATAAAAGTTATATATCATAGTTTATAAGCAGGTATATTAAAATTTTCTAAGAGAATGCCGAAAAAACAGGACACTTCAGAATATTGCAGTTAAAATACAATGAGCTCTATATGTTATCAAATTACCTGTTGGCAGGATTGCGCTCATTTCAGTTCTTTCATAACTTGAGTAAGATATTGTTGCTGCTAATTTCTGTGTGGGAGCAAACAGATGACATGAGTTCTTTTATAAACAATAAAAAACTTACCTTTTTGACTTTTGACGGTATTGACTGCTTTCAATTGATGTTGACTTCTCGATCTAACTAGTTTGCACCGTTGGATCTGATTCGTGTGGTGCTGATCGCCTCCACTGACATGCAAAAAGTCTGAAACACAGGGGTTAACCCCGATGACAGACCCTTCGATGCTCAAGTCAGAACTCAGGAAGAATATGAGAGAGCTTTTGTGGAGAAAATACTCATTACCTTTTTCATGGTGGGGGTAGAGGGGTATTTATAGTCGTCTTGGGGGGTCAGTTTCAAGATAATGATTTATCTCTACTTCCAATCTTTTTGGATTGAATCAGTTATCTCTTGTTTGTGAAAAGATAAGAGTAGTTGAGGGTTTGAGTTTTAAACTCTCCCTTAGATAGAAGATATGGTTTTTGAATCGTCTCTGATAATCATGAGTTTAAATCATTTTTAATAATATGGAATCATTTGTATGGTGCTGTTATGACAACCCTATAAGACAGATCCGTGGTTGGGTTATTGGGCTTGAAGATGCCCAATTTTCATTCATGGACTCGTTTATAGGTGAAATTACTGTTTTACTCCTGAGAGATTTAAGATTTGTGCCTGATTTAAATAGTCCCGATTAGTTATATTTTTACCCATATCAGATACAATAGCGCCCTCGAAGGGATACAGATCCATTAAGATCTGGTTCGCGTAGTAGATCACCTCAAACAATCTTGAAGTCAATTGTGATTTTCTCGTATAGTTAAGGTATCTACAGAGCGTACTTCTCTCTTCATATGGCAAAGTGAGCTATGTTTCCAAGTCTTTTTCCTTTGTCAGCATTGCTCCTTTTTCTCTTCAGTCCTTCCAGCATAACCTCCTCCACGTCAAATTATCCTAACATAAAGTCATGAGGTCTATGCATATCTGGTTGAAATGCAGCAGCAATCAAAGTTAACAGTATCCACACACACAAAAAAAGAGGCATTAACCATCAAACCTTTGTTGTAAGCCATCTAACATTTACACACAACTATGAAAGTGCTCAATGATCCCTAAACATCATTGCCAGACATGTATTCAAATTATTGTGCTTCTACATCATAATTAAAAATAATAAGCAAATATCCAAACTAAAGTGACATGTTACTGCATTAGATGCTACACTTTTTAACTACTTACAATCAAGCACAAACCAAATAGTATATTTCTTAATACAAAAAAACAAAGATATTAAACTCTGGAAACAAGTTAAAGAAGAGAATAATCTGATAACATAAATCAAAATACGTACAACACAAACATGATGATAATGAAATAAAGAACAACAATAAAAAGGAGAACATTATACCATTAGAGAGGATGAGGTGACCTCAGCTCCAAACAATGCCTACAGATCGACAACACCATGTTTATGTAAGCCAATAGCTTTCAGAGACTCGTGGAACTGCTCCAAGATAAAAGAAGGCATGTGAGTTGCATGCGAGTTGTTTTAGACTTAAGGTTTCTCTTGCACTCACTACTCACTTACAGCAGATTCTGTCTTTTCCTACAAACTTGTTATTAAGATTCGTAATTTTTGACCTAGAGCCAGTTGTAGGAGTAATGAGACTAGTTTTTTCATTAAATTGAGGAAAGAGGAATTTTTTTGGTGATCTATTTGTTGGCTAAAAACTAATGATTTATGAGTTGAATGTGAAAAGAATAGAGATGCATTATGTTGAGACTAATGTGGTTTTGTGGAAAATCGTATTTTTTTTGAAGTTGAGAGGGTTATGAATGAACCGTTAAGGGTTAGTTTTCAGTTTAGGGTTAATGTAGAAACCCTAGAGAAGGAATGTGTTAATATTTTAATTGTGAGGGCTCTAGAGGCTGAACAGGACCATGAATACCGGTAGGTTGTGATTATAAAAATGTGGAAATTAGGCAGGTTGGACTAGTGTTCCTAGAAGGGTTGATTTAAGTTCGGTGGGGTGAGTTATCTCTAGGTGGTCGTGGTTGTTTTGTATAAATATAATGACAAGCACTAGATGGAGATATGACGGAATAAGAGCAAACATGAGTGGGGGGGCCTTAAGGGTCTGCGGTGTGAGATGGTCCTCGAAATTATTGGGATGTTATTGGGAGTTTCCCTAGCTCATCTACGGTGTGGGATTGATCTCTGCACTCACTACTCACTTACATCAGATTCTGTCTTTTCCTACATATGGTACAAAAACAAAGCACAATAATTTAACCAACAGTTCAATGAGAATCATAATGTTTTTTAATAAAGTACAGCAAAAGTATAGATAATACTATCATAGATAATAATAATTAGTACATATAACTTACATTACTAACCAAACTAAGCAATTTTCCATGATAGTAACTATTACATGTACATTATATTGGATCTTCCTCATCTCAGCCTCCTTGGCATAGAATTTCTCCTCCACTTCATGAAATAGTGAACCACACAAATATAAATGATATATATATATTCGGTAGTTAGTATTAAGATTCGATGTTAAACCTTTCAGTTCAACAACATAGTAACGTCCACTTTCCTTTTCTTTTAGTTCTCTCATCATTTTCAACGATGATGACTGGGCCACTTAGCCTAGAGCTGCAAGAGTTAAAATTGTAGTTGAAATAAAGCTAAAATTTGGATAAGACTATGTGTTGTAATTGCGGAGTGGATAATTCCTCAATTATTGCAAAGCTGATTTTATTCTGCACTATGTAGATAGCAACTGTATTGAAAAATTATTGTTCTTGTGTACGAAGAGTAAAAGGTGTGTTTGAAGACGTAAATAAATTAACCAACTATGTTAAATGTTTAAGTAGAAGTAAACTTATATTATACAATTTACTTGAATTCTTGTTGAAGAAAATAAAAGTAAAGAAGATGAAAAATGGCCACATTGAAAAAGATACGATAAAGCTCCATTTCCGACATGAAATGCACAATCGGTCAATTCGTTGAAACCTACTTTTTTTTGTACAATATAAATAGCAATTTTCCAGAAAAAATAACTGATTGATGCACACAACGAATCTCAGGTAGATAAGTATACCAAAGTTTGAAGTTAAAGTGTTGTTATATTGTACCATTTAATTCAATTTATGTAAGAAAAAGTGAAATCAAAGGAAGAAAAACAAGTGACTTAGAAAGATCCAACAAAATGATAACACTGAAAAACAGTAAAACACAAGCTGGGTGATAAAAACAATGAATTTTCTTCAACACAACCGGACCTTCATTGTAAAATTATGCATGCAAATTTTGTCGTACTCTTGAATCATTACTTTAGATTTGTTGTTGCTTATTTCTGTGTGGGAGCAAACAGATATGTAAATTCTTTAAAAAAAAAAAAAAAGATCAAACCTTTAGTATTCGTCAATGTTGACCGCCAAAAACTGCATTTGACTCCTGGATCTGATCGTCAGGAATGACTGATATCGCTCCTGTGAACCTGCAAACAAGTCTAAAACACCAAGGGTGGCCCCGGAGACAAACCCTTCGATGCCCAAGTCAGAAACTTGAAGATATGGTGGGTTTTTAGAGCGGAGTTTGCATTTACCTGGTTTTTGAGGAGATCTCGAGGAATATATAGTGGTTGAGGGGCCATTGTCCCGAACAACATCATGAGAGCCCCACCTCCTCGTGGTCACCGTCCCACCAAGAGGAGGAGGCAGGATCTTTCCCTTGACAAAAAGCAAGAGCCGATGCGCTACCGAGACAATCCTGCGTACTGCGTATCTTCTTCAGTTCTTCCAAATGATTTGCAAGAACTGGTTTAGTTCGACATCACCCCGTCTTCATCGAACATGCCAAAGACAGAAGCTAATGAGATGCAGAACATCTTGCTGGAGAGCGACCTTGCCATTATTCAGGAAAAGTTCCTTATTCATGCAGAGTACGCTTTGATACTCCCGAAGCTAGGCCTTCACCCCACTGATCAGCTGGCGCACAAGTTTTGTTTGTTTCCTATGTATGCTTTTGCATCAGGACTATGACTGCCCCTCCACCCGTTTATCAAGAAGGTTCATTGATTGACCTGAATGAGCCTGATGCAGTACGCGCCAAACTCATGGAAGCAATTGACGAGCTTCATCATACTCAGGCTAGAGGAAGGGCATCTCTCTGAGCTTCAGGTACTTCCGAGCGAGCTTGAGATTGAGCGCACTTTCGAGGATCTCCTACCGGTGGTATATCGCCCCTCGGTCCAAGTTGTGCATGGTTTTCATGTAACACCCTGAATTCCAAAATACAACTGAATTCGAGATTCCACGGATCTTTACACTTTATTTAGTACAATTTTACAAGGAAATAAAAACTTTTCACTTTACTCAGAGTTACATGAGATCTTTACACTTTACATTTTACAGCGAAAGCATATATCACAAATAATTTACATGTAATGACAGCGGAAGCAGTTTACAACATTATACAAAGATACAACAACGAATTATCTATGAGCATCAGTTCTCCTTTAATCTTTATCCAGCCATTTATCCTGCATACAAAACTGTGGGTACGTCAGTTTATTCAACCGACGAAAATTATACATGGCCATCATCTCTATGCCAGGAACAGTATAATGATTCTCATTTCTTAACAAACCATAAGCTTGTTCACAAACAAAGCTAAAGGGACTATCCTGTTGATGTCGTGTTGTGATTGTGCACTTAGTCCTTAATGCAATTATTATGTTATATGACACTAATGTGCACTTGTTCGAATTCTATGCATCCCATACTACATAGGTCCGAGGGCAAGCCCTTAATCGTACTTCATTTTATAGGGTTCAATCCCTCGCCATGGCTTAATCTACTACTGTAATTACGGTAAGTATCCTAGATGTTCTATGATCTACGAGCTCATGTCCAGACAGCCTGGAGGGGAATCCCACGTCATGTCACGACGCATCGTGAAGATAGCCTGTGGTCAATTCAGCCTCCGTCATGGGACATGACACCACCCGCAGTCACCAAACACCCCACAAGCGTCGCCACCGGGACGATAATTCTAGAGAAGTGCTCACGTCATGTCACGACGCATTGTGAAGACAGCCTGTGAAACACTCTCACACTGCCTATCCGATGACCCTCGTACTTATGTTTTTCTCTTACTTTCATTATATCTCCACTATGTATCTAGTCCTTAGTTTATTAGAATCATGAACAAAATCAATTCTCTAGAGTTAGCCTCTCCACTATACCGGACTTAATCATTTATCCAACATGACCCAAACCTCGATCTTTCATTTCGACAATTCATTTCAATTCATTTCTTTTCAATGCCGGTGTGAGACTTAGCTACCCTATAGTTTTCAATTTCAATTCACAATCACCAAGAATTGAGCATTACAAGCTCATAAGTTCATTTTTCATAATCACAATAGATTTTCCTTTTCATGTTCATAGCTTTCACAATCATAAAACTTTCATAAATTCAATAAAATGATTTACTTCATTTCATGTATAAATTCATGCAAAGACAAAGAGAATTTACTTCTTCTAAATTGTCACAACAAATAATCATTCATCAACAGTAGATTCATAATCTTTATCTCAAAGCAAATTTAAAATTCTGAGATGTCAAAAAGGGTCTGGACAGTCGACTCAAACCACATTCAGACGACTTGTTCAGCAAGGGAAATTATTCAAGGAAAAGTTTCGGAATAGTCGACTGCTGCACATGACCAGTCGACTGTGCCGCAGTGTTAACAACTCTAAAATATCAATCACGGGTCAGTCGACTGTTACTCAAACCAGTCGGCTGTTCTACAAGGTTTTGATTCGAAAACTTTCATTGTTCAGGACAGTCGACTACTACATTTATTCGGTCGACTGAAAAGAGTTAACTTCGAATTAGGGAAATATTTCTTCCTTCTTTCTTTCGATTAGCACACAACATTTTGTTAGACTACAGTATATTCAATATCGATACAAACATGCAATTGTATCCGGTTATCATCACCATAAACATAGTTTACAATCTAATGTAGAATTCTCATAACTAGTATTTTTCTTTCACACAATTACGATTTCTAACCATACACTTTTCTTTTACTCATTGTCTATCTACAGAGATAAATATCAACTCCGATTTAGCATGCTAGATTAAAATCAAAATAATAGCACACATTAATCCTATCATTTCATGGAGTTTCGAACTGTATATGTATTTCATTTTCTTAGACCAGTCGACTGTTCGACGGATCGGTCGACTGTACCGCTAATTTCCCAATTGCTCAAAGATGTCTTTAATTATTCCCATTCATTCAAATTTTCACATGATATATAGCATGGAAGATTGTCATTACATCTATTAACAGTCATTCAATCAATCTAACTTTATCACACATATAAAAACAATTCAATTTCAATCCTAGCATGATTTCTACTTTAGAAGTCCTGAGAAACACCCACCTTTTTGAAGAAAATCCAATTAAGAAATATCCCCTAGAGCCTCCTCGTCCTTGCCAACACCGAAAGCTCCAAGATGTGGTGGCCGGCTTCCAAGAACAACTCATCTCACACTAATATGTCTCATATAAAATTTTCTCTTCTTTCAATAGATTACTAGTGTCAAATACAAATAGATGGAAGGGGTATTTATACTAACTCTGAAGTAGATTGGAAGGCTAGGATTCGATGAATGGTTATAGAATGGAGGGCTAGGATAAGAGAGGAAGTTGTAGTAACCACCCACACATCAAGTAACTACCCATGTGCACAAACCCACTTTCCATCATTCAAACCCATATCCGACCACCAAGAATTGGTGTGCATTGCACACTACGTGCTTCGCACGTGCCACCTAGTCCCCATATTTAAAAAATGTACAATTTTAATAAATCAATTTGTTCACTATTTGTCTCTACATGACAGGTGTGAGCCCTTTAATTGATTAATTGAACTGTGGGCTTCATAAATAGTGGGCTTAGGTTGTGGGCCAAGACAACCAAATCTGTAATTAGTTAAAGTGGGCTAAAATAAATAAATAGTGTTTTTAGGCTTTAGAAATAAGCTTTTAGAAAAATGAAAATAATTGTTCATACAAAAATGAGATTTCATATAAAAATAAATAAAATAAAATACTCATGAAATTTGCACGTGCACAACACGTGAAAAATGTAATATTTTAATTAAAATGAAAGTATTTCAACCATCCCGACTCCATAAAGGGATTGGAGGAAGACGTACTTTATCGTTTACAGCCCAGAGCCTTAGGATATATGGACCTCCTGGTCGTATGGGCAGGCTCCGAAGGAGCCCCTGAAGCTCGAGGAGCTTTCCAAAGAGAATAGGGTAGAATGTGGCAGGCTGTTTGACGATAACCTGAGCATCGACTAGTCCAGGGTGACGGGGATGTCACTAGCGGATAACGAGTTGAGTCCTTATGTTCCTGGTAAGTTTCTTTCCCTTGTACTTTTCTATTGGCATTTGTTTGAGGTTCGGTCTTGACGCTCTTCGTTTGCAGCCTCGGAAGATGATGGCGTTGATGCGCTTTTCGCTATTCCGGTGGTATAACAAGCGGTTGAGGATAAGGGGAAGAGGGAGTTATCGCCGATTGTTGAAGGGTCTGCAGGGGGGGGGTCCAAAGAAGATGAAAGGGACGAGAGCCCTTGCTATCCAGGACCTAGAGGATTCTTCCCGGGCCGAGCTGAGTGAGAGATCCCTCCGGGCCCAAGAACTGATGGAGTTTTTCAGTGCCGCCGGTCCATCCGATCTTCAAGGAGGTCATCCCTGATAAGGCCCGGAAGGCCTTCACTCCCGACTGGTTGTAACGCCCCGAATTCAAAACACAGGTAGCACAACCATGATCATTACTTCAATTTCGTAAAAAATTACAAGAAAAATGAAACTTTTTCAATACAACATTATTCTTTACAATGCATAGAGGAAATTTACATATAAAATACAATTTATATACTTAAAATATTTAATCTTGCAACATCCCTCGACACCAAACTCATGCCCACTCCTCTCGCTAATCCGAGTCCTGCAAAACTTGAGAACTGCGGCACGTCAGTTGAATGCAACTGACGCATAGCGATCTTCAATTTTACCAATCACAAACTTGAATGCAAATATAGAATGTGACTACCCTAAATATGTCAGTCTATGTTAGAGCATCCACAGTCGTGTGCTATTTATGCATAAAATGCATTTTATAGCAAACGACGAGCTACAATCATTTGCTATTTATGCATTTTGTGCATAAATAGCTACAGTAGATTCCTATATATGGCACAAGATATAGCAAAATGCATAATATACGAGACGAAACTTGAAGTTGCGTTCGACAAAAAAAATAATTTTTAATTCCTCAGACAAAACTTGAAGTTGCGTCAGACGAAAATAAATAAATTTTTAATTCGTCAGACGCTACTTGAAGTTGCGTCCGATGACTTTAAAAAAAAAATTAATAAAATAAATTCAACAAGGCAACTCCTTGAACGCAACTTCATGTTGCGTCCAACGGCAGGGCCCACCTTTTTTGGTTTATTATTTTTTTAAAACTTAATTCGTTGTTTTTAATAAAAAATTCATAAAAAATCCTAAAAATTCGTCCGACGCAAAGTGAAGTTCCGTCTGAATTTTTTAATATTAAATTGGTAAAAATACCAATCTATGACTACAGCAAATTGGCCAAATGCTATATGCATTTTTTAAACAATGACGACTGTGATGCTCTTAGGAACCTAATGATTAAAGCAAACACTTATGCATACAATGAAAATCTAATGCACATTTGTTCGGATTCAATGCCACCTATACAACATATGTCCGAGGACAATTCCTTAATGTACTCCTCATTACAGGGTTCACTCTCTCACCATGCAGTCTTACTACAGTGACAAAGGCACGATTTAAATATTCTGCGAATATTGTAACCCCTGTTTTCGTTAAATTGTATTTTCAAGTATTTTACCGTATTTTAAATTAAAATATTCTCTTTTAATTTAATATGTTATTCAAACCTATTTTTGTGAAGCCAATAATTGATTATTCAACAATCTTATTATGTGAAATATTTTTGAACCCAAATTCTATTATAAGCCCAGTAATTTAAATTATTTTATATGAGCCTAAGCCAATTGTTTAAATTAAACCCAATGGTCTAATTATTTATTTTGGGGCCCAATTTTATTTTCTTTTAATAATTAAATTGTTTTAAGTCCATGGACCAAGCCCACCTCCTACTGGGTCTTGATCCGCTAGCCCAAACCCAAAATTTCTTGTTGACCAGATCAACAATTTCCCCAGAATCTCTCTTGTAACCCCCTAATCTCTATCCCTAATTATTAGCCTAATGATTCCCCTCATTATGTGATCCCGTAACCCCCTCCCTATAATTACTCTACACCATAATTTTATATTATTATATCACTAATATATCTCTCTTTCTCTCTCCCGTACCTCTCTCTCTCTCTCTCTCTCCTTCTCTTCTCTGTTAAAAAAAACCAAACCAAACAAATCAAAACGAACAGATCAAATCCAACCCAACTCAACCCATCCTCCGTCTTCATCATCTCCCTCACTCCCGAACCCAATCGACTCCCACCGTCGCCTCACTCCCCTCATCGCCTTCGTCATCCACACAACCACCCGTCTCCTTCCTCCATCATCTCCTCCGCAGAACCCCACGGCCTCGACGACTCCCCAAACTCCTCGATCGTCTTCCCCTGTCGAGCTCGCCCCCCCCAGTCGCAGCCACCTGCGGCAGCTTCCTCCTCGACCGCGACAGGCACCCTGCCGCTTCCGCCACCACTCTCAACCTCCGCTCAGTCGCCCAGAACCCAATCTCCCTCATCTTCGCCATTCACCTTCATCCTCACCGGAACACTTCGCCGTCGCCCCCGTCCTTGCCGTCGAACCCCCTACCCCCTCCGGAGATCCCCTCCGTCTTCTTCGTCGACGACCAAGCCGAAAACACTTCGTCGTCGCCTCCCCTGTTTCGAGCGCGAAAGCAGAGCTTCCCCCGATCGCTGCCATCTTCGTTGTCGCGTCGCCTCCGACCTCAGCGCAGCCGCCACCGTCAGCCACTCGCTGCCTCGTTGCCCCGTTGCGTTGCCACGCCGAAGAGCCGCCCCGCCGTCACCATCCTCTCCCTCGCTCTCGGTTGCAGTAAAGAAGAAGGAAGAAGAAGCGGGAGTGAATCCCGACCATTGGATTCATTTGATCAGATCAAATCTGATCAGTTGGCTGGGTGTTTGCTGTTTTGGCGCAAGAGCGGATCCAGGGGGTCCGATCCAGTGTGCTGTCTTGCACGTGTACCGCACGTGTTTGCGTGTGTTCGTGTCCGTGCCCGTGCTTCGCATCTCGGGATTCTCATCCCGTATTGGTTCGTGTTCGGACTCACCATCGTAAAGGCAAGTAATTCTCTTGTACAATTTTATTGTTCTAGTACAAGCTATTTGTAAAAATACCGCAAGTCTATTTTTTGACTCCAATTCGCATTCATAAGTCGAATTGATACCCGTTTATATTCCTAATCCGCCGATCCTGTATTCACACGAGATCGTGAATACTTTGGTATCCCATGCATGACACGAACACCCCAAATAAATACAAACATATGAACTTTTAGGGATTCTACATATTGTTGTGAAATGACTATTTTGCCCTTGATGATTATTTAAGTGTTCCATATTATCCCTAAAATTTTAATTAGTTTTATACATGTTATTAGTCACTTTATAGTTGTAATATTATTTTATATGACCCAAAGATATTATGGACTCATCTATGTAATAATAAATTAGACCCATATATGTATGAATGAAATAGACACAATTATGACATTAAAACTATATGTTTCGCATTTCATGACTTAAGAATATATTGCATGCAAAATTCCTTGTTGTTCTCTGTCCATATCCCGACATCGTTCTCATTGCATTATGATTGTGTCAACAAAAATTAATAAAAGTAATAAGCCGGGGTTTAAGGGAAAGATTTAAGTAGTGGGCAATATAGAAGAGCGTACTCGGACGGGAGCTCGTGGTTTCCCGACGCAAGTTGCAACTTACAAGTTGCAAGATTGCAAATGACAAGTTTACATGTTTGCACGTTACAAGTTTACACTCTACATGTTTCACGTTACAAGTTTGCACGTATCTTTGATACAATATTGAATGTACATGTTTTTCCTGAGTACGTGACCTATAAAACCCACCACTAAATCTAAACGAAATTGTATTGACTGTAGCAACCATGTAATAAAAATATGGGGTGCATGAAGTGCTACCTAGATAGAATCAAGACATTAGACATAAGAATAACACGTGCATTTTCATGATCCAACTATATGTTACATGTTCATGTTGATTCGATACTTGTTTACTTGTACATGTTTTACACGCCACTTGTTTCATATTGACTTGTTCATTCCATGTTACTTATTGCAATTTCCCTTACTTTTGATTCCTTGCTCTTTCCCTGTTTATCTTTTGTTCTATTTTTGTTCCTGTTTTCCCTTAGCTTGTACTCCCCTTGCGGCCCGTAACTTGTATTAACGGGTCTCCTTGTTTTCCTTTTCTTTTCTTTTGTTATAATATACTTGCAGGCCCGAATGGAGAATTACCAGAAGGTGTCGCCGACCAAGTGTTCTAGTTATTTATTTTCATGTTATCCTAATTTGTATTTTATTTCATAAAACTCTTATTGTAATTCGGGCTTGTTTGACCCGCAATAATTTGTAATTCCCAGTTGTTGGTTACTTTTATGGACTATGTCATGAATTTTCATTATCAAATTGTGATTTATATGCCTGCGTGGATTATTCTGTTATAATGTTGTTGAGTTTACTTGTACAGCTTATGAATGGTGTGTTCGCACCATTCGCTGGGCCTTAGTCTCGTGCCCGTATTCTCGTGTTTTGGGAAGCGGGGCGTGACAAATATTGGCTCCAGTCCCAGAGTACATTCACCCGATCATACAGAATCCTCATCGCGCAAACATCCTGTAAGCATCACTTTAGCATGTATACTGGAGAGCCATCTTCCTTCTGCCTGACTATTCATAATCCCGGAGTACATCCACCCGATCATTCATAGTCGCGGAAACAATTGAGACTCATCTTGTCCGCACAACAATCACAGTCTCGGGTCCACCCGACTGTAACTATAGTTCCAGAATACATTCGCCCGACCATATAGAGCTCCTTTCTCACGTTTGCTCAGAATTTATCACAACTCCTTTTTAGTGCATATCCTTACGTTCAAACATAAATAATTTACCTCCTAGGGCTAGCTTACCCTACCAGACTTAAATCAACACACCGAGAACATTAGCCGACACTAGCAATTTCTCAAATTTTTATAAATCACAACTTGCCAGCACCCAGGGACTTACTCAGCCTCAAGAGTCGTACATCCCAAAAATTCATAATCTTTCTAGGTTATTCTTAACTGCATTACATAGAATTCTCATTCATTCATATGACCTATTTCTTTCTCTTTTATATTTCTTCCAATTAGTCAATCTTAAAACAACTAGATAGCCTTTTCATCCATGATACTATAATTTTTCAACAAAACTTCCATTTGATAAAACTTATCAAATAAAAAATAGAAAAATTTAGACCCCAAATAAACCTAGAATTTATCTACATTCATCGCAAAATTAATTTAATAATACATTTAAGGGTAAAAAGCGAAAAACACCCGTAATCAATGAGGTCAAAGCGGCAAACCACCTAAACTATCAATCAAAGCAATAAACCCCCCATCTATGAAATGAGATCAAACCCCGTACGGAAACCCTAAAAACCAATGTGAAATGTCCAAATTTCCCTTATATGAAACTGAACCATTAAAAAAAATCCATAAAAAAAAATCTAAAATCCAAAACCAAAACGAAATCCAAAATCAAAATTAAAAACAATTTGAACCATTAAAATCAAAATCAAAATCCAAATCTAAAATTTAAAATCCAAATCTAAAATCTAATGTTTATGTTATTGATTTTGTTCTTGATTATGTTCCTCAAAATCAGAATCAAACCCATCATCATCATCATCATCATCATCTCCTAATTTGTTCTTGATTTTGTTGGGTTTTCTTTATGTGTTTTTTTCGGATCTAAACGAGGGTGGAAGTTGAGTTGCAGGGTTTGAAGGCGGGCGACGGGGTGGGGTAGAGTAGGCGACGGCGGGGTCGGGGTCGGGGTGAAGATCGGGGTCGGGGTCGGATATGAAAGAGGATGGCAAGGGTGCTGGTAATGATGATGATGAGTTCAAGCATCATGATGGTGATGGGTTCGTTTGTTTTTGGATTTTGATTTTGGTTCAGTTTGGATCCGAACAAAATCAAGAACAAAATCAACAACAACAAAATCGAGAAAAAAATCAAGAACAAAAACGTGTTTGGATTTGAATTTGGATTTTCAATTTTGATTTTGATTCTGATATTGGATTTGGATTTGGATTGGGATTGGGATCTGCAATTTTTAGGGTTTTCTTGTTGAAAATGTTTTATTAATATAAGAGGCAATTTAGACATTTCACCTAAGTTTTTAGGGTTTCCGTACGGGGTTTGACTGCATTTCGTAGAAGGAGGGATTTATCGCTTTGACTCATAGTTTTGGGGGTTTGCCGCTTTGACCTCATAGATTATAGGTGTTTTTCACTTTTTTCCCTACATTTAAGAATCTAATGAATTCATTTAAACAAGATGAGAGCTCTAGCTTCGAACCAAGGAGCACTTAGGTGCCCAATGCCCTAATCCCAACACTCAAGCCAAAATTTTCACTTCCCAATGACGCAAAAAATAGTCTACTAAATAGTTATAAATGATGTTGTCTCTCAATTCAATTTTTAAATAAAATTCTAAAAAGAAAAGAACACCAAAGATTCGAACCCACGATGTAAGACCCCGCAAAATAATATATTATATCAATTTTGTATTTTAATCCGTGCACGATTAAGAGTTGCACGTATTAATGGATTTTCTCAATTTTAATTAAGTATTGAAACATATTATTATTCGATATGTTTTGAACTCAACGAAGGTGTAATTGTAGAATCGGAGTTGAGATATCTTCGTATATTAGTCATAACTATAATTGAGTTATGACGTGTAATATTGAATTGTTAATTTGTAGGTAATAATACGATTTCATGTGTGTTATTACAAATCGTATGTACAAATTGTATTGATATTATTTGTGTATATTTCAAATCCTATTGTGTGATTTTAATTAACCTAATTAAGTCATTTAAATGGACTCAAACTAGAGTTAAACTAGACCTAAATGAACCCAACCTGATCCTAATTGACTCTACACTCGTAGTGTAGTATGTCATGTAACAAAAAATAAGAATAAAAATGAGTTGTGCATGCATGTGGCCGGCCGAGCACAATTGGAGGGAAGGGTTTGGGTATTTTGAACATGGAATCTAGGGTTTCTTGGGGAGGTGCAAGGAGCACTTGAGTGTGTATGAGTTCCCAAACCCTTTGTTCTTTCTTACACTCACCCTCCACCTCTCTCTCCACCAATGCAGCCCCCCCCCCTCTCTCCCCCCCCCCCCCCCCCAAAAAAAAAAATTAAAAATTCGGCCAAGTTCATCTCCCCCACTCTCTATTTAATCTCCTCATCTCATCTTAACTCCACTTTCTCATTTCTACTCCAACTTTAACTAATATCTCCACTCTAAACCACTCCAAATCCCCCTCCTACACTTGAATTGTTGTTTTGGAGGCAAGAAGGATAAGAAGGAGCCAAGGAGAATCAAAGGAGGAGCCAAGGAGTGAAGAACTTAGAGCAAGAAGGGCCAGAGTTCGAAGTTAAGAGGCAAATTTCTACATTTGACAATGTGGGGGTTTCTAAACCTTTGTAGTTTTTAATTTTTGTGTGGTGAATTTGTGATGTAGTTTAGACATCATGAGAAGTCATGAAATGTGTAATTAAGTGGTAGAAATTTGTTTCATGCTAGTTTCTTGTGGAAGACTAGATAAAAATACAGTAAAGATGTAAACTGAGAAGTGTGCTAGGTCTGGATGTTATAACTCAAAAATTTATAGGAGTTTGTAGTTGAAATTTTAAACGTAGATTCTTATGCATGTTATACATCTTGCTTCAAAATTTCATAATTTTTGGAATTTGTTTGCTATGTAAATTAAATACGGACTTGAACTCTGACTACACAGAAAACAGACTTAGCTTGCGTTCTGACTATGATTTTTCAAAACTCATAACTCTGTAACCGCTGAAGTTCTATTGCTGAAAATTTAGTATGTGCTTCAAATATGTGTCTAGTGCTTGAATATAAAATTTTATAATTTTTGGACATCTTTTGCTATTTTTATAAAATTGGAAACCTTTGACTGTTCTGAAAAGAAATGACAGAGTGAAGATAATCTGTTATGTTTTTAGCTAATATTCAAGAAGTCATAACATAAAAAATACTTGGTAGAATCACTTGAAATTTAACTATGTTCTGTTGCCATGTTTGTAGAACTTATATCTCAAATTTCTCGAAGTTTAGATATCATTTGCTATTTTTAAAGTATTTTCATGTTAGCACTGATTAGTTGTTGCTCTGTTATGGAAATTATTGCATGCATGTTAAGGAATGACTTATTTGACCATTTTAATGACACAATCTGAAGCAGCATGTAACTAGAAAGTTGTAGTAGAGACACAGATATTTCCGAAATGTCTAAGAACTAATGATTTGGATCATTATACAAGTTATAATGAATTTTGCAAGTGGCAACAGAAACACATAGATTTATAAAGCTCATTGTTTTGCATTATGCCTATAGAATTGAGTTTGAACTTGTAGAATATGAGTTTTAAGTTTTTGTTGTGGGTCATAAATCATGTTGTGGATGCGAGAATAAGTTAGGACTTAAATTATCTAAAGTTTCATGTTATGAGTAGCTCATGTGTGCTTGTAAACCTACAATATAGACACGTTTGTTCACTGTTTTGAAGTAGGAATTATGGTGGATGTTTATGTATTGTTGTTGATCACTATGGGATGAGAGTAATGCTAAATTTGTGCTTGTGCTTTCTGTCTACTTTTAGTAGAATCATGGGGAGCACCCGACCGCGTTTCTTTGAGGAAACGGGACCGGGAACGACCCCGTTTTGACATGAACACCAATTGTATGTTTGCTGTTTGGAAATATGATTTTCCATTTTTAGAGCTCTTTAGCACTCTTTTTGAGTATTCTTGGTGTGAAATTTATTCCTAGGGTTGCACCCATGTTGGGCTACATTGGTTGAGTATTGAAACTTTAGGATTAAGTCATGTTGGCATATCAAGACGGGTAGAATAGGAACCCGTGTCGCATCGAATGCATTGGAGGAGATGACTCGTGCGCCGATGTACTCGCCGTTCATAGAAGGATTCTGTGGTTGTGGTGCTACCACTAGTCGAGGATCGTGGAGCGTGAGGGTTAGTAGGAGCTACGTGTTGGTCAGGCCGAGGTTGCCGAGGCAAGCCAACCATATTGCCAGATTTGAGGGCTAGATTGAGTCATATTGTGGGACGGGTTAGGTCCTAATAATGGAAAAGGTAAATAACTAGAAAATGGTCTACATATAGAACTTAACTAGTTGTTCTTAATAAACAAAAGTTGTTTACGACATAAAAGTGGATAGATCTACTAACTAGAAGAGTATTGGTTAAAATGAAATAGAACTAGACTCGCTTAATATTTCACAATGAGATAATGAAAAAAGACTAGAGATTGATTAGAGTCTTGGATTTAGATAATCAGATGATCAAGTAAAAAGCTAGTAATCATATAATTAACCTTATTCTTAATCTTGGTCCTAGAGTTGGTTAGCACTTGTACCTTGGGTTTGTGGTGTTAGATCGAGTCCTGGTTGAATGTAAGGACAGGCACTAGCGAGTGGTGTTCATCTTTCAGGGGGACGCGTGGCGTCATCATGGCTGACCAAATCCTAAGTTCGTTTAACGCGGGTAGGAGACTTAGAGAAAGGCCCAACTGGGAGCGGCTCAGTGGGAAATGCTGTAATATCTTCAGCCGGAGTGCCTTTATGTCCATAACAACTTTTGAGGAGGTCTGGAGTGGCGGCGTCATCTCAACTGCAAGTTTTGCTCTAGTGTAAGGACGAGAGCAGAGTGGAGATTAAGGCAAACTCAAAAAATCTACCAGGTCCTATGCTGATCAATGCGGGCCGTAGGCTTAGAGAAAGGTCCTGTGAGCGAGACTCTATGGAAAAGGCTTTAAGTTCTCCGGTGAGGAGCCCTTGTGTCCGTACTTCAGTTTTTGGTGAGGTCCAGAAGGCCAAATTACTACATTTCTACAAATTGCTTGGGCAGCGACGAACGTGAGCAATGCGACTGCGATTCCGGGCATAGTGGGTAAAAACATGTGGTAATGACACCACTACTGACAGCAGCGATGGGTATGAACCGGACGACTGCAGCCTCATCATCACTAGAATATCAGAGACAGAAGAGAGCACAAGAGTAGGATGTATAGCGGGGGATCGAACTCTATGAACTGAAGAATGCCATTTGGTTGGGGAATGTGTAGTATGGGATGCATATCTCTCCAATCAGGCACGCATTAGAATAAGAGCATCGTGTGCATTAGATTAGGCCATGACATATACCGAAACTTGTTTAACATCACTTTTCTTTTGCATTAAATGTTGTTTGTTAAGATTTGGAATCACTATATTATGGCATAGTGAGGATCACTGTATTATAGTATTGCGTCAGTTGTATTCAACTGACGTACCCACAATCTGTTTAGTTGAACGATTGTTGATTGGGGAGTGCACGGGAAAACTCAAGTCGTGGGAAGCATCAAGTGAAAGTTTACTGTCCAATTCTGTGTATATCCATGATGTACTAATTTATTGTAATC
This sequence comes from Hemerocallis citrina, assembly GCA_017893485.1. Classification (NCBI taxonomy): domain Eukaryota; kingdom Viridiplantae; phylum Streptophyta; class Magnoliopsida; order Asparagales; family Asphodelaceae; genus Hemerocallis; species Hemerocallis citrina. The sequence goes on from CM030361.1 coordinate 177,668,756, forward strand.
GTTGTAATCATTGGACATTGTAAAAACATTTTGATTTAATAAAAGTTTTTAATTTCCTGTGATTTTGTTGTGTTGTGACTAATTTGAAGGAAATATTCTGGCTCGTGTTACGGGTTCTGGGCATTGGGAACACGGGGTGTTACACGTGACTTGCAAGAGAGAGCCCAAGTGCCCTAAACATAAAGCACTAACCAGGCAATCAAGCCTCGAATTTTGTCATCTCCCACTCTGGAAACTTACTTAACCTCCGTCTTTTGGACTCTAATCCTCTTTAGATTTGAAATCTGAAACGACTCTAATTGTCAACTCAATTACAATACGTTCTGACCCATAAAATGACCATTCAACAGTACATCGGTTTATAGCATTATTAATTGCATAAAACAACATCATAACAATCCAACTATTTATCAATAATACATTTTTAATCAAGAAAGGAGATAGTATACGACTTAAATCAATTAATCCCAACAACAAAATTTTCAATAATTGTATATTCACCCATGGCATTACATAATTTCTTATTTTTCCCTCATTGCCTTATATTAATTTCATGGTTAATATTATAACAAGGATAGAGATTTATATTAACAGACAATTCTTCTTCATGGAAATTTATTATATAAAAGAAATCAAACAAGTATATTGCTGTTAAAATTTTGATCAATAGTTAAGGAGTATTCATACATTCATGTTATACTACATTATAGCATGCTACTATAATTTAAATAAAAGTTTGGAAAGAATCAACCATACATACATTTCTAATTTTTACAAATTATCGTGCCACTAACAAAATATTAGAAATCAATGGTTTATTCACACAAGTATACTCAAACATAATCACAATCTACTCATAAAATTAAGCATGAAATATTTCTACATAAAATTAGAAAATGGAAGAACACCCACCTTTTAAATGTAACTTGCATTAGAGATCTTCTTGCACTTCTCCTAAGCTCCAAGCCAAGAATATTTGATTTGCCAAAAAAAAAAAAAAAAAAAAATTGAAAACCATTACAAAATTGGCCTGTGGGCTTTTAAAGGGAAAAAAGTGATGGGGAGTTATTAAAACCACCCATAACTCCATATAACTACCCACTAATCAAGATCCTAAACTCATTCAACTCTTTTCCCTCCCACTTGAATTGGCCAGTCAACATAAAGGGGGAAATTGCACGGGTTTCAAGAGGGATTTTTGTGCACATAAGCTACACACTAAAACTTAGGAATTGTTACTTAATATAATTACATGTATCACACAAGTTAATGAAGACTAAATTAAGCTAGTTTAATTAAAACTAGATTATGTATTCATACTTAGTAAATGGAATAAATAAATAAATAAATAAATAAATAAATAAATAAATATATATATATATATATATATATATATATATATATATATATATATATATATATATATATATATATATAACTCCAAAAGATTTTTACAATTAACACGTGCACTACAAACACGTGTCTTGGTCGTATAAAACAAAAAATATTTGAGTTGTCTCAAAAATAGGAGAAAATGATTTTCGAGAGAACGGGAAAATATATAAACAATTGAAATGAAAAATACGTAGGATATTTGTATAAAAAAATATATGTTATGGATATTTCAACAACAATACAAAACACACGTATGTAACACATGTACTGCAAAATTGTATCAACCCAATTTTGCGGGGTGTTATAATGGTCATTCTTCTTTCCGACAGGATCATAGTTCCTCTCCATTCCCGGTCAGGACGGTGATCATTCCACTTCCGTCGCAGCTTTGCAGAAATCATGGTCCTTCTCTACTCCTGCCCCTGCCAAAGTTATCATGCACATAAGGCGAATCATAGGGCCTCCCCTACTCCGCCAAGAGACATATAGTTTAACTCTTGCTCCCCATTCATATTGATAACTCAGAACATAGAAAAAAGCTTAAGGGTCCATCCCCTATGTTCCAACAGGACTTGTGACTTATGTTTGAATCTTGTTCTTATCACTAAATTCTAGAAATTAACAGTCGAGACAATACCGCACGTGTCCCAGACGAGACGCCGCCGCACGTGTCCCCTTAATAGGTGAGTACACGCCCAAATAGTGCCAATCCTAACAGACGATATTCTACCCATCTATTCAGGTTATCAACCACCTAGGCCTAGGGTATCCAAACTCTATTCAATGACCCTACATAAGCACACTACTCTAGGGCCATGCTCTACAAGTTGTCTCTACAAAAGAGGGGCTTAAAGACCCCAAAACGATGGATTTACGAATTCAAATAGTAAGCACATCATGAAAATTTAGGCCATTTTGGAACCCCCGGACCCGTTTCAAAGGTGAAACATGCTCGAGTGAAAATTCCAAATCTTATTTCATTACAAACAGCAATTTAGATCACCATTTATGTATATTTCAACCCCATACACTCACACATCATACAACAAACATCTTAAACATCACCTCCTAATCAGTGAGCAGATAGCAACTAATTGCTCACATGGACTAGGGAAAATCAACTTCACCACATACAATTTATCATCAATTGGTGCTCAAACTCATCTACACATCATGACATAATTAGAAAATATAACACATGCATTTCTAAGTCAATTTAGAAGCTCTGAGTTCATGGCAACTTGCATAACATCAAAACAGTACGCTAAAAATTTGCATTGAAGTTTTTGTTTACTATAAAAATCACTATAATTTGTATGCTACATGGATTTTTGATTTCTCAGCTTTAAAGAAAGATCTATGAGTCTACTACAAGTTCTTAGTTGGAAGTTTTCTAAAATTACTTCATTTAAGAGGTCAAAATGATCAAGAACTGAAATGTGTACAATTTTTTAGGAACTAATAAATAGCTAACCAGTCATGACTTCGAAATTAATTTAAATAATAAAAAATGTCCAAATCCATAAAATTTGGTGAGCATGTTCTAGACACCATTAAGTATCATATATAAAAATTTCAACTTGAAATACCACATAGCTAGAGAGATATGATTTTTTTAAAAAGAAGTATTAAATAGGGCAAATCCTCGCTCATACAAACAGTGGTTTCGGATTTTATTAAAATAGTAAATATTATCTAAAAGTTATGAAATTTAGTGAAAATTTTCTAGACATGCATGAGAGATATACTAATTTCAACCCTAATTTCCATTTATTCACGGAGATATGATTTTCTGATTAGATACTCAATCAACATGCACCACACTATAATACACACAATCTAACAACCATGAGGGTTGAAGAACTCCCACCTTATGATTAAAGAGTACTACACCTCACTAGCTATTTCTTCTCCTCCTAGATTATTTAGCCTCTTCTCCACCTAACTTGTGCTCAAAATAGCTAAAATAACACCTAAGGAAAGTTTTGAGGATATTCGGAAATGGTATGAAAAATATAAGAATGAGAATGAAGTGAAAATGTAGGAAAATAAGCGCTTCATACCCTCACATTTATAGGCTAAGGGTTTTGGGAGAGTGGTTGGCCAATATTCATTGGGTGAGGATGAGTGGGTGAGTGTAGATTAGTGTAGAGTTGTGTGTGCAGTCTTCTAGGAGTGCTTAGTCATCACTAGGATTAATTAACTTTTTAATTAACAACCCTCTTAGGTTTTAAATTAATAATCCTAGAAATTTTCATGCTGGGCTCGAAGATGTTCATGGTTGGGTCCATAGGGTTTTCTTTGGGCTAATTCAAACAAGTGTATATTTATAAAAATGGCAAATGGTAAATACAATTAAAACTATATATATACATTAACAAAGTATGGTTGTAAAATAATGCAATACTATTCATATACAACAATATTATTATACCAAAATAATTCTTAATTATTTTGTGGATATTACAAAGAAGGCAATAGTGGCAGAGCCTCCAAAGTCTAAGGTGGTCGGATCGACCATCAAGAAGTAGGGGAAAAGACCTCATCCGTCGCCCACGTCCGGTGCCACAGCCTCGGCCAAACCTCACACGTCGACAAAGGTATGGGTTCCCTCGTGGTCTGTGAAGGAGATGGAGGTCTCGGTCAGCCGGACTGTTGCATTGGGGATGGTCTCCCATCTTGCCACTCCCCGCGACCTTGCCAATTTCAAGTGCAAAACCGAAGAGGAAATTTTTGCCAGTTGGGTGCAGGCTTCGGTTCTGGTAAATTTTTCCCATCTCTACCGTAATAGCTACTATTTTACTTGGCTAAGTGCATCCTGACAATTTTGTGCATGCGACCATTCATGGGGCTGAACTGAAGTGGAGACGAGACCAGCTTCAGCGAAGTGTGCGGCATGCAGAGGTTGCTAAGGCTAAACTCCTCCGGAGGGCCGGTGACCTTCGGGAGCATATATGCCAGATGAAGGTAAACCAGGCCAAGGAAAGAGGGGCTCGAGCATAACTCTCGAAGGAGAGGGACCGGTTGATCTATGAAAAGGGGACGTGGTAGGCAGAGGCGACGAGGTTGAAGGAGTATGATGCAGCCCTGGCCCAGATTGTGGAGGCCGAGGATAAGGGGTACAGGAGAGACCTTAAAGATATTGATGTGAAGCACCCAGCGATCGATCTCGGTGACATTCCCCCGGAGTCGGATGATGAGAGGGTCGACCCCAAGGTTGGGGAGGATTTGGCGAACCACGATCTGATCATCCATGCCCCCCTAGTTGAGGAGGAGGTCCCTGTCTCCGATGTAGAGAGTTAGGTCACCTATATTTTTGCCTTTTTTGGCGGACTGACCACAGCATTTGTACTTGTTCATGTGATGAAATAAACTGGTTTGCCTTCAAGTTGTCAAACTTTTGAGTCTTTGCCTTAGATCATGGGACCATTTGCTCAGGATTGGAGGTCCGCCTCTTAATTCCTCTCGTGACTGACAGGCATCACAAGTAGTCACGTGGCCCTGCTTAAGTCATGTTCCCTGACAATTGCGGTCATTGTTGATCTCGTGAGCTGAGCGTCAGTTGCAATTAAGTGTTTTGTCCTCCGTAGTGGGAAAGGTGAGGCCTTGTGATGGCTCATAAGTGTCAGCCTCAGGTAACGTGCTAAAGGCGTATAGTAAGGCCTGTGAGAGCCAAGAGTCTTGGCCTCAATACTATGCCGATGGCATAGGTTTAGGTCTATGATAACTTATGAGGGTCAACCTCGAATCCTACGTCAAGGGGTCTATCTGAGCCTCGCGAGTCATGTGACGTGGAATGTGTTTGCTTGCATCACCCTTTGATGCATTCAATGCGCCTAAGGAGTTGTAGCGTCGCCTGCAGTAAATACGGGCAGTTGGGGTGCTTTCCGTGGCATCTAGAATGTCCTTGCTGGTGAATGGTAGAATCACACCTTTCTCTGAATCCCATTCTCGATTTGCTATGTCTTGGTGCACGGCGAGGGCTGCGACGAACAGCCCCAATATCTGTCCGCGGACCGAGGGCAGTAGGGTAGTAGTTAGAGTGATTGGGCTCGACCCCAGCGGGATTGGTGTTCTGTTAGGGGACCCTCCTTGTCCCGAATTTTGAGATCTGAAGCATTTCCCACTGGCTCCTGAGGGGCAGTGATGTTGCTCTATTCTTTCCCTTCGGTATTTACTGGGGCCTTCTCGACTAGGACCCCTCGTGCGATTGTTGCTACTTCACCGAGGCTCAGAGAGGAGAGGAGTACTCCTCCTTGGTGTCAGCAGTGGTATCCCGGATTTCGGGATCTGATGTCCTTAGCCGGGGGTAGGTCAGAGAGTTCTCCCTATATGAGGGAGTTGCCGTCTGTGCCGGGCACGCACGATGCCCTGTTTTTTTTTTTGGTACGACGAGTCAACCGCCTGTATGGGGCTGTCGCCCTGTCTAGCCTGGTAGGCTCCCTTCATTATCATCGATTTCCATCTCGGGGTTCCACCCCTTCTCTTGGGTCATGCGTGATGCCTCTTCTGCACTCGAGGCGTTGGAGATGGCGATAAGCTGGTGTAACACCTGTTTTTTAAAAATCCTTAAATATTTGATTTTATATTTTTATATTTTAATTTCTTCTTTTAACAATAATTTTGAGTATATTATCTTATATTAATTGGTTTTATTCTATTTTATATTGATTAATTTGGATGTTCGGGGTTAAACGGGAAAATCTGAGAATAGAACTTCTGGGGTGAATTTTCTCGGAGGAGACGATTCTGATTTAACCCAATATTTTTTCAGGGCATATGTATGTAATGGAGAGTTGGATAATTTATAATTTGAAGGAGTTGCTTGGTCATAGCAAGAAGTTAAAATTTTTTGGAGTTCGGGGTTGAAAGTAACCCTTGAATTGTAATTTTTTTATTTGATTTTGGGCTGAAGCCCATAACCTAACCCATCATTATTTAAAACCCTTCCTAATTACCAAAAATGCCATTCTCCATTTCTTCACCCCTTCCCTTCTTCTTTCTTGGCCGAAATCCCCTCCAAACCTAGATCCTAGGGTTTGGTCAATCAACTCTCTATTCCACTTCAAGCTTTGATTTCTTTGGGGATTCTAGTAGAGTTTTGGGTGCTCTTCTGCAAAGTGGTGTTAATTTGTCGAGAGAACTCTATTAAGGTATACCTAATTGTATATTTGTATATTGAATTGTATGCTTTTTATTTCTTTTCCTAAAAACTGTGGTAGGATGATGCTTAGAGTATGTGTAACATGCTTAGGAGAATAACTACAATTTTAATGGTGATAATATAGAAATTTTATAAAAACTAGGGTGTGAGTTTAGGAGAAAGGAGAATTGTATTTCTATTATGCTAGTAATTATTTTGGACTGTGTGGGATAGTATGAAAGTGTTTAGTAGCATTTTTGACAAATTTTAATAATTATATGACATTGTAAGGAATTTTCCTGATATCGTGAAGTTATAATAATGGAGTTTATTGGTATAATAATACGATAAATAGCGGAAAATATTTACAAATAATAGACATCATTCCCGAGGTGTATATTTAAGTTAATTTAGGATATATAAATTTATTTTGGGGGTATTTTTACCCTTAAAATTTAAAAATATTTGTTAGAACTCCTCAGATCGAAGGGTAAAATTTTAATTCGGTTGTAGAATTAGAGATTATGACGTGTGAGTAGAATCCGATGTGAATTCGGGGGTAGATAAAGTGTGCTTTGAGGTAATGGATAATGGGTTCTATAATTTCATTAATAGGTGAAAAAAAAGAAAGTGAATTTTGATAGGTAACTGGGCGAGCGTGGGGTGTATTCCTGTCGGTTCGTCAGGTGAGGATGATTATACTAGATATATCTGATGTTGTGGTAAAATTTTAGGGTCATCCAATGTGTATTATGATGGATATGGCGAGATGACGAATTAATGGAAAATACGGAATTTCAATAGTTGAAATTATAGTTATGTGGTGTTTTTGCAGGGGGGTGAATGTTTGGTGCTTTTAGTGATAAATTGGATTTATACATGATAAGATGATGAGATTAATGACATGGTGTATGTATGATATGCAAATAAAGGTGATGGGTGAAATTGAGTATAGGTGTGTGCGTATTGCACGTGATAAATTGAGTATATAATTAATGTGCTTTGAAACATGTTTTATCGATGGATAGACCTTAATTGGGGTTATTAATGGGAGATAGTCATGTGATTAATGTATGGTCAAAAGTAAAATTTTGAATTATCAGTGCCTACAGTTGCCATGGGGTTTGGGCTAGACTTCATATTACCCAAGTTATCGGCTTGGGGTGCGGTGTTATATTACCTAGTTTATCTGGGGTGCGGTGTATATTACCCATGTTATCAGTTTGGGGTTCGGTATTATATTACCCAGTTTATCTGGGGGGCAGTGTATATTACCCAGTTTATTTGGGATGCAGTTTATATTACCCAGTTTATCTGGGGTGCGGTGTTATATTACCCAGTTTATATAGGGTGTGGTATATATTACCTAAGTTATCGGCTTAGGGTGCAGTGTATATTCCCAAGTTATCAGCTTGGGGTGTGGTGTATATTACCCAAGTTTCACTTGTGGTGCACTGTATTCCTTCGCTGGTATAGGGCCAGGGGGAAGACGTAGCCTCAGACATGTAATACTCTGTGTGAGCATCGATCCGCGTGTTTATTTTAATAGGCTATGGGCTTCAGTTTGATGATTATGTGGGCACTGATCAATAAATTAATAAAATGAGTTTTTAAGTGAGAAAAGTTGAAATTTTAAAGGTAAGTTGTATTATGAGATGAGAATGAATATTAAAGTAAAAATAATATATAATATGAGATTGTACGCCTTAGGAATTGTGTCGAGGAACTACATGCCAGGGCAAAATCCTAATGAAAAGTGAGAGTTGAGATTGATAAAAAGAAAAGGAAATGATAATATAGTCATTGAAAGGGGAATTGGTGATGCATATGTATATATCAACTTAGTGAACATATAGTAAATGAAAATATTGTTAGATCCTGTAGGCAAGGCAAATAACACTAGAGCGGGGGGGGGTGAATAGTGTTGTTTAAAAAACTACTTAAGAAATTGAACTTTTCAAACTGTCCAGTCGACTGAAAATAGAGATACAGTCGACTGTTGCATCAGAGAAGAAGTGTATCTTACTGAAGAGTTACTAGTCGGATCAGTCGACTTAGTGCAGAAATCCAGTTGACTTACCAGACAAGTTTTCGAAATAAAACAAAGTAAAATTGAAATTGCAAGTTGAGAAAATACAACCACCACAGAGTCAATCAAAGAGTATACAGCGATATATCCTGGTTCGGTCCTCTCGACCTACATCCAGTCCCTAAGCAACCCACTTGAGATTTTACACTATTCTTGAAAAAAGTAAAATAATATCCTACAGCGTTTGACAACAACTATGTTAAACCCGTAGTCCTCTCTCACCACAGAGAGAGCAAACGCACTATACACCCAATAGTGAAAAACCGACTACAACCAAGAGCCCTACTCTCCAACCGAGAGGACCACTCTCCAACGCGAGAGTGAAAAACAACAACGAAAAGAGTTTACAATAACCTATAACCTTGTTTGTGATTTGTGCTTTTGTATAGTGGCTATTAGGTTAACTTCTGAAATCAGTCTAAAATAAATTTGATGTTATACTAGACTGAATTTTAAGAGAACCAAGACTTAGACAATTTGTATGTTTTTGAAATGCTTGATCTTCTAAAAAACAAAAAGCTTGAAACTTAAAGAAATGCTTGGAATTGAGTTGTAACCTTTGCTAAATGAGTTCTATACTCTTTTTATAGAGTTAGAAACGTTTGGACGTTGAGAGGTTGAATCCCAACAGCCATATAACGAAAGTAAAAGGATTTGATTTTGAAAAACATGTTTTAAAATCAGAAAACTGTCGAATGGCTTGAACAGTCGACTGGGTTGCCATAATGAGTCGGCTGGCCAGACCTTGTATGAGTTCAGACAGTTTTGTACTATGACAGTGACTGGTTCCAAGGAACGGTCGACTGGTGCTCAACAGCTGAACTTATTCAAGCTTGTTTTGACCTTTTAATTTTGTAAAATAATTAGTTATTAAAAAGTATGTGTGAGTGTGTATGTGACAAGGCTATTACAAGTTTCTAAGACTCGAAGAATAAAAATTACAATATTACAAGTCACTTTTTACAAAACATTTGAAGTACTTGATCTTGTCTTGAACTTGAGTCTTTGACTTGAGCTTGAGCCTTTGTCTTTATGTCTTGAAGCTTGCTTAATCAATGTGGCTTGAGCTTAAAACTTTGTGGCTTCAATTACTCTTGAAAGCTTCATTGGATTGTTTTGCCTTTGTGTATTTCACCATGGTATTGACTTTGATACACCCTGCAAGAGATATGTGATAGAACAACTTTGTATTGTGTTGTAGTCATCAAAACCAAGAATCAACATTCTCCCCTTTTTTGATGATGACAACACAATAACTTATAATAATAACAATTACATATCATGAAGTCATAGAAAATTTGAAAGATATACAAAATATAGGCATGTATGCTCCCCCTAACTAATGTACAACAATCACACAAGTAATAATATGCACAAAAACATGTACAAGACAAAGCATGCACCAAAAAACAAAACACATGCACCAAAAACAAGCCTTTTCTCCCCCTTTGTCATCAACAAAAACAAAAAAATAGAAAGAGGGAAGAAACAAAACATAATGGAAATCACTGCATAACGAACAAAAGCATTACATAAGCATAACAAATTAATACATAGAAAATGAAGTACATGGTTGCAAATACCACATAGAAGTGAAATACATAAAACAGAAAAAAATTACAAAAAAAAAACAGAAAATACATCAATTTAGTTTTCTTCTTCGTCATCAGACCCTTGAGAGGCAGGAGGAGGTGGTGGAAATTGTTGAGTGAACAAATGGGTAAGGTTAGCAAGGTTAGCCTCAAGGTTATTTCGTCAACCAAGGATAAGATCAGTACGATTCATGAGATAATTAACCAAGTATAAAGACTCTCAGGATTAGCAAAAATAGCTCTAGGACGAGAAGAACTAGACGCAGAAGACCTACGACCTGAAGTGGCTAAAGGAATAGGTGGGACATTCCGTCGAGGAGACCTAGGAGGAGAGTTAAGAATCTTCATACGAGCTAAACTCGCACGAGCAAAAGATTCATAATGAGTGACAACACTAGCTCAGAAGTAAGATCAACTTCACAGAAGTTGAAGACATGAGTAAGTATTGCACCAAAAGGAAGGAAAGAGGTGTGAGCCTTATGAAGACGACTGAAAATGACTCGACGCTAATTTATTTGGATATTGCCAAAAGTTGCATAGACCGCTTGTTGCAACTCATGGGAAAATTGATCGTAACTCCCCGTTTTAGGGATAATGTTATACGACAAAATTCTTGCAATTAGCTTAGCAAGTGGAGTAATTGATTTGTTAGTCATTGGGGGAACGCGATTTGGCAAGTAAATTTTGGAAAAAATAGAATCGTCATCCATTTCAATCTCCCCTAAATCTAACCCTTCATGAGGGATACTCAGGATAATCCCTAATTTTTCAGGAGTATGTTTCATGCGAATATTTTTCGCCGATGTCATGATAAATATTTTGCTACCATCCTTGGAAGTGGCAACTTTCATATTTGTATAAAACAAATATATAAGTTGTGGATAGTAATAGGGTTGATTGACGAGAGAAAACAAGTCAAATAACCCACATTGTTCAAACAATGGGGCTAAGGGGAACCTATCTAAATCAGGAAAATTGACAAATCTCCTTGGAAATATAGCAATTTGACATATGACTCTCAATAAGATTGGGATTTCTTAAATATTGAAGGTAATTCTGAGAAGATTGACCTTCTTCTACATTAGAACCTCTAGCTCTCTTAGGTTTAGGCATAGTTGAAAGTCTAGGAAACTTTTGAAAAAGGAGAAAGAGATAAAAAATTGGTTACCCACAACTAGAGAAAGGAGCACAAGGACTCAAGAGACTCAAAATGAAATCAACGCCAGAAGCAGTAAATGCCGAAATCTTCAAGAGCTTTAAGAGCAGCAACCAAGAGTTCTTCAGAGCTGCTGATTGGAAATTTTGGGAAAAAATGAAAGGGGAAAGAGAAGAGTAGGGTTTTTACTTGAGAGGTGCGGCTGAGATTAAAAGTAGGTTTGAACGAAGGGTTGAGATCAAAAAGAGTAAAAGAAAGAGAGAGATGATGCCTCAGTTAAGTGACGATTCAGAATCAGAAAAACCAAACTGATATCGTGACAGTCGACTGGTTTTGATATCAGTCGACTTAGTTGAGAGAAAATTAAACCTAAAGAAACATCAAGTAAAAAGTTCTGTCAGTCAACTGGTTACTTATACAGTCGACTATCCAGAACACAAGCATTAGCAATAATAAGAACAATGAAAATCCTTTATAAGTCAACTGAAAAAGACTTTTAAGGTCGACTTAAACAAAATAAATTTTTAAGAAATGTCATGAAAACAGCAAATTCCTAGTTCTCTTCTAAAGTTGATAAAAGTGTCTTCCTTAAGTGGTTTGGTAAATATATCTGCTACTTGTTTATCAGTAGAAATAAAATCCAAAGTTATATCTCCCTTTAAAACATGATCACGTAGAAAATGATGTCGAATATCAATATGTTTTGTACATGAGTGTTGAACCGGATTTTTAGATAGATTAATAGCACTGGTATTATCACACATTATAGCAGGTTTTAAAAATGAAATACCATAATCCAATAAAGTTTGTTTCATCCACAAAATTTAGGCACAAGCCAAACTTGCAGCAATATATTCAGCTTCTGTAGTAGATAGAGATACCGAATTTTACTTTTTACTGCACCAAGATACTATTGAATGTCCCAAAAAATAACAAGTTCCATTAGTACTTTTACGATCAGTTTTACTACCAGCAAAATCAGCGTCACTATACGACAAAAGTTAAAAATTATCGGTGCGTGGATAAATAAACCATAGTCAGATGTGCCTTTAATGTATCTTAAAATACGTTTCACAGCTTTTAAGCGCGACTCTTTTGGACTCGACTGATATCTAGCACACAAGCATACACTAAAAATAATGTCGGGCCTACTAGCAGTTATATATAAGAGTGAGCCAATCATACCTCGATAGAGTTTTTGATCGACACTCTTACCTAATTCATCTTTGTCAAGTGTAGTAGTAGTAGCCATAGGTGTGGTCTTACTACTAGTGCTATCCATGCCAAACTGTTTGAGTAATTTATTAGCATATTTTCCTTGATTAATAAATATACCATTTTGTGACTGCTTTATTTGTAGTCCTAGAAAATAATTGAGTTCACCCATGTGACTCATCTCAAACTCATTTTTCATGGTATTAGTAAACTCTTGACAGAGATTACTATTAGTAGAACCAAAAATTATATTATCGACATATATTTGTATGATTAGAATATCTGTCTCTATTTTCCTAATAAACAATGTAGTATCTACTTTACCTATCTCAAAACCAGTTTCTAAGAGAAAAGTCTTTAACCGATCATACCAAGCATGAGGTGCTTGTTTAAGACCATATAAAGCCTTTTTCTATTTAAAAACGTGGTTTGGGAATTGTTCATGTTCGAAACCGGGTGGTTGCTTAACATAAACATCTTCCTTAATAAAACTATTAAGAAAAGCACTCTTGACATCGATTTGGAAGAGTGTAAAATTTATAAAACATGTAAAAGATAATAAGATCCTAATTGATTCTAGTTTAACAACATGAGCATATGTTTCATCAAAATCGATTCCGTCTTCTTGATTATATCCTTGAGCAACTAACCTAGCCTTGTTCCTAACAACTTGTCCTGATTCATCTAACTTATTCTTGAATACACATTTGGTATCAATTAAAGTATGTCAGGAGGTCGTGGAACTAAATTCCATACACCATTTCTTATAAATTAGTTTAATTCATCTTGCATGGCATTTATCCAAAATTCATTCTCACAAGCTTCTTGTATATTTTTCGGTTCAAAATTCGACAAGAAAGCCGTATGAGAAATCATGTTAACATGAGATCTTGTTTGAGTACCACGTAAGATGTCACCAATTATTAAGTCATGAGGACGATCTCTAACTTCAACAAATGATTTTGGTAAAGTTTGAGTCATCACAATAGGATCAGTTGACTTAACAAGTCCATTAGCCGATTGATTCACATCAGTCGACTTGTCTAGGGTAGTTTGCTCTAGTGATTTAATAACGTTATTTAAAGGTGATGAATCAATTTCATCATTTCCAATAACAGTAGATGAACGCAAGGATTCATCAAATGAAACATGCATAGATTCTTCAATAGTCAGGGTTGACTTATTGAAAATTCTATATGCCTTACTCCTATTTGAGTATCCAATGAAGATACTCCATTAGATCTAGGATCAAATTTATCTAAATTATCTTTAGTGTTTAAAATGAAACACTTGCATCCAAATACTGTAAAATAAGATACTTTAGGAATTCTTTCAAAAAATAGTTCATAACAAGTTTTCTTAAGCTTAGGCCTAATCAATATTCTATTTAAAACATAACATGTTGTAGAAACAACTTCAGCCCAGAAGTACTTAGGCAAATTGCTTTCAACAAGCATAGTACGTGCACACTCTTGCAATGTCCTGTTCTTTCTTTCGACCACTTCATTTTGTGGTGAAGCTCTAGGAAATGCAAACGAATGTGTTATACCATTCTTGTTGCAATATTCTGAAAACGTTCATTCTCAAATTCTCCACCATGATCACTTCTAATAGTGACTATGTGTAACCCCTGTTTTTCTAAAAACGTATTTTGTGTATTTTCTATATTTAAAAATTTTTGCAAATTATTTTTTTCGATTTTTAAATTCTTTCGTCAAAATGTATTGTTAGATCTTCCATTAAAATCTATTTTTCGATCAATAGTTTTGTTGTAACTATTTTCTATAATTTTATATTGTAATACAAATCTTATTTTGTTATTATTATTAGTATTATTGTTATTATTGTTATTAATTTTGAGTGGTTATGAAACATCTATTCCTATGTACTAATTGTATTAGTAGTTATTTCAAATTATTTCCATATTGTTGTACAAAATATATTTTATTATGTAAACCTGTATTTTATTGGTTAAGTATTTTTCTATTAGTCTTAAAACCCAATTTTCCCAATTGGATTTTTATTAAACCCTATTATTCTTTTGGATCCATTTGATCCACCCATTTCCCTAATACCCAATAACTATACCCAATAACCTTATATTACCCCATAACCCATTATATAACTACCCATTTTTCCTAAAAACATTTACCCATTACCCATTTGATACCCACTAACCCATTAGTTTTCATACTCGAAACTCGTTACCCATATTTAAACCCCCAGACCCAGTTTACCCCCCTATTCAGCCGTTACCTACACCTCTTAACCCTAATACTCATATAAACCCATACCCCTATATATATTAACCTCCCACCCTACCGTTTCCTCTTCCCTACATCCAAACCCAGCCGCCTCCTTCCTCCCTCGTCTTACTTTCTCCCCTGCGACTGCCCAGCATCTCTCGATGCCACCCCCGTCGACAACTCTGCAGCTATCCTCTTGTGCACCTCTCCCTCTCCGTCCATCCCCGTGCTCCTCCTCCTACGGCGATGCCAGAGCACCGCTAGCAGACCCCCAGACCTCGTCCACCCTCCTCTCCGGCGCCAGACATCCAGGCAATAGCCCTGCGAAGCCTTCCTTCTTGCTGCATCTCCTTGGCAGCCGCACAACACCTGGAACTCCAGTCGCCGCGACTGCAACAGCCAGAGCTTCGCTGAGTCCTTTGGCCGCCACGCCGTCTTCTTCCCGCAACATGCTTCCTGCGCTGTCTCCACTCGCCGCCAGCCCTGCCAATACTCCCCCTGCCGTCCACCGCCGTCGTGCAGCCCCTTGGCCTCCGCTAGTCGCCAAGCCAAGTCAGTGAGCCCCTCGGCGGTTGTTGTGTTGATCAAGTTGGTCTTGATCATGGCTTTGTATGTGAGCCGTCCGATCGCCATGATCATCATATCATCGTGTCCCCTTGATTCAGATCTGGCCATTCGATCTTGTGATCTCCATCTTGATTGATTGATTCCTAGCCGTTCGTTGGATCATGATCATCAGCTATTTGATTCTTGGCCTTCGATCTCCTCTTGATCATCGATTAGATCCTAGCCATCAAATCTTCTTTGATCATAACGATCATGACGATCATCAATTTTTCTTTGATCGCAACCGTTCGATTGATCGATCTTGATCTTCATCATCAGGGAAATCTGACCATCCGATCTGATCCGATCATCTTGATTTTGATCTGCAATCTCAGCTGTCCGATTTTGTGATCGTATGTTCGTGATTGGTTCCTGATCCGTTCGTTGTGTTTGAGTTTGTGTCACGGGAATCCATTCCCATTATTCTGCTTTTGGCTTCGTTGTTTTCGTCGTCTCTCAGTCAAGTAACTTGTACTCAAATTCCTTTGTTTGATACAAGTCAAAAATACCGCTTATAGTGTAGTTGGGTTCTAGAGACAACTCGTGTGTGTGTTATTTTTGATGTGTATTGTCTCTATAGTGAAAACTTGACCATAGTTACCTCACGACACTTATGAAATGAGTACAACTTAGGATTTACCGTTTATTTGATGTGATTCACATATGTGAGTTAGTTATGAGAAATTATGCGTTTGTTGAATCCATGTGATATGCTTATTGTGGACATTTAGTATACCCTATTTCATGTTGTTTGGACACTTGGTAGACTCGATTTCATGTTTGGGTGTGTTTGGATCAAGTTTCGTTGGATCTATGTTGATTTTGGTTTTTGAGGAAATTCTGTGTTTTGCCGATATTCTGTCTTGATCAGTAATTTAGACCATACTAAGGTCAGAATCTTAATTTCAGTATAAAACATGAATTGTAGAGAATTTTGTCTTCTTTCATACCCCTCTGACCTTGCTCAATTTCGTTTTTGTATGTGTGAGATATGACTGTTTTACTACAGAGGTGTCGATAAATTCCAGATTTCGTTTCTTGATGATTTTGATGACTAAATTATTTTTATAGTTGTGCTACCCATATTATTTTGATCTGAAACATTGGTCAGTATTTCTATATCTATCTGGGGATTACCCCGAATTTTGGTGGATTTTATTGATGAGTTTTATACACCGTTTCATGCTTGTTTATGAAAGCTATACTTGCTGTATTTTGCATGTTGTTCTGTAAAGAATTGTATTTTCACCATATTTCCTTATACTGTATGGAAAATATTTATGAAATATGAAAGTTAGATTATTTTGTCTATTTTCATCTCTCGTTAGTGGATTTGGATTTCGTTTCACGGTTTGCGAGATATTTCAGTTTTCATACAGCAGTGTTGGGAATTCCAGATTTTGCAAACTATCGTTTCTTGATGTTTTCTTATTTTTGATGACTAAACTAATTTTACTGGAATATTATGAAACTTTATATTATGATATTAGACATATAGGGGAATACCCCAGATTTTTCGTGGATTTATTTAATGTGTTTTCATGCTGTTTTCCTGCTCTTGAATTCAATTTTCTGATTTCTGGCTGAACCTATTTTCTGAATTCAAATCAGTTTTGAGCTATGTTTTTGTAAATTAATATGACTTATTTATACTCGCTGGATTCAGTTGGGAGTCTATTTTCTAGATATTTTGACAGATTCAGATTTGCATGTTTTTAACACTGGGAATCACTGTTTTACTACAGTATGGTCTTGCTGTCCTGAACTTGAGATTTGGCTATTCTATTCTTTTATGAGTTATCTTGTACCCATACATGTTTATCTTGCATCTTGAACTTGCCACATGATCATGCCATGTTATTCTTGATATATTTTGCACACCTACATGCCTGTTTGATATATTAATAAATAACCAAGCCGGGATTTAAGGGAAAAATCTAATAGTGGATAATTCAGAAACGTGTACTCAGAAGGGGGCCCGTGTTTCCCACATTTGGAATTTGGTATATGATTTGGATTATTCGGAATTTGGTATATGATTTGGATTATATGGAATTTGGTATATAATTTGGTTAATTTGGAATTTTGTATATGATTTGGATTACTTGTCTCTTAGTACACTGCCCTCTATGGTCCACTATGAAATCTAAAACGAAACTGTTTGTTGTAGCAACCATGTGTTATAATATGGCGCGCATGAGGTGCTACCTAGATAGTAATCACTACAAGACTTGACACATGATACTTGAACTCAAAACTTGAACTTGACATATGCTTACTTGATACTTGATTTCATGATACTTGACACTTGTACTTGACTACTTGACACTTCATTTCGTGATACTTGATACATGACACGTGATACTTGTTTACATGACCCTTGTTCAATTGACACTTGATACATGCCACTTATATTTGTTTATTTTTCCATGCTAGTTGTTATATTTTGATATCATGCTTATATCATGCTAGTTAGTTTTGCCCCAAGTACTTGTATCCTGCATTACAAGCGGCCCGTAACTTGCAATTGACAGGTACTTGTTTTCTCTTTTCCTCTTCCCTGCAATTGTTAAATTGCAGATTTTGGAGAACAGGTTCTAGATGGTATCGGTGACATGAAGTATTAGTGCTAGATTTTATTATTATTATTTCTTATAGCTTGCTTGAACAATATTGTATTCTTGTACTTGGATTTATTCTTGTATTTGGGCAATGTGACCCAGGATTTTGACTTATTCAGATCATGACTATTTGAGATTTATATATTTGGTTTCAAGTATTCTTGTTGGTAATTGGTTCATATGTGCATGTGGTTGATTCTTTTGCTTCCGACTCTGATTTACTTGTGAGATGTTGTAAAGATTCTTGAACAACTTATGGATGATGAAAATCATTCGCAGGGCTTTTGTCGCATATCCGTATTCCGTATTCTCTTTTGGGAAGCGGGGCGTGACACTATGGTTAGAGATTTTTGATTTTGAATTCGTTTACAAAATTTTGTAAATTATTCAAAAGCATCATATTTATGTTTTAAAAAGAAAACCCATGTAAATCTTGAAAAGTCATCTACTAAAACAAATACATATCTACTTTTATTTAAAGAAGCGACTCTAGTAGGACCAAATAAATCCATATGGATTAATTCGAGATGCGTTCTAGTAAAAATCATTTCTTTTGTCTTAAAAGTAGATTTGACTTGTTTTCCTAGTTGACATGCATCACATAATTTATCTTTCTTAAAAGATAGTCTTTGCAGTCCTTTAACTAGGTTGTACTTAGACAATTTAGCAATATTTTTCATATTCACATGGCCAAATCTCTTATGCCAAAATCAAGAATCATTGTTAGAAGCTACTAAACAAAAATCATCAGAGAATTCATTGGTTTTTAAACATAATTCATATATATTGTTTTTCCTAAATCCTTGAAAAATTACATTTTGCATTGAAGAATCATAAATTAAACATGCATCTTTTTCAAAATTTTTTTTATATCCCTTATCACATATTGACTAATACTTAACAGGTTATGCTTAGGACCACTAACAAGAAAAACTTTTTCTATAGTAGGGATAGTGTTCTTACCGACCATACCTATTCTAATAACCTTCCATTTGTTGTTGTCACCGAATGTGATTGTTCCTCCATCTATTTCTTGTATGGGAGAAAGAAAGTTAGCATGACCAGTCATATGCTTGGAGTATCCACTGTCAAGTATCCAACGTTCTCTTTTCGGTAACTATAAAATAATCATTGTGAATATGGTACCCTTTTCATTGGGTCCGAAAGGGATTAGTTTTTGGGAAACCAAACCCAAAGTGAGTTTGATTTACCACCAAAAGCAGGAATATAATTTACAGAATTACATACATTAAGAACATAAGAATTTATATAAGTAATTCTATCGTTTAGACTCAGATTGACTGGCACCCAAATATTTTTAGTTTGTCCAGTTGACTTTATTGTACCTTTCAATCGACTGTTATGAGAAGCCAGTCGACTGGGAGGTGAAATAGGTTGACTTATCTGAGGTTTCGGTCTCTTTAAATAAGAATCCAAACCTCTGGATAGACGACTGAAATTAGGGTTCAGTCGACTGGTATGAACTACAGAATTACTATTTTCATAGAAACAACAGTTTTTGGTTTCTCAAAAACCTCATATAATTTGTTCTTAACACTAGAAATATAATCAGTCTTATTACTACTAGTATTCTTAGAAACATGATGTTTTTCAAGAGACTTTTGAAAATCAAGGCCAAATCTCTTATTGGATTGAACTTGGTTTTGGAGAACTTCATTTAAATTCTCATTTTCTTTGTTAAACTTAGATACATTCTTGGATATCTCTTCATAATTTTTCTTAAGAGATACAAGATCTATATCCAAATTAGAAAGTTGAGAATTTAACGACTTGACTTCAACATTTAAGTCAAGATTCTCTTGAGAAAGTGTTTGATTGACTTTCTCTAAGTTTTTAACTCTAATTTTCTCCTTCTTGAGTTCTTGAAAAACCTCATTGAAAGTATCTAATAAGTCATTTGAATCAAAGTTATCACTTACTTCGTTTTGTGTGGCCATGAAATATACGTTCGCAACTTCGTTTGACTCCTCATTCTCTTCTTCCGATGAAGAGTCGCTATCGTCCCAAGTTACTTGATATGCCTTCTTGTTCTTCATATACTTGTTCTTTGTGTACTTGTCCTTTTTGAAGTTAGAAGTCTTTCCTTTTGATTTCGCATTTTCTAATGGACAATCCTTCTTCATATGACGTGTTTTGTTACAGTTGAAACAAGTGGGAAGTTCATTAGTATCTTTAAAATTGGAATTAAATTGACCTTTTCTAAGAAACTTCTTAAACTTTTTAGTGAACATGACTATCTCTTCTTCATCTTCTTCATCTTCAGTCCGACATGGCCTTGAAAGCGAGTGTCTTCTTCTTTGCTTATTGAGGTTCTAGATCCTTTTTGCATTCTTCAAGTTGTACTTCATATGCCATAAGATTTTCCACAAGATTCTTAAGAGAGAGTTGTGATAAATCGTTGGCTTCTTCTATGGCGGTGGTCTTCTTCTCCCATTCGGGGGTTAGGGCACGAAGAAGTTTCCTCACCATTTCCGCTTGCGAGTACGTCTTTCCAAGGGCCACAAGAGAGTTTGTAATGTCCATGAACCGTGTTATCATGTCTGGCACATTCTCGTTCTTCTTCATACGGAACATCTCGAACCTGTGAACAAGAACAAATATCTTAGATTCTTTAATCTTATTAGTACCTTCATGAGTTACCTTGAGTGTGTGCCAAATTTGATGAGTTGTTGTTGCATTTGACACACGATTGAACTCCTTTTTGGTAAGTGCACAGAATAAAGCATTCATCGCCTTTGCATTGTTCATTGTGTTGCTCTTCATGTCATCGTTCCATTGTGCATAGGGAATTGTAGGAGTGATGAATTCTGTTTCAGTCATGTTCCAAATCTCATAGTTGATGGACTGAAGGTAGATCTTCATTCTACACTTCCAATAGTTATAGTTTGTTCCATCAAATAAGGGTGGCCTTTGTGTGGATTGGCCTTCATGGTATTGGCTTGCATTTGAAGTAGATGCCATTACACTTAACCAGGCTCTGATACCAAGTGTTGGATCCTGTAGGCAGGACAAATAACACTAGAGGGGGGTGAATAGTGTTGTTTAATAAATTACTTAAGAAATTGAACTTTTCAAACTGTCCAGTCGACTGAAAATATAGATATAGTCGACTGTTGCGTCAAAGTAGAAGAGTATCTTACTGAAGAGTTACTAGTCTGATTAGTCGACTTAGCGCGGAAATCCAGTCGACTTACCAGACAAGTTTTAGAAATAAAACACAGTAAAATTGAAATTGCAAGTCTAGAAAATACAACCACCACAAAGCCAATCATAGAGTACACAACGATGTATCCTAGTTCAGTCCTCCTGACCTACATCCAGTCCCCAAGCAACCCACTTGAGATTTTCCACTATTCTTGAAAAAAGTACAAGAATACCCTATAGTGTTTGACAACAACTATGTCAAACCCGTAGTCATCTCTCACCACTAGAGAGAGCAAACCCACTCTACACCCAAGAGTGAAAAACCGACTCTACAACCAAGAGCCCTACTTCCAACTGAGAGGACCACCATCACAACCCGCGAGTGAAAAACAATAACAAAAAAAGTTTACAATAACCTATAGCCTTGTTTGTGATTTGTGCTTTTGTATAGTGGCTATTAGGTTAACTTCTAAAATCAGTCTAAAACGAATTCGATGTTATACTAGACTGAATTTTAGAGAACCAAGACTTAGACAATTTGTATGCTTTTGAAATGCTTGTTCTTCTCAAAAACAAAAATCTTAAAACTTAAAGAAATGCTTGGAATTGAGTTGTAACCTTTGCCAAATGAGTTCTGTACACTTTTTATAGAGTTAGAAATGTTTGGACGTTGAGAGGTTGAATCCCAACTGCCATGCAACGGGAGTATAAAGATTTGATTTTGAAAAACAAGTTTTAAAATCAGAAAACTATCGAAATGGCTTGAACAGTCGACTGGGTTGCCATAATGAGTCGACTGGCCAGACCTTATATGAGTTCAGACAGTTTTGTACTATGACAGTCGACTGGTTCCAAGGAACGGTCGACTGGTACTCAATAGCTGAACTTATTCAAGCTTGTTTTGACCTTTTAATTTTGTAAAACACTCAGTTATTAAAAAGTATGTGTGAGTGTGTGTGTGACAAGGCTATTACAAGTTTCTAAAACTCAAAGAATGAAAATTACAATATTACAAGACACTTTTTACAAAACATTTGAAGTACTTGAATCTTGTCTTGAACTAGAGTCTTTGACTTGAGCTTGAGCCTTTGTCTTTATGTCTTGAAGCTTGCTTGATCAATGTGGCTTGAGCTTAAAACTTTGTGGCTTGAGCAATTACTCTTGAAAGCTTTATTGGATTGTTTTGCCTTTGTGTATTTTACCATGGTATTGACTTTGATACACCCTGCAAGAGATATGTGATAGAACCACTTTGTATTGCGTTGTAGTCATCAAATCCAAGAATCAACAAATATGTGGGGTGTGGTATTTATTATCCAGTTTATCTGGGGTACAGTGTATATTATCCAGTTTATCTGTGTGTGTGTAGGGGGGGGGTCAGTGTTATATTACCCAAACTATGTTTGGGGTGCGGTGTTATATATTACCTTGAAGTAATGGTTATTATATGGTAAGTATATGGTGAGAGTAAGTGTAGGGATGTAATGGGTATTGTGTAAAGGAACTTCCGCGCACTATTTCTATGGAAATGGTGGGAACTACCTGCCTAGGAACGACTCCCCGGTAGATCGGGTGTGGTGTTGATATGGTAGATTGGTTACAAACTAGTAATTACATCTTTTGTATTATCAAGTTTTTTATATATTATGTTTTCATATTTAATTTCAGGATATATTCATTTATAACCATGTTAGTAAGTTCTTTAAATTTCTTTTATATGATTTTATTTTAGTAACTAAACTAGTAGATTATCCTCACAACAGTATTGGCTGACCGCTGTTGATTTTAGGGGTTAGAGGAGTCCCTCCCTGAGGGCGGATGTCCTTAGACTCTTTTTGCAAGATCTATCAGCGAGGTGAGACACCCTGAATTCCTTAGCTTTGTAGTTTTACTTTCTTCGGTAGTAGGGTTGGTGGATTATGTATCAGTTGTATACTTTTTATTAACTTAAGTTATGTATAATAAAGGTAGATGACAAATTTTGTGTAAATTTTTTTTTTTTGGAAGATTATGTAGTATCAGTATGGGATGATGATATATAGTGATGAGATAAAGTATGTAAAAACCCGTACCCGCCTTGTTGTGGAGTATTGGGTTTTGTGCATGGTTTTTGAAAGGTTTTAAAAAAAAACTAAAATTACGTTTTCAAACCAAATTTTGATTTTTATTGGGTATCTTGCATCATATTAGATGTTGCTTGGTTTGGCCTGGGGAGGATCTATACTAATTTCCTGTGATGTGGTATTTTTAATTGTTTGCAGAATTCTGTAAGGAAATTCTGAAAAAAGAGCTAATATTTCAGAGGAGACTCACCCCAAATTGTAATTGAAATATACTAAGATTATTCTAGTTAGAAATAGTTAGAAAAAAATTTGGGGTTGTTACAGCTGGTTGCGAGCTGAAGCTGATGTGCGAGACACTACAGGGTATGCGACGAGCAACCTCTATCGGTGCTGAAGTGCGAGACGAGTGGAAAAAAGGGCATTGATGGTAGTTTTAGTTGGTTCTGTTGTAACTGCCAAAATGCGGATTGGCCACTGTCTCCTTTGTAACTGTTTTCGTTACTAATGAAAGGCATTTTTGTCTCGATTCTTTGTTCGTCCGTGTGGTTTGTGCATTACTTTTGCCACATAGAGAGGCACCCTTCGGATCCGCACCCTAAGGGGGATCCTCCGAGGATTTTTTGCGTTGGAGCCTTCGGCATCGGATACCATCTCCGAGTGGGTTTTTTGGGGTTGACACCTCCGTCATTGGATGCCAACCCTCAGGGGGTTATCGAAGGATACTTCAAGGATATTTGGCATTGAAGCCTTCGGCATTAAGTGCCGACTCCGAGGGGGTTATCCTTCAAGGAATGAGCATGTGCCTCGGGCGCTCATTGCAAGTGACTGAAAAACTTGAATTTGGAATGAAAATTAAATTCTATTCATTGACAGCTGAAGGCCAATACATGGATCAGCCTTTGAGGGCTTTTTACAAGTGCGTACCCATAGGGTCTTCATGGAATTTCATCACATGTTCTGTATTTCAAATCCTCTTGACGAGCCTGCTCACCGGGTCTTCAAGTCGGTACACAACTGGGCGGACCACTTGGGAGACCCTGTGCGGTTCTTCCCGTTGGGAGCTATTGACCTGGTAAAGGAACCTCGTAGTCTTCCACCTGCTCAGAAACTATTGAATTCCAGACCGACTGAAGCTCAACTGCTTCGAGAGGGAGGACAACGCCCCCCACCATGGTGGTATAACAGGTCTGGGCCGCCTCCTGGTTTCCTTTGATGACCCTCACCCTGGACTTGGACGAGAATTTCATGCACATGTGGTAGGCCGAGGGTACCGCTTGGAGGGAGGCGAGGACAGGTTGGTCGAGAATAGTGTTATAGGCGGTTTTAACACTGACCACCATGAAGTCCATTGCCTCCATTCGAGAGATCAGAACTCACCTGGCAGTGAAGTCCAAGGTAACGACCTCTCGATCTGGACCGGGGTGCCAGAGAAGCCATGGAGGGTGTACCCTGCTTGCTTTAGCCTCTCCCGGGAGAGCTTCAAGGCTTTGAAGGCCACTAGGAATAGGATATTCAATAACTTCCATGGTCGACGAGGATGCGGTGCACCTCGTGGTTGCCAAGCGCAAGTCTTAGGACCAAGGCATCACAGTGTGGGACCCAAACGCCTTTGAGGTCCTCATCCGAGAAAGAGACAACCAATCCGAGACCTCGAGGAGGGGGATAGTTGTGAACGGTGTTTACCTCCCGAATGAAGGTCTTGCAGGAGGAGCTAGACTCTCCCCCCAAGGGCCCGCCATGGACGCAGTGGAGGATGGTTAGGTTATCGGCGTCCTGGGGTTCGGACTCTGGTTCTGGACGTTTGTTCACCCCGCAAGGGGGAAGAGAGACTCTCGGACCATTCTGAGTGATTTTAGCAAGGTACCTTCTCCGGATGAGGGCCTCGATATCATCTTTTAGAGATTGGAAATTGTCGATGTCATGGCCATGGTCCCGTTGGAAACGGCAGTAGTACCTCCTGTCCCTCTTCCTGTTGGGATTATTGAACCGAGGAGGTGCTGGAGTATGTTGTCACCCTCGATTTCCATCAGTATGGCAGATACACTCTGGTTGAGCAGAGTACACTTGTCGAACTGTGGAGGTGGGGGGAAATGCCCCCTCGCGGAGGCATCCTTCTGGGTCTTCTTGGCAGGTTCGGAGATGCCTGCCTTCCTCTACCCTTTTGTCAGGGATCCCTTCGAACCCTCAGGATGGAGGGCTTCCTCGGCCTGTATATACTTTTCACTCTTGTGGGGAAGGTCGGAAAAGTCGGCTGGGGGCTTCTTGGCCAGGGAGGCCTTCAACGAATCATGGCGGACATTGTGTCGGAAAGCTACCACCGCTACCCAGAGTCGAGTTAGGAACCTCTGGACAAAGTTTCGGAGGGATTCCTCGTCATTCTGTGTGAGTTCTAGCAGAGAGGTGCTTATCTTCTCAGCCTTTCGACTAGTCACAAAGTGAGCGAGGAAGCTCTCCTCTAGCTGGTCAAAGGAGTATATCGAACCGAGGGTGAGCATGGTGAACCATTCCCGTGCGGTGCTGTCACACCCTGCTTCCCAAAAATACGGAATATGAGTACGTAACAAAAGCCCAGCGAATGATTATAATCATCCTTAAGCTGTTTCGAGAAATCCTTGCAACACATCACAGGCGATATAGACATATATATCAGAGTTAACAGAGTCGGAAGCAGAAATGGAACCAACATGCAATATTGAATCAAACTCACCAACATAAATTACTTGAAATTAAATACCATGTTCTCAAATAATCAGAGTCTGGAAAACAATTAATTCTCTTGGGTCACATCGCCCAAGTACAAAATAATAATCAAGTCTCAAGCACAAAAGTAATGCAAGTCTCACAATTACATATAATGTTCTAGCATGAAACAGAAATGATAATAATTATCCAAAAGCAACTCCTACTGCAAATCTCCAGCATCATCGCGAACCTGTCCGCCATAATCTTCAATTCATAGAATACAGGAGAGGGGAAAGAGAAAACACAAGCACCCGTCAATGGCAAGTCCGGGTCACAAAATAGAGTAGGATACAAACACATGGATTGGGATAACTAACTAGCACATGGTATAGGTATAAAGTCAACCTAATCAAACTAGCATGGTAAAAGTGTCAAGTGTCACGATAGAAATCAAGCATCCTATAAACATGCATCTAGTGTCAAGTGTCATGTGGTCATGTCTCATGTATCATATTTAGGTAATTCATGTCTCATATATCATGTCTCATATATCATGTAGTCAAGTGGGTGTCATGTCATGTATCATGTATCATATGTTAAGTTCAAGTCTTGTGTGATTACTATCTAGGTAGTACGACATGCAACCCATCCTACATGGTTGCTACAGTACAACAGTTTCGCTTTAGATTTCGTAGGGGACCATGCAGGGCAGTATACTCAAGTACAAGCAAGTAATTGAGCTCCAAGATCCATGTATCATGTAAACAAGCTCCAACTCCAAACACTCCAAATATCATGTAAACAAGCTCCAACTCCAAACACTCCAAATATCATGTAAACAAGTTCCAACCAAACCAGGTTTTTCCGAGTACACATTTCTGCACTATCCACTACTAGATCTGTCCCATATACCTCGGCTTGATTACTTTTAGTTATTAATATCCGACATGCATGTATACGTGTAAACTAGTGTCAAATAAGCATGGTAGGATCAGGTATAAGTTCAGGTTATCAAATCAGAATAAAGATCCACATATACGAGCAAAATATACAAGTTTCATAATCAGGACAGCAAGACTAGTCAGCACTAAATCAGTGATTTACAGAGCTACAGATATGCAAATCTTGATCCGTCAAAGGATCTGGAAAATAGACTTCCACACGCTTCTAACGAATATAATAAAGATATACACTAGTTCACAACATCACGGCTTAAAAGTCATTTCAACACAGATTTCCTGTACAGCCAGAAAACAGGGGAATGACTTCCAACACATAAAAACAGCAAGCAAAGTCATCAAATAAACCCACAAAATTTCTGGGGTAATCCCCTATATATATAGATTCAAAATAATCATTTTCATAATTTTCCAGAAAGTATAGATATGATATCAAAAATGGAATACAACACAAGTCCTGGTTTTGATGGATCTGAAATCTCTCAACACTGCTGTGCAAGATCGAACTTATCTTGCAAACAGCGCATCGAAATCCACTTCCGTCGAAACGAAGTGAAAGTAGATACAATTACCCAACTTTCATATCTCACTTGAAATATTCATACAGTAATTAGAACTAGGGTGAAAACAGCATTCAACATATGGCAACGCGCAGTTTACAGCAAAAGTGATACATAGAAAAGGATACGAATCATCACCCAAAACTCACCTTTAAAATACAACATAAATCTGGGAACTACCTAGCATCATGGTGAAACACTGGACAAAAGATTGTGGCATGATATCATCTATAACTTGGGTCTTGAAAATAAATAGATGATAAGCTCTACCCTGAACTGAAACTGGAAACTACCAATATACAGTCACTAAAATAATCATAGTTAATTCATACGATCTCCAAACGGGGCGAAACCAGTGGGGTTAGATAATAGGTTCAGTCCTCTACAATTTACTCTGAAATAGCCATGTTGAGATTCGAACTCTAACCTAGGCAAAAACAGTAATCAATCCAGTACAACACAAATTTCCAGATTTCTTAACCAAACTTCAAAACGTCATAACTTCCTCAAAAATCATCCAAACTCTTTCAAATTCGAAACTCAGCCTACCCATTATCTAAATATCATATCTAAGGGTTTCTAACATGTCAAAATCTAATATTTCTCATATGGGTGTTCAAACATACATTGGGTATACAATATGTTGCATACGCGATCAAAATCGCGCTTGGGTGAATCCTAAGGCATAAACCTATCAAACTCCATGTCTTAAGTCATCTATGGCCTGTTTTGAACAATAGAGATGAAACCCACAAATAAAAACATGATCTTTGGCCTTCTCTAGTCTCAACTACCCTATTAGGTGAACCTTCTACTTGTATCATACTAATGAAGTTAAGTACAAGTTACTTGCCTTGTTGTGACGACGATAGCGACGAATCCAAGCCTAGCAAAGAAAAACCACGAGCAAGACGCCTTCTAACGCGATTTTGAACGAAACCCACGAACAAAACGCGCCAACGATGGATCTCTTTAACTCACGAACCAAAGTGGGAGATGCCCACAACTCAAAACAGTGAGGGGAGATGATTTGGTGCTGTTTTGGGATGGTTGGGTGCAGCCTTGGTGCTTGCCGGCCATAAGAAGGAGGAGAGACGAAGTATTAATGGTGCGAAGTAGTATAGAATAATGGATGGAAGGGTTTTTGGTGATCGGCCAAGGCAAGAGAGGAGAGGGGAGGTGTCGGCCTGGGGTTTTTGAAGGCAGGCCGGGGGTACTAGGGTAGGGGAGGCCGGTTTTAGATAGGAGAGGGAGAGAGAAATAATATTAGGGTTAGGGATTAGTTAGTGTTTAGGGGTATATATAGGAGATCAAATGTGGGTTAATGGGTAGTGGATATCAGTAGGATTAAATGGGTGTACAATTGGATAATGGATATTGGGTAGCTTTCAAATGGGGATACAAGATGCAATGAACCCTATGGCTCCTAAAAATCTCCTTAAGGGACAAAAATCTCAAATTGACCAAAACTCCTCTGAAAGTCCACCATAACCCAAAAATAATATTTAAACATGAACGGGACCAAGAAAATGAGAAAAATATCTCAAAATGGCAAAAAACGGACGATCGGCACACAAACAGCACACGGAGATCAAAATGCCAGAAAAATAATATAAAATAAAAATAATCAAATATATTGTTCCGAAAAATACAATGGAATATAATAATCCACAAAAGAAAAAAATATTCTCAAAAATACCAAAAGTGAAAAACAGAGGTTACAGGTGCCTTTTAGGGGGGGGGTAGAAACGCACAACAGAGAAGAGGGTCTGAGGCATTGTGAATCATCATGACAGTTTTGAAGTCCTCGATGTGATCAGTAGGATCCATTTCTCTATTATAGGTCTTAAACGCTCGAGGCTTGAAGCTCCTTGAAACGGGGGCATCGAGGATATAGGAGGAGAAGGGCGGCTTGTTCATCCAGTATCTCTGTTCGTATAGTCTCCCACCCTCGGTGATCTGAGCAAGGCAACCCTCCATTTCCTGAAGTCGCTTGGGATGGGGTCTTCCCATCCTTCGGATCGGGTTGACCCGTAGGATACGTCGTTTTCATGCTCGACCGATCCTGCTCTGTCGACTGGTTGCTTGGGTGGGGCCCCACCTTGAATTTCGTGGAACTCCACCGTGGTTACGTGACCCCCATCCCCTGGGAAGTTGGAAGATCGGTGGTCCCTCGGGAAGCATCTATGCTCCTTGTCTTGACCATGGGAGGAGTGGCATGTCCGACTGAGATTGCAATTTGAGCCCCCCCCACCCCCTCCCCCCCCCCATTTTGAGATCGGTTGAGGCAGTTTCGGAAGTCATCCTCAGTCTATCGACTGCTGATGATGTTTCGGAGACGGGAAGCGCCTAGGTTTGGCTTCTATAATCCTTGGTCCTGCGGTTGTCAGGACCCTTGAGTTGCCGCTTGATTTCGTGTTGGGCATGAAGGAACTGGGGGGTCGGACGGTTGACCCCCGGGTGGTCTTCTTGACCGTAGGGGCCATATGGATCATCTATCACGAAGTAGAACTTGGAAAAGAGGCTCAGATCTAGGTTTCCCACAGACGGCGCCAATCTGATGCTGCTTGTTTTTTCGTGTGGGAGCAATAGATAATGTGAGTTCTTTTGGGTAAGAGGAATGTCATATCTCTACCTCCTACCTGATTCTACTGCGAGGCTAGTGTGGTGATTCTGGGTGGCCCGCCTGGAGTCGGACACCTGCAAAAAAGTATGAGACACCGGGAGGATTCCCGGTGACAGACCCTCTGATGCTCAAGTCAATAACTAGAGTATTAAGGGATGCTCAAATGGTGAAAATTGCGATTACCTGGTTATTGTAGAAATAAGATTGTATTTATAGGTGTAAGAACCTGATTAGGGGTGGTTTCTGGGTCCCCTGATTAGGGGTTGCAACTCAGCCCACACTAGGCTGGACCTGGGTAACGGGCCTATAGTAGGCCCAGAAGGAGAAGTGGGATGACTTTGAGATTTGCGCCAAGATCGAGCGGTGCAGATATTTCACTGATTTTACCCTCATCAATCCTAGAGACAAAATGCACAAACAACATGCATACTTGTTCGGATTCTATGCCGCCTATACAACATAGGTCTGAGGTAAAGCACTTAACATTCTCCACATTGTAGGGTTTATCCCCTTGCCCTGAAATCCTATAACAATGACATATATCAAGATTTAGACATCCCGCGAGCATTGACTCCAGTCCCGTAATTCACCGCTTGACTATTTAGAACCATCATCGCGTGAACATCCTGTAAGCGTCACTCTAGGACAGAGTACTGGAGATCTGTCTCCCTTCCACCCAACTATTCATAATCCCAAAATCCACCGCCCGATCATTCATAGTTTCAGAAATATTTGAGACTTGTCTCGCTTCGCATGACAATTACAGTCCTGGAATCCACTGCTCAATTGTAACTATAGTTCCGGAATCCACCGCCTGACTTTATAAGGCCTTTATTCATGTTTGCTTAAGCTTCATCACAACTTCATTCTAGTGCCTGTCCTTAATTCAGAAAGAAAATGAAACACCATCTAGAGCTAGTGTAACCCAACCGAACTTAACTTCACCAACTAGAATACTAGTCCCATCTGCCTCATTCCAAAAAATCCACATTCTTGCTACCCCCCTGGGTCCTACCCAGCCTCTAGAAGACAATCAACTAGGACGTCGCACCCAGCCCACACTAGAGTTTGTCTATGACCACCCTAAAATAACTTCAACGAATTTTACTTGCTTCTCACAAGTCACTTTCTATTCATTATTATCAACTTATATTTTCCACAGTAACTCTATCAGTCATTAGTGTTAAGTGAGCTAATCTTCCACTAGTCTTTAATTCAATTAAAATTACTCATTCTCAACTTGATTATAGTTCTCTACTCAAATAATTCAATTCGAAGTTTAAATAAACACGAATACGAGATTTACCCACTCTTAAATCAATCCACGATCTGAAGTTAATTAGCCTTTGGATCTGAAGTTTATAAATCTCGAAAAATCTGAAATTTAATCATCTTTAAAATTCTAACATTAATTAATCCACATCCAAAATCTCAATCCGATTAAATCATATCTTGATTGTAATCAAACTAAATCTTGATCAACAACATATCTTAACCAATACATAGCCCAAGTAGGTTCAATTAACCCGAACCTTGTTGGAAACCCACACCCACAAACATACATCCCCAGACCCCCGAACCCACACACAGACCCGCAAACCAAAACATTCACAAAAATAGACCTGTTAAGACCTAACAGACTCGTTAAGTAGTTAGGATTTCAAAACCCTGATTATAACCCGATATAAATTTGGGTTTTTAAACCCTAAATACAGCCATGATTTTTAATTAATTTTCTAATCAAAACATCAACCATATTCCATTAAAAATCTGGAAATTAATTCATGGAAATCATTACATTTTAATCGGTTTTATAATAACAACACAATCATGTTAATCATCAACATTCAAGGTCTAAGTTTACAAATGCAAGCATGTTATTTAAGATCAAAAGCACTTTTTTTTTGCATGATAAAAGTTTTTAAACAACATGGTATTTCTTTCATGAATATCATCACACATTAATTCATCATATCTAAGCAGAGATCCACAATATCAACATAAACATGCATAGCTATTATTTGCAACTATTTTGTATGGCATAGAGAGGGATTGAACCCTATAAAGAGGAAAATCTTTTGTGGCTCATTTTCGGAAACTAAGTTGTATGGCCGACATAGGGTTCCAAACAAGCATGCATTAGAAAAGATCATTGTAAGCTTCATTGTGCATTAGACTTTTAGGATTATGGCTGTAATATCCTGATTCTTTATTTTTAATTAAATGAAAGGTTTATGAATTTTTACGTGTTTTGCACATACTAATTCATGTGCATATTTCTAGATAATTATTTATTCTGTAACATGAACAAATATTTTCTATCTCTCTTTTTATTTTTGAAAGCCTAATTAAATTCTAAAGCCTAATTGTTTATTTTAAGCCCATCCTAATTATTTAATTATTTTAATTAGCCTATGGAGTTTTAGCCCACTAGTTTATTTCTCTTTTATTTAACATGACTTGTAGTGTAGATAAACTTTGTAGACAATTAATTAATTTATCATGTACAACTAGTAACTAAGGGTGCTACATTTGACACGTGAATTGCACTAGCACGTGTCTTAAGCCATTAAGGAGTAGGCCGGAAATGGGAGTGAGAGATGGGGTGAGTTGGATTAGCGGATAGGTGGTTACTTGTTCATGGGTGGTTGCTACAACTTTCCAATACATCCTAGCCATTTATCTCCAACCATCTAGATTAATCCTAGCCCTTCATTTCACTTAAAAGTTAGTATAAATACCCCCCTCCCCCCTTTCTATGCATATAGCACACTAAAAATTTTGTAAAGAAAAGAAAGAAAGAAAACATAAAAGTGAGTAAAAAGATTGGGAGAAGGATAGAAAAAGATTGAGAAGTGCTTTAGTTGTGTGTGTTCCATTTCTTGGAGGCTGGCCACTTCATTTAGAGGAAGAGAGAGCTCGGGTTTCATTAGGCAAGGAGGAGAAGGCGATCATGGTGGCACAAACTAGGAGGAGAAGGACCGCTCGTGTGTTCGAAGAGATACTAGGAGCTTTTGTAGTTGTTTTTCTTCAAATAGGTGGGTGGTTTTTTTCTACTTCTAATCTAGATACCATGCTGGGGGTTTGATTAATGAGATTGCTAAAGAAACTAATAAGATAACCATGTGTTGGCTCTAAAAATGACTTGGTAGATGATTGAATAAATACTTGATAAATTGCATCATATTTGCAATAAGTTATGTTCATGTAGTAGAAATTACTTTATTGCTATGAAAATGTGAAATTGGAACCATGCTATTTGTAGATTACAATTGTGAATGATTAGTGGTTAAAAATATTGAATTTGTGCTTATTAAACTATTGTGACACTAATTAATGAATGAAACCATGACATTGAGTATTGTGGAAATAAAAGAGAAAGAAAACCAAGACTAAATATCTCTAATGTAGTTGTAATGCAAAATTTGGTCTTGCTAAATTGAAATATTGCAATTGTAGGCATAGAACACAAATTAGAATGAGAAATACATGGTTTAATGTCAAAAAAATATTTTTAAAACATTGTTTTTTTAATTATGCATAAACTCAGTATTCTGGAAATTTTTATGACTTTATGTGGAGAAGAACAAAGTTAAGAGCTTTTGAAAAATGAAGAAATTTTGATAAACAAAGAGTCGAAACAAACCTATTTTGACTCATCCTCATATCAGTTAGACACTATGGTCATACTGGTTAGAGGGGGGCACCATTTGTGCTCTGCTGTAGCTCGGCAGCACCCTGTGTGTGTGGGTTCGAGTCTCGGCAGAGGCTTTTATTTTCCAAAAATTCGATTTTCAATAATCCCGAGAACAGAGCTTAACCCTATTAATGCTCTCCTTTAGAGCAGTTGGGCACTGTGTCCCTTTCGGCTAGGGCGTGGGGGTTAGTATCGATGACTGTTCACCTTGGGGCTTGTGTGTGCGGGTTCGAAACTGGCTGAGGCCACTTCTTTTGAAAAATTCTGATTTTTTTGTTTTTACATACATTTGGTTTTCTTAGTTTTAAAATGTAATAAAAATTGAGAAAAATATTAGAAAATTTTGGGCTTGTGTGTGCGGGTTCGAAACTGGCTGAGGCCACTTCTTTTGAAAAATTCTGATTTTTTTGTTTTTACATACATTTGATTTTCTTAGTTTTAAAACGTAATAAAAATTGAGAAAAATATTAGAAAATTTTTTGAAAATACATAGACTTCATAAAATTATATTTTTAATATGTGGACTTTTAAATGAGAAATAAGAGTAAAAAAATTGAGAGTGAAGAATTCATCTTAGATTTGATTCTTTTGAAATTCCAAAACAAACTAATAATTTTTTGTGAACATCGAAAGAATTGAAAAGAGATTAATTGAGATTTTTCACTTATAATTATTGAGTAGAATTAAAATGGAAAAATTGGTTTAAGAATATGCAAGTTGTGCATGGAAATGTGTTGAAAAATAGAACGTGATGAAATGTAAAATTTTGTAAACATGTATGCTTTCTTCTATGAACATGAAAAGAGGACTTAGACTAGAATTTTAGTTAAGACTTTACATTGGCAAGAATGAAAAGTACTGAAAAGAGAAATGTGATATTTTGACCAAGTTTGGGTCGTTGTTAATGATTGATGTTGGAAAGACCGATGTAGGGGTTAATGCTAGATTCTAGAATATTGACCTTCATTTATACATAAGGATTAGATACATAGTGAAGATGTGATGAACGTAAGAGAAAAACATGACCATGAGGGCCATTGGATTGGCGGCGTGAGAGTATTCATAGGATGTCCCATGATGCGTCATGAATAGGGCGTAGATACCACTCCAGAGTACCGTCCCGGTGGCGACGCTTATGGGGTGGTCTAATGGCTACGGGTGGTGCCATGTTTATCGTAGGAGGTGAATTGACCACAGGATGCCTGCATGATGAGTCATGTGTCAGTACCTGGGGTTCTCTCTAGGACGTTTAGACGTGGGCTCGTAACTCATAGAACACCTAGGATACTTACCGTAGTTACCGTAGTAAATTAAGTCTTGGCGAAGGATCGAACCCTACAAGTTGAAGCACGCTTAAGGGCTGGCCCTCGGACCTATATAGTATGGGATGCATAAACTCTGAACAAGTGCGCATTTGTGTCATATAATGTGAACAACTGCATTAAGGACATCAATAGGATAGTCCCTCTGTAGCTTGTTTGTGATCAAGTTTGTGGTTTGTTTAAGTATTGAAAATCATTATACTGTTCGGCATAGTGAGGATGGTCGTGTATAATATTTCGTTGGTTGTAAGCAGCTAACATGCCCACAGTTTTCTATGCAGGATAAAGTGACTGGCAAGATTAAAGTATGCATGCTGCTTAAAGATTGATTCAAATGTTGTATATTTTTATTCATGTAATTATTGTAAATTGCTTTCGCTGTATAAGTGTAATGTTAATGTAACTCTGATGTAACAAAAGTTTTAATTCCTTGTAAAATTGTACGAAGAGAAGTGTAATGATCCTGTGGAACTTCGAATTTAGTCTGTTTTGGAGTTGGGGTGTGACAGAGTGGTATCAGAGCCTTGCTTCCAAGTAGTACAAATTTATAAGGAACGACACCCTAGAGTGGACATGAGAGCGTGTGTTGAGTCTAGAGATTTAAATGTAAGTCACTTACATTTGTGTTTCTCTATGATTTTTGCTTCCTCTTCTCCTTTCTCTAAGATGGCAGACCACTTCGACCCAGCTGGAGGTGATGACTGGCACATGGTTGAGGAGGACTACTATCCCACTATCCCAGGCAAGCTGATTCAGACGAAGAAGATCCTGAAGAATTCAAAGAGGAATGACCTGAGTCCCGAGAGATCATTCCACCTCCGAATTCATCTGACGATTCCTCTGACGAGGAAGAACTAGTTCCGAGTAGTCTCATTGTGTCTCTTCAGATGCAGGTAGAGACTGAGAGAGAGAGAGCGGAGCTGCTGCAGGCACAGTGTGCGAAGTGCAAGGAGAGCATCACAACTCTCAGTCATCGTATTTGGGAACTCGAGAAGAGGAAAAATATATACGATGTACTGAAGGAAGAAGTGGCGGAACTACGGAAAGAGCTTCGAGAAGCTAAGATGAACCGTAGGAACTAGAATGTGGTGTCTTCTTACTACTTTCATTTGATGTCAGAAATGTTTTAAATTTGAATGTACAAAGTTTGAAATTCAATGAAATGAAGAGTTGATTTAAATTCATGTTTCTACTTTGAATTTAATGGATCTTTTGCATCAGAATATGGTTGGAAGAAGAGCTAGAAGCAGAGAAGGTCTGGACTTGGAAACAGAGTTAGCGAGGATTTATTAGTCACTCAATGCTGTTGCCATGAATCAGAACCAAGGGAAGGTGCTTGTGAATCCAGTACCCGAAGCAATCAAACTCGTGGAATCATTCAAGCAAATGAAACCACCTTTTTTTGAGGGGAAGTCAGACCCTAACATGGCTGATAATTGGATCCGACAGGTCAAGACTATCTTCAAAGTCTTGGAGACTCCGGAGGGCAGCAAGGTGAAGTTGGTTGCGCTGCAGTTCGAGAAGGATGCGGCTGTATGGTGGCAGTCGATGATGCAGACGATGGGAGATATTTTTCTTGGTTAGGAGGAATTCTTAGAGGAATTCTGCAGTCATTATTTTCCATCGGATGTCCAGGTGAAGAACGCCGTGGAGTTCCTAGCGCTGCAACAGGGCGGCATGTCGGTTAGGAAGTATGAGACAAGATTCACTCAGCTCTTGAGGTGTGCCCTCGAATTGGTGATGGACAACGCGAAGAAGGCTCGGAAATTCGAGCATGGTTTGAGGCCAAGTCTGAGATCACAGATGATACCTCTCTGTATCAGGAGGTTTGACAAGCTGGTCAAACGAGCTGCAGCCACTGAGGCAGACATGGAGCAATTCCATGCTGTTCAGAATCAGAGGAACAACTGGAATGTGGGGAAGAGGTCCGCAGTTGCTAGAAATGTCAGGGGACAGCCGTCGGCTCAAAGGTTCAAGCCTAAGGGTGCGAACGCTGTTCATGTGGTAGGAAGACCAAGGAATACTTGGATGAGACCTCCTGTGACTTGTTTCAGCTGTGGAGAGACAGGTCACTACAAGTTTCAGTGCCCAAAGCTGCAGGATGTCATCTGTAATGGCCCAACTCAACCGACCGGGAAGAAGCCGTACCAGCAGGGGCAAGTATTTGCCTTAACTGAAGCTGACACTGATGAAGTGGATTTGTCATCACTGGTATGAGGGAGGATATTTAGGAGTGTTTTTCTGTTGTTCTCTTTTCCTGCTTTATGTAGTGAACTGTTATGTAACGAGTGTGTGTTATGTAACAAGAAAACTTTATAATGGAAAGAAAGCTGTTGTTTTGTTCGACACTGGATCCTCTCATACCTTTATATCACCTAAATTTGCTAAAGTTTTGGGAGTTGAACCGAATTTATTTCCAGGTAAGGTCTTAGCAGTAGCTACTCCGTCAGGGGAGACTTTAACCACTGATCGGTACTATACGGACTGCGAGATTATGATTGGAGATAGAATTTTCGGGATTGATCTGATCGTGCTGAATGTCTTGGGAGCCGATGTTATCATTGGCATTGATTGGATGTCGGTGTATAGTGTGAGCATCGAGTGCAAGACCAAGGAAGTAACAGTGAAGGCTCAAGGTGGTCCTGAAGTCACTTTCCAAGGGAAGCGAAGATGTTCAGATTTGGTGGCTGCTATCAGCAAGAAGGAGGGGATTCTTGTAGAGGTGCAGCAAATTCCAGTGGTTCGGGATTACCCGACTGTATTCTTGGAAGATTTGCCTTGGTTACCCTCATATCGTGATGTAGAGTTCAGCATCACTATCCAGTCAGAGAGTGCACCTATTTTCAAGGCACCGTATAGGATGGCACCTGTAGAGCAGGATGAGATCAAACGGCAGATTGAGGAACAGTTGGAGAAAGGCTTTATTCAACCGAGTGTGTCGCCTTGGGGAGCACCGGTGCTGTTGTTAAAGAAGAAGGATGGTTTGATGAGGATGTGCATCGATTACCAAGAGCTGAATAAGGTCATTGTTCAAAACAAATATACGATTCCACGAACTGATGACTTGTTCGATCGTCTACAAGGAGCGACTGTTTTCTCCAAAATAGATCTTCGATTAGGATACCATCAAGTTCGAGTAAAGACTGAGGATGTGCACAAGACTGTGTTCAGAACTCAACACGAGCATTACGAATTCTTAGTTATGCCGTTTGGAGTGACGAATGTACCTGCAATTTTCATGGATATGATGAACAGAGTTCTAAGGCCGTTTATTGATTTGTTCATCATTGATATTCTTGTGTATTCCAAGTCGGAGGAGGAGCACACATAGCATCTGGCAGCAGTTTTGGGGAAGGTTTAGGAGCATGGATTGTATGCCAAGTTATCCAAGTGAGATTTCTGAAAATCTGAGGTGGCATTCCTGGGTCACATCCTTTCTAAGGAAGGAGTGGAAACTGATCCGCAGAAGATAGAGGTGGTGAAGGATTGGCCAAGGCCTACTACAGTGAAAGAAATCAGGAGTTTTCTTGGGTTAACTGGATACTATAAGAGGTTCATTCAGAGCTATACTCAGATATCCGTGCCGCTCACTACTACTCCCATTTTAGCTTTGCCTAGAGCAGGTGTTGAGTATGATGTCTACAGCGATGCTTCACATCGTGGGCTTGGTTGTGTCTTAATGTAAGAAGGGAAAGTGATCGCTTATGGGTTTAGGCAACTAAGACTGTATGAGAAGAATTATCCGACTCATGATCTGGAGTTGTCTGCGATTATCTTCATCTTGAAGCAATAGAGACATTACGTTTATGGTGAGAAGCTGAACATGTACACGGACCATAAGAGCTTGAAGTACATCTATCAGCAGAAGGATCTGAATCTGAGGCAAAGGAGATGGCTGGAAGTACTTGAGGATATTCGTCCGGAGATTAAGTACCATCCTGGGAAGGTTAATATTATTGCTGATGTACTTAGCCGCAAGAGCAGTCTGGCTAGTTTGATTACAACTTAGAGGCATCTTGTAGAGGAGTTGGATCGGGCTGGTATTGAAGTTGTTCTACAAGGCTTGAGATTGTCTTAATCTCAGTTGAGGCTTCAACCAACATTGAATGAAAGGATTATCGCAAGTCAGAAGTAAGATGCAGCGATTCAGAAGATGAAAGAGCAGGTTGGTGCTGGCAAGTTATCAGAGTTTCAGATCAGGAATGAAGTGTTGTGGTTTGGAGAGAGGCTGTGTGTTCCGGATCAAGCAAAATTGCGGGAGAGTATTCTTCAGGAGGCACATGCTACTCTTTTGTCTATACATCTTGGGAGTACCAAGATGTATAGGTACATTACGCAACATTTTTGGTGGTCGGGTTTGAAGCGGGATGTGGCCATGTTTGTGGCGAGATGTGAGATATGTCAGCAGGTCAAAGCTGAGAATCAGAAACCCGGAGGTCTATTGCAACCGTTACCTATTCCAGAATGGAAGTGGGATAACATCAGTATGGATTTCATCATGGGTTTGCTGAAGAGTTCAAAGGGCAATGATGCGATTTGGGTTATAGTCGATCGACTAACCAAGTCCGCTCACTTATTGGCAATGAAACTCACTTCTTCTATGGACAAGTTGGCTGAGCTGTATGTTCGAAAGATCGTCAGGCTTTATGGTGTTCCGTTAACCATTGGTCTGATTGAGATGCGCGGTTTACTTCGCATTTCTGGAAGAGTCTTCAGATAACTCTGGGTACCAAGACAGATTTCTGCACTGCTTTTCATTCTCAGACTGATTGGCATACCGAGAGAGTCAACCGTATTCTTGAGGATATGCTTCGGTGTTGTGTTCTAGATTTTGGAGGTAGTTGGGAAAGGCATCTGGCTCTGGTGGAGTTTGCCTACAACAATAGTTTTCAACTAGTATTGGGATGACGCCGTACGAAACTCTGTATGGCAGGAAGTGCAGAATACCTGTTTGCTGGTTTGAAGTTGGGGAACGGCAAATGTTTGGGCCTTAGATTGTGCAGCAGACCTCTGAAAAGATCGATTTGATCAGGAAGAGGTTGGTGGATGCTCAGAGTAGGCAGAAGAGCTATGCAGACAACCGGAGAAGGGACCTTGAGTTCGAGGTTGGTGACTTTGTCTTTCTGAAGGTTTCACCTAGTAAGGGTGTGATTTGCTTCAACAGAGGTGGGAAGTTAGCCCCAAGATTCATAGACCCGTACAAGATGTTGAAGCGGATTAGGAAAACTGCTTATCGGTTGGAGTTGCCGGAGGAGTTGTCTCAGGTGCACAATATCTTTCATGTGTCTATGCTCAGTGGGTACATTCCAGACCCAAGTCACCATTTGCCTGAGGTGCCGGAGGGTTTGCAGTTGGATCTGAGTTACATCGAGCTCCCAGTTGAGATTGTGGATCGTCGGGAGAAAGTCTTTAGGAACAAGACGATACCGATGGTCAAAGTAGTCTGGAGAAACCAGTTGGTTGAAGAGGCTACTTGGGAATCCGAGGAAAGGATGATGAGAGACCATCCTGAGCTTTTTGTTTGAGTTGTATTTTCTTTTTTTTTTCTTCTTTCTTTTCTTCTTGTTGTATTTCTGTTTCTCACTCTGTATGTGTAGTTCCAGGGACGGAACTATTCTAAGGAGGGAGTGTTGTAATATCCTGATTCTTTATTTTCAATTAAATGAAAGGTTTGTGAATTTTTACGTGTTTTGCACGTACTAATTCATGTGCATTTTTCTAGATAATTATTTATTTTGTAACATGAACAAATATTTTCTATCTCTTTTTTTATTTTTGAAAGCCTAATTAAATTCTAAAGCCTAATTGTTTATTTTAAGCCCATCCTAATTATTTAATTATTTTAATTAGCCCATGGAGTTTTAGCCCACTAGTTTATTTCTCTTTTATTTAACATGACTTGTAGTGTAGATAAACTTTGTAGACAATTAATTAATTTATCATGTACAACTAGTAACTAGGGGTGCTACATTTGACACGTGCATTGCACTAGCACATGTCTTAAGCCATTAAGGAGTAGGCCGGAAATGGGAGTGAGAGATGGGGTGAGTTGGCTTAGCGGATAGGTGGTTACTTGTTCATGGGTGGTTGCTACAACTTCCCAATACATACTAGCCATTTATCTCAAACCATCTAGATTAATCATAGCCCTCCATTTAACTCAAAAATTAGTATAAATACCCCCCCCCCCCTCCCCCCTCCCCCCTCTATGCATATAGCATACTAAAAATTTTTAAAAAAAAGAAAGAAAGAAAACATAAAAGTGAGTAAAAAGATTTAGAGAAGGTTAGAAAAAGATTGAGAAGTGCTCTAGTTGTGTGTGTTCCATTTCTTGGAGGCCGGCCACTTCATTTAGAGGAAGAGAGAGCTCGGGTTTCATTAGGCAAGGAGGAGAAGGCGATCGTGGTGGCACAAACTAGGAGGAGAAGGACCGCTCGTGTGTTCAAGGAGATTCTAGGAGCTTTTGTTGTTGTTTTTCTTCAAAAAGGTGGGTGGTTTTCTCTACTTCTAATCTAGACACCATGCTAGGGGTTTGATTAATGAGATTGCTAAAAAAACTAATAAGATAACCATGCGTTGGCTCTAAAAAGGACTTGGTAGATGATTGAATAAATGCTTGATAAATTGCATGCTATTTGCTATAAGTTATGTTCATTGTAGTAGAAATTACTTTATTGCTATGAAAATGTGAAATTGAAACCATGCTATTTGTAGATTACAATTGTGAATGATTAGTGGTTAAAAATGTTGAATTTGTGCTTATTAAACTATTGTGACACTAATTAATGAATGGGACCACGACATTGAGTATTGTGGAAATAAAAGAGGAAGAAAAGCAATACTAAATATCTTTAATGTAGTTGTAATGCAAAATTTGGTATAGAGCTTGCTAAATTGAAATATTGCAATTGTAGGCATAGAACACAAATTAGAATGAGAAATACATGGTTTAATGTCAAAAAAATGTTTTTAAAACACTGTTTTGTTCATTATACAAAAACTCAGTATTTTGAAAATTTTTGTGACTTTATGTGGAGAAGAAACAAAGTTAAGAGTTTTTGAAAAATGAAGAAATTTTGATAAACAGAGAGTCGAAACAAACCTATTTTGACTCACCCTCATATCAGTTAGACACTATGGTCATACTGGTTAGAGGGGGGCACCATTTGTGCTATACTATAGTTCGACGGCACCCTGTGTGTGTGGGTTCGAGTCTCGGCAGAGACTTTTATTTTCCAAAAATTCAATTTTCAATAATCCCTAGAATAGAGCTTATCCCTATTAATGCTCTCCTTTAGAGCAATTGGGCACTGTGTCCCTTTTGGCTAGCGAGGGGGGGTTAGTATCCGTGACTGTTCACCTTGGGGCTTGTGTGTGCGGGTTCGAAACTGGTTGAGGCCACTTCTTTTGAAAAATTCTAATTTTTTATTTATATACATTTGATTTTTTTAGCTTTAAAATGTAATAAAAAAATTGAGAAAATATTAGGAAATTTTCTGAAAATACATAGACTTCGTAAAATTATTTTTTTAATATGTGGACTTTTAAATGAGAAATAAGAGTAAAAAAAATTGAGAGTGAAGAATTCATCTTAGATTTGATTCTTTTGAAATTCCAAAACAAACTAATGAATTTTTTTGAACATAGAAAGAATTGAAAAGAGATTAATTGAGATTTTTCACTTATAATTATTGAGTAGAATTAAAATGAGAAAATTGGTTTAAGAATATGCAAGTTTTGCATGAAAATGTGTTGAAAAATAGAATGTGATGAAATGTAAAATTTTGTAAGCAAGTATGCTTTCTTCAATGAACATGAAAAGAGGACTTAAACTAGAATTTTAGCTAATGCTTTACATCGGCAAGAATGAAAAATATTGAAAAGAGAAATGCGATATTTTGACCAAGTTTGGGTCGTTGTTAATGATTGATGTTGGAAACAGTGATGTAGGGGTAATGCTAGATTCTAGAATATTGACCTTCATTTATATATAAGGTTTAGATATATAGTGGAGATGTGATGAACGTAAGAGAAAAACATGAGTATGAAGGCCATTGGATTGGCGGCGTGAGAGTATTCATAGGATGTCCCATGATGCGTCCTGAATAGGGCGTGGATACTATTCCAGAGTACCATCCCGGTGGTGACGCTTATGGGGTGGTCTAATGGCTACGGGTGGTGCCATGTTTATGGTAAGAGGTGAGTTGACCACAGGATGCCTGCATGATGAGTCATGTGTCAGTGCATGGGGTTCTCTCCAGGGTGCCTGGACGTGGGCTCATAACTCATAGAACACCTAGGATACTTACCGTAGTTACCGTAGTAGATTAAGTCATGGCGAGAGATCGAACCCTTGAAGAACGGTTAAGGGCTTGCCCTCGAACCTATATAGTATGGGCTGCATAGACTCTGAACAAGTGCGGATTACTGTCATATGATGTAAACAACTGCATTAAGGACTAAGAGCACATCACAACACGATATCAATAGGATAGTTCCTCTGTAGCTTGTTTGTGATCAAGTTTGTGGTTTGTTCAAGTATTGAAAATCGTTATACTGTTCGGCATAGTGAGGATGGTCGTGTATAATATTTCGTCGGTTGTAAGCAACTGACGTGCTCACAGTTTTCTATGCAGGATAAAGTAACTGGCAAGATTAAAGTATGCATGCTGCTTAAAGATTAATTCAAATGTTGTATATTTTTATTCATGTAATTATTGTAAATTGCTTCCGCTGTATAAGTACAATGCAAATGTAACTCTGATATAGCAAAAGTTTTAATTCCTTGTACAATTGTACTAAGAGAAGTGTAAAGATCCTGTGGAACTTCGAATTCAGTCTGTTTTGGAATTTGGGGTGTTACAATGGCATTCACCAACACATCTAGAATATTT
The DNA here is from genome assembly GCA_017893485.1 of Hemerocallis citrina. NCBI lineage: Eukaryota > Viridiplantae > Streptophyta > Magnoliopsida > Asparagales > Asphodelaceae > Hemerocallis > Hemerocallis citrina. The sequence continues at coordinate 177,712,787 of CM030361.1, forward strand.
ACACTTTAGATATTCATATTATTTGGCATAAATTCTGATTGTTGTGAAAGTTAGAGATCGATGTTATCATCAGCTTTGTTTTAGTTACAGCAACTGACGTGCTAAGAAGTGGCAGTTTTAGCTGGATCATTTGCTCATTGGTGGCGTGGATTTGAGCTATGCTGTGTATCCAAGTGGATGTTTGAAATTTTGAATGATGTAAATAAGATAAAATTTCTTATGGAGACATTCTTGAATTTGTAATAAGAAATAATGTGGTTAAAGTTTTATTTTTCCCTTGTAAATTATAACGTGTTGTTGTACTCAATTTAAGCAAAAGATTATTGATGTGTCACAGATTTTTAATGTATGGAATATGAGGCGTTACAGATGGTATTAGAGCTGACTTCAATTAGTAGTATTAGATATATTAAGGGAAATAGGTCTAGGATGACTCTAGATGAGTTTGACTTAGTTTTAGAGTCATAAATTATACGGTTGCTTTGAACTTGCATTTGTGATTTCTCCTACATAGATTGATATTTTTTCCTTTTTCTCTTTATTTAGGATGGCAGATTGCCAAAATCCTATGTAAGACTTGGAGGAAGAGTAGCTTTTTGTAAATCCTTAGGAAGAGGTTCCTGAGGAGGAGAATCTCGAGGGAGAGGAACCCCAGGAATTATCGGATGCTGAGTCGCATCCACTCATTCCACCTCCAGTGAGTTCTTCAGACATTTCCTCAGTTTTCTGTATAACCCTAGGCAAAGATCAGCATAAGGTAGCTACTTTTCAATGCCAACTGATTAGGTATCAGTGGAGGACGAGCCAACATGAGGGACAGTGATTGGAAAACCAAAAGCGTATGATGCCCTGGAGACTGGTTAAAGTCCGTAAGAGATGTCAATTCTAAGCGGCTCGCCAGTTCACTTAACTTAAGAATATGCTACAAGAAGAAAAGATGAAGTCCAAACGATGTCATGAACATCTCCAAAAAGAAGTGGCTGAACGGCTGATGGTAGATTAAGATGGCCCAGAGAACCCATCGTGATTGAATATTGTGATGTTGTCTAGAATCTAAATAATAAATCGATAAGCAATTTGAAAATAAGCTATCATGTGTCTCTCCTTCAATTGAAACAAAATTATTGGCTCAAATTCACCCTCCCAAAAGACATATTTTCCTAAAAAAATTTCCCCCAAAACTAAAATCATTCTCACTTTATTACAATCTCTCTCTCTCTCTCCTCTCTTCACTTTTTTCATCTCTCTCTATCTCTCTATCTCTCTCTTTCGCGCGTGCGCGCACGCGTTTTACACAGAAATTTAGATTTTCAGATTTCAGGTTTGTAAATTTTTGGATTTTTTCAAACATTATATGTTTCTTTTTGATTGCTCATGTAAATATTCACTTGGGTAAATTTCATCCTCTAAAGTTACACTGAACATAGCAAATATCTCATCAAAAGTTAAATATCATCATTTTGCACCCTCAAAGTTCTAAGAAGTTGGGTTTTACACCCCCATTTATAATTATTTTTCAACATATACTGATGGAAACATTGACTTTTATTTACAACTAATTCTTCTTACTATTAAAACTTAAGCTACATAAATTCCATGATGGAAGTTTCAAATTTACGCATCTGAAAGGTTGGAAAGTAAATGTATCCAGTATTATATAAGAACATTATTATAGTGTACATCTCAGAAAGGTTAACTTCTGATATGAACATACTAAAGTTAATCGTCAAATATTTTTGCCTCCTTGATTTGTTGGGCAATACTTTACTGGTGGATTGCCTGATGGTTGGGCTTATGTGTTTTGTGTGAATCACACTTTTTTGGGAGTTGGGGCTAATGTTGTCGTCTCGATGGTTATTTATATCGGCATGTAGCCCTTTTTTGTATCTATAACTATATTCTCTGTTTTAATTATATATGTTGTTAGTTCTATATAGGTGTGTTGGTTGGAACTTTGATCCCTCTATCCGTACGATACAAAAAAAGACTTTAGAGATACATATGTGATTGATTTATGGCATTATAATTGTTATATATAAATTATCGTGGAGTTTCTAGCTTGGTGGTATTGCATATAAATGTTGATACCTATATGATTTCTTAGTCAAACGGAATTGCATATATTTTATTGTTGACAAGGTTTTTCATATGTTTTATCATTCCGTAGACATGCCGTAGGCATGTGCTCAAGGGCAAACCTAGTACATAGATAAGTCTTAGCAAAAATAAATTACCTTACTTTTATTATGTTGACTATGTAACGAATGCTTCAATATGAACAAAAAGAAGTTTCATGATTATGGTGATGTTATGTTGTATATGTGTTGATTCCTTCGACTAAATCGAAAATGCTTTTGACCAGAAATGGCAGGATGCAGAACTAGGAACAACAGAGTCGAAGAGGAAGCTAATGGAGCCAATGCTAATGGACCTGACCTAGAGTAAGAACTTGCTAATGTCTACCATACCTTGAATAGCTTCATGTGGGTAGGTGTGGTCCAGAATGCCGGAGCTAGACCAATGGCAGGACCAACAACTCCAGCTTACGACCTGATCAAGCAAGTCGAGCCTTTCAAACGGATGAAGCGGCCCGTATTTGAATGACAAGCCGACCCCACTACAAGAGACAATTAGATCAAGAAGAAAGTAGTTTAAAGATTACTAGTATAATGCACGTGCGATGTATTTTTTAAAAATATGTATTATACACGTGCGGTGCACGTGGGGAAAATGGGGAGGGGGAATGAAAAGGACAAAAAAAAATCTATATAATACGCGTTGTTACTGCTGATTTTGGTGTGGGGGTAAACAGATAAGATTTGTGAGTTCGAGAAAACCTGAACAGCTGACCCAAGCCTTCTGATTCCTGCCGCAACCTGCAAGGAAGTGCGAGACACCGGGGTTGATTCCGGTGACGCATCCTCCGACGCTCTTGTCAATAACCAGTGGTGATTAAAGAAAGAGCTTAAGGTGGAAAAAGAGTGATTACCTGGTCACAGTTGCAGAGGGGAGGTATTTATAGTCGCCAGGGGAGTGATTAGAGGCTTGATTCCCTGTGTAACTGTTAGGAGAAAAATCCTCACAGTCTGTTTAGGAAACTAACCCCTGATTCCGAGTGAGAGCAAATCAGGCTCATTAACTTGGTCAAATCAGTGATCCTGATTTGTCTCCTGTTGGTCTGGGTTCGCTTCGGGTCAGGGACCCGTACTCAATTGGAGTGGACCCGTTTGTGGGTTATTGGATCTGTGAGAAGGAGATCCAGTACCCGCTTTGGATCTGCTTGTATGTGAAATTACCGTTTTACCCCCGAGCTTCAAGATTCGCGCCTAATCTAGACGGTTCCGATTTAACCTCATTTTTAGCCATATCACGAGCCCCCCACTCCTAAAGACTGAGCGTGATCAGCCTTTGAGGAGTAGTTTTAACTGTTTTGGTGGCTAGTGGAGTTGTATCGGAGTCCAAATGGAGGAGTTTGAATCTCGAAGGAGGTAGTGAGGTGATTTTTTGACGCCATGTGCTGTTCTCTAGCCATATCGAGTATTTGACAGATTTTATTTATTTTTTTCGGATTATTTATTTAATTTTGCGATGTGTTTACTAATCGTTCGGGGGTCTTAACAGTACATTCTAGGCAATAATTGTTCGTTCAGGGGTTCGAGAATATACCCCCGAATTTTTAGCAATTTTTTCGCAATTTTTAAATAAATAAAACGATTAAAATAAATAAAAAATGATTTTAAATACTGATTTATGACGTGGATCGATCTGGGCCGTTGATCATAGACGGGCGCGAATTTTTGAGAGATCCATCGGTCGTTATCGCTCGGAAGCTTTTTTCTCCGTTTGCGAGCTCGGAAAGGCACTTGCTCGGCCGCCGACCGGAGGGATAGGAGCTCGGCAGGCCGAGCAACGTGGCGCAATTTGAGCCGTCGGATGATGGTGTGAATCCCAAGAAAACGCTATCTTGACTTTTAGCGCACGTGGCGCAATCTGGGCCGTTCATCATTAGAAGCACGAATTTCTGAGAGATCCAGCGGTTGTAGTAGCTCGGTGTCTTTTTTCTCCGTTTGCGAGCTCGGAAAGGCACTTGCTCGGCCGCCGACCGGAGGGATAGGGGCTCGGCAGGCCGAGCGACGTGGCGCAATCTGAGCCGTTGAATGACGACGCGCATCTCAAGACGGGCACATTTCTCAAGAAAACACTATCTTGTCATTTAGTGTCCTCGGCGAGATCTGGGCCGTCTGATCGAGATCTTACACAAAAGTTGAAGAGAAAGTGGGTTTTCTCCGTTTGCGAGCTCGGAAAGGTACTTGCTCGGCAGCCGACCGAAGACAGGGGGTCACGGCAGGTCGAGCGACATGGCGCAATCTGAGCCATTGGATGTCGACAGCGCATCTCGAGACGGGCACATTTCTTAAGAAAATACTATCTTGTCGTTTAGTGTCCTCGGCGAGATCTGGGCCGTCTGATCGAGATCTTACACGAAAGTTGAGGAGAAAGTGAGTTTTCTCCGTTTGCGAGCTCGGAAAGGCACTTGCTCGGCAGCCGACCGAAGACAGGGGGTCACGGCAGGTCAAGCGACGTGGCGCAATCTGAGCCATTGGATGACGACGCGCATCTCCAGATGGGCACATTTCCCAAGAAAACACTATCTTGTCGCCTAGTGTACTCGGCAAGATCTGGGCCGTCTGATCGAGATCATGCGCGAAAGTTAAGGAGAAAGTGAGTTTTCTCCGTTTGCAGGGTCGGAAAGGTACTTGCTCGGTAGCTGACCGAAGACAGGAGGTCTCGGCAGGTCGAGCGACGTGGCGCAATCTGTCTCGAAACGATCCTGTTCCCAAGGGCATTAATGGTGCCCCGGGGTTTGTGCGGCGTTCCACCTTCCCCAGGTCATTAAGGATAATTCCTTCAATTAATGCGTGGCATTTCAACTTCCGAGGGTCATAATGGCCAGATCTTGGAGGAGAGCTTATAAGTACCCCACTCCCTTTGTTATTTCACTCGCAACAATGTAGAGTTTCAAACCTCGGAGGTATTGGCCTTGGGTAACTTCTCTTTCGAGGTTCGAAGGGGTGGTTGCTCTTTTGCCTTGTTCTTCTCCCGTTCCTGACGGCCCCAAAGTGGATGTCAGGGTCGGGGGAGAATAAGGCAATAGTGGTGACGACCGTAACCCGGACCCGAGGGATGAGTTTCTTCGGAAGGATGGGTGGTCGTTCTTCCACCATGGTCTTCTCCTAACTCTGACTGCTCCAACGTGGGTGTTAGGGTCAGGAGATCATGGTGGAAGAGGTGATGATCCATGTCCGGAGCCGAGGGGTGAGCTACTTCGGAAGGACGGGTGGTCACCCTTCCACCATGATCATCACCCGATTTTGACCGGCCCGATGAGGGTGTCAAGATCGGGGGTGGTCATGGTAGAAGGGGTGATGACCCTAGTCCGGATCCGACGGCGGGGTTCACTTCTGAAGGACTGGTGGCCGTTCTTCCGCCCAAATCTTCTCCTGACTCTGACGGCCTGAGCGGAGGTGTCAGGGTCAGGGGAGGTTTGGGCCGAAGGGTAGACCACCGAAGTCCGGATCTGAGGGACTGTGTGTTTCGGATGGACGGGGAGCCGCTCCTCTGCCTAGATCTTCTCCTGACTCTGACGTCCTGGATGGAGGTGTCAGGATCAGGGGAGATCTTGACAGAGGGGTTGGCTGCTGAGGTCCACATCCGAGGGGCGATCTGCCTCAGTTGGACGGGTGGTCGCTCTTCCACCATAATCTTCACCCGATTCTGATTGCTCCGATGTGGGTGTCAGGGTCGGAGAAGGTTATGGTAGAAGGGGTGATGACCCAAGTCCGGATCCGAGGGTCGAGTTTGCTTCGGGAGGACGGGTGGTCGTTCTTCCACAATGATCTTCTCCCGATTCTGAGTGCTCAACGTGGGTGTCAGGATCGGGGAAGGTCATGGTAGAAGAGGTGATGACCCATGTCCGGAACTGAGGGACGATTTTTGCTTCGGAAGGACGGGTGGTCGTTCTTCCACTGTGGTCTTCTCCCGATTCTGACTGGCCCGATGTGGGTGTCAGGGTCGGGAAAGATCACAGTAGAAGAGATGATGACCTGGGTCCGGATCCGAGGGACTGCAACAGTTTCAGAATGATGGGTCTCCTCCCATCTCTGTCTTCCTTCCGGGCTGATGGCTTCTGATGGATGTCAACCCGGAGGAGTTAGAGATGGGGGGAGTGCCGATCTGCTTTTGATCGGGCCCCGTGGGTCGGCGGAATGCCGACCGAGACGTGGGGCCTGGGGGGCACGCCGAGGGTGGTGCCTTAAACTTTGAATAAAAACTTTTCTGGTATCTTCAGTCAGAGGTGTGACGTCCGAGGGTGCAATGATCCGAGCGACGCGGCGTAATCGAAGCTGTCAAATGACATGGGGCAAGTGTAGCAGTCCGAGCGGCTTGACGCGATCTGGGCCTTTGGATGACGGCGCGCATCTCAAGACGGGCGCCTTTCTCAAGAAAACACTATCTTGTCGTCTAGTGTTTTTGGCGAGATCTGAGCCGTCTGATCGAGATCATGAGCGAAAGTTGAGGTGAAAGTGAATTTTCTCCACTTGCAGGATCGGAAAGGCACCTGCTCGGCATCCGACCGAAGGCATGGGGCTTCGGCTTCGGATCCTGTGGTGCCGAACGGCTTGACTTGGTGAGGAGGCGGAGTGGTCTTGGGCCTTTGCGACGTTTCGAGTACGGCCCAAAAGTCGCGCCCTTACGTTTGGAAGTCCAAGGGACGTTTCTTTTTACTATAAATCTTCACCCCCCCTTAAACCAAGTCTCATTATTTACTTTTACTCTCTCTCTTCAGTTCTTACTTTCATCTTCGAAGTTTTCAGCTCCCTGGTGGTGGTGCTAGCTGTCGCGGCGAGGCATTCCTTGTCTCCGGTGAACTTTCCGACCGTAGCTGTCACTTCAAGGTCAGTCTCTCTCCCTTCTCTTTTAGAAAAATGGTTAAGATTACGGATGAGACCCCCGCCTCGGAGCAAGCCGTTGGCCGAGCGGGCGGAGGAGAGGAGATGGTGGTTCTGGAGCCGACCGATCAGCACGTCGTACGTCCGGATAGAGAGGGCGAGGTGGCCGAGCTGCCTAAGGAAGTCGCGGCGGTGTCCCAGAAGGGTAAAGCGGTGGTCACGATCGTGGAAATGCCGAAGACAGCGGGAGCGTTCGGTCAGCAGCCCATTGCTCTGTCGAGCGTGGGAGGTGTACGGGACTATGCCGAGGACATTTTGGAGAAAGTGACCCAAGGCACGGCCAAGGCGGTGGAGGAGAATGAACCGAGAGAGCTGTCCGAGGTGGACCATACCATCTCGTCTCTTACGAAGGCCGACCTTCACCTGATCTGAAAGGGCTTCCGGATCCCTGCCGACTACGGACTGCTCCTCCTCGGGCCGGGTTTCCGAGCCAATACGAAGTCTTCGTCAGATGTGTGTGTCTTTCCGATCGACTCCCTCATTGCTGGACTCCGCTTTCCCCTCCACCCGTTCGTTGTGGATGTCTTGACATGGTACGGTTTGAGCCCCGCCCAGCTGATGCCGAATACATGGAGGCACGTCATGGCATTCGTCCTCCGGTGCCAAGAGGTTGGTGCCGAGCCGAGTATGTTTCTCTTTTGGAGCCTCTACCGACCTTGTCAGCCAAAGCGAGACGAACAAAGGTTCTATCTTTCGCCACGAACGGGCATGAAGCTGATCGAGAATCCGGACTCGATCAAACATTGGAAGGAAAAGTATTTCATCATCCGAGCCCCCGCGCCGTAGGTGATACCGACAGTTTGGGCGAAGGATGGCCTGCCCAAGCGAACCAAGAAGGAGCCAGTGCTAAGTGACGAGGAGACAGAGGTCCACAAGAAGCTCCTAGCCCTGCCAGCGCTGAGCTGGAAAGATATTACCGAGGAGGACCTGTTCCGAGGGAGTCTCAGTCCGATCGACCCTAGTATGCTTCTGGTATTTATATTCTCTGCTTAAAGTTCATGGAAAATTTTCTAAGTTTTTTCATTCGGCTTGTGCAGAGACGATGAAGCTGGACTACAAAGCTCTGATGGCGAAGGGCAAGTCGGAGCAGGAGGCGAAGAAGAAGAGGCCTTCGGCGGGGCCTCAGGACGGTCGAGCCTCGAAGAAGCCTTCGGTCGCGAAGGTCGCCGACCAGCCGAAGGTAGTTGCGTCGGAGGCTGGTCCCGAGCAGGGGGAGGTCATGGTCCCTGAACCTCCTGCTTCAGGGGCGCCGACACCGATCTCGAAGGGTGATGCTCCTGGTTCGTCGAGCGGTGCGTTCGGCGTGAAGGAGCTGTTGTCCCTCTAAGTTCCGCCCCTCACTGCCGAGGCAGAGAAGATCTTGACCGAGCGTCATAAGCAGATCTTCGTCCCCGACTGGCAGGTGATGAACGTTGACGGCTTCTTGGGCGACGGCAATATCTGCATGGAGGCGGTGAGGCACCTGACCGACCCCAAAGGACCGAGCGACCCTGAAGGCCGGGCTAGCGGGGGACGCCACGATGCAGATTGCTCGGAACACCATGTCGGTAAGTAGGTCGAGCCCTTCTTTATCGAAACTTTTACTGAGAATTTTCCAAGTCCTTGGGTTCGGTTCCTAATGTCTTGTTCTCTTTTCAGACCCTCTGCCACTTCAACTTCCTGCTCGAGGAGTTCGCGAGCAAGGAACAGGAACATGAGCGGGAGAGGGTGGAGCGTGTCAAGGTCGCGAAGAAGCTTGATGCCGAGCAGCTCCTCTCGGCGAAGAAGGGTGCCGAAGTGGCTGGGCTGGAGAAGCAGCTGGCCAACGCCATTCAGCTCTCGAAGGACGTGGCGACCAAACTTGAGGCCTCGGAGAAGGAGGTTGCCGAGCTGAAGGAGGAGCTGGCCAGCGCTCGGTCGGAAGCGGAGAGGGCTCGGAAGAGGGCCGAGAAGATCATGGCCAAACACCAGAAGAAGGTGAAGAAGGTGAAGAAGGCTCTGCAGGAGGAGGCCGCGCAACACATGCTCCAGAACATGGAGGACGCCTACGGTCGAGCCTTGCTCCACGTGGCCGCCCGGAACCCGGGTTTCGACACATCCTCCTACCGTTTTTACGACCCCGTGGAAGGGGAGGAGGAGGTTCCCGAGGGGATGCTCGACCCCGAGGGAGAGACGGAAGGCGCCGAAGGCCCAGCAGAGACCGAGGCCGAGGGTGAGGAGGAAGACGACTCCGAGGAGGAGAGCGGGAGCGAAGGCGAAGATGGGGGCGACGGCGAGAACAAGGCCGGGGGGTCGACGGACCCGAACGACAAAAAGGTCGACCCCTGACTCGGTTGTCTCTTTTAGTCTTTCGTTATTTTGTTTCTTTTTGTAAGCCTAACTGCAGACTGGCCACCGCTCTTTGTAAAACTTTCTTCTCGGTTTGGAATGAAAACAGTGTGTTTGGCCAAAATTTATCCAAGTGTTGAGTCTCGGATTTTGTGTTTGATTTGGTGTGGAATTCTTCAAGTGTTGGGTCTCGGATTTATCTCTGATTTTCAGGTAAGGTTTGGTCCGATTACGGAGGTTGCATACCTTCGTAAGGAGCTGGCCAAAATGAGGGGTGAGCTCTCGAACAGCCGGCAGAGGCGGTTTCTCATGCTCTTGAAGCTGGAGGAGACGAAGGCAGCTGTGCAGAAGTATTGTCGCGAGTTGTGGCATCTGCGGAAGCAACCCCAAGCCCCTTGTCCCGAAGGCGAGGCCGAGCGGCTCCGTAGAGAGCTTACTGCTGCCGAGCGGAAGAATGACGAGCTTTTGGCCGAGGTCCAACACATGGAATTAGCGGAGAAAGAACGCTCGGCGGCAGAAGAGAAGCTAACTTCTGAGCTAGAGAAGGCATCGGCCGAGCGCAAGAGGTTGCTGGCCGAGGTCGACAGGCTCAGAAGGATCACGATAGACAGGGGGATCGAGGTCACCCACTTCCGACGGCTCGCGACCGATGGCGCCAACGTCTCTGGCTCGTCAAGACCTTCTCGTTTGAAGAAGTCGGCGAAGGACGATGCCCTGAGAGACAGAATTATTGAACTGGAGGAAGAGGTCGCGTCACTCAAGCCTATGCCGGAGAGGGCTAATGTCCGCAGTACGTCGTGCACTCGGGAAGAGAGTGAGAGAAGGATTTCCTTTTACGAACTCGCGACACGTTTGCCTGCGGCTAGGCAGAGCCCTGCCGACGCTCAGAGTAGCGCAGCCGTCTCGTCGAGCGGTGCCTCGGTCGGCGCCACAGTCAAGGTCAGCGGCGAAGGGGGGTCACGCTTCGTTGGTTTGGAATCGAGCTCGGAGGTCAGGCCTCGTCGTCCTCGCGTTTCCTTGAACCGAAGCGTTCCCCTTCCGAAGAGGCCCTGATCGTGTCGTTTTGTGTTTCTTCTGATTGGTTGCGAAACTTTGTAGTAGAGTCGGTCTTGTTGTATTGTGGAGCTATTACATATGAATTTGAAAGTTTGATTGGAAATTTCTTCAAGTGTGGTGCCTCGGAAGTGTATTGAAACCTTGCTATTCATTTTCCCTTCTTTTCAGCTCCTGGTGTCAGACCAGTACACCGGTCCCAACGGCTCGGACAATGAAGCTGACGCTGAGGTGACCTCCGGGGTGGTGAAGTCGCGCTCGTCGAAGTGCCGAGAGCGGCGTCGTGGAGTGGAGCTGGAGTTACGTCGAGCTGAGAGCGAGCGTGCCCACCTTCAGTCCGTCCTCGGTCAACGGGACGCCGAGATCCAATGCTTGGAGAGCAGGATCATCGAGGCGACCCCCGCAGGGGAAGGCGAGGACTCGCAGACAGCTTTTAGCAACACTCTTCGGGTTCAGTGCATTAGGCACAATCAGTCGAAGATATTAGCCGAGCGGGACGATTTGCTATACGAGATTCATCACTTACAAACTGTGGAGGCGAAGCTTCGGAAGGAGGCGGAGGAGCTAACAGCCGAAGGGGAAGGGCCGGCGACCGAAGAGATCAGTGAAGACATTTCTGTTTGAGGACCAAGTGTAATGGGTCGGTGCTGTATTATTTGTTTTCTAGTATTTTGTAACTATGGAAAGACTGGTTTGTATTGTGTCCCGATCATTAATAAAATTCCTTTGTGGCTCTGCGTATTTGTTTTGCTTGCGAGTGTGTTGGTCGTGCCGAGGTCCCCGAGCCGAGCCCATGGTGTCGTCGGCCAGAGTCTTGAGGCGAGCGAGCTCCTGACGGAGCGGCACCTTGTCGTTTAGCGATTCTGACAAGATCTGGGCCATCGGATGTTGGCACGCATCTCGAGGCGGCTCAGTTCCCAAGGAAACGCTATCTTGTCGTTTTAGCGCTGTTGGCAGGATCTGAACCGTTGGGTGATGGCACGAATCTCAAGGCGGCTCAGTTCCCGAAAAAACGCTATCTTGTCGTTTAGCGTCGGTAGCAGGATGTGGGCCGTCTGATCGAGATCAATCACGAAAGTTGAAGAGAAAGTGAGTTTTCCCCGTTTGCAGGGTCGGAAAGGCCCTTGCTCGGCAGCCGACCGAAGGCGTAGGGTTTCAGATTTCGGCCTCTAGACAAGATTGCACGGATTATGTTGCCGATCAGTGCTTCGGTCTTTTTTTTTTTTTTTGCGAAGCTGAGGGGTGAGCCGAGCTCTTTCCCTTTGCGAGACTCGTCGGTCATGGCGTGCGTTCGATGGTTGTGGGAGCAACTTTGAATGGTGGTCCACTCCTAGTCTGCAGCGAGGCAAGCTTGGGGGATAGCAACCAAGTGTTGGACTCCGGAACCATCGGCATAGTTCAACGGCTGTGGGAGCAGTTCCGAACGGCGATCTACCTCTGGCTCGTCCGGGGACGAGCCGAGGAGGTAAAGTCGAGCCGAGTGTTGGACTCCGGACCATCGGTAAGTTTGTTCAACGGTTGTGGGAGCAATTCCGAACGGCGATCTACCTCTGGCTCGTCCGGGGACGAGCCGAGGAGGTAAAGTCGAGCCGAGTGTTGGACTCCGAACCATCGGTAAGTTTGTTCAACGGTTGTGGGAGCAATTCCGAACGGCGATCTACCTCTGGCTCGTCCGGGGACGAGCCGAGGAGGTATAGTCGAGCCGAGTGTTGGACTCCGAACCATCGGTAAGTTTGTTCAACGGTTGTGGGAGCAATTCCGAACGGCGATCTACCTCTGGCTCGTCTGGGGACGAGCCGAGGAGGTAAAGTCGAGCCGAGTGTTGGAATTCGAACCATCGGTAAGTTTGTTCAACGGTTGTGGGAGCAATTCCGAACGGCGATCTACCTCTGGCTCGTCCGGGGACGAGCCGAGGAGGTAAAGTCGAGCCGGACATGGACTCCGAACCATTGGTTGAAAAATAACGAATAACAATGAATAGGGGAGGAGATATGTAAGCAAATTTGTAAGCACGAAAGAGCATTCTTTATTGATAATCGACGGCGAACCGTTTTACATGTTACAACTCATGAAAATAGATTACAAATTAGAGGAGTGGAATAGCTCGATATCCTATAATACTTAGAGTGGCGCCGGGGCGCTTTCTTGGTATTTCAGGAGATGGTCGGCATTCCACGTCCTCGGAATCTCTCTGCCCTCTAAATCTTCCAGACGATATGCTCCGGGCCGAACTACTCTCGTAATCCTGTACGGCCCTTCCCAGTTCGGAGCCAGCTTGCTCTTCTTATTGGGAAAGGATATGGCCAGTTTTCTCAAGACTAAATCTCCTTGCTTAAGGTTGGTGGGCCGGACCTTCTTGTTGTATGCCAACTCGACCCTTTTTCGGTAATTCTGCTGCCGAATCGAAGCCCTTTCCCTCAGCTCATCTATCAGATCTAAGTCTGCCCTGAGGTCTCTGGCGTTCTGTTCCTCGTCATAGGCTGTGAGCCGAGGGGAAGGTATTCCGACCTTGAGGGATATCACGGCCTCGGACCCATAGGTGAGGTTGAAAGGGGACTCGCCTGTGGGGGTCCGCTTGCTCGTGCAGGTAATTCCATAGGACGTTGGGGAGTTGGTCGACCCATAAGCCTTTGGAACTCTTGTCCAGCCTTTTCTTGATGCCTGCGAGGATCTGCCGATTAGCGTTCTCTGCCTGTCCGTTCGACTGAGGGTGGGAGACGGACGAGAAGCGCTGCTGGATGGCAAGGTCGTCGCACAAAGCTCGGAATGCTGCGCCAGTGAACTGAGTCCCGTTGTCCGTCACGAGGACACGGGGGACGCCGAATCTGCAGATGATGTTCTTCCAGAAGAATTGTACCACCTTGTTCTCGGTTATAGTGGAGAGGGGCTCGGCCTCGACCCACTTCGAGAAGTAATCGATGGCTACGACCAAGAACTTGAACTGGCCCGGAGCCGGAGGGAAGGGCCCTAGTAGATCCATCCCCCACATCGCGAAGGGGATAGGACTTGATAGGGAGGCGAGGTTGGCTTGAGGGAGGCGACGATAACTGGAATGTCTCTGGCAAGAGTTACACTGCCGAACGTGTCGCTCGGCGTCTTGAAGGAGGGTCAGCCAGAAGTATCCGTAATTCAAGACTTTCGAGCCAAGGACTTAGATCCTGAGTGAGCCCCGCCGATGCCCTCGTGGAGCTCTTGTAGGGCATAGTCAGCCTGTTCTGGAGAGAGGCACCTTAGGTAGGGTCGGCCGTCAATTTGAGAGAAGGAGCGTTTGTATAAGGTACCCTCGATCAAGACATACCGCTCGGTCCGGGTTCTGACTCGGCGCTCTTCTTTGGGGTCTTCGGGCAGGAGCCCGTCCCTCAAGAACTCCACCAACGGCTTCATCCAATTATCTTGTAACATGACCGGTAACGATTCCGCCGAGCCGGGTGTCTCGTCTTCTATGCTCGGCTTAGAGAGGACCTCGATCAGAACGGTCTGTTCAAGGCCTTGTAGGGAGGATGAGGCCAATTTGGAGAGGGCATCGGCCTGAGAGTTCTCCTCACGAGGGACCCGCTGGATGAGCGCCTCTTCGAACCGACTCATGAGGGCTCGAACCTTAGCGAGGTACTTCGCCATCCGCTCGTCTCGGGACTCGTACTCGCCCAAGACTTGGTTCACGATAAGCTGGGAGTCGCTATGGATTCGGAGGTGCTGTGCCCCAGCACTTCGGGCAAGTCCGAGGCCTGCGATGAGCGCTTCGTACTCCGCCTCATTGTTAGAAGCCTTGAAGTTCATACGGATCGCATACTGGAGGACGAAGTCATCAGGACTGTTGAGGATGATACCGGCGTCGCTTCCTTCGCTACAGGAGGAGCCGTCCACGAAGACTGTCCAAATGGGGGGTCCATTCGGGACGTGGCTGACTTCAGGGATAGTGGATTCTACGATGAAGTCGGCGAGGGCCTGTGCTTTAATTGCCGTCCGAGGCTGGTAAGAGATGTCATGCTGGCTCAGCTATATGGACCACTTCATTAGCCGGCCCGATGTCTCAGGCTTGTGGAGGATCTGTTTTAGGGGCTGGTCAGTGAGGACAACGACCGAGTGGGAATTGAAAGTACGGCCGAAGCTTCCTCGCTGCCATGACCAGGGCGTAGGCCATCTTCTCTATCTTCGGATAGCGGAGCTCGGCATCCCGAAGCACCTTGCTCACGTAGTAGATGGGCCTCTGGGGCCGGTCCTCCTCTCTCACCAAGACAGCACTTAGGGTCTGCTCGGAAGCAGCCAAGTAGATGAAGAGAGTCTCGCCCGGGACCAGTTTGCTGAGCAGAGGGGGGTTCACCAAGTAGGCCTTCAGTTGGTCGAATGATTCCTGTTGTGGTTGGCCCCATTCAAAACCCTTAGCCCCCCTGAGTGCTTTGAAGAAAGGGAGGCACTTTTTCCTAGACTTCGAGAGGAACCGGCCAATAGCTGCGAGCCGACCAGTCAGCTTCTGCACCTCCTTGACATTCCGGGACGGGGCCATGTCTAATATGGCCTTGATCTTTTCGGGATTGGCTTCGATCCCTCGCTGGCTCACCATGAAGCCGAGGAACTTTTCCGAAGAGACCCCGAATGCACACTTGTTCGGGTTCAGCCGCATGCTGTGCCTCCTCAACACGCCGAAGGCCTCCTGGAAGTCGGCCACGTGCTCAGTCCCTCGGATACTCTTGACGAGCATGTCGTCAACGTACACCTCCATATTCCGGCCTATCTGGCTCTGAAAGACCTTGTTGACGAGGCGCTGATAGGTGGCGCCCGCGTTCTTCAACCCGAACGGCATGACCCGGTAGCAGTAGAGGCCCTGGTCGGTGATGAAGGAGGTCTTCGGAATGTCCGGAGGGAACATTCGGATTTGATTATAGCCGGAGAAGGCATCCATGAAGCTGAGGAGCTCATGGCCCGAGGTGGCGTCAATGAGGGTGTCGATGTTCGGAAGAGGGAATGGATCCTTCGGGCACGCCTTATTTAGGTCGGTGAAGTCGATGCATATTCTCTAAGAGCCGTTGGACTTCTTGACCATTACAACATTGGAGAGCCACTCGGGGTAGTTTACCTCCTGTATGAACTTAGCCTTCAAAAGTTTATCCACTTCCTCCTTAATGGCCTGCTGTCGCTTGAGAGCGAATTTTCGTCTCTTCTGCTGAACCGGTCTGCACCCCGGCTCGACACTTAGGCGGTGGACTAGCAACTCCTCGGAAATGCCGGGCATATCCGCGGCCGACCAAGCAAACAGGTCGTGGTTATCCCGGATGCATTTAATCAGGTCAGAGCACAGCGCGGTCGGCAAGGACTTGCTGATGAGGAACTTTCGGCTCGGGTCCTCGTCCGAGAAGAGTACTTCTTCTAACTCGTCCGCCGGCTCGGACGTTGGCCGAACTTTCGGCTCGGGGATTTCTAGTGTTTCGAGCGAGAGCACCGGTCCCCCAGTGGAAGTCATGTAGCACTTCCGGGCTGTCTCTTGGCTTCCCCTGACTTCCCCTACTCCCGACTGAGTGGGAAACTTCATTTTGAGATGGTACGCTGAGGGGACAGCTTCCAGGGCGGCTAGACCAGGTCGGCCTAGAATGACATTATACGCAGCCGGGACGTCGACGACCATGAAGTCCATCTGCTCGGTCCGGGTAGTAGGGGTGTTTCCAGCAGTTACGTCTAGGGTTATTACTCCCTCGACAGTTACTGGGACCCCCGTGAACCCGTGGAGTGTGTAACCGGCCGGCTTGAGACGGTCCCGAGACAGCTGCAGGCCTCGGAAGGCCGAGAGGAAGAGGATGTTCACCGAGCTCCCGTTATCTACCAGGACCCTCTGCACCTTGAAGTTGGCCGTGCGAAGGTCGATGACGAGGGCGTCACAGTGGGGAGTTCGGACCCTTTCGAGGTCCTCATCGGAGAAAGTCACCGGGACTCCGAGGCCTTTCTGGGGAGGGGCGCTGTGAACCGAGTTGACCTCTCGGACGAAGGCCTTCCGAGAGTTGGAGGAACCCCCCATAGGCCCTCCTTGGATGAGGTGCAGGACCCGCTCTTCCTCAAACTCGGGCGTCTCCTCGCGCCGTTCGGAGCGCTTGTTAGCCCCCCGAGGCGGAGGAGTGTTGCGATCCGCTCGATCGCTTGCCTTAACAAATTTGGCCAGTTGCCCCCTCTGGATGAGGGCCTCTATTTCATTCTTCAACGCTCGGCAGTCGTTGGTGTCATGGCCGTGGTCCCTGTGGTAACGACAAAATTTCTCCTTATTCCTCCTCTTAGCCGGGGTGTTCATCCTCGGAGCTGGAGGGATGACCCCCTCCTTCTCCACTTCCATCAGGATGGTGGAGACGTTGGTGGTGAGGAGAGTGAACTTCTCGAACTTAGGGGAAGGTCGGCGCTGACCGCCGTTGTCCTTCTGCATCTTCTTCGATCCCTCCCCCTTGGTCGCCTTCCTCTTCGATTCGGAGGCCGATCCTCCAAAGTTCGGGAGGCACTCGGCCTCTTCCGCCCGGATGTACTTCTCGCACCTTAGGAGAAGGTCGGCAAAGTTGTGCGGGGGCTTCTTGGCGAGGGATGACCGGAGGTTGGAGTTGAGGACGTTCGATTGGAACGCAACAGTCGCCACTGACTGGTCTAGGGAGGCAATGGACCTGACTTCCGCGGTGAATCTCTTCACGTAGTCCCTCAGTTTATCTCCCCTTTCCTGCCGCAGGTTGAGCAGGGAGAGGCTCGTCTTCTCGGCTCGCCTGCTACTCACAAAGTGAGTAATGAACAGCGTTTCGAACTGCTCGAACGAGAAGATGGAAGAGGGGGCGAGCCTGGAGTACCACTCCCGAGCCGACCCCCTGGAGGGTGGCGGGGAAGGTCTTGCAGAGCATAGCGTCGGAAGCTTGATGGATCAGCATTAATGTCTTGAAGCTTTCGACGTGATCAACTGGGTCGGACTCCCCTGAGTACGTTTCAAACTGCAGAGGTTTGAAACCCCTCGGTATGGGGGCCTCCATGATCGTCGAGAGAAAAGGGGTCTGCTGGGCCGGACGGTTCCTGCTCTGGACTCCTCCTCTCTGTCTATGCGACCAATGCGCCTCTCCACCTCATGGAGACGGCGGTTGAGGGCATCGTTCCTCTGCCGGTAATCATACGATCCCCCGGACTCTTCTTCATAGGAAGGGGAGCGGGGGCTGCGGCGCCGGTAGTCCTGGGATCGGCGGGGACTATACTGCTGCTGCTGGCGACTAGGAGCCGGGATAGGACTTCGGGATCGGCGACGAGGACTGGGAACCCTCGGGGGCGTTAGAGCCCTCTGGGCATTTTGGTTGTTCTGCCGAAGGTTGAGGGCCTGCAGTACGGTGTCTTGAAATTGTAGGAACTCGGCTCGAGTGATAGGTGCGTCATTGTTCCTCCGATGATACCGATCCGCGGGGGAATGCGGCCTCCTCCTTCGGCGTTCGGGAGATATCGCTCGGCCCCTGCGGTCCGGAGACCTTCTACCGTCTCGGCGGTGAGGGGACCACTCACCCTGATGCTGGCGGGAGGCTCCCTCTCGGGCCCTGCCTCTCATCAAGGTGGGTGCAGGAGGTCCTCATCTTTCTGGCAGTTCAGGACCGTGTTGCGGAGGTCGGGGTGATGAGAAGTCATTGAATTCGAGGATTCATTATGAATCGAAACATGGTCCGGATTGAGGGGCTGCTTCTGCCTCCGACCGTTATGTCCGGAAGGGCCATTGTTGGGTTGCTGTTTGGGAAGAGGAGGCTGGCCCTGCGGGGCCGGAGGAGGAAGTTCGGGCTGCAGAATAGGATTGACAGGGGCTTCCTCTGTAGGATCGGCGGGATTGGTCCCGCGGTTGGACCCTCTCGATCTGACCTTCTTTGGAGGCATGGTTGGAGAGGACGACAAGGAAGAGGCTGAGGCTGTTCGTGTGGTTTTTCCCACAGACAGCGCCAATCTGTTACCACTGATTTTGGTGTGGGGGTAAACAGATAAGATTTGTGAGTTCGAGAAAACCTGAACAGCTGACCCAAGACTTCTGATTCCTGCCGCAACCTGCAAGGAAGTGCGAGACACCGGGGTTGATTCCGGCGACGCACCCTCCGACGCTCTTGTCAGTAACCAGTGGTGATTAAAGAAAGAGCTTAAGGTGGAAAAAGAGTGATTACCTGGTCACAGTGGCAGAGGGGAGGTATTTATAGTCACCAGGGGAGTGATTAGAGGCTTGATTCCCTGTGTAACTGTTAGGAGAAAAATCCTCACAGTCTGTTTAGGAAACTAACCCCTGATTCCCGGTGAGAGCAAATCAGGCTCGTTGACTTGGTCAAATCAGTGATCCTGATTTGTCTCCTGTTGGTCTGGGTTCGCTTCGGGTCGGGACCCGAACTCAATTGGAGTGGACCCGTTTGTGGGTTATTGGATCTGTGAGAAGGAGATCCAGTACCCGCTTTGGATCTGCTTGTATGTGAAATTACCGTTTTACCCCCGAGCTTCAAGATTCGCGCCCAATCTGGACGGTTCCGATTTAACCCCATTTTTAGCCATATCACGCGTGTTGCACATGGGAAAAATGGGGAGGGGGAATGAAAAGGACAAAAAAAAATCTACCAACATGTGCGCTGCACGTGTTGACACACACTCTAAGAAACAATAAAAAATTGTTTATTTGTTTACAACCCCATCTCTCCCATTATAATAGTTATAGATGTTAGTTATATCGGTATTGAGAAATAATTGATTTATAAAGAGTAGGTTGATTTGGAGAATTTTTGTGTTCATGGAAAAGAAGTAGAATGGTGAAATAATTTAGCTAATGCTTTTAGATAATAAAATAGAATGCAGAGATTTATCTATGAGGGATACTTGAATTTTTGGGTTGATATTCCAATATGTTTAAAATATAAAAAAAAGATGAAAATT
Organism: Hemerocallis citrina; assembly: GCA_017893485.1. NCBI lineage: Eukaryota > Viridiplantae > Streptophyta > Magnoliopsida > Asparagales > Asphodelaceae > Hemerocallis > Hemerocallis citrina. Next base: position 177,732,046 of record CM030361.1, read on the forward strand.
AGGTAATATTGCCGAAAATTGTAAATTGAGGCTTAGGTGAGTTACATGGATTAATTTGCACGAGTATGTGTAATTGAATTCAAAATTTGGGGGTCATTAGGGTTTGTTTTGTGAAGATTCCTAATTGGTCCTGAAATTTTGTGAATAGGTTGTAAAGAGTGAACTTTGACAGACTTTTGGAGAAGCGTGTGTAGGGATTTTTCAAATTCCTCACGTGAGTATGATTCTACTTGGTATATACTATATTGTCATAAAATTTTATACATATTTGATGTGATTTGTGTGAGTTACAGACTAACGAAGATTTACTCGAAAATACGAATTTTTTTATACGTTGAAATTGTACTATATGGTGAATTTGTGTGATTTGGAATGTTTGGTGTTGTGGGTGATATATTGGATATATATATATATATATATATATATATATATATATATATATATATATATATATATATATATGATAGTATGAGGTAATTGGGATTGATATACATATAATATGCGGAAGATAAACAAAATGACATATATATAGTGTTATGATGTGTTGACTAATATGGTGCATGATTATGATATATGGGTGATAATGAGATGTGATGTGATAAATGATCAAATGAATGAGTTAGTATATGTATGATATAGGGATGTATAAAAGAAAATGTGCATGTGAATAAAGATGAGAATTAAAGAAAATGTGTTATGAGTATGCAAATAAATACGAAAGGTAAATAAGGGGTGCATGAGAATTAAATGTAAAGGAAATTGTGTTATGCGATTATATATATATAAATTGTGTTATGTGATTATATAAATTGTGTTATGTGATTTTTATATGAAAAGTGAAGAAATAGTGTTATGAGAATAAGTATGAACGGTACAGAAAGTGTGTTAGTATGTGAATGAAAAGTGAAGAAAGTACATTCGGAGATGTTCAAAGTGAAACTAATGGGCAATAATATGATATAACCATCTACTTAATTCTGCATATTCATAAGATATTATAATGTGACTAAATACATACCTTTGTGCGTTTATGATACAGAATAATATGAAGTAATAATCTGATAAATTAAATAACCGGGTGTATGTGAATATGTGAGTTGATGAGTTAATAATTCTCATGGTTAAAGTCAAAGATGTGACAAATTATTGAAATGAAAGATGAGATGTTGTGTGGTGATAATATGAGATGAAAAGATGAAATGAAAATGATAATAACAGTTGAATTTTGTGACCAGTACCTACAGAAATCCTGGGGGTTTGGGTTAAACCTCCTAACACCCAAGGACCGGCTTGGGGTGCGGTATTTGTTACCCAAACTATGTTTAGGGTGCGGTATTTTTATCGCTCAAGCTATCGGCTTGAGGCTCGGTTATTACCCAGCTTGTCTGGGGTGCAGTGATTATTACCCAGGCTATCGGCCTTAGGGTGCATGTTTTCCTCGTCGGCTTTGGCTGGGAGGAAGTACCCAAATTCTGTTTGTGGTGAAGTGTTTCCCTCGCTGGCTTTAGTTGGGAGGAAGTACCAAAGTTCTACTTGGGGTGCGGTGTTTCCCTCGCTGGCATAAGCTGGGAGGAAGATGTAGCCTCGGATGCGTAAGATCCCGGGGGGCAGAGGTCAGCGTGTTTACTGGACTGTCGGCTTTCAGTATATTTAGATACTGTGGCTCACTGGCCGAAAAATTAATTAGATGAATAAATGTGAAATAAAAAGGAAAGTGAGAAAGTAAAGAAGGCATATATTGTGATATGAGAATGAGAAAGAAAAGAAAGTATTCGATGTAAAGTGGAAATGAAAAAGTAAAGCGAGTATTTGTATGGAAATGAATAAGTAGAGTAAAAAAATGTATATAAATGAAGATGAGTATGAAAGAATATGATTCATGAGTATGGAAATGAAAATGAATGGTAAAAGAAGTATGTGGTTAAATAAGTGTAACCCCTGTTCCTGCAGATACGTATTTTCTTTGTATTTTTGGTATTTCGATTTTTGTAAAATTTTTTTCGCTTTCAAATTCCTTCGTTAAAATGTATTGTTTGATCTTCTATTAAAGTTTATTTTTCATCAATAATTTAATTTGTAACTAGTTTCCAATGATTTTCATATTGTAATATGAATCTTATTATTAATATTATTATTATGACTTTGATACATATTATTATTATTATTATTGTTACTATCATTATTATTGTTTCTGTTATTATCATTATTATTAGTATTATTAGTATTAACTATTATTATTATTATTGTTGTTTCTTGATTGTTTATTAAAAATGTAATTCTATTCATTAATCGTATTTGCAGTTACTTTCAAATAGTTTTCATATAATCCTATTTTTACATATGACCTTGTTATTGTTATTGTTATTAGTATTATAATTGTTACTATAAAGTTCTATTGTATTTGTTAGTATTTGAGTATTAACTCAATGTATACTATTTGATTCATTGTACTATTGTATTACTAATTATTATAATTGATTTATTTATTTACTTAACCTAGATCCTAATTGTTTTCCCTAATGGATTTGAACCCATTGTCTGATCTATAACCCAATACCCTATAGCCCAATTTCTTCTTAGGATCAACCCGCAACCCGAAACCCATTACCCTCAAACCCGTTAACCTATTCTATATAAACCCCTGTTAACCTATACCATAACCCTACCCACTACGTGTAACCCTAGATGCCTAAACCCCCTCATCCCCCTTGTTCATCTTCTTCCCTATCACTGTGCCGAAACCCATCGTCATCCTCACCCTCCGTCTTCATCCCCTCATCACCATCACCACCCAGTGCACCCCCATCATCCTGTTCCTCTCCCTCCTACATCCTCACGCTCGACCCCTTTTCCACTTTCCTCCATCATCCTCCGTCGAGCCTCCCGAACCTTAGTCATCCACTCGCCGTCATCCTCTTTGTCACCCCCGAGCTTCACCCAGTCTTCGAGCACTGCTTGCTCCTCCAGTTGACCGCTCTCGTCCTGTCCTTCATCGCTAGCGATCCTTCACTGGTCGACAGCCTCATTGCAGATCCCCGCTTAACCACCGCAGTCAAGACCTCGCTACCGCAACCAACTTCACCGTCGAGTTCCCCCATCGAAGCTCCACCCTCTGAACACCCCCAGTCGTCGCCGCTCACCGTCAACACGCCGCTCACGTCCTGCCGTCGTCGCCCTGTGCCCTGCAGCCACCACCGCACCACCCTACTGCCACCCGCCATCGGAGTCAAGCCATAGCCGAAACCTATTGCTTTTACTGTTGATCATGGGTTTTGATCACTTTGAATCCTGTCGTCAGATCCGATCTTGATCGTATCATCTCATCCAGACTCGCTCGGTTCGTGTGTTCGTCGCCCGGGAACCATTCCCGTTATTCTTTCTTCGTTCTCATCGTCTACGCCCAGGGCAAGTAACTTGTATTCATTTTTGTTGCATATACAAGTACAAAATACCGCTTGTAGTTTCGCTTTTGTTTTAGATTCGCCCTCTTGAATATCTCTTGTTAAACCTTGACTCCATTTGTTAATCCATCCGTAGTCATAGTTGTCACATACACGACATAAAAATAATTTAGATTTAACTAGACTCTTGATGCATGTATGTATGTTGTTTCGTGATCCATGATATGCTGTATACTTCGTGCATGCTTGTTGTGTTGGTTGTAGTATCTTGTAGTGGATTTGTTAAAAACCCATACCATGTTATTTTAGACATTTATTATACCATGCTTTGTATTTTGTTCTAATTTGGATTTATTGCATATGAACTATTTGATTAAATGCATGAGAAGAGTTTTTGTTTTGCTGCTGCCCTGTTTTGTTTTAGTAATTTAGACCCTGTTAAGGTTAGTAAATAAAACTAATTTGTGAATGTAAATCGTAGACTCCGTCGTTTATTTTCTAGAATTTTCGACAGATCTCAGTTCGATTTGTGAGGTGTGAGTTATTGCTGTTTGCTACAGATGTGCTGAAAATTCCAGATTCTGTTTTATGTGACTTCTGTATAGTATTTGTTTTAATACTGATGTTAAAGGTAAGATTTGAATCTAATATTTTTCTAGGTATGACCAATCATGAATGGTATTAACCACTAATTTTTGTAGATTTATTTAATGAATTTTATAAACTATTCCATGCTTGTGAACAAACCAATATATTTTCAAACTGCATGTTGTTCAGTAAAGAACCATATTTTTAATCTGATTCTAGTCGCTGTTGATAAAAACATTGTGAATATGAAATGTATCCTGCTGTATCTATTTTACCACCCTTTTGATGGATTTGGATTTCAAGTTGTACTTTGTGATCATCGATGTTTTAGTACTGCTATGCCAAAAAGTTCAGATTCATAAACTTGCTGTATCTTGCTGTTTTCCGAATTTACTTGACTATGCTATCTGTATTCGAATATTATGAAATTTTATTTTCTAATACTAGACATACTACGAAATACCCCAGATTTTTCTTAGATTTAATCAGTAATTTTTTATGCCATTTTCACGCTTATGAATACAACCTTGCGATTTCTGGCTGAACATGATTTCTGAATATAACACTATTTTGAGCCATGTTTCTGTAATTGTTATATGACTTATATATATGTGCTGGATTCGGCTGAGAGTCTATTTTCTAGATTTTCTGATGGATCCAGATTTGCATTCCTGCGGCAATGGGAATTTTGGTTTTTGTTCAGTCCTGTCTTGTTGTCCAGAATTGAAAGTCTCGTTGTCCTAGCGTGTTATGACTTGTTTGTCACCCGTGCATGTTTCTGTCCAACCTGAACCTATTTCCTGTTCTTGCCATGTTATTCTTGTCCTGTTCTGTGCACATATATGCCTGTTTAATGATAATAACAAGTAACCAAGATGGGGTTAAGGAAAATACCTTAGTAGTGGACAATATAGGTATGTGTTGCCGCTAAATTCGGTGTGGGGGCAAACAGATAGTATTTGTGGGTTCTTGGAAAACCTGAATAGCAAACACCTAACCTGTTCCGCCGGAGCTTGACCGTTGACTCCCGCCGTTCACCTGCAAGGAAGTGCGAGACAACGGGGTTGATCCCGGCGACGCACCCTCTGACACTCAAGTCAGTAACCAGAAATAATTATGAAAGAGGGTTTAACTAGCAAAAGATTGATTACCTCTTAATGGAGATGGGTGTGGGGTATTTATAGTCGCCATTGGGATCAGATAAGGAATGTGATTCCTGTGATCTGATAAGGCATAAAATCCTCGTAATCAGATTAGGAATGTAATCCCTTAATTCCCGGTGAGAGGATAGTCGCGAATCAGGTCCGTTGATTTGGTTCAATCAGAGACCCTAATTCTATCCTGTCGGACTGGGTTTGTATCGGGTCGGGACCCGTACCCAGTTGAGGTAGATCCGTTCGCGGGTTATTGGATCTGTGAGAAGGAGACCCAGTACCCGTTTCGGACCCATTTGTATGTGAAATTACCGTTTTACCCTGAGCTTTGAGATTCGCGTCCGATGTGAACGGTCCCGATTTAATCCTATTTTTAGCCATATCACGAGCCCCCCACTCCCGAAGACTGACGTTGATCAGCCTTTGAGGAGTAGTTTTACTGTTCTAATGGCGTACGGGATTTTATCGGTGTTCTTAAGGGAGTTTGGAATCTTGCTCGGGGTGTAACGGTGTTATTATGGGCTTGTAAAATGCCCAAAAATATTCTCAGAATTTTCTAGATTTTTGGTGATTTTTCCAGATTTTTTTTGAATTTTTTCTCATTTTTTTGAATTTTTTATTCATTTTTCGAATTAAATAATTAATTATCAAAAATATTAATTAATTACTCTAATTTAATAATTATTTTTCAGAATTTAAAAATATTTTTTTCTGAATTAATAATTATTTTTAGAATTTTTAATTAATTTTTTTCGATTTCTAAATATTTTTTTCGGATTTTTTAAATAAAAAAACAATTAAATAAATAAATAAATAATTTAAATATTACCTGGACACGTGGCGCGTTTCTGACCGTCCATCATGATCAGATGAGTGCGCATCGTGAGGCAGATCACGATCTGGACACGTGGCGCGTTTCTGGCCGTCCATCATGATCAGATCTACGCGCATCGTGAGGCAGATCATGATCGGGACACGTGGCGCGTTTCTGGCTGTCCATCATGATCAGATCTGCGCGCATCGTGAGGCAGATCGTGATCGGGACACGTGGTGCGTTCCTGAGCGTTGATCGTGTCGCGACGTGAATTTTGAGACGTTCGGACGGATCGTGTGGGTCGGCAGGTTTTTTCTCCATATACGAGGGTCGGCACCCCAGTTCCTCGGCTCGGCGACTCGCCTCGGCTCGGCGACTCGAAAACAGGCGTCAACCCCACCGAGGACGAAGCCACGTGGCATGCCACGTGGCAAATTTTTTTTTTTTAAAATTTTTTTTGTTGCCACCTCCTCTGCTTCTTTCTCTTCTTCTTCTTCGCCCAGTTCTCTTCTTCGTCCTTCGGCAGCTCTCGGGAGCGTGCTCGAGCTCGGAGCTCGTGAACCTCGGCAGCAGAGCTGAACATAGGGGACTCGACGTCGGAGCTCGCGAGAGAGGCCGACGGGGAAGCTCGGAGCTTGGCGATGGCAGCGCGTCACAGGGCGAGGAGCTTCGGTGGTGAGCTCGGCACAATAGCTCGGCATCGAAGCTCGATAGAAATGGCGAGGCAGTGGGATTCTCGACGAGGTGGTGAGCTTGGCCTTGAAGGGGAGGTCGGAGATGAGCTAGCTCATGGAGGGAGAGCTCGGCGCTTCAGAGCTTCGACAGGTGGAGTGGGTTCAAGCTTGGAGAAGGAGTTCAGCTATCGTGGGAGCTCGAAGGTGGTTGACGAGGGAGTTGGAGTCCGCGACGTGGAGGTCGACGATGAGCTCGCTGTCGTGGAGCTCGGCGAGGTCGGCGAGTCAGCGAGGAGAAAGCTCGCCAGTGGTGGAGTTTTGGGCGATCGCACGGTGACGAAGGAGAGAGTGCTCGATGAAGAAGAGGAGCTCGTTCGTGGAGCTTGGAGGAGGAGGAGTTGAGCGACGAGGAGGACGCGGCGAGGAGTTGGAGCTTCGGGCTAGGAGCTCGACCTGGAGAGAGATCTTCGACGGTTGACGATGTGTTCGGAGCTCAATGTTCGACGAGGGATGATGGGTTCGGTTGCAGCCTGAGCTCGACGAGGGGGAGGCAAGCTCGGCGACGTGGGGAGCTCGGCGAGGGAGGAGAGCGGCGTGGAGCCCCGAGCTCCTCGACTACGGCAGAGAGCTCGTCGAATAGAAGGGGGTTAGGTTCCTCACCATTGGAGCTCGGAGCTCGTTCGTGGAGCTTGGAGGAGGAGGAGCTCGGTGGAGGTGAAGGAGCTTTGACGTGGAGAGGCGTTCGGAGCTCGGTGGTGAGTTCTTGAGCTCGGTGGAGAAGAAGAAGTGAGGTAAGTTTTTTGCTCTGGTTTGTTTTGGCTGGAACATGGAGAAGAAGAGGAGGGGGACGAACGGGTTTGGGTTTAGGACCTTAATGGGTCCGACCCGACCCTTGTGCTCCACCTTTTTTTTTCTTTCTCTTCTTCCTTGTTGCTCGGCAAATGAATCTGGTTCGGCAGATCCGAGCACGGATTTTGAGGAGAATTTTTCCCACTTTGCTATTCGGTAGGTCGGTAGCTCGGATTTGAGATCCGAGCTACGTGGCTCAATCTGGACGGTTGATCACGATCGTGGTGCGAATCGCGAGACAAGGGGCACGAGTTTCGAGAAAACGTTATCTTGTCGTTTTGTGGAGACGTGGCGAGATCTGAGCCGTTCATCATGTTTTAGCACGAATTTTGATACGATCCGACGGTGAGATGGGGTCGGCCAAATTTTTCTCCATATACGAGGGTCGGTACCTCGGCACCTCGGATCGGCAGCTCTTCTGAGAAGAAAGAGGAAAGGGAGGAGAGGCAATTGGGTTCTCTCCTCTGCCTTGTTCTTCCGCACAGTGGAGAAGAGGAGAAGAGGAAGGGGAGGAAAGGCAATTGGGTTCTCTCCTCTGCCTTGTTCTTCCGTACAGTGGAGAAGAGGAGAAGTGTTGGGGAAGAAGGAGAAGAATGAAGGAGCTAAGAAGGGTATGGGTCGGACAGTGGGTATCGGATCCGACCCCGACCGTTAGCCTCTTTTTCTTTCTTCCTCTTCATCTGCTTGCTTTGTTCGGGGAATCCGAGCACGGATTTTGAGGTACATTTTTCGCCGCTCCGCAGTTTGGTAGATTGGCAGATCCAGGCTATGTGGCTCAATCTGGACGGTTGATCATGATCGTGGCGCGAATCACGAGACAAGAGGCACGAGTTTCGAGAAAACGTTATCTTGTCATTTTGTGGTGATGTGGCGCGATCTGATCCGTCCATCACGCTTGAGTGCGAATTTGGAGATGATCTAATGGTGAGATCGGGTCGGCAGAATTTTTCTCCATATACGAGGGTCGGTCTCTCGTCCGCTCGGCTCGGTGACTCAGTAGTTCACCCTCTGCCCGTAGTAGCTCGGAGAAAAGGAGAAGAGGAAGGGAGGAGAGGCATTTGGGTTCTCTCCTCTGCCTTGTTCTCTCGCACAGTGGAGAAGCGGTGCTGGGAAGATCCTCGTAAGAGCCATGGGAAGACCCATTCTTTGAAGTGAGTGCAAGGAGCAACTCTAGGAGAGAGGTGTGCTCCGATCTCGTCGAGAAGAGCTATTTGAGAGACAAGTTTGAGGAGGAACTCTAGGAGAGAGTTGCGCTCCGATCTCATCGAGAAGAGCTATTTGAGAGACAAGTTTGAGGAGGAACTCTAGGAGAGAGTTGCACTCCGATCTTGTCAAGTTTAAGGAGGAACTCTAGGAGAAAGTTGTGCTCCGAACTTGTGGAGAAGAGCTCCGCTTTGGAGGTGAGCGGAGTGAAGAGCTCGGCTCTAGGAGAGCCATCTGGACGAGGAGTTTGAGGAGCAACTCTAGGAGAGAGTTTTAGCTCCGAACTCAATGAGAAGAGCTCCACTTTGGAGGCGAGCGGAGCGAAGAGCTTGACTTGTAGAAGATCCATCTGGAAGAGGAGTTTGAGGAGCAACTCTAGGAGAGAGTTTTAGCTCCGAATTCGTTGGGAAGAGCTCCGCCTTGGAAGCGAGCGGAGTGGGGAGCTCGATTTGTAGAAGAGCCATCTGGAAGAGGAGTTTGAGGAGCAACTCTAGGAGAGAGTTTTAGCTCCGAACTCGTTTGAGAAGAGCTCCGCTTTGGGGGCGAGCGGAGTGAAGAGCTCGACTTGTAGAAGAGCCATCTGGACGAGGAGTTTGAGGAGCAACTCTAGGAGAAAGTTGTGCTCCGAACTCTTTGAGAAGAGCTCCGCTTTGGAGGCGAGCGGAGCGAAGAGCTTGACTTGTAGAAGATCCATCTGGACGAGGAGTTTGAGGAGCAACTCTAGGAGAGAGTTTTAGCTCCGAACTCGTTTGAGAAGAGGTCCGCCTTGGAGGCGAGCGGAGTGAAGAGCTCGGCCCTGAGAAGAAAGAGGAAGGGGAGGAGAGGCATTCGGGTTCTCTCCTCTGCCTCGTTCTTTCGCACAGTGAAGAAGAGCAGAAGTGTTGGGTACTTTTGGCGGGAAGACTGAAGAAGGAGAAGAATGAAGGAGCTAAGAAGGGTATGGGTCGGACCGTGGGTATTGGATCCGACCCTGACCCGTTGGCCTCTTTTTCTTCTTGCTCTTCATCTGCTTTGCTGCTCGGCAAATGCATCTTGTTCGGCAGATCCGAGCACGGATTTTGAGGCACATTTTCCGCCACTTTGCTTCTCGGTAGATTGGTAGCTTGGCTTGGTGGTCGTGGGGGCAGTTCGGAATGGCCATCTTCCTCCGGCCCGTTTAAGGACGAGCCGGTGAAGTAAAGTCGAGCCATAGGACCCCGACCATCGTTAGGTTAGTTTGATGGCAGTGGGAGCAATTCCGAATGGCGAGCTACTTCTAGCTCGCTTAGGAGCGAACTTGCGAAGTAGAATCGAGCCAAGTGTTGGACTCCGAACCATTCAACGGCTGTGGGAGCAATTCCGAACGGCGACCTACTTCTGACTCGCCTAGGGGCGAGCCGGGAAAGTAGAGTCGAGCCGAGTGTTGGACTCCGAACCATCGTTAGTTCAAGGGTTGTGGGAGCAATTCCGAATGGCGAACTACTTCTAGCTCGCTTAGGAGCGAACTTGCGAAGTAGAATCGAGCCAAGTGTTGGACTCCGAACCATTCAACGGCTGTGGGAGCAATTCCGAATGGCGAACCACTTCTAACCCGCTTAAGAGCAAGTTATTCGAAGCAGAATCAAACCAAGTTTTGGACTCCTAAACCATCGTTAGAGTTATTCAACGGTTGTGGGAGCAATTCCGAATGGCGAACCACTTCTAACCTGCTTAAGAGCAAGTTATTCAAAGCAGAATCGAACCAAGTGTTGGACTCCGGAACCATCGGTAGAGGTATTCAACGGTCGTGGGAGCAATTCCGAGTGGTGACCCTCTTCTAGCCCGCTTAGGAGCGAGCTTGCAAAGTAGAGTCGAACCAAGTGTAGGACTCCGGACTCGTTGAGATGAGGTCCGCCTTGGAGGTGAGCGGAGCAAAGAGTTCGGCTCTGGAAGAGAGCCATTTGGGAGAAGAGTTTGGAGAGCAACTCTAGGAGAGAGTTGTGCGCTCCGAACTCGTTGAGAAGAGGTCCGCTTCGGAGGTGAGCAAAGTGAAGAGCTCGGCCCTGGAAGAGAGCCGTTTGTGAGACGAGTGCGAGGAGGAGCTCTTGGAGAGAGTTGCGAGCTCCGAACTCATTGAGAAGAGGTCCGCCTTGGAGGTGGGCGGAGCGAAGAGCTCGGCTCTGGAAGAGAGCCATTTGTGAGACGAGTGCGAGGAGGAACTCTTGGAGAGAGTTGTGAGCTCCGAACTCGTTGAGAAGAGGTCCGCCTTGGAGGTGGGCGGAGCGAAGAGCTTGACTCTGGAAGAGAGCCGTTTGGGAGGCGAGTTTGAGGAGCAACTCTAGGAGAGAGTTGTGAGCTCCGAACTGTCTGAGAAAAGGTCCGCTTCGGAGGCGGGCGGAGCGAAAGAGCCCAGCTCTGGGAAAGAGCTGTTTGCGGGACGAGTGTGAGGAGGAACTCTAGGAGAGAGTTGTGCTCCAAACTCGTTGAGAAGAGGTCTGCCTTGGAGGTGGGCGGAGCGAAGAGCTTGACTCTGGAAGAGAGCCGTTTGGGAGGCGAGTTTGAGGAGCAACTCTAGGAGAGAGTTGTGAGCTCCGAATTGTCTGAGAAGAGGTCCGCTTTGGAGGTGGGCGGAGCGGAAGAGCCCGGCTCTGGAAGAGAGCCGTTTGTGAGGCGAATTTGAGGAGCAACTCTAGGAGAGAGTTGTGAGCTCCGAACTGTCTGAGAAGAGGTCCGCTTCGGAGGCGGGCAGAGCGGAAGAGCCCGGCTCTGGAAGAGAGCCATTTGTGAGACGAGTGCGAGGAGGAGCTCTTGGAAAGAGTTGTGAGCTCCGAACTCATTGAGAAGAGGTCCGCCTTGGAGGTGGGCGGAGCGAAGAGCTCGGCTCTGGAAGAGAGCCGTTTATGAGACGAGTGCGAGGAGGAACTCTTGGAGAGACTTATGAGCTCCAAACTCGTTGAGAAGAGGTCTGCCTTGGAGGTGGGCGGAGCGAAGAGCTTGACTCTGGAAGAGAGCCGTTTGGGAGGCGAGTTTGAGGAGCAACTCTAGGAGAGAGTTGTGAGCTCCGAACTGTCTGAGAAGAGGTCCGCTTCGGAGGCGGGCAGAGCGGAAGAGCCCGGCTCTGGGAAAGAGCTGTTTGCGGGACGAGTGTGATGAGGAACTCTTGGAGAGAGTTGTGCTTCGAACTCGTTGAGAAGAGGTCCGCTTCGGAGGTGAGCGGAGCGGAAGAGCCCGGCTCTGGGAAAGGGCTGTTTGTGAGACGAGTGTGAGGAGGAACTCTATGAGAGAGTTGTGCTCCAAACTCGTTGGATCTCGGCACGGGTGATTGGCGCCTCATCGTTCCTAGGCTGCTGCCGACCCGCGGGGGAGTGTGGTCTTCTTCTGTGATGCTCGGGGGATTCTCTTTGCTCCCTCCGGGTAGGAGACCTTCTGTATTCTCAGCGACGGGGAGATCGCTCATCCGGACGGTGTTGGCAGGAGGTTCCCTCTCGGGCCTGCTTTTCATCCAGACGGTGGCGAAGGTCCACCTCTTCCGGCCGATTTGGGACTTGTTGTTGGAAGTCAGAAGCTCGGCGATTATGGGAGGCCATAGAATCTGAAGAGGCATTGTGTATGGAGACGCGGTCTTGGTGGAGAGGTTGCTTCATGCGGGAGCCCCCCGCACCGGCATTCTGTGGACCGGAAGGACCCTTGGGGGGTTGTTGATTCTGAGGGAGAGGCTGATCTTGTTGAAGAGGGTCCTCTACTTGAAGCGGGGGTTGTCCCTGCTGCGGAGCGGGTTGGACGGGGACTACCTCTTGCTGATCGGCGGGGTTGGGTCCACGGTTGGACCCTCTGGATCTTACTTTCCTAGGAGGCATGGCTGGAGAAGATCTGACCAACGGGAAGAGGAGGAGCTGCTATTCGTATGGTTTCCCACAGACGGCGCCAATCTGTTGCCGCTAAATTCGGTGTGGGGGCAAACAGATAGTATTTGTGGGTTCTTGGAAAACCTGAATAGCAAACACCTAACCTGTTCCGCCGGAGCTTGACCGTTGACTCCCGCCGTTCACCTGCAAGGAAGTGCGAGACACCGGGGTTGATCCCGGCGACGCACCCTTCGACGCTCAAGTCAGTAACCAGAAATGATTATGAAAGAGCGTTTAACTAGCAAAAGATTGATTACCTCTTAATGGAGATGGGTGTGGGGTATTTATAGTCGCCGTTGGGATCAGATAAGGAATGTGATTCCTGTGATCTGATAAGGCATAAAATCCTCGTAATCAAATTAGGAATGTAATCCCTTAATTCCCGGTGAGAGGATAGTCGCGAATCAGGCCCGTTGATTTGGTTCAATCAGAGACCCTAATTCTATCCTGTCGGACTGGGTTTGTATCGGGTCGGGACCGTACCCAGTTGAGGTGGATCCGTTCACGGGTTATTGGATCTGTGAGAAGGAGACCCAGTACCCGTTTCGGACCCATTTGTATGTGAAATTACCGTTTTACCCCTGAGCTTTGAGATTCGCGTCCGATGTGAACGGTTCCGATTTAATCCTATTTTTAGCCATATCAGTATGTGTACTCAGAAGGGATCCTGTGTTTCCCATTTTATGTTTGATTCATGAACCTGTTTTACTTTATGTTGATTCATGAACCTGTTGTACTTTATGCTTTGATTCATGAACCTGTTATGTTACTACCTGATTCATGAACCTATTACCTCTTACCTGTGCATGACGCCTGAGTACACGGTTCTATAGAAACCCACCACTAGATTTAGACGTAAATTGAATGTATGTAGAAACCATGTGGTAAAAATTTGGGACGCATGAAGTGCTGCCTAGATAGAATTAAATATAAGACTTGAGAATAACATGATCACCTACATATTCCTGTTACATGTACATGCTACCTGACACCTGTTACATGTTTACTTGCATGCATGATACCTATTACCTGTCACATGTTACATGCACTCTGTTATCTCATCACATTACTTAACTTTGTTCCTTATTAGTGTTAGTCATTCTGTTTTTGTTGTCACCTGCATTTCATGCTTATTCAGTACTTGCTTCCACTGTTATTCTATACTTGTCTATCTTTATGTACTTGTTGCCTGCACTACAAGCGGCCCGTAACTTGCATTGACGGGCGTTTTGTTTCTTTTTCCTCTTCCTGCAAATTATTAAACTTGCAGACTTTGGTGATCAGCTAGCTGCCCGAGGGAGTAAGTAACCAAGTATTCTAACTGGCTGGAGTTTCTTGCATGAGTTTATTTCCTGTCTTGAATAAATTGTATTTTGCTACTTGGAATTTGTATTGGGCAGTGTATCCCAGAATTTATAACTTGTTTCCAGATCTGGTTATTTGGGATTATGTGTTCTTGTTTTCAAGTAATTTTGTTGGTTATATTAATTTATTCATGCATGCGTGGTTGATTATCTCTTGTTTATTTCTTGTTTATTCCTGTGTATTGTTGTAAAGATCCTTACACCTCAGGAATGGTGAAAACCATTTGCTGGACTTAGTTGTGTATCCGTATTCCGTATTCCTCTTTGGGAATCAGGTCGTGACATAAGTGTGAAAAACGAGGTAATTAGATTATGTAATTATAAATGAAAACAAAGAAATAGTGATATGAAGATAATTATGAAAAGATGAACATTTGTGTTATGAGATTAAATATAAAAGTAAAGGAATTATCTACGTGAATTAATATAGTGTTATGTATTTGAGTATAAAGTGAATGAAATTATCAATATGAAATAATATGATGTGGTGTATATGAGATTAACCATGAAGGAATTATGTATGAAAAATTAATGTGAATAACCCGAAGAAATTGTGGAATGGAAATGAGTATGAGAAGTAAAGAAAGTGTATATGTATGATATAATATTATATGAATGAAAAGTAAAGTATTATGTAATATGAGTGTAAAACATGAAGCAAGGTATATTATGTGATGAATATGAGAATGGTTATAAAACGAAAAATATGGTACGATATGAGTTGATGCACATTGGAATTATGTCGAGGAACTACTCACCCGCTATTTCCATGGGAATAGTGGGAACTACCTGCCTTTGCACAACTCTCAGGGTGAATTAGCTGGTTGTTGATATGATTGTTGTATTGCGAGATGGAAATGAAAGTAAAGGAAATTGTAAGATGAATGGAAAGTAAAGTAAAGTAATTTTCCAAGCTATCGGCTTGAGATGTGATGTTATATTTCCCAAGTTCTACTTGGGGTGCGGTGATTATTACCTAGTTTATCTGGGGTGCGGTGATTACTACCCAAGCTATCGGCTTTTGGGTGTGGTATAATATTACCCAACCTATGTTTGGGGTGCAGAGTATAAATTGATAAGAATGGAAGTTAAAGTAAAGCGTAATATGAGACGTAAGTGAAAATGAAAGACATATATATTATTAATGAGAATGAAATGTAACTTGAGTTGGGTATGAGATGTAAATAAATGTGATGGTAGGAGAGGTGTTATAAGATAGGGATAAATGTGGTATTATGAGATTAGATCAATGTGATATTATAAGATTGAACGAATGTGATATTATGAGACTGAGTGAATATGATGATATGTGACGTGAATGTGATATTATGAGATTGAATACATGTGAGCTTATGCGATGAAAATGAATGTGTTATTATATAACCCCTGATTTCCATTTTCTTGTATTTTGGATGTATTTATTTTTTTTTTCTGAGTATTTGTTCTAATTGTATTCTTCTTTTCCTTCTGGACCATGTATTTGTTCTTCGTTCTTAATAAATCTATCTGTCTTGCATTTGTTTCAGTTTTGTGGCCTTGAATATTTTCTTGATTTAATATTTCTGTCAAATTATCGTCTCTGTGTCAATTTGCTAAATTCTATTATTTGTTTCATGGCCTATTTAATTATCATTTAAATTCTAATCCACAAAAAACCCTATAACTCTTAGTTGGTTCCATACCCAAATACCCAACAACCCTATTCTATTTCTTATTGGGTTGAGACCAAATACCCTAACCCATTACCCCCCTAAACCCTAATTCATCCTACATTAACCCCACTATTTAACTCTTACATCAAAACCCTAATCACCTGTTAACTACAGCCGCCTATGCCCCCTCTCCTGTTCCTTCATCGTCCCCTACCTCCTTCCCCTACCTCCGGCTTCACCTCAAACCCATCATCCCTCCACTGCAGTCCACCCGACCGCCTTCTCTCCTCTCCCTTTATCGTGCTGCCACTGCACCCGATCCCTCTTTACCCTAATCGCTGTGCTACTCTCGTCTGCCGACCACCCTCGCAACCTCCCTGTGCCTGCCCTCCTCCCGAGCCCTGCACGCCAACAGCTATCCCCTCCGTCTCCCCTCCTTCTTCCGAAGCCACAACAGCGACAGCAGCATCCTACAGCAGCCGCGACCTACTTCTCGGCTGTTCGTCCCCGCCATGCCGTCACTGTTCTGTTGTGCCGCCGCTGTCCGCCGTCGTCCTCCTCGCAGCACACACACCCGACCCCGACTGTCTCTTCTTGTGTGCTTGCTATTTGATCGAGTTTTGACCAAGTGAGATCTCACCCGTCGGATCTGCTTGATCATCATCATCATCTCGGTCACCATCTTGATCATCAAGAGCCGTGCCAATCGTGCTCGTCGCCCGAGATCCATTCCCGTTATTCTTTCGTCAGATTCGTCTTCTACCCTAAAGGCAAGTAACTTGTATTATTTTTGTTGTATATACAGGTACTAAATACCGCCTGTAGTGTGGCTTTTGTTTCTAAATTTGTTTTCATGAAAAGCCATTGTTAGATCTTGCCTCTATTTGTTGATCCATCCGTATTCGTCCTTTGTTACATACATGACATAAAATTAATTTAGATGTAATTAAATTCTTGATGCATGTATGTATGTTGTTCCGTGATCCATAAAATGTTGTATGAATCTTGGATGCTTGATGCGTTAGTTGTAGTATCTTGTGGTAGACTTGTTAGACACCCATACCATGTTGTTTTGGACATCTATTATACCATTTTTTGTATTTCGTTTTAAATTGGATTTGTTTCATATGGACTATTTGATTTAATGCATGAGAAAGATTTCTGTTTTTGCTACTGCCCAATTTTGTTTCAGTATTTTAGACCCTGTTAAGGTCAGTAAATAAAACTAATTTGTGAATATAAATCGTAGACTCCGTTGTCTATTTTCCAGAATTTTCAATATACCTCAGTTTCAATTTGTGAGGTATGAGTTATTGCTGTTTTATTTCAGATGTGTTGAAAATTCCAGGTTATGTTTTATGTCATTCCTGTATAGTAATTCATTTTAATACTGGTGTTAAAGGTAAGGTTTGGATCTAATATTTTTTTGCGTATGATTATACTTAACTGGGATCAACTCCTAATTTTTGTAGATATATTTAATGACATTTACAAACTATTCTATGCTTGTGAACAAACTACTACATTTCTAGATTTGCATGCTCTTCAGTAAAGAACCATAATTTCAACCTGATTTCAGTTGCTATTGGTTAAAACTTTGTAAATATAAAATGTAGCCTTCTGTATCTATTTTACTACCATTTTGACGGATTTGGATTTCGAGTTATACTTTGTAATCTATCACTGTTTTAGTACTGATGTGTTTAAGGTTTCAGATTCACAAACTTGCTGTATCTTGCTGTTTTCCGAATTTACTTGACTATGCTATTTGAGTTGGAATATTATGAAATTTTATTTGCTGATATTAGACATACTAGGGAATACCCCAAATTTTTTTTTTGGGATTCAATCAGTGAGTTTTTATGCCATTTTCATGCTTATGAATACAACCTTGCAATTTCTGGCTGAACATGATTTCTGTATATAATGCTGTTTTCAGCCATATTTCTGTAATTATTATATGACTTATTTATATGTGCTGGATTCGGCCAAGAGTCTATTTTCTAAATTTTCTGATAGATCCAGATTTGCACTTTTGTGGCAACGGGAATCTTGGTTTTGGTGCAGTACTGTCTTCTGTCCAGAATTGAAAATTTCTCTGTCCTAATCTATTATGAGTTGTCTGTCAACCGTGTATGTCATCTACCCAACCTGAGTTGTTCCTTGCTTCTTTCCATGTTTTTCTCACCCTGTTGTGCACTTGTATGCCTGCTTTAATAATAACGATACATAATCAAGTCGGGGTTAAGGAAAAGATCTAGTAGTGGAAAATATAGAAATGTGTACTTGGAAAGGGGGCCGTGTTGCCACCTGTTACGTGTTTCATGAATACATGATACATGATCTTGTTTACCTGATTACCTGGCTACACACTTCCCTATAGGAAGGTGTACTCAGAAGGGGACTCGTAGGTCCTACCTATACCTGTACCGTACCTGTTTACCTGATACCTGAGTACACTGCCCTATACAGTCAGTCCACTATAAAATCTAAAACGCAACTTCTTTGAATGTAGCAACCATGTGGTAAAATTTGGGACATATGAAGTGCTAACTAGTTAGATTAAGTACAAGACCTGTAATAACATGATCACTTGCACATTCCTGTTTACCTGTACATGCTACTTGACACTTGTTACTTGTATACCTGCTTGCATGCTACTTGACACCTGTCACATGTTACCTACAACTCGTTACCTCATTATATAACTTGAATTTGTTTCTGATTTATGTTAGTCATTCTGTTTTGCTGTTACTTTCATTCCATGCTTATTCTGTACTTATTTTCGCTGTTACTTTATACTTGTCTATCTGTTTCCTTCTGTACTTGTTGTCTTCATTACAAGCGGCCTGAAACTTGCATTGACGGGTGTTTTGTTTCTTTTTCCTCTTCTTGCAATTTGTTAAACTTGCAGACTTTGGTGACCAGCTGCTCGATGGAGTAGGTGACCAAACATTCTAGTTGGCTGGAGTTCTTGCTACAATTTATTTTCCTGTTGTTTTGAATAAATTGTATTTTGCTACTTGGATTTTGTATTCGGCAGTTTGACCCAGAATTTATGAATTATTTCCAGATCTGGTTTATTTGAGAAGTAATTATTTTGTTTCAAGTAAATTCTGTTGGTATATTAATTTATTCATGCATGCGTGGTTGATTTCTTCTTATTTATTCCTTGTTTATTTCTGTGAAATGCTGAAAAGATCCTTACAGCTTATGAATGGTGAAAGCCATTCGCTGGACTTAGTCACGTATCCATATTTCGTATTCCTTTTTGGGAATCGGGGCATGACAATATAATTGAATAAATGGGTAATTGTGTGATGAGAATATATATGAACATGCTATAAAATGGATATGTGGACGGGTCGATGATTCAAAGGGTTAATTCTGCGCAAAATCACCTGTATGCAGTTTTTTTATTTAAATTTCAGGTTCACTTAATTATCATGATATTCGTAAGTTCTTTTTATTTTCTTTATTTAGTTTAATTTATTTGCTAACTAGTAAATTATACTCACACCAGACATGGCTAATCCCTGTTGTTTTCTGGGGGTTAGGGGAGTCCCTTCCTGAGGGTGGACGACCCTAACTCTCCTGCAGGTTTGATAACAGTGAGGTGAGATAGGGTTGTGGGTTGATAGTTATATTTTTGCTTGTATTAAATGGATTCTATATATATGTATGTATTATATGTGGAAATGGGGATAGTATGATGTATTATTTTGTATTACGGGAGATTATGTGTATAACTGTAAGTTATAATGATATATATAGTACTGTGATGAAGTCTGAAAGCTCGTACCCACCTCGTTGTGGAGTAGTGGGTTCTGTGGTTGATTTTTGAAAGGTTTTTCTAAACATTTTCTAAATAACCATATATGTTTTCAAATGAATTTTTGGTTTTTAATTTGTATCTTGCATGTTATGAAGTATTATGCCCCCAGGGCCGTGTATATTATTGCCTGTGTGATGCTGAATAATTTGGCCTGGGGAGGATTGAAAAATATTACAGGTACATTGATTTCTGTGATTGTTTGTAGATTTTCGTAAGAAAAATCTGTAAAAGGGCTATTATTTCACGGGATACTCTGCCAAATTTTTTATTAAAAATCTATGAATATTTTCTATGTAAGAAAAGATGTAGATAAGTAATAGATTAAGTCAGTGAACATTTGAATAAGGAATAGTTAAAAAAGAAAAAAAAAATCGGGGTGTTACATCATCCGAGAAGATTCACCTTAGACAACTAAATAGTCAGAAGGAGGGACCAGTCTGGCCGATCGAGTTTGAACGTCATGGGGGTCAGCGAACAACCCACCCCTGGTAGATGTCATGCTCGACGACCCCGTTACTCTGTGCATCCCCGGGGTTCTTTGGCCCTGCTCGAGCACCCGTGGATAACTCTTGGCAGACGCCCGACCACTGGGACGAGAAGTGCCTCACATTTGCAATCCCCCAGATTCGCCTTCAGACGATAAATTGCCATATCCCTCTCGATAAGAAACTCCCTCAGAAGAACTTCCTCATTGTGGCTACCTCTCTCCACCAAAGGAGGCAATGACAAAGCAAGGGGACGGTTCCCATGAAGACGAGCGAGCTCGTGGTCCCTCTCAAGTAACACTGCCTTCAAATTCTCATTCTCAAAAGTAAACTCATCTGATACATTATGAAGATGAACGAGTTCGGCGTCTTTCTCGACAAATGTAGCCTTCGAACAAGCGAGCTCCAACACCGCCTCATAAGACGCCTTGCGCCAGCGGGAAAGCCCCAACTCAGTCACATACAACTTCTTTTGAAGATGCACCACCTCGGCATCCTGAGGTCCCCCCCCCCCGATGTACACAATGATCTACAATATAAACATAGAAATTACAATAGGTACAAAACACTTAGTCTCAAATGAATATTTAATAAGATAAGTCAAGATTTCCGAAGAACATGAAATTACAGCTAGTCCCACCTATCCTCGGGCTCCAACCGAGCATCAAAGTCGGGCATCCACTCCTCGACGTCTATAATTGCCTTCTTGTGGCCCTGATCCTCGGCGGCTATGGCCATGTCGAGGGCCTACTTATGGACGGACTCCATCTCCACCTATCCCTCGCCTTAGCCTCCAGCTCTTCCTTCTCCTTCAGCAACCTTTCCAGCTCAGCAGTGAGCGAGGTGACCTCCATCACAAGGGCCTTCTTCTTCTCCACCGAGGCATCGGGGGCCAGCTTGGTGTCGAGACACTTTTTCTCAACCTTCACCACTATGCTCTAGAAGTGCCTCATCTCGTACACGCTGTAACACTCTGAAACCCAGACACTGTGTACCGTGCATTACTCACAAGATTGATACTTCAATTGCAACACATAAACATAATATTTAACAGGAAAATGAATAAATTTTACTACAAGTCCAAACCACTTGGATTAATAAAATGACGGGATCTCAAGATGTAACACTGCTATGCTAAAACATGCACTTACTATATTAACATGCACAATTCAGATATGCTTTTCTAATACATGCTTGTTTGTAACGGTATGCCGCCCATACAACAATGTTTCTGAAAAGCTACTAGCATTTCTTCTCATTATAGTGTTCAATCCCTCGTTATCCAATGCCTAAACTCAATGACTAGTACTCCAACACGTAATCAAGTGTAAGAAACATCTCCAGGATATTGGACCTTACCGACCTACCCCTAGCCCACACATTTACCTAGTGTATCCTCAGTCATGAACCCCAGCAAGTCAATTTCCCATAACTATGGAACTTATCAGTCTGCCCCAGTCCTCACACATGAATTTACCAGGCGTATCCTCTGTCCTGAACATTCCTAGGAACCACAACCTTTTTACCGGACATGTCTGTCATTGTTTCCACTGTATCTTCTTCCAATGCAAAATCTTAGTCTAAATTATGCAAAATTTTATTTCAAACTGAACGAACCCTAATCTGAACTTATACTCTCACAAATTGGAATCTTGGGTCACACCGACCTATTCCACTCATCACTCGGAGTTCTCAAATCTTTGTTGGATCCAGCCTTCGCTCAAGTCATAACACCTCCCCCGGTAATGACCAGGTCATGTATTTTAATTCATCTCCCACTTGACCCCACTTGACCCCAATTGCCCAAGCACTTGGTTCAAACATGCATATACATATATTGTTAAACATTGCAGCCATTAAAACAACTCATTTGTGTCATATTAACATTCTATCTCATTCTTTTCTCTCGATAATTGCACTTCAAGCATATTCGACGATTCTAATCGTAAGATTTAATTTAAGAAGTCAAACAAGTTGTTCATATAATGAATATTATATTTGCACGTTTGAATTACTACAACCATCAACTTTAACTATGATTCTATCATCAATCGAGTTTGTATCATCATTATTTCAATCATCCAGCATGCATACAATCTCGTATTATCACCATTTCAATCATCTAACATGTATACAAACTAGCATCATCATTATTATCAATCATCTAGCATGCATACAACTTGGCTTCATCATGATTTTAATCATCTAGCTTGTATACAACCAAGTATCATCACCATTATCAATCACCTAGCATGCATACAACCTAGCATCAAAATGAAATTGGAGAGTTCGAAGTTGTTACCCACTTTCTCTTGTGAATGAGAGAATGAAGATGTCGAGTTCCACACGATCCCACTGCAAAACACTTCCAAAAATCCCAACTCCAAGTTCTGACTTCTCACCGAACTGCAAGCCTCTGACTCCTCACTAAACTCACTCAGAACTTCACTCAAACTCACTCAAAATATGGATAGAAAACTCATTCAATTCTAGACAGAAAGTCAGCTCAATTTTGAACAGAAAAATCACTCAAATCTGAAACAGTAAGGGGTGAGTTGGGGGATCAGTGTGAGTGAAAATGGTGGGGTTTGGCTTGGTATTTATAGGCACCAGAGGGTGAGAGAGCTGGTTGGGAGAGTGGGCTGAAAAGAAGGAGTAGTGGAGCTGGGGGCTGTTTTGGTGGAAGTTGAGAGCTGAACTAGAGTTGTGAGGATGGTTATGAGATGCAACAATGGGGTGTACTACAAGAAATTTGACATATAGTGACAGCAAAAATCCGTGGGTAAAAGGCGGAAAACCGTAGGAATAGCCCGTAAAATCTATACCGACGAACAAATTTTTCCGTAGTCAATAATGCGCTATACCCACGGCAGAGTGCCGTCACTATAGTCTATACCGACGGTTTTTTCACCCTTTGGAAAAAACCTCGGTGTTATACCCACGGTTTCATCTCCGCTGGTATAGGTTTTAACGACACCTCTTACTTTCCTATACCCACGGTTGAAACTCTATTGCTATTGGGGGGGATGGGGGTAGGTTTGGGAGGAACCGTGAGATTTTATGGGGTTGAAAGTGAGAGAAGAAAGGAATGTTTGAGGGATTAGCATTTTTATTTTTTTTAATTTTTTTTAATAAAAATCATGCATAGTGCACATGTTAGTTAAATAGGAATCCCTTCTTTTACTCTTATTTCTTTATTTCAAAATAGAGAAAGTAGAGAGGAGTAGACTATCTCCTATTAGTATAAGATATAGATATAATAAGGCTTATTGAAGTGCATACTTAATTTATACATAATTTTTTTATACAAACATACTACGCATACTAAAAACTTGGGTATATAGACAAACGATAATCTACAGTTGCAGTAGATACTGCAAACGATCTTAAACGTTTACTTGCAAATCACACATGATGCAGAAGTACAACTTCAACTGTAGAGTTAATCACAGGATAGCACAATTGAGCAGCATATGAACTAATAAAATGATACTTGTCCTATACTTGTAGCAAGATATGGTCAGGATAACCCAGATATTATATTATAGAATTAGCTAGAAGTGGAAGTTATAAATTGATGGGAACGCGGACCTAATTAGAAGCAGCATAGTTTGAACTTTGAAGGATAAATGTCTGAAAGTTCATAATAATTGTGTGGAAGTCAAATTCATTACATTTCTCATGTTTGCTTTTGAAACAGGAAGGATTAATATTGCGAAAGTTAGACCTCGCTGGCGAACATAGTTATTTGGCATAAACAACGAGTTGCAGCGGCTTTTTCGAACAATAATATCAGGATTTTCCTGCCATGTCATCGACTATTGAGGTTGATTGGTGTGGAGGCCTCAGTGCCGTGTTTGGGTTAAAGCAAAGATGCTTCTTAGAAACTGAAAAAAATGAATTGCAAATGACTGATAATCGTAGAAGCCTCAAAATACCTGAAACAAGGCCATCATATTGGTGCCATCAAGTTCCAAAAACAGTTCCATGTTAAGATATGACGCAAATAAAACCAAGAAAGAAGTCTCCTACCAGAAAGCAATGAACAAACTTGGTCAACTAGAATCAATCGATCAATATTAACTTCCCAACAAAACCAAAATATTTCATATGAAAATGGGAATACAAATTGTCTTCAGAAAATGTGGTAGTAAATCAGGGACATATTGTGAGTTTTGAATATCCTACATATTGCCTGATAATAAATTCATAAAACAAATAGACAACATTTAAGCAAAGAAAGACCACCTGAAGTTGCTAGTAGACGATTCCGTATGCACATATCAATAGCTAATTCCAGAAGCAACATTAGTATCAGTGCAGCTGTCATATGTGCAGACACATGAAGAATTCCAATTACAGCCCTCTTTTTCTGTGACAATTTTGTAGGAACGAATGAAAATGACAATAATGTCAACACAGGGTTACAGTTGAAGACACGTAGGAGTGTTCTATCATGAACAGAAAAGCACTTTCCCCTCTATTAAAGAAGTTCTCAAAGCGGCCAGACCAAGAATTATCACGCAAGATCTTGAAGACATTACACTGGTAGCGAACATGCTATGTGTCAGTCCTAAACTAAGTGGGGAAAAGAATCAATCTAATTTGAGCTACATAACTGATGTTTAAGTGCATGCACAAGCAAATTATAATCTTTTTACGGTTCTTTCATTCATTTTGCAGTGATTACCCACATTCAAATTGATGAACAAGTTAAATTAAAATGGTTACGTAATTTAACTTGCAATGATCAACCTAATTACATATGCATAATTATAACCTTCAAGCTACAGATTCAACCTAACTACAAATGAACAAATTTAATTTTTCAAAATTTACAGTTAACAACATTGCATTGACTTCGGCAACGATGGGTTCCGATGGGTTCCGATGCTGGTGGGATGGAACCTTGGGGGGAGCGGCGGCAGGTTCATCTTCATTTGCAACACTTCTGATGCCATTCATTCCCTTCATTCCCCCTCTAATATGATGCTTGGTCAAAAGAAAAGAAAGAAAGATAACGTCAAATAGGATCCAATATGATTCCTTTTCTGATACTACGTGCTTATAATGTGAAAGATGTGCGATTTCTTCCAGTCCCTGGTCTGGTGGGATCCAACACAATGTGTAGCTGTTTGCTTCCCTCCTCTCTTTTCTCCACTGTTGAGGAAGACGAAACCTCGGTTTTCGATGGGTTCCGATGTTGGTGGGATGGTTCCGTTGAGGAGGACGAGACATTTGTCCCTGGGTTCCGATGCTGGTGGGATGGTTTCGTTGAGGAAGACGAGATTGACGACATGGGGTACCGAACGTCGTCAACTTGGGTCATGGAGTCGGTCGCAGGGGCCCTTGTCGGACTTTAGTGGAGTCACGATCTTGCCGGGTGTGTCCCTCAGCGTCAACAAAGAGATGGCTGCGGCTAGTTATGGACAGAAATCGGTGGTAAGCATCTGTGAGGGTGATTCTTTCTGGATGGGTGCTCATTGTACCGTCATTGGTGTTTACGGTTCCTCGAACACACAGTTTCATTCTGCGGCTTCGATTGGCAGGTATGTTTTATTTGGTTTGGTGTGGGAGAGTGTTAGGTGAGACAATTGGAATGGGGGAAGTGGTGTTTGAGCTTGGGTCTATGTTGGGAGATGTGGGGAACGGGAGAAAGGAGATTGGGTTGTGTGTGTGAGAGAGAAGAGTAGCGGAGGAGTCCCTAATATCCAAATTTCTCCCTAAATATCCAAATTACAACTACCTTACAATTCGCAAGAAAATGTACCCGAGTTGGTGGGGCGACGGTAGTCCGACAATTTTATTGTTTGTGCTCGACTTTGTCCTATTCAGGTCAAAGTGAGAGGTGCCTATGGTCTCTCTCATGTCATGGGGCTTGGAGGGGGTGGTGGCATTTGTTCAGCAGTTAGGGGACTGGACAACATACGTTGTGAGGGACTAGTGTAACACCTCAGATTTTAAAATATCGAAAATATTCGTTTTTATATTTTGTAGGGGTGAGAATTTTTTTAAGTGATATCTTATTGATACTGGTATGGATATTTTAATTGGATTGGTGTAGATGATATGTTGAAGCCATGAGTTGAGATTTTATGTGAAGAAATATTATTTACTTTATTTTATAATTTTGGAGGATTGTTATGAGATAATTTAATGTATTTTGTATTATTAGTATTATTAAAGTATAAAGTTGGTGTTTATTTGAAATATTTTAGGGTATTGGGGGTTTATTTGCTAATAGCCTTTATTTAATTATTAATATTATTAATATTTTTATAACCCCCCTTCTCTCCTCCTTCCTCCTCCCTTCTTTTCTTTTTCTTTCCCGATCGCAGAACCCAGCCGAACCCATCGGCCTCCCTCACTCCCGCTCAAATCCACTGGGAATCTCCATCAAATCCAAATTAATTTAAGGGGCAGGCTAATTGAAGGGTTCTCTACATCGTGGAAGTGTCGGATTTTCGAAAGGATTTCGAAAAGGTATACCCTATTTTATTTATTCGTATAAAATTAAGTGTGGTTAGTTTTATTGAGTAGGATTATTAAGGTAGAGAGATTTAGAGATGTTGGAAGTGGTAGGTTTGAGGAATTAGTGGATTGTTAGAGAAATTACAAGTTGTTAGTAAATTAGGGTTTTGGGTTTGTAAAATAGAGATATATATATATATATATATAAGAATTATCTCTTGTATGGTAGTAAAAATTGTAGTGAGCCATTAGAATAAAATGGGGAGTTGTGATTTTGGCATAAACTCGAACTATAGGGTTTATGAAATCGGGCAGAAAACTCAATCCAAATAATTGTAGAAAATGCATATGAGGGTGTAGAGTATTATGCAAGGATTAATATAAATTTAGGATGATTTTTATAGGCTTCCAGCTCAATTAAATTGAGTGAAATGGATTATAGGTGAAAAGTGCATGCCGGGTATTCGGTGAAATGCCCGAGCGATATAGAGGTGAGAATTTGATGAATTCGGAGGTGTAGATGAGTCTCATTATTGTTGTTAACCCTAATTTGAGATATTAGAACAAAGGGATTAAAGAAATTAGGAAATAGGAAATTTTCCTATTAGAAAGCCTCCGATCAATAGGTAAGTTCTTGTATTGGGGTTCGAATTTGAAATCCGTCGATGTAGCTCGCCTACGTATGTTATTTGTGACATGTGGGTGAAGACGGATTTGAAATTGGAGATCCGTAGGTCGAGTTTTGAGCTTCATGCTCATCGATCCTATAATTTCCTATTTAGGTGGAAAAGGTCGAACTTCGACTGGCTACAGGGCGGACGTGGGACATCGTTTGCTCGATCCGTCAGGTGAGTATGTGTATTTATAAGTATTTTATATTGTGGCCGAATTTCGTGGCCTTTTGATATATTTTGTGGGAGTTATGCCAAAAGTGAATTTTTATTGAAAATACGGATTTTTAAGGATCCAAAATGGGTTTTTGAGATATGTGATGAAAGTGACTATTTTAAGTATATAAAATCTATATTATGGGTTATTGTGATGTGTTGAAGTATAAAAATTAAATATATTAAGCAGTTTATGCATATAATTACCCCGTGCATGTTTTGTGCATGTTTTTGGGTGAATAAGCTGATATAGATGATCGGATATATGTGGAGCCTTATATATGGGCTAGCATGTTATGGATGGCTATTATAAGATGTAGTTAGACGAAGTTAGTGATTGTGGTCATGTTTTGGAAACCCATATATATATAGTGCATATTGATGCCTATATATATATATATATACAGTATATACAGTATGGCTCGAAGGCATCAATATGCTCCCAACAAGAATGCTAGATGTTTGGGACATGGAAGATGGTGATTTCATAATTGTTAATTTAGACAAGTACGGTCGACCTGTTTGTGAGGAAGGGACAACTCTTACTCGTTTCATAGGCAGTATGGCTCGAAGGCATCAATATGCTCCCATCAGTAGGATTAGATTTCGTTATATTTTTGTTTATTGGTTGGGGTGTATGAATTCCAGAACCCAGCCTGTTGGGATCTGAACTTCATAAGCCTTATTTTTGGTTGTTTGTTTTGTTAAATTTTTATCTGAACTCCAAGGCCAACCTTTTACGATAAAAAAAAAACATTGCATCGACTTTCTTTTTCCGTTTTTTATGATTCTTTGCCTTAAATTGGTTACATATGACTAGACATTGGCATTTAATAGACAATATAATATACATGTCTTGCATCCTGCATAATGTCATTCACATCTTCTCCAGAGAATCGATTTTGAATCAACGACAGAACATTTGTCAACAGGCTTTCCACTTGCTTAACTCTATTACGTAACTCTTGATTTTCAGACAAAGAAACCTTCTGTTTTTTTGGCTTAGGAATCTTTCCCATACAATGCATACGTCCTCTCTTTTCAGGTTCGTGTACTTGGGAATATGTGTCATCCTTCCAAGGCTTATGACTTTGTGTATTTTGGGCTGATTGAGAAGTTCCAGCCTCATTATTATGTTTAGTTCATCCTGAAACATTACAAATATTAGAGAAACAACTTCCATGTCATTTAGAGCGGGAACACCTAGAATATCTATACCTTCAACTGATAGGACAACTATAATCACAGTAACATCTTGAAATAATTATTGGAAAATTCCCTTCTCATTTGAATAGTAAACCAGTTGAAAAGCAAAAAAGCTTATGAAGATCGGCAGTAGCAACTAAACAAAACTTACACTGTTTCAGAAAACTTTAGGCATTTTAAGAGTGTCGCGTGAGAACTAAATAGGGATGGATGAAAACAAATCTTACAGTAAATCTAGCAGCCTTCTCATTGACAATTGATCCATTGTTACGAGTGCGAGTATCGATGTAAATCTCTTTACGTTGAGGTGATAATCCTTTGCCTTTTTTTTCTTATAAAACAAAACAAACAAGTTATATGTATTTTGTTTTGTAAATATATTTCATTCAATAAAAAGTACAAATATAAACAAACATTTTCATCAATCAGTTTTGGGAGACTTTTTGTACCCATACAATGGAGATCTTCAAACTTAGCACTATTTTGTCTATTAATTTTACTTACTTTCTACAATTGATACAACAAATTATTATATGAATGAAGAAACCAAAGTCAAAATATTACTCATAATATGCAAGAATCTATTTGCTATATGACTTACTTGTCCTTCAGAAAACCAATAACGAACCAATTCACAATATTTATTTCGGTCAACCCTATCATCTGGTAATACAAATTCAACTTCTTCTTCCGTTTTACTTGGGTCATATGCCATTGACTTTAAATCGCTCTTCCATTGCCTCCACTTCTCATTCAACTCAGATTTCAAAATTTCTCTTGTTGTGTCATTTATATGAAGAACAAACTCAAATTTGGACTAAACAGCGAAAGATGTTAAATAAAAACAACATAAAATGAGTCATATTACAGCTTTTGATACAATATAATTTAGGTATACAATTATAATACCTCTATTATTCCCAGCATCGCATATTTGTCCTCCTTTGACATGTCTTTCCAGGATTTGTAGCTGATGGGAGCATATTGATGCCTTCGAGCCATACTGCCTATGAAACGAGTAAGAGTTGTCCCTTCCTCACCAACAGGTCGACCGTACTTGTCTAAATTAACAATTATGAAATCACCATCTTCCATGTCCCACACATCTAGCATTCTTGTTGGGCCTCTCAACCGTTTAGGTTTCGCATCTATAAGTAAAACAAAACTTATAATTAAATTGTTATAGATAAATAAAGTATAAAAAATAGATTCTATATAACTCATACCTTTTTCAATTTGTACTTCTTCTGAATATATATATAAAGGAATGGAGTGGAAATCTACAGACTCATGTATGACACCTTCTATATGACCAGGACTAGGCCGAGTTTCTTCAGGATTATTACTTCCTTGGGCAAGGGTTGAGGTTGTATGAGTAGGAATAAATTGTGTTCCTTCATTGTCACTTGCTTGTATATGTTGATTTGAGTCTTCTAGCATACAGCGCCCAATATTTAATTTTCTTCTCCTTCCCATTGCTGTATACTTTCAAATAAGCAAATGAAGGATCAAATCATAACACAAGCTTCAACTAGCTTCTGACATATAATAGTGTCTGATAGAAATATAATTTTCAAATTATCTAGACTCAACAAATCAGCATAAAAAACAATATTAGAATGACCGTAAAACACAAAGGGAAAGAAAAGATAAAGAAAAACATAACACAGATTAAATTCATATTCAAAACATGAGTAAAAAAATAGTCAAGTCTAATTGCATAGAAAAAGTGCAAAATCATTCACAATTAAAACATATCCTCCCATTCTTCCTCCCCATCCTCATCATCAATATGATTATATACATCAACAACAACTTCAAAGAAATCATTATCATCATCAACTGAAAGCCCAATTAAATCATTAACGTTTTGAGTAGCTTCACTTGTATCATGCATTGGTTGCTCATGGATTTTTTCAATTTCATTGGATTCCTCATCACCTATATCATAGATATCCCTAACCTTTGTATTTAGAACAACATGTCAATCCTTGTTTCTTTCATCATATACATAAAACACCTTTTTAGCTTGTGATGCGAAAACAAATGGGTCATCACAAATATCTTTTCTGGTGTGTTTCAAAAAATAAAAATTCACAAGTGTCATCCCAAACTTATCTTTCTCGACACCTTTTTTGATAACAACCTAATCACATTTGAATAACACAGCTTTGTACTTGCCAGAATAATCCAACTGGATTATATCAGTTATTGCCCCATAGTAATTAATTTCATCTTTTGAGGTCTTAGTCCTTACAACTACTCCACTATTTTGCGTTTTCAGGTATCTCTCTCTTTTCCTTGTGTGGAACCTAAAACCATTAATGGCATAACCGGTGTGTCTCCTTACTACCTCAAATGGTCCACTAGCTAACCATCTAAATTCTTGAGTAACTTGTGGGCTCCTTTGTTCATCCAGGCGATGAATCTAAAATATTCAAGAACAAAAGTACGTTACACTATAAAAAACAACCATTAAATTTTCAATAATTTAATTTTTTCGCGCTCACCTTATCTCGAAACCAGTCACTAAATTTTTGACTATGTTGTTTATCAATTTCAAGTTGTGATAATTGCCTCGGCCGAGACTGTCTCTTGAGAAGTCCAATGTGTTCTCTAAAAATAATAATAATAGAATTAAAGGAGTTATAAAAAAATTAAACTAGTGTAAAAGTGAATTATGATTGGTGTCTTACTCTATAATGGAGCGACCACATCACGATTAGAATGAACATATCTATGAGCTTACATTAACTCTTTCTTATCAAGCTTAGTTCTGCTCACTCTCTTGCGCTTCCTTAACTCTAACTTTTGTTGTTTTTTCCTTCCTAATGGCCTTCCAGCAAGTTGTAAAAGATCACATCATCTATCATTGTAGAATTAATTTCATCATCATTTCTACTAGGTCTATTGAACCTAGTTTCCACCCCATACAGATATTGCGAACAAAAGGTCAAGCATTCATTGGCCAAAAAACCTTTTGCAATTTGTCCTTCTGAATGTGCTCTATTGCATACAAATGACTTAAGAGTAAGAAGAAACCAGAAAGTAAATTTAGTTTTAGATATATATGATCTTAGCATCCTAATAACTTCTTTAACAGTTTTAATTAAAATATCATGTTAAAATAAAGAATTCATACCTCTCAATAGGATACATCCATCGATACTGTACTGGTCCAGCAACCTTGGTTTCATATGCCAAATGAATTACCAAATCCATCATAACAGTAAAAAATGATGGAGGAAAAATTGTTTCCAATTGACAAAGTGTTATAGCTATTTGAGACTCCAGTTGAGCTAGAAAATCCACATTAAGTACCTTAGAACATATTTGCTTGAAAAAATTGCAGAGATCAACCATAATTGAAGTGACTTTATCTGGCAATGAACCCCTTAATGCCATTGGGAGAAGCTATTGTATCAAAACATGACAATCATAACTTTTTAAGCCAAATATCTTGTGATGCTTGACTTGCACACAACGTGAGATGTTTTATGAGCATTCATCCGGGGCTTTTACATTCTTGAGGAAAAGCATCCTTTTCTTTGGTAGTCATTTGATAACATGCTCTAGGCAAAAGCAGTGTACTACTTTTAGGACTTGGCTGAGGGTGAAGCATACTTCTTATGCCCATATCTACAAGGTCGGCTCGTGCCTTATAATTATCTTTGGATTTCCCCCTTTGGTTTAACAATGTACCAATGATGTTATCACATACATTTTTTTCAAGCATTACATCAAGATTGTGACGCAATACATTATATTGCCAATAAGGCAAAGTGAAGAAAATGCTCTTCTTTTTCCAAGGTTGTGCCCCATCCTCTAGACCTTCTTCTATAGTTTCATTTATTTGCCTTAAAATTTGAATCCCATCAAGTCTTCTCGGAGGATTTCTTAACTCCCTTGTTCCGTCAAAATCCCTGCTATTCAACCTCCACTTGTGGTTAGCCGCTAACCAACGACAATGGCACATGTAGCAAAATTTTCTACTGTGATGTAACCATCATGAGGTAGTTTCAATACCACACCATGGACAAGCAAATTGACTTTTAGTACTCCATCTAGATAGGTTTGCATATGCTGGAAAGTCATTAATTGTCACGCCCCGCTTCCCAAAATACGGGAATACGAGCACGTTACGAAGGACCAACGAATGTTATACATCATCCATAAGCTGTATCAGTCTAACTCAACAATATACAAGAGAAAAAACCACGCAGGAAGAATATAATCACATAAACAAAGAATAAACTCGAGATAATCATAAAATAAATTTACCAAATAATAATCTAACATCCGGGATAAAACAAACTTCGGGTCATAAAAGCCCAATAATACAAAGTACAAAGTATGATAAAAGCAATGACATAAACAAATAACAAGGGATAGCTAAACAGTCAAATGATCCAGCTCCGATCTTCAAAGAGTTTGCTCAGCTAGTTCTTCTGGTAGTGCTCATTTGGTCCTGTGAATTCTTGATCTAAAAAGAAAGAAAAGAGTGCCCTTAGAGCAAATGGTGGGCAGTAAGTAGAGAAAAACAGAGGATAAAGGAAGCATGAATATCAAAGAAAAAGGGACAGGATCAAAGTCAAAGAACAAAGTAAAGGCAAGCAACAATATCAAAGGTCTACAGTAATCACACATGTAATGCGTGATGTCAAGTCAAGCTCCATACAGGAACAAGTATGCAGGTTATTAGTCATTTTATTAGCCTATCTAGTGCACGTACTACTGCATCTCATACTACAGGTTCAGCGCAAACACACAGTGAACATTTTAGACTGATGGTGAATTCACGGATCGTGTACTCGGCCCAGAGATTATTAGGTGGTGTTTTATGTTCAGGGATGGTGTTTATCAGGCAGGTGTTTCATGTTCATGGAATTTCAGGTCAGGCAGGTCAGGCAGGTTAGGCGATAGGGCCCGGCGGAGTACAGTTTCCGATTGTTTACTACCAAGTCTACCCATAATACCTCGACTTTTTATTAGTTTATTTTCATCCTATGTGAGCATGCAAGAAGGTGTCAATATTGTAAGATACTAAGTGTGACTAATTCTATACGTACAGGCAAAGCAGGAAGCAAACAAGTCATTTACACATACATCACATGATCAGGACAACATGACCTTGCTGTACTAAAATATGGATCACAGCTACTACAGAAAAGCAAATCTAGATCCGTTGAAAGTTCTAGAAACTATACTTCCATACGGTTCCAACAAATATAATTAAGGCATATAAAAGATACGGAAACTATGGTGAAAACTCTATTCTATTCAGATTTTATGTTCAGGCAGCATGGTGTGATCTGTGTTCACCTATTTGTTTCGGGTCAGAAAACTCATCAAATAAATCTGTAAAATTTTTGGGGCATTCCTACACCTGTCTAGGTTCAGACTAATTTATTTCAGATTTTTATTTTACTGTTAGCATGGTTAAAGAAATTAATGAATAGCGAGATACGCATGCATTTGTGAATCTGAAAGTTCTAACATAGCTGTATTAAAATGATGATATCTAACAAACCACACATCGGAATCCAAATCCGCAAAAAGGGGAGTAAACTAAACATCAGAGGCTAAATTTCATGTTTAGAAAGTTATTTCAAATTATGACAGTAGCATGGTTGAAAATCTGATTCACAATGAAACAACTAGCAGTCCAGAAATTGTTTAACATAAAAGGGGCAATAAATAAATCATGCAATCATATATCTCATGCAAATTGGTAATCAAAGTGATCCTAGGTGTCAACATGCATATTTCTTTGTTTAAGATACAATTTCACAGGCATGGTATATATTCATCAATCAAATTCAATCTAACATGTATATAATTCATCAACAAGTCTATAACATGGATCTAATTAATTACATGTAAGTGCATATGAATGAAACAAGGGGGACTAGGTTTTAGATCAAAGAGAGCGACACGATGTTAAGAGTACGTTGGGTTAGCTCGTGTAAACCATCGATAAACTTAACGGAATTGTCTAAAACAGTATGATAACAAAAGGGACTGGATCTACTTGCAGAGATCAAATAAACTTGAACAAAACAAAATATTAGTTCAAGAAGAGATTTGCCTGTGAGATGATTAATTCGAATAATATAGAATAACGGGATCAGAATCCCGGCCGACGATCCCAAAGCATGTGCGAGACACGAGCAAAATACCAAACAGCAACCAAGACTAAACAACAAATCCACCACACAACTCCACACCAGATCTCTCACGCAAACACCGAACAGCAAAATCCAGATCCAATGAGACAAAACACCAAACACCGAACAGACCAATCATGCCTTTTCTCCTTCCTTCGACAGAGAGAGAGAGAGAAGGAGAGCGCGAGAGGGACTCGGCGAAAGCTGGCGGCGGCTGGCAACGGGGCTCGCAATGCTGGCGATGACGACGTCGCTGCGGTCGGGAAGCGACGGTAGCAGCGAGGGTGACAGCTGTGGTGAATGCTTTGTTTTGCTCGAAAATAGGGGGAGGCGAACGACTGGGGTGCTGGCTCTGGACGGCGACGACGAGGACTAAGGGATCTTCGGTGGTTGCGAGGGTGAGCGGAGGGTGAGGACGAGGGATGGCGAGGTGTTGGATTTCGACAGTAACATGGGATGGGTTGAGCGAAGACGAAGATGGGTGGATGGGTTTCGGTGGAGTTGGGCGAGGATGGGGATGAGGCTAGGAGGAGAGGTCGACGAGGGGACGGTGACGACGACAATGGAGGTGGTGGAAGGTGGCGACCGGAGCAACGAGAGATGGGTTTGTGGGTTCAGTGGCGGAAACAGAGAGAGCGGGAGAGATGGATGAATAGGGAGAGAGGGTTAGGGTAGCATAGTATAGGGGAGGGGTTAATGACAGCTAGGGTATAGGTTTAATTAGGGTTTAAAAAGATTAGGGTATTTATAGGAGAAAATATGAGATATTGGGTTATTGGGTATTGGGCATAAATCCAATAAATAAAATAAATTGTACATGAATATAATGGATTAATATAAACCCAAATACAAGAAATAAGATATCTGATATAATTTGCATTACATAAAGTATTTGAAACAATCAAAATCACCATTACTAAATAAGAATTGATTTGTTTTAAACATCAATTATAATAATAATAGATATCCATATTAACAATAAGAATAGAACTAATAACCATGACAATAAAAATAATAATACTAATAATAACATTAATAATAACAATAATGACAGTAAAAGTACTAACAATGATAATAGAAATCCACAGGATATTATCAATATATAAAAAATGGGAATTCTGTTGAAATAGTCGAAACAGTAACAATATCTTTGAGGGTTAAAATGCAAATAGTTGATCAAGTAGAAATGGAAACAAAGTTTATTCAAAATAATTATAATTATTATTTAGAGAAATGTTTTAACAAAGAAACTCAAAACGAATTTTAACAATAACAATTTATAAATATCGAGATACAGAAAAATACTCATGAAAATACGTATTTGCGGAAATAGGGGTTACATTAATAGTCCACATTATAGCAGAATGGAGTTGGAATGTCTCTTTCTTGTTCAAAGATTTCAATTCCATCATCCCATAACTCTTGCAACTCTTGTACTAATGGTTGTAAATAAATATCAATGTTATTTTCGGGACCTTTAGGACCTGGAATTAGTAGTGATAACATGAAGAATGATTGTTTCATGCACATCCAAGGAGGAAGATTATAAGGATTATCATGACGGGCCAAGTGCTATATGGGTAATACTCATAGTCTTGAAAGGATTGAACCCATCAGAAGCCACTCCTAGTTGAACATTACGAGGATCTAATGAAAATGTTGGATATCGAGAGTCAAATTCCTTCCAAGCAAGTGAGTCAGCTGGATGCCTAAGAGAACCATCATTCAATCTACCCTCATGGTGTCATCTCATTGATTCGGCAATTTCAGATGACATGAACAACTTTGCAGCCTCGGTTTCAAAGGAAACCATTGAAGGATCTTTGCAGGAAAGTTCTTTCGCTTTTCAGAAGTCTCTGTTCCATTAGCTTGTACATCTACATTTGTTGTTTTCCACCTTGACGTACCACACTTTGGACATACTTGATATTTGATATATCTATTGGTGTTGATATTTGCAAGTGTACAAAATCGCACAAGTAATATAGATAGGTGAATAGAGTGTCGAACCCACAGGGACTAGATATTTTACTGAGTACCAATATTGCTAGATGAATCACTATTTGAAAGATCGAATTTTATATGGATAAAATAACTAAATTAAATTAATCTAACTACATCTAACTAAATTGGTGAAGAGGGAGAGGGCTGTGAAACGATGAAGCACTTGTACTTTGTTTAATGGTAAAATTTGTTCTAGGGCTCTTGGTTCACCTCGTTTATCACACACACAAATTATTATTCCTTATAAATTAAAGATATTATTTTTCCAAATTGTCGACCAAAATCCTAAAGCTATTAACCACTCTATCAACGTAGTCTAAAAATTATTCTCAATTAATCATTCGTCTATCCACCAAATTATTAATTGAGAAATTGAATTTCTTAACGGTCACGTCCTCCAATATACGGTCTTAATTTTTAAGAATCACAAATAACCTGATCGGTCTCTTTATGATTTGAAAAATCATACAAATGTCTATCCACCATGTTGTACGCATAAATAATAAAAAATTAAAACACAATCAGAAAAAAATAGAGTAATAACAAGAAATTAAAATTTGTGTTCAAAACTTGGCTACATCTTATACTCTAGAACATTTAAATTCAGTTCATATCAAATTTGCAATTAATAAAATGTTCGGGTTGCATCTAAAAATGTTTAGAGAAGAAGAAATACACAAAAATTATAAATAAAAAATATCTATGCATCCCTATCTCAAAAATACCGAACCCAGGAAAAATTGCCGTCAGCAGCAATCCTCGAGCCGCACGCTGCCAAAACGCGTCCACCACGTCAGCAAGGAGGTCTGGTCACCTATCACGTCCTGTCGCCTGGTCAACTCGCGCTTGTCACGTCGCCTTGTCGTTTTCCGCCCCGGGATAGCAGCTGTGCCTGCTGTCTTCGTCTTGGGAACCGCTCCTACTGCGCTCTCTCTCTTTGTTTACTTCGTTACCCAGCATGCAAGAGACGCTCTGGATTCCCCTCTCTCTCTCTCTCCGCTTTTGTTTCTGAGTACTGGCACGCAAAAGAGAGAGAAACGAAGGAGTCGGAAGTCAAATCGCTTAGTTGGGTGCACTTCGAATACTGCGCCAAAGAAGACAGCAGCCCTACTGCCCACACGTGCAGTTTGCCTCGGAACTCGCACACTGCCTTCTCTCTCTCTTACTTTTATTTTTCTTCCTTTGTGTTATTGAACAGCCGTCACCTCTTGAGTTCCTCCCCTCTCCTTTGGTTTGCATTTATAGAGTACGAGAAGAGAGTTAGGATTTTCACTTTTTGCAGAAAAGTCCACACACTTTCTTTATTTCCTTCCTTTAATTGATCTGAATTTATTTCTTTCTCTTTCTTTCTTTTCTTCCTTTTCTGCCCACTACGTGCTGCTGCATACACAAAATAATAGCAGAAATTAGGATTTTTAAATAAAATAAAATTAATTAGTTTAAAATGAATTAAACTAATTATAAATCATATTAGCGTATAAAAATCCTTTTAAACATTATTTGTCGCACTTTTAACTCAACAAAACAATAAAAAATTATAAATCAATTATTTTACTTTGTTTGTTGATTTTTTCCACAATTCTTTACTTTTTGCATCAAAAATATTATTTCTTCAAAAATAATTAATTAAATGAAATCATATAGAAATAAGATGACTTATAGACAATATCAGCGAAAACAAGCAATTTTTATTGGTAAAAGAGTACAAATATTTGTATATAAATTCGACACATCATCTATCCCGATACAATATGCAGTCATTAGGACAAGCATGGATCTTCTCATACCCCAAACCTAACCCTGAAATCATCTTCTTCTTTTCATAGTATGACTTTGGCAAAACATTTCCTTCTGGTAGAGCATCTCTCAATAAATCCAGTAACATAGAGAATGACTTGTCACTCCACCATTGAAGACACTTTAAATGATACAAATGTACCATAAAGGATAACTTGCTATACTTCTTACAGTTTGGGTAGAGCATTTGCTTATTCTTTTTCACCAATTGGTAAAACTTAATGTTCTCTCCTACTTATGGATTCTTTCACCTTCACCATAAAATTGCTCTTCTATAGGATGCATTGGAAAAACATCACGAATTAACCCATCCATGTCATGCCCCATTTCTAAATGTTGTTCAGTTGTGCTACTTGAAGTTATAGGCCTCTCACCATGAAATATCCATTGCCTATAACCTCTAAGAAATCCACGTCGTGGATCAGTTAAGTGTTCATAAACACTTGTGCAAGAATGTGATTTACAGTTGGCACATTTTGTACAAGGACACAATATTTTTTCTATTGTCTTCTGAATGTTGAAAAGCAAATTCAAGAAATTCATTAATCTTCGAATACATTCTTCACTTTGTTTTGATGGATCGCGAATCCACCCTCTATACTCCATTTGACAATTACCTTATTTTACAAGGTTACATATTAGTTAACACTCATATGTTGATAAGAATCAAAATGCATGAAAATTAACTACATACAACCATTCAAAGGATTTTTTATTCAAAACCAAAAGATCATTTGAAAAGTCAACTATATACAAACTCACTCTGATCATCTGAACTGAGACTAATACAATTTTTGGTTAAAATCAAGAATCCGAACCTAAGAATGAAATCTGAGAGAAATAAAGATAGCGGGAGAGGGACGATGATGGCGAAGTGGCGGCAAGATGACGGCAGGGGGGTGGGTCGATGAATCAAGATCGAGAGAGAGAGAGATAGACAGATCAAGGTAGGGTTGAGATGTGGCTGGGGGCGGCACGGTGGTGGGGAGGGGGGCACGGCAGCGGGAGGAGGGGGATTTGGAGATAGGGTTTGGTGAGAGAGGGGGATTAAAATCTTTTAATCTTCTAATATTCACCACAGTTACGTATTAAAAGCTCTAAAGCTATAGGATACCTATACCCACAGTTTACTACACGTCTGTAGGCATATGATACCTGATATGGCTAAAATTGGGGTTAAATCGGGACCGTCCAGATCGAGCACGAATCCTGAAGCACGGGGGTAAAAAGGTAATTTCACATACAGATGGATCCAAAACGGATATTGGGCCTCCTTCTCACAGAACCAACCACCCGCGAATAGATCCACTTCAATTGGGTACGGGTCCCGACCCGATACAAGCCCAATCCACCAAGAAGAGAATCAGGCCACTGATTTGGTCAAATCAACAAACCTGATCAGCTCTCACCAGGGAATCAAGGCCTAACTTCCTAAAACAGAATAGGAGGATTTCTCTCCTATTTGTTAGGCAGGAAATTAGGCCCCAAATGGTTCCAAAGGCGACTATAAATACAACCCCTCTATCACCGAGACCAGGTTAATCACTCTTTCACCACTTAAGCTCTTTCTTAATCTTTTCCTGATTACTGACAAGAGCGTCGGAGGGTGCGTCGCCGGAATCAACCCCGGTGTTTCGCACTTCCTTGCAGGTCGTGCCAGGAGCAAGAAGGCCGAGTCAATCGTTCAGGTGTTTTCTGGACTCACAAATTCTATCTGTTTACCCCCACACCGAAATCAGCGGTAACAGATTAGCACCGTCTGTGGGAAACCACCACACGAACGACCTCAGCTTCTTCTTCCTCGCCTTCCATCGCCATGCCTCCGAAGAAGAACAGATCCAAAGGATCCAACCGGGTGGCCAACCCCGCCGACCCTACGGAGGATACCCCCGTCAATCCAATTCCCCAATCTGGGCTTCCTCCGCCGGTCCAACCGGTCCAGCCTCATCATCCTCAGCAACAACCCAACAATGGTCCCGCCGGTCTCAACGGCCAGAAGCTGAAGCAGCCCATCCAGGACCATGTCTCGGTCCGTAACGGATCCTCGGACTCGATGGCCTCCCATAACCCCGACCTCAGCCTCACGCTCCAGAACCGCCAGAAGGAGAACGACCTCCGCACGCACCTTGACGAGAGGCAGGCCCGAGCGGGAGCCTCCCGACAGCGTCAGGGTGAGCGGTCACCTCGTCGCCGAGACAGGCGGAGATCCCCGTACCGGAGAGGCCGAGCGGCATCTCCCGAACACCGGTGGAGGAGGCCGCGTTCCCCCGAGGATCGGCATCGTACGAGGGACCGTGAGGTACCCATCAGCTGTGCCGAATTCCTCCAGTTTCAGGAGACTGTACTGCAGGCCCTGAACGCCCGTGCCAACAACCAAAACCCCCCGAGGATCCCAACACCCCCTCGGATTCCCAGTCCTCGCCGCCGGTCACGAAGTCCTCTCCAGGCTCCCAGTCGTCAGCAACAGTACAGTCCCCGCCGATCCGAGGGATACCGGCACCGAAGTCCACGCTCTCCCTCTTATGAGGAAGAGTCCGAAGGGTCATACGGTTACCGGCAAGGGGACGATGCTTTCGACCGCCGCCTCCATGAGGTGGAGAGGCGCATTGTCCGTATGGACCGAGAAGAGGAGTCCAGAGCAGGGACTGTTTGCCCGAACCGACCGCCCTTCTCTCGGACAATCATGGAAGCTCGCATACCGAGGGGTTTCAAACCTCCGCAGTTTGAAACGTACTCAGGCGAGTCCGACCCAGTAGACCACGTCGAGAGTTTTAAGACTCTGATGCTGATCCACCAAGTCTCCGATGCCATACTCTGCAGGACCTTCCCGGCCACCCTTCGGGGTTCGGCTCGGGAATGGTATTCCAGGCTTGCCCCCGCCTCCATCTTTTCATTTGAGCAGTTTGAGACGCTGTTCATAACTCACTTTGTGAGCAGCCGACGGGCCGAGAAGACGAGTCTCTCCCTTCTGAACCTCCGACAGGAAAGGGGAGAGAAGCTGCGGGACTATGTGAAGAGGTTCACTGCAGAAGTCAGGTCGATCGCCTCCTTAGACCAATCCGTGGCAACAGTGGCGTTCCAGTCGAACGTCCTCAACTCCAACCTCCGCTCGTCCCTAGCAAAGAAGCCGCCTACCAACTTCGCCGACCTCCTACTGAGGTGCGAGAAATACATCCGAGCCGAGGAGGCCGAGTCCCTCCCGAACTTCGGAGGACCCTCCTCCGGCTCGAAGAGGAAGGCAACGGAGGAAGAGGGGGCCAAGAAGACAATGAAGGACGGAGGCGGCCAGCGTCGTCCTCCCCCCAGGTTCGAGAAATTCACGCCCCTCACAACTAATGTCTCCACTATCCTCATGGAGGTAGAGAAGGAGGGGGTCCTCCCTCCAGCCCCGAGGATGCACAAACCGGCGAAGAGGAGGGACAAAGACAAGTGGTGTCGGTATCACCGAGACCACGGGCACGAGACGAATGACTGTCGGGCTTTGAGAGATGAGATCGAAGCCCTCATCCGAAGGGGGCAGTTGGCGAAGTTCGTGAAGGCTAACGATCGGACAGATCGGAACTCTCCTCCCCCTCGGGGGGCTAACAAGCGCTCTGAGCGGCGCGAAGTAACACCTGAGTTCGAAGAAGAAAGGGTTCTGCATATGATCCACGGGGGCCCCATGGGCGGCTCCTCTAATACGTCTCGGAAAGCCTTCGTCCGAGAGGTGAACTCGGTCCACAGTGCTCCTCCTCCCAAGGGCTTCGGTGTGCCCGTGTCCTTCTCCGACGCTGATCTCGAAGGAGTCCGAACCCCTCACTGTGATGCCCTCGTCATCGACCTCCGCATGGCCAACTTCAAGGTGCAGAGGATTTTGGTTGACAACGGGAGTTCGGTCAACATCCTATTCCTCTCGGCCTTCCAGGGTCTCCAGCTGTCCCGAGACCGTCTCAAGCCGGCCGGATACACTCTACACGGGTTCACGGGGGTCCCGGTAACCGTCGAAGGGGTGATAACCCTTGACGTTACTGCGGGGAGCACCCCTACTACCCGGACCGAGCCCATGGACTTCATGGTCGTTGACGTCCCGGCAGCATACAATGTCATCCTCGGCCGCCCCGGCCTAGCCGCCCTT
Organism: Hemerocallis citrina; assembly: GCA_017893485.1. Taxonomy (NCBI): domain Eukaryota; kingdom Viridiplantae; phylum Streptophyta; class Magnoliopsida; order Asparagales; family Asphodelaceae; genus Hemerocallis; species Hemerocallis citrina. Next base: position 177,774,574 of record CM030361.1, read on the forward strand.
GAGGCCGTCCCCTCAGCATACCATTTGAAGATGAAGTTCCCCACTCGGTCGGGAGTAGGGGAAGTCAGGGGAAGCCAGGAAACAGCTCGGAAGTGCTACATGACTTCCACCGGGGGACCAGTGCTCTCGCTCGAGACACTCGAGATCCCCGAGCCGAAGGCTCACCCAACGTCCGAGCCAGCGGACGAGTTAGAAGAAGTACTCTTCTCCGACGAGGATCCAAGCCGAAAATTCCTCGTCAGCAAGTCCTTGCCGACCGTGCTGTTCTCCGACCTGGTGAGGTGCATCCGGGATAACCGCGACCTATTTGCTTGGTCGACCGCAGATATGCCCGGCATCTCCGAAGACTTGCTCGTCCACCGCCTAAGCGTCGAACCGGGGTGCAAACCGGTTCAGCAGAAGAGGCGAAAGTTCGCTCCCGAGCGACAGCAGGCAATCAAGGAGGAAGTGGATAAGCTGCTGAAGGCCAAGTTCATCCAGGAGGTGAATTATCCCGAGTGGCTATCGAATGTTGTAATGGTCAAGAAGTCCAATGGCTCGTGGAGGATATGCATCGACTTCACCGACCTCAACAAAGCGTGTCCGAAGGATCCCTTCCCTCTCCCGAACATCGATACCCTAATCGACGCCACCTCGGGCCATGAGCTCCTCAGCTTCATGGATGCCTTCTCCGGGTACAACCAAATCCGGATGTTCCCTCCGGACATCCCGAAGACCTCCTTCGTCACCGACCAAGGCCTCTACTGCTACCGAGTAATGCCGTTCGGTTTGAAGAACGCGGGCGCCACCTACCAGTGCCTCGTCAACAAGGTCTTTCAGCATCAGATCGGCCGAAACATGGAGGTGTACGTTGATGACATGCTCGTCAAGAGCATCCGCGGCACCGACCATGTAGCCGACCTCCAAGAGGCTTTCGGCGTGTTGAGGAAGTACAACATGCGGCTAAACCCGAACAAGTGTGCGTTCGGAGTCTCCTCTGGCAAGTTCCTCGGTTTCATGGTGAGCCAGCGGGGGATTGAAGCTAACCCCGAAAAGATCAAAGCCATATTAGACATGGCCCCGCCTCGGAACGTCAAAGAGGTGCAGAAGCTCACCGGTCGGCTCGCGGCCATTGGTCGGTTCCTCTCCAAGTCAGGGGAAAAGTGCCTTCCCTTCTTCAAAGCGCTCCGAGGCGCTAAGGGATTTGAATGGGGCGAGGCACAGCAAGCATCGTTCGACCAGCTGAAAGCCTATCTGGTGAACCCCCCTCTGCTCAGTAAGCCGGTCCCAGGCGAGCCTCTCTTCCTCTACTTGGCAGCCTCCGAGCAGTCCCTGAGCGCTGTCCTGGTCAGAGAAGAGGACCGGACCCTGAGGCCTATTTACTACGTGAGCAAGGTACTTCGGGATGCCGAGCTCCGTTATCCGAGGGTAGAAAAGATAGCCTACGCCCTCGTCATGGCAGCAAGAAAGCTTCGGCCCTACTTCCAATCTCATTCAGTCATCGTCCTCACCGATCAACCGCTCAAGCAAATCCTCCATAAGCCCGAGACCTCGGGTCGGCTGATGAAATGGTCCGTAGAGCTGAGTCAGCACGACATCACTTATCAGCCTCGGATGGCAATTAAAGCTCAGGCTCTCGCCGACTTCATTGTCGAGACCACCATCCCTGAGGTCGGCCACGTCCCAAATGGGCCCCCCATTTGGACAGTCTTCGTGGACGGGTCCTCTTGCAGTGAAGGAAGCGGCGCCGGGATTATCTTAAACGGCCCTGACAACTTCGTCTTGCAGTATGCGATCCGCCTGAACTTCAAGGCTTCGAACAACGAGGCGGAATACGAGGCCCTCATAGCTGGCCTCGGACTCGCACGAAGTGCTGGGGCGCAGCGCCTTCGGGTTCACAGTGACTCCCAACTAGTTGTGAATCAGGTCTTGGGCGAGTACGAGGCCCGGGATGAGCGAATGGCTAAGTACCTCGCCAAGGTCCGGGGCCTGATGGGTCGGTTCGAAGAAGCCGTCATCCAGCGTGTCCCTCGGGAGGAGAACTCACAGGCCGATGCTCTCTCCAAATTGGCTTCGTCTTCTCTGCAAGGTCTTGAACAGACCGTGCTGATCGAAGTCCTCTCCAAACCGAGCATCGAAGACGAGGCGCCTAGCTCGATGGAGACATTGCCGGTCGCGCTGCAGGACAATTGGATGAAACCCCTGGTGGAATTCTTAAGGGATGGAGTTCTGCCTCAAGATCCCAAAGAAGCACGCCGAGTTAGAACCCGAGCCGAGCGCTATGTCTTAATCGAGGGCATCCTATACAAGCACTCCTTCTCCCAAATAGACGGCCGACCATATCTACGATGCCTCTCTCCGGATCAGGCTGAATATGCCCTACAGGAGCTTCATGAAGGGATCGGCGGGGCACACTCGGGATTTAGGTCCCTGGCCCAAAAAGCTCTGAATTATGGGTACTTCTGGCCGACGCTTCTCCAAGACGCCGAGCGACATGTTCGGCAGTGCGGCTCCTGCCAGAAACACTCCAGCATCCGACGCCTCCCTCAAGCCAACCTCACATCCCTGTCGAGCTCTATCCCCTTCGCGATGTGGGGAATGGACCTGATAGGGCCTTTCCCTCCAGCTCCTGGTCAGCTCAAGTTTTTAGTCGTGGCTATCGACTACTTCTCGAAGTGGGTCGAGGCCGAGCCCCTCGCCACGATAACCGAGCACAAAGTGGTGCAGTTCTTCTGGAAGAACATTATATGCAGATTCGGCGTCCCGCGCGTCCTCGTGACAGATAATGGGACCCAGTTCACTGGCTCAGCATTCCGAACCCTGTGCAACGACCTCGTCATTCAACAGCGTTTCTCGTCCGTCTCGCACCCCCAGTCGAACGGACAAGCCGAGAACGCTAATAAGCAGATCCTTGCGGGGCTCAAGAAGAGGTTGGACAGGTGCTCCAAAGGACAGTGGGTCGACCAACTCCCTAATGTGTTGTGGAACTACCGCACAAGCAAGCGGACGCCCACTGGAGAGTCCCCCTTCAGCCTTACTTATGGGGCCGAGGCCGTAATACCCCTCGAGGTCGGAATTCCTTCCCCTCGGCTCATCGCCTATGACGAAGCGCAGAACGCCAGGGAACTCAGAGGGAACTTGGACCTGATAGATGAACTGAGGGAAAGGGCATCGATTCGACAGCAAAATTACAGAAGGAGAGTCGAGCTAGCCTACAACAAGAAAGTCCGGCCCGCCAACCTCGGGCAAGGAGATCTGGTGTTGAGAAAGCTGGCCATATCCCTCCCCAGTCAGAAGGGCAAGCTAGCTCCGAATTGGGAAGGGCCGTACCGGGTCACAAAAGTTGTTCGGCCTGGGGCATATCGACTTGAGGACATGGATGGTAGAGAGCTCCCAAGGACCTGGAATGCCGATCACCTCCTGAAATACCAAGAGCGCGCCCCGGCGCCTCTCTAAGTAATCCGAGGTGTCGCGCCATTCCTCTCCTTTAACTTGTAACCTGTTCTATTAATTCTACTATGTAAAACGGTTCGCCGTCAAATATCAAATAAAGAAAGCTCCATTTTGCTTTTGAATTTGCCTGTTTTTTCCTCCCCTCTTACTATACCGACGGTTCGGAGTCCAACACTCGGCTCGACTTTACCTCCTCGGTTCGTCTCCGGACGAACCAGGGGTAGATCGCCGTTCGGAATTGCTCCCACAGCCGTTGAACTACACCGATGGTTCGGAGTCCAACACTCGGCTCGACTTTACCTCCTCGGTTCGTCTCCGGACGAACCAGGGGTAGATCGCCGTTCGGAATTGCTCCCACAGCCGTTGAACTACACCGATGGTTCGGAGTCCAACACTCGGCTCGACTTTACCTCCTCGGTTCGTCTCCGGACGAACCAGGGGTAGATCGCCGTTCGGAATTGCTCCCACAGCCGTTGAACTACACCAATGGTTCGGAGTCCAACACTCGGCTCGACTTTACCTCCTCGGTTCGTCTCCGGACGAACCAGGGGTAGATCACCGTTCGGAATTGCTCCCACAGCCGTTGAACTACACCGATGGTTCGGAGTCCAACACTCGGCTCGACTTTACCTCCTCGGTTCGTCTCCGGACGAACCAGGGGTAGATCGCCGTTCGGAATTGCTCCCACAGCCGTTGAACTACACCGATGGTTCAGAGTCCAACACTCGGCTCGACTTTACCTCCTCGGTTCGTCTCCGGACGAACCAGGGGTAGATCGCCGTTCGGAATTGCTCCCACAGCTGTTGAACTACACCGATGGTTCGAAGTCCAACACTCGGCTCGACTTTACCTCCTCGGTTCGTCTCCGGACGAACCAGGGGTAGATCGCCGTTCGGAATTGCTCCCACAGCCGTTGGACTATGCCTAAGGTCCGGAACACGTATCCCGACCACTCTTGGCTGTCAGCCGAGGTCCGAAGGCAAACACATCCGGTCGACATCCGAGCAAGTGCCTTCCCGAGCTGGTAAACGGGGAAAACACACTTCCCCCTCAACTTTCGTGCGTGATCTCGATCAGACGGCTCAGATCGTGCCACTCGCGCAAAACGACAAGATAACGTTTTCTTGGAAAACGAGCCGCCTCGAGATCCGCGCCTACATTCAACGGCTCAGATCTCGCCACGTCAAAATAGCACTCTCGAGAACATCGCCGTGTCAGAGCCACTAAGCGACAAATCGCCGTACCCCAGGGGATCCATTCGGCTAAATAGACACACTCAGTTCAAATAGTTCGGCACGGTCAACACAGTTATAAACAACGACAGACGTACAAAACACCGAAAGGGAATTTTATTAAGTATCGGCGTACAGTACAAAATAGACCATTACAAAGGTGTCGGCAAACAAAACATACAACCCCCGACCCTCTACACTTGTCTTTCATAAAAATGCATCCTCTCCATCTTGTTCGCCCTCCTCGGCAGACGGTTCCTCCGCCTCTCCTCGAAGCTTCGCCATTTCCGCCCGCAGCTGTCCCATCTCCGAGAGCAAGTCGTCCCGTTCGGTAATGAGTTTCGACTGAATGTGCCGAATACTTTTGACCCGAAGAGCATTGCTGAATGCGGTCTGCGAGTCCTCGTCCTCCCCTACGGGGCTCAGCTCGACGATCTTGCTCTCCAAGCGTTGTGTTTCGGCCTCCCGGAGACTGAGAACCAACGAAAGGTGATTCCACTCGCCCTCGGATCGGCGTAGCTTCAGATCGACACTCCTGGGGCTCAGAACCACCGTCCCAGAGGTCGCCTCGGATGCGGAGTCATCATTCGGACGCCCGGAGCCCGATCCATGGATCGCCGCGACAAGCTGAAAAATAGGAAAAACGAACAATGCAGTTTCAATACAGTGCCGAAGACAAACACTTAAAAGTTTTTCAGAATTTTTATGCATTCAGACATAATAGTGTTACAAACGGTCGACCAACCCTACAACTAGGTTATTACAACGGCAAACAGAAATGAAAAGTGACATAATCAAATCCTCTTCGGAAGGGGAATGCTTCGGTTTAGGGAAACGCGAGGACGACGAGGCCGACCCTCTGAGCTCGACCCTAAACCAACGAAGCGCGACCCCCCTTCACTGCTAGTCCTAACAGCTGCGCCGACCGATGCCCCGCTCGACGAGACAGCCGCGCTGCTCTGAGCGTCAGTCGGACTCCGCCTGGTCGTTAGCGGGCGCGTCGCGAGTTCATAAAACGTAATCCCCCTCTCACTTTCCTCGCGGGTGCACGACGTGCTGCGAACATTAGCCCTCTCCGGCGCAGGTTTAAGCGACGCGATCTCCTCCTCCAGTTCGATAATCCGATCCCTCAAGACGACGTCCTTCGCCAATTTCTTCGATCGAGGGGCCTTCAACGACCCCGAGGCATTGGGACTATCAGTTGCAAGCCGCCGATAGTGGGTGACCTCAATCCCCCTATCTATTGTGATCCTCCTGAGCATGTCGACTTCGGCCAATAGTCTCTTACGCTCGGCCAAAGCCCCCTCCAGCTCGGAGGCCATCTTCCCCCTTTCCGCCGAACGCTCTCTCTCCGATAGCTCCAAGTATTGTACCTCGGCCAAAAGATCGTCGTTCTTCTGCTCGGCAGCTTTAAGCTCCCCACGAAGCCGCTCAATTTCCCCTTCGGAACTAGGACCCAGGGAGCGCTTCCGGAGTTGATGCAGCTCGCGACAGTTCCTCCTCAGGACTGCCCTGACCTCCTCCGCCTGGCCGAGCAGGAGAAACCGCCTCTGCCGGCTGTCCGAGAGTTCACGCTTCAAATTGGCCAATTCCTTCCGAAGGAAGACCAGCTCCGTGACCGGACCAAACACCACCTGAAAAGCGGAAATAAATCCGAGGCCCAACAGTTGGAGAAATTTACGCCCAAAACGCACACTAAGTCCGAGGCTCAACACTTGGACAAGTTTTTGGCCGAACAAAATACTTTTTCATTCAAAACAAAGGCGGTGGCCAGTCCGCAATAAGGCTTACAAAAAGAAAACAAAACCAAAAAGACTGAAAAGTAGGGAGACAACCGAGTCAGGGGTCGACCTTTTTGCCGCTCGGATCCGTCGACCCCTCTGCCTTGTCCTCGCCATCACCCTCGCCCCCGCCTTCGCTCCAGCTCTCCTCCTCGCCCTCGGCTTCGGTTTCCCCGTCACCTTCGGCGGGTTCCATCTCTCCGTCGGGACCGAGTAGACCCTCGGTGATCCCTTCTTCCCCCTCCACGGGCTCGTAAAAGTCGTAGGAGGACGAGTCGAAGCCCGGGTTCTTCGCGGCTACGTGGGTCAGGGCACGGCCGTAGGCGTCCAGCATATTCTGGATCATGTGCTGCGCGGCCTCCTCTTGCACGGCCTTCTTCACCTTCTTCACCTTCCTCAGGTGGTTGGCCTTGATCCTCTCGGCTCTCTTCCGAGCAGTCTCCCCTTCCGACCGAGCCTGGGCCAGCTCATCCTTCAGCTCGGTAACCTCCTTCTCTGCTCCCGACCGAGTGCTGGCCAGCTCCTCCTTTAGCTCGGCCACCTCCTTCTCAAGCTTGGCCGCCGTATCCTTCGACGATTGGATGGCGTCGGCCAGCTTCTTCTCCAAGTCCTCCACTTCGGCGACTCTCTTCGTCGATAGAAGCAGCTCGGACTCAAGCCGCTTCGCAACCCGAATGCGCTCCGTCCTCTCCTTCTCCTTCTCCTGATCCTTCCTCGCCATCTCCTCGACCAGCCAACTGACGTGGCAGAGGGTCTGGAAGAGAACGACACGTTAAAATCCAAGCCCAAGAACTTAGAAAAATTCCAAGGAAAAATATGAATGAAGAAGGGCTCGACACACTTACCGACATAGTGCTCCGGGCCATCTGCATCACGTTGTCCCCTGCCATCCCGGCCCTCAGGGTCGCTCGGTCCTTCGGGGTCGGCAGGTGCCTCACTGCCTCCATGCAGATGTTCCCGTCGCCCAAAAAGCCGTCGACGTTCATCACCTGCCAATCAGGAACGAAGATCTGTTTATGACGCTCGGTCAAGATCTTCTCCGCGTCGGGGGTGAGTGGCGGAACCGGAAGGGACAGTGCATCAGCCACTCCGAACTCACTGCTCGACGGACCAGGAGCGTCCGCCTCCGGGGTAGGAGCAGGAGCAGCCGAGGCTGAGGGATCGAGGTCCACGACCCCCCCCTGCTCGGGTACCGCAACCTTTGCCGGAGGGACAAGGACCTCAATCTCCCCCTCCTTCAGGACCGCAACCTTCGGCTGGTCGGCTGCCTTCACGACCGAGGCCTTCTTCGAAGCTCGGCTGTCCTGAGGCGCTGTCGACGGCCTCTTCTTCTTCTCCTGCTCGGACCTGCCCTTCGCCACCAGGGCCTTGTAATCGAGCTTCATGGTCTCTGCAAGAGTCGAACGAAAAAACTTAGAAAATTGAATGCAAACTTTACGGAGAGAAGTATAAATACCAGAAGCGTACGAGGGTCGATCGGACTGAGACCCCCACGGAACAGATGCTCTTCGGTAATATCCCTCCAGCTAAGCGTCGGCAGAGCAAGGATCTTCTTCTGGACCTCGGTCTCCGCAGCGTTCAGCGGAACGTCCTTCTTTGTGCGCTTGGGTAGTCCGTCCGCCCAAACTGTCGGTATCACCCATGGCGTCAGATTCTGAACGAGGAAGTATTTGTCCTTCCAGTGTTTGATCGAGTCCGGATTCTCGATCAGTTTCACGCCTGGCCGGGGCGAAAGATAAAACCTCTGCTCGTCTTTTCTCGGCTGGACAGGTCGGAAGAGACTTCGAAAGAGGTACATGGTCGGCTTGACGCCGATCTCTTGGCATGGGAGGAGGAACGCCACAACTTGCCTCCATGTGTTCGGCATCAGTTGAGCGGGACTCAAACCATACCAAACCAGGACGTCAACCACGAACGGGTGGAGGGGAAAGCGAAGACCGGCAATGAGGGAGTCGACCGGAAAGACGCATATGTCCGGAGAGGACCCAGTATTGGCTCGGAACCCCGGCCCAGGGAGGAGCAACGTGTACTCGAGAGGGATCTGGAAGCCCTCTCGGACCAGATGAAGGTCCGCTTCGGTAAGAGTCGAGATCTTGCGATCGACCTCGGACAGCTCCCTAGGCTCGTTCTCCTCTACCAGTTTAGCCGTACCTTGGGTAACCTTCTCCAAGATATCCTCAGTATAATCCCGGACTCCTCCCACGCTCGACACGGCGATGGGCTGCCGACCGAACTCCCCCGCTCTCTTCGGCGTCTCCACTATAGTAATTACGGCTTTGCCCTTTCGGGACTCCGCCGCGACTTCTTGGGGCACCTCGGCCACTCCGCCCTCCGCGTCTGGACGAACAACGTCCTGCTCGCTCGGCTCCACTACTCCTTTCTCTTTCTCCCCTCGGCCAACGGCTTGCTCCGAGGCGGGGGTCTCAGCCGAAATCTTAACCATATTTTCCTAAAGAGAGAAGGGAAAGAGACTGACCTTGAAGTGACAGCTACGGTCGGAAACTTCGCCGGAACTAGGAACGCTACCGCGACAGCTAGCGACACCACCAGGGAGCTAAAGACCTCGAAGCAAAGTAAATACGGAAGAGAGAGAGTGAAAGTGAAAAGTGAAGACTTGGTCAAAGGGGGGTAAAGATTTATAGTGAAAATGAGGCGTCTCTTGGACTTCCAGAGCGACTTTTGGGCTACTCTCGAAGCATCTCGAAGGCCCACCACAAAGTCAACCAGCTCGGCAAGATGGGACGAGAATCCGAGCGGCGAGCAAACCGAACGTGGCTGCAATAGAGTCCGCTCGGAACCCGTGCAAATGCCTTCCCGAGCTGGTAAATGGGGAAAACTCCCCTCTCCCTCAACTTTCGCGCCTGATCTTCATCAGACGGTCCAGATCTCGCCGAGAGCACTAAACGACAAGATAGTGTTTTCTTGGAGAATGCGTCCATCTCGAGATGCGTGTCAGCATCCGGCGGCTCAGATAGCGCCACGTCGCTCGGACGATCGGACCCTCGGACGCCTCGCCTATGCATAAAAGAACCTGGAAAATTTTTGATTATGTTTTAAGGCGCCGCCCTCGGCAGGCGCCCCCCGGGTCCCATGCCTCGGTCGGTATTACCCCGACAACAGGCCCCGGTCGGAAGCAGATCGGCACTCCCCCATCTCTAACTCCCCCGGGCTGACCTCCGTCAAAAGCCATCAGCCCGAGAAGGAAGACAGAGATGGGAGGGAACCCATCAACACTCAGAGGTCGAAAGAGACGCACCATCCCGAGCTAGTTGGTTGCAACTGGAAGGCTCGGCTTGTCGAAAGACTCTAACAGCGGCGCCTTCACAGTTGCAACAAACGGACTCGCACGGCCCGGAGATCGACATCGGACAGGGGTCGTCACTCTCCCACCAAGATCTCCGCCTACTTCGACACTCACTTCGGAGCAACCGAAGAAGGCAGAAGATCTTGGTGAGAGAACGGCGACCCGTCCTTCGAAAGAGGTCCACACCCCGGGTCCGGACCATGGCCGTCGACGCTACTGTCTTGTTGCCCCCCACCCCTCACACCCCTTCGGAGCAGTGAGGGATGGGGAAACAACAAGACAGCGGGGCGACCGCCCGTCCTTCCGAGAAGGCCCATCCCTCGGATCCGGACTACGGTCGTCACCACTCTTGCCTTATTCTCCTCCGCTCCCGACACCCACTTAGGGACCGTCCGGAACGGGAGAAGAAAAAGGTAAGAGAGCGACCACCCGTCCTTCGGAGATAACTCATCCCCCGAGTGCGGACTACGGTCGTCACCACTACTACCTCGTTCCCCCTCGCTCCTGACATCCACTTTGGGGCCGTCAGGAACAAAGGGAAAACCAGGCAGAAGAGCAACCACCACTCCGAACTTCAAGAGAGAAGCTACCCAAGGCAGATGCCTCCGAGGTCTGGAACCCAATTTGGTTGTGACGAAAATGACAAAAGGGATGGGGCACTTATAGCCTGCCTCCAATAACCAGCCATTACTACCCTCGGAAATTGAAGCGCCGCGTTTTAATTGAGGGAATTATTGATCCCCGGAAGTCGAAACGCCACGCATTAATCAAAGGAATTATTCTTAATGACCTGGGGAAGGGGAATGCCGCACAAACCCCGAGCGTCATTAATACCCTCGGAAGCGAGATCGCCTCCGAACAGATAGCGCCACGACGCTGCCGAACCCCCATACCTTCGGTCGGCTGCCGAGCAGAGGCCTTCCCGAACTGGTAAATGGAGAAAAAAAGGCACCGAGCTATCTCAGCCGTTGGATCCCCCAGAAATTCACGCTCCCAATGGCGAACGGCTCAGATTGCGCCACGTGCGCTAAAAGACAAGATAGCGTTTTCTTGGGAACCGTTCCCGTCTCGAGATGCGAGCCAACATCCAACGGCCCAGATAACCCCACATCACTCAAGCCTTCGGTCGGCTGCCGAACCCCCATGCCTTCGGTCGGCTGCCGAGCAGAGGCCTTCCCGAACTGGTAAACGGAGAAAAACGCTGCCGAGCAGCAGCAGCCGTCAGATCTTTCCGAAGTTCGCGCCCATCTGCGATCAGCGGCCCAGATCGAGCCACGCCATAAATCGGTATTTAAATCATTTTTTATCTATTTAATTTGTTTTATTTGTTTAAAAATTGCGAGAAAATTGTTAAAAATTCGGGAAAATTAGCCAAAAATTCTGGAGAGTAATTGAGATTTAGGGGGCACATTTTCGAACCCTTGAACGAACAATTATCGCCCAGAATGCACGGCTAAGGCCCCCGAATGATTAGCAAACGCGTCGCAAAATTAAACAAGTAGTCCGAAAAAATAGATAAAAACTCTTGAATACCCGATGTGACCAGAGAACTGACAGCGGCATCAAAAGTTGCCTCACTACCCCCTTTCTTGATTCGAAATCCCACGTCTGGACTCCAATACAACTCCATCAGCCACTAAAACAGCTAAACTACTCCCCAAAGTCTGATCACACTCAGTCTTTAGGAGTGGGGGGCTCGTGATATGGCTAAAATTGGGGTTAAATTGGGACCGTCCAGATCGAGCACGAATCCTGAAGCACGGGGGTAAAAAGGTAATTTCACATACAGATGGATCCAAAACGGATATTGGGCCTCCTTCTCACAGAACCAACCACCCGCGAATAGATCCACTTCAATTGGGTACGGGTCCCGACCCGATACAAGCCCAATCCACCAAGAAGATAATCAGGCCACTGATTTGGTCAAATCAACAAACCTGATCAGCTCTCACCAGGGAATCAAGGCCTAACTTCCTAAAACAGAATAGGAGGATTTCTCTCCTATTTGTTAGGCAGGAAATTAGGCCCCAAATGGTTCCAAAGGCGACTATAAATACAACCCCTCTATCACCGAGACTAGGTTAATCACTCTTTCACCACTTAAGCTCTTTCTTAATCTTTTCCTGATTACTGACAAGAGCGTCGGAGGGTGCGTCGCCGGAATCAACCCCGGTGTTTCGCACTTCCTTGCAGGTCGTGCCAGGAGCAAGAAGGCCGAGTCAATCGTTCAGGTGTTTTCCGGACTCACAAATTCTATCTGTTTACCCCCACACCGAAATCAGCGGTAACAATACCTATACCCACGGTTTTAGAGTGACCGTCACTACAGGTGTCTGTTGGTATATGTCAAATTCCGTGTAGTGGTGTTATTGTTCAGTATTGGAGTGGGAAAGTAGAGAGTTTGAGAGGTTTCAAACTGAGTTAATGGAGAGGGAAGATAGGGTTGATTCAGATTTTTGTTCAACCCGAAATTAGCACGGGTTTGGACATTAATGGGGCTCGAATTTTTATGCACAATTGTAGTAAAATGAACTTTCTCAAAGCTAGAGAAGTCTAATTGGGGTATATGAACCATCATTTTGAACATTACTCGAAATCCTACAAGTTCCGTTCAGAACTTAGTTTACAATTTCTTTGTTTTTAGAGTAAAATGGGCCCACAATGTCTCAAACTGTCAGTCCAGATTTAATAAAGAAGGGGTGTGATTAATAGAGTTGCACTAAGTGGGGGAGTTGAGAGGCTATGGAGGGAAAAGAGGGTGGGTGTAGCACGAATTGAAAGGTAAAATACAAATTTGAGGTATGCACATAGGGGAGACAAGAAAATAAAAAAATGGGTTGAGCACATACACATGACAAACACACAAAACAAACAACATATTGTCATGTCCTTCTTCCCAAAATATGGGAATACGAGCACGAAATAAAGGCCTAGCGAATGACATGTACATCGTCCAAAAGCTGTAACAAATTAACTCAACAATATGCAAAGGATCATAACCACGCAAGAATGGATATCCACGTAAATAATGAAATAAAATCCAAAAGATCCGTGAAATAAATTCATAAAATAATATCCAACATCAGGGAGAAAAGATAAAAACTTCGAGCCATATAAGCCCGAAATACATAGTACGATAAAAGTAACAATGCAGAAAAAAACATGAATGAAATAATTATAGCATCCTAATAATTCAGCTCCATTCTCTAAAAGATTTGCTCATCAAGTCCTTCGGTGAAATCTTTACTTGTACTTGCAAACTCATCAACTAGAGGTGGGGGGAAAAACACCAATTAGAGCAAGTTACAGACAACAAGTAGTAACAAGCAGTGAACAACTAAATAGAAACAAGCAACCAGAACAAGGAATCATATGATCATGTATGCAACGAATAACAAGAGTAACATGTAAACGAGTAACGGGAAAGCATGTAACATGTAACATGGATCATGTAACTTGTAAACGGGAATCATGTAACCTATGAATAGGAATCATGCATGTGCTCGGTGTTAACTTTTAAGTCTATTAATATTTTATCAGTCTTGTCTAATGCACGCAATCCTGCGTCTCATACCACATGTTTAGGTGCATACAAACAAGTTATGATTTAGACTCTAATGGTGAATTCTATAGGGTCATGTACTCGAGTCTTCCAGTGACAATAACAAGAATTATATCATGTAATCAGGAGCATGTAGCAGGTAATCATGTAACAATGTAAGCATGTAATCATGTAAGCAAGTAAAGGATTCTAGAGGTGGCCCCCATTGTCTCAAGACGTGTCACTTAGTTCCATATAACTTGTAAGCTAGAATAAGTAAACATGTACACAAGAGTCACTATTACCAGAAATACAGGTCTCCTTCCCAGTACACTCACCAATATTGTCCATTACTAGATTCTTTCCCTTATTACCCTGACTTGTTATTCTTTTACAATAATTAACATGAACATGGAACAACAAGAATGGTATTTTGACAAGATCAAGGAGGTATCAAGGGTATGCAATGCATGGTATAATAAATTCTTTCTATCAGAGGCAAAATCAAACATGTTTATACTTGCCTACACAAATCACACATTCTTGGCAGCAAGACGTTTCTGTACAAAAACTGACTTTCTCGTTGCTACTGGAAAGTAAATCAGGTTCCGTCAGAGGTTCCAGAAACTATACTCCATGCCGGTTCCAACTCATATTCATGCGAAATATTATAACTACAGTAGTTAGTCATATATTGTAACGCCCCACCCTAATAATCATATAATTTATATATATTTATTAGTACCACTGCCCACCACAGGCTGTCTCTTAAAAGATGGTTAACCAATTAGGTGACTCTTGATCATAGGAAATTATATTTATATCTAATTAATCTAGTTAAACTCTCGATATGGGATCAATTTAATCACATATCCCGCCGTTCTCTCTCTTGTGTGACGTCAGCTAGTAGAGACCCCCTCCCTGGGTGGGCCCCCCACTCCCACGTCAGCACGCCTGAAGAGCACAGCGCCAACCCCTTGTACACATGGGCCCCTGCCACTTGGCAGTGCTGCAGCAGCATCGCTCTGTTGCTGCCTCATCCTGGTCCCCATACAAACCCCCCCTATAGAAGCTATATAGGGCAAACCTCCACATTATTTATATTATACATATATATCTCTTGAAATTACGGGGTGTTACATACACCCCTTTAGAAATCAGCATCCTCGCTGAGTACGGGGCATGCAACCTAGTGCAGGATCTTCTTTCTAGCCGATGTGGAGTAGAGTACCCTGATTCTGTTAGCTGTACAGCCCTACCTGGGACTCTGATTACCTACCAGTGCACATCTACTAGCTCCATCTCAGGCATACCTCTAACCCACTCTTACCCACACTCGGTGTCGATAGTCTGCTCTGATACCATTTGTAACACCCCAGCCGGAAATGGCGATTTTTCTAACAACTGCCCACCACAGGCTTGCCTCATAAAAGGTGTTATAGCTTATTGGTAACCTCTAATCTCAAGCAACCTCTAATCCCTGGCAATTATATATATATATATATATATATGAATTAATAGAGGTTACCCCATAGAGTTTCCTATGGGGGTTGATGTGGGGATTTGTTGTACGGTGGATATATACCCAATTAATCTTCAAATCCCCAATATGGGATCAATTTATCACATCCTGTTCTCTCTCTCTCTCGCGAGAGAAACACACAGCCAGAGCCCTACAGCGGGCCCCATGCCATGTCACATGGACAACACACTCCCATCAAACCAGGCGGGCCCCACCACCTTGCCACGTCATCCAAGACAACAGCAGGCAACGCAGCATCTGCTACCTCTTGTGGGCCCCCCACCGTACAACAAACCCCCACATCAACCCCCATAGGAAACTCTATGGGGCAACCTCTATTAATTCATATATATATATATCTTAATATGGGGTATTACGTATATATATATATATCTTAATATGGGGTATTACATATAAGTTATTCTTTACTGGTTTAATGTTCAGACAGCATGTTAGGGTCAAATTCTTATATATAAAAGTTGACTGTAAAATCATTTAATTTTTTTTATAAAAAACATAATTTAGTTCTTAACAGTGTTCAGCAACAACACAATTAATCTCAGGTCTAAATTCTCAATTTAATCTACTATTTCAATTTATTAAACATGGTAATGTATTTTCAAACTGCATTCTGGAATTCAGACGTTACAGTACGAAAATCTGAATATCTTGTAACTTGTAAGTCGGATTACAAAACTGTCAGGTGACCTGGATTCCAGACACAGAAGGATACAACTTTTATTCAATGAGTTTTAATTAATATTAAATACAGTTAGGTCAAAACTCTGGTTCTTTACTAACTAGTGTTCCGGCAGTAAACTAGGGTCATGTTCTCATACATATAACGGGTCTAGAAATCATCAATCAATCTTATAAAAATATCAAAGTGACTCCTAATCATGTCTAGTAACAACCTAGTTAATTTCATGTTCTAATTCTACTGCTAACATTTTATTTTGATTAGAAAATCATGTTGGTGTGTCTCTAAACAGTAACCTGGAAATTGAAAACCTAGCAGTACTAAAAATTTGATAACTTGCAGTATATATAATGGAATTAAGATTCATAAAAAGTTTTGAAAAATTGATTCAGAGGGATAAAAATGCTGTTTACAAAGTTCTATCTAATTATAAAAGAAACTGGGTCAAAAACCCAGAACAACATGGAATAAACAGCAGGCCAGCCAGTTGGTTAATCATTAATTAGCAACAAACGATATACACATGCATATAACTTTATGCCAATAATTAACCAAAATATATACTTAATCTTTATGGTGGAATTCCACTATTAACAATACAAATTATTGTTGTTAACATAGCATGAACATCATATCCAATCGAAAAGCATTTAAATCATCACTTTCTATATAACATGTTTCTAATCTATGTATTTGTGTAATGTATGCATATGATGATGTATAACAAGGCTTGGGTTTGAATCAAGGGAATGGAATGAAAAGAAAACTACTACTTAGTTTTGTCAATGAATCCGTAAGTCTTTTTCAAAACTCTTAAGCAAATAAAATACGACAGTTGAAACGGGAACTACTTACGGAGATCAAAAGAAATTCTTGAACAAGATTAATAAACTAGTTTAAGGAAAACTTGTCTTATAGACGACGATTCCGAATATAAAAGATTAACGGGAACGAGAGTCCCGACGGAAACCCACATGGGCGACGACGATGGCACGGGCAAAGTAAGAGACAACATCAACCACAGTAAGGGACAACGGCAACCCAAGCAACACCGCAAGGTAGGGGTAGATGGAGACGAGGTGGATGGCATTTGTAGGACAGGGCAGGAAGGTAGGGTGCGCAGTTGCAGTGGTCGGTAGTAAGAAGAGGGAGCAGCGGGGCTTGCGACGGTGGATTGTAGTCGCGGTTGCGGCTGTAGCGAGGCAAGACGATGACGAGGATAAAGATCGAATTTGGGTTGCTGAAGGAAGAGGCTTCTACTGTTTAATGACCCCAATTTATATATATATATATATGACTTATTAGGCACAAAAAACTATATTTTTATTTTGATTGAAACTAATGGTATAAAATTGTTTCATTTGTTTTCAACTAGACCTATACTAACCCATATGAACCCAAATTGATCCAACTTGGTCTTTACACTTGTGGTGTAGATTGGCATGAACCCAAACAAAACAAAAAAATAAAAAATAAAAAAATAAAAAAATATGCATGTATGTGGCAGGTAAACATGGATGGTTATGTGTTTCGAATCAGTCGGACTTGAAAAAAGTATTCTTCAGGAGGCGCATGTTGCTCTTTTGTCAATACATCCTGGGAGTACTAGATGTATAGGGATATTAAGCATCATTTATGGTGGTCAGGTTTGAAGCGGGATGTGGCCGAGTTCGTGGCAAGGTGTGCGATCTATCAGCAGGTCAAAGCTGAGAATCATAAACCCGAAGGTCTATTGCAACCGTTACCTATTCCGGAATGGAAGTGGGATAACATCAGTATGGATTTCATCACGGGTTTGCCCAAGAGTTCCAAGGGAAATGATGCGATTTGGGTCATAGTCGATCGATTAACCCAATTCGCTCACTTCTTGGCGATGAAACTCACTTCGTCGATGGACAGATTGGCTGAGCTGTATGTTGGTGAGATCGTCAGGCTTCATGGTCTTCCGTTAACCATTGTGTCTGATCGGGATGCACAGTTTACTTTGCATTTTTGGAGGAGTCTTCAGATAGCTCTGGGTACCAAGACGGAATTCAGCACTGCTTTTCATCCACAGACCGATGGGCAGACCGAGAGAGTCAACCGTATTCTTGAGGATATGCTTTGGTGTTGTGTACTAGACTTTGGGGGCAGTTGGGAAAGGCACTTAGCTCTGGTAGAGTTCGCCTACAACAACAGTTTTCAGACTAGTATTGGGATGGCACCGTACGAAGCTCTGTATGGCAGGAAATGCAGAATGCCTGTCTGTTGGTTCGAAGTTGGAGAACGGCAGATGTTTGGGTCTGAGATTGTGCAGTAGACCTCTGAAAAGATCGATCTGATCAGGAAGAGGTTGGTGGATGCTCAGAGTAGGCAGAAGAGCTATGCAGACAACCAGAGGAGGGACCTTGAGTTTGAGTGGTACTTTGTCTTTCTGAAGGTATCTCCTAGCAAGGGTGTGATTCGCTTCGACAAACGTGGAAAGTTAGCCCCGAGGTTTATAGGCCCGTATAAGATATTGAAGCGGATTGGAAAAACTTCTTATCGGTTAGAGTTGCCGGAAGAGTTGTCTCAGGTGCACAATGTCTTTCATGTGTCTGTGCTGAGAGGTTACATTCCAGATCCTAGTCATCATTTGTCCAAAGTGCCAGAGGGTTTGCAGTTGGATCTGAGTTACATTGAGCTTCCGGTGGAGATTGTCGATCGTCGGGAGAAAGTCTTGAGGAACAAGACAATACCGATGGTCAAAGTAGTCTGGAGAAACCAGTTGGTTGAAGAGGCTACTTGGGAATCTGAGGAGAGGATGATGAAAGATCATCCTGACTCTTTTGAGTGATTTGTATCTTCCTTTCTTTTCTTATCTCCTTGTTGTATTCTTGTTTTCTCACTCTTTAAGTGTAGTTTCAGGGACGGAACTATTCTAAGGGGGGAGTGTTGTAACACCCTAGTTTTTATTTATGAGATTTTGTAATTTTACGTGTTGTTCACGTATGATTTCATTTGTATAATTTCTTTTATAAAATATTTTTATATAGTATTTGTTCTCTTTATTTTTCCAAAAAATATTCTCTTTAAAAGCCTAATTAAAATCTAGGCCTAATTGTCTTTAAGCCCACTCTATTTTATTAATTAAATTAATTATTTAAGCCCATGGTTAGTTTTGGCCCATTAGTGAGCCTATTTACTTTAATTCTCTTTTGAAATAGTCTAACTTGTAGTGTAGAGTCATTTCATGGACAATTAAATTTGTCACATGAATAAATTTGTAAATGAGAGACACTAGGTGGCATGTGCATACAATGAAGTGTGCAATGCACACCTCCTTTCACTCAAGGCCGGATGGGATAATGGACAAAGAGAGAGGGAGAGATGGAGCGAGTCGAGAGATAGTTATCTCATCATGGGTAGTTGCTACAACTTCCTAACTCATCCTAGCCTTTGATCTCTAACCATTTGATTTAATCCTAGCCATTATTCTCACCCAATAAATGTATAAATACCCCCCTAGTTTCTTCTCATTTAGTGCACTAGAAAATTGATTAAGAAAGAAAAGATTAGAGTGAGAAAAGATTGAGAGTTTTTGGTGAGTAAAAGATTGAGGAGTTTTTGTGTGTGTGTGTACTCATCCAAGGAGAGGCCGGACCACATCCAAGGAGGGGGAGCTCGGGTTTGCTACACCAAGGAGGAGGAGACACCTTTGAGGCACAATCTCGGAGGAGAAGGATCCATTCGTGGATTCTAGGAGATTTCTAGGAGCTTTCTCCAAATAGGTGGGTGTTTCTCATGCTTCTAATTCTAGTTATCATGCTAGGAATGTTTTTATAGAATGATTAATGAAAACTTAAGTGAAATTGGCCCCATGTTTGCTTATGTAGAGATGAATTGATAATTTAGAAGATGTTTGTTGAAATGATTGCTAGTTGATAAATTATGAATTAAAATACTAGGAGATATCATATTTCGCCATGCTAGATATTTAAGAAACATGTGTGAAGAAAATCTATATACACGAGACAAAATTGAATACTTCATGTGAGATTGATTTGGTTAATTGTGAGTGATCTCATTGTAGCAAGAAAGGAATTTTTGGTGTTCTAAATTAATGTGATTGACTAATAAATGAAAGAATGAAGTATTTTTTTAGAAATTTATATTTCAAAATGTGTGCAAATATTATTTATTCTCAATGTCAAAATTATGGACATTAAACATAAAATAAGATAAAAAATGCATGTTTTATTAGTAAATAATGATTATAAAAATACTGGCTTGCTGTAATCTTATACATTTTGAAATCTGGAGATTTTTGACCCAAAAAGAGAAGAAAAAGAACTAAAAACATTTTTGGAATTTGAAAAAACTAGTAGCATCAGTCGACCGATTATATTGAAACAATCGACTACTCTGAGTATTTGTTTTCGAGTTCAAATCTTTGCGGAACAGTCAACCAGTTATATTGAAACAGTCGACCGTCCTAATTATTTGTTTTCGAGTTCACATCCTTGCGGATCAGTCGACCGACTACACTGTGACAGTCGACTACCCTGACCATTGATTTTCGAGTTGTAAATCCTCACAGAACAGCCGACTGTCCATGTCCTAATAGTCGACTGCCCTGAAGTTTCAACTAATATCTGGATTTTCGTGAAAGAACTTTCTATAACTTATGGCCCAGTATGAATAAGGATTTGAGACTATTTTTGGCAAGCAAGAACTTATTATTTTTATTAGTTCAAATTGTCCTTGAATAAAGAAAAATACATGCCTTGTTTAAAAGAGTCTTGAAATGAGTTTTGGCAATGAGAGTGTAAATTTTTGATAAAATGGCAGGACCGTAATTTCATGGTGGTTGAATGAGTTATGAATGTGACAAGTTAGAAAAACGAATTCTTTTGTTTATGCATGAGTTTGTACATGAAAGTGAAATTGAATGTTATGATGAATTATGAAAGATTTTATGAGCATGAATGTTACCGCTAAATCTGGTGTGGGGGCAAACAGATAGTATTTGCGGATTCTTAGGAAAACCTGAATAGCAAACTTGAACCTGTTCCGCCAGAGTTTGACTGTTGACTCCCGCCATTCACCTGCAAAAAGTGCGAGACACCGGGGTTGATCCCGGCGATGCACCCTCCGATGCTTAAGACAGTAATCAGGAATGATTATGAAAGAGCGTAAATTGGCAAAAGATTGATTACCTCTTAATGGTGATGAATGGGGGGTATTTATAGCCACCTTGGGGATCAGATTAGGAATGTAATCCCTATGATCTGATAAGGAATATAATCCCCGTAATCAGATAAGGAATGTAATCCCTAATTTCCAGTGAAAAGATAGATGTGAATCAGGACCGTTGCTCAGGATTAATCAGAGACCTTGACTTTATCTTACTGGACCGGGTTTGCCGCGGGTTAAAAACCCATACCCGATTGGAGATGGACCCGTTCGCGGGTTAATGGGTCTTTGAGGAGGAGAACCAGTACCCGCTTCGGACCCATTGGTAGGCGAAATTACCCTTTTACCCCTAGGCTTTAAGATTCGTTCCTAATTTGGACGGTTCTGATTTAACCCCATTTTTTAGCCATATCACGAGCGCCCCACTCCCGAAGATTGAGCTTGATCAGCCTTTGAGGAGTAGTTTTACTGTTTTAAAGGCTGGGGAGTTGTATCGGAGTCCAAATGGAAGGTTTCGAATCTTTGCAGGAGGCAGTATGGTGATTTTCTAAGTTAGTTGCATGCTCTGAGTTGTTCTTGAACTCTTCTGGACATTTGGTGATTTTTATCTATTTTTTTGGATTATTTACTTAATTTTGCGAAGTGTCGATTCGTCGTTCGGGGGTCTTAATAAATTGTCCTAGGTGATAATTACTTACTCGGGGGATCAAAAATATTTCCCCGACTTTATAATTATTTTCTAGGATTTTTAATTAATTTTCCCAAATTTTTAATCATTTTTTCGCAATTTTTAGATAAATAAAACGATTTTAATAAATAAAATACCGAATTTTGGCGTGGCGCGATCTGGACCGTTGATCCTGTGTGGGCGCGAATTTCTGAAAGATCGGATGGATAGGATTGCTCGGCAGCAATTTCTCCGCTTTTGTGGGTCGGATGGGCATTTGCTCGGATGGGCAGCAATTGCTCGGAAGTGGCTCAGTTTTTCCCTGGCGCGAGTGGTTCGGATCACTAGTCGCTTGGCTCGGATTATCGAGCGACGTGGAGCGATTTGAGCCATCGGATCTCAGCGTGGATCTCGAGGTAGGCTCGATTTTCAAGAAAATGCTATCTTTCGTTCAGTGGATGTGGCGTAATCTGGACCGTCCATCGTTTCAAGCGCAATTTTCGCAATGATCCAACGGTTGGAGATGCTCGGCAGAGTTTTTCTTCACTTTTGTGGGTTGGATTGGCACTTGCTCGGTCTCCGAGCGATGTAGCCCGGTAGCCGATCGTATAGCTCGGTGGCCGAACTGTTAGCTCGGTGGCAGCACTGTTGGCTCGGATCGCCAGTTGCTCGGCTCGGACTGCCGAACATCGTGGAGCGATCTGAGCCCTCGGATCTTGGTGCGAATCTCGAGGCGGGCACAGTTTCCAAGAAAATACTATCTTGTCGTTTAGTGGCACTGGTAAGATTTGAGCCGTCCGATCGAAATCTTACGCAAATTTTCAGGGGAAAGTCGTTTTTCTCCAATTCGCAGCTCAGATTGGCACTTGCTCGGAATTCGAGCTATCCTCTTTGTTGTGGACGTCGGATCGACTGTCGCTCGGATTTTGGTTCCGAGGGACGTAGGGCGATCGGGGCCGTTGGATGATGGCACAGATCTTGATGCTGGCTCAGTTCCCAAGAAAACACTATCTTGTCGTTTAGTGGCGCTTGCATGATCTGGGCCGTCCGATCGAAATCTTAAGCGAATTTTGAGGGGAAAGTCGTTTTTTCCAATTCGTAGCTCGAATTGGCACTTGCTCGGAATCCGAGCTATCCTCTTTGTTGTGGAGGTCGGATCGCCTGTCGCTCGGATTTTCGTTTCGAGGGACGTGGGGCGATCGGAGCCGTTGGATGATGGCACAGATCTCGATGCTGGCTCAGTTCCCAAGAAAACACTATCTTGTCGTTTAGTGGCACTGGCATGATCTAAGCCGTCGGATCGAAATCTTACGCGAATTTTGATGAGAAAGTCGTTTTTCTCCAATTCGTAGCTCGGATTGGCACTTGCTTGGAATCCGAGCTATCCTCTTTGTTGTGGAGGTCGGATCGCCTGTCGCTCGGATTTTGGTTCCGAGGCGCCGAGCTATTTTACTTGGGTCGAAACATCGCTTCCTTTGCCAACAGTTGCGGCTCTTCGTTACTTAGTCGTTTGGGCTTTTGTAACGCTTCAAGGGAGGCCCAAGAGTTGCGCCCTTACGTTACAAAGCCTAAGAGGTGTCTCTTTTACTATAAGTTTTCACCCCCTCAACACTTAACCTCATTTCTCACTTTCACTTTCTTACTCTTGGTTTTACTTCTTAGCGGCGAAGTTTTTAGCTCTTGGGTCGTGCTGCTAGCTATCGCGGCAAGGCGTTTTAAGCTCCGGCGATCTTTTCTGACCGTACTCGTCACTTCAAGGTCAGTCTCTCTCCTCATTTTTGTAAAATGGTTAAGTTTTCTTCCACGGACGAGACCCCCTCCTCAGACCTAGGCGACAGCCGAACGGTGAGGCCGAGCAAGGGTAATGGGAAGGAGGTCTTCGAGCCGACCGAAGAAACAATGGTCAGGCTGAGTACAGATGAGGAGGTAGCCGAGCCTCTCCAGGAGGTAATGGTCCGAGCCAGCAAGGGCAAGGGGGTGGTGACGATAATCGAGCGCCCAAAGACTGCAGGGGAGTTGGGTTGGCACCTGAGCGTCTTGTCTAGTGTTGGCGGTGTGCGGAGTTACTATGGTGATTTGCTGGAGAAGGTGACGTAGGGGACCGCCAAATCGATTGAGGAGAACGAGCCGAGGGAGACTTCCGAGGTAGATCATATTTCCTCGATCTTAACCGAGCTGGATTTGCATCGGATTCGGAGTGGGTTCCGGATCCCTGCGGAGTATGCTTTCCTTCTCCCCGGCCCTGGCATCCGAGCGTGCACGTCTTCTTCGGCCGATGTTTGCATATTCCCTGCCGACGCTCTGCACGCTGGTCTTCAGCTGCCATTGCATCCTTTCGTCATCGAAGTGCTGTAATGGTACGGCTTGAGCCCGACCCAGTGGATGCCGAACACTTGGCGGCACGTGATGGCCTTCGCTCTTCAATGCCAGGAGGTCGGCACGCAGCCCTCAATGTTCCTA
Organism: Hemerocallis citrina; assembly: GCA_017893485.1. NCBI lineage: Eukaryota > Viridiplantae > Streptophyta > Magnoliopsida > Asparagales > Asphodelaceae > Hemerocallis > Hemerocallis citrina. The sequence goes on from CM030361.1 coordinate 177,798,367, forward strand.
CTGCGAAGCGTCTACCGACCCTGCCAGATGAACAAGAACGAGCAGAGGTACTATCTCTCGCCGAGGAAGGGCGTGAAGCTTATCGAGAACCCGGACTCGATCAAGCACTGGAAAGAGAAGTATTTCCTCGTCCGGGCTCCCGAGCCGTGGGTCATCCCGACAGCGTGGCTGAGGGACGGGGTTCCGAAACGGGCGAAGAAGGAGCCCGTGCTCAGCAACGAGGAGGCAGAGATTGTAGAAAAGATCCTCGATCTTTCGACCCTCAACTACAAGGATATTACCGAGGAGGTCCTATTCCGAGGGGGTCTCAGTCCGATCGACCCTAGTACGCTTCTCCTTTTCTTTTCTTTGCTTTGTCTTTGAGTTTTAAAAAAAATTCCTGACTTCTTTCGCTCGGTCTTTGCAGAAACTCACGGCATGGACTACAAGGGTCTAATGGCCAAGGCCCGGGCGGCTAAGGAGCAGGAGGCACGAAGAGAAAGAGGGCCGTGTCTGGGCCCCAAGGCGGCCGAGCGCCCAAGATCCCCTTGGTCTCTCCGACCATCGAGCGGCAGGTTGTCGAGGCTCCTCTGGTCGAGCCCGATCAAGGCCTCGTCATGTCGTCCGCCCCACCTACCTCGGATGCGCCGACCCCAACGGCGCGAACAGATGCTCCAGGGTCTTCGGGCGGAGCGTTCAACATTAGCGTGGCACTGGCTCTCGATGTCCCGCCCCTCACTGCCCAGGCGGAGGCAATCCTGACCGAGGAGCACAAGCGCATCTTCGTCCTCGATTGGCGGGTGATGAAGGTCGACAGGTTCCTAGGGGACGGCAATATCTGCATGCAGGCGGTGAAGCACCTGCCGACCCCTAAAGACCGAGCGGCGCTCAAGGCGGGCGAAGTTGGTGACGCCACGATGCAGATTGCTCGGAACACCATGTCGGTAAGTACTAAAGGACTTTCGTCTCCAAGTTTTTGTGCTCGTGTTTAACTGCTTTTTGTATGGCTTGTAGACCCTCTACCACTTCAACCATTTGCTCGAGGAGTTCGCGAGCAAAGAAAAGGAGATGAATGTTCTGAATGGCCGGGAATGGTCGGAGCGGTCTAAGGCGGTAAAATAGCTAGAGGCCGAGCAGGTGCATTCTGCTTCGCTCGAGGCCGAAGTTGCCGACCTAAGGGCTAAGCTCGCCGAGGCGCTGAGGAGCTCGACCGCCGAGGCTTCCATGGTCGAGACCCTGGGAAAGGAGACGGCTCGACTCGAAGGGGAGCTATCTAAGGCCCTGAAGGCGTCGGAGGAGGCCCTGAGCGATCATGCGTCGAAGGTGGCGGTCGCGGAGCAGGCGATTCGGGACGAGGCCGAGGCTCACATGTTGACCAACATGGAGGAGGCGTACGGCCGAGCGCTGAAGCATATCGCCGCTCGGAACCCCGGATTTGACGTCTCGTCCTACTACTTCTACGACCCCGTAGAGGGTAAGGAAGCGCTGCCTCTGGCCGAGCTCGCTCCTAGGTAGGAGGGCGAAGACTCCGAAGACGAGGTGGGCGCCGAGGGTGCAATTGTACCCGTGCCGAACGATGATGAGGTCGACCCCTGACTTTGTCGCCTCTTCTCATTTTCTTGTTCCCCCCCCTTTTTTTTGTAATGCCTAACTGCGGACTGGCCACCGCATTTTGTAAATCTTGGACTTTTAATGAAACGCTTTCCTTTTTGGTGTTTTGGCTGAATATTTCGAAATTTCGCAAAGTGTTCAACTCTTTTTGCTCGGATTGTGTCCTTAAGTATTGAAGACTTCTTTTGATATTCCTCCACTTTTCAGGTCGAGTTGGGTCTGGTTACTGAGGTCTCTCATCTTCGTACTGAGCTGAAGAAAACGAAGCGGGCTCTTTCTCGCAGTCGGGATAACTCGTTTTACGACTTCTTGAAATTGGAGGACATCAAAGCAACTGCGAGAGGGTATTTTCGCGAGTTGAGGCAACTGCGGAAGCAACCTCGAGAGACTCGTCTCGAAGGCGAGATAGAGTTGCTCTGTAAGGAGCTCTTTGATGTTGACCAAAGGAATAGTGAACTACTGGCGGAGGTTCGTCATTTGGAGGTAATGGTGAAAGAACATTCGGTGGAGGAAGAGGAGTTAGCTTCGAGGGTGGGGAAGTTGATGTCCGAGCGCGATGAGTTGACGGCAAAGATTGACAAACTGAGGAGGATCATGATCGACAGGGGTATCGAAGTGACTCATCTCCATCGTATTGTGGCCGATAGTACTAAATCGCAGGTTCGTCTAAACTTCCCCGTTTCAAAGTATCGGCGGAGGTCAATAATCTGAGATATAGGATCGTCGAACTAGAGGAGGAGATTGCAACACTAAAACCTCAGCCCGTAAGGATCAATGTTCGCAGTATGTCGTGTACTCGCGAAGAAAGCGAAAGAGGAATCTCGTTCTACGAACTTGCGACTCGTTCGCCTGCCGTTAGGCGGAGCCCAGCTGACGCTCAGAGTGGTGTAGCTGTTTCGTCTAGTGGCGCCTCAGTTAGGGCCACAGCCAGAGTCAGCGGCGAAGGGGGGTCTCGCTTCGCTGGTTTAGAGTCGAGCTCAGAGGTAAGGCGACGCCGCCCTCATGTGTCTCTGAATCGAAGCGTTCTCCTTCCAAAGAAGTGCTAAACAAGTTGTATTATGCTCTTCAAGTTATTGTAAAACTCTGTTATAGTGTCAGCCTTGTCTGAGCTCTTAATTTTAAAAAGTTTGTTTTGCTTTTGCTGTTCGAATGCTGCGTTGGCTGGTATTAGTTTGAGTATAACTCCTCCAACTTTTGACCACTACTCAAAATCAGAAGCAAATCTTCCTTCTTATGGGCGAACCACTTTTGGCTTGCTTAATAGTGAGCTTGAGAAGTGGAGTCGAGCCAGGTGTTGGACTCCGAACTCGTCGCTAGAGTTTGTTCAACGGTTGTGGTAGCAATCCCGAATGGCGAACCACTTCTAGCTCGCTTAAGAACGAGCTTGCGAAGCAGAATTCAACCAAGTGTTGGACTCCGAACTCGTCGTTAGAGTTTGTTCAACGGTTGTGGGAGCAATTCCGAATGGCGAACCCCTTCTAGCTCGCTTAAGAGCGAGCTTGCGAAGAGGAGTCGAGCCAAGTGTTGGACTCCGAACTCGTCGTTAGAGTTTGTTCAACGGTTGTGGGAGCAATTCCGAATGGTGAACCCCTTCTAGCTCGCTTAAGAGCGAGCTTGCGAAGAGGAGTCGAGCTAAGTGTTGGACTCCGAACTCGTCGTTAGAGTTTGTTCAACGGTTGTGGGAGCAAATCCGAATGGCGAACCCCTTCTAGCTCGCTTAAGAGCGAGCTTGCGAAGAGGAGTCGAGCCAAGTGTTGGACTCCGAACTCGTTGTTAGGGTGAAGAGTAAAAGCAGAGAGGTACAAGCAATTTTACAAGTAAAATATGAAAAAACTTTATTGATAACTAATAGTTGGCTGCTTCTAAGTTGCGAGCCGTTATTACATAAGAGAAATAAAGAAAAAAAATACAAGTAAAAGGGGGAACGGTTTGACAACCCAGAATACTTAGAGAGGCGTTAATGCTCTCTCTTGGTATTTCAAAAGATGGTCGGCATTCCAAGTCCTAGGAATCTCTCTGCCTTTGAGGTCTTCTAGACGATATGTCCCATGCCGAACTACTTTGGTGATCTTGTAGGGTCCCTCCCATTTTGGAGCTAGTTTACTCTTCTGACCAGGAAAAGAGATTGCTAACTTTCTGAGGACCAAGTCCCCTTCTTTGAGGTCAGTAGGACGGACTCTCTTATTGTACACCAACTCGATCCTCCTCCGATAACCCTGTTGGCGGATTGACGCTCTTTCCCGTAGCTCATCGACCAAGTCTAAGTTTGCCTGAAGTTCTCTGGCATTCTGTTCTTCTTCGTAGGCAAGAAGGCGAGGAGAAGGTATGCCGACTTCAAATGGGATCACAGCCTCGGACCCATACGTGAGGTTGAATGGCGACTCTCCTGTGGGGGTCCGTTTCGTGGTGCGGTAGTTCCACAGCACGTTAGGGAGCTGATCGACCCATAAGCCTTTAGAGCACTTATTCAGCCTCTTCTTAATACCGGAGAGGATCTATCGGTTAGCATTCTCCACTTGACCATTCGACTGTGGATGGGAGACGGAGGAGAAACGTTGTTGGATGGCGAGGTCTTCACAAAGAGCTCGGAAGGCAGCCCCGGTAAATTGGGTTTCGTTGTCTGTTATGAGCACTCGAGGGACACCGAATCGGCAGATAACGTTCTTCCAGAAGAACTGAAGTACTTTGTTCTCGGTGATTGTGACCAAGGGCTCGGCCTCTATCCACTTCGAGAAGTAGTCGATTGCCACGACTAAGAATTTGAACTGGCCAGGAGCTTGTGGGAATGGCCCTTGTAAATCCATCCCCCACATTGCGAAAGGGATAGGACTTGATAGGGAGGTGAGTGGAGCTTATGGGAGGCGACGGACGTTGGAGTACTTCTGACAAGAGCTGCATTGCCGAACGTGTAGTTCAGCATCTTGTAGGAGAGTGGGCTAGAAATATCCATAATTCAACACCTTCCTGGCTAGGGATCTGGACCCTGAATGTGCCCCGCCGATGCCTTCGTGGAGCTCTTGCAGGGCGTAATCATCTTGTTCCGGGGAGAGGCATCTCAAATAAAGCCTGCCATCTACTTGTGTGAAGGAGTGCTTGTATAGGATGCCCTCGATAAGTGTGTATCGCTCTGCTCGGGTTCTCACTCGGCGAGCTTCTTTAGGATCTTCGAGGAGGAGGCCATCTCTTAGCAATTATACCAGGGGTTTCATCCAATTATCTTGAAGCAGGACAGGTAGCGTGTAACGCCCCGAATCCCAAATACAACTGAATTCGAGATTTCTACAGGATCTTTCCACTTCATTTAGTACAATTTTACAAGAAAATTTGAACTTTTCACTTTATATCAGAGTTACAAGTAAAACATTACAATTTACACTGCACAGCGGAAGTAAAAATTACAACATATAAATAAATGTACAACAACATTGAATAATCTTTAAGCATCCGTTCCTCTTTAATCTTTATCATGTCACTTACCTGCATATAAAACTGTGGGTACGTCAGTTTATTCAACCGACGAACATTATACACGGCCATCCTCTCTATGCTGGAAATAGTATAACTAATTTTCCATATTTAGCAAACACAAACTTGTCACATTTCAAACTAAAGGGACTACCCTATTGATTTCGTGTTGTGATTGTGCACTTAGTCCTTAATACAGTTATTTATGTTACATGACACTAATGCACACTTGTTCGGATTCTATGCATCCCATACTACATAGGTCCAAGGGCAAGCCCTTAATCGTTCTACATTTTGTAGGGTTCAATACCTTGCCATGACTTAATCTACTACTGTAATTACGGTAGGTATCCTAGATGATCTATGAGTACAAGCACGTGTACAGAAAACCTGGAGGGGAATCCCACGTCATGTCACGACGCATCGTGAAGACAGCCTGTGGCAATTCAGCCTCCTTCATGGCACACGATCCTCTTGCAGTCACCAAACATCCCACAAGCATCGCTACCGGGACGGTACTCTGGAGCAGTATCCACATCATGTCACGACGCATCGTGAAGACAGCCTGTGTCTCACGCTGCCAATCCAATGGCTCTCATACTCATGTTTTTCTTCCTACTTTCATCACGTCCCCACTATGTACTAATCCTTAGTTTTTATTAGAATCATGAACAAAATCAAAGCTCTAGAGTTAGCCTCTCCACTAAACCGGACTTATTTATTCATTCAAACATGACCAACCTTGGTCTTTCATTTCAAATTTCATTTCATTTCATTCTAAATGCCGGGGGAGACTTAGCTACTCTTTTGATTCAATTCCAATTCACAATTTCCAAAATTGAGCGTTTCCAACTCATAAATTCATAATCATAACAGATTTCCTTTTCAATAGCATGATTTCTAAATTTATTCATAAGTCCATAATCATACATGGAATGTTCTTTGGATCACTCTTTTATCTAGAGTTCATTATTTCTTTGACTAGAGAAAGGTAGAATAATCCGTATCTTTATCAAACTAAAATGTTTGTTTGTCCCGTTCATATTGCTTTAAAACTTATTTAGCGACCATCTTGGATTGAAATTTCTCAGTGAAGTTTTACCATTATTTTGTACTATGTATTGCCTCATTCAAAAATTGTAGAGGTAATAGTATTATTAGGCATGTCCATCAAGCCAAGTACACTTGGTGCACGAACAATTTAAAAAAAAAATAATTATATATATATATATATATATATATATATCAAATATCAATTTCACATTGAAGTCGTATCACAAAAATGAATATTCACATTTCATATTTTTCATACTATTCTCAAATGAGAGTAGTTCACATCCACCACATACTATAATTCCTTTCTTTGCTATATGAATTTTCTAATCCTTCATTTCAAGTTCGTTTTGCAATACATAATTTTCGCAAAAATGTAAATGTAGAACCAAAGTTCTAATTACACATTTTTTTTTCCAAATCATATTTTATTTTATGCAAATAATTCCCCAATCATTTTTCATAAGTCCCACATATTTTTAGAAGAATAATCATATTTTTTCTATAATTTTTTGATCACCAAAACACTCAAAAAAATATGTTTTTCAAACTTGCCGAAGCCAAGATTCGAACCCAGAACCACCGAGAACCCAACCGAAAGCACAAACCACTAGGCCGAAAGTGCTAGGCGGTATAAAGACGGCTGAAAGCCTTAAATGCTCTCGGCTGCGTACTTTAATTTTTCCAAAAAATGCAAAAGTATGTTACTAAGGAGATTCGAACCCGTCACTCACGAGACCCGAACCCACTGTAGTGATTAAAGCCATCCCGACCACTTGAGCTACGCGCTCAGGTTGTCGATAATGCAACTCAAAATTCATTTAATCAATTCTCTCTGATATTTAAAACATTTCGATATTCAACATGCTCTCATTTCATTTTGCTTTTATAAAATTTTCTGTAAATTTCCAGATTGACTAATACTATCATCAATTATACTCCAGTATATAGAAAATAATTTTCTTAGTAATTAATACATGTTTTTCACACAATTTCTTCGAATTCTAAATTATCACTACCACAATTCTTCTCTTTCGACATTTCCTAACAATTAATATCACTAATCCCTTTATTAGCAAACTTCATATTAATCCTCTGATTTTGATCATTTACCAACCACACGAATCTATATTTTAATTCATTCATTTCAGACTAACGCAAAGATTCATTTTAACACACAAAGTAGCATTGTTAATCTACAAACTTTTTGTATATAATTTGTGATGTAGATAATGAAACTTCCTTCAACAATTCATGGCTAAAATCAATTCACACACAAATTTAGATTTTACTAATAGAGCAACATACAATTGCACATCCACAATTCAAACAATTCATTAATCATTTTTCCAATTAAATGTGTACTCTTATTAATCTTTTTCATGCATCATTTTTTTTCCCATTCAAATCTAGCATGTATTTCTAAATAAAAACATGGAAAATTTACCCACCTTATTAAAGAATGTACAACTAGTAATCTCCTAAACGAATGTCCTTGCAACAAGAGTGCTCCTCCTCCTTAAAGCGCGCACACGAGCCTCCAATCACACCACAAACCGAGAGCTCTCCTATTGATGAATGTCGGCCTTCTCTCCTTCTTGATTGATGCACAAACCCACACAATCTCTCAATCTTTTAACTCACTAAATAAACTACTAGATATAGTATTTTAGACTATAGACTTGGAGAAAATAATTTGCACAAGAATAACTAGCCATGGGGGGGGGGGGGGGGGTATTTATACTAAAAATCAAGGAGAATGGATGGCTAAGATTGAAGTTGGAGTTAGGAACAAATGGTTAAGATTTAAAGAGGAGTTATACTAACCACCCATAATCAAGTAACCACCACCACCATGATCCCACTCAAATTTTGATTTCCCTCCAAGGCAAAAAACGGCCATGCATGCTTTGTGCATATTGCACGTGTACGTGCAATGCACGTGCATGCCACTTGGTCTCCAAAAATTTGTACATTAAATTTTTATAAAAATAATCTTTAATTTGTATTCTACATTACAAGTTGTATTTAAGATTAAAATAGTTCATGGGCTTTAGTTTTTGGGCCAAAATAATAATTATAAAAATACTAAATTAAATTAACTTTGGGCTTTTAAAAAGGAAAGGCTTTTTGTCTAATTGAAAGAAGGTTTTATATAAAAATAATTAAAAGCACATATTTAAATATCTATACTCATCATGAAGAAAATATTTACCAAAAATATTGTACGTGCACACTACGTGCAAAATAAAATAATTTTTCATTAAATGAAAAATCGAGGCATTACAACACTCCCTCCTTAGAATAGTTTCGTCCCCGGAACTACAGTCAAGATCGAGAAAACAAACACTCATAACAAGAACAAAAGAATACAAAGATACAAATAAAGCAAAAAGCTCAGGATAGTCCTTCAACATCCTCTCCTCAGACTCCCAAGTAGCCTCTTCAACCAAATGGTTTCTCCAGACTACCTTGACCATCGGTATCGTCTTATTCCTTAAGACTTTCTCTCGACGATCAACAATCTCGACAGGAGACTCAATGTAATTCAGATCCAACTGCAAACCTTCCGGCACTTCAGGGAAATGATGACTCGGATCTGGAATATAACCTCTCAGCATAGACACATGAAAGACATTGTGCTCCTGAGACAACTCTTCCAGTAATTCATGCCGGTAAGCAGTTTTCCCCATCCTTTTCAATATCTTGTACGGGCCTATAAACCTCGGGGCTAATTTCCCGTCTTTGCCAAATCGAACCACACCTTTACTGGGCGATACTTTCAGAAAGATGAAGTCACCTACCTCAAATTCAAGGTCCCTTCTCCGGTTGTCTGCATAGCTTTTCTGGCTGCTCTGAGCTTCCACCAACCTTTTCCTGATCAGATCAATCTTCTCAGAAGTTTGCTGCACAAGCTCAGGCCCAAACAATTGACGCTCCCCAACTTCAAACCAACAAACAGGTGTCCTGCACTTCCTGCCATACAAAGCTTCGTACGGCGCCATCCCGATGCTAGTCTGAAAACTTTTGTTATAGGCAAAATCTACCAAAGGTAAATGCCTTTCCCAACTGCCCCCAAAGTCTAGTATACAACACCGAAGCATATCCTCAAGAATACGGTTGACTTTTTCGATCTGCCCATCGGTTTGCGGATGAAAAGTAGTGCTGAAATCTGTCTTGGTACCTAAAGCTGTCTGAAGACTCCTCCAGAAATGCGAAGTAAACCGCGCATTTCGATCAGACACAATAGTTAACGGAACACCATGAAGCCGGACGATCTCGCCAACATACAACTCAGCTAACTTGTCCATCGAAGTAGTGAGTTTCATCACCAAAAAGTGAGCGGACTTGGTCAGTCGATCGACTATAACCCAAATCGCATCATTGCCTTTAGGACTCTTAGGCAATCCCGTGATGAAATCCATACTGATGTTATCCCACTTCCATTCCGGAATAGGTAACGGCTGTAATAGACCTCCGGGTTTCTAATTTTCTGCTTTGACTTGCTGACAAACCTCACACTTTGTCACAAATTCAGCCACATCCCGCTTCAAACCTGACCACCAGAAATGCGGTTTGATGTCTCTGTACATCTTAGTACTTCCAGGATGTACCGACAAAAGAGTAGCATGCGCCTCCTGAAGAATACTCTCTTTCAGGTCTGCCTGATTTGGAATGCACAACCTCTCTCCAAACCACAGCACTCCATCCTTGATTTGAAATTCGGGCAACCTGCCAGCACCAACCTGCTCTTTCATCTCCAAAATATCAGCATCAACCTCCTGACTTGCAATGATCCTTTCATTCAGAGTAGGCTGAAGCCTCAACTGAGCTAAAGATGCTCCCAATCCTTGCAAGACAACTTCAATACCTGCTCGATCCAATTCTTCAATCAGATGAATCTGAGTTGTAATCAAACTGGATAAACTGCTCTTGCGACTAAGTGCATCAGCAACAACGTTAGCTTTTCCAGGATGATACTTGATCTCAGGTCGCATGTCCTCAAGCACTTCCAACCATCTCCGCTGCCTCAAATTCAGATCCTTCTACTGATATATGTACTTCAAACTCTTGTGGTCCGTGTACATGTTCAATTTCTCACCGTACACGTAGTGCCTCCATTGCTTCAGGGCAAAGATAATCGCAGCCAACTCCAGATCATGAGTCGGGTAATTCTTCTCATGCAGTCGTAGTTGCTTAGACCCATAAGCGATTACTCTTCCTTCTTGCATTAAGACACAACCAAGCCCACGATGTGAAGTATCGCTGTAAACATCATACTCAACACCTGCTCCAGGCAAAGCCAAAATAGGTGCAGTAGTCAGTTTCTCTTTCAGATCCTGAAAGCTTGCCTCACATTGCTCAGTCCACTTGAAGTTCACATTCTTCTTGGTCAGACCAGTAAGCGGCACGGCTATCTGAGCATAACCTTGAATGAAACTCCTGTAGTATCCAGTCATTCCAAGAAAACTTCTGACTTCCTTCATTGTAGTAGGCCTTGCCCAATCTCTCAATGCCTCTATCTTCTGAGGGTCAGTTGCCACTTCCTCCTTAGAAAGGATGTAACCTAGGAATGCCACTTCAGATTTCCAGAAATCACACTTGGATAGCTTGGCATAGAACTTCTGCTCTTCCAGCTTCTTCAAAACTGCTGCCAAATGCTCGGTGTGCTCCTCCTCTGACTTGGAGTACACGAGGATATCGTCGATAAACACCACGACGAAAGAATCAATGAATGGCCTCAGAACTCTGTTCATCAAATCCATGAAGATTGCTGGTGCATTCGTCACTCCAAATGGCATAACTAAGAATTCGTAATCCCCATGTCGAGTTCTAAATGCAGTTTTGTGCACATCTTCGGCTTTCACTCGAACTTGGTGATATCCTGATCGAAGATCTATTTTGGAGAATACAGCTACTCCTTGTAGACGATCGAACAAATCATCAATTCGGGGAATAGGATATTTATTCTGAACAGTGACCTTATTCAGCTTCCAGTAATCGATACACATTGTCATCGATCCATCCTTCTTCTTTACCAAAAGCACTGGTGCTCCCCAAGGTGACGCACTAGGTTGAATAAAGCCTTTCTCCAACAGTTCCTCAATCTGCCGTTTCACCTCATCCTGTTCCACTGGAGCCATCCTATACGGTGCCTTAGAAATGGGTTCACTTCCCGGTTGAAGGGTGATGCTGAACTCTACATCACGATGCGGAGGTAACCCAGGAAAATCATCCAAGAACACAGTCGGATAGTACCGAACCACAGGAATCCCTTGCACTTCCACAGGAGTCTCTTCCTTACGGATAGCTGCCACTAGCCTAGAACACTTCTTCTTCCCTTGGAAAGTGACTTCGGGTCCACCTGGAGCCTTCATTGTTACTGTCTTGGTCTTGCACTCGATGCTTGCACTGTACACCGACATCCAATCAATGCCAATGATAACATCGACTCTCAAGATAGTCAACTCGATCAGATCAATCCCAAAGATTCGATCTCCAATCACAATCTCGCAATCCGCATAGTACCGATCAGTGGTTAAAGTTTCCCCTGATGGAGTAGCTACTGCTAAGATCTTGCCTGGAAAAATCTTCGGTTCAACTCCCAACACTTTAGCAAATTTAGGAGACACAAAAGTATGAGAGGATCCAGTATCGAACAACACAACAACTTTCATTCCATTTAAATAAAGTTCGCCTGTTACATAATACACACTCATTACGTAATTGTTCAATAAATAGATGGGAAAAAGAAATGACATAAACCTCTAAACATCTGCCCTCGTACCAGTGATGACCTGATCTACTTCATCAGCATCAGCTTCCGTCAAGGCAAATACTCGCCCTGGTTGGTACGGTCTCTTCCCATTCTGCTGAGTTGATTCCCCACAGATGACATTCCGCGGCTTGGAGCATTGAGACATGTAATGTCCCGTCTCACCACAGTTCAAGCAAGTCACTACAGGAGGTCTTACCACATTGTTCCCAGGTCCTCCAGCCACACTAATAGCGTTCGCCCCTGTCGGTTTGAACCTTTGTGCAGATGGTTGTCCCTTGAAACTCCCAGAATTTGCAGGCCTCTTTCCAGACTGCCAGTTGTTCCTCCGGTTCTGAACAACATGAAACTGCTCCATGTCTGCTTCAGTGGCTGCTGCTCTCTTGACCAACTTGTCGAATCTTCTGATACCAAGAGGTATCATCCGGGACCTCAAGCTCGGCCTCAATCCATGCTCAAACTTACGAGCCTTCTTAGCCTCATCCATCACTAGTTCAGGAGCATACCTGAGTAAACTTGGTCTCGTACTCCCTAACTGACATGCCACCTTGCTGTAGTGACAGAAACTCCATAGCCTTCTTCTCTTGGACGTCGGAGGGAAATAGTGACTGCGAAATTCTTCCAGAAATTCCTCCCAGCCGAGAACTATGCCTTCCATTGTCCTCTTCATCGATTGCCACCATACAGCCGCATCCTTCTCAAGTTGCAGAGTCGCCAACTTGACCTTGCTACCTTCAGGGGTCTCCAACACTTCAAAGATGGTCTCTACTTGACGAATCCAGTTGTCAGCCGCATCAGGGTCTGACTTCCCTTCGAATACAGGTGGTTTCATTCGTTTGAACGATTCCACTAGTTTAATCGCTTTGGGCATTGGGTTCGTAGGCACCCTTCCTTGGTTTTGGTTCATGGCCACGACGTTGAGCGTCTGATAGACCCTCGCAAGTTCCGTTTCCAGATCCAGACCTTCACCATTTCGAGCTCCTCTTCTAGCCATATTCTGATGCAAAAGATCCATTAAATTCAAACTATAAGACATGAATTTTAAATCAACTTGCATTTCATTGAATTCCAAACTTTATACATTCGAATTGAAAAACATTTCTTGACATCAGAATGAAAATAGTAGATACTACAACAGTCTAACTCCGACGGTTCCTCTTCGCTTCTCGACGTTCTCCCCGTAGTTCATCATCTTCATCCTTCAGCACATCGGTCAGATTCTTCCTCTTCTCGTGTTCTCATACCCGATGACTGAGAACTGCAAAGTCGTCCTTACGCTTTGCCAATTGAGCCTCAAATAATCCGACTCTCTCACGCAGTGTTTCTACCTGCCTCTGAAGAGATATCACAAGACTATTTGGAACTGGTTCTTCTTCTTCGTCAGAAGAGTCATCAGATGAATCCAGAGGTGGAGTGATCTCTCGGGGTTCAGGCCATTCTTCTCCGTCAGAATCTACTTGCCCTGGGTAGTACTCTACCTCGGAATCTGCTTGTCCAGGATGGTACTCTTCCTCGATGATATGCCAGTCGTCGTCTCCAACAGGGTCGAAGTGATCAGCCATCCTAGAAATAGAGAGGAAGAAGCATAAGTCATAGAGCAACACAAATGTAAGTCACTTACATTTAAATCTCTAGACTCAAACACACACTCTAATGTCCACTACTAGGGTGTCGTTCCTTATAAACTTGTACAAGTGTTAAGTGTGGCTCTGATACCACTCTGTAACGCCCCGAATCCCAAATACAACTGAATTCGAGAGTTCTACAGGATCTTTCCACTTCATTTAGTACAATTTTACAAGGAAATTTAAACTTTTCACTTTATATCAGAGTTACAAGTAAAACATTACAATTTACACTGCACAGCGGAAGTAAAAATTACAACATATAAATAAATGTACAAAAACATTGAATAATCTTTAAGCATCCGTTCCTCTTTAATCTTTATCATGTCACTTACCTGCATATAAAACTGTGGGTACGTCAGTTTATTCAACCGGCGAACATTATACACGGCCATCCTCTCTATGCCAGAAATAGTATAACTAATTTTCCACATTTAGCAAACACAAACCTGTCACATTTCAAACTAAAGGGACTACCCTATTGATGTCGTGTTGTGATTGTGCACTTAGTCCTTAATGTAGTTATTTATGTTACATGACACTAATGCACACTTGTTCGGATTCTATGCATCCCATACTACATAGGTCCGAGGGCAAGCCCTTAATCGTTCTTCATTTTGTACGGTTCAATCCCTCGCCATGACTGAATCTACTACTGTAATTACGGTAGGTATCCTAGATGATCTATGAGTACAAGCACGTGTACAGAAAATCTGGAGGGGAATCCCACGTCATGTCACGACGCATCGTGAAGACAGCCTGTGGCAATTCAGCCTCCTTCATGGCACACGATCCTCTTGCAGTCACCAAACATCCCACAAGCGTCGCCACCGGGACGGTACTCTGGAGCAGTATCCACATCATGTCATGACACATTGTGAAGACAGCCTGTGAATACTCTCACGCCGTCAATCCAATGGCCCTCATACTCATGTTTTTCTCCTACTTTCATCACATCTCTACTATGTACTAATCCTTAGTTTTTATTAGAATCATGAACAAAATCAAAGCTCTAGAGTTAGCCTCTCCACTAAACCGGACTTATTTATTCGTTCAAACATGACCAACCTTGGTCTTTCATTTCAAATTTCATTTCATTTCTTTCTAAATGCCGGGGGAGACTTAGCTACTCTTTTGTTTCAATTCCAATTCACAATTTTCAAAATTGAGCGTTTCCAACTCATAAATTCATGATCATAACAGATTTCCTTTTCAATAGCATGATTTCTAAATTTATTCATAAGTCCATAATCATACATGGAATTTTTATACCTCATCAAATATCAATTTCACATTGAAGTCGTATCACAAAAATGAATATTCACATTTCATATTTTTCATACTATTCTCAAATGAGAGTAGTTCACATCCACCACATACTATAATTCCTTTCTTTGCTATATTAATTTTCTAATCCTTCATTTCAAGTTCTTTTTGCAATACATAATTTTCGCAAAAATGTAAATGTAGAACCATAGTTCTAATTACACATTTTTTTTCCAAATCATATTTTATTTTATGCAAAAAATTCCCCAATCATTTTTCATAAGTCCCACATATTTTTAGAAGAATAATCATATTTTTTCTATAACTTTTTGATCACCAAAGCACTCAAAAAAATATGTTTTTCAAACTTGCCGAAGCCAAGATTCGAACCCAGAACCATCGAGAACCCAACCGAACACAACCACTAGGCCGAAAGTGCTAGGCGGTATAAAGATGGCTGAGAGCCTTAAATGCTCTCGGCTGCGTACTTTAATTTTTCCAAAAAATGCAAAAGTATGTTACTAAGGAGATTCGAACCCGTCACTCACGAGACCCGAACCCACTGTAGTGATTAAAGCCATCCCAACCACTTGAGCTATGCGCTCAGGTTGTCGATAATGCAACTCAAAATTCATTTAATCAATTCTCTCTGATATTTAAAACAGTTCGATATTCAACATGCTCTCATTTCATTTTGCTTTTATAAAATTTTCTGTAAATTTCCAGATTGACTAATACTATCATCAATTATACTCCAGTATATAGAAAATAATTTTCTCAGTAATTAATACATGTTTTTCACACAATTTCTTCGAATTCTAAATTATCACTACCACAATTCTTCTCTTTCGACATTTCTTAACAATTAATATCACTAATCCTTTTATTAGCAAACTTCATATTAATCCTCTGATTTTAATCATTTACCAACCATACGAATCTATATTTTAATTCATTCATTTCAGACTAACGCAAAGATTCATTTTAACACACAAAGTAGCATTGTTAATCTACTAACTTTTTGTATATAATTTGTGATGTAGATAATGAAACTTCCTTCAACAATTCATGGCTAAAATCAATTCACACACAAATTTAGATTTTACTAATAGAGCCATATACAATTGCACATCCACAATTCAAACAATTCATGGATCATTTTTCCAATTAAATGTGTACTCTTATTAATCTTTTTCATGCATCATTTTTTTTCCATTCAAATCTAGCATGTATTTCTAATTAGAAACATGGAAAATTTACCCACCTTATTGAAGAAAGTACAACTAGTAATCTCCTAAACGAATGTCCTTGCAACAAGAGTGCTCCTCCTCCTTGAAGCGCGCCACGAGCCTCCAAGCACACCACAAACCGAGAGCTCTCCTATGGATGAATGTCGGCCTTCTCTCCTTCTTGATTGATGCACAAACCCACACAATCTCTCAATCTTTTAACTCACTAAATAAACTACTAGATATAGTATTTTAGACTATAGACTTGGAGAAAATAATTTGCACAAGAATAACTAGCCATGGTGGAGGGGCGGGGGGGTATTTATACTAAAAATCAAGGAGAATGGATGGCTAAGATTGAAGTAGGAGTTAGGAACAAATGGTTAAGATTTAAGGAGGAGTTATACTAACCACCCATAATCAAGTAACCACCACCACCATGATCCCCCTCAAATTTTGATTTCCCTCCAAGGCAAAAACCGGCCTTGCATGCTTTGTGCATATTGCACGTGTACGTGCAATGCACGTGCATGCCACTTGGTCTCCAAAAATTTGTACATTAAATTTTTATAAAAATAATCTTTAATTTGTATTCTACATTACAAGTTGTATTTAAGATTAAAATAGTTCATGGGCTTTAGTTTTTGGGCCAAAATAATAATTATAAAAATACTAAATTAAATTAACTTTGGGCTTTTAAAAAGGAAAGACTTTTTGTCTAATTGAAAGAAGGCTTTATATAAAAATAATTAAAAGAACATATTTAAATATCTATACTCATCATGATGAAAATATTTACCAAAAATATTGTACGTGCACACTACGTGCAAAATAAAATAATTTTTCATTAAATGAAAAATCGAGGCATTACATAGCGACTCCATCGAGTCGGAAGTTTCATCCTCTATACTTGGCTTCAAGAGCACCTCGATCAAGACGATCTGCTCTAGATCTTGGAGGGAGGAGGAGGCTAGCTTGGAGAGGGCATCGGCTTGGGAATTCTCTTCTCGGGGGATTCGCTGGATGAGAGCTTCTTCAAATAGGGCCATGAGATTCTTGACCTTGGCTAGGTACTTAGCCATTCGGTCATCTCGTGCCTCGTACTCGCCTAGGACCTGATTTACGACCTGCTGAGAGTCGCTAAAGATCCGGAGGCGCTGCGCCCCTGCCTTGCGAGGCATTCCGAGGCCGGCTATAAGTGCTTCATATTTTGCTTCATTGTTAGAGGCCTTGAAGTTGATGCGGAGGGAATATTGGAGGATGAAATCATCTGGGCCGGCCAGAATGACCCCGGCTCCGCTTCCCTCATTACAAGAGGATCCATCTACATATACCGTCCAAATAGGAGGTCCGTTTGACGCTTGGCTGACCTCGGGAATGGTGCTTTCAACTATGAATTCAGCTAAGGCCTGAGCCTTGATCGCGGTCCGAGGCTGATATGTTATATCATGCTGGCTCAGCTCGATAGACCACTTCATGAGGCGACCGGAGGTCTCTGGCTTGTGGAGAACTTGTTTCAGCGGTTGGTCGGTAAGAACGATCACCGAATGGGACTGGAAATATGGGCGAAGCTTTCTTGCAGCCATGACTAAGGCGTATGCCATCTTCTCTATCCTCGGGTAGCGGAGCTCGGCATCCCGAAGTACCTTGCTCAAGTAATAGATGTGCTTTTGAGTCTTATCTTCTTCCCTTACGAGGACGGTGCTGAGGGTCTGCTCGGAGGCTTCTAAGTAGAGGTAGAGGGTTTCCCCGAGAATAGGTTTACTGAGGAGAGGAGGATTGACTAGGTAAGCCTTCAGCTGATCGAATGAGTCTTGCTGTTGCTGACCCCACTCGAAGCCTTTAGCCCCCTGAGAGCCTTGAAGAAGGGAAGACACTTCTCCCCTGACTTGGAAAGGAAGTGCCCTATGGCTGCCAGGCGACCCGTTAGCTTTTGAACCTCTTTAACATTCTTCGGGGAAGCCATGTCTAATATGGCTTTGATCTTCTCGGGGTTGGCCTCGATTCCTCTTTGGCTGACCATGAAGCCTAGGAATTTTCCCGACAAGACTCCGAACGCACATTTGTTCGGATTGAGCCTCATATCGTGTTTCCTGAGTACGTCGAACGCCTCTTGCAGATCGGCCACATGATCAACCCCGTGGATGCTCTTCACAAGCATATCGTCAACATATACCTCCATATTTCGGTCGATCTGTGCTTGAAAAACCTTGTTGACGAGGCATTGATAAGTGGCACCTGCATTCTTCAAACCGAAGGGCATTACCCTGTAGCAGTAGAGGCCCTGATCGGTTACAAAGGAGGTCTTCAGGATATCTGGGGAAAACATACGAATCTGATTGTAGCCTGAGAAGGCGTCCATGAAGCTGAGGAGTTCATGGCCCGAAGTGGCGTCAATCAAAGTATCGATACTTGTAAGAGGGAATGGATCTTTGGGGCATGCCTTGTTGAGGTCGGTAAAGTCGATACAAATCCTCCAGGTCCCATTGCACTTCTTCACCATTACTACATTCGAGAGCCATTCGGGATAATTTACCTCTTGTATGAACCGAGCCTTCAAGAGCTTGTCCACCTCCTCTTTTATAGCTTGCTGGCGCTCGGGAGCGAACTTGCGCCTCTTCTGTTGGACCAGTTTGGACCCCGGAGCGACGTTGAGGTGGTGGACTAAAAGCTTTTCAAAAATTTCGGGCATGTCTGCAGTGACCAAGCAAAGAGGTCGCGGTTCCTACGGATGCACTGGACTATGTCGGAGCATAGGGCAGATGGGAGGGTCTTGCTAACAAAGAACTTTCGGCTCGGATCCTGCTCTGAGAAGAGCACTTCCTCCAACTCATCCACCGGCTCGGACATTGGCCGGACACTCTCTTGAGGTATTTCAAGTGTTTCGAGGGAGAGGACTGGACCCCCTGTTGAAGTCATATAGCACTTGCGGGCTACCTCTTGACTGCCTTTTACTTCCCCAACTCCTGTCCTGGTGGGGAATTTCATCTTGAGGTGATAAGCGGAAGGGACGGCTTCGAGAGCAGCTAGGCCAGGTCAACCCAGGATCACATTATACACAGTTGGGACATCGACGACCAAAAAGTCCATCGGCGCCGTCCGGGTGGTAGGAGTTTTGCCAGCAGTTACATCGATGGTGATTACCCCTTCAATAGTTACTGGCACTCCCGTGAACCCATGGAGTGTGTAGCCGGTGGGCTTAAGTCTGTCCCGGGATAGTTTGAGGCCTTTGAAAGCGGCGAGGAAGAGGATGTTAACGGAGCTGCCATTGTCCACCAGGATCCTCTCCACTTTAAAGTTCGCCATATGGAGGTTGATGACAAGCGTGTCACAATGGGGAGTTCGGACACCCTCAAGATCTTCATCCGAGAATATGATGGGTACTCCAAGGCCTTTAGGAGGAGGTGTGGTGCGAACCGAATTAACTTCCCTTATAAACGCCTTTCGAGAGGAATTGGAGGAGCCCCCCATTGGGCCCCCATGGATGAGGTGTAGGACACGATCCTCTTCAAATTCGGGTGTTTCATCGCGTTTAGGACGCTTGTTAGCCCCCGAGGTGGGGGAGGAAGATCGGTTCGGTCCTTTCTCACGAACTTGGTTAGCTGACTCCTCTGGATGAGGGTTTCTATCTCGTTTTTCAGGGCCCGACAATCATTAGTATTGTGACCATGGTCCCGGTGATAGCGGCACCACTTCTCTTTATCCCTTTTCTTGCCAGGGGTGTTCATTTTTGGCACAGGGGGTAGCACCCCTTCCTTCTCAACTTCCATGAGAATTGTGGAAATGTTGGCATTAAGAGGAATGAACTTTTTGAATCTGGGGGGAGGTCGGAGCTGTCCGCCATTGTCCTTCTGGAGCTTCTTGGCTCCTTCTTCTTCTGTTCCCTTTCTCTTGGACCCGGAGGAAGGCCCCTCAAAGTTGGGGCGGTGCTCAGCTTTCTCGGCCCGAATATACTTTTTGCTCCGGAGGAGGAGATCAGAAAAGTTCTGCGGGGGCTTCTTGGCGAGGGAGGAGCGGAGGCTGGAGTTGAGGACATTGGATTGGAATGCTGCTGCAGCGACCGACTGGTCGAGGGATGCTATGGACCTGGCTTCCGCTGTGAACCTTTTCACATAGTCTCTCAGCTTCTCACCCTTCTTCTGGTTGAGGTAGAGTAGCGAAATGCTGGTCTTCTCAGTTCGGCGGCTACTCATGAAGTGGGTGACGAAGAGGGTCTCAAATTGCTCGAAGGAGAATATTGAGGATGGGGCAAGGCGAGAGTACCATTCTCGAGCCGGACCCTTGAGAGTAACGGGGAAGGTCTTGCACAGCAGAGCATCGAAAGCTTGATGGATGAGCATGAGGGTCTTAAAGCTTTCGATGTGATCGATGGGGTCAGACTCCCCGGAATAAGTCTCAAATTGAGGAGGTTTAAAGCCGATTGGTACGGGTGCCTCCATTATGGTTCGGGAAAAAGAAGGTCGACACGGGCGAAGGATCCTTCCTCTAAGCTTTTCTTCTCTGTCTAACTGACCTAAGCGTCTCTCCATTTCGTGGAGACGGCGGTAGACAACGTCATCTTTTTTACGGTAATTAATCGAGCCTCTAGACTCGTCTTCGTACGAGGGAGAGCGGGGGCTACGACGACGGTAGCTCCTGGAGCGGCGAGGACTAGGAATGTACTGGGGGTTGCTAGGAGCTGGAGGAGTTAGGGACCGTTGGCGAGGACTTCGGACCGGAGGAGGAGTGGGAATCCTCGGAGCATTGGTGTTGTTGGGTCGGTGATTGAGAGCTTGTAGGATGGTTGCTTGGAATTGCTGGAACTCAGCACGGGTGATGGGTGCATCATCGCTCCTGGGAGGTCGCCGACCAGTAGGAGAGTGGGGTCTTCTTCTGTGATGCTCGGGGGACTCTCTTCGCCCTCTTCGGGCAGGGGACCTTCTGTAGTCTCGGCGGTGAGATCGCTCATCCGGACGTTGTTGGTGGGAGGCTCCCTCACGGGCCCACTTTTCATCCAGACGGCGGTGAAGATCCTCATCCTTCTGCCGATTAAGGATGGTATTGCGAAGGTCGGAAGCTCGGGGATTGTGGGAGGCCATAGAATCCGTAGAGGCATTGTGTATTGAGACGTGGTCCTGATGGAGAGGTTGTTTCTGCGGGTTGGGTCGCGAGGTCCCTGCACCGGCATTTTAAGGACCGGGGGGACCCTTAGGAGGTTGCTGATTCTGAAGAGGAGGCTGGTCTGGTTGGAGAGGGTCCTCGGTTTGAGGAAGAAGTTGCCCCTGCTGCTGAGCGGGTTGGATGGGGACTTCCTGTTGCTGATCAACGGGGTTGGGTCCACGGTTGGACCCTCTGGATCTTACTTTCCTAGGAGGCATGGCGGGAGAAGATCTGACCAATGGGCAGAGGGGAGGCTGCTATTCGTTTGTTTCCCACAGACGGTGCCAATCTGTTACCGCTAAATCTGGTGTGGGGGCAAACAGATAGTATTTGTGGATTCTTAGGAAAACCTGAATAGCAAACCTGAACCTGTTCCGTCGGAGTTTGTTCGTTGACTCTCGCCGTTCACCTGCAAAAAGAGCGAGACACCGGGGTTGATCCCGGCGATGAACTCTCCGACGCTCAAGTCAGTAATCAGGAATAATTATGAAAGAGCGTAAATTGGCAAAAGATTGATTACCTCTTAATGGTGATGGATGGGGGGTATTTATAGCTGCCTTGGAGATCAGATTAGGAATGTAATCCCTATGATCTGATAGGGAATATAATCCCCGTAATCAGATAAGGAATGTAATCCCTAATTCCCAGTGAAAAGATAGATGTGAATCAGGGCCGTTGATCAGGATTAATCAGAGACCTTGACTTTATCCTGCTGGACCGGGTTTGCCGCAGGTTAAAAACCCGTACCCGGTTGGAGATGGACCCATTCGCAGGTTAATGGGTCTTTGAGGAGGAGAACCAGTACCCGCTTCGGACCCATTGGTAGGCAAAATTACCCTTTTACCCCTAGGCTTTAAGATTCGTTCCTGATTTGGACGGTTCCGATTTAACCCCATTTTTTAGCCATATCAATGAATATACAAATGCTATGAACATGAAAGGAAAATTAATGTTAATCATGAAAAAGACTTTATGACTGTGAAAACTCGATTTTGTGATTCTGAATTGAAATTGAGAACTAGAGTGTAGCTAATCCTCATACCGGCATTGAAAAGAAATGAATTGAAATTAAATTTGAAATGAAAGGACCAAGATTTGGATCGTATTGAATGAATGGTTAAGACCGGTATAGTGGAAGGGCTAACTCTAGAGAACTGATTTTGTTCATGATTCAAATAACTAAGGATTAGATACATAGTGAAGATATGATGAAAATAAGAGAAAAACACGAGTATGAGGGCCTCGGAGCTACGGTGTGAGAGTATTCACAGGCTGTCTTCACGATGCATCGTGACATGACGTGGTATGTCTCCAGGAGTCCGTACCGCAGGCGACGCTCGTGGGGTGTTTGGTGACTGCGGGTGGTGTCATGTCCCATGACGGAGGCTGAATTGTCCATAGGTTCTTCACGATGCGTCATGGCATGACGTAGGATTCCCCTCTAGGCTGTCTGGACATGAGCTCGTAACTCATAGAACATCTAGGATACTGATCGTAGTTACAGTTGTAGTTTAAGTCATGACGAGGGATTAAACCCTACAAGATGAAGAATGGTTAGGGGCTTGCCCTCAGACCTATGTAGTATGGGATGCATAGAATCTGAACAAGTGCGCATTAGTGTCATCTAATATAAACAACTGCATTAAGGACTAAGTGCACTGCACAACACGACATCCATAGGATAGTCCTTTGTAGTTTCTGTTTGTGATCAAGTTTGTGATTGTTTAAGTATTTTAGAATCGTTATATTGTTTCGGCATAGAGAGGATAGCCGTGTATAATATTTTATCGGTTGTAAGCAACTGACGCGCCCACAGTTTCTATGCAGGGTAAAGTGATTAACAAGACTAAGAGAATGCATGCTGATTAAAGATTGATTCAAGAGTTGTACATTTCAATTCATGTAAATTGTGGTAAATTGCTTCCCCTGTAAATATGTAATATAATTGTAAACTCTGATGTAACAAAAAGTTTTTATTTTCTTATAAAATTGTACGAAAGATGTGTAAAGATCCTGTGGAACTTCGAATTCAGCATGTTTTGGAATTCGGGGTGTTACATTTGTAGTGTTTAATTTTGTGTGGTGAATATGTGATGTAGTCTTAACAAGCATGAAAAGTTATGAAATGTGTAATTAAGTGGTAGAAATTTGTTGCATGCTAGTTCATTAGTGGATGACTAGAAAAAAAAACACAGTAAAGAGGTAAACTGAAAGTGTGCTAGGTTTGGATATTATAACTCAAAAATTACTTGAGTTTGAATTTGAAATTTTAAACATAGATTCTTATGCATGTTATACACCTTGCTTCAAAATTTTATAAATTTTGGAAATAATTTGTCATTTTAATTAAATACGAACTTGAACTCTGACTGTACAGAAAACAGACTTAGCTTGTGTTCTGACTATGATTTTCCAAAACTCATAAACTTCGAACCACTTAAGATCTATTGCTAAAATTTTAGTATGAGTTTCTAATATGTGTTAAGTACTTGAATATAAAATTTTATAACTTTGGGACATCGTTTGCTATTTTTAGAAAATTCGAAACCACTGCCTGTTCTGAAATGAAAAGACAGAGTGAAGATGATCTATTCTGTTTTTAGTTAATATTCAAAAAGTCATAACTTGAAAAGCACTTGCTAGAGTCACTTGAAATTTAAGTATGTTCTGTTACAATGTGTTTAGAACCTATGTTTCAAATTTCATGAAGTTTAGAGATCATTTGGTATTTTTAAATTATTTTTATGTTAGCACTGGTTAGTGGTTGCTCTGTTCTGGAAATTATTACATGCATGTTAAAGATCGACCTATTTGACTACTTTAATGACATAATATGAAGAAGCATGTAACTAGGAAGTTGTACTAGACACATAGATCTTTTCAAAATGTCTAAGAAATCATAATTTGGATAAGTACACGAATTCTAATGAATTTTTCAAGTGTTGACAGAAACACACAGATTCTTAAAGCTCAATGTTTGCAATATGAGGTTGAGTTTGAACTTGTAGAATTTGAGTTTTAAGTTGCTGTTGTGGGTCATAAATCGTGTTGTGGATGTGAAAATGAGTTAGGACTTAAATTATCTAAAGTTTCATTTTATATGTAGCTCATGTGTGCTTGTAGACCTACTATATAGACATATTTGTTCATGTTTTGGAGTAGAAATTGTGTTGGATATTTATGTATTGTTGTTGATCACTTTGGGATGATTGTCATGCCCAATTTGTGCTCGTGCTTGCTGTCTACTTTGAGTAGAAGCATGGAGAGCACCCGATCGCGTTTCCTTAAAGAAACGGGACCGGGAATGACCCTGTTTTGGCATTAATGCCAAATGTATACTTGTTGTTTGGAAATGTGATTTTCCATGTTTAGAGCTTTTTAGCACTCTTTTTGAGTATTCATGGTATAGAATTTATTCCTAGGGTAGTGTACCCTTGTTGGGCTACATTAGTTGAGTTTGAGATTCTAGGATTAAGTCATGTTGGCATATCTAGATGGGTAGAATAGGAACTCGTGTCACATCGAACGCGGTGGAGGAGATGATACGTGTGCCGACGTACTCGCCGTTCATGGAAGGATTCCATGGTTGTGTTTGTTGCTACCACTTGTCTAGGATAGTGGAGCGTGAAGGTTAGCGGGAGCTACATGTTTGGTTGGGCCGAGGTTGCGATCGAACTCCAAGCATAGATGGCGGTTGTGGCGATCGACGGAGTCGGTTCTTCTTTTAGTTCGAGCCAAGTGTGGGTCGAGGCGGACCAACTCTTGGGCCATATTTGAGGGCTAGATTGAGTCCTATTGTGGGATGGGTTAGGTTCTAATAATGAAAAAGGTAATTTACTGGAAAAGGGTCTACATGTAGAACATAACTAGTTGTTCATAATAAATATAAGTTGTTACTAAGTTAGGACATGAAAGTGGATAGATCTCCTAACTAGAAGAGTATTGGTTAAAATGAAATAGAACTAGACTCGCCTAATAATTCACAATGAGACAATGAAAAACGGATTAGAGATTGATTAAAGTCTTGAGATTCAGATAATCAGATGATCAGGTAAAAAGCTAGTAATCATAATTAACCTCATTCTTAATCTTGGTCCTAGAGGGGTTTAGCAGTATTACCCTGGGTTTGTGGAGTTGTAGGCGAGTCGTTGTTGAATGTAAGGACAGACACTAGTGGGTGGTGTTTGCTTGTCAGAGGGACGCGTAGCGTCTTCACGCCTTGCCGAATCCTAGGTTCCTTTAATGCGGCAGGGGACTTAGAGTTTCCATGTGAGTGAACTCTTTGTGGCTCTATTGTCTTCAGCACGAGTGCCTTTATGATAGTAACAATCTTTGAGGAGGTTTGGAGTGATGATGTCGTCTCGATTGCAAGTTCGGTCTAGTGTAAGGACGAGTGCAACGGAGAGTTGGGGAAACCCTAATATCCGTCTGGTCCTATGTTGATCAATGCAGGCAGAGAACTTAGAGACTACCATGTGAGTGAACTCTTTGGGGCTTTAAAATAATGTTCTCGGCAGGGAACCCTAGTGCCTATACATCAGATTTTGGTGAGGTCCGGGGATGCAGAATTACTGCGACCTACTATGGGTTTTAGCCACGAAGGAGTAAGCCGTGCAACTTCGACCCATGGGCGTGGTGGATAAAACATGAGGATTCGAAACCACTGGCGTGATAGCGACTGGAGTAAGCTGGGCGACTGCATCCTCATCACCACTAGTGTTTAAGTGATAGGAGAAGCACAAGAGTAGGATGCCTAGCGGGGGATCAAACTCCATCAACTGAAGAACGTCGTTTGGTTGGGGAATGTATAGTATGGGATGCATATCTCTCCAATCAAGCGTGCATTAGCCTTAGGAGCATATGCATAGTGTGTGCATTAGATCTGGGCCATGGCATATGCTGACACTTATTTGGCATCACATTTTTTCTTTTGCATAAAATTTGGTTGTTGAGGTTTGGAATCACTATATTATGGCATAGCGAGTGATATGGCCAGAAGCGGGGTTAAATCGAAACTATTCAAATAGGGCACGAAACTTAAAGTTCACAAGGGAAAAACAGTAATTTCACCTACAAACGGGTCCGAAATATGAATCGGGTCTCTTCTCTTAGGCTCGATAACCCGTGAACGGATCTATTCAACTGAGAACAAGTCCAAACTTGTTGAGAGGCAATACAGAACAATATGAAGAGATTCTGATCCGCCATTATCCTGGGGAAGTAAATATAACCGCTTCTGTCCAGTCATACTGGGGAGTAGGGATTCGTTCTTATCCCGAAGCAGATCCCCACGTCGACTATAAGTACCCCCTACCTCCTACCGTTACAAGGTGATCACTCTTTGCCTACCTAAAGTTCTTTTGATATTCGTTTTCTGAGTATTGACAAGAGCGTCGGAGGGTGCATCGCTGGGATCCATCCCGGTGTTTCGTACTTCATGCAGGTCAGCGGTAGCACCAAGGAGTCAACCTACCAGCAGTGGAAGAGGTCAGATTTGGCCCGTTCGAGTTCTCGCAAATCCAAAAATTCTATCTATTGCCCCTTCACCAGATTCAGCAGCAACGGATTGGCGCCGTCTGTGGGAACCCTCAAATAGCTATCTGACCCTCCTCCTTCAACCAAAGCCACTCCTAGCTATGCCTCCCAAGAGGAAGTCTGCGACCTCCAACCGAAGAACAACCTCCACTCTCCCTCCTCCTCCAGAGGGTCTCTTGCCATCTGTCCAACCGGTCTCGCAGCTCAAACAGCTCATTCCACAATCCGTTCAGCAGCCACTAGAGCCCCAAGTGGTCTTAGGGGAACCCTCTCGATGGAGCCGTCAAAAGCAACCCATGCACCAAGTCCGCGTCTCCGTCCACAACCCTTCCACGGACTCCATGGCTTCTCATAGCCCTCCAACTCAGAGAGATCTGTGCGAGGTTCTCAACAACCGTCAGAATGATCCAGATCTTCGAACCCACATAAAGGAGAGGCGGACTCGTGATGGGAACCCTCATCGGGAGCACCAGAGGGACCGGTCCCCTCGCAGGACAGACCGCAGAGGGTCCAACTCTCCCAGGAGATGGAGAGAGTTGCCCTAACATCGCCAAGGAAGAAGCCACTCCCTGCCTGGCCATCCTACACCTCGAGCTCGACGGGAGCAGGAGGCCCCCGTCACGAGGGTGGAGTTCCAACAATTCCAGGAGGCAGTCCTCCGGGTGCTCAATGCCGCCCCCATTAATGCCCAACGAGCTCCCAGTCCTCAGCCGGCTCCCAGCCATCGTCGCCCCTCTCCTGATCATCGTCGCCGCTCTCGAAGTCCACAGTCGGCTCCAAGCCATCGTCATCGCTCTCTCAGTCCTCGGCCAGCTCCGAGCCAGCCCCAGCCCTCCTCTGCGTGAAGACGAGTCTCGAGGCTCAGCGAGGTACGACCGA
Source organism: Hemerocallis citrina (assembly GCA_017893485.1). NCBI lineage: Eukaryota > Viridiplantae > Streptophyta > Magnoliopsida > Asparagales > Asphodelaceae > Hemerocallis > Hemerocallis citrina. Next base: position 177,825,924 of record CM030361.1, read on the forward strand.
AGGGAGGGCTCGGTCTACCGCCGTCTCCATGAGATGGAGAGGTGCCTTGGCCAGCTAGACAGAGACGAAGAGCAACGGGCGAGGAACCACCGCCCGAGTAGGCCCCCTTTCTCCCGCACTATCATGGAGGCACCAGTTCCTGAGAACTTCAAGCCTCCACACTTCAAGTCCTACACTGGGGAGTCGGACCCCACTGATCACATTGAAAGTTTCAAAACTCTCATGATGATCCATCATGCTTCCGATGCCCTCCTTTACAAGACCTTCTCGGTGACACTCAAGGGGCCGGCTCAGAAGTGGTACTCCCGACTTGCACCTGCATCCATCTTCTCATTCGACCAGTTCGAAGGCCTCTTCCTCACACATTTCGTGAGCAGTCGCCGCTCCGAGAGACGAGAACCTCATGCTCTTCCTCAGCCAAAAGAAGGGCGAACGGCTGAGGGATTATGTTAAGCTGTTCACCGCAGAAGCCAGGTCCATCGCCTCCTTGGATCAGTCAGTAGCTTCGGCTGCTTTCCAATCCAATGTCATCAACCCTGACCTCAGGGTGTCCCTGGCCAAGAAGCCTCCTCGGGACTTCTCCGAGCTCCTCCTCAGGAGCGAGAAGTACATGCGAGCTGAAGAGGCTCTCAATTGCCCCACTCTGGAGAGGTTGTCTTCCAGGAACAAACGGAAGACTGCTGAGGAAGAAGGAGCTAAGAAGCTCCAAAAGGATAACGGAGGTCAGCGGCACCCTCTCCCCCGCTTCGAAAAGTTCACTCCGCTCAATGCGAGTGTCTCTGCCATCCTAATGGAGATTGGGAATGAAGGTATCCTGCCGCCACCTCCGAAGATGAACACCCCTGGGAAGAAGAGAAACCGGAATAAGTGGTGCTGCTTCCACTGGGACCATGGGCACGACACAGATGACTGTCGAGCTCTGAAGGACGAGATCGAGGCCCTCATCCAGAGGGGGCAGCTTGCTCGGTTCGTAAGAAGGGACAGAGACGATCCACCTCCACCGCCCAGGGGGCTAACAGGCGAACCGAACAGCACGCGGAGCCCTAGGATGTCTAAGCAGAGGCCATCTTGCACCTTATACACGGAGGCCCAATGGGAGGAGATTCTAATTCTTCCTGAAAAACCTTCGTTAAGGAAGTGAACTCCGTGCAGAGCCATTCTCCCCCCAAGGGCCTCGGAGTCCCTGTCACGTTCTCCGACAGAGACTTGGAGGGCGTCCGCACCCCCCACTGTGATGCCCTCGTCATTAACCTCCGAATGGCCAACTTCGACATACGTCGAGTCCTGGTGGATAATGGCAGCTCGGTCAACATCCACTTTTCGGAGGCCTTCAAGGGCCTCCAGCTATCAAGGGACCGGCTCAAGCTAGCTGGCTACAACCTTCATGGATTCATCGGGGTGCTGGTGACGATCGAGGGAGTTATAACTCTCGACGTCACCGCTGGTAAAACCCCGATCACCCGCACGGAGCCGATGGACTTCATGGTGGTAGACGTGAAAACCGCCTATAATGTGATCCTAGGTTGACCAGGCCTCGCTGCACTCTAGGCCATCCGTTCGGCTTATCACATGAAGATGAAGTTCCCCACTCCCGTAGGGGTGGGAGAAGTGAGAGGGAGTCAGGAGGTAGCTCGGAAGTGTTATATGACCTCGATGGGAGGTCTATTCATCTCCCTAGAAGCCCTCAAACTCCCACCGGAGAGTCACCAGACCATCTCCGAGCCAGTGGATGAACTGGAGGAAGTGGCCTTCTCAGAAGAAGACGCAACCAAGATGTTCCAGGTCAGCAAGGCACTTTCCCCCTCCGTCGAGGAAGACATCTCCCAATGCATAAGGGAGAACTGCGATCTCTTTGCCTGGACTGCAATCGATATGCCTGGGATCTCAGAGGAGCTCTTAATGCACCACCTTAGCGTTGCCCCGGGAGACAAGCCCGTCCAGCAGAAGTGACGCAAGTTCGCTCCCGAGCGTCAGGCAATCAAAGAAGAGGTTGAGAAGCTCCTAAATGCCTGATTTATCCAGGAGGTGAACTACTCCGATTGGTTATCCAATGTGGTGATGGTCAAGAAAGCCAACGGGAGCTGGGGGATATGCATCGATTTCACCAACCTCAATAAGGCGTGCCCGAAGGATCCATTTTCCCTTCCAAGCATCGACGTTGTGATCGCTGCAACCTCCAGGCACGAGCTCCTCAAGTTCATGGATGCCTTTTCGGAGTACAACCAGATCCGGATGTTCCCTCCCGATATCTCGAAGACCTCGTTCGTGACAGATCAGGGCCTGTATTGCTACCGAGTCAAGCCGTTCGGCTTGAAGAACGTGGGAGTTACATATCAGTGCCGCGTGAATAGGGTCTTCCGAGACCAGATTGGCCGAAACATGGAAGTCTATGTAGACGATATGTTGGTCAAGAGCATCCGAGGGCAGGAGCATGTCCTCGACCTCCAGGAGGCCTTCGGGGTGCTCAGGAGGCACAATATGAGGCCGAATCCAATCAAGTGTGCGTTCAGAGTCTCATCCAGCAAGTTCTTGGGGTTCATGGTCAGCTAGAGGAGCATAGAGGCCAACCCCGAGAAGATCCAGGCCATTCTCAAAATGGCTCCCCCCTCCAGTGTTAAAGATGTACATAGGCTCACTGGGCGCCTCGCGGCAATTGAGCGATTCCTCTCCAAATCCGGGGAGAAATGCCTCCCCTTCTTCCAGGCCCTCAGGGGGGCTAAAGGCTTTGAATGGGGGCAACAGCAACAAGAGTCCTTCGACCAGCTAAAGGCATATTTACCTAACCCCCCACTCTTAAGCAAGCCGAGGCTCGGGGAGGTCCTCTACTTATACCTTGCCACTTCGGAGCAGACCCTCAGCGCAGTCCTGGTAAGAGAAGAAGATAGAATGCAGAGGCCCATCTACTACATGAGTAAGGTCCATCGGGATGCTGAACTCCGTTACCCGAAGCTAAGGAAGATGGCTGTTGCTTTGGTTATGGCCACCCGAAAGCTCTGCCCCTACTTTCAGTTTCATCGGTGGTCGTTCTTACTGACCAGCCACTCAAACAAGTTCTCCACAAGCCCGAGATCTCCGGGCACCTTATGAAGTGGTCCATCGAGCTAAGTCAACATGACATCAGCTACCAACCCAGAACAGCTTTCAAGGCCCAAGCTCTGGCGGAATTCATTGTGCAGAGCACTATTCCCGACACCTGCGAGTCGTCTGCTGATCCCCTGATATGGACTATTTATGTTGATTGCTCCTCGTGCACTGACGGAAGTGGGGCCGACATCATCTTGACTAGCCCAGACCTTTTGTTCCTGTTGTACTCCCTCTGCCTAAACTTCCCTGCATCAAATAACGAGGCCCTCATAGCGGGACTCTACATGGCCCGCAAAACAGAGACCAAGCGTATCCAAGTCTTCAGTGACTCACAGCTAGTCGTGAACCTGGTGTCCGGGGAGTATGAAGCAAGGGATGAGCGCATGGCCAAGTACCTGGCGAAGGCAAGGGGACTAGTGGCCTTATTTGAAGATGCCCGACTCTAGCGGGTTCCCCGAGAGGAAAATGCACAGGCCGACGCCCTCTCAAGGCTTGCCTCCTCCTCCCTCCAAGGTTTGGAGCGAACCGTACTGATAGAGGTACTGTTGAGACCGAGTATCGAGGAGGAAAACTTAGAGCCAATGGAGACTCTGTCCCTCACACGTGGGGAGAATTGGATGAAGCCCTTACTCGAGTACCTTAGGGATGGAGTTCTTCCAGAAGACCCAAAAGAGGTGAGATGGATCAGGACCAGAGCAGTGTGGTACACACTTCTTGATGGAGTCATGTACAAACGCTCCTACATTCAGATTGACGGCCGACCCTACCTGAGGTGTCTCTCCCCCGAGGAAGCGCACTATGCCCTTAAGGAGGCCCATGATGGTATGTGTGGCGCACACTTGGGAGCGAGATCCCTCACCTGCAAACTCCTAAATTATGGCTACTTCTGGCCCACACTCCTAAGTTAATCCGAAGAGTACGTTCGCCAGTGCGACTCCTGCCAGAGATTCTCGCCGATCCGTCGCCTACCGCAAGCCCAACTCTCCTCCTTGGCGAGTCCAATCCCTTTTGCGATGTGGGGGATGGACTTGCTCGGACCCTTCCCTCCAGTGTCAGGCCAGCTGAAGTTCTTAGTCGTGGTGATAGACTACTTCTCCAAGTGGATTGAGGTCGAAACCCTTGCAACAATTACCGAGCACAAAGTCCAAAAGTTCTTTTGGAAGAACATCGTTTGCCGATTCGGGGTACCCCACATCCTCGTAACCGACAACGGGATTCAATTCGCAGGGGCAACCTTTCGCAATTTCTGCACTGATCTCGGCATCCAGCAACGGTTCTTCTCGATAGCCCACCCTCAGTCCAATGGCCAAGCGGAGAACGCAAATCGACAAATACTCTTCGGCCTAAAAGAAAAGGCTGATAAATCTACTAAGAGGTTGTGGGTCGAACAACTCCCCAACATGCTTTGAAACTATTGCACCACCAAGAGAACTCCGACAGGGGAGTCCCCCTTCAACCTCACATATGGTTCCGAAGCCCTCATCCCCTTTGAAGTGGGTCTGCTTTAACCCCGACAAATAGCCTACAGTGAAGCACAGAATGCAAACCAGCTTCGCAACTGCTTGGACCTTATAGACGAGGTCTGCAAAAGATCCGCCATCCAACAAGAGATCCACTGGCATAGGATAATGCAATCTTACAACAAAAAGGTCCGCCTCGCTAATCTCAAAGAGGGAGACCTAGTACTCTGGAAGCTGTTGATCTCCATTCCGAGCAAAAAGGGTAAGTTAGCACCAAATTGGGAAGGACCGTATCGGGTCTCCAGAGTTATTCGCCTAGGTGCGTATCAACTCGAAGACCCAGGGAGCAGGGGAATATCGAGGACATGGAACGCAGAGCACTTGATAAAGTACCAAGAGGGTGTCTAAACACCGCTCCAAGCAACTTCCCCCAAGAGCACTCCATAAAACATGTCAAAATTTTTATTTGTATTTTCCTTACCAAAGTGTAGGAGCGGCTCGCAACTTAGAAGCGGCCGCCTAATTGTTTTCAATAAATGCAATCTACCCCTACAAGTTCTCTATTCTTCAACATTCTAATTTTACTACTATGGCACTTACAAAAATTTTAGCATTAAAACGGTACGCTCGGAGTTCAATACTTGGTTCGACTCTGCTTCAAATACTTACTTTTAAGCGAGTACCAAGTGGTTCACCATTCGGAATTGCTCCTACAGCTGCGGAAATTCATTAAACGACATGCTTGGAGTCCAACACTTGGTTCGATTCTGCTTTAACTACCCGCTCTTAAGCGAGTACAAAGTAGTTCGCCATTCGGAATTACTCCTACAGCTGTTGACATTCCCTAAATGACAAGCTTGGAGTCCAACACTTGGTTTGATTCCGCTTCAACTACGTGCTTTACAGCGAGTATGAAGCGGTTCACCAATCAGAACTGCTCCCACAGATGTTGGCGTTCTCTAATGACAAGTTCGGTCGTGGGATGTTGGCAACACGCATCGAGTTTTCTTGCCACCGACGTCCAAACGGAAGTAAATTCAATCTCCTGAACACTTCGACAACACGTGCCGAGCGTTCCTGCCACCAACGTCCAAATACGAGGGAAACCAACCTCTTGCGTTCATGCGATGCTCCACAAATGATACGCTTGCAAACAATTAACAAAACACACGTTCAGAAAACAAGTTCGCAATTTCATTAGAATTTGAAGTACAAGTCTGACTACAGACCAACGATTCATCTTTACATCAAGGTACAATCCATTGAAAGCAAAAGTTTACAAAATTACAAGGATCTGCCCTAACCCCTCCTAGGGAGCGGGATGCTTCTCTTAAGTGACAAATGAGGCTGGCGAATACCGTGTTACTAGGGCCTTACTCCTGCGGAGTTCTCCTACCGGCAAGCTAGGTTGCATCGTCGGCACCGAAGAGTCTGAGTGTCGCCCCAACGGACGCTCCGCTCGAAGAACCAGCTACTCCACTCTGCACATCACCGGGGTGCCCCATGATGGGGGTCAGCGTACAGCCAACTCGTGCAATGACCTCCCCATGATGTACTCACCTCAGGGGCAAGAAGTGCTTCTGACGTTGCTCCCCTCCCAATGCATTGCAGCCGATGGTTCTCGACCTCTAGCTTTACGACCCGTGCCTTCAGGAGCTCATCCATCACTCTAAGCTTTAGGCATGGCATTTGGCTTGAGCTACCCGCACGTGAGGCCTCGGTGATTGTCCTCCGAAGTTCAGCAGCCTCGAAGCCCTTCTCGAGTACCACATTCTTCAGCCCATCTCTCTCAGCCCTGACCTCGAACAGAGACCGACGAAGGAATTTTAAGCGTAACCCCTGCCTAATGGCCATCGAGGGACATGTCTCCTCCCTTTCGGGGGGCCCTTCGCAAGCCTTCTCCTTCAGCCGTTTCAGTTCAGAGGTCCGACGGTGTAACACCCCCTTTTTTTTTTGAAAAACTAAACCTCTAAATACAATTCTTTCAATTTCTATATCAATTTAAATATAAACTAAGATATATATTTCAAATAAAATTTTGGCAGAGTCTCCCCTGAAATTTCTGCCCCGAAACACAAAAAGCTTACGGAATTCTGCTCTAAATTCCGTAGCTCACAACACAAGCAATATAATCATGGGCTCCCCAAGCCAAAATGAGCAGAATCACACCGGTAATATAAATATAACGCTCTGGAGGCCAAACTCATAATATAATATCAATTATCAATTAAAAACCATAAATTTCCTTTAAGAACTTATATAAGTAATAGAAAAACTAATGAAAAACTTTCCAAAAAAACCAAACACAGAACCCAATACTCCACAAAGAGGTGGGTACGGGCTTTCTTACCTCATCACAGCACTATATCTATATATGTTCACTTTAATACAAGGTACTACATCAACTTTCCATGTTTCTTTATATACTAATTACATACATAATCTATTATTTCAACAAAATATAATTTCTAACTCTATACTACCTCACCGGGCTGCTAGCAAACCTGCAGAGAGTTAGGGTTGTCCACCCTCAAGGAGGGACTCCCCTAACCCCCAGAAAACATCAGGGGTTAGCCACTTCTGGTGTGAGTATCATTATTAATCAAATAAATAAATTAAATTGTGTAAAGAAAATAAATTAAACTTACAAACATCAAGTTAAGAATATGCAACCTGAAAACTGAACATAACACATCACCAATGCGATTTATATCAAAATACTCTTCAAATCTGTGTCCAACTGTATACATATCCATACCGTCACACAATTCCCAACATCTATCACACTGACAGCATATATACCTTTATTTTACATTTGCATAAGACAATGTCACATACGATCCATTACTTCTCAATTTAAATTTCCTAACATGAATATGCATCTTCCCATAATTAGAGTCGCATCAACATTTTACTATTATATGAATATAACTACATGATGTTATTACAGCTTTCTTAAATAACTATTTATATGAATACAAACTCATAACACAATATACTTACTTAAATAACCATTTTCATAACCAATCACATAATACGGATATTCATTTCATTGTATTATAACAAGTATCACATCATAAACATATGCATATATTCTCATAATACAACATTTCTTCATGTCTTATGACATAAATATAACATCTCATTGCCTATTGCAATTTACTCACATTTCATCACATCATTAACACATCACTAATTAGAATACTTATACTCATTGCATCAAAACTTGTTTTATAGCTCATTCTCATCTCATTATACCACTTTTGTAATTTCTCATTCTTATAAGTAATATACCTTATTATCATTTTTCACTTATAACACAGATTACCATTAGCTTCACTTTCATTCTCATCACAATATACTTCATATCCCCAAACACAATTTTGGGCCACAACATATCACACCCCAATGCCGATAACTTGGTTATTAATTTACTTCAATTACTTTTCATCTTTACTTTACTTAATTCTTCATTTCCATTAATCATTACCACTGTCATGCCAACTCACCCTGTGAATTATGCCAAGGAAGGTAGTTCCCACCATTTCCACAGAAATAGCGGGCAGGTAGTTCCTTGACACAATTCCAAGGTGTAACAACTCATATCATACTGTATTTTACTTTAATAATCGTTCTCATTACACCATACTTCATACTATTCATATTAACACACGTCTCTTTTACTTTTTCATTTAAATTAACCACATGCTGCATTTATCACTTCTTTTCATACACAAATTCATAACTCATATTCCTTCATAATCATTTCATTCACAACCACTTTCTTTCACATTCACAATTCACGTTCCACTTTCTTCACTTTCACATTTTTATTTACACTTAGTTATTTTATTAGTTTGTCGACCAGTGAGCCACAGTATCCCAACATACTGAAAGCCGATAGCCCAGTAAACATGCGGTCCGATGCTCTCCCAGAGTCTTACTCGTCCGAGGCTACGTCTTCCTCCTAGCCGAACTAGCGAGGGAACACCACACTCTCTCAGGTCCCACCTGAGGTATCATATCTCTCTCCGGTTTATCTGGAGGTATCTGCTCTCCTAGGTCTATCCTGGGGTATCAACTCTCTCTCAGGTCCCACCTGAGGTATCATATCTCTCTCCGGTCTATCCGGAGGTATCTGCTCTCCCAGGTCTATCCTGGCGTATCAACTCTCTCTCAAGTCCCACCTGAGGTATCATATCTGTCTCCGGTCCCACCAGAGGTATCTGCACTCCCAGGTCCCACCTGGGGTATCATCGAGGGAAACCGGGCCTCAAGCCGATAGCTTGGGCGATAAAAACCACTTACCCCAAACATAGTTTGGGTCCACTATTCCCAAGCCGGTCCTTGGGCGTTAGGAGGTCTAGCCCAAACCCCAAGGATTGCTGTAGGTACTGGTCAACAAAACCATCTGTTATTAGCATTAATCATTTCATCTTTTCAGCTTACTTTATCAACACGCGCATTTCACTTTTGAGTTCAATAATTGCCACAACCTTAACTTTAATCACGTAAATTAATAACACATTTATTATCACGTACCATCTTATCTTTTATCTTACCATTTGATGCATACCCGATGCTCACGATATTAATCATCGTATCATTATACCACATTGTGCATACACCCTGTCATTCAACAATTAAAACCATCATATCATATTATTGCATAATAATAATGCGCCAGGATATTTATTTTGCCATAACATCCCACATTATGAATATCATATTATTCATTTCCTTATTGCACCATATATAGGCATACGCCAAGTTATAACATTAATAAAAGAACTACCTTATGTTATTCCATATCGTAAAAGTTTCACAATGTATAATTCATCACACTATAATATCATACTATTGTTCATTAATACACTTTGAACATAATTAATGTAAACATATACCTACTTACTAATTTCATCAATTATTACATCACGAATCAATATCATAATATATATATATATCACAAACATACACCATACATGCGGGTTTCCAAGAAAAGAGGCCAAAATCACTTATTCCCTCTAATTAAATCTCATAATATCCAATTATAGCATACTAGGTCATACACCATATTTCATGTAAGTAAAATCACCTATAAGGGTCTATATGTCCCAAAACATGCACAAAACATGCACTATAAATACACGGGTTTCTAAACATGATCACAATCACTAATTTCATCTAATTACGTCTTATAACATCCATCCATAGCAGGCTAGCCCATACACAAGGCTCTGCATATATCAAATTACCTATATCTGCCTATATACCCAAAAACATGCACGAAACATGCACGGGATAAAATATGCATAAACAATTCAATATATTTAGTTTTTATACTTCAACACATCACATTAACCCATAATATAGGTTTTATATCCTTTAAATAGTTAATTTCCTCAAATATCACAAACACTCATCTTTTGGGCCCTTAAAAATCCGTATTTTCTTTTTTTGATATATCGGATAGAGCCAAAAGGCTCCAGCCATCAAAAAAATATATTAATCAATAATAACAGTAAAGATACAAATAAATAATCAAAGGCTTTACAAGATGTAAAACAGTAATAAGCGGAATATGCAAAATTAAATCCTAACTAGGAAGAACAACACGCCAATAAGGGCGCTACAATACAATAGATGAGCAACCGCTGAACAGAGGGACCAAACCTTCAGCCCGGAAAACCAACGCGCGAAAAAACGAACAGTACGCCCAGTCTCAACCCACAAAAGGAGTAGAAACAAGAGGAGCGGCGATCCAAACGCAGGCCAAGAAAAAAACACCCTCCCGCGGAGATAACAAACTCCACCAGCAGACCAAGGGAAGGCTAGCGGCACAAAAGGAAACAGCCTAACTGCCGACGCGAAAACTCAACTGTGAACCAAATGCCGAGCTGATATAGCTTTAGCTTTTCTGGCGAGGATACGCGCACTCACATGAATCGGCCTAATTTCACCGACTTGCTTATTGAGCTCCTCTTGACGGAGGGAGGAGCTGCCTCCACAACAGGGGGAAAAATCGTAGGAAGGGCAGTCAAAACCACTTCGTCTATATTGGGGCTAGAAGGGATAAAGTGAGCACTAGAATCCACCGAGGACGATAAAGGGATGGAGTTAGTATGATAGGATGAAACTGCGAATGGGGAGTCAGCCAGGCTCGGAGAAGCCTTGAGGGGGAAAGAGAGAAGGAACTGCGATACCTCCCTGCGGAGATGATCGATCGAAAAAAGCTCCCCTAAATATTGATAGAACGAGAAGATGCTACTGGGGAAATGACAAGAGAGCCTAGACAGTATGGGGGAAGAAATAGTCATAGAACAGGAGAATTTATAAAGTTGAGCAGGAACCTCCAAAAGGACATAAGCTTCATCCGATGGAACGGGGATCAAAGTGTTGCGAGGCCCAACATCCTCCAACGCCCTGCAATTCTCGGAGAGCCGAGAAGTATAAGATTTAAACAAAACTGTATTATAATCTAAACTCAATCTCAATGCAGTAACCATCGATGGAGATAGGGGATGAGATATTAAAGGGCCCAATCGAGGGAAGGACACCCGCTTAGAAAAAACCATGCGATCTTTAAAGAGATTAGAAATATTAGGATGATGCAGCATCATCAATGAAACACAGGGAATAGCGGACGAACTCGATATGCTCGAAACAGGAGAAGGAACTACTGCAGCAATGTCCTTTCCAGAATCAATATTGAGTTTCGAAGCCAAGCCAGCATGCAGCTTGTTCTTCAAAAGAGGGTAGTTAAGGAAGGAGAGAAGTTTGGCTGGTAACGGCAGGCCTCTGGGGAGACCAAGAAGATTTTGAAGGGTAAAGCAACGACTGCGTGCGTGACCAAATTTTTCGCAGAACAAACATTTTATTTTATACACACACTCACGCTTGAAATGCCCAGGATAGAGGAACTTGTGACAAACCCGAAGCGGCCTAGGCTTACCAACAGGAGGGGAAGTGTCGAGATTAATAGAGGACTGAAGGAAATCTGAGTTAGTCAAAAGAAGGGAAGATGAATCACTCTCCAAAATCTGAGTCGACGCTCTAGCTACCGGAACCAAAAGAGTCATGGTAACGACCGGCCACAAGAATCCTTAACTCGACACAACAACAGTCACTGGAGAAGAGAACACTAATAAAATCCAGAACGATGGTGCAGAGCCGATCAGAAAACTGATCATCAAAGAATAAACGGAGAAACTAGCACCTCTTAAAAGAATTATAAGAGATCCAGTAAAGGAAAGTCTCAATTTCACACACGAAGCTCAAAAGCCACTGAAACTTCGTGGCCGAAACCGAGAAAAACAGCAAAGCCTCTTCAGGCAACAACGGAGAAAGAAATAGGAAGGCCCAAGCCCCAATCTCTCAAGATGGGGAAGGCTAAAAACCGCAGGAAAGAATAAAGAGAAACTGCAGTATCTGGGGGGATTAGAGAAGGAGAAGAATGGGAAGGGGAAGGAAACGAGTGGAACTCAAAACTCAAGAAAAAGCACCCTACAGCCGTCAAAATGCCCAAAAATGAAAAGAAAACAGTAACTTACAGCGGATGGTAGCGGGGTGGAGGGCGAATCAGAGAGAACGGCGCCTTGGAGCTAACAAAGAAGGAAACGAAGCTGGAGATCAAAACAGCGCAGCCTCCAAACCAAACGTCACTTGGTACCAGCGGACCCTTGGTACTAGCAGCCTACACTGGAGCGAAAAAACAGGGGGACCCAACTCCAAACGGAACTTGGACGAAGCCGTCGAAGGCACCGGGGCTAATGAGGAGGGCAGAGGGGAGGTGCTTCGAAGCTAGAAGCGCGGAATGGAACCAAAAGCACTCGGGGAGAATCAACCGTAGACGAAAAAATTGGGATGAGGAGGTAGATCTCAGAAGGATCTACAACATTAAAGAAGGGGTGCGAAGGAAAAGCGACGGGATCGAGCGGATCTGGGGAGCAGAATAGAGCTTGAGGAAGGGATTTTGAATCGCCAGAGGAGGATTTTGAATCGCCAGAGCAGAATATTATAATATGATAAATCCGTATTTTCTTTAAAAATCAATTTTTAGCATAACTTCTACGAAATACGTCAAAAAGCCACAAAATTTGGCCACAACATAAAATATATATAGATGCAACATACTCACCTGACGGATCGAGCAAAGGATGTCCCATGTCCGCCCGGTAGCCAGTCGAAGTTCAACTTTTTCCACCTAAATAGGAAATTATAGGACCGATTAGCTTAAAACTCAAAACGTGACCTAAAAATCTCCAAATTCAAATCCGTCTTCACCCACTCATCACAAATGACATATGTAGGTGAGCCACATCGATAGATTTCGAATTCGGGTCCCAATACAAAAACTCACTTATAGATCGGAGGCTTCCTATTAGGAAAATTTCCTATCTCCTAATTTCTTTAATCCCTTCTTCCTAGTTTCTCAAATTAGGGTAAATAATAACAATATGACTCAATTATACCTCCGAACCCATCAAATTTTCTCCTAAACCTCGTTCGGGCATTTCACCGAACACCCGGCGTGCATAAATGGTATACCCGTATTTTTGAGATTCCGACGGGTTTCTAACTCCATAAAATTCTCACTAAACCCATTCTAAATTGTTTCCCCTTAATAAACAACAATTTCTATAACTCATCCTTATCAATTATTCTATTTATTATCCAAATTCTAAAGCCAACACACTAATTAATTTATAACTCACAAACCACTCAATTTCTCACCAATCTTCCTTCTCTATAATTACTAGCATCACCTAATTACCCTATTATATCATTTTCTAGCACTAAAACTCAAAATCATATTTTCCCATAAACAAAACTTCATAATTTCTTACCTTCCAAGCCTTATCTTTGCAAATGGACTCCGGAAATGAGTAGAGCACCTCCAAATTAGCTAAAACCCTCAAATTTTTGTGAAGAAACAAATGGAAAATGGCTAGGGTTTTAAACCCTAAGTCTTGGCCGGATGGGGGGGGGGGGGGTTCTTTTCTGGCCGGACTGAAGTGGGAGGGGGAGGGAGAAGGTTATGGAGAAGTAAATAAGAGGGCACAATTTCATATAAGTCCCTATTTGACCATCGGTTTATATATACCTTTCTAGTTAACTCTTCTAGGGTTTTTCTTGTAAAATCACTCCATAATGTACTTAAATTCCTCCCAAACATCAAATAAAATTAGAAATGCATTTTTATGCATAGTTATAATCAACATCAATAGTTATGCACAATAGCAATACATATAAATATGTATATATACGAATATCGCAATATTTTAGAAAAATACTTTCAACTTCAAACTATAATTTAATAACTCGAAAATTTAAACCCCCTATAATGAACAAATGCACCAGAAAAATTTCGGGTCAAGTCAGATTCGTCTCCTCCGAGAAACCTCATATCAAAACTCCTATATTTTCAATTTTTCCCGTTTACCCCAAAATATCAATTTAATCATTCTAATAGTAATAAAATTAATTAGTAGGGGTAAATATACTCAGAAACATATTAAAAATAATTTAAATCAAATAATTAAGGAATTAAAAAAAACAGATGTTACAGACGGGCCAATGTCAGCTTGAGATAGTTCAACTCCGACTCGGTTTTAAACAACCTCTCTCGAGTCCGAGCAAGGCTCAACTTTGTGATCCCAAGTCCATTCCGGAAGCGGGACTCTTCGGCGAGGTCAAATACTTCGACCAACTGAGATACTTCGACGATCTGAAATAGCCAGGACAAGGTGCTAAGTTCAATTGAAGCCACTACAAGACTCGGAAGCAAACCAAATAAATCATAATGAACACTTAGCCAAATAGAGATTTCAAAAAGTTTCATTTCATTGAAGTTCAAAAAGTTACAAGCGGTGGCCAGTCCGCGATTAGGCGATACATTTCTTATCAAAAAAAAAGAACTATAAGTCAAGGCCGGACCTCTTTGTCGTGGCTACCGGTCGCTGCAAGATCCGACCCATCTGGTGCGACGACGATCACTAGGGGCATGGCCTCCGAGCCGGGCTCTATCTCGACATCCTCGGCCTCGACTTCCATGGCACCGTCCCCTTCTATGCCTTCCTTTGAGGCGTCGTCGAATCCCGGGACGTGGCCAGAGAAGAGTCGCCATCTGGAGCAATCCACTTCAGGGTTGTAATGCCCCGAATTCCAAATACGACCGAATTCGAAGTTCTACATGATCTTTACACTTCATTTCGTACAATTTTATAAGAAATTTAAAACTTTTATTACAACAGAGTCTTTTACATTTATAACACAGCGGAAGGTAAAATGAAGTACAATGATGAAAAATAATATACAATTGCAACATCTTTAACATTTAAATAAATCAACAGCTGCATAACAACTTTATATCTTCATGAAAAGTCCAACTCCTGCATATAAAACTGTGGGCACGTCAGTTGCTTACAACCGACGAAAATATTATACACGGCCATCCTCTCTATGCCGAAGATATAACGATCTTAATACTTTAACAAACCACAAATTTGAATGCAACATAAAGTGTTAAATGTGACAACTCTAAACATGTAAGTGTATGCAATGCCTTAATGCCCAATGCTGATATTTTACACTAAGATGACACTAATGCATACTTGTTCGGATTCTATGCATCCCATACTACATAGATCCGAGGGCAAGCACCTATGTACTCCACATTAAAGGGTTCGATCCCTCGTAATGAAAACTAGCCAGTAATAAAAGTAAGGTTTAGACATTCCACAAGTATGGATTCCAGTCCCGGAGTACACCGCCCGACTATACAGAATCCTCGTCGTGCGAAAATCCCATCAAGTGTCCCTCTAGTCTCGGTATACGTATATACACTGGAGTACGGCAAACTATCCGCCCGACTACACATAGTCTCGGATTTAAAATAAAAGCTCGTCTCCATCGGTAGCAACCTTAGTCCCGGAGTACTCCGCCCGACTGGGTGTATATCCCGGAGTACAGCGCCCAACTATATAAAAGCCCTCCACTCATGTTTGCCCAGGTTTACTGCATCTTCACTTGGTGCCTAGTTCTTAGGTTTAAGACATGAATAATTATCACACCTAGAGTTAGCTTTTCCCCCTACCGGACTTAATCACAAATACCGAGATAGCTCCATAGCCATATCTTAAAAATATAACTCAAATCATTTAATTCAATAATGATGGTACCTGGGGTCTCACTAAACTTCTAGATCACAACCTTTCATGTACTAGAATTCATGGGTACTCATACCCTTCAATAACCATGTATTAAACTTCATTATATTCATATCTTTAACTTAATCAATCTCATGCAAATTAATTCATGCACTTATTCACAATTCTTTCAAAAACAACATCACCTTTCATGAACTCATAATATAGAACAATCATTTCAAAATCTCATAATTTAATCACTCACCGTAATTTATACTTCATCAGGTATTCTTACTCAAACAATTAATTATGAAATCTAACTTAGGCCGGAGAAAAAATCAATTGCAATGTCACAAATTCAATCTTCTTATAATTCAAGTTTTACCCAAATCAGAGAACACCATTTCTCAAAAAGTCAGAGAACACCATTTCTCAAACAAAGTCAGGGGACACCATTTCAAAAAATTGTTTTAAAAAACCCCAAATCTCAAAAAATGTTTTAAGAACCCTAAGTAAGAGAACACAATTTCTCAAACAAAGTCAGAGAACACAGGGACTCGAACCCAGAACCAGCAAGGAAAACGACCCCATGCCCAAGCCACAGAGGCAAGTGCGCCTATGGTAATGATACTCAAAATGAGTTTTATATACTTAAAGTTCCCTCTTTTAATTTTTGTTAAAATTCACTCTTTCGGGAAACCCATTTCACAATGCCAAATAGACGAACTCACTTACTCCATAAAATAATCTGATGAGTACAATAAAATAAATTCTAGAGCAATAATCGATTCACACAAATGAAAATTTTCACCATGTGAATAGTAGCCAAATTCTCGCTATATCTTGCGAAATGGCAATTTTACTCAATAAATCTAATTTTTTGTCAAATAATAATACGAGAATTTTTCTCATGGTGAATACGTTCATAAAATTTCCACTCTTCAAGAGTGAACACACGTCAATAATTCATATACCAAATAACACAGATTTTTAATTCTTTCAATGCCTATCTAAATCAACCTGCACTCTACACAAATTTTTAGGGTATTCACTAGCACACACATCACAATTCATAAAGCAAACTAAGCAATTCTACACTAGCAGTTTAACTTTTTAGGGTAATCTACACATACAACTACTTAATAATTTAGAAAGCATAAAAGATCACCCACCTATTAGGAGAGTACTAAAAATAATTTCGCCTCCAAAAGGGACTCCGAACTCCACACAATCGCGCCGCAACCTCAACTCCGAAAGCCTCCCGAGCGCTATCTCTCTCCTCCTCTTCTAGTTGCTCTCGGCAGTAGGGAAAAATAAGTTTCTTTATATATTTTTTTTTGTTTTTGTTTGATAACAGATGGATATCTGAAAATAGGGTGAAAGGGTTTGTATATACAGAGCACTAGCAATTAGTTATAAAACCAACTCCATTACCCTCTCCACTCTCACACGTCCACTTGAGTTCGGCCCACTCTCTCATCAACTGCACCCACTTCTAATACTCACACACGTGCACCAGCACAAAAATAATACATAAAAAATACAATAATAATAATAATAATAATAATAATAATAATAATAATAATAATAATAATAATAATAATAATAATAATAATAATAATAAATTAATTAACTGCTCTTTTAAAAAAAAAAATTTATGTATTTATCTGAACGGGTCATTAGGCTTGGGGTTTGATAAAAGACAATAAAAAATTTCATCATACTACGAAAATATATACAATTTAGAGAAATGAATAAAATAAAAATTTACACATGTGTTGCACGTGCAAAAATTTCGAAATTAATTATTTTTCCTGAATTTTTAATCATTTTTTGCAATTTTTAAATAAATAATTCGAATTAATAAATAAAAATAGAATTAATCACCCTATTTATGATGTGGCACGATCTGAGGCGTCCATCAGCTATCAGCGCGAATATCTGGATGATCAAACGGTGCCCCATTCATCGGCGACGTGGGGAAATCTGAGACGTTGATCAGATTGCCGCGCGTCTTTCGAGGTGATCTGACAGCGCTCGAGATGCGAAGGTGTTCTTTCCCCTATTTGGGGGTCGGTGGCAAGAATGCTCGGCACCGGTTGCCGACCCCCTTTAGGCACCTCGGTTCAATGACACGTGTCTGGGTAGAGTCTGAGGTCGAGGGGGGTCGGCATACATTGCCGAAGTCGAGTAGTACCTCGAGATGGCAACACGTGTCCAGGCTGAGGCCGAGGTCAAGGAGGTTCAGCGTGTGTTGCTGAAGTCCAAAAGGTTTTTTCTCACGTTCGGACGTCGGTGGCAAGAACGCTCGGCGAATGTTGCCGAAGTCCAAGAGAGATTTTTTCTCACGTTTGGACATCGGTGGCAAGAACGCTCGGCGAATGTTGCCGAAGTCCAAGAGAGATTTTTTTTCTCACATTTGGAGGTCAGTGGCAAGAATGCTAGGTGCAGGTTGTCGAAGTCCAAGAGAGTGAGTTTTTCTTGCATTTGGACGTCAGTGGCAAGAACGCTCGGCGAAGGTTGCCGAAGTCCAAGAGAGATTTTTTCTCACGTTTGGACGTCGGTGGCAAGAACTCTCGGCGAAGGTTGCCGAAGTCCAAGAGAGATTTTTTCTCACGTTTGGACGTCGGTGGCAAGAACTCTCGGTGAATGTTGCCGAAGTCCAAGAGAGATTTTTTCTCATGTTTGGACGTCGGTGGCAAGAACGCTCGGCGAATGTTGTCGGAAGTCCAAGAGAGTGGTGTGTGGCACTCTGACAATTGGACCGTTGACTAGTCAGAGACACGTGGCACTCTGACCATTTGACTGTTCACCAGTCAAAAGCCTGTTGAGTCTTGTCGTCTTGTGGTAAATGGGCCTGGCTCTTGAGTTCTTGAAGCCCATTAGTCTCGATTTGTGTGAAGCCTCTATAAAACTTCACCCCCACCTCTCACTTGTTCATTTCATAAGTTTTTACTTAGGCAACTATTTTCATCAACGGGAGCTTCAGGTGAGATTTTACCAACTTCCGGTGATCTTTCCAACCGTCGCTGTCACTTCAAGGTAACTGAACACTTAGCTTATTTTTTAGCAAATGTCTAGCTTCCCTCCGAGGACAGAGCCCCCCCCCCCTGTTAAGCCGACTTCGAGCCAAGTTTCTCCTGTCGACAAAGGCAAAAGCATTGAAGTGCCTACTTCGGTTGTCGTGGAAACTATAGTCGAAAACCCACACAGGTTGGGGGAGTTCGGGAGGTTGCCTGGGGTTCTGACCGGACTTCAAAGGGTTCGGGAACTGCCGGAGGATCATGCCGAACGGATCATGTATGGAAGGGGGTGGAGTTTTGAAGGGAATGCTTTCTAATCCCCGAGGAGTTCGAGCTGATGCTGCCTATGCCTGGAGTGAGGGCCAATTCACCGATGTCGTGGATATGTGCTTCTGGCAAGTCAACGCCTTCATAGCCGGGGCGCGCCTGCCTTGTAATGCCCTGATTTTTCATTAATGAAAAATTATTTTATTTTGCACGTAGTGTGCACGTGCAATATTTTGGTTGAATTAAATCTTATAATTATTTTCATTGTGATGGGTATAAATATTTAAATTTGCGCTTTCAAATTATTTTATACAAAAGCCTTCTTTTAAATGGATGAAAAGCCTTTTTTAAATACTTTTCTTTTAAAAAGCCCAAAATTTAATTTATTTATTTTATTTTAAAATAATTATTTTGGCCCATAAACTAAAGCCCATGAGTCAATTTATTTTTAAATGCAACTTGTAATGTAGAATACAAACTAGAGTTTATTTTTATATAAAATAAAATGTACAATTTTTGGACCTAGTTGCATGCACGTGCACTACACGTACACGTGCAAAATGCACTCTTCCTTGTTGGCCGGTTGCAATCTTTGGAGGGAAAATCATAATTTGGAGTGGAGATCATGCTTGGTGGTTACTAGGTTGTGGGTAGTTAATGTAACTCCTACTTTCATCCTAGCCCTCTATCTTACAACCAACTACTTGATCCTAGCCCTCCATTCCCTTTGATTTTTAGTATAAATACCCCCCCCCCCCCGGCTAGTTATCCTTGTGCCTACTAATCCTTCCAAACCTATAGTCTAAATTATATTATCTAGTAGTGATTGTGTGAGTTAAAAGATTGAGTGTGTGTGGGATTGTTCTTGCAACACCAAGGAGAAGAAGGGCCGGTTTTTGGAAGTGCTCGGTGGGCTTGTGTGGTGCTCGGGTTTGGTACTTTTGGAGGCTTGGGTGCACGTGTTCAAGGAGGAGCAATTCGTCGCAAGGACATTCATCTAGGAGTTGCTAATTGTGTTTGTCTCTTCATTTAAGGTGGGTAGATTCTCCATATTTCTAAATTAGAAATGCATGTTAGATATGAATGAATGAAGCATGAAAGAAATTAAGAAGAGTACACTTTAATTAGAAAGAAGAAAATAACCCATTGAATGATTGAATGTGGATATGCAATTTTATATGTGGTTCAATTATTTAAGTTGTATGTGGATTGATTAGAATCATGGATTGATTGATGAAAACACATTTATTACCATCAAGAATTACACACAAAAGTTAGTAGATTGATAATACCATTTCATGTGTTAAATAGATCTTTTGTGTAATATGGGCATGAATAATTTAAAATATGTGTTCTATGTTGGGTAAATGGTTAAAGACAGAGAATTAAGGTGAAAATTTATTGATAAAGAGATTAGAATGCTAAATGCGAAGAAATGTCGAAAAGAGAAGAAATGTGGTAATTATGATGTAGAATTTGAATTAGTTGTATGAAAATATGTTTTAATTGTTACAAAAATTATTTTGCTCATACTAGTATGTAAATTATGTGAGGAAGAATTAATCTGGAGTTGTACAGTAAATTTTTATGAAAACAAAATGAAATGAAGACATGTTGAATATCGAACGTTTTTGAATAACAGAGAGAATGGTTTTAAAAAGAACTTCGAACTATACTCGACAACTTGAGCACGTAGCTCAAGTGGTCGGAGCGCGCGACCTGTTTCTCAGAGTCTGCGGTTCGAATCCCGTGGGCAACATTATTTCGTTCGTTTTTTTTAAAACAAAATTAACTGCGGACCGAGAGCATTTAATGTTCTCAGCCATACTTATGCCGCTTAGCACATACGGCCTAGTGGCTTGTGCTGTCGGCTGTGTTCTCTGGGGTGCTGGGTTCGAATCTTGCCCTCGGCAAGATTGAAAAACAAATTTTTTTTGGGGTTTTTAATTGTCAAAAAATTATGAGAAAAATATGGTTATTCTTCTAAAATTATATGGGACTTTATAAAAATAATTTGGGAATTATTTGCATGAAATAAACTATGATTTGGGAATAAAATACATAAATCGAACTATGGCTCTATATGTATATTTTTGTGAAAGTTATATCTTGCAAAAAGAACATGGAATGAATGATTGGAAGATTAATATAGTCCAGAAAGAAATTTTATTTTATGATGGTTATGAATTATTCTCATATGTGAATGGTGCGAAAAATATTAAATGCAAATATTCGTAGTGATGTGAAATTTTGATGTGAAGTTGATAATTGATGAAGCATATGAATTCATGTATAGTTATGGACTATGTGAACGAATTAGAAATCATGATTTGAAAAGAAAAATACCTTTGAGTATGATGATTCAACAATGAATTTATGGGTTGGAAATACTCAAATTGGAAATTGTGAATTGAAAATTGAAACAAAAAGGGTAGCTAAGTCTCCCCCGGCATTTGGAAATAAATGAAATGAAAAATGAAAAGAAAGACCAGGGTTGGTCATGTTTGAATGAATGAATAAGTCCAGTTTAGTGGAGAGGCTAACTCTAGAGCTTTGATTTTTGTTCATGATTTTGATGAAAAACTAAGGATTAGTACATAGTGGAGACGTGATGAAAGTAGGAGAAAAACACGAGTATGAGGGCCATCGGATTAGCGGTGTGAGAGTGATCCACAGGCTGCCTACTTGATGCATCAAGACATGGCGTGGGCAATACTCCAGAATTATCGTCCCGGTGGCGACGCTTGTAGGATGTTTGGTGACTGCAAGAGGATCGTATGCCATGAAGTGAGGCTGAATTGCCACAGGCTGTCTTCACGATGCGTCGTGACATGACGTGGGATTCCCCTCCAGAATTTTCTGTACACGAGCTTGTAGATCATCTAAGATACCTACCGTAATTACAGTAGTAGATTAAGTCATAACGAGGGATTAACCCTACAAAGATGAAGAACGATTAAGGGCTTGCCCTCGGACCTATGTAGTATGGGATGCATAGAATCCGAACGAGTGCGCATTAGTGTCATGTAAAATAAATAAATGCATTAAGGACTAAGTGCACAATCCAAACACGACATCGATAGGGTAGTCCCTTTAGTTTGATATGTGACAAGTTTGTGTTTGCTAAATATGGAAAATAAGTTATTCTATTTCCGACATAGAGAGGATGGCCGTGTATAATGATCGTCGGTTGAATAAAATGACGTACCCACAGTCTTATATGCAGGTAAATGGCTTGATAAAGATTAAAGAGGAACAAATGCTTAAAGATTACTCAATGTTATTGTATATTTATTTTCATTGTTGTAAAATTTTACTTCCGCTGTGCAATGTAAAGTGTAATATTGATGTAAACTCTGATGTAAAGAGAAAAGTTTAAATTTCCTTGTAAAATTGTACTAAAGGAAGTGAAAAGATCCTGTAGAACATCTCGAACTCAGTGTATTTGGGATTCGGGGTGTTACATGCCTCTCCACCCTTTTGCCGTCCAAGTTCTATGGTGGTTCCGGATCATCCCAATTCTGCTCATGTCGAACGGGTGGAGGGTGATCAACCGGTTCATCCTCCACTGTCAAGCGGTGGAAATCGAGCCGGATCTGAGGGTTCTTCGGATGCTATACTGACTTCATTAGCAACACAAGTCGGAGTTCAGGTTCTACCTGGCTCCGAGGCGTGGGGCTTGGCTTATTAGCTATCCCAACTCGATAAAGCATTGGTGGGACAAGTATTTTATCATCCGGGTCGAGAGCCGTGGTGCATCCCAACGGATTGGGTCGAGGAAGTGTCGAAGAGGGTGAAGGAGAGTCCGGTGCTCTACCCCAACGAAGAGGACTTGGTTCGGATTCTCCTCGACTGACCGAAGCTCAACTGGAGGGACATGACTGACGACGTGATCTTCGGTGGAGCTCGGCCGCATAAACCCCAGTATGCGGTTTACCTCCTTTTTTTGTTTTGAGTTCGGTTTTTTCTTGCATTTTAATCACTTCTCCTTCTTGTGCAGAAACCATGGACTTCGACGCCGTGATGGCTCAACGCGGGGCTCTGCGCAGCAAGGCTCTGAGGAAGAGGAAGAGGGTCGTCACAAAGGTGACCTCTCCGAGACCTAAAATGGTTGCCACAGCGGTCAAGGAAGCAACGGTGTCGGCCACTGTTGTCCAGGGGGCGACGACCCCGGCAGCAGCTTCAACCTCGGTGGAGGCGAGCAAGTTTCCCTTAGCAGCTGCTCTAGGAATGGAGGTGGCTCCTCTGACAGTCGAGGCCGAATTTTTCCTGACTGAGGAACACAAAAAGATCTTTGTCCCGGATTGGCAAGTTCGGAAGCTCGATGGGTTGCTCGGCGACTCGGCGTCAAGCATGCAGGTTGTCGGGCATCTTGCAATGCCGAAGGACCGCGCTGCCACGGACGCTGGTGGAGTTGGGGACGATGTTCTTAAGATTGCCCGAGCAGCGGTGTTGGTAAGTAGCTTAGGTTTGCCAGTTGTATACTTGTATTCTCTTGGTTTTCATGCAGCTTTATTTTCTTCTCGCAGATTACCTGCCACTTCGGTCACCTAATGAAAAAGGTGCCCAAACTCGAGAAGGAGTTGAAGCAGGAGATGGACAAGGCTCGGGCGGAGAAAGCTTGGATCGCAAATGAGCTCGAGAAGCTGAAGGTTGAGGCCGACGGGAAGACGACGAGGATGGAGTACCTTGACGGTCTTGTAGCAAAGCCGATGTCGCCGTTTTGCTCCGGCAGAAGGAGTCGGCGGCGAAGGAAAGGGAGGAGGCCACTGAGGCTGCCAAGATCGTCGCCACAAAAGAGGCCGAGACGGCGGCCATGGGGAGGGCTCAAGGATTCCTCGCTGTCAATATGGCGAAGGCCTACGCCTGCGCCATCGAGCAGGTGAAGGAGGTCTACCCCTGTAACATCCTGTATAATTTATTTTAATCAAAGATACTTTTTCTAAATTTTTGCACGTGCAACACACGTGTAAATTTTTATTTTATTCATTTCTCAAAATGTTATATATTTTCGTAGTATGCATGAAATTTTTTACGACAGCTGAGGACGCCTCAGATCGTGCCACATCATAAATAGGATGATTAATTCTTTTTTTATTTATTAATTCGAATTATTTATTTAAAATTGCAAAAAAATGATTTAAAATTCAGGAAAAATAATTAAAAATTCTAAAAAATAATTATAAATTTGGGAAAATATTTTTGAGCCCCTGGATAAATAATTATTGGTTAGAACAATTAATTAGTGCTCCCGAAAAACAAATCATCGCTTTGCAAAATTGAATAAATGATTCGAAAAAATAATATAAAGTTGGGAAAAATCTCCAAAAAATCCAGAAGAGCCTAAGAACAATCTTGGGCATGTTTCCAGCTCAGAAAAGCACTGTGACTCCTCAAACAAGATCCGAACCCCCTTTTAGAACTCCGATAAAATTTTGAGCACCATCAAAATAGCAAAACTACTCCCCAAAGGTTGTGACACACAGTCTCTGGGAGTGGGGGGCTCGTGATATGGCTAAAAGTGGGGTTAAATCGGAACCGTTCAAATAGGACACAAATCTTAAAGTTCACATGGGCAAAATAGTAATTTCACCTACAAATAGGTCCAAAATGGGAATCGGGTCTCTTCTCTTGGGCCTGATAACCCATGAATGGATCTATTCAACTGAGAATGGGTCCAAACCCGTTGAGAGGCAATCCAGGAAGATATGAAGAGATCCTGATCCGCACTTATCCTGGGAAAGTAGTTCTAACATCTTCTGTCCAGTCACACCGTGGAGTAGGGATTCGTTCTTATCCTGAAGCAGATCCCCACAGTGACTATAAGTACCCCCTACCTCCTACTGTTATAAGGTGATCACTCTTTGCCTACCTAAAGTTCTTTTGATATTCTTTTTTTGAGTATTGACAAGAGCGTCGGAGGGTGCGTCGACAGGATCCATCCGTATTTTTTACTTCATGCAGGTCAGCGGCGGCGCCAAGGAGTCAACCTATCAGCAGCGGAAAAGGTCAGATTTGGCCCGTTTGGGTTCTTGCAAATCCACAAATTCTATCTATTGCCCCTACACCAGATTCAGCAACAGTTGTATTCAGCTGACGTGCCCACAGTTTGGTGAGTTTGTAGGACTACTTGATTGTGGGGAGCACGGGGGAAAACTCAAGCCGTGGAAAGCATCAAAGCAAAAGTTACTATCCAATTCTTTTGTGTATTCATGATGTATTAATTTATTGTAATCATTATAATCATTGGACATTGTAATAACATTTTGGTGTAACAAAAGTTTTAATTTCTTGTGATTTTGTTGTGTTGTGACTCATTTGAAGAAAGATCCTCAAGTGTGTCACGAGTTCCTATGTTAGGAATTCGGGGCACTACAGAAGTTGGTATCAAAGCCGACTTCAAATGTTAGTCTAACACAACAGGAAATTAGACTTGGATGCCATGTTAGAGTCGGGTTTAGTTTGATAGTGTGATAATCGTAAATCATACTGTCGCTTTTTGCAACTTATGTTTATGATTTTTCTTATATCTGAGCTAATCCCACTGTAATTATTCTTTTACTAACTATTCTAGTGCAACCGGATGTCGAGGAGGCAGATCTGCAGCCTGATGTCCAGGAGGCAAGCATGTAGCCGGGCGTCAATAAAGGCGAGCCCGCAATGCAAGAGTCGAGGAAGAAAGTGGAGGAGCCAATGGCAGTGACCTGGATGTCGAGGCAAGAATTCAACAGGATAAATAACCAAATTTCTTGTTCAGGACAGTAAGACCACACTGCACTAAAATTGAGAATCCCGTTGTTATAAAATTGCAAATTTGAATCCGTCGAAAGGTAAAATAGACTCCAAAAAGAATCCAGTGAATATGAATAAGTCATATAGTATTTCACAAAAATATAACTCAAAACTAATTTGAATCCAGAAAACACGTTTAGCATGAAATCAGTAAATCGAATTCATAGTCAGGAAAACAGCATCAAAACCCCTCAAATAAATCCAGAAAAAATTTGGGGTATTACCCTATATGTCTAGTATCAGAATATAAATTTCATAATTTTCCAGTAAGATTAGTTTAGCCAAAAAGAATCAGAAAATATCAAGAAACGATAGTTTGGCAAATCTGGAATTCCAAACACTGCAGTACGAAAACTGTAATATCTCGCAAACCGTGAAACGAAATCTAAATCTGCCAAAAGGAGATGAAAATAGACAAAATCAGATAACTTTCATATTTCATAAATATTTTTCAGACAGGAAAAGGAATTATGGTGGAAATACAAATTTTTACAGAACAGCAAGCAAAATCTAGCAAGTATAGTTTTTGTAAACAAGCATGAAAAGGTATATAAAACTCATCAATAAAATCCACCAAAATTCTGGGTAGTCCCTAATACTGACCAAAATTTCAGATCAAAATAATATGTTTAGCACTAGTATCAAAATAGTTTAGTTACCGAAATCATCAAGAAACGAAATCTAGAAATATAATACACCTCTGTAGTGAAACAATCGTATCTCACACATACGAAAACGAAATCGATCAAGGTCAGAGAGTTTAGAAAGAAGTCGGATTTCTCTAAAAATCATGTTTAAAACTGAATTTATGTATCATACAAAGAAATTTATGTATCATACAAAGGAATTGAGTACAAGTTACTTGCCTTAACCAATGACGAAACGACTCCAAGCAAGAATAACGGGAACAGATTCCCGGCCAACGAACACGATCGAACGACGAACCAAAAACGAGCAATGAAACACAACTCACGAACAACGACCCACGGATTACATGAACATACGAACGCAACCCAAACAAGAACACTCGCACACAAGTGAGAGAGAGAGAGACCACGGCAACCGACAGTGGCTAGGAGATGCCGGCGTCGCTGTTCCTTGCTGTCGCTGTCGGAGGGACACCGCACCCGAGGTGGAGCGATGGAAGGAGACCAGGGCACGACTGGCTGGCTGCCGCTCTGGCTGGTCCTGGGGTTGCGACAGGCTGGTCTGCGGTGGCGCAGGGATCGCCACAGAGACAGGGAGGGGGCAGGCTGGAAGAGAGAATGGGAAGGTGGGAGTCGGGATGAGGCGGGATATAGGAAAGAAGGAGGTAGGGGCTAGGGTTCAGGACGAGGAGAGAGGAAGGACGGTTAGGAGGTGCAGGAGGTTAAAGATGGGTGTTGGCAGCTTAGGTGGATGGGAGGTGAACAGGGACATCATGCATATATATATATAAGGAGTTATTAGGGTTTTCTATTAGGAACTGACGGTGGGTAGTACAAATGGCGTTGGGTTCAGGGTTTGAGTGGATTCGGGTACAGGGTAGCATAGGATGTGAATAGGTATAGGATTGAGTATTAATAGGTTTGATTAATTGGGTTTGGAAAAACAACAGATGGGTTAAGTGGTTAATGGCTCAGGGGTAATCAATTTGGGTTGGGTGTTTTACTGAATAAGATTTATGTAAGGGGTTAAGGAGTTCAACTGGGTATTAGGAATTCAAGCAAAATATAGGTAGGGCAAAATGAACAACAAATAGAAAAATAAAATAAGGTATAAACAACAATAAGAAGGATCAAAAAAATCTCAGCTCGATAAAAAAAGGAACGAAACAAGAGTCGAATAAGAATCATGAATCCAAATAAAGAAGACAAGAATAATAAAATGAAAATATATTGAAATAAAACTCCAATATACGATCCAAAAGAATACAAGAGGAATACAAAGAAAGAAAATACACCAAAATGAAAAATACACTTAAAAGTACACAAAATGGAAAACAAGGGTTACAATCTTACACACATAACAAGAAGAATTTCGCCCTCGAAATTCCAACAAGAAGATACATAAGGTATCCCCAAAACAACCGAAAAGAACAAAATAAAACTACTCAAATAAATGAGGAAACTTCTGCTGAATCTCCTCCTCCACCTCCCAAGTCGACTCACCGGGCGAGTGAGGATTCCAAGCAACACAAACCAACTTGATGACCTTGTTCTTAAGCACTTTCTCCTGCCGATCCACAATAACTACTGGCAGAATCTCACAAGTTAAATCCAACCGAACGGTCAACTTAGAATAGTCGATCACGTGGCTCTCATCTCGGATATATCTCCTGAGTTATGAGACATGGAAAACATCGTGCACTTCTGATAAAGCTGGTGGCAATGCGAGGCGATAGGCCAGCTTGCCTACTCGCTCCAAAATCTCAAACGGTCCAATAAACCTAGGGGTAAGCTTGCCCCCACGACCGAACCAAATGACACCCCGCAACGGCTATACCTTTAGGAAAACACGGTCACCAACACCAAACTCCAACACCTTCTGATGGACATCGGCCCACCGTCTCTACCAATCCTGAGTTGCCTGCAAATGCTTCCTGATTTGAACCACAGCATCAACTGTCCTGGTAATCAGTTCTGGACCCAACAACTTCTGCTCACCAATGTCATCCCAGTACACTGGTGATCTGCACTTCCGCCCATAAAGTGCCTCGAACGGAGAAGCTTTAATACTGGCTTGAAAGCTGTTATTGTATGAGAACTCTACTAGATGCAAATGGTCCTCCCAAGATCCACCAAACCGAAGCATACAAGACCTCAACATGTCTTCAAGAATCTGAATAGTCTGCTCTGACTGTCCATTAGTCTGGGGATGAAAAGTTGTACTTTACTTTAATTTACTCCCCAAACTAGCCTGAAGACTATCCCAAAACTGAGATCTGAATCTCGAATCCCTATCGGATACAATACTGACTGGAACCCCATGAAGTTTGACAATCTCTTGCATGTACCTCTCAGCTAGGCTCTCATTAGATTACCCGACATGAAAAGGAATGAAGTGAGCATTCTTCATCAAACAGTCGACAATCACCCAAATGGCATTATAACTCTTAAGACTCTTTGGCAAAGCAGTCACAAAGTCCATAGTGATATGTTCCCATTTTCACTCTGGAATAGGAAGCGGATGAAGAAGTCTAGCAGTTTTCTGATGCTCTGCCTTAACCTGCTGGCAGATCAAACACTGAGAAACAAACCGAGCCACAACCCTCTTCATACCATGCCACCAGAAATAAAGCTTCAAATCCCAATACATCTTAGTACTGTCGGGATGGATAGAATAGGATGACTGGTGGGCTTCCTTGAGCAACCTCTGACGAACTTCACCCTTCGGGACACATAACCTGGACCCAAAACGAAGCGATCCATCAGAATGAATAACCATGTCCGTCCTGGATCCAGACTCAACCTCAGCTTAAAAACCCTGCAACTGCAGATCACCAGCCTGCGCCTCCTTAATCTGATCAACAAGAGACAACTGCAGTTGGAGCGCCAAATAACTCCGACCAGAACTCGGCAACAAAACATCCAATTCCAACCTCCTCATCTGCTCAATCAGATCCCTCTGCTGAGTCAAAAACATAACTGCCGGTCTTCTGTTCAAAGCATCTGGCACCAAGTTTACTTTACCAAGATGGTATTGCAAACTGATGTCATAATCGGCCATAAGTTCCAACCAACGCCTTTGCCTCATATTCAACTCCTTCTGGGTGAACACGTACTTGAGACTTTTGTGGTTTGTAAAGATCTCCACTCGGTCCCCAAGTAAATAATGTCTCCACAGCTTCAAAGCATAAATCACTGCCGCTAACTCCAAGTCATGAATCCGATAGTTCTTCTCATGCGGTCCCAACTGCCTCGATGCATACGCAATGACTCAGCCCTTCTGCATCAAAACTGTTCCAAGACCCTTACCAGAAGCATCACAGTGAATTACAAATTTGTAACGCCCCGCACTCAACTCGTACGCACACAATTAACTAAATTCTAGCCACGCCCACCGCAGGCTGCCTCAAAAGGGTGTCCGGACGATTGGTAACCTTTCTCATTGGCTTCCTAATATATCCTCTCTTCTCTTCCCTTCTATAGCCGATATGGGATTATTTCCCCCTAGGTCAACCGGTCAAAGCACGCACACACATCCATCTTTCATTCCTTCATTCATTTAATCCTTTCCTTAGCCCCATAGGAAATCTCATAGGCCCATCACACCATCAATTCCCATAGGATCTTCTATAGTCCACACTAATTAATACCAACTCCACTTCCTTTCTTTTCTTTCTTTCCATGCCATGTCACCTTCCAATCCTTCCATTCCTTCCTTATCTTTTTACTACTTATTATATATAGTAGTATATATACTATATACTACTCTCTAGAAATACGGGGTCTTACATTCACCCCTCTTAAGAATTCAGCGTTCTCGCTGAAAACGGGACGTGCAGTCTAGTACAGGATCGCCTTTCTAGTCAAATGTAGACTTGTCTCCTAATCGCTGCCCTCCCAGGGTCTTACGCATCTCATACATATATTGCGTCCCACTCACTTCCTATATACAAGTCCTACATTCGATGTCGAAAGTTGGCTCTGATACCATCTATAACGCCCTGCACTCAACTCGTACGCACACAATTAACTAAATTCTAGCCATGCCGACCACAGACTGCCTCAAAAGGGTGTCCGGACGATTGGTAACCTTTCTCATTGGCTTCCTAATATATCCTCTCTTCTCTTCCCTTCTATAGCTGATATGGGATTATTTCCCCCTAGGTCAACCGGTCAAAGCACACACACACATACATCTTTCATTCCTTCATTCATTTAATCCTTTCCTTAGCCCCATAGGAAATCTCATAGGACCATCACACCATCAATTCCCATAGGATCTTCTATAGTCCACACTAATTAATACCAACTCCACTTCCTTTCTTTTCTTCCTTTCCATGCCACGTCACCTTCCAATCCTTCCATTCCTTCCTTATCTTTCTACTACTTATTATATATACTAGTATATATACTATATACTACTCTCTAGAAATACGGGGTCTCACAAAATTCGCTTGAACCATCGAAAATAGTCAACACAGGTGCTGACATCAATCTGTTCTTCAACTCAACAAAAGCCACATCACACTCATCAGACCAACAGAACTTCTGATCCTTCCCAGTCAACTTAGTCAACGGTCCTGCTATCTTCCAAAAATCCTGGACGAATTTCAGATAATGGCCAGCCAAACCAAGAAAACTCCTGACTTCAGAAACTGACTTGGGAAGAGGCCAATCCTTCACAGCCTCAACTTTGGCAGGATTCACAGAAATACCATCACCTGAGATAATGTGCCCCAAGAATGAAACATTTTCGAGCCAAAACTTGCACTTACTGAGTTTTCCATAGAGTTGATTCTCTCTCATAGTCTACAGAACCACTCTAAGATGCTCAACATGATCTTTCCGATTCCGAGAATACACCAAAATATCATCAATGAAGACCACCACAAATCTATCCAAGAACTGAGAAAAGACCTGGTTCATAAGACTCATGAATGCAGCAGGCATGTTCGTAACCCCGAACGGCATCTCAAGATACTCATAGTGGCCATATCTGGTCCTAAAAGCAGTTTTCTGCACATCAGTCGCCGTCACTTTGACTTGATGATACCCTGAACGAAGATCTAACTTCGAGAAAATAGCAACCCCACTCAACTGATCGAACAAATCATCGATCCTTGGCAACGGATGCCGGTTCTTCACAGTAACACTGTTGAGTTCCCGATAATCCACACACAGACGACGACTACCATCCTTCTTGTTAACAAAAAGGACTGGAGCACTCCAAGGCAAAACATTGGGTCTGATGAAACCCAAATCAAGCAACTCTTGAATCTGCACCTTAAGCTCTGCTAACTCAACCGGTGCCATCCTGTAGGGACTCTTCGATATAGGTGCCATACTCGGCTGAACTTCAATACCGAACTCCACATCCCAATGCAGGAAAGTAGGAGGTCAGGGCTAGGGTTCAGGACGAGGAGAGTGGAAGGACGGTTAGGAGGTGCAGGAGGTTGAAGATGGGTGTTGGTGGCTCAGGTGGATGGGAGGTGAACAGGGACATCATGCACATATATATAAGGAGTTATTAGGGTTTTCTATTAGGAGCTGACGGTGGGTAGTACAAATGGCGTCGGGTTCAGGGTTTGAGTGGGTTCGGGTACAGGGTAGCATAGGATGTGAATAGGCATAGGATTGAGTTTTAATAGGTTTGATTAATTGGGTTTGGGAAAACAACAGATGGGTTAAGTGGTTAATGGCTCAGGGGTATCCAATTTGGGTTGGGTGTTTTACTGAATAGGATTTATGTAATGGGTTAAGGAGTTCAATACGGTATTAGGAATTCAAGAAAAATATAGGTAGGGCAAAATGAACAACAAATAGAAAAATAAAATATGGTGTGAACAACAATAAGGAGGATCAAAAAAAATATCAGCTCGATAAAAGAAGGAATGAAATAAGAGTCGAACAAGAATCATGAATCCAAATAAAGAAGACAAGAATAATAAAATGAAATTATATTGAAATAAAACTCCTATATACAGTCCAAAAGAATACAAGAGGAATACAAAGAGAGAAAATACACCAAAACAAAAAATACACTAAAAAATACACAAAATGGAAAACAGGGGTTACATTGATGCTGAACTCTACATCTCGATGAGGGGGAAGCCCTGGTAGATCATCAAGAAACACTGCTGGAAAATCTCGAACTACTGGAATCTGCCTCACTTCTTCTGAAACTTTCTGCTCTGACAAAGCTGCTACCAACTGCTTACACTTCCTTTTTCCTTGAAATGTAACTGGTGGTCCTTCTGGAGCCTTCACCGCAACTTCTTTGCTCTTGCATTTAATAGTGGCACTATAAATTGACATCCAGTCTATGCCAATAATGATGTCAACTCCCAAAACTGCCAACTCAATGAGGTCGATGCCAAAGAGCCTGCCTCCGATTTCAAGATCACACCCTTCATAATATCGGTCGGTAGTCAAGTTTTCTCCTAACGGAGTAGCCACAGATAGAACTTTACGAAGAAATTTTTTAGGTTCGACCCCCAATCGTTTTGCAAATGAAGGTGACACAAATGTGTGTGATGATCCCGTATCAAACAAAACTGATGCTTTTTTTCCATTTATTTGAATGTCTCATGTTACATAAGAGTACTCTTTTTACATAACATTTATTACAAAAGTGGAAAAAGCAACAAAACAACTAGGCTTCATCTCCTATACCCGTGTTGACGTTGTCTACATCATCAGTATCTGCCTCGGTCAAAGCGAACAATCGCCCTTGCCGGAATTGCTTCTGCTCTGGGTTAGTCTGCTATTGACTCGGCCCTTCCCGCTATAGCTGAAGGCAAATGGCTTGATGTGGCCTTCCTTACCACAAAGGTAACAAGTCCTGCCCATCTGCGACTTTGTGCACCTAGAAGACCAGTGACTTGTCTTTCCACATTTGGAATAGGTGGGTACTCTGCCAGTCGCTACAACAGCATTTGTTCCAGTTGGTTTGAAATGCTGTGCTGGGGGCTGACTTCTGAAATTGCTCGGGGCTGCAGGCCTCTTGCCCATGCTCCAATTGTTCCGCTTGACCTGTACTGCCTAGAACTGGTTCATGTCTGACTTAATAGCAGCAGTCCTTCCGACCAACTTCTCAAATCTGTAGATACCTAGGGGTATCATTCAGTACCTCAAACTTGGCCTCAACCCTTAATCAAATTTTTGTGCGTTCTTGGCTTCATCCTGTACCATTTCAGGCGCATACCTTGAGAGTTGGTTGAATTTGGTTTCATATTCCTGCACAGACATACCGCCCTGCTGCAAGACCAGAAATTCCATAGCCTTCTTCTCCTGAACGTCCAATGGAAAGTAGTTACTCCTGAATTCGTCAAGAAACTCCTCCCAAGTAAGATGTACATTGCCCAAGGTCCTTTTTAGCGATTGCCACCAAACTCCTGCATCCTTCTTTAGCTGGATGGTGGCCAATTTCACCTTACTGGCCTCTGGGGTTTCTAGTACTTCGAAGACTATCTCGATCTGTCTGATCCAGTCGTCAGCTGCGTCTGGATTTGCCTGCCCTTCAAACACAGGTGGCTTCATTCTTTTGAACAATTCAACCAGCATGATTGCCTCAGGAACCTGCACTGCTGGCCCTGGTCGCCTATTTCCAGCCATGTTTACGGCGATAGCATTTAAGGTCTGATATACCCGAGCTAGTTCGGTCTCCAAATCTAGCCCATTTTCACCGTTATGCTTTTCGCCGTTCATGATCCTTTGTGCCATTTCTGAGTCATAAAATTCATCATTAATCATCATAATTAACACAAATAACATCGCTTCAACAAAATTTATTGATTCCAAAATTAAACTTTTTACATTCAGAAAGAAAAACTTTGTTCCAATACATCCATTACAGAAGACATCCTAGATTCTACTGTTTCTCTTGGCTTCTTTGAGCTCCTCCCGTAATTCATGAATTTCTTTCCTCATATCTTCAAAGCTCTGTTGTCGCTCTTGCTTGTCTCAGCGAGTGAGGTGGTCTAACTTGGTAAATTATCGATCATTCATGTGCTGGACCTTCTTGAGCTCGCACACTTGAAAGCTCATCTCTTGGATGTGCTCCTTGTCTTCTGCCCGTTGTGATTTCATGTGGTTAACTCTCCAATTTTGAGCATCGAATTTTCGTCGAAGAGAAGCAACA
Source organism: Hemerocallis citrina (assembly GCA_017893485.1). NCBI lineage: Eukaryota > Viridiplantae > Streptophyta > Magnoliopsida > Asparagales > Asphodelaceae > Hemerocallis > Hemerocallis citrina. The sequence goes on from CM030361.1 coordinate 177,860,484, forward strand.
ATATTATTTGGGTCATCTGGAACGAGTTCTTCGTCTGAGGATTCTTCGGAGAAATCAGGCAGAGGTGGAGTAATCTCTCTGGACTCGGAGAATTCCTCTTCTATCTCCACTAGTTCTTCTTCTTCCTCTTCTGGGTCTTCCTCTTCTTCTTCTATTGGTTCTTCCTCATCATCCTCAAAGGGACAAACCAATGCGCCTCATTCTGGGGATCATGTCGTTTGGCCATCTTATAGGGAAAAGGAGGAGAAAATGTCAGCTCATAGAGCAACACAAACATAAGTTTAAATCTCTATAAGTTGAAACTCACTCTAATGTCCACTCTAGGGTGTCGTTTCTTATAAATTTGTACTATTTGCAAAGTGTGGCTCTGATACCATCTGTAACACCCCGAATTTCAAATAAGACCGAATTCAAGATTCGACAGGATCTTTACACTTCACTGCGTACAATTTTACAAGAAAATTTAAACTTTTCAACATACATCAGAGTTCTTTACATATTGTTTACACAGGGGAAGAATAAAAGAAATACAACAATGAAAATAAAATACAACTTATGCAACTTTATCAATGTAAGTCATCAACTGCAACATAACATCTTTACTTCTTCATGAAAATATCCATTACCTACATATTAAGTTGTGGGCACGTCAGTCACTTACAACTGACGAAAATGTTATACTCGGCCATCCTTTCTATGCCATACATGTAACGATCTCAATACTTTATCAAACCACAATTTGAATGAACAATATAGTGTCAAAAGTGATTATTCTAAACATGTAAGTGTATGCGATGCCTTAATGCCTAATGCACACATTTTTATACTAAGATGACACTAATGCATACTTGTTCAGATTCTATGCATCCCATACAATATAGGTCCGAGGGCAAGCACCTACGTACTCCACAATAAAGGGTTCATTCTCTCGCCTTGACAAACTACCCAGTAGTAAAACAAGGTTGAGACGTTCCACGAGTATAGATCCCAGTCCCGGAGAACCGCCGCAGCAAGACCCCCACCTGACTGTCATACAGACTCCTCGTCGTGCGAACTTCCCTCAAGTGCCCCTCTAGCCCAGGTATACATATATAATTTGGAGAACGGAAAACTATCTGTCTGACTACACATAGTTCTGGATTTAAAATAAAAGCTTGTCTCCCACGAGACACCACAGTCCCGGAATACACTGCCCGACTGGGTCTATAGTCCAGGTGTACCGCCGCAGCAAGACCACCGCCCAGAGAGCCCCACTTACGTTTGCCCAAGGTTTACCACATCTTCACTTATGTGCCTAGTTCTTAAGTTCACGACATGAATAAATTTCCATACCTAGAATTAGTTTTACCTCCTACCGAACTTAATTAACAAAATATGAGATAGCTCCATGGCCATATCTCAAAATATATCTCAACTCTTTTCAATTCATTAGTGCCGGTACCTGAGGTCTCACTAACTCTAAATCACAACTTTTCATGTACAAGAAACCAGGGGTACACACATACCCTTCAATAAACATGCCTTAAACTTTAGATGGGTGTTGCCGACACTATTCTTAATCCATTTATCCATTCATGATCTTCAGAAGCAAAAAAAGATAAATCTTTTTAGGAACACAATTTCATCACATGAAATCTTATTAACAAATTCAAGCTCATATGATGTCTCAATTCACTTCAAAATATTTCTTAAACAAAATAAAAGTATAATCTTTTCAAGAGTAATCACTTCACAAAATAATAGTTTACAAAAGAAAGTATAATCTCTTATACAGACTCCTCGTCGTGCGAACTTCCCGCAAGTGCCCCTCTAGCCCCGGTATACATATATAATTTGGAGAACGGCAAACTATCTGCCTGACTACGCATAGTTCCGAATTTAAAATAGAAGCTTGTCTCCCACGAGACACCACAGTCCCGGAGTACACTGCCCGACTGGGTCTATAGTCCCGGTGAACCGTCGCAGCAAGACCACCACCCGACTATATAGAGAGCCCCACTTACGTTTGCCCAAGGTTTACCACATCTTCACTTATGTGGCTAGTTCTTAATTTCAAGACATGAATAAATTTCCATACCTAGAATTCGTTTTACCTCCTACCGGAAAAAATATGAGATAGCTCCATGGCCATATCTCAAAATATATCTCAACTCTTTTCAATTCATTAGTGCCGGTACCCGAGGTCTCACTAACTCTAAATCACAACTTTTCATGTACAAGAAACCATGGGTACACACATACCCTTCAATAAACATGCCTTAAACTTTAGATGGGTGTTGCCGACACTATTCTTAATCCATTTATCCATCCATGATCTTTAGAAGCAAAAAAAGATAAATCTTTTCACGAATACAATTTCATCATATGAAATCTTATTAACAAATTCAAGCTCATATGATGTCTCAATTCACTTCAAAATATTTCTTAAACAAAATAAAAGTATAATCTCTTCAAGAGTAATCACTTCACAAAATAATAGTTTACAAAAGAAAGTTCTATTCTAAAATTTCCATTTTTATACCTCAAAATATACAAGAAAATTTAATAACTATTTCTTATAATTTCCATTTCATTTTATGTAAATAATCAAGTTTATTTCTCAATCTCTTTCACATAAAAAAACTCAATTATATGAACAAAGGCTCAAAAAAATCAAAAGGTGGCTATGGGTTTCGAACCCAGGCCCTGTCGAACACACAACCAACGCCCAAGCCCAAACCCTCTAGTCACTAAGTATTTTTGGACTTTTGTCAATAACTGTAACCGAGACCCTCTTGTACACACGTACAGGTTCGGAATTTTCATTAAGTAAATCAAAAATAAATGCGACTATCAAGTTTCGAACCCAAGCTCTCTTATAAACAGTGCTCTGTGGTGCACTGGCTAACCAGTAAGTCCAAGTGTAATTTCTGTTTAGGAGTTGTATTAATATACTTTTGTTCATACTGTTCAGAAATTGGTTCTTTTTCACAAAAACTCGTTTATCTAATCATCCAATCTTTTAGGATATTGAAATAAACTTTTCCTTTGACTGAGAATGAATTTTTAAAACAGTAAACAACAAGTTCCAAATTCATTAAAACCATATTTCCATTTCTTAAATAATTCATCTTCTCATTTTACACATAGGCTTGTATTTTTCTCCAAAACATGAATTTAATAATAGTGTTCATAAAAACTAGTTTATGTTCTCACTTACACAAATTAAAAATTTATAACAATACGAACATGCCTCTCAATCATGAGAATCTCACATAAACCTCTTTCATGCAAGAATTTATATTTTCAAATACAACATGGCAAATATACATATGTCAACACAATTCATGGCACTAACTAAATTTGTTTTGCTTTCTTTCTTCTTTCTTAGTCATCATGATTCTAAGGCATAATTTGAATATGACATTCTGCAACAAATTTTCATATATTCAACATGTATAAAAATTTACAAGCATACTAACATGATTCATAGTGTTAACTCTTTTATCAAATTCTTCTTTCTAATTAACATGGTGGCTATTATTTACTTAATCATAACAAGATTGTTCTCATTCATGGCATATTACTCTAGCATGGATTTTATCTACACATTTCTCATCAAATTCAATTTATACTACTCATTTATAACATTGAGCATGCATTCTCTACATTAGAAAGCAAGAAATCACCCACCTCTATGACGAATGAAAAATCACAGTGAAGAGATCTCTTCTAGCTCCTAGCTTCACTAGCACCTCCTTGTCCTTCTCCTCCTAGCAAGCCTCCAAAGCAAAAAGGTACTATGTTTCTCTCTTTCTTTTTCTCTCTAATTTTTTTTAGTTTAGGTGTGACAAGAGAAGGAGAAGTGAGGGTGTATTTATAGGTCAATGTGAGGGTTCAATTTGCATAAATCTCCACCTAATAAATTGCTCTCTTAATTTTCCAACCCTTCACAATCCTAACTCCTAAAACTCTCAACTCTTCATGTTTCCAACCCTTCAAAACTCAACCCCCCCCCCCCCCCTCATCTCTCTAAAACCGGCCAACCCCCCTTAGGCCTCTCATATTCCACGTGCACGTGTTGTGCACTAATGCACACACATGCACAAAAATTAATACAATTCCTATAGTTTAAAAATGTGTATTAAAATTTGTTACATATCATGTATGAGTCCATGCACAACTTAAAATAGGATTTAATTAATGGGCTTGTCCCATGAGCTTTTATTTTAATTAACTAACTTAATTAATCTAGTGGGCTCTCCTTTTAATTAATCTAATGGGCTAGAATTTAACCATGGATTTAATAAAAGGCTAAATAAAGATTATGCATGCTAAAATAGTAAATGAGAGTAAGAAAAAGAGATGGAGAAATTTGCACGTGCATCATATGTGCAAAAATTAAAAAAATGCATTTTTTAATTAAAATAAAAAATATGGGTGTTACATTCATACTTATTTAACCACACACTTCATTTACCATTCATTTCTATTTACATACTCATGACTCATATTTCATAACATTACACTCATCAATCTTACAACATACTAATAGTTATTCTAATCATATTTATTCTTATTACATATCTTCACATTTATTCCATCATATAATATCACATACATTTTTCCTTGCACCTTACCACATGTATTTATTTTATTTAGAATCATCAAGTTCAATCATACTTATAACACATCCCTCCTGTTATATATAACAAATTACCTTCTTTTCATTCTACTTTCTCGTATAGCTTATTGGAATGCTCATTCTCATTTTATCGTATATTTTACTTAATAATTCATTTTTTATCTCATCATACAACTCAATTTATTTTTCACTCTTATTAATAATATATCTTTACACCTGCTATTACACTTTACTCTAACTTTCATTCTTACGAAATTATACTCCGCACCCTAAACATAGCTTGGGTAATATTACACCACACCCCAAAGCCGATAGCTTGGGTAATAATCACTGCACCCCAAGTAGAACTTGGGTAACACCACATTACATCTCAAGTCGATAGCTCGGTTATCACTTTTCTTTATTTCCATTCTCATTTTACAATTTACTTTACTTTTCATTTCTATTTCACAATACCACTATCATATCAACAACCCACCAATACACCCTGGGAGTTGTGCCAACGCATGTAGTTCTCACCATTTCCATGGAAACAGTGGTCGAGTAGTTCCTCGACACAATTCCAAGGTGCAGCAGACTCATATCATAACATATTTTTAGTTTTATAACCATTCTCATATTCATCACTTAATACACTTTACTTCATGTTTCACACTCATACTACACATTACATTATTTTCATTCGTATAATACATATACATTTTCTTTACTAAGAAATATTTCCATATTGCAATTTCTTCAATTTATTCATGTTAATTCACATACATAACTCCTTTACTTTTTCATACTCATTAATATAACACCACATCGCTACTTTTCCTATTTAAACACTTAACATAATTTCTTCTCTTTTTATAAATCTTCTCATAGCACAATGTCTTTGTTTTATATTTATAATTACACAACGCAATTTCTTTACTTTACATACTCATTTAATCACATATTGCATTTACCATTCATCTTTATTTACATTCACATGACTCATTTTCTTTAATATTCATCTTAATTCATAATTATATTTTCTTTTACTTTTTTATTTTCATTATGTTTCACACACTTGCTTTACTTTCTCACTTCCGCTTCCCATCAATTACTTTCTTTTCTTTCTCATTCACATTTCAAACCATATGCTTTCTTTATTTTCTCGTTCACAATTCACATCATAAACTTTCTTTACTTTCTCATTTTCATTTCACATTTGTTCATTTTATTAATAAGTCGACCAGTGCCCACGTCATCACCAAACTGAAGCCGATAGTTCAGTCAAAACACAGATCGCTGCCCACCAAGGGACTTACGCATCACATCGCTACCCACCAAGAGTCTTACGCATCACATCACTGCCATACAGGATTACAGGTCTTACGCATCAAATACACATCGCTGCCATATAGGTCTTACGCATCAAATACACATCGTAGCCATACAGGTCTTCGCATCAAATACACATGCTGCCATATAGGTCTTACGCATCACATCTTTTTATTCCATCGCATTATCACATATCATCTCATCTTTTATCTTGTATTAACACATTCGGTGTTCACCACATTATTATCTTCTCATTGTATCACATATATGTATACACCACGTTATTTAATTTATCAGATTATTACACCATATTAGTCAACACAGTAAAACCCCATATATATATACCAAATCTATTTATCATCCGTATATTATACATATATCAAACTCCGATTACTTCATATTATCATATATATCCAATATATTATTCAAAGCACCAAATATTTAAAATCATACAAATTCACCATTTTATCTCCTTTATATCCCCATATATATATATATATTATTCCTTTATACCTCCATATATAAATATATCTCCTTATAATTTCTCCTTACTATAAAATTTCTCAGTTATAACATGAATTTCTCCTTATATCATTTATATAAAAAAACACAAAGAAAGCTATCAAGTGGCTCACCTTCAGTCCTCCCAAAATCAAAGGCCCGGATCTAACCACACAAAATATATTTTTCCTCCCAAAATTTCAAACCCCAAAATTAAAATTTCCCCCCCAAAACTAAAATACCCATTACTTTATTACTATCTCTTTTTTCTATCTTCTTTCTTCACTTTTTCATATTTCTCTCTTTCTCTCTCTCCTTATCTCTCTCTCCCTTTCTTTCTTTATTTACTTATAAATTTAGATTTTAAGATTTTATTTTTATTAATTTTCAGAATTTTTATGTTTTTTTATTGCACATGTTATATTGAAAATAGCAAATATCTCTTTAACAATTAAAATTTCATCATTTTCCACACTTAAAAGTTCTAAGAAGTTAGATTTTACACCCCCATTTATAATTATTTTTCAACATATACTAATGGAAACATGGACTTTTATTTACAACTAATTATTGTCATACTATTCAAACTTGAGCTACATAATTGTTGTTTTACTATTTACAGGGCTTTTCGTGTTTTGTATCGTTCCGAATACGTGCTGTAGGCACGTGCCCACGGGCAAATCTAGTAAATGTATATAACTCTCTTAATTTATAAGCATATACACGCCATCTATATCATACATATGATTGTACAGCTCCATACATATACACGCCTTTAAGATCATTTATATAATACACGACTCTCACCACAAAGGGTATATAACTATATTTATATCACATATGTACAAGAATAATTTTAACTGTATAGTATCGTTAATGTATAAATATCTATGTATATGTATCTCCCATGAAATCTTCTTATATTCTCCTTATCAAATAAAATACAGAACTTTATAAATATAACCTTGTCAATATATTTCTATATATTCCGTAACACACACATATATATACAAATCTCAACACACTCGCATACACACACATATATATATTAATTCCATACATTGAATAATTCACTCCACATCATACTTATGAATTTATATATACGATGCATATAACGCATCACACAAAGCAAATCATCATATAAAATTTTGCATAGCATAACATATATATAAAGTATAAAAATCATACTCACATTTCCAACGGCGAAAACCCAACAAATATCCGCTCTGCTGTCCATCAATCTCCCGAACTGCAAATAAAACAGACTACTGTTTAAATCTATAAATTCGATAAACATTCAATAATAGTCTCTTTCATTCATACACACTCTCCACCTTATCAAATTCCTACTCCAACCTCGCTCGGGCATTTCACCGAACACCTAGCATGCACTTTTTGCATACCGACATTCTCAGTTATTTTGATCGAGAAATAAGTCTACAAAAGTCATTCTAAATTCATATAAATACTCTCATAATATTCTACACCATCCATTTCAAATTCTTAGACCATTAACATCAAATTGCCCATCAAATTTTTAACAAACCCTAACTCGAGGGTTATGTCAAAACTCAACTCCTACATTTCATCATGATAACCCACCTCTGAGATCTAACATATTCTTCATGCTCTACTCATCTTCCTACATCGATTTCTAGTAAAAGAAATAAAAAGCATATAATCCAATAAAGTTACATACGATTTAATATACCTTTCCGTTGTTTTTTCTCCAAATTGAAGCCACCATGAGGAAGAGAACCCTCAAAATAGCCAAATCCTAAATTAATTGAAAAATAATAGAAGATTGATTGGGGTGAAGAAGCTTTGGGTTTGGTCGAGAATCGGTTTCAACCAAAACGAAAGGAAAAGGGGAAGGGGCGGTCTGACGAAAACGAAAAGGAAAGGGAAGAAAAGGGGGAAATGGAAAATTATCTATAAACCCCCACTTTAATTAAAATTTTTTTATTAAGTCCTTCAATTTCTCTTTTTCATAATAAATTTCAATAAAACCTGCTCCACCTAATAAATAAATTAATGAAAGAATATATACAAAATAAAATTGCATATTTATGCATAATAATAACAATAACAATAATATCTACTCACAATAAAAAGAATATAGACAAATATTTTTGATTTATAAAATAAAGGAGTGTTAGAATGACAATAGTACATTAGGATCATGCAATGCAATATATACACTTCAATTCATACAATACATTGATATAAATATAATTATATTAAGGAAATCTGGAAAACGCAATTCTGGATAGCAAGAGGTCACTGTACAAAAATCAGTTTTCCCGCTGCTACAGACATCAAAACTGAATCCGTCAGAAGTTCTAGAAACTAGACTTCCCAAATATTCCAACACATATTTAAAATACAAAATCCGACAACAGTATCTAGGTTAAATACATCATTCTTTACAGATTACATGTTCTGACTGAAAATCGACATCAGGTTGTTGTATCTTTAGAATCAGCGAAAACTGAATTATAAACTCATCAAAAATATTCATTAGACTCCTAATCATGTTAACTATGATTCTGAAAATTATCAGAGCATTACCTAATATTAACTTAGTTTTTTAATAGTTTAAACATGAAAACATACATGAATCTGAAATTATGAAAATAAAAGACAGCAATAGTAAAATCAACATAACTTTTGCAATACAAGAATTCAAATATCTTAGATGTTCTGAAAACTAGAGACATAGGGATACAACTCTTCTTCAGAATTTTATTAATTTTGATGTTAAATACTGGGTCAAAAATATCTCACAAATTCCAGACAGACAGTAAACATCCAGATTTCAATATATTTCTTAAAATAAAGTGATCTAACATGATGGGTTCTAATTCAATTAGTCAATAAATCTTATAGTCAGTCTGGTAGGTACAATAGCATTGTAAACATAATTAAGAATACACACATACACTAGTTTAACAATAGCAAAACATCAATCGATCATTCAAGCACACAACCTCGCAATCAATTCTACGGTAGATTATTTGTATGTTTTTCGTATGAATAACTCCTATTATCAATACTATATGAATGCATGAAAGATTCAATTTTTAGAGTCAATAATGGCACGAAGTTGAGGATATTTGGGTTAGCTCTTGTAAATTCTCAATATACTCAACGAAAGATGAACAATAGTATATGATACGATGAGCGATTAGGATCTACTTGGAAGATTTTCAATGAAACTTTAATTTGATACAATATTCAATTCAAGAGGAAAGTGACCTACCATATTGACGATTAGTTCGAATATCAAAGAATAATAGGATGACCCGGAGCAACAAACACGAATCGACAAAAAAACACGTGCACACTACGTGCACAAGAGAAACACAGCAACCAACAGCAAGAGCAAGACATTAAGGGCTGCTATTGCTTGCGATGGCTGATGGCAGGGTAGATGGCGGTGACTGGAGCGACGGAGATGGTCAAGCACGGTGGAGGGCGGTGATGGCGTAGGTTGAAGGCAAAAGGATAGGGAGCTATCGAGGGGTCTTCGGTGGTTGGTCGGCAGCGAGGTCGAGAGGGAAAGCAGGAATCGAAGGGGCCTCAGGAGTCGGGCTTGGGGCTGCGACACTCGGCCACTAGGGGAAAAGTCACCGGAGGTGGAGCAGATGGGTGCTCGGGGGTAGGTGGCGGGCTGGGCTAGTCGGCAGAGGGGAGAGAGAGAGAGAGAGACGACTAGGTTTTAGGGTTGTATTTTTAGAGTTTGCATTAGGGTAGTATATATAGAATACAATTAGGTTGTTGGGTTATTAGGCTAGGATCCAATAATAATGGGTTTGGGTCAAGAATTAAATGCAATTGAATTTTGGGTTCAATAAGAGATGAGTTTAAAGACAATATGGATCAAATAAAATAATCACAATTCAATAAAATAAAATCCACATGACAGGTAGCCCAAGAAGAAGAAAAGAATAGTTCATGAACAAAATTTAATTGAGATGATCAAGAAAAAATATAGAGTATCTTATTCAATTTACAAATAAAGATTACAATGGAGGGGAAAAGCAAAAGAACGAGAACGGTAGTTACACTGCTATACCGAGGAAATTCCTCACTTCAGAAGCTGACTTAGGCACTGGCCAATCCCTAACTGCTTCAGTCTTGGACGGTTCTACAGAAATTCCATCACCTGATATAATGTGCTTTAGAAATGCGACACGATCGAGCCAAAACTTGCACTTACTGAGCTTCCCGTATAGCTTATCTCCCTCAGCGTCTGCAAGGCCAATCTCAAATGCTCAGCATGATGCTCCCAGTTCTTGGAATACACCAGGATGTCGTCGATGAACATGACCACAAACTTATCCAGAAAAGAATACAATACCCTGCTCATCAAGCTCATGAAGACTGTCGGCACATTAGTGACTCCGAATGGCATCACCAAGAACTCATAGTGCCCATACCTCATCCGGAAAGATGTCTTCTGGACATCCTTAGCCTTCACCTTGACCTGATGGTACCCAGAACAAATATCCAACTCGGAGAAAACTGAAGCACCCCCCAGTTGGTCAAACAAGTCATCAATCCTTGGTAATGAATAATGATGCAAGGAAGAATACAAGAATAGATAATGTAAGAAAGGGCATAATGCAGAGAAATAACTGAACAAACAATAAAAGAAAACACTATATACCTGCAACAACATTCTCAGCAGTCTCAGCCTTCTCCGCAGTCAGATTATAGGCCTAGCCTCTCCTTGGAACTATAGTCCTATGACCAATAATCTGCTGTTGAGGGAGAAGCGGTGGCCCGATCTGACCACGAGCTGGTCCTCTGGTTGGCGGGTCATACTTCCTCTGTGGGAAATCCCGGAGCATGTGATCCCTTGCTCCACAACCGAACCATTGGCGGTTGGTTGTCTTGCAATCCTTGCGTGCATGACCAAATCTGTGGCAGAAGTCATAGGTCATATCCCTTCTTGGAGCTACCGATGGGTAGGGCGTCGATCTTACAATGGGGGCGGGGCTGGTCGTTGAATCGGCCCACCAGTAGGCGTGTGCAGCAGCAAGGTGTTGTACAACCCGCTGAGAGGGAGTCCTCCTATTGTGAGTCTTCTCCTGAGCTCGAGCCGCCTCAAAGGCATCAGCATACGTGCGGAGGCGGAGAGCAGCCAAGTGCTCTTGGATATCATGATCAAGCCCCAACAGAAACCTTCGGGCTCTATCTTCCTCATTTGCCACCAAAGCGGTTGTGAAACGACTGAGCCTGGTAAACTCCGCAGCATACTCATCCACGAATTTAGCATCCTGTGTTAATAAAGTTTTCACGTTACTATACCACATATATAATATGTAACAAAATTCAAAACACCTGCACTAACTGACCAAACTGCTTCAAATTAAGAAACTGTGTTCCATCTCCACCTTGGTGATGCAGGGAAAAAACATCTCCAAGAAATTCCGGGGGAAGGTGGCCCAAGAAATAGGCCGCTCAAGCCTCTCAGTTTCAGCTCTCCACCAAATGAGGGCAAGATCCACCAACTAGATGCTCATGACATCCACACGGTCAACATCGGCAACCCTTGCTGCCTGCTTCGTCCGGATTAGCACTGTTCAGCTTCCAGTGGCGTCTCCGTGCCTGAGAACTTGTCGGGATGTAGCCTCATAAAGTTCGCAAAAGTACTAGGGCGAGGCGGAAGAGCTCCTTGAGCAAGCATAGTAGGGTTCCGGTTGGCAACTTCCAAAGCGACCCTCATTAGCTCATATGTTCCTGCTGCATCTAAACCACCTGCTGCAGCACTTGAGTGACAGCCGCAATTTCTGGCTGTTCATCTCGAGGGCGGGAAGGGGAAGTGTTCCTACGAGTTATGATCTGCACAAAACCAGAACAATTAGGATCCAGATCAAGTTGATTATCAATTGTTCATGTGATTGCATGGCCTGCTTATTATTGAGTTAAACCTGGCTAAGCCAAACATGACAGACATATTAGCCAAACATGACTAACACTTTAACCAAACCTGGCTCTGATACCACTAAAAACCTATCACACCCCGCTTCCCAAAAGAATACGGAATACAAGTACGTGACAAAGTTCAGCGAATGATTTTCATCATTCATAAGCTGTAAGGATCAACTCAACAGTAAACAGAAAGATAAAACCACTCATGCATGAAACAAATCTCATAATCAAAAGAACTATTTGAATATAAATACATAATCCTCAAATAAAACAAGATCTGGAAAATAAAACAATAAAACTTCCGGACAAACAAGCCCAATACAAAGTATCAAGTAGCAACAAGGAAACTGATAACTCAATACAAGAATAAACTAAAGCATGAAAGACTCCAGGCAGGCTTAGAACACTTGATCACTTACTCCTACTGGTAACTCGTCTCCGAATCTTGTATATTTATCATTGGAATGAAACAAGGAAACAAGAAAATAATCTGCTCGTTAGTGCAAGCTACAGGACGCAAGTAGTGCAAGCAAAAAAGGTGTAGGAACAAGGTAAACTGAATGCAGAACAAGAAACAAGAATCAAGAGTACAGGACATAGCACAGAAGGAATTTAACAGATAAATAGAGTCAAATGAACTAATAAGCAAGTAAACAGAATCAGATAATATGTTACAGGAATATACAAGTGAAACATATTATTCTTGAGTCTTTTATTTAATCCTAACTAATGCATGTACTACTGCATCTTATTCCACAGGTTCGAGGCATACAATCATGTTACGTTTAGACTCTAGTGGCAGACTCTATAGGTCCATGTACTCGGGTTTTGCAGTGGTGAACCATATCACGTAACCAAATCATATCATTTAACCAAATCATATTAACCAAGTCATATCTTATAACCAAATCATATCGTATAACCAAATCATATCATGTAACCAAATGAGGTGCCATTATTTCTGGAAACACGGGCCCCTTCTAAGTACACTCTCCTATATTGTCCATTATTAGGTCTTACCCATATACCCCGGCTTGTTACTTTTTATTACAAAATAAACATGATCAAGAGATAACGAGAACAAAATTGAGACAAGACAAGGATGTATCAAGAGCTTATAGGATGCAAGAAACATGTTCTAGATCACAAAATACAAGAAACAACATGCAAATATTTAAACATAGCAAAATACCAATTTTGGACAGCAAGACATTGCTGCACCAAAACTGAAATTCCTTCTGCTACAGAAAAGTAAATCTAAATCCATCAGAAATTCTAGAAACTGGACTCTCTACCGGTTCCAGTGCATATACACACGATATATAAAAATCACATAAACAGTTCAAATTCTTATTCTTTATAAATTACATGTTCAGGCAGCAGGTAAGAGTTTGATACTTATAAACAAAAGTAACTTGCAAATTCGTTTAAAATTTTCATAAAAATTATATCTTGACTCCTAATAGTGTTAAATATAGTGTAATTAATCTCAGATTTTAATACTTAAATTAATCTACTGTTTCAGCTAATTAGGCAGGGTGCATATTTTAGATTGCGTTCTGGAATTCAGACGTCACTAAACGAAAATCTGTATATCTTGCAATTCATAAATCGAATTGCAAAACCGTCAGATGTTCTGTATTCCAGACACACAGAGCTAGAATTCTCATTCAATAAATTTTAATCAAGGACAAACAGAATCGGGTCAAAACTGAGGTCCTTTACTAAACAGGCATGCATGCAACAATTATATAATCATGTTTACAGAAATATATTAAGTTAGGAAAAATTATCAAATAATTCTACAAAAATTTCGGGTGACTTCTAATCATTGCTAGTCATATACAAATTAATACGAAGTCTAAATTTTACTGTTAGCATCCATTTTAATCAATAATTCATGCCAAAAATCTTGTAATCACAAATCTAGAAACTGTGACACAACAGTATTAAAAGTGTGATATCTCACAAGTTACAGATCGGATTTCATATCTGTCAAAAGTTCTGGAAACTAGAAACAAGGGCCTACATTTCATATTCAAAAATTTAATCATTATTCCTGACATTAGGGTCTAAATCATCATGCCAAATCAGGATAGTAGTGAATGAAATTACTTTTGCATGTATTGTGACATTTATAGAAACTACGATGGACCCAAATTAGTGTGTAATGCAGATCAGAATTAAATGGGCATTCAAATCAGTATGGCATGTTTATTCTCAAATTCATTAAAAGGGAAACACTATTAACATGTCAAACATACGAACAAAATATCTATAACTCATAGTGATTCATGGACATGCATTCATATAGAAATATATCTAGATCTAATTTATGCTTGTGTAATGGGTGTGACAACGAAGTGTTTGTAATCCTTTATGATCACGGAATTGATAGAAACAAATCAAACGAGTAGGATAAAGATCATCAATGGGTAAAACAAAAGAACGAGTCACAATGAAGATTTACTTGCGGTATTTAAAAAAAGGTGCATGTACGGGAAAATAAAAGAGATTCGTACAAGATACTTGCCTTATGAGATGATGATTCCGATGAAGATTAGAATAATGGGACTAGTATCCCGGGCCACAAAGCTGTAACCCCTGTTTTCCCAAAAATGTATTTTCTGTCTATTTTCGGTATTTCAAATTTTTGTAAATTGGTTTTCTGCTTTCGAACTATTTTTGTTAAAATATATTGTCGAATCTTCTAGTAAAATCTATTTTCGAAGAATAATTGTATTTGCAACTACTTTTTATGATTTTATACTTTATACAATTCTTATTACTGTTATTATTACTTTGATTTTTATTATTAGTATTGTCACTGTTACTACTATTATTATTATTACTTTGAGTTCTTATTAAAAATCCATTTCTATTTGTTAATTGCATTTGTGGTCATGTCAAAATAAATTTCATTTCGTAAAGAAGATTACATTATTTTTATAAATTATATTTTATTGGTTAATTATTTTTCTGTGGATTATAAAACCCATTTTGACCCAATATCCCATACCCTGTTACCTATGCAACCCGTTACCCTATTACCCATTAACTTAACCACTACCCTATTTAATATCCTATACCCGTTAACAACCCCACCCGAAACCCAACTTCAGCTTAACTCCTAACCCTATTTCCCGTCACCCCCTCTCTCTTATATATTAACTCAACCTTTTCACCTCCCGTATATTTTTTTACCAAACCATTTCTTCTTCTTCCTCCCCCTGCACCTTCTCTCCCGGCTCTCCTCAGCCCGCAGCAGGCCAGCCAGAGCGCTCGCCAGCCATAGCACCTCCCCACGATGCAGCCAGTGTGCCCTCTCCTCTGCCTTGCCATGTTGCCGCCCTGATCGTCCCCCTGCGTCGCGCCGCAGCGACTGCGACAGCCCCTCTGGCTTCAATCCATCTGCCTGCAGCAGTGATTGCGAAAGCCCAGCCACCGCAGTGCTCTCTCCCTTCTCCCCCCTGTGCTCCATCCGCCCCCTTGCTGGTGCGCCCTCGTAGCAGCAGTAGTCCCCTGTACTCCCCCCTCGTCGCGACTGCACCTAGGCGCCAGCCAGGGCGACAGCCAGTCGCAGTCGCGCACCCTGGCTCCTCTTCCTGTCACTTTGCGGCAGCACATCCCCCTATCTCCCTGTGTTTCCCGTTCCTGCATTGCGCCACCCATTAGCTGGCACAACCCCCGACCTCGTGCCTTCCATCCAGTCCACTGCAGTGCCAGACCCCGATGCCTACTGTCCCTGTCGTCGAAGCCAAGCAAGAGCCAAGCCAGGGCCAATAGCCGCTGGTTGCTATCGATCATGGGTCACCATTGCTGTGATCTTGTGGAGTTTTGATCTGTTGAATCTCGGTCATCCGTTTGATCATGATCTTGATCTTGAGATCTTGACCATCTGATCCCCTTGAGTTTGTGATCACCACTCGATCTCTGATCATCATCTTCGAACCTTAGCTTTGATCATCTTTGATTCTGGTTGTCAGATCTTCATCGTCTCATCTTGATCATCGTGATCGCGATCATGATCTCCACCATCTGATCTTTCATCGTGATTGTGATCTTTGATCTCTTAATCTCACCCGTTGATCTTGATCTTGATCATCATCAAGATCCGTGCCCGATCGTGTTTGCCTTGTGCATCCTATTCGTGATTCGTTGCTATTGAGTTCATGCCGAGAATCCGTTTCCGTTATTCTTGGTGTTCGTTTCGTCGTCTTCCAGGTAAGTAACTTGTACTCCAATTCCTTTGTTTGATACAAGTCAAATATACCGCTTATAGTGTAGTTGGGTTCTAGAGACAACTCATGTGTATGTTATGTTTGATGGGTTTTGTCTCTATTGTGCTATTTTACCATAGTTGCCTCACGACACAAAATTTGACATGAACAACCTAGGTTTTGCCCGATCGTAATATGATGTTTATATAAATCAATTATGAGAATTTGAATGCTTGTGAGATCCATGAGTTATACTTGTTGTGGACGTGTCGTATACCCTATTTCATGTTGTTTGGACACTTGGTAGACTCGATTTCATGTTTGGTTGCGTTTGGAAAAAATTTCGTTAGATCTTTGTTGATTTTCGTTTTTGAGTAAAATTTGTGTTTTGTCGCTATTCTGCATTGATCAGTAATTTAGACTATATTAAGGTCAGAATCTTAATTTCAGTATAAAACATGAGTTTTATAGAAATTCGTCTTCTTTCCAACCCCGCTGACCTTGATTGATTTCGTTTTCGTATGTGTGAGTTATAACTGTTTTACTACAGAGGTGTATGTCAATTCCAGATTTCGTTTCTTGTTGATTTTGATGACTAAATCATTTTGATACTTGTGCTACATATATTATTTTGATCCAAAACTTTGTTCAGTATTTTTTTTATCTAATTAGGGATTACTCAGAATTTTGGTTGATTTTATTGATGAGTTTATATGCCGTTTCATGCCTGTTTATAAAAGTTATACTTGTTGTATTTTGCTCGCTGTTCTGTAAAGAATCGTATTTTCACCCTATTTCCTTCTACTGCATGGAAAATATTTATTAAATATGAAAGTTAAATTATTTTGTCTATTTTCATCTTCCTTTGGCGGATTTGGATTTCGTTTCATGGCTTGCGAGATATTTCAGTTTTCGTACAGCAGTGTTGGGAATTCCAGATTGGCCAAAGTATCGTTTCTTGATATTTTCTTATTTTTGATGACTGAAGTAGTCTTACTGGAATATTATGAAACTTTATATTTTGATTCTATACATATAGGGGAATACCCCAAATTTTTCCTGGATTTATTTGAGGAATTTTAATGCTGTTTTTCGGACTGAGAATTCGTTTTCCTAATTCTTAGCTGAACGTGTTTTCTTTTTTCAAATCAGTTTTGAGATATCATTTTCTGAAACACTATATGACTTATATATATATTCGTTGGATTCGTGTGGATGTCTATTTTCCAGATTCTTTGACGGATCCAGATTTGTATTTCTGTAGCGACGAGATTCACTATTTTAGTACTATACTGTTATGTTATCCTGAATAAGAACATACACTGTTTTACTCGATTATGTAACTGTATGTCATCTATGCATGTTTACTTATTTCCCTGAACCTAATACTGATTATACCATATTAGTTTGATGCTATTTCGTACACATTCATACCTGTTTGATGACCATAGTGAAAGTAACCAAATCGGGGTTTATGGGAAAGATCTAGTAGTGGGAAAGCATAGAGATGTGTACTTAGAAGGGGGCCTGTGTTTCTCATCTAATTATCTGTTATCTATTATGAGATCATGCAAGATTTTGATTATCTGATTCCTGACTACATACTTTCTTATGAGTGGGTGTACTCAGAAGGGGGCCCGTGATTCCCATCTGTTACCCAACTACATACTTTCTATGGGAGGGTGTACTTAGAGGGGACTTAGTCTTATTTCTTGCATGATCGTCTATTATCTGTCTAGATCTGTTATCTGATATCTGTCTGTCTGAACTCTGAGTACATGGCCCTATATGATCCCCTACGAAATCTAAAGCGAAATTATTTGTTGTAGCAACCATGTATTATGTTTTTGGGGCGCATGAAGTGCTACCTAGATAGTAATCGCACGAGACTTATAAGAATATGACATCTGTATCTGAATTTGAATCTGAATCTGTTATATATATCTGGCTATCTGTTATCTGATAATCTGATTACTTGTTATCTATCTTACATTATCACTTGACACCATTATTTGACACTATTTGTATATCTGTCTGCATGCTTTTGACATTGACACTTGACACATGTTAGTATAACATGCTAGTTGATTCTGCTATACCATGCTATATCTGTTTCTGCTATTATTTAGATTTGTTTAGATTTCCCTATGTACTTGTATCCTACATAATAAGTGGCCCGTAACTTGCAATTGATGGGTACTTATTTTATCTTTCCTTCTCCTGCAATTATTAATTGCAGATTTTGGTGATCAGCTGCCCGATGGAGTATGTGATCTAAAGTTCTAGTTGGCTGGAGCTTTTGCTATCTTCATTTATTTCTTGTTGCTCATTTTGAACAATGTATCTGTTACTTGGTTTTATTCTTGTATTTGGGCAATGTGACCTAGGATGTTTGTGTTATTCATATCATGATTATTTGAGGTTAATACATGTTGGTTTCAAGTATTCTTGTTGTTATTTTGGTTCATATGTGCATGTTGGTTGATTCTTTTGCTTCCGACTCTGATTATTTGTGAGATGTTGTAAAGATTCCTGAACAGTTTATTAGTGATGAAAATCATTCGCTGGGTCAATGTTACAT
Organism: Hemerocallis citrina; assembly: GCA_017893485.1. Classification (NCBI taxonomy): domain Eukaryota; kingdom Viridiplantae; phylum Streptophyta; class Magnoliopsida; order Asparagales; family Asphodelaceae; genus Hemerocallis; species Hemerocallis citrina. The sequence goes on from CM030361.1 coordinate 177,879,661, forward strand.
GGTCGTATTTCGTATTTTTGGGAAGCGGGGCATGACAGGATTTTCAATGGTATCAGAGCCCCGGTTCGGCTAATGTATTAGTTTGACTAATATATTAGACAAGCGTGGCTCGAACTGAGATTTGCTCAACATTTCACCAACCATGCATGCATAAATGAATTATAACCAACTTGATCTGGATATAGTCTTATTCCATTCTTTTGATCATTTCTTATTCAATCCCTTGATTCCGTGATTCTTCCATCTTTTTCATTCGTTCTCTTTGATTGATCTCTTCTTGGGTATGAATTCACTCATTTCGTACTCATATCCTTCTGATTTTGGTGCCATCCATTCTTTTCTTTTCTGCTTGGTCCGTCAGTCGCCATCACTGGATGCTAATGGCAGAGTCTTCCCTGATCAGAGTGGCGCAGCAGAAGCGTTGTGGGCCCATAACCCACAGGTCTCAGGATCCTCTTGTTACTTCTCCTCCTTTGTATTGTTGCTTCTTTCCATCCCTTGTACTCATCTTTATCCATTGACTCATTGCTTGGTTCATCTCTTCATTGTCCATCCTTTCTTTGATATCAGTTCTATCTATTTCTTCATCTCTTTACTTTGTTATCTTGCAAGTCTTGTGTTGTTTTCTTCTTCATTTTTGTTACCGGTTAGTTCTATCTTGCATTCCATTTTGCCATCAAGCACCCATTCATTGTTTGATTCAATTCTTCAATGTCCTTTTTCTCTTTGATTCCAGTTCTGCCTACTCTCTATCTTGCTTTGTTATCTTATGTTTTTCTTTCCTTTTGATACTGCTTATTTTCTTTCTTGCATTCCATTTGACCTCATTATTATCCACTTCCTTCTTTTTCTAGTATCGTGATAGATCAGAACTTGCCGTAAGAAGCACCTAGTTTTCCTGCCATACCACCGAAGTTAAGAGGGCGAGTTGCGACATCAAGTCATCAAACCAGCCCTTTTCGTCAGCAAGCTCCTCATGTGGAGAACCTGATTCCTCCTCAGCAGTAGATCAGCTTCAATAGCCTAATTAAGCGCCTCTCAATGGAGAGATGCACCGAGAGGCTCCCGACAAAGCTGTCAAGAACCATATCATGAACGACACCCTCTATATGACCACGTCTCTGTCTATACTGCTGCAAGCCACTCGATGCCCTCGAGGGGTCCTCGGGGGTCAAGAGACCTCTGCCAAGTCATCAACTCCAGATAAGAGGGATCCGACCTCTAGATCCACTTAATTGAGAGGTGTACCCAGGGTAAGACAGCCTGTTCAGAACATCAGGAAAACCAAAAAAGCAACTCTCCTTGAAGGCAAAGATCAAGACACTCCTCCTCTCATAGGGGCCGCAGTGAAGAAAGAAACCCGACTCATGAAAGTCGAAAGCTTCGTAACATGAACAAAGAGCAAGAGGCCCAAGTCACTAGGGTCAAACTGAAAATCTTAAAGCACAATATTCTCCGAGCCATCCGAGGTACTCATGATTAGGGTTGACAGTTATGGAGTAGCCATTCTAGTTTAAAAGAAGAAGAATCCACTCTAGCCAAAACTAGATCCATGGGGAAGGTCGACCAAGTCCTTAGCCACATCCAAGAAGTAGAGGATGGCCTGGAATAGATAAAGCATGAAGGGAACAGCTCCAACAGGGCTTACCGCCTATTTGACCTCCTTTCAGCGAATCTATCCTCAGTGCATCCTTTCCAATGAACTTCAAAGCTCCTCATTTCGAATCTTATGACGATTAATCTGAACTGGAGGATCATATTGAGTGTTTTAAAACTCTCATGATGATCTACAACGACACGGATGCGCTCCTGTGCTGAACATTCCCCGCAACCCTGAATGGAACTACGAGAGAGTGGTACTCTTGCCTTACTTCGTAGTCGGTATTCTCCTTCGACCAACTCGAGGGACTCTTCATAGCACACTTCGTTACTAGCCGCAATACTGAAAACAAGGGAAAGAGATAGAGAGCGGGTGAAAAGACTTTGTCAAACGCTACAATAGAAGTAAGGTCCATTTCCTCCCTGGACTTGCAAGTGGCGGCCGCCACCTTCTGCCACCACGACCTGAAGACCTCCATCGTGAAAAAGCCACCTAAATATTTTATAAAACTCCTGAAAAGGAGTGACAAGTACATCAGAGCTAAGAAAGCCCTTCATCCTCAAGGTCAGAAGGATTTATCTTTTAGGAACAAACAGAAGAATACCAGTGAGGAAGGACCCAAGAAGTTTCAGAAAGATGGCGGAACTCAATGTCGTCCTCCTCCAACACCGCGATTCAATAAGTTCACTCCTCTTAATGCAAGCATGTTAGCCATTCTCATGGAAGTTGAAAATGTGGGATAATCCTCCCACCTCCCAAGATGACCATAGCCAGCAATAGAAGAGATAGGAACAAGTGGTGCGTTTTATTGGGACCATGGACACACCATCGACAGATGTCGAACATCAAAGAAGAAATTGAAGGTTTGATTTGTCGGTGCTACCTCTCACAATTTGTCCAGCAAAAGAGCAACGCTAAAACCTCTCCAGCATGGGGGCTAATAAGCCTCAAGAGAAGCCCTCCGAATCACAAGACTCGGAGCACATGGCAATATTCAACTCCATCATGGAGGCCCGATGGGGGAGATTTGAACTCCTCCCGAAAAGCGTTCATCTGGGAGGTAAACTCAGTACATAACATCCTCCCGGCCAAAAGCATACGGATCCCAACTTCTTTCTCTGACAAGGATTTAGAGGGTGTCATGATGCCTCACTAAGATGCATTGGTTATAAGCATTTGCATGATGAATCATATGGTACGCCGCATCCTGGTGGATAATGGCAACTCGGTGAACATCCTTTTCTTGAACACATTCAATGATCCCAAACTCTCCCGAGACCGACTGAAGCCAGCCGGTTATACACTCCACAGATTCTCCGGTGTCCCCGTTCAACTCAAAGGAATCTTCATACTCGATGTGTCGGTAGGAAGGGTCCAGCCACTGGAACAGATGCACTGGACTTTATGGTAGTCCACGACAAGCCCCATAGAATACAATAGTTATCTGTCAGAATCTAGTGGCCTTTCATGCAGTTGCTTTTGCCTACCACATGAAAAAGTAGTTCCCAACAACAACAGGCATAGGCCAAATTATACGAAGCCAATAGGTTGCATGAGCATGCTACACTGCCACAATGGGGGACTCGGTTGTCCCCTTCGATGCCATAGAACTACCGCAATAAAGCAGCCACAGTAACTCTGAGCCCATAAACAAACTTGAAGCTACTGCCCTAGAAAATCCTACCAAGAACTTCCAAACCTGCCAAGTTATCTCCCACCAGGTCCAAATTCGTCCTCGTTAGAATGCAATAATAAACCTAAATCCCTCGACCGACCCCACTCTGCTCATTCGATGGAAAGAAATAGTCTTGCCTAAACAAATTGGCAAACCAGAAAATCTCCCATTCTTTCCGCAAAACAAGGGGAGGCTCACTCCAAAATAGGAAAGTCCAGGCAAGGTTTACCAAGTTGTTCGCCTACCAGCTCATCAACTTGATGACCCGGGGGACAAGGGGATATCAGCAGGGACCTGGAATGAGGAATGCCTCACGAAGTACAATGATGGCACTCAAAATCCCTCTTAGTAGTAAACTTTTAAACTTTTTATATTTTTTGTAATAAAGACCAAGATTAGAATAGCCGTTTAGTTTCCAATACCAGTCACCGCATGTAATAAATGCTAGCCACTAGAGTAGCCACTTAGTTTATTTTTTCAATAAAAATTCATCATTTATCTTTTTAAAGATCTTGTACAATTCAATGGATGCAAAGAATGAATTAAATGCTAAGCTTATTATAAAAACAACACCAAAAACTCATTAAAATATTTCTATAAGATGAGTTCGGAGTCCATACCCATGGATCAGAGTTACTCTATGAATTTGCAACGAAGCAAGTTCTGAGCTCAACTCGCCATTCGACCTACTCCTGCAACCTTTGAAAATTGTCACGCTCCGCTTCCCAAAAAGAAAATACGGAATACAAATACTTGACTAAGCCCAGCAAATAATTTTCATCATCCATAAGCTGTCAGGATCTTTACAACATTTCACATGAATAATCAGAGTAGGAAGTAAGAGAAGTCAACCACGCATGCATATATGAATTAAAATACCAACATAATTTACTTGAAACAAAATATATTAATCTCAAATAAACCAGATTTAAACAAGTCAATAATCCTGGGTCACATTGCCCAAATACAAATAATCTAATTAATAGATACTTTATTCAAAATAAGAAACAAGAAATAATAATAGCAAAATTCCAGCATCTAAAATCTCATATCACTAACTCCATCAGGCTGCTGATCTCCATAATCTGCAATTTAATAAATTGCAGGAAGAGGAAAGAGAAAACAAACTTCTGTCAATGCAAGTTATGGGCCGCTTGTAGTGCAGGCACAAGTATAGGAAAGGAGTAAACAATATAGCATGGAATAGACATGATAACAAAATAGAACAACTAGCATGACAAGATGAACAAGTGCAAGTGGCATGTATCAAGTGTCAAGTGAACAAGCATCATGTAAATGAGTAACACGTATCAAGTGTCAATTATCAAGTATCACGAACAAGTAACAAGTATCAAGTGTCAAGTAATCATGTTGTTTCAAGTCTTGCACTTATTACTATCTAGGTAGCACTTCATGCATCCCAGGTTTTTACCACTTGGTTTCTACATTCAAACAATCTCGTTTTAGATTTCATAGTGGATCATAGATGGCAGTGTACTCAGGGACAAGTATCAAGTATCACATGTCAAGTGCGTAAGTGTTAAGAAATCACGTGTCAAGTGTGCAAGTGTCAAGTATCAAGTAATCACGTAGGATCTATGGATCCCCTTTCGAGTACACATTTCTGTATTTTCCACTATTAGATCTTTTCCCCTTAAACCCCGGCTTAATTATTTATTATTATTATTAAATAGGCATGTGTGTGTACAAGATATGGCAAGAATAACACTGGCATAAGCAAGTAAAAAGTTCAGGTTGAAAGATAAACATGTACAGGTGAAAGACAACACATAAAAGACTAGGACAACAAAAATTCTTGTTCAGGACAGCAAGATAGTACTGCACTAAATCTGAAATTTCCGTTGCTATAAACATGCAAACTTGGATCCGTCAGAAAATCCAGAAAATAGACTCCCGTTCGAATCCAGCAAGTATATATAATTCATATGTTATTTCACAGAAACATAACTCAAAACAGGGTTGTATCCAGATAACATGTTCAGCCAGAAATTAGAAGTTTGTATGCATAAATAGGAAAACAGTATGAAAACTTACAAATTAAATCCACTAAAAGTCTGGGGTATTCCCTAGTATGTTTAGTATTAGAAAATAAAGTTTCATAATTTTCTAACATAGATAGAATAGTCAAGTAAAATCAGAAAATAGAAAAATACAGTAGTTTTGTAAATCTAGAATCATAAACACAACGATACTAAAATAACAATATCTCATAAAATATAAATCGAAATCTAGATCCGTCAAAAGAGTGATAAAAAAGATTTAGTAGGCTACAATTCATATTCACAAAGTTTTTAGAGACAACAAGTAGAATCTAGTCGAAATTATGTATCTTTACTGAACAACAAGAAAATTCTACAAGTATAGTAGTTGTTTGCAACCATAGAATTTCATAAAAGTCCTCATTTAAATCCACAAAATTTAGGGGTTAATCCCAATCAAGTCTAGTTGTAACGAGCAAAATATTGGATCAAAATATTATCTTTAACATCAGTAGAAAAATAATTTACCATGCAGAATTCATATAAAATAAAATCTGGAATTTTGAACCCGTCCGTAGTAAAATAGTCATAAATCAAAACTGAGATTTGTCAGAAAATCTGAAAAGTAGACAGAATTCTCTATAATTCATATTCACAAATAATTTTTATATACTGACCTTAATAGGGTCTAAAATACTGATAAAAAATAGGGAACAACAAAAACTAAAATCTTCTTCATGTAAAAAATCATTATAGATCTTATGAAACACATCCAAATCATAACAACACATGAAATAGGGTATACAAGATGTCCAAGCAACATGGTATAGAGTATTTTACAAGTCTACAACAAGTATACTACAAATAACACAACCCAGCACACGATATCATACGAACAACATCCATGTATACAACAAGAAGTGGTCATCCCTAAGTTATTTTGTGGCATGTGTGTAATGAGGAAACTACGGGTGGGTCAACACAATAGAGATAAGATACAACATGGGTTTCACACAAGAATTGTCTCTAGAACACAACTACACTACAGACGGTATTTAGTACTTTTATTACACAAGGAAAAGAATACAAGTTACTTGCCTGAGGGACAATGAAACGAAGCAAGAACGAGAATAACGGGAACATATTTCTGGGCACAAACCACGATCACGGAAATACGCTAACACGTGCGAGCTACGTGTAATAACACGCACACATAACGGCAAACACCAACACAACCAATCTCCTTCTCCCAAAACACCAAACACCAACTCCTCCACACCAAAACAGCAAACACACAACCCGCTCCTTCCTTCTTCCTCCATCAATCGTGACAAAGAGAGAGAGACGAAAGGTAGGAGGACGGTGACGTCTACGAGGAGAGGGGACTGGGGCACTGCGGTGGAGCGACTGGGTTGAGGGGCAGCGTAGGAGGTCGCTGGGGTAGAGGCATCGGGGGTTCCGCAGTCGGAAAGGAAGGCAGTGCCGAGGAGGGCGTGCTATAGTCAAGGCGCTGCAGGGGGGGTCGCCTGCAGGGTAGAGAAGGGAGAGGGGACCAGGGAGAATGGCTGGCATCTGCTGCTGTCGTCAGAAGTGTCACGACAGGGGGTCACCAGGGGCTTCCGACTGCTGGTGCTACGGTGTAGGGCGGAGCAGGGGGCTGGCTGCATCATCGAGAGGAGCACTGCTGGCTGTCGACGCTGGCGGCGCGATGCAGGGGAGTGGTTGGCAGACGGGAGGAAAAGGGACGAGGCGGCTAGGGGATGCAGGTCGTGGAAGACGATGTGAGGGAGAGCGGGAGGTAGGAGATGAAACAGGGGCTGGCGGCTAGGTTTAATAGAGGGGGAACAAGGAATATGCAGGGTATAATATATAGGTAGAGAATTAGGTGGGGGGGGGGGGGGGGGGGTACACGGGTATAATGGGTAACGGGTTTGGGGTTTACAGGGTAATAGATTATGGGTAAATGGGTTTCGGGTAGTATGTTGGGTATTGGGTTTAAAAACTAATAGGAAAATAAATAACTAGTAAAAGGTAGGATTATATAACAAAAAAAATATTTTTTACTACCATATGGATATAATTTGAAATAACTACAAATACAATTAACAATATAAATGGATTTTTAAATAGAAAATCAAAGTTATAATGATAATAACAATAATAACAATAATCATAATAATAATAATAATAAATAAAAATAATTGTAATAATAATAATACTGAAGAATAGTAATAACAACAATACTAATAGGGATTGTATTATAATATAAATTCATTAGAAAATAGTTACAAATAAAATCATTGATTAAAATAGACTTTAATAGAAGATCCAACAATACATTTTAACAAAAAAATAATTTCAAAGCGGAAAACTAATTTACAAAAATTTGGAATACCGAAAATACACATGAAAATACATATTTACGAAAACAGGGGTTACAAAAAACCTTCAACAATAATTTTGGAGTTCATACCCATGGATCGGAGTTGCTCTAGCAATCTGCAAGTGACCATGTTCGGAATCCATACCCATAGCTTGGAGTTGCTTTAGCAACCTGCAAACAAGCAAATTCAGAGATCAACTCACCATTCGATATGTTTCTGAAACTTGTAAGGTCCATAATTATGGTTTGTAGTTACTCCAGCAAACCTGCAAGTAAGCAAGTTTAGAGCCCAACTCGCTACTCGAGGCGACTCTCATAATTCAATAGAGGACCCATAAAGGAAGTTAGGAGTTCAACTCTTCCCTAGAGTTGAACCTACAACTACCTAACCCAAATCAAAAAGTTTGGGGCCCAACTCCATCCTAGAGTTGCTCCTAAAACAAGCTAGGTACAAAACAAACAAGTTCGATGTCTTGCCATTTGCTCAAGTGCCCCCTGACGACTCATCAACTACATACATTAAGTTCAACATCCAGTTCCCTCCTAGAACCGCTCCTATAACTAGCTAAACACAACACAACAAGTTCGGAGTCTAACTCCCTCTCAGAGTTGATCCCACAACTAGCTAAATACAAAATGATAAGTCTGGAGTCCAGCTCTCCCCTAGAGCAACTCCTACAACTGCATAAGCCCAAAAATGATGGATGACACGACAATGACCAAGCACTTTCATCGCACAAACAATAAGTTTCTTTACAATCACTGGATTATCACAAATATGTGGCTTGGATCCGATATCACTACCAAAGTTTACAAGCACAAAATAAGGAGCTCTGTTACAATTGCCGAATTACAATGAATCTACAACTTCAATTAAAAGCATCACTACAAAGGTCTGCCAAAATGCCAAGTGACTTAGTAGTCTTGCATGATGATCTACAGACCGTCCTTTTGGCTGCGTGGGTGAGGGATGTTCCTCCTAAGAGAAACGATCCTTCTCGTAGGCCTTTGTCCAGACACCACTTCTCCTGTGTTTCCTGAACTCTTGGTAGGAGGTGCCCAACCCTGCGAACTGAGTTGGGAGACCACAACCCGGCGCACGCGACCCCCCACGAGTAGGAATCAAACTCGATAACGCGGTCGCCCCGCTCTGAATAGCGACGGGACACCCGTGCGATAGATTTTGCTCCAGCATTAACATTATGCAAAGTGCTAGCCATTCGCAACCCCCTAGTTTTGCTTGGAGAGGGTATATCTCCAAATCATTCTCAACAAGCACGTCTCTAAGAAGAGCACACTCCCCAACACTGTCCTTTGTCACTTGGGGTTGCAAGGCATACCGATGAGGCGATCAGCATGAAGGAGGCACAATCCCTCTCGACTAACACTTCCTTGAGATGAACTGTCTCCAACCACTCATGCTCTGACTGATCACGCAAGCGATCAAGCACTAACTCGGTTATGCACAACCTCTTGTGAAGCTACTCAACCTCACCGCCACAGGGATTCTCCCCGGATCCCGCAACCATCTGCCAATGAGAAAGAGCAAAGAGCTATCTTAACATCGACAAAGGCAATGGAGACAATCACAAGAGAGATAAACATCAAAATGCCACAACCAAGAGTTACACCTAAATAATACCAAGTGTTGATAAGAAAGGAAGCTTTTTTTCATCAACTAGAAAAGAAGATACAAGGATGCAGTGGCCAGTCCACTACAAGGAATCATACAGGAATCGAAAACAAAAAGCAACTAAAAGGAAAACTAGAGGATAAATCAAGTGTCCACCTACCTCGGCGGAACTAAGGGCAAGGAGCCCCCAACTGCCTCCTTCCCCTTGATCTTATGGCCCTATCCACTCTTTGCATTCCCACGGAGTGCTGCCCTCATCACCATCCTCCCTATCTTTATCCTCCCGGGAGCCTCACCAGGATGGAGCATCACGTGATTCCTTTCTCGGTGAAGCTGGGAACACGCTCCACCACATAAGAGATAGCCCGGGCATAGGACTTATCATTCACACTCTTCAGCTCCACCATGGCTCTGCGGCCTTCACCACCGAGTCCGTCTTGGCCCTAGCATTCTCCAACTCAGACATAAGGCCAGCCACCCTCTGCTCCGATGCCTCAAGTGTAACACCCTAAATTCCAATCACAGGTAATTCATAGCACAACTAGGATCATTACTTCAATTTTGTACAAAATTACAAGGAAATTAGAAGTTTTTCATTACAACATTATTCTTTACAAAACACAACGGAAATACACATGTATAATGCATCTTATATCATTATCAATCTTCATTCTTGCAACATCCATCGACACCAAACTCATGCCAAAGTTGATTCCTAATCCAAATCCTGTAACACTTGAAAACTGTGGGCACGTCAGCTGAATACAACTGATGCAATGTTATAACAAAGCAATCTTCAACTTTAACAATCACAAACTTGAATACAGAAAATAAAGTATAAAAGTGACTATCCTAAGTGTGTCATTGTATGTAATGAACCTGATGACTAATGCAAAACATTCATACACACCATGTAATTCTAATGTGCGCTTGTTCGGATTCTTCGCCGCCCATACAGTATAGGTCCAAGGGAAAACCCTTAACGTTCTCCACATTATATGGTTCAATCCCTCATTATGAAAACCTAAAACCATGATGAATTTTAAGATTTAGATATCCTGTGAGTATTGGCTCTCGCTCCGTTACTCTGAAGGTCAATCTTTATCGACAAATCACTCTCTTTCCGGGAATTTTTGAGAATACTTCACCTTGTAGGTCACTCTAGAGCCCTCATCACATGAATGTCCCATGAGCGTCACACTTTCCCGGGAACTTTAGAGATCAATCCCACATATGAATATCTCACTCCACAGATCACTCTGGGCACTCATACTCATGTTTGCTCAAGTTTCGTCACATCCCCCGATCTAGTGTCTATCTTTAAATTCACATATAGGTAAAATAATTTAGAGATTACCCTACCAGGCTTACATCCATACTCGAGAACATTAGCCCACACTGGAAATTTCTCATATTTTCAATAATTCACAACTTGCCGTTATCCTAGGTCTGGCTCAGCTTCTAGAGTCCACACATTTCAAATAAAGAATTTTCTAGGTTATAATTAACCTCATTTATAATCATTAAAAATTTCATTCATTTCTACACTCAATTCATCTCTTATTCATTACATCCAACTAGTCATCCACAAATAACTAGATAAAATTTTCCAAACTATTATTATAGGACTTCAAAAAGCCTCAATTCAATTAACATCATCTCTGTTCTAATATTTCAAATCTAATTACCAAATTTGTACTAAATTGTTCATTTTAATCTGGAATATAATCCAAAATATTTATACTAATTTCCATTAAGATAATAACCTCCAAAATCAATTCTTAATTCTCAAAATACTCAAAGTTAATATCCTCCAAAATCAATTACTCAATCTTCAAAAATATTCAAAAGGAGTAAATAAAATCAAAATTGTAATTATTCATTTAATTCATTGCGGAAATTAACCCAAAAATGCTCGTACCAATTTCTATTAATACAAAACTCCAACAACATATTTTTTATTTTAAAAATACTCAAATAGTGAATTTGTAAACAAAATTCGAACACCATAGGATTTGAATCCGCAACCACCATAGCATCCTAATCCACACACTTTAACCAGGCTCTCCAATATCAATTTCTATAGATATTCTCTCAAAAATTTTAAATAATGCTTACTGGCTCATATTTAATTTTTTAAAAAAAGTGTTAAAAATGATTTGACTCTCCCCAGATCAAACCTAAGACCACCTGCAGCACACAATGCTCTAAACCGCACACACTAACTAGGCTACCCAGCTTCACAATAAATTGATTTCCCTCAGGTTAACAAATATAAACGTGTTACTCAGATTGTAATTCTCTTCCGAAAGCATCTTATTGGACAACTGTCATACAATTCAACTATTCAACACACAATCTACTCCCAAATCATGAATAAAATTAATATACTCCCTCTAAGAATTAATTAACATACTAATAATAATATTTCCAAAAACAACATTCAATTTTGGCATTAAATAATTTCATAAATCTTATTATGCCCTTTATTAAATCCCATCACTAATACTCAAACACGAAGATGAAGGTTAATATCTACCATGCTCTCTACTTCCATTACTTTATAGCTATTCTTTTTTACTACAAAACAAATCAAAGTTGGAGAACATCTATATATATATATTTTACTTCCATTACTTTATAGCTATTCATTTTTACTACAAAATCTAGTATATATATATATAGATATTCACTTTTACTACAAAATCTAGTATATATATATACACACTAGATTTGCCCGTGGGCGTGCCTACAGCACGTCTTCAGAACGATACAACATATGAATGTCTTGTAAACAGTAAAATAATAATTATGTAGCTCAAGTTTGAATAGTAAAACAATAATTAGTTGTAAATAAAAGTCCATGTTTCCATTAGTATATGTTGAAAATTAATTATAAATGGGAGTGTAAAATCCAACTTCTTAGAACTTTCAGTGTGGAAAATGCATGATGAAATTTAACTGTTGATGAGATATTTTGACATTTTCAATGTAACATGAGTAATAAAAAAATGTATAAAAAATCTGAAATATAAATTTATGAGTAAATAGAGAGAGAGAGAGAGAGAGAGAGAGAGAGAGAGAGAGAGAGAGAGAGAGAGAGAGAGAAATAATAAATAAAGGAGTTATTTTGGGGGATTTGAATTTATTATATATATATATATATATATATAAAGAGGCAGTGAGGGAGAGTGTGTGGATGAAGATTGTGGGGTCGTTGTAGTTTGTGGGGGAGGTGAGTACGAGAAAGAAGAAGAAAAATTTGGGGATTAGGTGCTTAATTGGAGTGGTTATAAGTGGGTTAGTTGGAGGCAATAGGGGAGATAATTGTTTGTTGTATGCTGGAGTGGAATGGAGGGAATAGTGATGTTAATAATTGGTGAAATTAGGGTGTGTGTATGTATAGATATATATATGTGCATGAGAATTGAAATGATAGATAGGGAGATAAAGAGTTGATACAAATGTACGTTTGAAAAATACCGTACAGATTAATCAAAAAAATATTTAAGGTGGCTCAAATATGAGAAACGTATTTCGAGAGAATGAAAAAATACATAAACAATCTATATAATAAATTACAAAGAAAGCTATCAAGTGGCTCTCCTTCAATCTCATCTAAAATCAATGGCCCAGATTGATTCTCACAAAATATATTTTCCCGCTCAAAATTTCAAACCCAAAACTCAAATTCCAATCCTCTCTCTCTCACTTCCAGAAATTCAAAACCCCCTTTCTCCGTGTCGCTCTCTTCCCGACCACTCTCTCTCTCTCTTTCTCTCTCTCACATCGATCCCGAACCCCCCTCCTCTCTCTCTCTCTCCTCCCTTCCCGACCCCCCCTTTCGCACCTCTCTGCCACCACTAGACCCCTACCTGACGCCCTGCCTCCTGATACCAGCCTCGACGCCCCACCTCCTGCAGCCACCACCTCATCTCGATGGCGCTGCCTCCTCATCCTCCCCTCCTCTAATGGGTCAGTCCAATTTCTTATGGGTTACTTAAATTTTTGATGGGTTATATGTTTATTTTTGTTGTTCCTTTTCAACTAAACCATTTCATCATGGTTCCCTAAACATCTGTCTTGATTAACTTGTACTCTTGATTATGTGTTGGAAATCAAGTATTCGTGAAAGCTTTTTGTCAAAGTTTCTTTGATATGAAATGATAACTAAATGGCCTTCTTGGATCTACGCCTAATGATTCTTCTGGTGGGTATGTCGGGTTAGAAGATAGACCAGAGTGTATAGGCCAGAACTAGCGACCCCTAGAACATCTTTATTTCACGCACCTAATGGAATCTCATGCTCTGGTCCATGGTTTGAGTTGAACTGAGGTTTGCTGAAACTTTTCTTTTGATTCATACTTTTGCCCATCATCTTTGAAGCTATTCATTTGTTCATTTACATGATCAAGCACACTAATTATGGTTGGACTGAAATATTGTTCTTACACCTTTTATATCACTCTTGCTTTTCTATTCCAATATGTTTGTTTTTCTGTTCGTTCTAATTCTGATATTCTTTTATTATGCATTTCATATAATCAGAAACTGTACTTAACAGGCTGTTAGGAATGAAAATGATTTAGAAAGCTTAAATGTCCCACCGAAATATCATAGTATGAACTCACTGTTGAAGTACTACTCTGGACAAGCAGTTGCTCCATATCCAACTATATTCATGGAGGGAATCATGAGGCGTCCAATTACCTGTGGGAACTGTGAGTTAACTACCCTTTTCTCATGTTTTTTAGTGAAAGCTCAGGGGGTTCCTTCCTCTGTTCTATCTAGAAAAGACTCATATGTTAATGAATGCTTCATAGAAACAAAACTTCCCAAGGTAGAATGTCTCTCATTGGTCTGCTCCCTATATTTCTCCTTCAATCTCAGGGGTTTCCTTCCTCTGTTCTATCTAGAAAAGATTCATATTGTCAGTTAAGGGCGGAAAAAGAACAAACGTCTACAACCAAAAATTAATTCTTTGAAAAAGAAACATAACATCAGTTTTAGGCTGAAGGAAAAATTATCCAGTTTTAGCCTCAAGAAAATTAAATGGTTTGATCAAATAGACCAGAGTGAATAAGAAAAGAAAATTAATTTTTATACATTCATACACGATAACAAAATCTGTAATAGGATATCACAAAATAAAATTTATCACATCATCATCATGAAACAATTCAGAATTACATTAAACAAATTTTACATGAGCTCTGCAATCAACAAAAGGATAATATCCTGCTCATTGAGACTTAAAAGGAAATGATTTGATTACATACTAGTTAATTTGTTTTTATACACTTCCAATTGAGCAAATCCAAAAACAATACAATAATTCATACAAATTTATCTCAATACAATCATATAGAATTCATATTTTAAAAAATGGAATTACAATGGAATACAACTTTATCAGTTCGTGTATGCTTGAGAACTAAAATGCTTCTCCATGTCTTGCACATTCGATTACATCAGGTCACATGCCTTGCATCTTTTGTGATCATCTCCATGTGCCCATTCCTTCTTTCAGCTTTTGAATGACGAACCTTGAAGAAATTGGTCCAATGAAATAGAAAATAATGAAGAGGCAAAGGCCCAATTCAGCTTTTGATGTCAAACATTTGTTGAAGAAATAGATTACAGATAAGTCAGCAGGTGTTGTCTAAAATTGACACAAAAATTGAAGTAATAGAGAAGAACAAGTTGTAAATATAGGTTTTCTCATTTTGCAGGAAGAAAATGTAGTTGAATAATCATGTGTTGATGCTCACAGAAAAATAAGTATTGTAAGACTTTGTAGTTTGAGCTTCTTTTCAGAATTGGCAATTTCAACTGGATAGGTTTGTATAGACATCTACTACAGAGATGTTAGTTTGAAAGTTAAAAAATAAAAGATAATTAAAGGATATGATTTCTTTCGTAACAGTTTAATAATGTCACGTTTTGTATTATCGTTATTTACTTGATCTTTGAAGAGCAACGGTCAAATTTTTGAACCACGCCAATTTTTTGTCTCCCTTTAGCTTTTGTCCCTTCTCCATAACCTGGACAGTCGTAATTGTTAAAATTTAAACCTTCGTTTATATTTATTCTCTCTCTTCATTACTGTTTAGATTGATTATGGACAGCAAACAAAAAACTGGAAAAGTCTAAATTATTGAATTATTTATATTTAACAACCTAAACCTCTTTGGCACAATACCACACTAGGCATCCACTACATACTCTCCTCATCAGCTATTTGATTTGCATTACCTTTTGATAGCCCAAAACCTCTTTGGCATGATACCACACTAGGCATACATTACATACTCTCTTCCTCATCTATTTGATTTGCATTACCTTTTCATTCACTAGGAATTAACATGTCAAACTGTAGTAAAAGTGCCTGTAGAAAGAAGTTGGTACGTTTTATAGATATTTGTTGTATGAAGTGGTTTGCTTGATATGCTTTTGAAATTAAAAGCCATACATTATTTAATTTTTTCTCTGGACTATTGTGATGGTCATACAACCTACGTGCCTCACACTGTCATTTCTGGTCCAAGAATAAGAGGTTCTATGAGCATCTGTAGTCGTCGGATGCTAAATTTTGGGTATTTGGAAAATGGAAATAGAAAATATGATTTGACGATGTAGTCGTGTAAAGCTTTTTCTCTCTCTCTCTTTTTAACCTCTTTTAAAATCATACATGGTTAACTACATGAAAATATGACAATGAAAAATTAACTCATGCAGTTTGCGGCGTTAACTGCATTAGCAACTGAATTGCTATTTATGGCAGGCTACAAATCAAATATAAAATTTCTTATGTTTAAATCACACATAGAAAGTGATTTCGATCCACTATTGTTGTAGATTTACATTACTCCTTTTAAATCCCGAGCTCCTGACAACCAATAAACAACTTAATTCAGAATACAACAATGTCTACTGCCAAATACACTTCTATGTAAAAAATTCAGATATAAACCAATAAACAACTTAATTCAGAATACATCAATGTCTACTACCAAATACACTTCTATATAAATAATTCTTCACGAAAACATGCATATATTTAATTTTTTACAGGGCTTTTTATATGCTGCATCGTTCACAGAAATGTGCCGTAGACACGTGTCCACGGGCAAACCTAGTCAAAATACAAAATACATAAAAATATTTATATTAATAATGGTACGGATATTACATATAATGGTATAAAACATATGTGTGTAACACATGGATAAAATTGTCGTAACTCGATTTTGCGGGATGTTACATCTAGCTTGAGACGCGACTCATCTTCTCTCTTCTCCGATGCCACCAAATTCAGGCGTAACTCCTCCCTATTTTTCTTCGATGCCTCCAACTCCGTCTTGAGGCCCCTGTGTAGCACCCCTCAAAAAATAAAACAACATTTTTTTGTTATTTTTGCCTACAGTTTGTATGTGCAACACACATGCATGATAATATGATAATTGTACTTGTATTACTCATTTGTTATTATCTTATTATTTATTTTTATATTTATGGGTGAAGAGTAATTTATTTATGGGCTACTAATAATTTTGATTTGTATTTAATAGTAATAAAATATTATGATTAGGCCCATAAAGCCCGATCCGACCAAGCCCAAACCAACAGAGTGAGGGTTGGATTGGCTGGCCAATTAGTGAAAGGTTTGGAGGAGATTTAAGTGAATTTGATTTTTTTTAACTGATTAGGAAGTAAATATTTTGGTTATGGTAATCTTGATTTGGAGACTTAAATGAAAAATCCTAAAACCCTAACCCTAATGCATAGCCCAGCCTTACATATAGGGAAGGGAGTGCCTCTCTTTTCTTTTGTCAGTTGTTGATTTTTCGAGGCTCTAGGATTTTTGGAGGAGTTTTGCTTTGAGATTTTGTTCCGGAATTGACTATAATGTGGGTGTTCTTCTGTTTTAAAAAAAAAATCTATTGATGTTGTTATATTAATATAGAGACCCTGCTAATTTGTTTGTAAATAATTTTCCTAATCATTAAGATGACATGCATAGATCTATCATAATTATTGTTTGTATGTTTAGATGATGTGGTGATTGATTTTAATAACAAGAACTTCTAGTTGTGATATGTTGATCATGCATAAATATACATACGTTATTAGACACTCATATATTGTAAAACAACTTCGTTTTGATCTAATTATCAAGCTATTCAATTGTAGTTTTGTGTCATTGTTATTGGATTGTTATGTACATGAAGTAATTTTTTTGGTTGATTTAGTTTTCAGATCTCAAGATGATAATTTGCTGTTTTTATTAGGATTTTATTCAAAGGATTGGAGTCATATTTAGGGTTTTAATTATTGATCAAAACTAGGTTTTTGACTTTGGGTTTTGGCTCTTTTCGAATCCAATGGCAGAGTACGGGTTTGTGTGTGTTTAGGGTCGGGTCTGAAGGGATCAGGTTTGGGCTGTTGTAGCAGGCTTGCGGGTCAGTGATGGGGCAGGCTCGGGTTGGGTCAAGTGAGTTTCGGGTTCGGGTTCAGGCAGTGAGGAGTTTGGGTCTAGAATTGCTTGCGGGTCGGCATGTGGTGGTATGTGGATTTGATTATAGTTGAGTTTAAGGTCTTATTGAGTTGGGATTTAGACATAATTAAATTCAAATTTTATTATTCATTAAATTAAGATTTGGTTTGTGATTAGTTTCAGTTAGGATTTGGAATCCTAATTAGACTAAGACTTGGGGCTCTAATTAAAGTAAGGTACATTTATGTCAAGATGAGGATAATCTAATCAATTTAAAACTAGTTGTTTAACTTAGATTGTTTTCTATTAATGTTAATAATTGATCAAAATAGATATGGTAATAATATTCGTTAATATCTGAGAAAGGAGAATCTAATTAAATAAGGAATGTTTAATTATTCAGTCTAGATCTAGTTGTCATTTAGATCATTCTCTAATTTTGATAGTTGATGAGTAGCCTAGATTTGAGTAGAGATTGATTAATTTAGTTGAATAAAATTAATTGTAGACTAGCACGCTTAGTTCTAATAATTGATAGAGATGAGATGATTATTGAGTAACTAAGATTATAATAATGGAACTTATTATTAATAGAAAATAAATCGAGATTTAGAGATGATACTAATTGGGTGTGAGATCAAGTTTTAAATGAGAATTGCTAGTTGTGTAATGAATAAAAGACAAATTAGAGATGTGAATAAATCTACTTATGATTACGTTAACTAATTAGGGTTTGTCATAGATGTGAATTGGTGTAATGTCCAAGTTGTGGGTTTTTCTAGTGGCTGAGCAAGACCCAGGATACCGGAAGATTGTAATTCTTACATATGGAGATTGGCCAGTTTGGGCTCCTGGTGGTTGTTTAGTTAAGATCAGTAGGGTGAGCTAGCTTTAGGCGGTAGTTGTTTGTTTTTGAATATAAGGACATACACTGGACAGAAACAACGACGAACATGTTCGATAAAAAGCAGCGGTTCGTTGGAATGTTCGGATGGACAGGATACTCCCCCTAAATTCGCGGGTGGTGGGCTAGGGGCAGGCCTGGTTTGCAGTTACGGGTGATCGACTTGCTAGGATTAACGAGCATGTCCGGTAAAGAGATGCAGTTCCTTGAAATGTTCGGGACTGGGATTATGCCTGGTAAATCTACGGGTGGTGGGCGGGTAGGCCAGTGAGGTCCACGATCCTAGGGTGCGATTTACACATGATTAATCGTTGGAGTACGGACCAACAAGTTAGGATTGCATAGCAAGGGATTCAACCCTATACTGAGGAGAACGCTAAGGGCTTACCCTCAGACCTATGTTGTATGGGTGCATATAATCCGAACAAGTATGCATTAGAATTGAGCAGTGTGTGCATTGGTTTTGTGCATTAGATTTCAGGTTCATGTCATACACTCATACACATAGATTAGATTTGCATTCTGTTTTATATAACTTTATTATTTTTATTTTGGATCAAACTTGTTGGTTGTCAAGAATTAGAAGATAGTTATTGTTGTTAACATTGCATCGGTTGAATTCAATTAACATGCTGAAATTTTGGAAGATTTTGCAGGATTCAATTCAGTAGATGGTATGGATTTGAGTTTCATTGTAGACTCCAGTAGAAGGCTGAAGCTTCATTATTTTAAAAGTTGTATTTATTCTGTATAAATTCTGTTGTGTATTGTAGTTAACTATGATGTAATGAAAGTTTTAAATTTTCCCTATATTTTGTATTGTGTTTGTATGATTTTGAAAGAGTCACGAATTGTCTGTGTATGGAATTTGGGGCACTATACCCTGACGGCTCGTTTCTTGTCCCCCTTGGCATGAGAGATCTGCGCCCTCTGTTCCTTCACCTCTGCAGCATAAAAATCGACCAAGTGGCCGATGTGGCAAGTCATCTAGAAAAAGAAGAAAAGCTTTGAAGACATTGAACTACAAAAGGAAAATATGAAAGCCACACTTCAAAAACCACTAGACATATCGCCATCTGTGCTTGAGCAGTCTCTAAGACGGACCTCTTAGGTGGCTCCATCTTCAGCCTTTTCCGGTCAGCTGGAGTAGGGAGGTGGCAAATTTTGTCTAAGCAAGCAGCAGGGTTGCAAAGGAAGCTCTCCTGTTGCTTCTCGCTCCAGTTGGGAACATGAATTATCTCCTTCTCATTGCTAAGAATTGATACAGCCTGGCCGATCAAGGGGAGAGGCGTAGCACCCGCTATGACAACCGCCAAGGAAGAACCCCCTGCGACAACATCAGGCGATGCTCCCAATGGCATCTCCTTCGGAATGGTCTGAACTAGAGCAGAGTGATCCTTCGATGTCTTCGAAGTAGGGGTATGGTGCGTTGTCCTCTTATGCTTGTAAGCTTGTCGGTCCCTTTTGTTTCGCAGGGTCTCCTGATCGTTGATAAAGTCATCGAAGTCCATCCTTGCTTTCCCTGCAAGATGAAACACAAAGAGAGGATAACTCACAAAACAAAGCAACACAAATAGCAAAGACATCAACTAAGAAACAAAGTATATAATGAAATAGAAATGGTAAATCATACTAGGAACCACCCGGCTAAGACCACCCTAAAAAAGAACTTCTTCAGTGATATATCGCCATGCAAACATCTTCTGCACGAGAAGAGAATCACTAAAGCTCTTCTCTGCTGCAGTCACCACCGGTTCGACCTTTAGTGTCATCGGAACCGTCCTTCTCCATGTCTTGAGAATTCCCCACGGTTCAGGACTACGGATGATGAAGAACCACTCCCTCCAACACTAGATCAAGTCAGGAACCTCGATTGCCCCCAATTACTACGGGGGTAAAGATACCACCATTCCTCCATCTTGTTCAGCTGGGCAATCTTGAAGTGTCGCCAAAAAATGGTTATACTTTGTTCGGATCCGAGCCAACAACATTGTAGGATGAATCCCACTAGGTGCTTCCACACGTTCGGCATAAGCTCCATCGGACTCAGCCTATACCAATTGAGCACATCTCTAACAAAGGGGTGAATAGGCAAATGAAGCCCCGCGTAGAAGGCATCACAAGGGAAGAAACAGTACTCATCAAACAACGCATGACACGCCTTAACTCCGGGACCCAGCAAGAGTAACTTATAAATGGAAGGGGTCCCAAAGGCTGCCCTGATCATGACAAGCTCTTCCCTCGTGAGAATAGTGATGGCAAAATCAGCCTAAATGGTGTGAACTGAATCCGACTCAACATACTTCATATCGTTCCTAAGAAAATCCCGATCTACTTCGGGGTATTCCCTAATCAACTCAGGAACTAGAAACAACGGTGTCTAAAGTGTACTCCCTATGTCTCTTTCCGGATCAATGATCATCTCCACCATAGTAGAACGGCCAGCCACACATTCCCCTTTCACCTCTCTAGTAAAATGACTAGATTCTACATCGTCGTCCCCATCACCTCTTTAGTAAAATGACTAGATTCTACATCGTCATCCCCTTCACCTCTCTAGTAAAATGACTAGATTCTACATCATCATCTACCTCTAAACAGACCACAACAGAAGAAGAGTTGCTTGATGAAATGCTAGACATAACCGAAAACAATCGCAAATGAGTTACCTGATCAAGCTTACAAGAACTCTAAAGATACAACAACCACTAGCACCACAATCAAACCACCAGCACCACCGAATGAACCACCACAAGATCTAGAGAGAGAATCTCTCAAAAAAAATGTAGTGAGAGAGTGGATGAAGCTACTGAGCAAATTCGAGAAAAAGGGGTGGGTTGGGTTGTATTTATAGGGCCACCAAGATCAAATTGACACTTGGCAGCATCTAAGCCATCCACATGATCCAACGGTCAAAGCACTTAGCACCCAAATCAACATGTACACTCTTCCAACAACGCAATGCTCGATCGACAAAATGAGTGAACACCACAACACTTGATTGATAAAAAAGTGATTCGACGAGGTAGTCTGCTCAACAAACCCTTGGTCTGCGAAAGATCAATATCTTCAAGTACAAACTCAAATAAGAGCTCCGAAGTTAGTTGAAACCCAACTCAACTAAACCAAACCTGAAATAAACTAGGGTTCTAACATGACTAAGCCTCCACAATTGAGCAAGAACCCAATCAAGCTGAACACCGAAGTTAACGAGACTCAAACTCGACACAAACTTCAAAGTCAGTTAAACCCAGTTCAACAGGCCCACCATAAGTCCTAACCGACGATGCGCCAAAGTTAACCAAACTCAACTCGATAGAGCTGCAGACTTGGCAAAAACATTGAAGATGGGACAACAATGAAGGGTGTTGTTGGCGAGGAAGTTGGTCGATGCTTGGTTTGGTCGACAGAAGAATGGCCGACGAAGACTCCGAGGTTGCCAAAGCCAGAGGTTGGTAAGGGGATGTTTGACGAAGCTCTGTGGTCACCGAAAGAGATGGTTGACGAAGCTCCGTGGTCGCTGATGTAGCGCCCCGAATTTTCAATAAATAAAATTAGAAATAAGTGGCGCAATTCTCAGCATAAACTTCAATTGCAAATATAAACGTAGTATAAACATAAGGAAAATTTAAAACATTTATTACATCAACTCTTTTACAAAGCACAGCGGAATTTAAATACTTTGAATTACAATTTTCTCTTTATAATCATTCCTTTTACAGGATATGCAATAACATTAAACATTCTATCACATGCTCCCAATTCCATGCCAATGGTACCTACCTGTTAAAATGGAGCTAGAGATATCCCTAACTCGTTTATATGTATGGAAGCACATTTCATCCAAGAAAATATAGATTTTTACAAAATCTGAAAATTATACGATTATGTTATTCAAAACTGTACACTCTAAAATCAATATTAAATTCGAGAAAAATTAAATTAAAACCGGCACATATAAAGGAATCCACCACAAAAACCTGGACTCAAATAAATTAATTGATAGGGTTGTGATATGGCTAAAAATAGGATTAAATCGGGACCGTTCACATCGGACACGAATCTTAAAGCTCAGGGGTAAAACGGTAATTTCACATACAAATGGGTCCGAAACGGGTACTGGGTCTCCTTCTCACAGATCTAATAACCCGTGAACGGATCCACCTCAACTGGGTACGGGTCCCGACCCGATACAAACCCAGTCCGACAGGATAGAATTAGGGTCTCTGATTGAACCAAATCAACGGGCCTGATTCGCGACTATCCTCTCACCGGGAATTAGGGATTACATTCCTTATCTAATCACAGGGATTACATTCCTAATCTGACCCCAACGGCGACTATAAATATCCCCCATCCATCTCCATTAAGAGGTAATCAATCTTTTGCTAGTTAAACGCTCTTTCATAATCATTTCTGGTTACTGACTTGAGCGTCGGAGGGTGCATCGCCGGGATCAACCCCGGTGTCTCGCACTCTTTGCAGGTGAACGGTGGGAGTCAACGGTCAAACTCCGGTGGAACAGGTACACAGGTTTGCTATTCAGGTTTTCCAAGAATCCACAAATACTGTCTGTTTGCCCCCACACCAAATTTAGCGGCAACAGATTGGCACCGTCTGTGGGAAACAAACGAATAGCAGCCTCCCCTCTTTCCGTTGGTCAGATCTTCTCCAGCCATGCCTCCTAGGAAAGTAAGATCCAAAGGGTCCAACTATTGACCTACCCTTCCTCCAACATAACAAGAGATTCCCCATCAAACCGTCCTGCCGACGGGACCTGCCGCTCAGCCTAATCAGGCCCTTCAGCAGAACCAACCTCTACCTCAGAATCATCAACCCCCTTCTCGGTCAAACCGGTCCCCAGAATGTCGGTGCGGGGGGCTCCCGGGTCAATCCTCAGAAGCAACCTCTCCATCAGGACCGCGTCTCAATACACAATGCCTCTACGGATTCTATGGCCTCCTACAATCCCCGAGCTTCTGATCTTCGCAATACCATCCTCAATCGGCAGAAGAAAGAGGATCTTCGCCGCCGTTTGGATGAAAGGCAGGCCCGAGAGGGAGCCTCCCGCCAACAACATCCAAATGAATGATCTCCTCATCGCCGAGACTACAGAAGGTCCCCTACTCGAAGAGGGCGAAGGGAGTCCCCTCAGCGTCATCGGCGGAGAACTCATTCTCCAGTAAGCCGAGCAACACATAGGGACCGCCAAGCTGGAGAGGCACCAGTCACAAGGGCAGACCCTCAAGACTTCCAAGCGAAAGTCTTACGGGACCTCAATATCACCTCAAAGAACGACCAAAGGCCACCTACTCATGAGCCAACTAGGAGCTATCGCCTTCACACTCTCATTCCTCGTCCATCTCCAAGCTACCATCGCCGCAGCCCCAGTCCACCCTCGTACGAAGATGAGTCCCGGGGCTCGGCAAGGTATGATCAAAGAGAAGACTCAGGTCTACCACCATCTCCACGAGATGGAGAGGCACCTCAGCCGAAATGACAGGGAAGAAGAGCAACGGGCGATAAACCTCCGCCCGAGCAGACCTCCATTCTCCCGCAACTTACTAACCTTTAACAACGAGTTCGGAGTCCAACACTTGGCTCGATTCCTCTTCAAATAACTTGCTCTTCAGTGGGTTAGAAGTGGTTCGCCATTCGGAATTGCTCCCACAACCGTTGAATAACTCTAACGATGGTTCGGAGTCTAACACTTAGCTCGATTCCTCTTCAAATAACTTGCTCTTCAGCGGGTTAGAAGTGGTTCGCCATTCGAAATTGCTCCCACAACCGTTGAATCCCTCTAATGACGAGTTCGGAGTCCAACACTTGGCTCGATTCCTCTTCAAATAACTTGCTCTTCAGTGGGTTAGAAGTGGTTCGCCATTCGGAATTGCTCCCACAACCGTTGAATAACTCTAACGATGGTTCGGAGTCCAACACTTGGCTCGATTCCTTTTCAAATAACTTGCTCTTCAGCGGGTTAGAAGTGGTTCGCCATTCGGAATTGCTCCCACAACTGTTGAATAACTTTAACGATGGTTCAGAGTCCAACACTTGGCTCGATTCCTCTTCAAATAACTTGCTCTTCAGCGGGTTAGAAGTGGTTCTCCATTCGGAATTGCTCCCACAACCGTTGAATCCCTCTAACGACGAGTTCGGAGTCCAACACTTGGCTCGATTCCTCTTCAAATAACTTGCTCTTTAGCGGGTTAGAAGTGGTTCGCCATTCGGAATTGCTCCCACAACCGTTGAATCCCTCTAACGACGAGTTCGGAGTCCAACACTTGGCTCGATTCCTCTTCAAATAACTTGCTCTTCAGCGGGTTAGAAGTGGTTCGCCATTCGGAACTGCTCGCATAACCGTTGATTCTGTCATTTAAATAGAGAGTTCGGAGCACAACTCTCTACTAAAGTTCCTCCTCACAATCGTCTCACAAATGGCTCTCTCCCAGAGCCGAGCTCTTCCCTCCGCTCGCCTCCAAAGCGGATCTCTTCTCAACGAGTTCGGAGCACAACTCACTCCTAGAGTTCCTCCTAAAACTTGTCTTTCAAATGGCTCTCCTAATGCCGAGCTCTTCGCTCCGCTCGCCTCCAAAGTGGAGCTCTTCTCAACGAGTTCGGAGCACAACTCGCTCCTAGAGTTCCTCCTCAAGACTCGTCTTCCAAATGGCTCTCTCCCAGAGCCGAGCTCTTCGCCCCGTTCGCCTCCAAAGTGGACCTCTTCTCGATGAGTTCGGAGCACAACTCTCTCCTAGAGTTGCTCCTCAAACTCTTCCTCCAAATGGCTCTCTCCCAGAACTGAGCTCTTCACTCCGCTCTCCTCCAAAGCGGACCTCTTCTCAATGAGTTCGGATCACAACTCTCCCCTAGAGTTGCTCCTCAAACTCTTCTTCCAAATGCCTCTCTCACAGAGCCGAGCTCTTCACTCCGCTCGCCTTCGAAGCGGACCTCTTCTCAATGAGTTCGGAGCACAACTCTCTCGAGAGTTGCTCCTCAAACTCTTCCTCCAAATGGCTCTCTTCCAGAGCCGAGCTCTTCACTCCACTCGCCTCCGAAGTGGACCTCTTCTCAAACGAGTTCAGAGCTAAAACTCTCTCCTAGAGTTGCTCCTCAAACCCCTTCTTCCAGATTGCTCCCTCCCAGAGCCGAGCTCTTCACTCCGCTCACCTCCGAAGCAGACCTCTTCTCAACAAGTTCGGAGCACAACTCTCTCCAAGAGTTGCTCCTCAAACTCACCTTCCAGATGGCTCTCCTAGTGCCGAGCTCCACTCCGCTCTCCTCCAAAGCGGACCTCTTCTCAACGAGTTCGGAGGACAACTCTCTCCTAGAGTTTCTCCTCAAACTCGTCTTCCAAATGGCTCTCTCCCAGAGCCGAGCTCTTTGCTCTGCTCACCTCCAAGGCGGACCTCTTCTTAGCGAGTTCGGAGCACAACTCTCTGCTAGAGTTCCTCCTCACACTCGTCTCACAAATGGCTCTCTCCCAGAGCCGAGCTCTTCACTCCGCTCGCCTCCGAAGCGGACCTCTTCTTAATGAGTTAGGAGCACAACTCTCTCCTAGAGTTGCTCCTCAAACTCTTCCTCCAAATGGCTCTCTCCCAGAGCCGAGCTCTTCACTCCGCTCGCCTCCGAAGCAGACCTCTTCTCAAACGAGTTCGGAGCTAAAACTCTCTCCTAGAGTTGCTCCTCAAACTCGTCTTCCAAATGGCTCTCTCACAGAGCCGAGCTCTTCACTCCGCTTGCCTACGAAGCGGACCTCTTCTCAATGAGTTCGGAGCACAACTCTCTCCTAGAGTTGCTCCTCAAACTCTTCCTCCAAATGGCTCTCTCCCAGAGCCGAGCTCTTCACTCCGCTCGCCTCCGAAGCGGACCTCTTCTCAAACGAGTTCAGAGCTAAAACTCTCTCCTAGAGTTGCTCCTCAAACTCGTCTGCCAGATCGCTCCCTCCCAGAGCCGAGCTCTTCACTCCGCTCACCTCCGAAGCGGACCTCTTCTCAACAAGTTCGGAGCACAACTCTCTCCAAGAGTTGCTCCTCAAACTCATCTTCCAGATGGCTCTCTCCTAGAGCCGAGCTCTTCGCTCCGCTCGCCTCTGAAGCGGACCTCTTCTCAACGAGTTCAGAGCTCACAACTCTCTCCTAGAGTTGCTCCTCAAACTCGTCTTCCAAATGGCTCTTCCCCAGAGCCGAGCTCTTCACTCCGCTCGCCTCCGAAGCGGACCTCTTCTTAGACAAGTTCGGAGCTCACAACTCTCTCCTAGAGTTGCTCCTCAAACTCGTCTTCCACATCGCTCTCTCCCAGAGCCGAGCTCTTCACTCCGCTCGCCTCCGAAGCGGACCTCTTCTCAACGAGTTCGGAGCTCACAACTCTCTCCTAGAGTTGCTCCTCAAACTCGTCTTCCAGATGGCTCTTTCCTAGAGCCGAGCTCTTCGCTCCGCTCACCTCCAACGTGGACCTCTTCTCAACAAGTTCGGAGCTCACAACTCTCTCCTAGAGTTGCTCCTCAAACTCGTCTTCCAGATGGCTCTCTCCTAGAGCCGAGCTCTTCGCTCCGCTCACCTCCAAAGCGGACCTCTTCTCAACAAGTTCGGAGCTCACAACTCTCTCATAGAGTTGCTCCTCAAAACTCGTCTTCCAGATGGCTCTTTCCTAGAGCCGAGCTCTTCGCTCCGCTCGCCTCCGAAGCGGACCTCTTCTCAACGAGTTCGGAGCTCACAACTCTCTCCTAGAGTTGCTCCTCAAACTCGTCTTCCAAATGGATCTTCCCCAGAGTCGAGCTCTTCACTCCGCTCGCCTCTGTAGCAGACCTCTTCTCAAACGAGTTCGGAGCTCACAACTCTCTCATAGAGTTCCTCCTCACACTCGTCTTCCAAATGGCTCTCTCCCAGAGCCGAGCTCTTCACTCCGCTCGCCTCCGAAGCGGACCTCTTCTCAATGAGTTCAGGGCGTAACTCTCCCCTAGAGTTCCTCCTCACACTCGTCTCACAAATAGGCTCTCTCCCAAAGCCGAGCTCTTCACTCCGCCCACCTCCGAAGCGGACTTCTTCTAAACGAGTTCGGAGCTCACAACTCCCCCCTAGAGTTGCTCCTCAAACTCGTCTTCCAAATGGCTCTTCCCCAGAGCCGAGCTCTTCACTCCGCTCGCCTCCGAAACGGACCTCTTCTCAACGAGTTCGGAGCTCACAACTCTCTCCAAGAGTTGCAAATCAAACTCATCTTCCAGATGGCTCTCTCCTAGAGCCGAGCTCTTCATTCCGCTCACCTCCAAAGCAGACCTTTTCTCAACAAGTTCAGAGCTCACAACTCTCTCGTAGAGTTGCTCCTCAAACTCGTCTTCCAGATGGCTCTCTCCTAAAGCCGAGCTCTTCGCTCTGCTCACCTCCAAAGCGGACCTTTTCTCAACAAGTTCGGAGCTCACAACTCTCTCCTAGAGTTGCTCCTCAAAACTCGTCTTCCAGATGGCTCTCTCCTAGAGCCGAGCTCTTCGCTGCGCTCGCCTCCGAAGCGGACCTCTTCTCAATGAGTTCGGAGCTCACAACTCTCTCCTAGAGTTGCTCCTCAAACTCGTCTTTCAAATGGCTCTTCCCCAGAGCCGAGCTTTTCACTCCGCTCGCCTCCGAAGCGGACCGCTTCTCAAATAAGTTCGGAGCTCACAACTCTCTCCTGGAGTTGCTCCTCAAACTCGTCTTCCAGATGGCTCTCTCCTAGAGCCGAGCTCTTCACTCCGCTCACCTCCAAAGCGGACCTCTTATCAACAAGTTCGGAGCTCACAACTCTCTCCTGGAGTTGCTCCTCAAACTCGTCTTTCAGATGGCTCTCTCCTAGAGCCGAGCTCTTCGTTCCGCTCACCTCCAAAGCGGTCCTCTTCTCAACAAGTTTGGAGCTCACAACTCTCTCCTAGAGTTGCTCCTCAAAACTCGTCTTCCAGATGGCTCTCTCCTAGAGCCGAGCTCTTCGCTCCGCTCACCTCCAAAGCGGACCTCTTCTCAACAAGTTCGGAGCTCACAACTCTCTCCTAGAGTTACTCCTCAAAACTCGTCTTCCAAATGGCTCTCTCCTAGAGTCGAGCTCTTCACTCCGTTCGCCTCCGAAGCAGACCTCTTCTTAACGAGTTCGGAGCTCACAACTCTCTCCTAGAGTTGCTCCTCAAACTCGTCTTCCAAATGGCTCTTCCCCAGAGCCGAGCTCTTCACCCCGCTCGCCTCCGAAGCGGACCTCTTCTCAAACGAGTTCGGAGCTCACAACTCTCTCCTAGAGTTGCTCCTCAAACTCGTCTTCCAGATGGCTCTCTCCTAGAGCCGAGCTCTTCGCTCTGCTCACCTCCAAAGCGGACCTCTTCTCAACAAATTCGGAGCTCACAACTCTCTCCTAGAGTTGCTCCTCAAAACTCGTCTTCCAGATGGCTCTCTCCTAGAGTCGAGCTCTTCACTCCGCTTGCTTCCAAAGCCGGCCTCTTCTAAGCGAGTTCGGAGCTCAAAACTCTCTCATAGAGTTGCTCCTTACACTCTCTTCAAAGAATGGGTCTTCCCATGGCTCTTAAGAGGATCTTCCTAGCACGTCTTCTCTACCCCTAGAAGTGGAGCTCCTCTTCAAAACTCTCCAAAACCAAACAGAGCATCACCTCTTCCATATGCCGGCCCATCCCCTTCATCAACTCGCCGAGCGTCTCCTCACGCTCGAGCCGTCCGAACTCCGAGCTCCACTACACGGAGCTACTACGGGCAGAGGGTGAACTACCGAGTCACCGAGCTGAGTGGACGAGGTACCGACCCCCACATATGGAGAAAAATTCTGCCGATCCCATCTCACCGTCGGATCGTCTCAAAAAACGTGCTAGAACCTGATGAACGGCTCAGATCGTGCCACGTCTCCATAAAACGACAAGATAACGTTTTCTCAAAATGTGAGCCTCTTGTCTTGTGATTCGCGCCACGATCGTGATCAACCGTACAGATGGAGCCACGTTGCTCGGATCTGAAATTCGATAAAGTGGCAAAAATGCGCCTCAAAATCCGTGCTCGGATCTGCCGAACAAGACGCATCTGCCGAAGCAAAGCAGATGAAGAGGAAGAAAGAAAAAGAGGCTAACGGGTCGGGGTTGGATCCGATACCCATGGTCTGACCCATGCCCTTCTTAGCTCCTTCATTCTTCTCCTTCTTCTTCAATCTTCCCGCCAAAAGTACCCAACACTTCTCCTCTTCTTCACTGTGCGAAAGAACAAGGCAGAGGAGAGAACCCAAATGCCTCTCCTCCCCTTCTTCTTTCTTCTCAGGGCCGAGATCTGCCATGGCCGAGCTGCCAAGCCGAAGAGACGAGGTACCGACCTCCACATATGGAGAAAAATTCTGCCGATCCTATCTCACCGTCGGATCGTCTCAAAATTCGTGCTAGAACATGATGAACGGCTTAGATCTCGCCACGTCTCCACAAAACGACAAGATAGCATTTTCTCGAAATTTGAGCATCTTGTCTCGTGATTCGCGCCACGATCGTGATCAACCGTCCAGATTGAGCCACGTAGCTCGGATCTCACATCCGAGCTACCGAACTACCGAACAGCAAAGTGAAGAAAAATGCTCCTTAAAATTCGTGCTCAGATCTGCCGAACAAGAAGCAGAGGAGAGGAGAGGAGAGAAACAAAAAAAAAAAGAGGCTAAACGGGTCGGGTTCCACAACCGACCCGTACCTTCTTCATCCTTCTCCTTCTACTTCTTCTGCGCGTTCCCGCCAAAACAAACCAGAGGAAAAAAGTGAGAACCCAAACTCTTCGCCCACTCGTCGAAGCCGGGCGATGATCTCCGACCATCTCCTCGCCAAAACTCCACCACCGGCGAGCTCCATCCTCGCCAACCTCGCCGAGCGTCGCCTTGGCGCCGAGCTCCACGACAGCGAGCCTCCCTCGACGAGCTCAGAACCCAACTTCAAGCTCCCCACAATCCTTCGTCAAGCTCCATGGCCGAGCTCGAGCCCCTCTTCGTCGATCGACACAATCGCCATGCCGAGCTCTAACAGCGAGCTCACCTCCATGACCTTTGCAACCGAGCTCCACATCCACTGCCTCCGAGCTCACCTTCACGAGCTCCCTTCCTCGCTGAGCGCGCATGAGCAGCCGTCTCCCATCATTGATGCTCGGAGCTTCGTCGAGCCCACACACGGCCGCCAGCAACCTCCATCGTCGAGCTCCAAAACCCAACTACTAGTCGAGCTCCTTCGTCGAAGCTCCGACCTCCTCCACAATGTCGAGCCCTTCTTCGAAGAGCTCCGAACCCCTCGCCATGAGCAAGCTCCTTTCAACCTCCACTGTCGAGCTCGTCTCCCTCTCCTGTGCCATTGCCGAGCTCGGACTGTGCCCCCTCCACTGCGTCGAGCCCCCACAGTCGAAACTTGAACTCAGCCAACTCCGTGCCGAGCTTCTCTCAGCTCAGAGTTCCATGCCGAAGCTCTCCAATATGCCGAAGTTCCTTTCCCATCGAACTCCCCGTCACCTTCGCAAGCTCATCTCCAACCTACACGAAGAACCCATCTTCTCCGTCGTCGAGCTCCGCCTCCGACGAGCTCCTCTCCACTCGTCAAGCTCGCTCGAAGCTCCAAACCCACTCCCGAGCTCCGAGGTCTTCTTCACGAGCTCCATTCGTCGCCGAGCTCCGCCTTCCTCTCTCTCCTTGCCACCTCGCCGAGTCGAGCTAGCCTCCTCTCCGCTGAGTTCCTCCCCGCCACCGACATCGAGCTCCACTCGTCGTTGAGGTGGCGTCGAGACGAAGGAGAGGGAAGACGGGACGAAGAAGGCGAAGAACGAAGAAGAGAAGGAGAAGAAACAGAGGAGAAGAAGGCTAGAAGCAGCGGAAAAAAGAAAGAAAGAAAAATATATATATATATATATATCACCACGTGGCACTGCCACGTGGCTTCATCTCGAGGCGTTCGGCAGATCCAAGTCGGCCGATCCGAGGAGCCGAAGCACCGAACCTGTAATTGGAGAAAATACCTGCCGACCCATACGATCCGTCCGATCGTCTCAAAAATTGCGTCACGACACGATCGACGCTCAGAAATGCGCCATGTGTCCAGAACGTGATCTGCCTCACGATGCGCGCACATCTGATCACGATCGATGCTCAGAAACGCGCCACACGTCCAAAACGTGATCTGCCTCACGATGCGCGAACATCTGATCACGATCGACGCTTAGGAACGCGCCACGTGTCCAGGTAATATTTAAATTATTTATTAATTCATTTAATTGTTTTAATTATTTAAAAAATCCGAAAAAATAATTAAAAAATCGGAAAAAAATAATTAAAAATTCTAAAAATAATTATTAATTCAGAAAAATTATTTTTAAATTCTGAAAAAATAATTATTAAATTAGAATAGTTAATTAATATTTTCGATAATTAATTATTTAATTCGGAAAATGAATAAAATATTCAAAAATGAGAAAAAATTCAGAAAAATCTGGAAAAATCACCAAAAATCTAGAAAATTCTGAGAATATTTTTGGGCATTTTACAAACACAGAATAAAACCGTTACACCCCGAACAAGATCCAAACTCCCTTAAGAACACCGATAAAATCTCGTACGCCATTAGAACAGTAAAACTACTCCTCAAAGGCTGATCAAACTCAGTCTTCAGGAGTGGGGGGCTCGCGATATGGCTAAAAATAGGATTAAATCGGGACCGTTCACATCGGACACGAATCTTAAAGCTTAGGGGTAAAACGGTAATTTCACATACAAATGGGTCCGAAACGGGTACTGGGTCTCCTTCTCACAGATCCAATAACCCGTGAACGGATCCACCTCAACTGGGTACGGGTCCCGACCTGATACAAATCCAGTCCGACAGGATAGAATTAGGGTCTCTGATTGAACCAAACCAACGGGCTTGATTCGCGACTATCCTCTCTCCGGGAATTACGGATTACATTCCTTATCTAATCACAGGGATTACATTCCTAATATGACCCCAACGGCGACTATAAATACCCCCCATCCATCTCCATTAAGAGGTAATCAATCTTTTGCTAGTTAAACGCTCTTTCATAATCATTTCTGGTTACTGACTTGAGCGTCGGAGGGTGTGTCACCGGGATCAACCCCAGTGTCTCGCACTTTTTGCAGGTGAACGGCAGGAGTCAACGGTCAAACTCCGGTGGAACAGGTACACAGGTTTGCTATTCAGGTTTTCCAAGAATCCACAAATACTGTCTGTTTGCCCCCACACCAAATTTAGCGGCAACAGGTTGATATTCAATAAATTCTGAAAACTATCTTTCATCCAAAAATTGGAAAGTTACATAATTTCGTTCATCAAAACAGTACATTCTATAGTCGATATTAAATTCTAGGAAAACCAATTTAAATTGAGCATATAACGAGGAATTCACCATAAAAATCTGGACTCAAATAAATTAATTTACAGGGTTGATTTTGAATAAATTCTGAAAACTAACAGTTATTTTAAAAATCTGAAACTACGACAGTACAGTAGTAGAAATTGCATATTTTACAATCCATGAGTCGATTTGAGGATCCGGCAGATGTTCTGGAAACTAGACACAATGAGCTACAATTTCTATTTAATAAGTTTTAGGTAATATCATCAGCAACTATGACAAATTTTTGTTCCAATCTAGAACAGATAGCAATCCAGACCATGTAATGACTTTAAAATCTCATCCAAACTCGATCGACCCACTCAAATATATTCGTTCAAACCCATATATAGATGACTTTGAAAACCACACGAAAACACCGAAAAATGATCGAACAACAACGAAGCAGCATCAGCCAACTGGCTGCCGGTTGAACAGTAACCCTCGGTTACTATTCACCCGAGACTCCAATAGCCCCAACCTAGGGTTCAGACCTCCAAACCCTAGCCCCCAATGAATTTGAATGTAATTTCATATATATTTCCTTCCATATACTCTTTGCATGCAGATGTAATTAGGGTTTATCATCCATAATTTTATTTTAATTAAAACAACAAATTAAACATAGAAATTCATCTTTTAATCTTTTTAAACGTTCCCTTGAGTTTACCACCAAGATCCAACCAATACAATCACATATATTCTCATTAAATTTTTTTCTTTAAGCAAAATATTAATCTTTCATGCATAAACCACTTCATTCAAAATAAATTATTTTCGATCCATACAACAATTATTTAAACCCTAATATTTAGTTTCAACTTTTGATAACTAAAAACAACGAATAACATGGAAAGATCTCAACATTATCGAGTTCTAATTATCTTTACATGTAGATGATAAAGCACCCAGAATTGATTAATAAAACACCTAGAAGTTCATTCATCATGCATAGAAACCATCATGATTAAACGATCAAACATAGATCTACAAATTCATAACAAGCCCTAGCATGGTCTCTACTAGATTCATCATAATAATATAAGTGAAATACATCAAGAGATGAGAAGTATCACCCACCTCAAAGAAGATCAACTTGAAGAAAAGCCTTCTCATTGCAAAAGTCCAAGATCCAAGCTTTAAACTCCCAGAAAATATTAAGAAAGATATGTTTTGAGATCACACATGGATAGGCAGCTGCTGCCCCTAATATTGGCCGGGATTAGCCTTTTAGGGTTTCACAAAGTTTACAAGATTACTCCCTAAGAAGATTATTTATTTACATATATGGATCCCTTCCAATTATTAATTAATCAAATTAATTTAAAATAAAATAAAATTAAATCCCTTCACATCTCCAGATCTGGCCGACCAACACATGCAGCACAATATTTTAAAGGGTAAAGCTACACCTACTACCAAATCTACTATCTTTTCCTTTACTACCTTAGATGGCACACTATTAGTGGATGTTTCTACCACCTACTCTACAAAAACATCCACTAATAGTGTGCCACCTAAGGTAGTAAAGGAAAAGGTAGTAGATTTGGTAGTAGGTGTAGCATTACCCTATTTTAAAATCTGGAGTTTTTACTCTAAGTGGCAATTTCGCTCAAAAGTCCTTCATTTTTGAGTATTTAGAAATATGTCATAAATTATTCAAAAATATCCAAAAAATTTATAAATAATATCTAATAACAAATGTTAGATCTCCCAAATAGATTTTTTGACTTTGTGTTTTCCAAAAAAATATTTGCACGTGTTTTGCACGTGTAAATAGATAAATTTTGAAATTTTTTTAATTAAATCACAAAAATTCATTTTAATTAATTTATAAATTCCAAAATATTATTTAAAAATTCCAGGATGTTACATTTCTCCCTCCTTTGAATAGTTCTGTCCTCAGAACTACCGCTAGCAGGGACAAAAAAATAATTGCAAGCAAAAGAAGAAAATTACATAAAAAGTTCGGGAAAATCCTTTTTCATACAATCCTCTGGCTCCCAAGTGGCTTCCTCAAACAATTTGTTCCTCCAGAATACCTTGACTGTAGGTATAAGTTTATTCCTTAACACTTTCTATCTGTAGCGCCCCGAATTTCTAATATGATATCTCAGAAATACGTGGCACAATTTCTTTACAAAGCACGGCAGAAAATTAAACACCTTGAATTACAATTCTTTCTATTACAACTGTCTGTCCACTTCCTAAAAATATGGAATACGAGCACGTAATATTGGCCCAACGAATGATTTTCATAATCCATAAGCTGTTTATGAATTTTTACAACATCTCACAAAATAATCAGAGTCGGAAGCAAGAGAATCAACCACACATGCATAACTGAACTAATAAACCAACAGAATCTATTTGAAACAAAATATAATATTCTCAAGTAAATAAGAATCTGGACAAGTCAAATATCCTGGGTCACATCGTCCAAGTACAAAATAAATATCCAAGTACACAAAATATATTGTTCCAAAGCAATAGTGACAATAATACTTATAAACAAGAAATCCAGCACTAATATCTCATTTCTCCAATACCGCCGGGCAGCTGACCGTCTTGATTTGCAATTAATAATTGCAGGAGAATAAAAGAGAAAACAAGTACCCGACAATTGCAAGTTACGGGCCACTTATAATGTAGGATACAAGCACATGTGAAAACTAACAAATAATATGGAATACTGCATCAACAGTGATAACTAGCATGAATCAGTAAAACAAAGTTGATTAGCATGGTATACTAACTGTACAGATGTTTATGTCAAATGCAGTGTCATATGGCAACTAACAGTGTCCAGTAACAGTAATCTCACTACAAAAAACTCTATCACGCCCTGCTACCCCAAAAAACAGAATACGAGCACGTAATATTGGCTCAGTGAATGATTTTTACATCCATAAGCTGTTCATAAATCTTTACAACATCTCACAAAATAATCAGAGTCGGAAGCAAGAGAATCAACCACACATGCATAACTGAACTTATAAACAACAGAATCTATTTGAAACAAAATAT
Organism: Hemerocallis citrina; assembly: GCA_017893485.1. NCBI lineage: Eukaryota > Viridiplantae > Streptophyta > Magnoliopsida > Asparagales > Asphodelaceae > Hemerocallis > Hemerocallis citrina. The sequence continues at coordinate 177,915,755 of CM030361.1, forward strand.
AATATCTATATAATAAAACACAAAGAAAGCTATCAAGTGGCTCTCCTTCAATCCCCCCAAAGTCAAAGGCCGAGATCTAACCTCACAAAACATATTCTCCCCCCCCCCCCCCAAGGTTTTCCCAGAAAACTCAAATTTAAATCCCCACCCAAAACAACTCCTATATTTATTTAATTTTTTTCTCTCTTTCCCTCTCTCCCTTTTCTAGTCAAAAAATTAAGAAAATAAAAAATTTTAAAAATTTTAAAAAAAAATTAAAAATTAAAAAACTAAAAAAATTTAAAATTTTAAAACTTTAAAAATAATTCAAAACATCAAAAAAAATCATATAATATGTATTTTGCACGACCCCAAAAGTTTATCATATAATATATTTGCTACTTCAATTAATTTGCTGGACCTCCACAACTATTTTATATGATCAAACAAGGTACAATGTTCCGAAGACGTGCCGTAGGCACGTGTCAACGGGCAAACCTAGTTCTCAAATAAATCAGAATCTGGACAAGTCAAATATTCTGGGTCACATCGCCCAAATACAAAATAAATATCTAAGTACTCAAAATACAATGTTCCAAAGCAATAGTAATAATAATTCTAATAAACAAGAAATCCAGCACTAATATCTCATTTCTCTAATACCGTCGGGCAGCTGACCATCCTAATCTATAATTAATAATTGCAGGAGAAGGAAAGAGAAAATAAGTACCCGTCAATTGCAAGTTACGGGCCACTTATAATGTAGGATACAAGCACATGGGAAAACTAACAAATAACATAGAATAATGTATCAACAGTGATAACTAGAATGTATCAATAAAACAAAGTTGATTAGCATGGTATAATAACAGTATAGATGTTTATGTCAAATGCAGTGTCATATGGCAACTAACAGTGTCCAGTAACAGTAATCTCAGTATATCAGTGTAACAATATAACAGTATCAGTCCAACAGTATCATTCTAACAGTATCATTCTAAAAGTATCAGTCTTATGTTCCTACAGTCTGGTATGTATTACTAGCTAGGTAGCACTTCATGTGCCCCAAAAACATAACACATGGTTGCTACAACAAATAGTTTCGCTTTTAGATTTCATAGTGAAGCATAATGGGACAGTGTACTCAGGTATCAATAACAGTAGCAGTAGCAGTAAAGTAACAGTAACAGTAGCAGAAAAGTAACAGTAACAATAGTAGAAAAGTAACAGTAACAGTAGCAGTACGGAACACTAGTTCCCTCCCAAGTACATGTTTCCATATTTTCCACTACTAGATCTTCCCTTAAGAAACCCCGGCTTGATTACTTTTATTATGGTCATCAACAGACATGATAGTGCATGAAATAGTGTCTAACTAACATGGTATAATCATTATTAGGTTCAGGAAAACAAATAAATAAACATAGATGATATACGGACACATAAACGAGCAAAACAGTGTATGTTCATTTTCAGGACAACATGACAGTAGAGTACTAAAACTATGATTTCTGTTACTACAGAAATCCAAATCTGAATCCGTCAAAGGATCTGAAAAATAGACTTCCACACGAATCCAGCAATTATAAATAAGACATATAGTATTTCACAAAATCATAACTCAAAACTGATTTGAATCCAGAAACACGTTTAGCCAGAAATCAGTAAAACGAATTCTCAGTCAGAAAAACAGCACTAAAACTCCTCAAATAAATCCAGGAAAAATTTGGGGTAATCTACTATATGTCTAGTATCAGAATATAAAGTTTCATGATATTCCAGCAAAATTAGTTCAGTCAACAAAAATCAGAAAACACTAAGAAACGATAGTTTGGCAAATCTGGAATTCCCAACACTGATGTACGAAAACTGTAATATCTCGCAAACCGTGAGACGAAATCCAAATTCACCAAAGGGAGATGAAAATAGACAAAATAATCTAACTTTCATATTTCATAAATATTTTCCATACAGCAGAAGGAAATAGGGTGAAAACACGATTCTTTACAGAACAGCGAGCAAAATACAGGAAGTATAGCTTTCATAAACAAGCATAAAACGACATATAAAACTCATCAATAAAATCCACCAAAATTCTGGGTAATCCCTAGATAGGTATAGAAATACTGACCAAAGTTTCAGATCAAAATAATATGTTTAGGACTAGTATCAAAATAGTTTAATCATCAAAATCATCAACAAACTAAATCTGAAAATAAAATACATCTCTGTAGTAAAATAGCCATAACTCACTCATACGAAAACGAAATCAATCAAGGTCAGAGGGATTGGAAAGAAGACATATTTCTCTATGATTCATGTCAGCACAAAAATTGTGAATTCTGACTTTAATATGGTCAAAAATACAATTCAAAACTGATCATCGACAATTTATAGATTTCTCTTGAAAACAAAACCAACATAAACCACACGAAACTCGTTCCAATCACAATCAAACATGGTATATAGTCTACTAAGTGTCCAAACATCATGATATAGGGTATATAACATATTCACAACCATTATATCACATGGATCTCATCAAACGCATAAATTCACCTAATTATTTCACATATATGAATAGATCAAGAATGGTCAAACCTAGTTGTTTTTATATCAATTTTGTGTCGTGAGGCAACTATGGTCAAATAGAACAATAGGGATAAAACCCATCAAGAATAACACACAACTATTCGTCTCTAGAACCAAGTACATTATCGGTGGTATTTAGGACTTGTATCATACAAAGGAATTAAGTACAAGTTACTTGCCTAAGAGACGACGAAAACGAAGATACAAAGAGAATAACAGAAACAGATTTCTGGGCACAAACTCAAGTGAACGAATGAACAGACGAACACGAACAAGATGTACAAGACGATCATGATCGAACACGGATCTTGATGATGATCAAGATCAAGATGATCGAACGGCTAGATCCAAGAGATCAAGGTCATATCAGATCGGACGACTCTGATCGAAGATCAAGATGAAAATCAAGATGATGGTCACGATCGCGATGATCAAGGGAGATCCGACGGTCGAGATCAAGATCAAGAACACCAAGGCAATCGGACGGCTCACATCCAAAGTTGATCAAAACCCACTACAATAGCAACTCATTGGCACGGGCTGCACTGGCTTGGCTCCGACAGCGGGGCTGCTCGTTGCCATTGTAGAGTGCGACAGGGAGGAGAGCGCCGCAGGGGCTATCGCACAGTCGGGGCACTACAGTTGCTGGTGGTGGTGATGCCACAGTGTTGTCGAGGTCGCAATGAGAGGTGGAAGAGAGGCAGAGGAGCACAGTGGGGTCATCGAGGCAATGCAGGGGTGACCGCACAACTGAACAGGCTGTCGGGGCTACTGGAGGTGCACAGGGGAACGTTGCAGTTGCGTTGCTGGGGTGAAGCGATGGGAGGCCGAGGTGGTGGAAGGCGCTGTAGTGGGGTGGCTATCTGCAGTAGGGAGATAGGGCCAGGGGAGCATGGGGAACGTCGGGGGGTGGACGGGAGATGGTGTAGAAGGAAGAAGGTAAGGAGGATGGGTTGGAAGACGAGCGACTGAATAGATGGGAAGACGAACAGGGTGAAGAAGAGTTGCGGCTGGGGGGGTTCTGAAGAGGGAACATGGATAGAAGATGGGTTTAAATATGTAGAGAGATTAGGGTTGATGAAGTTGGGCTAACGGGTTGTAAACCTTAATGGGTAGGGTTAAATAGGTATTGGGTAGTTAGGGTGTTCAAACAGTGTATGTATAAATGGGTTTTGGGTAGTGGATTAACGGTTATGGGTTTGGGGGAATTGAACGGGTAATGTGTTTATTAGGGGTTTAAGGGGTATTTGGGTTATTGGGTTGGGAAATGGGTTATAAAATCCAATAAGAAAATTATAGGATTTTAGAATAAAATATACAATTAGGTTTTGATAGAAATAATAATAATAATAATAATAATAATAATAATAATAACAATAATAATAACAATAATAAGAATTGTGTTACATTATAAAAATCATGGAAATAGTTACAAATACAATTATTGATCGAAAATAGATTTTAATAGGAGATCCAATAGTACAATTCGACAAAAGAATTTGAAAACTGAAAAAATAATCTGCGAAAATTTTAAATACAGAAAATTCACAAAATACGTTTTTGGAAAAACAGGGGTGACAACAACACATTCTTTTAAAATTTACATAAGCCACAATATCATTCTTCCACATGCATCCAAATCCCAAACTATAGGTACCCACTTATAAAACATGAGGCTAGAGATAACCCTAACCCCAAAACTACGTGGTCAGCCATAATGGTGTGAGTGACATTAAAAGAAATATAACATAAAGAATAAAGTCATAAACAACATATACTAACAGTAATAACAATGAAATATGAAATAATAATGAACAAAACAGGAAAACGTCAAGTGAAACTAAGCTAAGTGTCAAGTGTAAGAAAACAGAAAACATCATGCATAAAGCCAAGTCAAGAAAACACAAATGCAGTTTGATGACTCTCTAATGTATACTTGTCGAATTCTATACATTCCATACTACATAGGTCCGGTGCAAGCCCTTATCGTCTGTATGTATATGTATATTGCAGTGCTGGTTTAATTATACGTATGATTGATGTGAGGTGCATTGATTGTTTGCGGGGCGGTTCGTGTGGGTGGTTGCGTTCTTGACAATGCACGAGAATGAGATGGACCGATACTAGTACATGCACTAGTTTTGAGTGTGGTACATATACAATTATGCAATTGTATGAATCTAAAATGGGTATACTTTGCATACACTCAATTCTAACCTCTCATATCTCATTTAGACCAAACAATTTCATCCCAACTCAAACTCAAAAACCAAGAGCTAAGACAATCGTTTTTGCAAAACCACCTAGCCTACCCCCTACCCCCTACCCCTATAGGCCGGCCCCCTCTTCCCCCCCCCCCCCCCCCCTCTTTCCTCACTCCCCTCTCATTAAAAAACCCCCTTCTTCCCCCTCCCAAGCTCGGGAGATTTCAAAAAAAAAGAAAGGAAAAAGAGAAAGAGAAGGAGAGAAAGAAAGGAGCAAAATTGAAGAGGAGTTCTTAAGCTTGGAGTAGGATCTTTGGAGGAGCAAGCTCAAGAAAACCACATCTTCTCAAGCCAACTCAGGGTGGGGAGAGTTCTCTAATTTTCTCTTGTTCATTCTTGTTCAAATTTCTTGAATGCATGAGTAATAGTAGTTGTGGATGGTTTATTTAAGAGTAGATTGTTAGAAATATGGAACTAGAATCGAAAACATGATCTGCATGTCATTTTTCTGAATTTCTAGATAACAAAATACTTGGAATTTGATAATGAAACTTTCACAGATTGATCTCATAAATGTCTAGCAGATGCATGATTTATTTCGGAATTTTTGATGATATTTGATATTTTAATAAAATCTATTTTTTGGACTGAGCCGTAAGGCAGGAACAGGATCCGTTTATTGTGATAACTGAGGTTGTGGGAATTCTTATAATTAATTGGCTCATGATATAGTTATGAAATATTTACCATGATTTCTTGCATGCATCTAGACACTGCGGAAAAATTATGAAATTATTTGGATGAAGTTTAATGCATGTTCAAAATTAATCAATCAACAGTAGACAAGACTGTAACTGAAGAACAATAGGATTTTTATGCATGTTTAAAACAGATAGAACTCAGTGAATACTTGGAATTTGGACATGAATCTTTTTTAATGTTGTTCATAATGATGTCTAGTTTCTGTAATGCAAATTTGGTGACCATTTGATAAGTATGTGATTTATGATGGGTATTTTAGCATGTACTGTGCATAACTCAGTCAGAATGGATACTTTGATAAGATGGTACTTTTGAGGCTCTGTAAGAGCAGAAATTGATGAAGTGTTCTATTAGGAATTTATAGTAGACATCTAGATCTATCCAACAAGCCTTATTTGGAGAAATTCCTGTGAGTAGATTATTAAATATGATTTTTTGCAAGATTGGACAGAAACCAGGTTATAAGCTGAAGGCTCTGTTTGAGTAAGGTTTAGTGTGTGGTTCTGTACACCTGAGAGTAATGTCTGTTTTATGGTGACCAAATGATATATTTTGGATTGGTTATCAACTAGGAAGTTGTAGAGTATATTCACACCTTTCCACAGAACCTAGGTTTGTATCATTCTGATGAGCAGGTAAGGTTTTATACTATTGGTAAGGTGCAGCCAGTGTACAGAAAGTACACAGGCTGAGGCTTGTGAGGCTAATTTGAGGATTTAGATGACTGAATCTAACGTGATGATCAACTAGAGAGTTGTAGTCTAGGTCTTTACCTTTCTAGATTGGGCTTCAACACCCAAATCTGAGTTGTAATATGGGAGTTATTTTTTTTTTAAAGTTTTGAGCAGAGCACCATTAGTTTGGTTTGGTCAAGGTTTTAACTAAGTGTTGGGAGAACTTTTCCCCTTGTGTACCTAAGAGTTGATAAACTCATTGTTGGGGATGAATTGTGTCTTTTGCTAGTCTTCTTGGTGTGGACTCCTATGGAGGATTGTTGTGACTCGAGCTAGACATTAGGGTAGGGTGGTACCCTACGTCTATCGACCTTAGATGTGAACTTCCGTCGAGGCGTTGGACGTCCAAGTGGTGCCATTGAGATTATATTCATGCTGGTTAAGGATGAACACGGGCCATGGTGAGGGACGATTCCAAGCTAGGGGAGTGGCGAGTGAGACTTGTGTCGCCAGGGCCAGTAGTCGATGGGCAGAGTTTGGAAGCAATCTTTTACCTGAATTGTTAGAGTAAGTCTTAGATTAGAGGGATGTATTGGGGTATTGTACATTGCATTAGTACTAGCAGACCAAAGTCAGGTGTTGTACTTTTCTTGTCGTAGGGATATGGATTTGGTTATCAGGTTTGAGTTCGCGGTCTCGTATCTCGATCTATTAATTCCCAAAGAGCCGCAGTAAGGAACGGGAGGTGTTCCTGTCCGATAGAGGGATTTGACCCTCGAAGCCGTCACGTTCCTATGCGCGTGGGTTTGTCCTATATATGAATCATTGACTTCATTGGGTGTACGGCCTGTACCAGAAGGTTATTGGGTACATGGTTTCGTACCGGAGGGTTTAACATGGCTTTTGAGTGAGGTCCGTACGTGGGTACTAAGTGGAAAACACGACCACCACTTTTAGGGACTATAGTGCGGGACTAGACTGAATGACTGCAACTTCCTCAGACACGAAAATCTATTGGGAACAGGATGAGTACAAGGGTAGGATGCATAGCGAGGGATTGAACCCTACAATCAGGAGAGGCGAACTCTTTGGAAAGTATATAGTATGGGATGCATACGTTTCTATTGAAGTTGATTTTGGGGAAGTATATAGTATGGGATGCATACGTTCCCAAATGAATTACATTAGAGTAGGTGTATCGTGTGCATTCTTTGTTGTATGTATTAGATTAGGCCATGCTTGATTCTGGAATGTATGTAGTATGGGATGCATGCGGATCCAGAGTCTCCAAGTCTTGCTTGCATTAGAAGTAGGCATGTGACTGGTGCATTTAGTTGTTAGATCATGGCATATATGAACACAAGGGAATTAGGATGCATGTTTCTTTTCCATTCAAGATAGTTTGTGGTTGCCAGTTTGGAGATCGCTATTTCTTATCAGCATTGCATCAGTCGAAGTACTGATGTTCTCCACTTTTTAGGTACCGATCCTACCTTTCGAGCAGGTGCAGAAATATCAGAGTCACGCAGTAGAAGACTCAAGCTGAGGGGCAAGTCCCAGGGAAGCAGATGATCACTCAGCGGAGTTTCGGCGGCGATCAGTCGATTACCATTCTGGAAGACAGCTGATAGCTTTATACGAGGAGTTGGCAAATATTTTGTAATAAGATGTAATGAGTTAATGTAATTTGTATTCTTGTTCAAGAATAAGATATTGGTTGTAATCAATGATATAATGGCCTTATTTGGCAATGAAAAGTTTTTAAATTTTCGTGTTATTACTGTGATGTATTTGAAGGCAAAGATTCTGGTTGGGTCACGGATGTCCGGTAATGGGAATCTGGGGCGTTACATTAGATCCCTCCCTATGCAATTAATCCTACCACGATGATTACTACAAGATTTAGATAAGCTGTGAGTATCTAGCCCCATGTCCCGATAATTCCGGAGGTCAATCTATATCCACAGATAATTTCGGAGACTATTTCACTCACATATGGGAATCTTCGAGAATACCCCACACCGTAAGCTATGGCGCCTCATCACACGAGTACCCCATGAGCATCGCCTCGACCCCAATAATTTCGGAGATCAATCCTACACCGCAGGTAATTCCGGAGACTATTTCACTCACACCTCGATAAATTTCGGGGATTATCTCACACCGCAGAACATACTGAGTTCCATAACCCATGTTTGTACTCATTTCATTATATCACCATCTAGTGCATGTCCTTATCTTATTAAGTTAATTAATTAATTACGAATCTCCTAGAGTTTGTGTAACCTACAGACTTAACTAATCTACAAAAAAGACACAACTGGCCAAACCACAAAAATCTCAACTGCCGGTGTACTAGGGTCTCACTCACTCTCTATAGACTCACAACTCAACCATCAACACAAAACATTCATTAAAACTCTTTATTTCATCATCAAAACTGTAACTACCGTTCCAGCTATTTCCATTTCCCCCCCTTTTGTATTATTTTATTTATAATTGAATAAAATACTCTATTTTTGGCTCTTGATTATTTTAATTAAATCTTGTTCATAAAATCATTTGTTCTTGTCAGTTGAGCTATTCATGTTGTTTCTATTTTCTTCTATTTAATTGTGGTATTTTTATTTGAACCCTATTGATTTGGATCTATCTCTTATTGAACCCTAAAACCCAATTCCAATTGTTCTTGACCCAAATATGCTATTATTGGACCCTAATTCACTAACCCAGTACCATAATTGTATACAATTCTACTGCAAACCCTAAAAATTGCACACCATCGAAACCCTAGCCGCTTATTCTCTCTCCTCTCTCCTCTTTCCTCTTTCCTCGCGGTTCTTTCTCTCTCTCCCGTTTTCCGACCAAAACCCAAGAACCCTACCGCTGCGTTCACCATCCCCGATCGTCTTCCCCGGCCACCCTCCGGTGACCACTTCCTCGTCACCTTCTGTCGCCACACCTCCCGGCCCGCCTCCTAGCGCCACCACACCGAAATCCCAGCGAACCTCCTCCTCTTCCGCTCTCCTTGACATTAACAGCGACGAAACCCCCATCTGCCATCGACCACTTTGCGCTGCCCCTATTGCGCCGTCGACCTCGCCGTCAACGTCGTCCCTGGTCGCCAGCATTACCGCCCCCTTGGCCCTGGCCACCGTCACCCTTGCCTCTACTGTTGCCGAGCTCTCTCTCTCTCTCTCTCTTTCTCTATTGCAGTGCTGTCTCTTTACTACTGTGTGCTAATGTTTTGCTTGGATCTCTTTTGCACGTATATTACACGTGCTATTGGTGGATCGTGTTAGTTCGTGGGTTCATTGCTTCGGGATCTTTATCCTGTTATTCTTAGTATTTGTTTTCACCGGTTATAAGGCAAGTCACCGTCCACTTGAATTGTTAATTGTATCAAATTCAAGTTTTGTTGAAACTCTTTCAAGCAGATTTCTTTGTTATCGTATTATCCATTGTTCATCTCTTCGTTGAGTCTATTGAGGGTTTATACGAGCTAACCGTAATATTCTTGGCATCGTGCCACTTTTGACTCTAAAGTTTGGATCTTTCATGACTGCATATAGAATTGATAATAGGGGTTGTTCATATAATCGTCACACAAATAAATTATTGTAGAGACAATTGCTAGGTTCTATTTTGTTTGATCAATTGATGATAGATTGATGATAAATTGATGAATGAGCGTGTTCTAATTTTATTTATCATGTTTTTACACCCGTCATGCTGATTACACAATTTATTGACTAAAGAATTGATACCCATCATGTTAATTAATTTATTTTCAAGAAAACTACATAAATCCTGTATAGTGCTTGCTGACCTGTATGTTGACTGCTATATTTGAACCAGTAAACGATCTTAAAATGAATTACTTTCTAAATATGAATTGTAGCCTTATCTTTCTAGTTTCCAGAACATCTTGAATTTCTTAATTCATAGTTGTGTAGCAAAAGTTATGCCTGTTTTACTACAACTGTGTTTTTAATTTCAGTTCTCAGATTATTGTATATGGAGTTCAAATAGTAAATAGGCTAATCAAATGATAAGATCTTGCTCTGAAAATTTTCAGATTATTGCTTAACATGTTTAGGAGTCTAGAAATTATTTTTACTAAATTTATTATTGAGCTTTTGCTGATTCTAAAATTAAAATAACTTAATGTTGAAATTCTACATAAACATGAAATCTGTAAAGAACAATGTGATTGACCTAGCTATTGTTGTCGGATTTTGAACTATAAATATGCATTGGAACCGTGTGGAAGTCTAGTTGCTAGAATTTCTGATGGATTTATGTTTTGATTTCTAAAACAATAAGAAACTATATTTTTGTACAGACTACTCATGCTGTCCATGACTTGCTCTAAGGATAATTTTTCTTCTCTTTTTTACATGAAGTGTACACAGGTTATGAAGGGGAATTGCCTGCTGGGATTAGAGAATAGACATTCTAAAAACTTAATGCTTTTTAACTGCTTATTGCTTTAATGAACTATTGTATAGAGACTTTTTGTTATTGTGTTTGAGACTCATTATTGTATTGGGATTTATTATTGTATTGGGCTTATTTCTCGGATTTTATTATTGTTTTCAGATGTTGAATTATTATTGTATTTAGATATTTTTATTGCTTTATTCCAAGTATTATTGTTCATGAGATTATTATTATTGCCTGTGCAATTGTTCTGTATTGATTATATTGTTGAGTTGATCGGATAAATAGCTTATCGGTGACGTTAGTCATTCACTGGGCCAATGTCATGTACTCGTATTCCGTATTTTTGGAAAGCGGGACGTGACAAGGTTTTTAGTGGTATCAGTCCAACGTGACTAACGAAAGGAAGTTTGGTTTTGATTGATATATTAATCAGATTTGGGTTTTATCGGCTTGACTCAACAGTATGAGTAATACAGTGATTGCATGAACAATTGATATCCAACTTATGATCTGGATGCTAATTGTTTGGTTCTTATTGCAGACCATGGCAAGGAAATGTGCTTCTTCTTCCCCTGCTGAGGATGATCAGCCTGATGTGCCTACTATTGCGCAGTTGATGCAAATGCAATGTGAGCAGAATTAATTGGTGATGCGGATGTAACGAGAATATAATGAACAGTTGAGAATGGCTTATGAAGCTGCTAACAGAGAACCCATTGTGCCTGCCCCTGTTGTGCTGCCAGCGAGACCTGGCAATGTGGCAGATTTCATGAGGCTCCATCCGAACAATTTCTCGGGCACTGAAGGTCCACTTGAAATCGAGCAATGACTTATCAGGACTGAACAATTGTTGGCTGCTTCACGTATTGCAGATGTGGATTGTGTAGATGTAATGAGAATCCAGCTTGTTGACCTTGCCCACATCTGGTGGCAAACTGAGGCCAAACGATTGGGCCGACCTATTCCTTGGGTAGCTTTCACCGAGAGCTTCCTCACGAAGTTATTCCCTAATGTCACCAAGAATGAGATGGAACGACAGTTTGTTTCTTTAACTTAGGTTCGTCAGATAGTGTTTATTTATGCTTTTTCATTGTTATTTCATAAAGTGTCAAAGTTAAACTAAAACACTGTCATGAATCAGGGGAATCGTACCGTGGATGAGTACGCTGCAGAATTCGCCCGACTGAGTCGTTTTGCTATTTCTATGGTGGCAAATGATGAAGATAGAGGCCGTCATTTCTTGTCGAGCTTGGACATTGAGATTCAGGACCATATTGCTGCCTTGCAACTTTGCTCTTATGCTGATTCCCTGGATGTTGCAAGAATTTAGGAACAGACCAGTTCAAGGAAGCGTGCTATTCAGCATTCTGTTGTTGCTAGGCCTTCGGTTGAGCCTATTAGGAGGCCAGCTCCGCCCCTTCCTGTCAGGGCATCGCCTTACCCACCTGCTGTCCAGAAGCCGAACATAGTCTGCATGCACTGTCACAAGACTGGGCATTTGCGCCAAGATTACAGGATTGCAAACCACCAATGCCTTACATGTGGAGGTGTAAACCACATGGTTCGTGATTGGCCTAGGGCCAGACCTCTTGCACCAGTTGGAGGTTTCGCTCCTCAGGGGGGCTTGTTCGTGATCAGGGCGGACCACCTCTTCCCCTGCATATGCCGGTCTATGATCATAGGAGAGCAGCTCCTAAGGGTAATCTTCCTGAAGGTCGTGGTCAGGCTTACAACTTGACTACGCAGGATGCTGAGACTGCTTTCGGCATTGTTACAGTATCTTTAGTTGTTTTTCATTTGTATTTTTTTTTTGGATTTCCTTGCTATTTATTTCTTCTATCATGTTGTTATTCATGTTAGCCTTCCATTCATTTCAGTTTCTTGCTTTTTTTTCTTGCCTTTTGTGTTTCCACTTTGACATCTTGCTAGGCATCATCCTTGTCCATTCCTTCCCTGCTCATCCTCTTTTTGACTATGGTGCTACTCATTCATTTGTTTCCTCCCGCTTCGCCGATCTGCATTCTTGGCTAGCAGCACTATGCCTGTAGCTTGGAACATTACTACAGGTAGAGGTGTTATCGTGTGTTCTCAGATTTATGAGCAGAGTCCCTTGGTTATTGGTGCTATTGATTTTGTTGCTGATCTGATTGTCATCAGCAATTTTGGAATTGATGTTATTCTGGGGATGGATTAGCTTGGTGCCACTCATGCTGTGATCGACTGCCGCAAGAAGAAGGTGGTGTTTCGTATGCCAGAATGACAGGAATTTGAATTCTGTGCCGATGAAATGCCGCTTGCTTGTGTTGAAAAGTTGGCTAGTCAAGAAGTTGGAGTTATGGAGGAAGTGTGTGCTGATGATGTTGTCGCACCGTTGGTTGTGCAGAATTTTTTGGATGTTTTTCCTGACGAATTGCCGGGATTACCACCAGATCGTAAAGTGGTGTTCAGTATTGATGTTCAGCCAGGTATAGCTCCAATCTCTAAGAGTCCGTACAAATGGCTCCTGTTGAACTAGCGAAGTTGAAATAGCAGATTCAGGAGTTGTTGGATAGATGTTTTATCAGGCCAAATGTTTCGCCTTGGGGAGCTCCAGTTCTGTTCGTCAATAAGAAGGATGGTAGTCGCAGGTTGTGTATTGACTACCGTGAGCTCAATAATGTCACAGTGAACAGCAGGTATTCGTTGCCAAGAATTGATGACCTATTTGATCAATTGGAAGGTGCTTCTGTATTTTTGAAACTGGATCTTCGTTCTGATTACCATCAGGTTAAGGTGACAGTCGAGGATGTACAGAAGACTGCTTTTCAAACGAGATATGGGCACTATGAATTTTTGGTGATGCCTTTTGTAGTTACTAATGCTCTAACTGTATTTATGAGCTTGATGAATCGGATATTCTCTCCCTTCTTGGACAGGTTTGTGGTGGTGTTCATTGATGATATTCTTGTCTATTCTCGGAATCGGGATAAGCATGTTGTGCACTTGAATGTTGTTTTGCAAACTTTGAGAGATCATCAGTTGTATGAGAAGCTTAGCAAGTGTGAGTTTTGGTTGGATCGTGTGGCTTTCTTGGGCCATATTATTTTTGGTGATGGAGTTTCTGTCGACCCGTCCAAGGTTTCTGCAGTTAAGATTGGCCGACGCCGAAGTCTGTATCGGATGTTCGGAGTTTTCTTGGTCTAGCGGGTTATTACAGGAAGTTTGTTCGAGATTTCTTGAAGGTTGCAGGGCCGTTGACCATGTTGACTTGAAATGATCAAAAGTTTGTGTGGGATGAGTTCTGTGAAGAAACCTTCGTTGAATTGAAGAATCGGTTGACATCAGCACCTGTGTTGACTATACCGGATGGATCAGGAGGTTTCGTAATTCACTGTGACGCTTCAGGTAGAGGGTTGGGTGCTGTTATGATGCAATGAGGCAAGGTTGTCGCATATGCATCTAAACAGTTGAGGCCGCATGAGAAGAATTATCCTATACATGATTGGAGCTTGCTGTTGTGATTTTTGCCTTGAAGCTTTGGAGGCATTATTTACTTGGAGACCGAGTGGAGATCTTCACTGAACATAAAAGTCTCAAGTATGTGTTCACCCAGAAGGAGCTGAATATGAGGCAAAGGCGATAGTTGGAACTGATGGCAGATCATGGTATCAGTTTGTAGTATCACCCTGGCAAGATTAATTCAGTGCCTGATGCTTTGAGCAGAAGACCTGTAGCTATGGTTCTTACTGAGCAGGAGGAGCTTGTGGAAGCTAGGAGGAGATTGAAATTGGATGTGGTATTTCCTAGTTCTGGGCAGAGTTGTATGGTGCTTCAGTTGCAGTCATCTTTGGTGGATCAGATTACGGAGGCACAGTCTGGTGATGTGCAGTTGCAGCAGTTTCGAGCTGAGGTTGAGGCTGGTTCTAGGACTGGTATGGTGATTCATGAGGATGGATCTCTCTGCTTTGGGGCTCATCTTTGTGTCCTGAAGGAGAAGTCAGGAAGAAGTTACTTGGAGAAGCTCACCATTCGAAGTATTCTATTCATCCCGGTGGTAAGAAGATGTCTCGGGATTTGAAGTTGCATTTCTGGAGGCAAGGCATGAAGAGGGATGTTGCAAAATTTATTTGTCGGTGTCTGATCTGTCAGCAAGTGAAAGCTGAACATCATAGGACTGCTGGACTTCTTCAACCGCTTCCTATTCCGGAGTGGAAGTGGGAGAATATCACTATGGATTTTGTAACAGCTTTGCCTAGAAGTCCCAAGGGTCACTATGCCATTGGTGATTGTGGATCGCTTGACGAAGAGTACTCATTTAATTTGTTTCAGAGTTGCTCATTCCACAGAGAGCGTGCCAGAAAGGTATATGCAGGAGATTGTGAGATTGCCTGGTGTTCCTATCAGTATTATATCAGACAGAGATAATAGATTCAGATATCAATTTTGGGAGACTTCTGGCCAATCTTTGGAGTAAGCTGAAGTTTAGTACTACATTCCATCCGCAGACAGATGGTCAATCATTGAGGACTATTCAGACATCGAAGGATATGTTGAGGTCCTGTATGCTTCAGTTTGGAGGTTCTTGGGAGGATCATTTATACTTGGTGGAGTTTGCATACAACAATAACTACCAAGCAAGTCTTCAAGCAGCTCCGTATGAAGTCTTGTACGGTCGGAAGTGTAGATCACCAGTGTGCTGGGATGACATTGGTGAGAGGAAGCTTTTGGGGCCAAAATTTGTAATATCCCGGACGGATATTATATTGTATAAATTATTATTTTTAAATTAAAATATTTTTAATGGGAATTTCTTGGTTTCACTCATAAAAAGTTATCTGGACCTATATACTGGTAATTATATACAGGTATTGTATCAATTTTGTGCACTTGTAAAAAATCTTGAAAAACGCTTTTTTGAGAAAAATGTCTGGAAAATCCCGGGTAGGTATTTAAAATTATTAGTTTATTATTATTTTATTTTTATTTCCCGAAATGAAATATTTTTGGTGGATATCACCCAGTTTTGTTAATAAACATTATCTGTCTCTATATACCAGTCTGTATACATCTGTATTTGTATCAAATTGAACCTGGAATCTTCCGGACAGATAATAAAATTTATTTTACTATTATTTTCGTAATTAATTAATTTTTTTACGGATTGAGCGGTTTTACAAACGGAAATTATCGGTATATTGATATACACATACATATGCGTATTCTACCTATTTCGTACATTTGTACAAATCATGTAGTATGTGTTTTGGACAAAAATATCTTATTTTTTTCATGATTAATCAAATTTGGATGTCTAGGATTTGTTTGGAGGCTTAAACCTAGGGTTAAATTAATTAGAGATATATAAGAGTATTAGTGTGTGTCTTCTACTAGAAACCTCTTCTCCACCTCACCCCTCCACCTCACCCCCTCCACCTTACAAGTAAATAACCGGCCAACATTACCCCAAGGGGTATTTTGCAAAATTCCTAGCACATTTTGCACTTTCCACCTCTCTTTTGTCCAATAACCGCCCCCCTCCTCCCCTCCCTTTCACTCTTTGCCTCATTTACAAGAAAAAAAAAGTGAGAAGAAACCCTAAGTGTTCTTTATTTGGGGTTTTCCATAGGAGTGTTCTTCATGAAGGTTTTTTGTAGTAGAAAGCTAAAGAGGAAGGAGAAGGTTGCTAGCTAGTCCTTCCTATATAGATTCAAAGGTGGGGATTCTCTACTTCTAATTTTAGTTGCTTGTTCTCTTTTTATTTTGTTTATATAGAAAAGAACCCATCTTTAAGGGTTAGAAATGATTTTATGTCAGAAAGAACCCATCTTTTGATGGTTAGTTGTTGTAGGCTAAAAGAACTCATCTTTATGATGGTGGATGTTGTAGGTGTATGTTCTATAACAACTTGGACTATTTTCTAAGCATATAAATGGTTTTAGGTTAAAAAGAACCCTTCTTTATAATGTGTTGTTGTGTTTTTGTGTTCCTAAATAACTTGGACTAAATTCCTAAGCATAAGCATGTTTGTAGGGATCAAAATGATCCCATGAAAAAGTTGGATTGAAAGGACTCAACAAATTCACATAAAGGTTGATTTTTGAGACCTTGTATGGTTAGTATTGTTGTGATGATTATTTTGGACTAATTGGACTAAGATTTGTGCATAAGAACGGTGGGAAATAAAGAGGAAGTTTTCTCTTTTTATTTGTGTGGAGTCTCGTCCACTTTTGTTGTATGTGTGTTCTAAACAAAAGACTTGGACTAAGTATTAAGCATAAGGTGGTTGTAGGGATCAAAAGGAACCCATGAAAAAGATAAGTTTTGTTGTATATTGTTCTCTACTTCGTTAAGAAATCATTTCTTACTAACTCTTGTTCATAAAAGGTTGCTCTTTCTGTATATAGGAACTTGTAGGATTGAAGAAAAGTAAGTTGTAGTATGTAGAAATTTGTAGACTAAATGAATCTAGTCTTTGTAATATATAGGACTTGTAATTTCCTAAAGAAGTAGTCTTGTAATAATTTATTTTTAGTCTTTTAGTAGCATGTTCTAAACTTTTATTGGTTGCTAGAAACCCATTCATGCTTGTGATATTTAGTTGTTCTTAGTAAAGAACCTACCATGCTTGAGTTGTAGCAAAGAACCCATCCATGCTTATGTGAACCCATGAACCTAACATATTTGTGTTCTATGTCAAAAAGAGAACCTATTCATGCTTGTGAACCCATCATGCTTGAGATTTGTAGTTGTTGTAATAAGAAACCCATTCATGCTTATGAACCTATTCATACTTGTGAACCCATGAACCATGCTTATGAAACCCATGAACCCATTTGTACTTGTTCTAGTTTCAAAAAGAATCCATATACCATGCTTGAGTTGTTGTAGGTTGATGTCACGCCCCGCTTTCCAAAAATACGGAATACGAGCACGTAACATTGGCCCAGCAAATGATTTTCATCATCTATAAGCTGTTCAGGAATCGTTACAACATCTCACAAAATAATCAGAGTCGGAAGCAAGAGAATAAACCAATCATGCATAATTGAATCAAATAGATCAACCGAAATTTACTTGAAATCCAAAATATAATATAATCTCAAATAAATCAAGTCTGGACAGTTAATAATATCCCGGGTCACATTGTCCAGATACAAATAAATCCAAATACCAAATACAATTTATTCAAGTTCAAGCAACAAATAATAATAATAATAAAGCAGAAAATCCAGTACTAATACATCATTTCGCCAATGCCATCTGGCAGCCGACCATCCTGATCTGCAATCAATAAATTGCAGGAGAAGAACAAAGAAAACAAGTACCCGTCAATGCAAGTTACGGGTCTCTTATAATGTAGGATACAAGTACATGGAAAATTACAAATCTAAAATAACAACATAACAACATAGCATGGTATAGCAGAATCAACTAGCATGAGATACTAACATGTGTCAAGTGTCAAAGTCAAATAGTATGCAGACAAATATACAGATAGTATACAATGATGATGTTAAGTGATAATGTCAGACAGATAACAGATAATCAAATAACAGATAACCAAATAGCAGATACAGATAACAGATCCAGACTTAAGTTCAGATTCAGATACAGATGTCATGTTCTTATAAGTCTTGTGTGATTACTATCTAGGTAGCACTTCATGCGCCCCAATAACATAATACATGTTTGCTACAACAAACAATTTCGCTTTAGATTTCGTAGGGAATCATATAGGGCCGTGTACTCAGGGTTCAGACAGATATCAGATAACAGATCAGACAGATAGAACCTAGTGGTTCTCTTCTTCTCTACACATTCCTATAAGAAGTAATGTAGATAGGGTCAGATAACAGATCCAGATAGATAGATAACAGACGATCATGCAACAGATAGGACTAAGTCCCCTCCAAGTATACCCTCCCGTAGGAAGTATGTAGTTGGGTAACAGATGGGATCACGGGCCCCCTTCTGAGTACGCCCTCTCATAAGGAAGTATGTAGTCAGGAATCAGATAATCAAAATCTTGCATGATCTCATAACAGATAACAGATAATCAGATGGAAAACACGGGCCCCCTTCTAAGTACACATTTCTATGCTTTCCCACTACTAGATCTTTCCCTTAAACCCGGCTTGGTTACTTTTATTATGTTCATCAAACATGCATGAATGTGTACGGAATAAGGTCAAACTAACATGGTATAATCAGTATCAAGTCTAGGGTAACAAATAAGCACGCATAGATGATAGATAGTCACATAAACGAGCAAAACAGTGTATGTTCATATTCAGGACAACATGATAGTGTTGTACTAAAACAGTGAATCTCATTGCTACAGAAATGCAAATTGGGATCGGTCAAGGAATCTGGAAAATAGACTCTCAAACGAATCCAGCGAATATAAATAAGTCATATAGTAATTCACAACATCATAACTCAAAACATGTTTGAATCTAGAAAACATGTTCAGTTAGAAATCAGTAAAACGAATTCACAGTCAGAAAAACCACATCAAAACCTCTAAAATAAATCCAGGAAAAATCTGGGGTGTTTCCCTATATGTCTAGAATCAGAATATAAAGTTTTATAATATTATAGTAAAATTAGTTCAGTCATCAAAAATAAGAAAACATCAAGAAAAGATAGTTTGGCAAATCTGGAGTTCCCAACACTGCCGTACGAAAACAGTAATATCTCGAAAGCCGTGAAACGAAATCCAAATCCGCCAAAGGGAGATGAAAATAGACGAATAAATCTAACTATAATATTTAATAAATATTTTTCATACAGTAACAGAAAATATGGTAAAAATACGATTCTTTACAGAACAGCGAGCAAAATACAGCAAGTATAGCTTTCATAAACAAGCATGAAATGACGTATAAAACTCATCAATAAAATCGACCAAAATTCTGGGTAATCCCTAGATAGATATAGAAGTGCTGATCAAAGTTTCAGATCAAAATACTATGTGTAGCATAAGTATCAAAATAATTTAGTCATCAAAATCATCAGGAAACGAAATTTGGAATTTATCTACACCTCCGTAGTAAAACAATCATATCTCACTCATACGAAAAAGAAATCGAGCAAGGTCAGAGGAGTTGGAAAGAACATGAATTTCTCTACAAATCATGTTTTATACTGAACCTAAGATTCCGACCTTAATAGGATCTAAATTACTGATCAAGACATAATATCGGCAAAACCAGAATTTTCTCAAAAACCAAAACCAACATAGATTCAACGAAACTTGATCCAAACACTACCAAACATGAAATCGAGTCTACAAAGTATCCAAACAACATGAAATAGGGAATTAACATCTCCAAAACAAGTCTAACACATAGATCTCAACAAATGCCCAAATATCACAAATAGTTCACATATAAGATCAAATAAAAAATGGGAAAAAACCTGGTTGTTTCATGTCAAATTTGTGTCGTGAGTCAACTATGGTCAAATAGCACTATAAAGACAAAACCCATCAAACATAACACACACACGAGTTGTCTCTAGAATCCAACTACACTATAAGCAGTATTTTTGACTTGTATCATACAAAAGAATTTGAGTATAAGTTACTTGCCTGAGAGACGACGACGAAAACGGTGCAAGGAGCAAGAATAACGGGAACGGATCCCGGCACGAACTCAACAACACAAATGAGCGAGCACGAACAAGATCACGAACACAATCAGACAGCTGAGATCGAAGATCAAGATCAAGATGATCGGATCAGATCGGACGGTCAGATTTTTCTGATGGTGCAAAGAATGATAAAGATTAAGATCGATCGATCAAATGGCTGCGAGCAAAGGAAGTTGATGATCATCATGATCGTGACGATCAAGAAGAGATCGGACGGCTAGGATCTAATCGGATGGTCAAGAGGAGATCGACGGCCCAAATTCAAACCATCAAAACCCACATGATCAAAAAGATCAAGATGAGAGATCATTAGATCATGATCGTGATGAAACGAACGACTCACATCGCATGATCAACCCACATGCTCAAACAGAAACTTCATGGCAAGGGGTGCACTGCTGTGGTTGGCTGGCGCTCGGAAAGAGGCAGCACGGCGGGGAGGTTACTGTAGGATGTCGGAGAAGGTCAAGAGGATGGGAGCACCGGCAGTCATTGCTTGCGGTGCTGCTGCCGCACGACGGAGGAAACAGTGGAGGGCTGTTGCGGCAGTGGCAAGGGGGAGGAACACCACGCGAGGAGGGGCTGCACTGGGCTGACGCGACTGTCTTCGACGCTATGGAGTCGCGACAAGGCCTTGCGACTGGGCTGCGGCTCTGCAGGGGTGGAGGACGTGAGGGTTGTCGTAGGTGGCTGCAGCCTGGCTGGCAGATGACGAGGAGTCGGCGACAGGGTGAGGGTCGCGCAGCGCGACTGGGGAGGTTGGGGCAAGGCAGAGTAGAGGGAGATGGATGGAGAGGAGATGGGAAGGGAGGCGAAGAGTCGGCGGCTTGGTGAAGGAATAGCTGCATGGGTTAATATATACTGGTTGGGGTTTTTAGGGTTAGAGGAAAGAGTGGGTTTCGGTTTGGGGAGATAGGTATTAACGAGTTTTGGTTCAGGGTAGGTGTAGCTAGGGTTAAGAGATGGGTTTAATCGGGTATTGGGTTAGGTGTTATCGAGTGTGGGTTCAGTGTAATAGAGTTTGAAAGCGAGAAACTAATGTACAAAAATTTGAAATACCGAAAATACACAGAAAGTATATTTTTGGAGAAATAGGGGTTACAGTTGATTATAGTAAGAAACCCATGCATGAGTTGTTGTAGGTTGATTATAGTAAGAAACCCATGCTTGAGTTGATTATAGTAAGTATACCATGCTCAGAAAGATACCATGCTTGAGTTGTTGTAGGTTGATTATAGAAAGATACCATGCTTGAGTTGTTGTACAAGGAAACCCATGCCTAGATTGTATTCATGCTTGAGTTATAGAAAGATACCATGCTTGAGTTGTTGAAGGTTGATTATAGTAAATATACCATGCTTGAGTTGTTGTAGGTTGATTATAGTGAGACACCCATGCTTGAGTTGATTATAGTAAATATGCCATGCTTGAGTTGTTGTAGGTTGATTATAGAAAGATACCAAGCTTGAGTTGTTGTAGTAAGAAACCCATACTTAAGTTGGATACCATGCTTGAGTTGTTGTAGGTTGATTATAGAAAGATATTATGCTTGAGTTGTTGTAGATTGTTGTAGTAAGAAACCCATCATGCTTGTGTTATTGTAGTGGTTCTAGTAAAGAACCCATGTTTGAGATGTGTAGTTATTTTAGATTCAAAAGAATCCATGCATGTTTGAGTTATATGATTATAGTGGTTTCGGTTAAATCCTAAAAGAAACCCATGAGTTTAGCTTGCAAGCTAATTCAATTGAATTATTGAAATAAACCCATGTTCCATAGTTGTTCTAGTTCAATTTTTAAGAAGAAACCCATGAAACTAGCTCCATGATAGTTCTAGCTCGAATTGGCGAGGAACCCATGCAATTAGGTTCTGGGTGATTCTAGCTCAACTTTGAGAAAGAATCCATAAACCTAGTCGCATATTGTCCGAGTTCAAATTTGGGACAAGAACCCATGAGTTCTAGTTGTATGCATTTCTAATTGAAATTGGACCATATGATGTGCACATGCTTCATCTTCAATATATAGTAAATAATGATTGGAAAAGTCACTAATACTGTTAGCTAGATAAAAGCTAGCCTAGGGGGTCATCGCACATCAAGACTCACATCTTACCACTTTGGAAACTGTGGAATAATCACACCTCGAGCACCGGTGGATCTTAACTGATGTGGGTTGATCGCGGGCCGAGAGTATTGTCGAGATCCGAGTTAGGGGAAGTGATAGGGTCTCATAGTTGCCGTAGGGGCCATCGACCATCAAGAATCGCATCTTACCACCTTAGAAAATGTGGATAAATCACATCTTGAGCACCGACGGATCTTAACTGATGTAGGTTGATCGTGGGCCGAGAATGTTGACGAGATACGAGTTAGGGGTAATGATGAGTGAGAGAGATTTCCATCACCGATGTCTTGGATCGATAGGCCATGAGTTGGATCGGGATAATCATAAGAAAGTTATTGCAAACCCGTGAGATTGTTTGGGTTTAGTGACATCATTTGGGTAGTAACTTATGGCTATTACTACTTAACCTTTACTTATTATCATTTTTGCCGAAGAGAAAGAGTTGATGTTAAGGGTGACTCCTTATGATCCGACCTGTCCTATAGGCCGACACTAGGCGGTGTTATTGGGTTGTACCTTCCCGTCAAAGGGATACGTACGGTATCATCTCACGAGTTGGGAGCACGGGTTGCGTATCTCGTCTGTTAATTTCTGAAATACCGTGGCTTTGGGTGCCACAGGATGCAACGTGCATTCCTGTGCTTGCGGAACCCCAGGGGTGCCATTGGGTAGGCTTCGCGCTATCCTGCGCATGCGAGACCCTATGTTCTTTTGATTTTCGAATGAGGCCCGATACGCTGGGCAATAGTGGCAAACATAGACACCACTATATGACTGCAGTAACGGAACTAGACCGTACCTGCAACCTTATTTTTGAGTGAGGCCCGGCATGCCGGGTAGTAGTGGCAAACAGAGACACCATAATCGTACTGCATAAGTGGGACTTGACCCACCTGCAACCTCACAGTCACGTTGTATTATCAGGAACAGGATTGTGTACAATGTAGAATTCATAACGTGGGATCAAATCCCTATATATGAAGAAATGGCTTGAGATGGGGCGTATGTAATATGGGCTGCATACTGTTCTGGAAACTTGCTTGCATTAGAATAAGTGTATCTTTGCGTTAGTCAATCTGCATTAGTGTCTAAGGCATAGCATACACTGACACATCAATTATATATACACATTTCTCTTTTCATCAATCTGTTTTCTTAAGTGGAGAATTGCTCCTAGTTATCAGCCTTAAAAACGTTAGTATATGTACTGACGTCCCCATCTATAGTTACCGGATTGCAGAAGTACAGGTACAGGATTCAGGAGGACTCAAGGCGAGAGAAGCAAGAGTCGTTTTATTTCCGCTGCATTATATGTTGTTTACTATTGTTCCATTACAACAATTTTTGTAATCTATTTATTTGTTGGAAAGCATCCATGTGAAATACCAAGTGTTGTTCTTTATTCATTGTACTATGATGTAATATGTTGAAAGTTGTAACACTTGGAAGTGTAAAGGTATTATTCTAACATTGTCGTAATGTATTGCAATTTTGTAATATTCGGATTTGTAATACATTTGTGTTGAATAAAAAGTTTTAAATTTTCCTGTCTTTTCTGTATATTGTGGCTAATTGAAGAAAAGATTTTGCCTTATGTCACGGTTTCCCAGTTATCGGAAATCACGGCGTTACAGAGTGGTATCAGAGCCGACTTCAATTTACAGTCCAACACAGAAGGAAAATTAAACCTGGATACCTTTTTTTGGAGTCGGGTTTAAGTTAGTTGTAGACAATTATAATTCATATTGTTGTTTCTTTCAACTTATGTTTTATAATTTTTCTGTATATGGACTAATTCCAGTATGTGTGTTTTATTTTTAGGATAGGATGGTGTTCGAGGATATCCTAACCGAGGATGTGTTGATAGAAGAGGGTGAGCTAATTTCGAGGGATGATCCGATGATCTTGAGCGAGGAGCCAAAGGAGATTTCACTACAAGTTAACCTCGAGACGGACTTGCCTTCACCACCGCAAGGACTAAGTGTGGATCAACATACAGCGGCGGCAGCCAGCATACATCGGGAAATAAAGAAGCTAAGGATGTGCGTGACCGAGAAAGTTCGTCAAGTTAAGCAACTGAGAGATGCTTGCAAAGCTGCATTAGTAGGCCTAGCAGAGAAGAGGAATACTTTAATTCCAGATTGGCACAACTACAGCATGAATGGGGGCAAATCCTGGAAACCACCAAGGTTGTAGTATGCGGTTCTGTGAGAGGATTATGCGCAAGAAATCATTTTGTCCACGACGACAAAGGAAAAGATCTGCACCAGCATCAGGGTTCGAGAACCAAGGTCAGAAGAAGAAGACTCAGAAAATGAGGCACAAACTTGGAGGCGCCAAACCAGGAAATTGTTTTCAATGTGGTGAGTAGGGTCATTTCATGAACCAGTGTCCGAGGAACAAACCTCAGGTGGAGACCCGTATATGTTACAATTGTGGGAGGATTGGTCATGTCCGACCAGATTGTCCCCAGTTTCATAACAGTAGCAGCGGATCAACACCGAAGATGAACAATAAAGAAAAGGAGCCTGTTTACCAAGGGTGAGAGTTCACACTTATTAAGGGTAAACTGAAGAAGGCAGGAGAGCCAGTAACAATATGTGCATATGGGACTGCAACTAAGTCTAAAAGTTGTATCTTTTGATATTTATTTTTGGACTGAAGAAGTAATATATGATGTAATACTTTTGTAACCAGTTGGATTTATATATATATATGAAATCCAGGCAACTATTTTGTTCAATTTTGTTTCATCATATTCTTTTTTCTGAATTAAATTTTTCAAGAGTTGAGATGTGTACCTGAGATGACTCTAGATTTGGTTTGTTTAAATACACCATCTGGAGCATCAGCTTCGTGCAAATTATAGGAGAGAATCCTGGAATTCAGATGTGATGTTCATAGGCTATGTCCTATTCTAAGCAGGGAGTGGCTACCGAACTGCAAAAGATCGAGATAGGTGAAGAATTAGCCTCAGCCAAAGACCGTGAAGGAAGTAAGAAGCCATATAATGAGATCCGGCAGGCCAGTATTGCAGCAAACACTGAAGATTGGAGCTCAGTTTTGGCACGATTGAAGCCACAACCGAGTCTAAGGGAGCAATTCAGAAGGCTTAGGCAGGAGATGCAGGGAATGAAGCACTGAAGCGGCAAGTTGATGAAGGAAAATATCAGAATATCGGTATGGACTTCATCACAGGAGTACCCAGAAGTTCGAAAATGTATGACTCAATTTAGGTTATTGGGGACCCGGTTGACGAAAGTCTACACATTTTTCCGACAAAGATGACTTAGACGCTAGAGAAATTAGCGAAAGTCCACATTGAAGGCGTAAGGAAGCAACATGGAGTGCCAGTATCAGCAGTTCTGACCAAGATTCGAGAGTTACGTCTCGACTTTGCCATATTTTTCAGGCAGCTTTGGGATCGAGGTCAGATCCTTTGGAAGAACCAGTTCGTGGAAGAGTCACTTGGGAGCCGGAAAGCCGTATAAGCTTTCTTTCCCCGAGTTATTTAGTGTATGGGTGTTTTTCTGTTTTCCTTACTTAACGTAATTCTGAGCACAGAACTATTCTAAGGAGGGAGTATTGTAATATCCCGGACGGATATTATATTGTATAAATTATTATTTTTAAATTAAAATATTTTTAATGGGAATTTCTTGGTTTCACTTATAAAAAGTTACTTGGACCTATATACTGGTAAGTATATACAGGTATTGTATCAGTTTTGTGCACTTGTACAAAATCCTGAAAAACGCATTTTTGAGAAAAAAATGTCTTAAAAATCTCGGGGAGGTATTTAAAATTATTATTTTATTTTTATTTCCCGAAATGAAATATTTTTGGTGGATATCACCCGATTTTGTTAATAAACATTATCTGTCTCTATATACTAGTCTGTATACATCTGTATTGTATCAAATTAGTACGGGAATCTTCCAGACAGATAATAAAATTTATTTTACTATTATTTTCGTAATTAATTTATTTTTGTACGGATTGAGCGGTTTTACAAACAGAAATTATAGGTATATAGATGTACACATACGTATGCGTATTGTACCCATTTCGTACGTTTGTACAAATCATGTAGTATGTGTTTTGGACAAAAATATCTTATTTTTGTCATGATTAATCAAATTTGGATGGCTAGGATTTGTTTGGAGGCTTAAACCTAGGGTTAGGATTATTTGGAGATACATAAGAGTATTAGTGTGTGTCTTCTACTAGAAACCTCTTCTCCACCTCACCCCTCCACCTCACAAGTAAATAACCGGCCAACATTACCCGAAGGGGTATTTTGCAAAATCCCTAGCACATTTTGCACTTTCCACCTCTCTTTTGTCCTATAAACCGCCTCCCCCCCCCCAACTCTTTGCCTCATTTACAAGAGAGAAAAAAGAGAGAAGAAAAGAAAGAGAAGAAACCCTAAGTGTTCTTCATTTGGGGTTTTCCATAGGAGTGTTCTTCATGAAGGGTTTTTGTAGTAGAAAGATAAGGAGGAATGAGAAGGTTGCTAGCTAGTCCTTCCTATATAGATTCAAAGGTGGGGATTTTCTACTACTAATTTTAGTTGCTTGTTCTCTTTTTATTTTGTTTATATAGAAAAGAACCCATCTTTAAGGGTTAGAAATGGTTGTATGTGAGAAAGAACCCATCTTTTTCTCTTTTTATTTTGTTTATATAGAAAAGAACCCATCTTTAAGGGTTAGAAATGGTTGTATGTGAGAAAGAACCCATCTTTTGATGGTTAGTTGTTGTAGGCTAAAAGAACCCATCTTTATGATGGTGGATGTTGTAGGTATATGTTCTATAACAACTTGGACTATTTTCTAAGCATATAAATGGTTGTAGGTTAAAAAGAACCCATCTTTATGATGTGTTGTAGTGTTTTGGAGTTCCTAAATAACTTGGACTAAATTTCTAAGCACAAGCATGTATGTAGGGATCAAAATGATCCCATGAAAAAGATGGATTCAAATGACTCAACAAAATCACATAAAGGTTGATTTTTGAGACCTTGTATGGTTAGTATTGTTGTGATGATTATTTTGGACTAATTGGACTAAGATTTGTGCATAAGAACGGTGGGAAATCAAGATGAAGTTTTCTCTTTTTTTTGTGTGGATTCTCGTCCACTTTTGTTGTATGTGTATTCTAAAAAAAATACTTGGACTAAGTATTAAGCATAAGGTGGTTGTAGGGATCAAAAGGATCCCATGAAAAAGATAAGTTTTGTTGTATGTTGTTCTCTACTTCGTTGAGAAATCATTTCTTACTAACCCTTGTTCATAAAAGGTTGCTCTTTTTTGTATGTAGAAACTTGTAGGACTGAAGAAAAGTAAGTTGTAGTATATAGAAATTTGTAGACTAAATGAATGTAGTCGTTGTAATATATAGGACTTGTAATTTTATAAAGAAGTAGTCGTGTAATAATTTATTTTTAGTCTTTTAGTAGCATGTTCTAAACTTTTATAGGTTGCTAGAAACCCATTCATGCTTGTGATATTTAGTTGTTCTTAGTAAACAACCTACCATGCTTGAGTTGTAGCAAAGAACCCATCCATGCTTATGTGAACCCATGAACCTACCATGTTTGTGTTCTATGTCAAAAAGAGAACCTATTCATGCTTGTGAACCCATCATGCTTGAGATTTGTAGTTGTTGTAATAAGAAACCCATTCATGCTTATGAACATATTAATACTTGTGAACCCATGAACCATGCTTGTGAAACCCATGAACCCATTCGTACTTGTTCTAGTTTCAAAAAGAATTTATATACCATGCTTGAGTTGTTGTAGGTTGATTATTGTAAGAAACCCATGCATGAGTTGTTGTAGGTTGATTATAGTGAGAAACCCATGCTTGAGTTGATTATAGTGAGTATACCATGCTTGAGTTATAGAAAGATACCATGTTGTTGTAGGTTGATTATAGTGAGAAACCCATGCATGAGGTTATTATAGTAAGTATACCATGCTTGATTTTTTGAGGTTGATTATAGTAAGTATACCATGCTTGAGTTATAGAAAGATACCAAGCTTGAGTTGTTGTAGAAGGAAACCCAGGCTTAGATTGTATTCATACTTGAGTTGTTGTAAGTTGATTATAGTAAATATACCATACTTGAGTTGTTGTAGGTTGATTATAATGAGAAACCCATGCTTGAGTTGATTATAGTAAATATACCATACTTGAGTTGTTGTAGGTTAATTATAGAAAGATACCATGCTTGAGTTGTTGTAGATTGTTGCAGTAAGAAACCCATCATGCTTGTGTTATTGTAGTGGTTCTTGTAAAGAACCCATGTTTGAGATGTGTAGTTGTTTTAATTCAAAAGAATCCATGCATGTTTGAGTTATATGATTGTAGTGGTTTCGGTTAAATCCTAAAAGAAACCCATGAGTTTAGCTTGCAAGCTAATTCAATTGAATTATTGAAATGAACCCATGTTCCATAGTTATTCTAGTTCAATTTTTAAGAAGAAACCCATGAAACTAGCTCCATGATAGTTCTATTAGGTTCTGGGTGATTCTAGCTCAACTTTGAGAAAGAATCCATGAACCTAGTCGCATATTGTCCGAGTTCAAATTTGGGACAAGAACCCATGAGTTCTAGTTGTATGCATTTCTAATTGAAATTGGAACATATGATGTGCACATGCTTCATCTTCAATATATGGTAAATAATGGTTGGAAAAGTCACTAGTATTGTTAGCTAGATAAAAGCTAGCCTAGGGGTCGTCGAATATCAAGACTCGCATCTTACCACCTTGGAAACTATGGATAAATCACACCTCGAGCACCGACGGATCTTAACTGATGTGGGTAGATTTCGGGCCAAGAGTGTTGACGAGATTCGAGTTAGGGGTAGTGATAGGGTCTCCTAGTTGCTGTAGGGGCCATCGACCATCAAAAATCACATCTTACCACCTTATAAACTGTGGATAAATCACACCTTGAGTACCGTCGGATCTTAATTGGTGTGCGTTGATCGTGGGCCGAGAATGTTGACGAGATACGAGTTAGGGGTAATGATGAGTGAGAGAGATTTTCGTTACCGGTGTCTTGGATCGATAGGCCATGAGTTGGATCGGGATAATCATAAGAATGTTATTGAAAACCCGTGAGATTGTTTGGGTTTAGTGACAACTTTAGGGTAGTAACTTATGGCTATTACTACCTAACCTTTACTTATTATCATTTTTGCCGAAGGGAAAGAGTTGATGTTAAGGGTAATTCCTTATGATCCGACCTGTCCTATAGGCCGATACTAGGCGGTCTTATTGGGTTGTACCTTCCCATCAAAGGGATACGTACGGTGTCATCTCACGAGCTGAGAGCACGGGTTGTGTATCTCATCTGTTAATTCCTGAAATACCATGGATTGGAGTGCCATAGGATGCAACGTGCAGTCCTGCGCTTGCGAGACCCCAGGGGTGCCACAGGGTAGGCTTCGCGCTATCCTGCGCATCAGAGATCCTATGTTCTTTTGATTTTCGAATGAGGTCCGATACACTGGGCAATAGTGGCAAATATGGACACCACTATATGACTGCAGTAACGGAACTAGACCGTACCTCCAACCTTGTTTTTGAGTGAGGTTCGGCATGTCGGGTAGTAGTGGTAAACAGAGACACCATAATCGTACTGCATTGGTGGGACTTGACCCACCTGCAACCTCACAATCACATTGTATTATCAGCAACAGGATTGTGTACGATGTAGAATTCATAACGTGGGATCAAATCCCTATATATGAAGAAACGGCTTGAGATGGGGCGTATATAGTAGGGGCTGCATACTGTTTCGGAGACTTGTTTGCATTAGAATAAGTGTATCTTTGCGTTAGTCAATCTGCATTAGAGTCTAAGGCATAGCATACACTGACACATCAATTATATATACACGTTTCTCTTTTCATCAATCTGTTTGCTTAAGTGGAGAATCGCTCTTAGTTATCTGCCTTAAAAACGTCAGTATATGTACTGACGTCCCCATTTCTATAGGTACCAGATTGCAGAAGTACAGGTACAGGATTCAGGAGGACTCAAGGCGAGAGAAGCAAGAGTCATTTTATTTCCGCTACATTATATGTTGTTTACTATTGTTCCATTGTAACAATTTCTGTAATCTATTTATTTGTTGGAAAGCATCCAAGTGAAATACCAAGTGTTGTTCTTTATTCATTGTACTCTGATGTAATATGTTGAAAGTTGTAACACTTGGAATTGTAAAGGTATTATTGTAACACTGTCGTAATGTATTGCAATTTTGTAACATTCGAATTTGTAATACATTTGTATTGAATGAAAAGTTTTAAATTTTCCTGTCTTTTCTGTATATTGTGGCTAATTGAAGAAAAGGTTCTGGCTTATGTCAAGGTTTTCCAGTTACCGGAAATCAGGGCGTTATAAAATTGATCACGAGGACTGTTGATACGTGGTCCAGATCAGGAAGCATTTGCAAGCCACACAGTATAGGCAGAGGAAATGGGCAGACATGCATAAGAGACCGTTGGAGTTCGAAGTGGGTGTTCATGTGTTCCTTAAGGTGTCTGAATGGAAGGGTGTGATTCTTTTTGGTGGTGGGGGCAAGTTGAGCCCCAGATTCATTGGTCCGTTCAATGTGGTGGAACGAGTGGGCAAGGTGGCCTATAGACTCGCGTTGCCGCCAATTCTTTCTGGAGTGCAAGACGTCTTCTATGTTTCTCAGCTCAGGAAGTACGTCATTGACTATTCGGAGTTTTTGGTTCGACCAGATTTGTCTTGTGAGATTCATCCAGTATTGATTGTGGATTGGTGGGAGAAGATTTTGAAGAATAAGGTTATCAAGTTGATTCGTGTTGCTTGGAATCCTCACTCGCCTCGTGAGTTGACTTAGGAGCTTGAAAGTGTGATTCGGAAGAGATTTCTCCATCTTTTTTAGTAGTTCTTGTTCTTTCCTTCTTCGGGGTTACCCTACTACCACTTGCTTAAATTTCGAGGGCGAAATATTATTGTAAGGTGGGTAGGATTGTAACTACCATTCTTGCTATTTTCATTTTTCCCCTTTTTGTAATATTTTATTTGTAATTGAATAAAATACTCTATTTTTAGCTCTTGATTATTTTAATTAAATCTTGTTCATGAAATTCTTCGTTCTTGTCGATTGAGTTATTCATGTTGTTTCTATTTTCTTCTATTTAATTGCGGTATTTTTATTTGAATCCTATTGATTTGGATATATCTCTTATTAAACCCTAAAACCCAATTCCAATTGTTCTTGACCCAAATCCGCTATTACTGGACCCTCATTCACTAACCCAGTACCCTAATTATACCTTATAAATACAACTCTACTGCAAACCCTAAAAATTGCACACCATCGAAACCCTAGCCGCTTATTCTCTATCCTCTCTCTTCTCTCCTCGCCATTCTCTCTCTCTCCCGTTTTCCCGCCAAAACCCAAGAACCCTACCGCTGACTTCACCACCCCGGCCGTCTTCCCTGGCCACCCTCTGGTGACCACTTCCTCGTCGCCTTCCGTCGCCACACCTCCCGGTGCCGCCTCCTAGCGCCACCACACCGAAACCCCAGTGAACCTCCTCCTCTTCCGCTCTCCTTGAAATTAACAGCAACCAAACCCTTATCTATCTCGACCACTTCGCGCCGCCCTTTTTGCGCCGTCGACCTCGCCGTCGATGTCGTCCCTGGTCGCCAGCACCGCTACCCCCTTGGCCCTGGCCGCCATCGCCCTTGCCTCTACTGTTGCAGAGCTTTCTCTCTCTTGCTTTTTTGCAGTGATGTCTCTTTGCTATTGTGTGTTGCTGTTTTGCTTGGATCTCTTTTGCACCTATATTACACGTGCTATGAGTGGATCGTGTTTGTTCGTGGGATCGTTGCTTCGAGATCTTTATCCCGTTATTCTTGGTATTCGTTTTCACTGGTTATCAGGCAAGTCACTATCCACTTGAATTATTAATTGTATCAAATTCAAGTTTTGTTGAAACTCTTTCAAGTAGATCTCTTTCTTACTGTGTTATCCATTGTTCATTCTTCGTTGAGTCTATTGAGGGTTTACACGAGCTAACTCCAATATTCTTGACATCATGCCACTTTTGACTCTAAAGTTTGCATCTTTCATGAGTGCATATAGAATTGATAATAGGGTTGTTCATATAATCGTCACACAAATAAATTATTGTAGAGACAATTGCTAGGTTCTATGTTGTTTGATCGATTGATGATTGATTGATGATAAATTGATGTATGAGTGTGTTCTAATTTTATTTGTCATGTTTTGACACCCATCATGCTGATTACACAATTTATTGACTAAAGAATCGATACCCATCATGTTAATTAATTTATTTTCAAGAAAACTACATAAATCCTATATAGTGCTTGCTGACCTCGATGTTGACTGCTATATTTGAACCAGTAAACGATCTTAAAATGAATTACTTCCTGAATATGAATTGTAGCCTTATCTTTCTAGTTTCCAGAACATCTTGAATTTCTTAATTCAGAGTTGTATAGCAAAAGTTATGCCTGTTTTACTATAGCTGTGTTTTTAATTCCAAATTCTGAGATTATTGTATGTTCCATATTCAAATAGTAAATAGGCTGATCAAATGATAAGATCTTGCTCTGAAAATTTTCAAATTATTTCTTAACATGTTTTGGAGTCTAGAAATTATTTTTAATGAATTTATTATAGAGTTTTTGCTGATTCTAAATTTAAAATAACATAATGTTGAAATTCTGCCTGAAAATGAAATCGGTAAAGAATACTGTGATTGACTGAGCTAATGTTGTCGGATTTTGAACTATAAATATGCATTGGAACCGTGTGGAAGTCAAGTTGCTAGAATTTCTGACGGATTTAGGTTTCGATTTCTAAAATAGCGGGAAACTGCATTATTGTACAAACTATTCTTGCTGTCCATGAGTTGCTCTAAGGATAATTTTTTTTCTCTTTTTAATGAAGTGTATACAGGTTATAAAGGGGAATCGCTTGTAGGGATTGGAGAACAAACATTCTAAAGACTTAATGCTTTTTAATTGCTTATTATTTTAATGAACTATTGTATTGAGGCTTTTTGCTACTGTGTTTGAGACTAATTATTGTATTGGGATTTACTATTGTATTGGGCTTATGTCCCGAATTTTATTATTGTTTCTAGATGTTGGATTATTATTGTATTTGGATATTTTTATTGCTTCATTCCAATTATTATTGTTCATGAGATTATTATTATTGCATGCACAATTGTTCTGTATTGATTATATTTTTGAGTTGATCGGAAAACAGCTTATGGGTGACATTAGTCATTCGCTGGGCCAATGTCATGTACTCGTATTCCGTATTTTTGGGAAGCGGGGTGTGACAAAAACTTTGATGTTAAGAACACATCTTTAATCAAAAAAAATCCAAATTCATTCAATATACTCGTAAATTTTCAGAACTGAAATAAGATATAAAATCCACTAAATAATTAAGAATCATATTTTGAAGTCATAGAAAATCACAAAACATCAATTCCTTCGAAAATCGTATATATTTCGCTTCTTAAAGTCATAGAAATACTAATTTAAATTCTATTATAATCAAAATATAACTTTCTGTAAAATACAGTAATCTGTAGTAAAAATATCATCTAAAAGAGTAGATCAATAATCCATAAGTTCGAAGAAATAATCGTTCAAGAAAACGACGGAATAACTCACAAAACAGCGAAAAACAATGATGTCGGTCGACCTTCAAATTTCACAGTCGACCAACATGACAGTCGTACTTCATTTTATTTCAAAAAATGGACAGTCGACCTTTACGTCAAGAACCGCCTATACAGCAGCTTTAAATTTTGTGCACTTCTCAACTGATACTTAATTTAAACTTTTTAAAGGCATGAATTTAAAAGATTAAAACCCTGAGATGATCAAATACAACTTTTCTAACATACTGGAGTTCATAAAACTAATTAAAACCTTATCAAGATCACAAAAGAGCAAAATTTCATCAATATTCTTCAAAATAGTGTACCTGAGTATATATATATGTATATGAGTAAGTTAAGCATCAGAAAAGCATCAAGATCCATCAATTCGAGTGGCAAAATGTTTGAATTCAATCTCAGTATCAAATCAAATCAGATTTCGATAAAAAAAAACTTCATTAAAAATCATAAAAGAACAAAATTTTGACAAATCCATCATATCAGTAAAAGATGAATGCGTATGTGTGTGTGTGGGTGTGTTTGAGCATCAGTTTAAGCCTCAAAATTCATCAAACACGTGTAGGATATTGTTCAAATATATCTCAGTAGCAAAACAATCAAGATCCAACTAAAACTTCACAAAAATCACAAAAAACCAACTTCGGCCATTCACCATTAGACCTGAAACCAATCACCCCCTCTTTTACGTCAAAATTTGATCTTTTTGATCTAATAACTCCTCTTGCAATTCATTAACCATATATACAACTACTTACAATAGTTTACCCCTGAATCTATGCAATCATAACATGTATATAATCAAGTTCTCTTCATCAAAACCCAAAATAGAGTAAATATATCATAGACACAGTGAAGAACTCAATTTCTGTTTACTTAAAGCAATATTCATCATACAATTCATAGTATATGTTCAAATCAGCAAGAATATAATACAAAACAGCATACCCATGTTTTCTTTTTGGTGCTCAACAATCTCAAGTCATCTATTTAGGGTTTTAATCATCTATAGAATAGGTTTCATGAAAAGATTCAATTTTTATTCATACATCTCTTAATAAACTCATTATATCATCTCACAATCCCCTAACAGGCTTTCTAATAGACAAATCATCACATACAGCATGCATAGAACAATAAGAAATCGAACATATGTCACTCACCTTATTGAAGAATTAACCGAAATAATAATGAAAGTAAGAAAAGTCCTTCCTTTCGCAAGAAAACCAAGATCCTCGCTTTGAAACTCTAAGGAATTAATAATAAAGGAAACCCCTTTGTTTTGTGCAGCAAACAGACGGCTGCTACTGCCCTTATAACAGGCCAGAAATAGGGTGTATTAGGGTTTTGAGTAGATTTGCAAAATATCTATTTTTAATATATCTTTACATATATAAATCCTTATACTTGGAAATTAGATCAACCAATAATAATTAAATTTAAAAACAAAATTAACCAATCCTTATACTGGCCGGCACTGCTTGTAAACCCAGAAAACGAAATTTGTAATTTTGCCTCTAAGTGGTAATTTTGCAAAAATGTCATTCTTTAACAAATTTGCGAAATAAACCAAATCTATTAAAACATAAAGTAAACTTTTTACCTCTGAGTTGACTAGCAATCATGCTCAGCCCAAAAATTTGAAAATCTGGAGTTTTTACTCCAAGTGGTAATTTTGCACAAAAGTCCATTTTTTTGTAATATTTGCAAATAGGTCAAATAAATATCAGAAAAATTTAGAAAGTTCACAAATAATACCTACTAATAAATAATAGGTTTCCCCAAAATAATTTCTGACTTTGAACTCCCCAAGAAAACATTTGCACGTGTAAAAAAATAAATTTCAGAAAAATATTTATTAAATCACCAAAAATCATTTTAATTCATTTATTAATCTCAAAAAAATTATTTAAAAATCTAGGGTGTTACACTCTCGATGGTCCAAAATCTCCACCGGCTGCTCCTTGTAGCTCAAGTTCAGCTTGCAACCCCTCGGGCATTTCCATCAAATGGTTTAGCATTGACACATGGAACACATCATGTACTTGTGCCAATTATTCGAGCAACTCCAACTTATATGTCATCCTACTAATACGCCTCAAAATCCTATATGGCTCAATGTATCTTGGCACTAACTTGCCACTTTTCCCAAATCTGATCACCCCTTTCGTTGGAGATACTTTGAGAAACACTGCATCTCCAATCTCTACGCGGAGCATCTGCATAACTCTTCTGCCGACTCTGAGCTTCAACCAACCTCTTCCAAATTAGTTCGATCTTTTCCTACGTTTGCTGCACAATCTCTGGCCTAAACATCTGCCTCTGTCCAACTTCACACCAACAGACGGGTGTTTTGCACTTTCCTCCCGTACAAAGCTTCATAAGGTGCTATATAATACTGGCATGGTAACTGTTCTTATAAGAAAAATCAACCAATGCCAAGTACCTCTCCCAACTACAACCAGAATCCATGACACATGACCTCAGCATGTCCTCCAACACTCGATTCACCCTCTCTGTTGGTCTGCGGATGAAAAACAGTAATGAAGTCAGTTCTGGTACCCAAAGCTGCTTGCAAACTCTTCCAGAATCTCGATTGCATCCCTGTCGGAGATAATAGACACGGGAACCCCATGAAGTCTCACAACCTCATCAATGTACAACTCAACTAGCTTCTCCAAGGACCACGTAATCTTCATAGGCAAAAATGAGCTGACTTGGTCAAACAATCCACAATGACCCAAATCGAGTCATTGCCCTTTGGACTCCTAGGCAAACCAGTGATGAAATACATACTGATATTTTCCCACTTCCATTCCGGTATAGGCAACGACTGCAACAAGCCTCAGGTTTCTAATTTTCTACCTTGACTTGCTAACAAGTCAAACGCCTCGCCAAAAAGTCTACGACATCCCTTTTCATTCCTGGCCACCAAAAGTGCTGCTTAATGTCCTTGTACATCTTCGTACTTCCAGGATGTCCCGACAACAGGGTACTTTGTGCTTCCTGCAAGATACTCTTCCTAAAATCTGCATTCTCCAGCACACACAACCTCTCACTCATCCATAGAATCCCATTTTGGACACGAAATTCTGACAACTTGCCATCACAAATCTGCTACAACATCTTCTGAATTGCTGAATCTGACTTCTAGCCCTCCATAACCTGTTACTTCAATGTATGCTGAAGCCTCAACTGTGCCAACGAAGCTCCCAATCCTTGCAGATCAATCTCAATACCTGCCTGATCTATCTTTGCTACCAACTCCTTCTAATCAGTGATCAAACATGGCAGGCTACTCTTCCGACTAAGCTCATCAGCCACTACATTCGCCTTGCCTGAATGATACTTGATCTCAGGACGAATGTCTTCTAACACCTCCAACCACATTCTCTACCAAAGATTCAGATCTGCTGATAGATATACTTCAAGCTTTTGTGATCAGTATATATATTGACATTTTCTCCATATACATAATGCCTCCACTGCTTCAAGGCAAACATGATAGCTGCAAGCTCCAAATCGTACATCGGGTAATTCTTCTCATGAGGACGCAACTTCCTTGAACCATAAGCAATAACCTTCCCCTCTTGCATCAAGATGCAACCCAAACCTCTGAGCGACGCATCACTGTAGACATCATACTCTCTCCCAGCATGTGGCCAAGCTAGAATATATGCGGTCATCAACTTCTCCTTCAATTCTAGAAAACTTGCCTCACACTTATTCGTCCAAGTGTAACTCACATCATTCCGAGTCAAACTTGTCATTGGAAATGTAACATGTGCATAGCCCTGAATGAAACACCTGTAGTACCCAGCCAAACCCAAGAAACTTCTAACCTCCTTCACAGTCGTCGGTTTAGGCCAACCCTTTTCAGCCTCAACCTTCTAAGGATCAGTAGCCACTCCCTCCTTAGAAAGGATATAACCAAGGAAAGACACCCCCGACTTCCAAAATTCGCACTTAGATAGCTTGATATACAAGTCATGATCCTGCAAATTCCTCAACACCTTTGCTAAGTGCTCAACATGCTCATTCTCCGACTTCCAATAAACCAAAATATCATCAATGAATACCACTACGAAGGAATCAATGAACGGTTGCAAAATCCGATTCATCATATTTATAAACACTGCTGGCATATTCGTGACCCCAAATGGCACCACCAAAACCTCATAAAGCCCATGTCGAATTCTGAAAGTTGTTTTACTCACACCTTCCTCCTTAACTCGGACCTGATGATACCTTAACCACAAATCAATCTTCGAAAATACTGCTGCTCCCTGAAGTCTATCAAACAGATCATCAATCCATTGAAGCGAATACTTATTCTGAATGGTCTCTTTGTTCAATTCCCAGTAGTCAATGCACATCCTCATCGACCCATCCTTCTTCTTTACTAGCAATACTGGTGCACCCCATGGTGAAGCACTCGGCCTGATGAACCCCTTACTTAACAATTCCTCAACTTGCTTCTTAACCCCATCCTGCTCTACAGGCACCATCCTATATGAAGCCTTAGATATATGAGCACTTCCCGCCTGAACATTAATGCACAACTCAACATCCCTCTGCGGTGGTAACCCCAGTAGATCTTCTAAGAACAAAATAGGAAA
This sequence comes from Hemerocallis citrina, assembly GCA_017893485.1. Classification (NCBI taxonomy): domain Eukaryota; kingdom Viridiplantae; phylum Streptophyta; class Magnoliopsida; order Asparagales; family Asphodelaceae; genus Hemerocallis; species Hemerocallis citrina. The sequence goes on from CM030361.1 coordinate 177,954,510, forward strand.
ATCTCTGACCGCTGGAATCTCCTTGAACCCTTTTGGAATCAACAACTTCAATATAGCTGCAAACACTTTCGAGTTCCCATTCTTCCCTTGAAAAGTCACTGTGGGTCCTCCCGGTGCCTTCACTATAACTTCTTAATTCATGCATTCAATTGTAGCATCATATATTGTCATCCCATCAATGCCCACAGTCACTTCTATACCCAAAACTTGCAATTTGATGAGATTATTACAGAAAAGCCTCCCACCAATCTCGATATCACAACCCTCGTAATACCAATCAGCAATCAATTCCTCTCCTAATGGTGTTGCCACTGACAAGACTCAGCCTAGAAATATCTTAGGTTCCACACCTAAAACCTTATTCAATACATCAATAAATAAATTTAAAATTCTTGCATACCCTGGATCACATCTTCTGAGTTACCCGTATCCTCCTTAGTCAATGCGAACACTCGCCCCTGCCTCTATAATTTGCTCCCATTTGCACTAGCCTTCTTTAACTGTGAACAGCTCGGCCTGATATGACATTCATGACCGCACTGAAATTAGAAATGAACCATTGCTAGTTTGGTGCATGCTGACTTATAATGTCCTGCCTCTCCACAGTTAAAGCAAGTCACACCCTGAATTACCACAGCCATCTGATCGGGCCTACCAAACCTACCTTTCTTCTCCGGAAACCTCTTCCCACTCTGATTTGCTATTGCTGGCCTCTTGTTCTTGTTCCAGGTTTTTTGCTTCTTCTAAAACTGGTTTATGTCCTCCTCGGTCCTGGCTGCCCTCCTGACAAGTTTGTCGGACCTCCTGATCCCCAAAGGTATCATTAGGGACCTTAGATTCGGCCTCAAACCCTGCTCAATTTTTTTGGCCTTCGTCGCTTCATCAATGACCAGCTCCGGTGCATACCTCGATAGCTGAATGAACTTAGTCTTATACTCACGCACAGTCATATTACCCTGTCACAGGTTTAGAAATTCCATCACCTTCTTCTCTTGAATGTCCAAGGGGAAATAGTGATCCCTGAACTCTACAATAAAAACTTCCCAAGTCACCTAGTCATCCCCAAAAGTTCTTTTCACTGACTGCCACCAAACACTGGCATCCTTTTCCAACTGCATTGTAGCCAGTTTAACCTTGTTGGCCTCGGGGATTTCCAAAACCTCAAAGACCATCTTCATCTGCCTGATCTAGTCGTCAGCTTCATTGGGGTTTACTTGCCCTTCAAAGACTGACAGCTTCATCCGCTTGAAATACTCCACTTGCTTGATCAGATCAGCATTAATAGGTACGGGGCATTCTCCTTGATTTCGTGTAATATCCTGATCCGTTATTTTTAATTAAATGAAGGTTTATGAATTTTTACGTGTGTTGCACGTACTAATTCATGTGCATTTTTCTATAAAATTATTTATTTTGTAGCATGAACAAACATTTTCAATCTCTCTTTTTATGTTTAAAAATCCTAATTGTTTATTTTAAGCCCATCATAATTGTTTTAATTATTTTTAATTAGCCCATGGAGTTTGAGCCCACTAATTGAAAGCTCACTAGTTTATTTCTCTTATTTAACATGACTTGTAGTGTAGATCATTTTCTTACACAATTAATTAAATGATCATGCACAACTAGTAGTTAGGGGTGCTACATTTGGCACGTGCATGCACTAGAGTGTGCATTGTGCACCCGTTGGGGTAGGCTGGAAATGGAGTCAAGGGAGAGTGGGAGAGTGGATTAGTGGAGAGGTGGTTTGTGTTCATGGGTAGGTTGCTACAACTTCCCAATGTATCCTAGCCATTTATTTAAAACTATCTAATGCAATCCTAGCCCTCCATTTCACCCAAAAATTAGTATAAATACCCCCCCTTGTATTCATATAATACACTAAAAAGTTTGTAGAGAAAAGAAAGAAAGAAAATACATAAGAGAGTAAAAAGATTGAGAGAGAGTTAGAAAAAGATTGAGAGTATTCTAGTTTTGAGTGTGTTCCATCCTTGGAGGCCGACCATTGCATTGGAGGGAAGTGTAGGCTCGGGTTCACTAGTGCAAGGAGGAGGAGGCAATCGTGGTGGCTGAAACTAGGAGGAGAAGGACCGCTCGTGTGTTCAAGGAGATTCTAAGAGCTTTTGTAGTGTTTTGGGAACCATGTTTAATGTAGTAAAATTGCCTTATTGCTATGAAAATGTGAATTGGGAACCATATTAATTATAGGAAAATGCATGTGAATGGTTAGTAGATGAAATTATTAAATTTGTGCTTATTGAACCATTATGACACTAGTTCAATGAATGCAGTCATGTCTTTGAGTGTTGTGGATAAAAGAGGAAAAAACCAGAATTAATACTCTTTTAATGAAGTTGTAATTTGGTAGAGAATTGCTAATTTGTATTATTAAAACTGTAGGCATATAATACAAATGAATGAAAAATACATGTTTTAAAATGAAAAAAATGTTTTTAAAACACTGATTTGTTAATTAAACTCAAACTCAGTATTCTGAAAATTTTTATGGCTTTATGTGAAGAAGAAACAAAGTTATGAGCTTTTTGAAAAACGAAATAATTTTGATAAACAGAGACTCGAAATAAACCTATTTTATTCTACTTCTATATCAGTTAGACACTATGGTCATACTGGTTATAGGGGGCGCCAGTTGCGTTTTACTGTAGCTAGGCGGTAGCCCTTGTGTGTGGGTTCAAGTCTCGACAGAGACGTTTATTTTTCCAAAAATCCGATTTTTCCCAAAACCCGAGAGTAAAACTTAATCTTAATTAAACTCCCCTTACATCAATTGGGCACTGTGTCCTTTTTGGCTAGCGCGTGGGGGTTGGTTTCGGTGACTGTTCACCTGGGGGCTTGTGTGTGCGGGTTCGAAACTGGCTAAGGCCAAAATTTTTAATAAAAAAATCTTTTTTTTCTAATACACTGGATTTTTTTTGGGATTTTAAAATATAATAAAAATTGTGAAAAATATTAGGAATTTTTTTTAATATGTGGACTTTTAAATGAGAAATAAGAGTAAAAATTAAGAGTGAAGAATTCATCTTAGATTTGATTCTTTTGAAATTCTAAAACAAACTAATGAAAATTTTGAATATAGAAAGAATTGAAAAGAGATTAATTGAGATTTTTCACTCATAATTATTGAGTAGGATTAAATGAGAAATTGAATATGCAAGTTGTGCATGGAAATATGAGAAAAAGAGACCTTGTTGAAATGTGCAATTTTTGTGAACAAATAAGCTTTGCTTCTATGAATATGAAAAGAGGACTTAGACTAGAATTTTAGCTATAACTCTACATCGGCAAGAATGAAAAATATGGAAAAGAGAAATATGATATTTTGACCAAGTTTGGGACGTTGATAATGATTGATGTTGAAAAGACCGATGTAGGAGTAATGCTAGATTCTAGAATATTGACCTTCAATTATACATAAGGATTAGATACATAGTGAAGATGTGTTGAACGTAAGAGAAAAACATGAGTATGAGGGCCATTGGATTGGCGGCTTGAGAGTATTCACAGGATATCCCATGATGTGTCATGATTAGGGTGTGGATACTACTCCAGAGTACCGTCCCGGTGGCGACACTTAGGGTTCAAAACTGGCTAAGGCCAAAACTTTAAGAAGAATAATCTTTTTTTTAATACACTGGATTTTTTTTTGGGGTTTTAAAATATAATAAAAACTGAGAAAAATATTAGGAAATTTCTGAAAATACATAGACTTCACAAAATTATATTTTTTTAATATGTGGACTTTTAAATGAGAAATAAGAGTAAAAATTAAGAGTGAAGAATTCATCTTAGATTTGATTCTTTTGAAATTCTAAAACAAACTAATGAAATTTTTGAATATAGTAAGAATTGAAAAGAGATTAATTGAGATTTTTCACTCATAATTATTGAGTAGGATTAAATGAGAAATTGAATATGCAAGTTGTGCATGGAAATATGAGAAAAAGAGAACTTGTTGAAATGCGCAATTTTTGTGAACAAATAAGCTTTGCTTCTATGAATATGAAAAGAGCAATTAGACTAGAATTTTAGCTATAACTCTACATCGGCAAGAATGGAAAATATGGAAAAGAGAATTATGATATTTTGACCAAGTTTGGGACGTTGATAATGATTGATGTTGAAAAGACCAATGTAGGATAATGCTATATTCTAGAATATTGACCTTCAATTATACATAATGATTAGATATATAGTGAAGATGTGATGAACGTAAGAGAAAAATATGAGTATAAGGGCCATTGGATTGGCGACGTGAGAGTATTCACAAGATGTCCCATGATGCGTCATGATTAGGACGTGGATACTTCTTCAGAGTACCATCCCGGTGGCGACGCTTATGGGGTGATCTAATGACTACAAGTGGTACCATGTCTTTGGTAGGAGGGAAATTGACCACAGGATGCTTGCATGATGAGTCATGTGTCAGTGCGTGGGGTTCACTCCACGGCGCCTAGACATGGACTAGTAACTCATCGAACACCTAGAATACTTACTGTAGTTACCGTAGTAGATTAAGTCATGGCGAGGGACTAAACCCTACAAGATGAAGGACAGTTAAGGGCTTGCCCTCGGACTTATGTAGTATGGGCTGCATAGACTCTGAAGAAGTGCGCATTAGTGTCATATAAAGTAAACAACTGCATTAAGGACTAAGTGCATAGCACAACACGACATCAATAGCGTAGTCTCTCTGTAGCTTTGTCTGTGATCAGGTTTGTGGTTTGTTTATGTATTGAAAATCGTTATACTGTTCGGCATATTGAGGATGGCCGTGTATAATATTTCTTCGGTTGTAAGCAACTGACGTGCCCACAATTTTTTATGCAGAATAAAGTGCTTGGCAAGATTAAAGTATGCATGCTGCTTAAAGATTGATTCAAATGTTGTATATGTTATTCATGTATTTATTGTAAAATTGCTTCTGCTGTATGAATGTAATGTAAATATAACTCTGTTATAACAAAAGTTTTTAATTACTTGTAAAATTGTATGAAGAGAAGTGTAAGGATCCTGTGGAACTTCGAATTCAGTCTGTTTTGGAATCGGGGTGTTACAGAGTGGTATCAGAGCCACGCTTCCAAGTAATACAAATTTATAAGGAATGACACCCTAGAAGTGGACATTAGAGCGTGTGTTGAGTCTAGAGATTTAAATGTAAGCCACTTACATTTGTGTTGCTCTATGATTTATGCTTCTTCTTCTCCTTTCTCTAAGATGGCGGACCACTTCGACCCAGCTGGAGATGATGACTTGCACATAGTTAAGGAGGATTACTACCCCGGGCAAGCTGGTTCAGACGAAGAAGATCCTGAAGAATTCGAAGAGGAATGGCTTGAGTCCACAGAGATCACTCCACCTCCGGATTCATCTACTGATTTCTCTAACGAGGAAGAACCAGTTCTGAGTAGTTTAATTGTGTCTCTTCAGAGGCAAGTAGAGACTCAGAGGGAGAGAGCGGAGCTGCTGCAGGCGCAGTGTGCAAAGTGCAAGGGAGCATCGCAACTTTCAGTCATCGTGATTGGGAACTCGAGAAGAGGAAAAACATGTACGATGTACTGAAGGAAGAAGTGGCAGAACTACGGGAAGAGTTTCGAGAAGCCAAGAGAAACCATAGGAACTAGAATGTTGTGTCTTCTTTCTTCTTTCATTTGATGTCAGAAATGTTTTAAATTCGAATGTACAAAGTTTGAAATTCAATGAAATGAAGAGTTGATTTAAATTCTTGTTTTCTACTTCGAATTTAATGGATCTTTTGCATCAGAATATGGCTGAAAGAAGAGCTAGAAGCGGAGAAGGTCTGGACTTGGAAACAGAGTTAGCAAGGGTCTAACAGACACTCAATGTCGTTGCCATAAATCAGAATCAAGGAAGGGTGCCTGTGAATCCAGTAACCGAAGCAATCAAACTCGTGGAGTCATTCAAACCATCCGTGTTTGAGGGGAAGTCAGACCCTGATGCGGCTGACAATTGGATCCAGGAGGTCAAGACTATCTTCGAAGGCTTGGAGACTCCAGAGGGCAGCAAGGTGAAGTTGGCTGCACTGCAGTTAGAGAAGGATGCGACTGTGTGGTGGCAATCGATGAAGCAGACAATGGGAGGTATTGTTCTTGGCTGGGAGGAATTCTTGGAGGAGTTCCGCAGTCATTATTTTCCATCAGACATCCAGGAGAAGAAGGCCATGGATTTTCTAGCACTGTAGCAGGGCGGCATGTCGGTTAGGGAGTATGAGATAAGATTCACTCAGCTCTTGAGGTATCCCCCTAATTGGTGATGGACGAGGCGAAGAAGGCTCGGAAACTCGAGCATGGTTTGAGGCCAAGTCTGAGATCCCGGATGATGCCCCTCGGTATTAGGAGGTTTGATAAGCTGGTCAAACGAGTTGCAGCCACTGAGGTAGACATGGAGTAGTTCCACGCTGTTCAGAATCGAAGGAACAACTGGAATGTAGGAAAGAGACCCGCAGTTGCTGGAAATGTTAGGGGACAGCCGCCGGCTCAAAGGTTCAAGCCTACAGGTGCGAACGCTATTCATGTGGCGGGAAGACCCGGGAATACTTGGGTGAGACCTCCTGTGACTTGTTTCAACTGTAGAGAGACAGGCCACTACAAGTCTCATTGCCCCAAGCTGCAGGATGTCGTCCGTAATGAACCAGCTTAGCAGGCCGGGAAGAAGCCGTACCACCAAGGGCGAGTATTTGCCTTAACTGAAGCTGATGCTGATGAAGTGGATCACGTCATCACTGGAACGAGGGAGGATGTTTAGGAGTGTTTTTCTGTTGTTCTCTTTTCCTGCTTTATTTAGTGAACTGTTATGTATCGAGTTTGTGTTATGTAATAGGAGAACTTTATTTGAATGGAAAGAAAGCTGTTGTTTTGTTCGACACAGGGTCCTCTCATACCTTTATATCTCCTAAATTTGATAAAGTTTTGGGAGTTGAACCGAAGGTATTTCCAGGCAAGGTCTTAGCAGTTGCTACTCCGTCAGGAGAGACTTTAACCACTGATCAGTATTATGCGGACTGCGAGATCGTGATTGGAGATAGAATTTTCGGGATTGATCTGATCGAGCTGAATGTCGTGGGAGTCGATTTTATCATTGGCATTGATTGGATGTCGGTGTACAGTGTGAACATCGAGTGCAAAACCAAGGAAGTAACAGTGAAGGCTCCAGGTGGTCCTGAAGTTACTTTCCATGGGAAGAGGAGATGTTTAGATTTGGTGGCTGCTATTAGCAAGAAGAAAGGGATTCCTATAGAGGTGCATCAAATTCCAGTGGTTCGGGATTACCCGACTGTTTTCTTGGAAGATTTGCCTGGGTTACCCCTGCAGCGCGACTATTCAGCGAGGCAGTGCACCCATTTCCAAGGCACTGTATAGGATGGCGCCTGTGGAGCAGGATGAGATCAAACGACAGATTGAGGAAACTGTTGGTTTCGGCTTTATACAACCGAGTGCGTCACCTTGGGAAGCACCGGTGCTGTTGGTAAAGAAGAAGGATGGTTCGATGAGGATGTGCATCGATTACCGAGAGCTGAATAAGGTCACTGTTCAGAACAAATATCTGATTCAAGAATTGATTACTTGTTCGATCGTCTACAAGGAACGGCTGTTTTCTCCAAAATAGGTCTTCGATCAAGATACCATCAAGTTCGAGTGATGACTGAAGATGTGCATAAGACTGTGTTCAGAACTCGACACAGGCATTATGAATTCTTAGTTATGCCATTTGGAGTGACGAATGCACCTGCAATTTTCATGGATATGATGAACAGAGTTCTAAGGCCGTTTATTGATTTTTTTGTTGTGGTATTTATCGACGATATTCTTGTGTACTCCAAGTACGAGGAGGAGCACACGGAGCATCTGGCAGTAGTTTTGAGGAAGCTTCAGGAGCATGGGTTGTATGCCAAGTTATCCATGTGCGATTTCTGAAAATCTGAGGTAGCATTACTTGGTCACATCCTTTCTAAGGAGGGAGTGACAACTGATCCGCAGAAGATAGAGGCGGTGAAGGATTGGGCTAGGCCTACTACAGTGAAGGAAATCAGGAGTTTTCTTGGGTTAACTGGATTCTACAGGCAGTTCATTCAGGGCTATGCTTAGATAGCCATGCCGCACACTGGTCTGACCAAGAAGAATGTGAACTTCAAGTGGACTGAGTAGTGCCAGGAAAGTTTTCAGGAGTTAAAAAAGAGGCTTACTACTGCTCCCATTTTAGCTTTGCCTAGGGCAGGTGTTGAGTATGATGTCCACAACGATGCTTCACATTGTGGGCTTGGTTGTGTCTTAATGCAAGAGGGGAAGGTGATCGCTTATGGGTCTAGGAAACTAAGACCGCATGAGAAGAATTATCTGACTCATGATTTGGAGTTGGCTGCGATTATCTTCGCCTTGAAGCAATGGACACATTACGTGTATGGTGAGAAGCTGAACATGTACACGGACCATAAGAGCTTGAAGTATATCTATCAGCAGTCTGAACCTGAGGCAAAGGAGATGGCTGGAAGTACTTGAGGACATTTGTCCGGAGATTAAGTACCATCCTGGGAAGGCTAATGTTGTTGCTGATGCACTTAGCCATAAGAGCAGTCTGGCTAGTTTGATTACAACACAGAGGCATCTTGCAGAGGAGTTGGATCGGGCTGGTATTGAAGTTGTTCTGTAAGGCTTGGGATTGTCTTTAGCTCAATTGAGGCTTCAACCAATACTGAATGAAGGATTATCGCAAGTCACAAGGAAGATACTGAGATTCAGAAGATGAAGGAGTAGGTCGGTGCTGACAAGTTGTCAGAGTTTCAGATTAGGGGTGAAGTGTTGTGGTTTGGAGAGAGGCCGTGTGTTCCAGATCAAGCAGAATTGTGGGAGAGCATTCTTCAGGAGGCACATGCTACTCTTTTGTCTGTACATCTTATGAGTACCAAGATATATAAGGACATTAAGCAACATTTTTGGTGGTTAGGTCTGAAGCAGGATGTGGTCGAGTTTGTGGCGAAGTATGAGATCTGTCAGCAGGTCAAAGCTGAGAACCAGAAATCCGGAGGTCTATTGCAACCGTTACCTATTCCGGAATGGAAGTGGGATAACATTAGTATGGATTTCATCACGGGTTCGCCCAAGGGTTCAAAAGGCAATGATGCGATTTGGATCATAGTCAGTCGACTAACCAAGTCAGCTCACTTCTTGGCAATGAAACTCACTTTGTCTATGGACAAGTTGGCTGAGATGTATGTTGGTGAGATCGTTAGGCATCATGGTGTTCCGTTAACCATGGTGTCTGATCGGGATGCACGGTTTATATTGTATTTCTGGAGGAGTCTTCGGACAACTCTGGGTACCAAGACGAATTTCAGCACTGCTTTTCATCCTCAGACCGATGGGCAGACCGAGAGAGTCAACCGTATTCTTGAGGATATGCTTCGGTGTTGTATTCTAGATTTTTGAGGTAGTTAGGAAAGGCATCTAGCTCTGGTGGAATTTGCCTACAACAAAAGTTTTAAGACTAGTATCGGGATGGTGCCGTATGAAGCTCTGTATGGCAGAAAATGCAGAACACCTATTTGCTGGTTTGAGGTTGGGAAACGGCAAATGTTTGGGCCTGAGATTGTGCAGTAGACCTCTGAAAATATTGATCTGATCAAGAAGTGGTTGGTGGATGCTCAGAGTAGGCAGGAGAGCTATGCAGACAACCGGAGAAGGGACCTTGAGTTCGAGGTTGGTGACTTTGTCTATCTGAAGGTTTCACCTAGTAAGGGTGTGACTCACTTCGACAAAGGTGGGAAGTTAGCCCCAAGATTCATAGGCCCGTACAAGATTTTGAAGAGGATTGGGAAAACTGCTTACCGGTTGGAGTTGCCGAAGGAGTTGGCTCAGGTGCTCAATGTTTTCATGTGTCTATGCTGAGAGGGTACATTCCAGATCCAAGTCACCATTTGCCTGAGGTGCCGGAGGGTTTGCAGTTGGATCTGAGTTACATTGAGCTCTCGGTTGAGATTTTGGATCGTCGGGAGAAAGTCCTGAGGAACAAGACGATACCGATGGTCAAAGTAGTCTGAAGAAACCAGTTGGTTGAAGAGGCTACTTGGGAATTCGAGAAGAGGATGATGAGAGACCATCCTGAGCTCTTTGTTTGAGTTGTGTTTTGCTTTCTTTTCTTTCTTTTTCCTTTTTTTCTTCTTGTTGTATTTCTTTTCTTTCTTGCTCTGTATGTGTAGTTCCGGGGACGGAACTATTCTAAGAAGGGAGTGTTGTAATATCCTGATCCCTTATTTTTAATTAAATGACGGTTTATGAATTTTTACGTGTTGCACGTACTAATTCATGTGCATTTTTCTATAAAATTATTTATTTTGTAGCATGAACAAACATTTTCTATCTCTCTTTTTATGTTTAACAAGCCTAATTGTTTATTTTAAGCCCATCCTAACTGTTTTAATTATTTTTAATTAGCCCATGGAGTTTGAGCCCACTAATTGAAAGCCCACTAGATTATTTCTGTTTTATTTAACATGACTTGTAGTGTAGATCATATTTTTAGACAATTAATTAAATGATCATGCACAACTAGTAGTTAGGGGTGCTACATTTGGCACGTGTATGCACTAGAGTGTGCATTGTGCACTCTTTGGGGTGGTCCGGAAATGGAGTCAAGGGAGAGTGGGAAAGTGGATTAGTGGAGAGGTGGTTTGTGTTCATGGGTGGTTGCTACAACTTCCTAATGTATCCTAGCAATTTATCTACAACTATCTAATGCAATCCTAGCCCTCCATTTCACCAAAAACTAGTATAAATACCCTCCCCCCCCCCCCCCCTGTATGCATATAACACACTAAAAAGTTTGCAGAGAAAAGAAAGAAAGAAAATACATAAGAGAGTAAAAAAATTGAGAGAGAGTTAGAAAATGATTTAGAGTATTCTAGTTTTGTGTGTGTTCCATCCTTGGAGGCCGACCATTGCATTGGAGGGAAGTGTAGGCTCGGGTTCACTAGTGCAAGGAGGAGGAGGCAATCGTGATGGCTCAAACTAGGAGGAGGAATGACCGCTCGTGTGTTCAAGGAGATTCTAGGAGCTTTTGTAGTGTTTTTCTTCAAATAGATGGGTGTTTTTCTGTAATTCTAGTCTTAGACACCATGCTAGGGATTTTGATAAATGAGGATGCTAAAAGAACTAATAAGATAACCATTTGTTGACTCTAAAAAGGACTTGGTAGATGATTGAGTAAATGCTTGATGAATCGCATGCTATTAGATACAAATCATGTTTAATGTAGGAAAATTGCCTTATTGCTATGAAAATGTGAATTGGGAACCATATTAATTGTAGGAAAATGCTTGTGAATGGTTAGTAGATGAAATTATTAAATTTGTGCTTATTGAACCATTGTGACACTAGTTCAATGAATGCAATCATGTCTTTGAGTGTTGTGGATAAAAGTGGGAAAAACAGGAATTAACTCTTTTTATGAAGTTGTAATTTGGTAGAGAAATGCTAATTTGAATTATTGAAATTGTAGGCATAGAATACAAATTAGAATGAAAAATACATGTTTTAATATCAAAAAAATGTTTTTAAAACACTGATTTGTTAATTAAAATCAAACTCAGTATTCTGGAAATTTTTATGGCTTTATGTGAAGAAGAAACAAAGTTATGAGCTTTTGATAAACAGAGACTCGAAATAAACCTATTTTATTCTACTTCTATATCAGTTAGACACTATGGTCATACTGGTTAGAGGGGGGCACCAGTTGCGTTTTACTGTAGGTAGGCGGCAGCCCATGTGTGTGGGTTCGAGTCTCGATAGAGACTTATTTTTCCAAAAAGCCAATTTTTCCCAAAATCCGAGAGTAAAACTTAACCTTAATTAAACTCCCCTTATATCAGTTGGGCACTGTGTCCCTTTTGGCTAGCGCATGGGGGTTGGTTTCGGTGACTGTTCACCTGGGGGCTTGTGTGTGCGGGTTTGAAACTGGCTAAGGCCAAAATTTTTAGAAAAAAACCTTTTTTTTAATACACTGGATTTTTTTGGGGTTTTAAAATATAATAAAAACTGAGAAAAATATTAGGAAATTTTTAAAAAAACATAGACTTCACAAAATTATATATTTTTAATATGTGGACTTTAAATGAGAAATAAGAGTAAAAATTAAGAGTGAAGAATTCATCTTAGATTAGATTCTTTTGAAATTCTAAAACAAACTAATGAAAGTTTTGAATATAGAAAGAATTGAAAAGAGATTAATTGAGATTTTTCAATCATAATTATTGAGTAGGATTAAATGAGAAATTGAATATGCAAGTTGTGCATGGAAATGTGAGAAAAAGAGAACTTATTGAAATGCGCAATTTTTGTGACAAATAAGCTTGCTTCTATGAATATGAAAATATGACTTAGACTAGAATTTTAGTTATAACTCTACATCGGCATGAATGAAAAATATGGAAAAGAGAATTATGAAATTTTGACCAAGTTTGGGTCGTTGATAATGATTGATGTTGAAAAGACCGATGTATGAGTAATGCTAGATTCTAGAATATTGACCTTCAATTATACATAAGGATTAGATACATAGTGAAAATGTGATGAATGTAATAGAAAAACATGAGAATGAGGGCCATTGGATTGGCGGCGTGAGAGTATTCAAATGATGTCCCATGATGCGTCATGATTAGGGCGTGGATACTACTCCAGAGTACCGTCCCGGTGGCGATGCTTGTGGGGTGATCTAATGACTTCGGATGGTGCCATGTCTATGGTAGGAGTGGAATTGACCACAGGATGCCTGCATGATGAGTCATGTGTCAGTGCGTGGGGTTCACTCCAGGTCGGCCTAGACGTGGGCTAGTAACTCATAGAAAACCTAGGATACTTACTGTAGTTACCGTAGTAGATTAAGTCATGGCGAGGGATCGAACCCTACAAGATGAAGAACGGTTAAGGGCTTGCCCTCGGACCTATGTACTATGGGCTGCATAGACTCTGAAGAAGTGCGCATTAGTGTCATATAATGTAATTAACTGTATTAAGGACTAAGTGCACAGCACAACATGACATCAATAGGGAGGTGGTTTGTTTAAGTATTGAAATTCGTTATACTGTTCGGCATAGTGAGGATGGCCGTATATAATATTCCGTCGGTTGTAAGCAACTGACGTGCCCACAGTTTCTGTGCAGGATAAAGTGCTTGGCAAGATTAAAGTATGCATGTTGCTTAAAGATTGATTCAAATGTTGTATATTTTATTCATGTAATTATTTTAAAATTGCTTCCGCTGTATAAATGTAATGTAAATGTAACTCTGATGTAACAAAAGTTTTTAATTCCTTGTAAAATTGTACGAAGAGAAGTGTAAAGATCCTGTGGAACTTCAAATTCAGTCTGTTTTGGAATTCAGGATGTTACATTTCGAGTCACACTAGCTCCTATAAATGCATTCAGAATTTGATACACTCTGGCAATCTCCGTCTTCAGAACAAGTCTGGCCCCGTGGGAACCCTCAGCCCCATCATCATTCCCACCATTCCTAGTACTGGGTGCCATTTTACCGAATACTGCAAAATACTTAGAAATGTTAGAGCACCACAACATAAATCACATTCATCCTAACTGCCCACTGCAAAAGTCTAATCATACTCAAACCATTTCATTTGTTTTAGTTTCATGTTTTAATACTCACACTCTAATGTCCGTACCTAGGTACTCATGCTCTAGTGTCCACACCTAGGTTCACTCCATATATCATGTTTAACATTACTATTGAAGCTTGCTCTGATATCAACTCTTAAGCACCCCAAATTTCCAATAAATAAAATTAGAAATAAGTGGCGCAATTCCCAGCATCAACTTCAATTTCAATTATAAACATAGTACAAATAGAGGGAAAATTTAAAACTTTTATTACATCAACTCTTTTTACAAAGCACAACGGAATTTAAACACGTTGAATTACAATTTTCTCTTTACAACCATTCTTTTATTACATCAATCTCATTTGCCGGCATGCTAGGGTCCCACTCAACATCTAGAGTCTTATAACTCCACATATCATCAACAATCTTTCTAGGGTTCACATCATAACCCCAATCCTCAAATCAAAACTCAACTTGGTTTAATTATACAAACTACTCTTCATTGATTACTAAAATTTCAAAATATTATTTAAAATTCCAGAATGTTACATTGCAAGCGAGTAGATTGGCAGAGCTTGAAGTTGGAGCAATGAGAAGATTGAATTTTAGTTATTCATTTGAAATGTATCAAAAGTGTTGTAATTATCTGTTGTGTATTGTAATAAAGAACTGTTGTAAATAAAGATTGTAATTTTCCTTGTGTTTATACTGTATTCGGATTACATTGAAGTAACGATTCTGGAGTTGTGTCTCTTATTTCTATTATTAAAATTCAGGGCGCTACAACATCACCATGGGTGGGGGTGTTGTCGTTTGCTCTAAGAGTGCAGGCAGAGTCACTTGTTGATTCGTGGCATGGATTTCAAGGCAGACATCATCATCATCAACAACTGAGGGTTTGATGTTATACTTGAGATGGACTGGTTGGGAGCTACTCACACTGTGGTAGACAACCCGGAGAAGATGGTAGTGTTCAGAATCCCAAGTCGCTAGGAGTTCAAATTCCATGCTGGAGAGACTGTTTGGGCGTGTCAAGGATTCAGTGAGGCAAGAGGTAGGTTTGCTGGAGATAACGGATGGTGATGGCAGAGTTGCACCTTTGATTGTGCGAGATTTTCTGCATGAATTTCAAGATGAGTTGCCTGGATTGCCACCAGACTGTGATATGGAGTTTAGTATCGAGATCCAACCTGGTACGGTGCCAATTTCAAAGAGACCATACATGAAGGCACCTGTGGAGTTGGTTGATTTGAAGGTTTAGGTTCAAGAGTTGATGGATAAAGGATTTTTAGGCTGAGTGTCTCGCCCTGGGGAGCTCCGATATTACTTGTTAAGAATAAGTCTAAACCCTGTTTCCACCTATACATATTTACGTTGTATTTTCTATATTTCGATTCTTTATAAATTCTTTCCGGTTCTCTTAAACTCATTTTGTTTTATTTTATTTTATTTTAATTTTTTTGGATCTCCTATTAAAGTCCTTTTCTAATCATCGATTGTATTTGTAGCTATTTTTAAATATACTTTAACACAAATCTTATTCCATTCTATAAGTAATTACTTTTCTTATTTGAATAATTATTTATTTTAACCCATTACCTATCAATTCTCTAGAATATTTGTTCGAATATTAAGTTATTTGTGAAAAGTCCAATATTAATTTAAATCGTATTCCATTGTAAAATCTTAGTTCTTTTGTTTTTAATTATTTATTTATATTAAAACCCAAACCAAGTCTATTTGAATTTGATTATTTTTCTTTATGTTTTGTCCCAAATCCAAGCCCACCCTGTATCCCACTAACCCATATACACTTAATTCCTTATATATAATCCTATCTTAATTAACCTAATCAAAACCTAATTTTCTTCCTCTCATCCGCCAACTCCCCATCACCTATCTCTCATCTCCTTCTGCCCATTTGAATTTGATTATTTTCTTCTACTTCTTCGTCTTCAACCCATCACTTATCTTTCATCTCCTTCCGCCCTCACCACTGTCCCGACCTCCGTCACTCCCGAAGCCCCTGCAACCCGAAGCTCCACCTTCTGATCATCGCCACCATCGCCGCAATCACCGACGTTTCATCTCTTCACCCGCAGCAGCCCCTCACTACCTTGCAACTGCTCGAGCCACTGCCTCTACAACCAGTAGCGACCATCTCCAGCCACCTCTGCATCACCCCGACACTCCCTCGCTGTCGAACACCACCTGTTTGCACCTCGCCACGTAGCTGCTGCCGACCATGCTGCTCCTCGTCAATAGAAACCCTGAAGCATCTCTCTACACCCTCAACCTCCACTGCCATTGTTATCCAACAACACATCGACTGCACCCAACATCAACATCACCACCTCGCCATCTCCGAGCTCCACAGCAATCCGAGCTCGAAGCTGTCTCCTCCTTGTCATCATCACTGCAACTCGACATTCAACAACACCCCCGCTGATCAACTCCACCCCGTTGTCTTTTCGATCACCTCTCGCACCCGAACAACACCCTCGCCAGAAGCCGACCACGACCCCGCAACCACTTAAGGTTGCCCATTGCTGCACCCCCACACCACCGCAGCCTGCACCTTGACCCCTGGCTGCCTCCATCGACAACTGAAAGTACCACCGCTGCCTCTCCCGAACACCAAACCACCTCGACACCATTGCCACGATTGCCATCTCCTCCCCCCTTTGCTGCTCCGTCACCATGCACAAGCCAAATGCCCCTTGCTGCTCTTCACCAAAGCACTGTGTCACGCCCCGCTTCCCAAAAAGGAATACGGAATACGGATACACGATAAAGTCCAGCAATTGGTTTTCACCATTCATGAGCTGTAAGGATCTTTACAACAATATACAGGAACAAAACAAGAAATAAACAAGAATAATCATCTACGCATGCATGAAACAAATTAATATAACCAACAGAATTACTTGAAAACAAGAATACTTATTCTCAAATAAACCAGATCTGGAAACAACAAGTTATAAGTTCTGGGACAACATGTCTAATACAAGATCCAAGTAGCAATAACTACAATTTATTCAAAACAGGAAATAAACTCAAGCAGGAACTCTAGTCAAGCCTAGAACACTTGGTCACTTACTCCTTTGGGCAGCTGGTCACCGAAATCTGCAAATTTGACGATTTGCAGAAAAAAGAAAATAGAAAACAAAGCGCCCGTTAGTACAAGTTACAGGCCGCATGTAGTGTAGGCAACAAGTACGAAAAACAGATAAACAAAATACAGAGTAGCAACAAGAAGCAAGTACTGAAATAAGCATGAAAGGAATGTGATAGAAAAATAGAGCAACTAACTCTAAAACCAACAAGGAACAGAACTAAGTGACATGTGTATATAACAGGGTACAAGTAACATGTAACGGGTATCAAGTAGCATGCAAGCAGGCATACAAGTAACAGGTGACATGTAGCAGGTATAGGTAAACATGTAACATGAATGTGAAAGTGTTCAGGTATTCTCAAGTCTTGTATTTAGTCCTATCTAGGTAGCACTTCATGCATCCCAAATTTCACCACATTGTTGCTACATTCAAACAAGTTGTGTTTATATTTGGTAGTGGATTGTATAGGGCCGTGTAACGCCCCGATTTTCTATACCGGGAAACCGTGACATAAGCCAGAATCTTTTCCTTCAATTAGCCACAATACACAGAAAAACAGAAAAATTTAAAACTTTTTATTCAACACAAATTACATGTCCGAATGTATAAAATTGCAATACATTACATCAGTGTTACAATAATGCCTTACAAGCCCAAGTGTTACAAACCTTCAATAAATTTACATCAGAGAACAATGAATAATAAATAACACTTGGTACTTTACTTGGGTGCTTCTCAACATAAAATAAATTACAACAGATGTTAAAATTTGAAATAAAAATCCACATTTTGCTTCTCTTGCCTTGAGTCCTCCTGAATTATGTACTTGTAGTTTTGAAATCCAGTACCTATTGAAGTGGAGACGTCAGTACATATACTGACGCTTTAAGGCTGATGAATAGCAGCGAATCTCAACTTTAAACAAACAGATTGATGAAAAGAGAAACGTGTATATATAATTGATGTGTCAGTGTATGCTATGACTTAGAATCTAATGCAGGGTTAACTAATGCAATGATGAACTTATTCTAATGCAAGCGAGACTTTGGAACAGTGCATCCCATACTACATACGTCCATATCAAGTCGTTTCTTCATATATAGGGATTTGTACCCGCACCATGAATTCTACTCTTGTACTCAAAATGTTTCTGAAGATATAACATGACTGATAAGGTTGCTCTGAAATGGTCTGATCCCGCCATTCGCAGTCATATAGTGGTATCCCTGTTTGCCACTATTGCCCGGTGTACCGGACCTCACTCAAAAATCTGACGAACCATCGGAGTTAACTACAACACAGGTTAGCTCGAAGCATCCCCTGTGGCCCACTAGCTTATAGACCATAGTCTATGGCCTGTTCACCTTTCCTGATATAGAATATGACGGAGTTCCGGGGGTCCATCCCCTAGTTCCGACAGGAAAACTTCCCGTTCTTATCACGAAACTTCAGAAATTAATAAACGAGATACGGATTACGTGCTCCCAACTCGCGAAAAGGCACAGACCGTATCCCTTTGACAGTAAGGGTACAACCAATAACACCACCTAGTGTTGGCCTATAGAACAGGTCGGATCATAAGGTACCACCCTTAATACCAACTCTTTCCCTTCGGCGAAATGATAATAAATAAAGTTTAAGTAGTAATAGCCATAAGTTACTACCCTAACGATATCATTAACCCTAAACAATCCGAGGGATGACAACATTATTAACACAACATGCTAGGTCTTAAGTTAGACATTGCAAGATAATTCTACTAGGTGCTCAACGTAGACTTACCAGAATCCTTAAGGATCCTGCTCACAGCCCAATCGATCCAAGATCACGGCAACAAGAATTTGTTCGCATGATACAACCCTGAACTTGAATTCCGTCTACGCTCTCGGCCCACAATCAACCTACTTCGGTTAAGATCTAATGGTGCACGAGGGGTGACTCATCCACAGTCCACGAGGAGTAAAATAAATACACGTCTTGATGGTCGATGGCCCCTAAGGCAATGATATCACCCTAGACGAGCACAACAACTGCGACTAGCTAATAAGCTATATCCGGGTAATCAAAACTCATACGAGCCAAATGAGCTACGCATGAACAAACAAACTACATACGAGCCAGGTGAGCTATGTACGAAACATACCAATATATTACTTGACTTATGAATGCAAGGAATACTTATTACTCATAATCAAGTGCATGATTCAAACTACTAACATTTCACGATAAATCTAGTTAAGCTGAACTAGAATTTTGTGTATTAGCTTACTAACAAAACTTGATCTTTTATACACAAAAGCAACATAAAAAGCCTTATAACAACCTAGAAACAATTAGACATGCTACTCTTAGCAGAATTCAACAAAATCAGACTTTTAGAAAGGTGAGAACATCTACTACAACTCTCTAGTTGACAACCTTCTTAGATTCAGTCAATAAGAGCTAGAAAAACTTCGAACTCTAAACAGCGTGCTTCAGCCAATAAAGGCCAGCTACTGTGGCTTGTAAAAGTCATAACTCATACTCTGCTTATCGGAATCTAACAAAATAGGATATTTTAGAAAGGTGAGAACCTCTACTACAACTCTTTAGTTGATAATCTTCTCAGATTCGGTAAATAAGAGGTAGGAAATCCTCGAACAATCTAAACAGCGAAGCTTCAGCCAATAAAGGCTAGCTGCTGTGACTTGTAGAAGTCATAACTTATGCTCCGCTTATCAGAATCTAACAACATAGGACATTTTGGAAAGGTAAGAATATCTACTACAACTCTCTACTTAACAACTTTCTCAGATCCCGTATGGAGCTCAAATTCCTGCTCTTTAAACATTAGTTAAGAACAACAAAAGATAGAAGATTTATCGAAACTTGTAAAGCAAATAACTGGTGCAATACTTATCGGAATCTAACAAAGTTGAACTTTTAGGAAGCGAAGAACATCTACTACAACTTTCTAGTTGACAACTTTTTCAGATTCCTTGTGGAACTCAAATTCAGCTCTTTAAACACAATTCAAAGAACAACAAAGACAGCAAAAGGCTGAAACTTGTAAAGCTCATAACTTTTGCTGTACTTATCGGAATCTAACAGAATTGGGCATTTTGGAAAGCTAAGAACAACAACTACAACTTTCTAGTTAAAAACTATTCAGATTCCATATGGAACTCAAATTTCTGCTCTTTAAACACAATTCAAAGAACAACAAGACAACAAAAGGCTGAAACTTGTAAAGCTCATAACTTTTGCTATATTTATCAGAATCTATCAAAATTAGGTTTTTTGGAAAGCTAAGAACAAAAACTACAACTTTATAGTTAACAACTTTCTCAGATTCCATTTGGAACTTAAATTCCTACTCTTTAAACATAATTTAAAGAACAACAAAGACAACAAATGGCTGAAACTTGTAAAGCTCATAACTTTTGCTATATTTATCCGAATCTAACAAAATTGGGCTTTTTGAAAAGCTAAGAACAACTACTACAACTTCCTAGTTAACAACTTTCTCAGATTCTGTATGGAGCTCAAATTCCTGCTCTTTAAACACAATTCAAAGAACAACAAAGACAGCAAAAGGCGGAAACTTGTAAAGCTCATAACTTTTGATATACTTATCGGAATCTAACAAACTTGAACTTTTTGATAAGCTAAGAACATCCAATTGAAATTTCTTGTTGACAAAGTTTTCATAATCCATATGGAACTCAAATCTCAGCTCTTTAAACACACTTCAAAGAACAACA
The DNA here is from genome assembly GCA_017893485.1 of Hemerocallis citrina. NCBI lineage: Eukaryota > Viridiplantae > Streptophyta > Magnoliopsida > Asparagales > Asphodelaceae > Hemerocallis > Hemerocallis citrina. The sequence goes on from CM030361.1 coordinate 177,975,017, forward strand.
CAGACAGCAAAAGGTTGAAACTTGTAAATCTCATAACTTTTGCTATACTTATCGAAATCTAACAAAATTAAACTTTTTGAAAGCTAAGAACAACTAATACAACTTTCTAGTTAACAAAATTCTCAGATTCCGTATGGAACTCAAATTCCTGCTATTTGAACACATTTCAAAGAACAACACAGTTAGCAAAAGGCTGAAACTTGTAAAGCTCATAATTTTTGCTACACTTATCAGAATCTAACAAAATTAGACTTTTTGAAAAGCTAAGAACATGTACTACAACTTTCTAGTTAAAAACTATTCAGATTCCGTATGGAACTCAAATTTCTGCTCTTTAAACACAATTCAGAGAACAACAAAGACAACAAAAGGCTGAAACTTTTAAAACTCATAACTTTTGCTATACTTATCGGAATCTAACAAAATTGGGCTTTTTGGAAAGCTAAGAACAACTATTACATTTTCTCAAAAAAAAAACAACTATTACAACTTTCTAGTTAACAACTTTTCAGATTCCGTATGGAACTCAAATTCCTGATCTTTAAACACAATTCAAAGAACAACGAAGACAGCAAAAGGCTGAAATTTATAAAGCTCATAACTTTTTCTATACTTATCAGAATCTAACAAAATTGGGCTTTTTGGAATGCTACGAATAACTACTACAACTTTCTAGTTAATAACTTTCTCAGATTCCATATAGAACTCAAATTCCTGCTCTTTTAAACACAATTCAAATAACAACAAAGACAGCAAAAGGCTGAAACTTATAAATCTCATAACTTTTGCTATACTTATCGGAATCTAACAGAATTGGGTTTTTTGGAAAGCTAAGAACTACTACTACAACTTTTTAGTTAACAAATTTCTCAGATTCCGTATGGAACTCAAATTTCTGCTCTCTAAACACAATTCAAAGAACAACAAAGACAACAAAAGGCTGAAACTGCCCAAAATTTCTTCCTAAGAAAAACTCTTCCTCTCCTCGACATGGAATCCTCGGCCTTCAAACTGTTCGGAAAGACAATTCAACCAGCTAAAACTGCACCAACAACCTCGCCTGAAAGCGCCACAGAAAATGCTCGACTTTAACATTGACTAGAACGATTAGTGCCAAAAGATAACAACCTCTCTATCCACCAGAAGTTTCGATGTCTTCCTCCACAGTGCTCCCATGGCTTCCTTTCCTATTCCCTCTCCCTCAACCTTTCCCTACCTCCTGAACTTAGCTGTTGTGTCCCCCCACCCCCCGTTGGCCTCTCCTTCCATCTCCAACCTCTCCTCTTTACGGCAACATCCCTTCCTTCATCCCCAAACTCCTAATCTCCGACCACCAAACCAACTTTTGCTACCGAACTTCGGACCTCTGGCTCCATTCCCACATGTTATCGGAGTTGGAATTGAGTGGGTGCGGACCCAACGAGAGGGTCTGCCACACTCCTACCACCCCTACACCTCCCCCCAACCTCCGATGCTCCTCCTCCACCTCCTCAAACCTCTGACCCTCCGACACCTACACCCCAACCCCCTGCCCCAAACCCAAACCCTAACCTACGGCCTAACCATACTGAGAGTGAACCCTCTAGGCTCAGAAACGCACTCTCCCCTCCATGGGCACATCGAAATGCACTTCATCGGTAGGAGGGGAGAGGCATAGATCATCATCGCCCTATGAAGGAGCTGCAGCTGAGAGGATGCCCCCCTCCCCCCCCGTGTTCCAGCGTCACGCTCAGCAATAGCTATACGACCGGCGGTACAACACAGACATGCAACACAGGAACAACCACAGGGAAAGCTATGCAAGAGAAAGGAGCTACCGTAATGTAACTCACCACCCCCATCATTACAGAGAACAACCTCAACAGGCAAGACAACAAAATAATGACAGGGAGCAACTTCAACAGGCAAGACAACACCGTAGTGCAACTCACCATCACAGAGAGCAACTTCAACAGGCAAGACAACACCACCGCTCAGTCACCCCACCAAAACCAACATCTCCCATGCACCACCACCTCTTTCCAAATGCTACCACACCCCCAACGAAACCCAGCAGTCACACCAATACCGCCCTCTTGCATCCTCCTCTTCTCATAACCCCTAACAATCACCTCCAAAAGAGGAGGTCCACGACCCTCTAAAGTCCATCGTCGTATGGGCCTAACAGAAGGGTCCAAACGATGAATCTAAAGATAGTTTGGAACTGGCTCTGATGGGGGAAGCGTCGGAGAGATGGCAAGAAGTTAACCATAAAGGAAAAAGAAAATCCAACTCCCCACCTCCAACCCTACTAGATAACAGAAAAAACCAGAGAAAAAGAAAGCGCAAATCGGTGCCGTGCTTCAACTGCGGTGAGTTGGGACACTACCGGACGGAGTGCACCAAAGAAGTGTGATGCCTGAGGTGTATGATGTGGGGTCACATGTCTTACAATTGCACAAATGTCGTCACTTCCAACAACGACGACGAGCGGCAGGTGTGCAAGGGCAGATCGCCTGATAACCCATCGACGATCAAGCTTGCAAACAGCCTCGCCACAATAAAAAATGAAGAAAAAATGGCTAAGCCAGTGGTGCGCAATGGCATGGGTGAGATCAGGATGGCCATCGGAGGCCCATCTCCTCCAAGCTTTGAACACGAGGTGGCCAATGATGGCACACCGAGATTGGGTTGTTAAGAAAATGTGTCACCTCCAGTTTTTGATATCATTCCCTTCGCCACAAAAAATGATAGAGGTCACCGGAATGGCAATGGTGGACTTTGGGCATTTCAAGATGGAGTTCAAAACTTGGTCACCGAGCTTTGGTGCAGAACGGCCTCAGGAAGAGAGATATTGGATATGGATTCATAACGTACCCTTACATTTTTGGAAAAAGGTGTAATATTCCGGACGGATATTAACTCATATAAATTACTATTTTATTATTATTTTATTATTATTTCATTTTAATTCCAAAATCAGATTATTTTGGTGATTTTTCGCCGGTTTGCCCACAAACAGTGTCTGCGCGCATCTATCGGGCAGTGTGCATCCGAAGCGCATCAAATTGATAGCGCGATCCTCCGAATTAATAATAAAATTTATTTTACTATTATTTTCTAAATTGAACTATTTTATGGGGATTTTATGAGGATTTTATAAGAAATTTTTAGTATACACATACATGTACACATACATACAATTTTATGGTACTTAGTACCTTATACAAAGTATGTAGTATATACTTTTGAACAATATACTTACTCTTGTCATGGAAACTTAATTAGAAGGTTAAGGTTTGATTAGGAGGTTTAATATAGGGTTTGTATGCATGAGAAGTGTTAAAACCCTTCTAGAAACCTTATCCCTCCACCTCACCACCCTACACCATACCCCTCCCCCCCTAGGGTATGGCCGGCCACCCGCCTCCTTGGGGTTTTTGTGCAAAAGTGAGTGCAATTTTGCACTTACCCCCTCCTAGTCCCTCCTATAAATACCCCCTCATTCTCCTCCTTCTCTCATTTTAGAAAACAAAAAGAAAGAAAGAAAGAAAGAAAGGAAAAGAAAGAGAGAACAAAGATTAACTTGAGAGTTTTGTTTTGTAGGTTGTTAGAAGCTTTCTAAAAAGCTAGGGGAAGGAGAAGGTTAGCAAGCTAGTCCTTCCAAAAAAAGGCTAAGGTGGGGGTTTCTTCATGCTTCTTTGATTGTTTGTTTGTTTGTTTGTTTGTTTTGTTGCTTGACTTCTTCTTCTCATCCTCTTGTTTTGTTTTCTTTGGGTTTTGACGGGTGTGTTGTTGTGTGTGAATGTAGTAATAAGTAAAAGAGAAAAAGTATTAGTAGTGACTACTAACACATAAAGATCACACCTTTATTATAGTAGTTGTTGTTTGTGTTTATTGATTGGACTAAAATTCACATATGACATATGGACTTGAACATACAACCACTTAAGGTTGTAGGACTTGGATGAGAACTATACATTAGCATATGAATACATTTTTACAACCATTTTGGTTGTAGGACTTTATGGAACTTGGACTAATAATAATAAGCATATGTTTGTTGTAATTTTCTTTATTGAATAAAAAGATCTTTTCTTTTTATTAATCAGTAGTTGTAGATTAAAAAGATCTTTTCTTTTTATTAATCACTAGTTAAACAAATATTAAAAAGATCTTTTCTTTTTAATCACTAGTTGTAGAAATATTAAAAAGATCTTTTCTTTTTAATCACTAGTTGTAGAAATATTAAAAAGATCTTTTCTTTTTAATCACTAGTTGTAGAAATAATAAAAAGAGATCTTTTTCTTTCATATTTACTAGTTGTAGAGTAAAATAAAATAAAAATGATCTTTTCTTTATCACTAGTAATAATAAAGACTAGTAAGCAATTAAGTAGTAGTATGCTAAAATATAAAGTAGTAGTATGTGATTAAATGAGGTAGTAGTAGCATGTATGTTGATTAATAAGGTAGTAGTAGTATGGTTGATTAAATAAAGTAGTAGTATGGTTGATATAAAGTAGTAGTATGTGATTAAATGAGGTAGTAGTAGCATGTATGTTGATTAATAAGGTAGTAGTAGTATGGTTGATTAAATAAAGTAGTAGTATGGTTGATATAAAGTAGTAGTATGTTGATTAAAGGAAGAAGTGGTAGTAAGTAGTATAGATGTTTATGTCCATAAAGTAGTAGTAGTAATAGATAGTTGTATGTTGTGATTTTGATAAGAATGAAGTAGTAGTAGTAGTAGATAGTTGGGTGTTATGTTCTTGACTAAAATAAAGTAGTAGTAATGGTAGATAGTTGTATGTTGTGCTTTTGATTAAAATGGAGTAGTAATAGTAGTAGATGATTGTAGATGTTTATTTTGTGTTCATAAAGTAGATACCATGCTAAGATTATATTAGCATAATTTAGATATGCTTAGAATGTTGTAGGACTTTTTCTAAAAATATCCTACCATGTTTTCATGCTTAGTTAGTTGTAGGATTTCTTATAAAAAAATATCCTACCATGTTTCATGCTTAGTTAGTTGTAGGATTTCTTCTAAAAAAATATCCTACCATGTTTCATGCTTAGTTAGTTGTAGGATTTCTTCTAAAAAAATATCCTACCATGTTTTCATGCTTAGTTAGTTGTAGGATTTCTTCTAAAAAATATCCTACCATGTTTCATGCTTAGTTAGTTGTAGGATTTCTTCTAAAAAAATATCCTACCATGTTTTCATGCTTAGTTAGTTGTAGGATTTCTTCTAAAAAAATATCCTACCATGTTTCATGCTTAGTTAGTTGTAGGATTTCTTCTAAAAAAATATCCTACCATGTTTTCATGCTTAGTTAGTTGTAGGATTTCTTCTAAAAAAATATCCTACCATGTTTCATGCTTAGTTAGTTGTAGGATTTCTTCTAAAAAAATATCCTACCATGTTTTCATGCTTAGTTAGTTGTAGGATTTCTTCTATAAATATCCTATCATGTTTAGAATGTTGTAGGATGTTTATAAAAATATCCCATCATGCTTTATGTTTAGAATGTTGTAGGATTATTTCTAAAAATATCCTATCATGCTTTATGATTAGAATGTTGTAGGATTACTTCTAAAAATATCCTACCATGTTTTCATGCTTAATTAGTTGTAGGATGCCTTCTAAAAATATCCTACCATGTTTACATGCTAAATTAGTTGTAGGATTATTTCTAAAAATATCCTATCATGCTTTATGATTAGAATGTTGTAGGATTAATTCTAAAATTTCTACCATGCTTAGATCCACTCATTTATGCTTAGAATGTTGTAGGATGCAATCTAAGAGTTCCTACCATGTTTAGATTAATTGTGCCTAGAATGTTGTAGGATCTATGATAAAATTACTTACCATGTTAGAAGTATATATACATATATACTTAGGAATGTTGAATGTTCATACTAGTAGTTACCCATGTTTAGTAAAACATTCATGTTTAGTAGTTATTTATGCTTAATAAAGATTCATGCTTGGATGATAGTATGAAAGTTGCATACCATGCTAGTTTAATTGTAGGTATGTGATATACCATGTTAGCTTAATTGTAGGTAAGTGATATACCATGCTAGTTTAAATTGTAGGTATGTGATATACCATGTTAGCTTAATTGTAGGTAAGTGATATACCATGCTAGTTTAAATTGTAGGTATGTGATATACCATGTTAGCTTAATTGTAGGTAAGTGATATACCATGCTAGTTTAAATTGTAGGTATGTGATATACCATGTTAGTTTAATTATAGATATGCCATGCTAGCTTAACTACAAGTCAGTTGTATGCCATGCTAGCTTAATTGTAAGTAAGTTGTATGTCATGCTAGTTTAGATTGTGAGTAAGTGGTATACCATGCTAGGTTATATGAATACTCATGTTTACATGGTACCCATGCTTAGATAAGTGTTTGTTCATGCTATGTTAGTAGATGATCATGATTCATGCTAAGTAAGTAGGTATCATGCTAATTATTGATCATGTTAAGTTAATGACATCCATACTATGATATTCATGCTTAGAGTAAAGGAACTACCCATGGTTAGTTGTAGTGATTTTATGTTGTGTTCTATACCATGCTAAAGCTCAAATACTTGCTTAGAATGTTGTAGGAGTAGTGTTAGAACTACCTACTATGCCTGGGAATGTTGCTTGTTCATACTAGTTGGGTTATGGTGATTAGTCAAGATAAGTAGTAAGCTTCCACGCTCGCTTGACTATAGTGGACGTCATGTCTAGATCGTAGTGACCTTCATGCTTGAGCTCGATGTAAGCATAAGCATTAATCACATTCATACATAGGAGTGTGATGGTGAGTAGTTCTGTTTTGTAATTGGATTACCGTAGGAAGATGCTTACGAGTGTATGTCATGCTTAAGGCATTATAGGTCGAAGTAATAAGATCGGGAAGACCACTAGTAATAGTTAGTTGATAAAGGCTGTTATGCCACCTTCGGTTCTTCCTTAGTAGAATACCGATCCTAGACTACTGGTAGATCCCTCTGTTGCTTCTAATAATAGACGACCAAGTTTGTTAGTAAGCACGTTTGGTTGCTTCTAGGATTGATTACCTGTTTGGTTGTTTGCATATGGTTATGCTCGTACGTGGCTCGACTGGCCCGTATGTAGCTGTGGGTCTCATACGTAGCTTAGTTGGCTCGTATGTAGGTTGTTGTCTCATACGCGGCCCGACTGGCCCGTGCGTAGCTATCGGTCTCATACGCGGCTTATTTGGCTGGTATGTACGTGGTTATCTCCTACGAGGCCCGCCTGGCTCGTAGGTAGTTATTGTTCATACGTAGCTTATTGGCTCGTATGTGGTTGTTACTCGTGTATAGCTTGTTAGCTAGTACACAGTTCGTTGTGCTCGTTTAGGGTGAGATTACCACCCTAAGGGCTATCGACCATCAAGACATATGTTTTCTCACCCTAAGGAACTGTGGAGGAGTCACTCCTTGTGTACCGTCGAATCTTAACCAGGGTAGGTTAATCGAGGACCGGAGTATAATCCAAGTCTAGGGTAGCGGCATGCGTGTATATTCGCACGGCCAAAGTCTTGGATCGATGAGCCACGAACCGGATCCTGAGGGATTCTGGTAAGTCTAGGTTGAGCAGCCTAGTAGAGTTGTCTTGCGAAGCCTAATTTAAAGGCCTAGCATGTTGTGTTTATAATATTGTCGTCCCTAGGATTGTTCGAGTCAGGGACGTCATTAGGGTAGTGACTTACAAGGATCATTTTAACCCTTTGCCGGGAGAGAGGAGTCAGTTGTAGGGGGCCCCTTACACTAACTCGTCCCTTGAGGCAGATCATAGGTGGTGTATTGGGTTGTACCTTCCTGTCAAAGGGATACGTACGGTGCCGTCTCACAGGTTGAGGACACGGGTTGCGTATCTCGTGCTGTTAATTCCTGAGGTGCCGTGGCTGGGGGTGCCACATGATGCATTGTGCAGTCCTGCGCTTGCGATACCCCAGAGGGTGCCACAGGGTAGGCTTCGCGCTACCCTGCGCTTGCGAAACCCTATAGTTGATTTGGAATGACGCCCGATATGTTGGGTTCGTCTATTTGGAGAGAGGCCCGGTTAGCCGGGTCGCAGTGGCGAACATAGACACCACTGGCGAAATGCAATAGTGGGACTTGACCACATCTGCAACCTCATTAGCCACGTGTAGGTGTCAGGAACAGGTTGAGTACAATTAGAAGTTCATAACGCGGGTTCCAATCCCTATATATGGAGAAACGGCTTGAGATGGAGTCGCATGTAGTATGGGCTGCATGTTGCTTTCGGAAACTTGCTGACATTAGAATAGGAAGCGTCCTAGTTCTATTTAAATATCGCATTAGAGTCTAGTATTAGCACTCACGAACACTTAAACTACACCAACACCATTGCTATATTTTGTATATTGTTTGGGAGATTCGCTGCTATATGATCAGCCTTTAAGCGTCAGTGAATACTGACGTCCCCACTTCCATAGGTACTGGATCGCCGAAGTACAAAGGCAAAATTTAGGAGGACTCAAGGCAAGGAAAGCAAGGAGTCAGTGTTATGTTTAGTTCCGCTGCAGTATATGTATTGATTATCTATTAGTTGAGAAGTACTCAAGTGAGAGTTACCAAGTGTTGTTCTTCATTCCTTGTACTCTGATGTAAGATGTTGAAGGTTGTAATACTTGGAAATGTAAAGGTAATATTGTAACTCTATTGTAAGGTATTACAGTTGTACAATATTCAGACTTGTAACACTTTGTGTATTGAATAAAAAGTTTTAAGTTCTCCTGTTTTTCTGTGTATTGTGACTAATTGAAGAAAAGGTCTTAGCTCGTGTCACGGATTCCCGGTATTGGAAATCGGGGCACTACAAAAGGAGGCTTTGCAAGTGATAGTCACTGACTTCCGCTCAGTGGAAGACGTCGATGAGAAGACCGTTCGCCGCTCGGAGATCATATCGACTGGGATACTGATCAGGAGCGGTGACATCTCCTTAATGCCAAGATTAACAAAAGTTCTCCTATGAGAAGTCCTATCTCATCCGCTTTGTACTCGACAAGCACGCAGAAACGGAGACGGAACTCACTCCCATCACGTCCCCCACGCCTCCATCCTCCCTCAGAGATGGCCGCACCTACAAACAAGTTGCTTCACCAACATGGGATCTCACCATAGATGGGACCCATGAAGTGGAGTGGGCCCATCGAGAGTTGATCAAAGCGGCGAGAGGGATGGAAGCTCACCGGGAGCCTGCGACGGAGGGATCAGAACGGCATGCATCAGGGCGGGACGCTGGTGGTCGAGTACGAAGCTTGACCAAGGGATCCAATAACCAAGATGAACCATCTCCAGATTTGGCTAATTTCACAGGGTAAGAGGTAAGCCAGAGAAAGGGGGGACAGCAGCTAGCTCAAAACAGCAATCAACCTCTACAAGTTGGTGAGGAGAGGCGAAGAGCGGGACAGAGAGGGGATCCAGAGCCTGCAGGCCCTAGAAATGAAAAAAACCAACTCCGTTACGACATGCAGAGTACCCCCCCAAAAGAGAAAAAGGTACAAGCGTTGGAGCAGGAGTTGGTAAAGGGTAGTAGCGTTAAGGGGAAGACGACGAAAGAAGCGTCGCTTCTGACCAAGCAGTTGGTACCAAGGCAAGTTGGGTCTCCAAAAAAGAAAAAATGGTATACTTTGGATCGAGAACTGGAAAAGGCAGAGCCTATTTTGGGGAAGACGACGAGCAAGCAGGTGCTTGTAGGTAGGAAGGACATCCCAAAAGAGAACGAAACCAAAAGAGGGCTTCATGCTCAGGGAAAGAGGAAGCTCGAAAGGGGTAAGGAGCTCACAGATGAAGACAATGAAGCTTCGAGGGATAAAGAGATGCATGCATTGAAAGCAGATTTCAACGCCTCGTTCTCTGCCCTAAAAGCATCGGTAACTACGAGCACCGCTCAGAGTGTGCCAGCTGGCGAAGGGATCAGAAGCGACGGTGCGCTGCAACGGAGGCACAACTTACACTATTGTAAGCCACATAATGAAGAATTATTTGAAGAGGGTTTAGATGGGGAAGTGGGGAATTTATATGGGCCCAAAGAGGGGCCCAACCAAGGAGGAGATGATGTAGTAATGAGTCCAAACAATTTTGAGGGCGCAAACGAGTGTGTCCCAGTATCACCTCTTTATGAAGATGACCGAGAGGATAGGCTTAACCTTGAGGATGACTGTGTCTACTCAGAGGGAGAGTTGTTGGACTCAGAAGTAGAGGCGGAAGAGCTCCCGAGTTCATCACCAGATTTGGTACCGTGCACTTCCCCCCAACGCAAGCAACAGGTACAAGCTCGTCTCAAAGTGATACAGGTCTCAGGGTTCACAAGAGGGCTATGGAGGAGTCCTTAGATGACTATTTGGAGATTGCGGCAGCCGCTAAAGTGGCTAAAACAAGCGTCGGAGGTACATGCTCTTTCCTAGCTTTAGTTTTTAATTTCATGATCGATACTAAAATTTTTTATCTAGCCAAAACCTGTGGACTTGCGGTTAACGATATAGACAGAAACGCTCGGTTCCTTAATCAAATTAGAGGGTGGGAGACTGATAGGGTTAGTCTTATTTTGGACTCGAACGTAAAAATGAGTCACGTAACCCCCCCCCAAAAAATGAAGGCCCTATTCTGGAATGTTAGAGGCCTTGGTGGGCGGGGTAAACGAGAAATGGTTAAGGAAGTCGTAGCCAGATCTAAGGCTAACATCGTAGGTTTCCAAGAGACCAAACTGTCTCACATGTCTAGACTTAGGAGAGTGGGGGGTAGCCGAATCTCCGAATGGAGGATGTTACCATCAGTTGGGACGGCTGGGGGCATCGCTCTAGGGTTTAACCCCAACATCTTTTGCTGTCTTGACGAACTACACGAGCAATTTTCTTTATCAGTATTACTGCAGCGAAAGTCCGACCGGTGGGTTCAATCGATCACGGTGGTGTACGGTCCACACACGTTCGCTGCTAGAACGGCTTTCTAGACGGAACTTCGAGCCATCCAAGCACATTGGCCACACCCTTGGGTGGTGGGGGGAGATTTTAACATCACAAGATTTGTCTCAGAACACAGAGGCAGAGGTTCCAGTGATCCAGATAGAGAAGCATTTAATGAGGTCATCACCGAGCTGGAACCGGTTGACATCCCCATCTCGAATAGGCTCTTCACCTGGTCAAACTTGCAGGCGACGCCCATTCGAAGTTAGATAGGATCTTGGTCTCCACGGATTGGGAGACCAAATTTCCCCTATCATTAGCTAAATCACTCCCTAAACCAACCTTGGATCACGTGCCCATTTTCTTATCTTCGGGGGAGGACCAACCCAGAAAGCCATAAAAATTCCAGTTCGAGAAGGCTTGGTTAGAAATCCAAGGTTTCCACCATACGGTCAATGAGAGTTGGTCTCGCCCGACCAAGGGCACTGAGGCGTCTGCTATATGGTGTGAAAAAATTAGCAGGCTCAGGGGCAAGCTGAGGAAGTGGAACCGGACCAGATTTGCACTAATATGGAGAGCAAAGGAGTCCTTTCTTGAAGGAATTGAGGAACTTGAGAAGACGGAAGAGGCTAGGGATCTTCTACAGGAAGAACGGAATCGATTGCTCCAACTCAAACAGAAAATTGACCAGCTCTACAGGATGGAGGAAATCAGATGGCAACAATGATCGAGAATTACGTGGCTCAATTACAGCTTTTTTTCAACGAGTTTCCCATGCCCGATGTAGAACTAACCTCATCCACTCAATCAACTCGGAGTCTGGATTAATACAAGGTAAGGAAGCTGTTAAGCTGGCTTTCCAATCGCACTACAAGTGCCTCTTTGGGCATAAAGCGGACTTCAGAACCCCTCTCCAACATGACTTTTGGCAAGACCGAGCAGGCACTTCAGGCCCTGGATTGCAATCCATCTAAGTACTCTTCACTGAAAAGGAGGTTTGGAAGGCAGTCGAACAACTGGGTAAGGATAAGGCCCCAGGTCCAGACGGCTTTCCGATCTTGTTCTATCAGATATTCTGGGAGGAAATAAAATGTGACCTGCTGAAGCTGTTCGAAGACTTCTATGAGCATAAACTCAAATTGGGGAGATTCAACTACGCGGAGGTGTTGCTGATCCCCAAGCAAGAAGAATCACGACGTGTCGGTGATTTCCGCCCCATAAGCCTCCTTAACTGTTCGGTTAAGATCATTACCAAGACTCTCGCTAACAGACTGGGAAGGTAATGGACGGCCTGATTAGTCAGGACCAGTTGGACTTCATTAAGGGTAGATGTATTCAGGACAACATCGCTACAGCTAAAGAGACTATCCATCAGTGCCACGCTTCCAACGCTAATAGCTACCTCCTGAAGCTGGATTTCGAGAAAGCCTATGATTCCGTGGAATGGAATTGTTTACTGGAAGAGCTTGCTGGGCGGGGGTTCGGGGGCAGATGGATCAGATGGATCCACACGTGTCTTACCACTAGCAAGACGACTATTTTGGTCAATGGGACTGCAGGTCACCCATTCTCCTGCAAATAGGGGCTCAGACAAGGAGATCTGCTATCACCCCTCCTTTTTACCATCGTGGCAGACGTGCTAAGATCCATGATGACCAAGTGCAGTAGAGCAGGTTGGATTGTACCAGTGGCTAAAGGGGTACAGCATCAAGGTTGCTCTATACTACAATACACAGACGACACCCTCCTATTCGGCAATGGAAACCCAGGGGAAACTACCATCTTCAAAGGAATTCTATATTGCTTTGAAGCTTGGTCGGGACTCAGAGTTAATTTCCACAAAAGTGCTCTATTTCCCATTGCTCTGACTCCAGAAGAGACGCTGGATCATGCCACAATCCTCAATTGCTCCGTCGAGAGGTTTCCCATTCAGTGCCTTGGATTGCCGCTAAGACCCGGAAAACTCAAAAAGGCGGACTGGCTACCAATCATTGATAGGGTCGAGAAACAGCTAGCAGGATGGAAAGGGAAAGCCCTCTCCTTGGGAGGGAGAGTCATGCTCATTAATGCAGTCCTCTCAAACCTTCCTACCTATTATCTCTCTTTCTTCGAGATGCCACGATGGGTAATACAAAGAATTAACCGGACTAGGAAGCGTTTCTTATGGAAAGGGGCAGACCCAGACCAAGGAGGATATCATCTCTTTAGATGGGAGAAGGCATGTATGAAAAAGATTCATAGAGGCCTGGGTATAATTGATCTTCGAGACATGAATCTGGCGCTATTGGGGAAATGGCGGTGGAAAGTTTTCCACCCTAATGGAGAAGGGTGGCAGTAGTTTGTTTAGTGATACATGCATGGGAATGGAACTAGAAATCTAGGCTTCAGGATAGGCCCTAGAGTATCCTGCTTCTGGAAATGTATCACCAAGGCATACGAACCCTTCAACAGTTGTGTTAAATCAGCCATAGGTAACAGCAGACTTACTAGATTTTGGTGGGATAAGTGGTGTGCTTATCACACACTCAGGTCCATGTTCCCCTTATACGAACAAGCGACACAACCACACTGCATGGTAGCAGCAGCCTGGAAAAGAGGCGCATGGAATCCATCTTTCAAACAACCGCTTGATGTAGGCTCCCAGCGTAGACTGACGGAACTTCAGACCTACATCACCAATACTGGAATTTCCTATTTTCAGGGGCCCGACAAGAAAACCTGGGGTTTGGAGAAGAACGGCAAATTCACGGTTCGATCAATGTACAATCGCATCCATTTCAGGGGATGCTCACCAAAGTGGTCGGCCATTGTCTAGAAAACGAAAGCACCTCTAAAACCCAAAGTTTTTCTATGGTTGGTGCTAAACGATGCGATCCTGACTAGAGAAAACCTAGCTAAGCACAAACCAAACGTGGATTCCCAATGTGGGTTCTGCCATGCCACCATAGAGACTAGAGATCATCTTTTCCTTTTTTGTCCTAGGAGCAAAGCAGTTATCGTAGAGGTTCTCCGCGCACTAGGGACATTTCAATACCCTAATACGTACGAAGACCTATAGGTAGGAACCAAGTTCCCGACGGAGAGAGGTGTTATGAGAGAGGCGTGGTATATCGCGATTGTCGTAATGACCTAGGTTCTCTGGCTAGACAAAAATAATCTATACTTCCGTGGAACTTGTAATAGTATTTCTGGCAATCTGAATCATATAATGCATCTAATTTCATTTTGGGCTAATGTGGCAGCAGCAGGTCTCAGGGGCAGGATTGCGACTGTATTCTAGGTACAGGAGTTTGATGATGAGGAGATTGAGATCGGCCCGACGATTGACTGAGAGCCAGCACGAGCTATGATGGACAATGATACCCACCACCCCAGGGTTTGTTGGGGGGATAGATGTTTTAAGTTGTGGCTACCTTATGGTCTGTCTTTTGTCCCACCCCCCATGTTCGGGGTGGAATATGCTTTTATGTTTTATTTCTAAGATTTTGTTGTAAGCTCAGTACCCTGAGTTTCGTTTTATTAATCACTTATTAATGAAACAGGGTGGCCAGACTCCACCATTTCCTAAAAAAAAAACAAAAGACTGAAACTTGTAAAGCTCATAACTTTTGCTATACTTATCGGAATCTAACAGAATTGGGCTTTTTGGAAAGCTAAGAACAACTACTACAACTTTTTAGTTAACAAATGTCTCAGATTCCGTATGGAACTCAAATTCCTGCTCTTTAAACACAATTCACAGAACAACAAAGACAACAAAAGGCTGAAACTTGTAAAGCTCATAACTTTTGCTATACTTATCGAAATCTAACAAAATTAGGCTTTTTGGAAAGCTAAGAACAACTACTACAAGTTTCTAGTTAACAACTTTCTCAGATTCTGTATAGAACTGAAATTCCAGCTCTTTAAACGTAAGTCAAAAACAGCTAAAACAGCAGTTTTGTTGTGTTTCTCGCTATTGGGGAAACAATTTATTTAACCAATAAAACTAACCCAAAAAAATCTAAGAAAATTAGAGCATGGTAGTAATACATATATGAACCTCTCAAATTAATTTGGGCTCAACATTTCAACTTTAGCACGAGTAATTAATTCCTAAGCATTAAAACAACATACTAGTTTAAAGATTGGGTTTTTAGAATTCTTTTTCAATTCTATCCCCTCAATCTTTATATGCCATTTGTTCTAGTCCAAGTTCTTCAATATGCACATGAAAGTTGTCCAATTTGTCCAAATAACAAGCAAATAAAACAACAAAACAATAACAAATGAGTTACGAAACCTCCACCCAAAGTGTAGGAATGACTTGCTTTGCTCGTCTCCTCCTTGTTCTTGCTCCTCTTCAAGAACAACTCAAGGCCAATTAAACAATTCTATTTTTCTTTGATTTGATCTCTCTTTCTTTTCTTTTCTTCTCAATTTTTTTCTAAAATTAAAACAAATAATAGTAGAAAAAGAAAATATATGAAAGGAAGAGAGAAAGACATGAGAATGGAGGAACAAATGAAAAGGGCTTTGCCCTCATGGTTGGCTGGCCATGTTTATAGGAGAGGGAGAGAGTGCTTGTGGTTAGAGAGAGAGCCACTTGTCTCTCTCTCTCTTTCTGTGGCTCAAAATATTTAGAAATCAATTTGCAAATTAATATTGCAATCACACCCTAATCCAATCCTAACCCTCCATTTTGATCATGATTGATAAAAAATAAAAGACATTTTCCCAAAATCACATACTACATGATTCCATACAAATGTACGAAATCGATATAGTACTTATACGTACATACATCTATATATACAGATAATTTTTATTCATCAAACTCAATCAATCTGTACAAAAATAGTTTGATTACTGAAATCTTATCGGCTCATAAGATTTCAGTATAATTTGATACAATATAGATGTATATAGACTAGTGTATATATATATATATATATATATATATATATATATATATATAATGTTTATTAACTATACCGGTAATATCTTCCAAAATATTTCAATTCTGAAAATAAAAATAAAATAATAATAAAATAATAATTTTTAATATCAGACCCGGAAATTACAGATATTTCTCAAAAATGCATTTTACCTGACTTTGCACTAGTGCACAAAATCGATACAATGTATATATATACTTACTAGTATATATATACAGATAACTTTTTTGAGTAAAACCAAGTAATTTCCATAAAAATATTTTAATTTGAAAATAATTATAATACAAATATAAACCGAGATATTACAAGCTGTGTACTCAGGTTTCAGGAAAACAGGTAAACATGATCATATATCATGTAATCATGTATCAGGTAGGACCTACGGGTCCTTTTCTAAGTACATCTTCCTATAGGGAAGTATGTAGTCAGGTAATCAGGTAAACAGATAATCAAGATCATGTATCATGCATAAGAAGTCAGAAGTATACTCTCCCCCTCTTCCTGGCGATATTCTTCCCCCTCTTCCTTAATCTCTCCCCCCAGATCCGCCGGAACGGTTGTGCCTCCTCCCTTCTCCTCTTCATTAAAGTTGGTGCTCCTGGTGTTCTCTACAAGCCCTTTTTGTTTCTTCTCCTCTGATCCCCTCCTCTTCCCCCCCTTTTTTTCCCTCATCCCCCGCCCGTCTCCCCTCGATCGTGCTCTGGTTGCCTCCGTTTGCTTTGGTCCCCGCTCGTGGTCCTTCGACTGATTCGCTTCTATCTGGTGTGCGACCCCCCCTGTTTCAAGGTGCCCCTACCCCCAGGTCGTTCCTTCTCAAGGTGCCCCTACCTTTTTGCCACTGCCGACCACTGTAAGTCTTCTCCCCCCTGTTTTATATTGAGGTTTGTTGGGGTGCAGCTTCTAGCACCTGGTGTATTTGTTAGTGGTTGTGATTACTGAGGTTTCAGTGTTCTGAGTTTTGGGTAGGCATCCCATTGTGACGGACTTGTGAGCTCTTGTTTGAGCTCCCTTTAGCCTGTTGTATATTCTATCTCCTTCATCACAGTTTCTCTTTTCCTCTCTGTCTCCCCCTCTCTCTTTCATCTCTTTCTCTCAATTTCTCTTCTCCTCTCCTTCTCCCTTGTTTCCCTCTTCCGAGGATCCAAGAAGCGGGCGATTTTCCCTTTGGCATCGTGTTCGCCATTGTTGTCAGTTTTGATCGTTGTGGGCCTTTTTGTGGTAAGCCCATGGATCTCTCATGGATCGATGTTGTTAAGGGGAAAAAAATAAAAATAAAAACGATAATACTCCCTCCCACGCACTCGATCTTTTGACCCCCAAGCCTGTTTCAGGATTTGGGTCGATTGGCCTTAGGCCCACGTATACTTTACGTACCTCTCTTCCATATCTTTCTTCCAATAGAAGCTCCCGCCTCCTACATCGCTCTATCTCTCCGTCTTCCTCTTCTTCTCAAAATTTCTCTCTCCGCTCTTCCTTTTATTGTTACCGGTGCCTCCAACCGGGTCATTTGAAATCGTTTTGCGTAGCCAGGATGAAGTGCTTATTTTGTCTTAAAGACGGCCACGCTCGTCACCGTTGTTTCTCTCTACAAAAGCTCTTGGGCCTCTCAGTGGGCGTTCCGATTGCTGATTCAGTGATAGAGGCGCTTGATTTTCCTGCGTTGCAGAGGAAATTGGCTGAGCTTCCTTATACTAAATCGAAGAAACAGAAAGCCCCTTCTTGTTCACCTCTTCTCCCCACTCCCGCCTCCGTACCCCGCCGGTCTCCCCCTGCTGCTCCAACTCCTTTGAAGTTGGCTGTGGCTTCCCCCTCCTGTTAAACCAATCGTGACTCAAGTGTTTTTATCTGACACGGAGCTTACTGACCGTCTCAAGCTTTTCAGTAATTATGGAGCTATCTCTTTCTCCGGTGGCTCAATCCCTTTCTACACCCTCAATGCTTTTCTTTGCAATTGCTGTAACGTTCAAGAGTGGGATTGGGTTCTCTACTCGTGCTCTAACGGAGACGCGGTTATTCAGTGCCCCTCATCTAAGGTGCTCGACGAACTTTGCGCTAACAATTCCCTTTCCATCGGCTCTATTTCCCTGGCTATCCGAAAATGGGTTTCCATTTCCTCGTCCTCTAAAGCTCTAGACCACAAGCCCACCAAGGTTTCGTTGGTAGGCCTTCCCCTATTCTGTGATTCCCTGAGGTTGGTGGCTTCTTTCACCAAATGTATTGGGGAGATCATTAGTATCTCTTCATGCGCTCGCTTGGCTTCGGGCATCATCCAAGTCGAAGCTTTATTTCGCTGTCCATCCCCAAAGGAGCGTATTGAAGCTTACTGTCTGAATGATGGTCTCTCGTCCTTCACCGTCTCTGTCCAGTATCATGAGACCTCTCTTCCGCCGGAGTCCTCTAAGGTGGGATTCTGTCTTATTCCCCCCTAGAGTTTCACCCGGGCTCCTCCTCTGGCCCCAAGACTGTGCCCTCTTCCGGGAAGACGGCCCCTCCACCTCTGGTGAGGAGGACCCTTTCTCTTCCTCGTAAGCCAGTTGGCGCTTCTGCTCCTCCTGAAATCTCGCCAGCTAAGCCGCCCAATCTGGTGTGGTTCAATCCCGATCGCTCCTCACAGCCTCATTCTAAGGCCGCTCCTCCATCCTCTTCGCTCCTGCCTGCTCAAGCGTCAGCGCCTACTGTCATTGCTCAGGTTCCGTCCCCCTCTCCCCCTAAGTCAGAAAGCTGGCCTGCTTGGGAGGCCAACCCCTCCTTCGCCTCTGACTGGGACCAATTCCAACGCTCTGCGCACTTCCCGACCTCCAGTGCTCCCCTTTCCTCCTCTGCCTCTCTGTCAGCTAAGTCTCCCTCTCTCGCTAAAGCCCAGGCTTGGATTGATAAGGATGGCCTGCTTCGTGATGAAATTGCTTAGCTTGAGCTTGCACACGCCTCCAAACAGGTTTACCTCTCTTCCTCTTCGTTTACTTTCATTAATTTCTATTGTTTATCAGTTTTTGCTAGTCGTTTTACTTTTGATTTGGAGATTGCCTTCCCGGCCTTTGGTTTTCACCGGTTGGTCTGTTAAAGGCCATGTGCTCTATCTCCTCTCTCTCACCTTCTCACCTAAGATTTTCTTCGGATATTTTGGCACGTTGCATTGGGTCTCGAAAGGCTCAGCCTCCCGAGAACCTATCTGTTGCTATTGTTCATAGTGTCCCTGAGTCGGACTGTTCTACTCCTATCTCTTCCTTAAAAGATTCCTCCGTTTGTCTGGTCAAGGACTGTACAGGTTTTCACCCTACCTCTCTCCCGGAGCCTTTGGGTTCTAGTACTCTTCATTCCCCCTCCTCGTGTAGTAGCTCCTATCGGTTGATCAGATCGAGTGCCCGTCTTAAGGCGAAACGATCGGCGACCTCGTTAGCCAGTCCCCCCTCCGGCCCCAACTCCCCTCCCCCCCATTGGGCTCTCTTTATCATCCCCAATTTGACTACTTGTCGGACTCCGAGATGATGTCTCTCGCCCAATCCCTAGGCTTTACCCTCTCCTCCAACTCTTCTAGTCCCATCTTCTGTCTTAGAAAGCTAGAGCATACCCGAGTCCAGGAGCACCAACATAATCATGATTAGTATCTCCTGGAACATCCGGGGCCTTAATTGCCCCGTTAAAAAAAGGGCCATTTACGACCTCATCGCTTCTTCTCATTGCGATATTATCTCTATTCAAGAATCTAAGATAGAGTCACCCTCCCCCCACCTTTATCGCTCGTTAGGCGGTTCATCCATTACTAATTGGATCTCTCTTGACGCCATAGGCTCTAGAGGCGGGATTCTCTTTGGTTCCAAGGACTCGGTTTTCTCATTAATTGCTATTCATCGCCTAAATTTCTTCTTGATTGTTCAGCTGCACTGGCAGCTCCTCGATTGCGTATTAACGGTCATTTCAGTTTACGGGCCATCTACTTCTGATCGACGGCCCCTATTCTGGACTGAATTCCGATCCCTACACAATTTCGTTCAGGTTCTCGGTTTTCTCTGTGGAGATTTCAACGTTACTCGGTTTGCCTCAGAAAGGTCGAACTCGGTAACCTCTTGTTCCCAATCGTGTATCTTCAATGATTGCATTCGGGATCTCCAATTATCCGACATTCCTATTAATGGCAGGGTATTCACTTGGTCGAATCAGCGTCTACTTCCATCCTTTGCCAAACTAGATCGTTTTCTTGTTGCTAACTCTTGGTTCTCTAAATTCCACAACTCCTATGCGAAAGCCCTCCCCAACCCTTCGTTGGACCACATGCCCATCGCTCTTTACTCTGACTATCACTTCCCCCACCACCACCAATTCCGTTTTGAGAAGCTATGGCTTCAAGATCAGTTATTTGTTAAACTGGTCGAGGAATGCCTCGCCTCCATTACTGGATCTCATGGCCTTGGCAATCTGCTCCTTAAGCTACACGCCATCAAATATGGCTGTAAGATTTGGCATCGCGAACGGCAATCCAACACCAATTTTCTCAAAGAGGTCCTTCTGGATCCATTCATGCTTTAGACTTGATGGAGGAGCAAGCTCCTCTATCTATCCACGCTCACCACGAGCGTCTGGCCAGTAAGCGCGAGTATGCCGATATCCTCCTCCAAGATCATTCTAAATGGGCTCAAAGAGCCAGAGTTAATTGGCTGAAAGAGGGAGATGGTAAAACCGCTTTCTTCCATCACTTTGCTTCGCATCGAAGGCGATGCAATCATATTTCTGTGATTCATGATCATGGGGCGGAGTTGCGCTCTGACCCTGATATTCACCAAGCCTTCCTAGCTTTCTACAAAAACCTTATTGGCTCCTCTAAATTGCATTTGATTTCTCTAGACTGGCAGCAACTCTATGGTCCCCCTTCCATAGATTTGTCCTCGCTAGAGGCTCCCTTCACTATGGACGAGATCCAGGCGGCGGTCTTTGCTTTAAAAAGCGACTCGGCGCCTGGACCGGATGGTTTCCCAGCTTTCTTTTTCAAAAATTCTGGCCTTGGCTCAAGGTTGACCTTTTCAACCTATTCCAAGACCTGCATCAGGGCTCCTTTTCTTTTGATCACATCAATTATGCCCACATCGTTCTGATTCCGAAATTGCCGGGTGCCAATGCTTTGGCGGACTTTAGACCCATTAGCCTTATTAATACATCGTTCAAAATTATTATGAAAGTTCTTGCTGCTAGACTCAGTGCCATTATTCCGCCCCTGATTGATCCGGCACAATCAGGTTTTATCCAGGAGCGTTTTATTCTTGACAGCGTAGCTGCCGCTCAAGAGATTATTACGCTTAGCCACCATCACAAATTAGAAGGTATCCTTCTTAAGCTTGACTTTCAAAAAGCTTACGATAATGTTAATTGGGACTTTCTCCTCGATATCATGCTGCACCCTGGCTTCGGTCCGAAATGGATCGCATGGATTAAATCCAGCTTGATCGCTGGTACCTTATCTATTCTTATCAATGGGTCAGAAGGACATAAATTTAAAATCAAACGTGGTCTCCGCCAAGGAGACCCGCTTTCTTCCCTTCTTTTTTCCTTGGTAGCGGACGTTTTCAACAGGTTGCTTCGCAATGCTCACGAGGCTTAGGTCATCGAAGGCATTGGCCGATCTCGTCATTTCGACGGTATCCTCAACTTGCAATATGCAGACGATACCATTATTTTCACCAAACCTGACCGTGCTTCATTGTGCAACCTTAAACTATTGCTTTACTGTTTTGAACTGGCTTCCGGACTTGCCATCAACTTCAACAAATCCTCTGTGCTTTGGCTCGGCGGTGATGACAATCGCCAAAACGAAGTCTCACATTTCTTTAACTGCCGTATCGCTTCCTTCCCCATCACTTATCTGGGTATTCCCCTGAGATGGGGCAAGCTCCACAGATCAGACTGGTTCCCTATCATCGATAAAATCGAGTCCAGGCTGAATGTCTGGACTGGTAAGACACTCTCCCGAGGAGGAAGATTAATTCTTCTCAACTCAGTTCTCTCAGCTATTCCTCTCTATATGATGTCTTTCTATTACATTCCTTCCTGGGTCCTCAAGAGGATCGATCAAATTAGAAGCAACTTCTTTTGGTCCGGTGCGGCTCTTTATAAGCAGGGCTCGCACCTGTGCAATTGGAACATCATCTGTTCATCCAAAGCGAACGGTGGATTGGGAGTTTTAAATCTTCGAGATCATAACCTTGCCCTTTTAGGCAAATGGCTTTGGAGATTCCATAAATCTCATCAATTATCTTGGGTTCAATGCATCAAAGAATATTATTTTGCTTCCACCCCTTGGTGGCAGTTCCGTGCACCGATCCATCGTTTTGCTTCACCCTTCTGGAAAGGAGTCTGGAAGGTTTCCTCTGCTTTCCAAGCCAGCATTTATAGGCTTTGTGCTGATGGGTCGAGGACCAAACTCTGGACCGATCTTTGGCTGGGCAACACCATCCTTGCCTCAGCCTACCCCTCTCTTTTCTGCCTTGCGGCCAATCCGGATGCCTCAGTAGAGGAATTTTTCGTCTGGATCAATTCCACTAGGGTTTGGAGCATCCCTTTTACAATTCAGTTACCTTCCCCTTTAATATCTGACCTACAACGGCTTGTTGAGTCTCTTAATCTCTTCGAGTGGGAGCACTCGGAAGACATCGCTTGGCGATGGAGTGCCTCTGGCTCCTTCACTGTTAAATCCTTCTACAAGTTCCTCAACTTCCGAGGCATCGTATCCCCTTCCGCTGATTTCATCTGGAAATCCTGTGCTCCCCTCAAGGTTAAAATTAACTCTTGGTTGGCCCTCAACAATAAGCTCCTCACTGTTGAGGTGCTTAACAAAAGAAACTTAGCGTGGGGGCAACTCTGCCCCTTATGTTCGGAAGCCTCGGAAGATGTTAATCATCTTTTCGTTAGTTGCTCTTTCATTATCCCTCTTTGGAAAGTGGTGGCTCTCGCTTGGGTTAATCAGGCAGTGCCTTCTAATCTTCTCTCCTGCTGGAAAACCCCCTCCGCACTCCCAAAATATCGTAAGGGATGGAATCTTTCTGTCCATATCATTTTATGGATTGTCTGGATGGAAAGAAACCACAGATTGTTCACGCATAAAGCTTCCCCTATCTCTTCTCTTATAGAAGAACTATTATTTCTTTTTAAATTTTGGACCTCGCAGATTAAGGCCGAAAGGCGACAGTCTTATTGCTATCACCGTTTAGATGAATCCCTGACAGTTCTTTCTAGACTCAATGCATTATGATTTTTCATGTATTTGTTTCTATGTTGTTTTGTTATTCTGTCATCGTTTAGAGGATTCCTTTTGTTTCTGCATTGCAGTCTTATCGGTTATTGATCCCCTAATCACTGTTTTCTATTCTATTTTGGTTGCTACTTTCTCAGGATTGATAGCTTTACCTTTGGGCCATCCTCTGGGTTTATTCTAGAGCTTTTTGATCCTGGCGCTTTTCTTTTGCGTCTCTGGCTCTGTTGATTTTGCTGGCGACTTTGTTTTGTTCGGTGATCCTCTGAGCCTGTTGTCTCAGGCTGCTGGGAAGCGCCTTCGTTAGGATGCAGTGGGTTCTCTTTGCTTGTATTTTCTTTGATTTTTTTGCCTGTGGTAGCAGGTTAGGTGGGTGAGCGCGCGCTTATGCTTTTATGCGTTCTATCTCCTTTACTATTGTTCCTAACTGGCAGTTGCCTAATACTGGGTTCTCACTGTACTGTTTAGTTATGACTGTTGTTAGGGGAGGGCTCCTTCCCCCTCTCTGTGCATTTTAGCATTCTTTGTACTTGGCTTATGGTGTTTTTCTATCTGGTTGCTCTATGCTGTTTGCCTGAGTGCATCCCGTTGGGACGCTGGCGCCTTTTTAGGCTTCTGAGATTTAGCTCTTTTTTATGCTTTAGTGTTGGCTGTTAGTATGGGGTACTGCTTGGATCCCTTGCTTATGGTTGAGGGTCTGTTGTTCTTCTTTTCTGAGCAACTTTTTGCTCTTGCGTTTCGGTGCCTATGGGTGGGGCTGGCTGCAGCTCGGAGTCGTATCCCCTGGCTATTTAGGGACGTGGCTCTTGGCTTCCCTGGGCCCAATCGTGCCTCTTGTGGCCTTTGGTTTGTTCGGCTGCGATGGCGCGTCCCTGTTCCTTGGTGTCATGAGTTTGGATGTTCCATGCCCTCCTCCGAACGGTGCTTCGCCGTTTTTCAGCTCCCTGTCGTTCCAGGAGTGTACATCTCCCCCTCCCCTTTCGAGTTTGGGAGGTCGGCCCAGTTTGACTTTGAGCTGCTTCCCAGCGCCCTGCTCCGGTGGCAGCAAGCGATCGTCGTGTTGTTAGCGTTTTGCGCTCGCCGACCGGGCCCGTCTTTCTATTTGTTTCGTTGTTTTTCTACCTGTACAGTGCCTTAATTACTCGCTGTTTTCTTTTCGGTTCTTATTGTCTATGCATTTTGCGCCTGGCGCTTTTGTTTTACATCTTGTAAAACCCTAAATTATTGTCTTGTACAATTATTATCATTTTATCAATATATTTTTTTGATCGGGCTGGAGTCGGCTGACTCTATCTACTTACATAAAAAAAAAAGATCATGTATCATGTAATCATATAACATGTAACAGGTGGGAAACACGGGCCCCTTCTAAGTACACATTTCTATATTTTCCATAACTAGATCTTTCCCTTAACCCCGACTTGATTAGTTGTCATTATTATTAAAGTAGGCATATACGTGCACAAAGAGGGCAAGAAAAGCATGGCAAGAACAAGAGACAGGTTCAGGTCGGGCAGAAACATGCATTGGTGACAAACTAGGGGTGGACAACTATTATTCGAACCGACCAATCTGAACCAATCCAACCCGAACCGACCGGTTTTTAACCGAACCAATTGAGGGTTTGGATTGGATCGGTTCTTGATCTTCAATAACCAACTGGACCGGTTCGGTTGTTGGATGGGGCTTTCAAATAACCAATGAAACCGAACCGACTGTACCTCTATGCATAAGTCCATAAAAAATATAGTTCTCCTTTAATTTCTTGAATATAAAAATAGTCATTTCTCATTTTCTTGGAGATACAAACAGTCTTCTTTAATTTCTTTAATACAAACTGAGCAATTGTTCTACCTATGTTTTGATTCTCCATAATCCTGCGTGTTATGCTGTTGAGAAATGCTTGATTTACAGTGTGGCCCAACTTAATAGAATCATGAAGTTGATGTAACATTTAGTAGTTACTTTAATCAAGTCAAGTAGAAATTGTAATCTAAATCTTTTTTTATTGTACCAGAAATTCAATTAGCTATGGTTATTTAATGTTTCTTTTATGATAATAAAGTAAGATTACAGAAGTATGCAAGTGAAAAAGTAGTTTATCTCACTCATTTAAATGTCATAATCTCAAACAATTAGTGCAAAATTTATTAAGAACTTGTGGTTTTATGAATCTTCATTTTAAATTTATTTCTGAATAACAAATAGCAGGTTGTTTCTTAAGTTTGGTTGAAGTTGATCTTTTAAATTTCAACAAAATTATGAATGATGTTGAAGGTGAAAAGTAGCATGCCAAACCGACCATCCAATCCAATCCAAACCACGCTTAATCGGCTTGGATGGAAACTGATCGAATTAAGGTTAGGATTGGTTACGGATGAGAAAATTAAAAAACCGATCTTCGTTTGGATCGGTTGTGGATGGTCTATATTAGATCGGATACCGACTAATGCCCACCCTTATGACAAACAACTCATAATAGACTTGGACAACGAGACTTTCAATTCTTGACAGCAGGATAATGCTGCACCAAATCTGAGATTTCTGTTGCCACAGGAATGCAAATCTAGATCCGTCAGAAAATATAGAAACTAGACTCTCAGCCGAATCCAGCACATATACACAAGTCATATAAAAACTATAGAAACTGGGCTCAAAACAGCATTTCATACAAAATTCATGTTCAACCAGAAATTGCAAAGTTTTATTTATAAGCATGAAAATTGCATAAAACACCATAATTTAATCTATAAAAAATCTGGAAGGTTCTCTAGCATATCTAATATTAGCATATAAAATTTCATAAAATTTCATTACAGATAGTACAGTCAATTTAATTTGGAAGACTGAATGATACAACAAATATATGAATTTGAAATTCTACGACACAGCAGTACCAAAACAACGATAATTCACAAAATACAACTCGAAATTAAAATCCATCAAAAGCGATGTAAAATAGACATACCAGGATATATTTCATATTCACAAAGTTTAAATCAAAAGTGACTGGAATCAGGTTGAAAATAGAGTTCTTTACTGAACAACATGCAGTTTGACAATTATATGCTTAGTTTCACAGGCATGAAATAAGTTATAAAAAAATCATTAAAAAATTCCACAAAAATTAGGGGTTGATCTCAGTCATGTCTAGACATACCCAGAAAAATATTAAGTCCAAATGTCACCTTCAACATCAGTTTTAAAATAATATAACATGCAGCAATCTCATAAATCAGAATCTGGAAATTACGACACTGTTAAAGTAAAACAGCGTTAACTCACACATCAAAAATCGAAATCAAGATCCATCGAAAGTTCTGAAAAAGTGACACCGAGGCCTACGAATCATATTCATTAAATAATTTATTTTACTGACCTTAATAGTGTCTAAAACACTGAACCAAATCAGGGCAGCGGAAAAACGAAATTCTTTCATGCATTTTATCAAACAACTCATCCACAATAGATCCAAATTAGGGCATAATGTAAAACATGATATATTAGATATCCAAATCAACATGGCATGGGTAATAACAAGTCTACAACGAGATAACACATCTAGCACATCAATTATGTAACAAAATACACAACATACCATAGATCACAGAGAATATATACATCTAACAAGAGCCTATCTAGAACTAATTTATTTTCATGTCGTGTGTGTGACAACTTATTATGATGGGTCAAAACTACAAATGGATCAAACGAATGAGATCAAGATTCATCAAGAGATCATCATGAGAACGAACACAAAAACGAGAGCAAGACTACATGCGGTATTTTGTACTTGTATACAAACAAGATAATATACAAGTTACTTTACTTGGGTGAAGATGACGAATCTGACGAGAAAGA
Organism: Hemerocallis citrina; assembly: GCA_017893485.1. Classification (NCBI taxonomy): domain Eukaryota; kingdom Viridiplantae; phylum Streptophyta; class Magnoliopsida; order Asparagales; family Asphodelaceae; genus Hemerocallis; species Hemerocallis citrina. The sequence continues at coordinate 178,001,998 of CM030361.1, forward strand.
ATAACGGGAACGGATCCCAGCACACTGCGACGATCGCGAAACGAGCAAGTCTTGACGAGATGATCATGATCGGGCACGGATCTCGATGTTAATGAAGATGATCAAGATCACGATCGGAAGGGGATTAGATGGCCAGGATCTGATCTGATCAACCGAAGAAGATGATCAGGATGATAATCACGATCTTGATGAAGGATCAGATGGCCAGGATTCAAACGGCAAGGTGATGATCGTGATCGACGATCGGACGGCTGAGAATCGCTGATTGATGATGGACAACCAGAACAGGGGGCAGCGGCTTGACGACGACTATGTGCGAGGCTGCGATTGCGGGTCGGTGGTGCAACATCCTAAAATTTTCAAATAATCAATATGAAGTTTCTTTTATTTTCACATGTTTTGCACGTGCAATTTAATATGTATATTTAGCTTTAAAATTATTCTTATATCATGAACAAATATTTGATTTTCTTTTTAAAAGCTTATTTTAATCTTTAGGCCTAATAGTCTAATTCTAACCCGCTTAAATAAATTAATTTAATTAATTACAAAGCACATGGTTTTTAGCCCACCTATTTAGCCCACTTGTAGTGTAGACTTGATCAAGTAACAAATAAATCAACATTTTAATGTACAAACTAATTTGTAGTATGCATAATGTGACACGTGTATTGCACAAGCACGTGAATTGAGTGAGAAGAGTACTTGGCCGGCCATGTTCATGAGTCGGAGGTATGGAGAGACTGGTGAGGTGGTTATGTGATAACTCCCAATTGCATCCTAGCCTTTCATTTAAACTCATCTCAACCCTCCATTTGAGCTGGAGTTGTGTATAAATACCACTCGTCTTCTTCATTACTGGCATTAGAAATATTTCAAAGAGAATGGAAAACAAAAAGAAGCAATTGTAAGGAAAAGAAAGAGTTGTGTGAGTAAAAGATTGAGTGTTGTGTGTTTGTGTGCTCTTGCAACTTGGAGGCCAACCAAAACGTCAAGAGGAGGAAGAAGATCGGTGGCACATCAAGGGGAGGCTCGGGTTCACACTAGCAAGGAGGAGGAGCTCGAAATTCGCACCAAACTGGGAGGAGAAGGGAGACATTCGTGTGTTCAAGGAGTTTCTTAGGAGTTTTCTATTTGTTTCTTCAATAAGGTGGGTGATTTCTTAGACTTCTAATATAGATGCCACGCTAGGATTTTAATGTTAGAAATAAGTGGAAAAATTGCTATATACGTGCTTGAAGAGACTAGTAAGAAAGAGAGCAAACTCTAGTTTATCTACATGAAAATTTAGTAAAATGAATTGGAATGTGTTAATTAAGATTTTTTAGGATGCTTGTTAATATATTTACATGCGAGAATACATCTGAATTGATGAATCATGATTATATGAAAATTGTGCTTATGAATGAATTGTAGAATGCAATATATGAAAAATTGTACATATAAATGAATTGTAGAATGCAAGATAATGGATTGTGAAATTAATTGATTAGTTGTAAGAAGTGGGTTTTAATTGCATTATATGAGTAATATTATATTCACTAGATTATCATCTATGTTGTCTCTTTGAAACACAAGAAAATGATTAATTTTGTAGAGATAAAATTAAATTAAGGGCCTTAATTTTTATTAAAGAATGAAGAGAAATTGTGTAAACACATTGTGAATAAAAGAGGGATAAGTTGATAAAAAGATTCATCTAAAAATGAATTTTTTCTATGTCGAAATGTATTAATGTTCCACTTTTTCAAAGAACTAAAGAGAAAAAGTCTACTATGTATTTAAAAATGAGATTTTGACAATCTAAGAAAATATAAGTTACTGTTTTTCAAAGAAATATATTTTGGAGAAGACAGAGATTTTTATGTGTACAAATTAATTGAGAAAAATCGAAATGATTAAAAGAAGAACTAGATACAGTACAGTCTAATACAAAAGTATTTTAAGCTCTCACTTAGACCTTTCTGGTCGAAGGGTGCGCTTTGGGTCTGTTACTATTCATGAGCGGAGCTACTGGTCTTGGGTTTGAGTCTCTCAAGAGACTCTGTTTTTCTAAAAATTCGATTTTTAATCAAGTATAATTTAAGCTCTCCCTATATCGGTTAGTCACTCTGGCCTTTCTGGTCATCGGGTGCGCTTTGGATCGATTACTGTTCACTAGCGAGGGGTTTGGTCTGGGTTCGAATCCGGCCTTTGGCCTTTTATTGTGAGTTTTGATTTTTTTAACCTATTTCATTTTTAGTATTCATATGTGTTTAAAAATTTGAGAAAATAATACTAGAATTCTTTTAAAAATACATCGACTTCATGAAAATTATTTCTACAATATTTGACTTATTATAATAGGAATTAGAAGTAATTTTGAGAAAAAGAACTTGATAAAAAATTTTATAATATGATCTTGATTAATTAAAGAAAGGGAATATTTTTAATATAAAGAATTTTCGTAAGAGTTCTAAAATGAGATTTTTGACATGGAAAAATTGAGTAAGATTAAATATGAGATTGTTGTTTAAAACTATGCAAATGTGCATGGAAAATGAAGTAAAAGAAACATGATGAAATATGAAATTTTTGAATATGAACTCTCATTTAATGAACATGAAATGAGTTTGACACTAGAGTTTAGCTAAGTCCTTACATCGGCATGAATGAAATTTTGAAAGAAAAATGTGATGATAAAAGGCCAAGACTGGGTCATGGTTATTGATTGATGTTTAAGACCGATGTAGAGGTAACGCTAATTCTAGAGTATTAATTTTATTCATGATTCAATTATCTAAGGATTAGACACATAGTGGAGATGTGATAAAAGTAAGAGAAAAACACAAGTACAAGGGCATCAGATCTACGGTGTGAGAGTATTCACAAGCTGCCTGCATGATGCGTCATGTCATTGCGTGGATACATCTCTAGAATTATCAGGACCGTGGCGATGCTTGTGGGGTGTTCGGTGACTACGTAGTGCCATCGTTCCATGACGGAGGTGAATTGTCCATAGGTTGTCTGCATGATGCGTCATGTCATGATATGAAATTTTCCTCCAAGCTGTATGGACATGGGCTCGTAACTCATAGGACATCTACGATACTTACAGTAGTTACCGTAGTAGTTTAAATCATGGAAAGGGAATCAACCCTACAAGATGAAGAACGATTAAGGTCTTGTCCTCGGACCTATGTAGTATGGGATGCATAGAATCCGAACAAGTGTGCATTAGGGTCATTAAACATAAATAACTGCATTAAGGACTAAGTGCACATTCACACACGACATAAATATGATAATCCCCTTAGCTTTGTTTGTGACATGTGTGTGATTTCTAAGTAAGAAACTGATGTATTATATCCTAGCGTCAGTTGTATGCAACTAACGTGCCCACAGTTTCTGTGCAGGATAAAGTGGATGACAAGACTAAAGGATGAATGCTGCTTAAAGAAATATTCAAGTTGTTATTAAATTCATGGATCATTTTGTAATTTATAATTCCGCTGCGTTGATGTATAACATTGTTGTAGAAAAAGTTTTTAATTCCTTATAAAATTGTACGAAGTGAAGTGTAAAGATCCTATGGAACTTCGAATTCAGACTTATATGGAATTCAGGGTGTTACAGGTGGTGTAGTTGCGGTGATGATGGGTAGGACGACGACAATGGGGAGTCGACGGTAACTGGTTCACGGTGGCAAGGACATGGCGAAGGCCGACTGAGGGTGATGGTTGGGCGGCGAGCGCTCGAGGAGGAAGACGGAGGCTTGGGTGGAGGTTGAAGGCATGACGATTGGGCAAGGGAGATGCTGGGGTGCAGGGTTGCACGAGGAAGGGTGTTGACGGGGCGGAGAAGGCAACGGTGATGGGTTTGAAGGGTTTGCGAGGCTAGGGGACAGGACGACGGTGAAGATGAAGGGTTTGATAAGGAGATGGGTTGCTGTGGAGGGATGATGAGGCGGTGGAGGAGAGGTGAGGATGAAGACGATGGAGGGTCGACTGCGGTAAGACGAGGACGAGGAGGCAAGAGGTTCGATGGGTGCAGATGGGAGAGAGAGGAGTCAGGATGTAGGGGATGAAGTTGGCGGCTGGGGTGATTAGGGTTAGGGTTAGAGTGATTAGGGTATTTATAGTGTGTTTTAGGGTATTGGGTTTAAAATCCAATAAAAGGTATAGGGTTATAGGGTTTTAGGTTAGGATTGGATACAACAGGGTAGGAAACAAATGATAATTAATTAGGCCATGAAATAAATTAGTTTAGAATTTAAACAATTCATCCGGAGACAATAATTCGACAGAAATATTTAATCAAGAAGATTGAAAGCCATAAAACTGAATCGAAGGCAAGATAGGTGGGTTTTATTGAGAACGAAGAAGCAATTATACAGTTCAGAAAGAACAGAAGAATACAATCAGAATAGATACTCAGGAAAAAAAAATAAATACATATGAAAATACAAGAAAGAGGAATACAAGAGTTACAAATCCTACCCACCTAACATGAAGAATTTCGTCTTCGAAATTCAAGCAAGAAGTACATAGGGTAACCCCGAATGAAAAAGAAAGAACCACAACAAAGCAAAAGCTACACAAACAAATGAAGGAACTTCTGCTGGATCTCCTCCTCCAATTCCCAAGTTGACTCACTCGGCGAGTGAGGATTCCAAGAGATCCGAACCAATTTGATGACCTTGTTCTTCAACACCTTCTCCCGTCGGTCCAAAATAGCAACTGGAGAAATCTCACAAATCAGATCTGGCTGCACGGACAACTCCGAGTAGTCGATCAGGTGGCTCTCATCTCGGATGTACCCCTTGAGTTGTGAGACATGGAAGACGTCGTGCACCCCAGATAAAGTCAGTGGCAATGCAAGACAATAGGCCACCTTGCCTACTCGTTCCATGATATCAAACGACCCAATGAACTTGGGGAACAGCTTGCCCTCACCACCAAACCGAATGACACCTCTCCACGGTGATACCTTAAGGAGGACATGGTCACCCACCTCAAACTCAAAGGCTCTCCTATGGACATCTGCCCATCTCCTCTGCCTGTCTTGTGCTGCCTGAAGGAGCTTCGTGATCTGAGTCATCGCATCTGTAGCGCCCCGAATTTCCAATATAAAATTTAGAAAATACGTGGCACTCTCCCAACGATCCACTTCAATGTAACAATATACATAGACCAAAAACTCAAGTCATTTTATTCCAAATCTTTATTACAATAATCTTTTACAAATGCAGCGGAAATACAAAACACCTTAAAATACATTTAACTATTACAACCCTTTCTCTTTACAAAATTACCCAAGGCTCTATTATATCACTCATGAAATCCAAAGCTAACCCAAGCATCCAAGCTTCCAACTCTAAGCAGCTACCTGTAACACATGAGGCTAGAGTTGAACCCTAACCCCCAAACTAACGGGGTCAGCCATAAATGGTGTGAGTGATATAAACAACAAACATAAATGAACAATAGCATAAATTCTCAAGCAACATGTACTGAACAAAAATACATAAACTGAACATGTAATATGAAACAAGAAACGATAGGCCAGTACATGCGTAAACCAAGTCGAGAAACAATACCAACGATCAAGTATCCATCAATCAATCATTCTCAAAAAAATAGTACAGTTTAACTGCAATGTACAGTCGACTGTTTAACGAACCAGTCGACTGTTCTGAACTAACAGTAATTCTCACATTTCAGAATGTGTCCAACTATCAATAAATCTCAATACCACGATGTATGTCCAATCAATCGATCACCAATAATGCCATAGATCGGATACCCATATATCCATCTACAAAAACTAAAGATAATATAGATCGAATACATACCCGGTATGCAATCACTAATAGTGACTCTTACACCGACGAACATATTCATCTACAAACAACTAAAGATAGTATAGATCGAATACATACCCGGTATGCAATCACTAATAGTGACTCTTACACCAACGAATATATTCATCTACAAACAAACTAAAGATAGTATAGATCGAATACATACCCGGTATGCAATCACTAATAGTGACTCTTACACCGACGAATATATTCATCTACAAACAAACTAAAGATAGTATAGATCGAATACATACCCGGTATGCAATCACTAATAGTGACTCTTACACCGATGAATATATTCATCTACAAACAAACTAAAGATAGTATAGATCGAATACATACCCGGTATGCAATCACTAATAGTGACTCTTACACCGATGAATATATTCATCTACAAACAAACTAAAGACTGAAGGAACACTCAAGATTATGAAAACTCATCAGAACCAGTCGACTTATGCGATAGTAAGTCGACTGCCCCGAGAACCAATATCCAAGATTATAACATGTGCAGTAAGTCGACTCAAGAAAACCATCAGTCGACTTACCCGAGACAATTATCAACAATTCTCAAGAAACGTTCCAAGTGCTAACATTATAAGATGACTTATAAAAACATAAGTTGACTTATCAACAATATAAGATGACTTATAAAGATCATAAGTAGACTTATCAAAATATAAGATGACTTATAAAAATCATAAGTAGACTTATCAAAAGTATAAGATGACTTATAAAGATCATAAGTAGACTTATCAAAAGTATAAGATGACTTATAAAGATCAAAAGTAGACTTATCAAAAGTATAAGATGACTTATAAAGATCATAAGTAGACTTATCAAAACATAAGTCGACTTAAAAGGGGACATAAGTCGACTTATAAGAACATAAGTCGACTTATAAAAACATAAGTCGACTTACCCGAGAGAAATTCTACGATAACTTTGAAAAATAAATTCTAAGTGTACCAGTTGACTGAGAAGGGTCTAAGTCGACTGTCCAGAACGGATTTTCGAGAAATACTAAAGATACAGCAGCTGGGGTCGTACCAGTCGACTGAATAGTAGACCAGTCGACTGTCGGCCTACAGTTTTCATAAATTAGGTCTGTATGCGAAAACAAGTCTGATGTTCTTCTAAAGATTCATTGCTTTGGAAATTAACTTATATTTAGTTAAAAGTGACAATCTCAAGATGATCTGCATCATAGTTACAATACTAAATTCTCATGTTCTCAATTCTTGAATCTCCCAATAGGGTTTCTCAATACTCGATTTTTCACCATTAATAACCAAGATCTGTCTTTCACCATTAATAACCAAGATCTGTTTATAAACCCAAGATCCAGATGTGCATACATCCGATCAAAACCATACTTAAATCTTAACACGTTTCAAGCAATCAAGAGTTGTCAATCGAGATCTACTAATCTTTCATGGATTTCACATGCATATTTCGAATAACTACCATGGCATCGATTTCATACAAGATACGAAAACATCAAACAAAATAGCATGCAATCATACACATAAACAAAACAAGTCCATATCACTCACCTTTAGAATCAAGAAGATCCACAAAAAGCCTTCCTTTGCTAGATCCAAAAACTTCTTCTTCAATCACAAAAGAATAAGAGGTATAATAAGATCTGAGTTGTGCAGCGAATGACGGCTGCAAACTCTCTTATATAGGCCGGGAATCAAGTATTAGGGTTTCCAAATACATTTGCAAAACAATCCCTTCAAAATACAATTTTATATATATATATATATATCTACTCTTGGAAATTCATCTAAAATTCATTAAAATTAGGATTTAAAAGTAAAATATGATCCTAATCTCAAATGCTACTGTTCAAAACGTCCAGAAAATACAATTTGCATTTTAACCCTTAAAAATGTCAATTTTGCATAAAAGTCCTTCTTTTCTCAAAAATTGCAAATAGATCAAATTGATTTCAGAAAAATCTAGAAAAATAGTAAATAAATCCCAAATATTAAATAATGACTTTTCATAAAGAAAACTTAATTTTTCAAACATCTCAAAAGTCATTTGCACGTGTACCAAAGATAAATTTTTTTAGAAAATATCAATTAAATCCTCAAAAATCATTTAAATTCATTTTCAAATAATTAAAATAATATTTGAAAATACGGGGTTCTACAGCATCAGTGATCAACTCCGGATCCAACAACTTCCTCTCACCAATGTCATCCCAACACACTGGCGATCTGCCCTTCCGACCATATAGTGCCTCGAACAGTGCAGCTTTAAGACTAGCTTGATAGTTGTTATTGTACGAGAACTCTACAAGATGCACATGGTCCTCCCAAGATCCACCAAACTGCAGCACACAAGACCTTAACATGTTCTCTAGAGTCTGTATGGTCCTCTCTGACTGTCCATCTGTTTGAGGATAAAAAGTCGTGCTGTACTTCAGTTTACTCCCTAGACTACTCTGAAGACTCTCCCAAAACTGAGACCTGAACCTCGTATCCCTGTCATATACAATACTGACTGGAACCCCATGAAGCATAACAATCTCTTGCATGTACTTCTCTGCTAGGCACTCAGTAGACTGTCCGACTCTGAAGGAAATGAAGTGCGCACTCTTCGTCAGTCTGTCCACAATCACCCAAATGGCGTTGTGACCCTTGGGACTCCTCGGCAAGGCGGTCATAAAATCCCTCATGGTGTTCCCACTTCCACTGCAGAATGGGAAGAGGTTGAAGAAGTCTGGCAGATCTCTGATGCTCTGCCTTCACCTGCTGGCAAATCAAGCACTGAGACACAAAACTTGCTATGGCCCTCTTTATACCATGCCACCAAAAGTGAAGTTTCATGTCCCGGTACATTTTAGTACCACCAGAATGAATATAGTATGACGACTGGTGGGCTTTCTCGAGCAACTTCTGACAAACTTCACCCTTCGGGACACACAACCTGGACCCAAAATGAAACGATCCATCATCATGAACAACCATATTTGTCCTAGAACCTGCCTTAACCTCTTCTCTGAATCTCTGCAACTGCTCATCACTAGCCTGAGCCTCTTTAACCTGTTCAACAAGAAACGACTGCATCTGAAGCATCAAGTAACTCCGATCAAAACTAGGCAAGATCACATCCAATTCCAACCTCCTCATTTGCTCAACAAGTTCCCTCTGCTGAGTCAGGAACATGGCGACAGGTCTCTTGCTCAAAGCATCCAGCACTAAGTTGATCTTATCGGGGTGATACTACAGATTAATATCATAGTTGGCCATCAACTCCAACCAATGTCTCTGCCTCATGTTCAATTCCTTCTGGGTGAAGACATACTTGAGACTTTTGTGGTCGGTAAAGATTTTCACACGGTCTCCAAGTAAATAGTGTCTCCACAGCTTCAAGACAAAGATCACTGCTGCCAATTCCAAATCATGAGTCGGATAGTTCCTCTAATGCGGCCTCAACTGCCTAAATGCATATGCAATAACTCGGCCCTTCTGCATCAATACTGCACCAAGACCCTTACCAGAAGCATTACAGTGAACCACAAATCCACCTGATCCATCTGGAATAGTTAACACTGGAGCCGACGTCAACCTGCTCTTCAACTCTGCAAAAGCTTCACTGCAAGCTCCATCCCAGATGAATTTCTGATCCTTCCCTGTCAGCTTAGTCAGCGGCCCAGCTATCATTGAAAAATTTTGGACAAATTTTCGATAATATCCTACTAGTCCAAGGAAACTTCTCACCTCTGAAACTAACTTAGGCACTCACCAATCTTTCACTGCCGCAACCTTGGACGGATCAACTGAGATTCCTTTGCCTCAGATGATATGCCCCAACAAGGTGACTCAGTCAAGTCAGAACACACATTTGCTGAGTTTCCCATAGAGTTGATTCTCCCTCAGAGTTTGCAGAACCAACCTCAGATGCTCAGCATTTCCTCCTAGTTTCGAGAATACACCAGAATGTCATCTATGAAGACCACCACGAATCTACCCATAAATGGGGAAAAGACCTTGTTCATCAGACTCATGAACACAACTGGCGCATTCGTGACTCCAAAAGGCATCACTTGGAACTCATAATGCCCGTTCCTTGTTCTGAAGGTTGTCTTCTGCACATCAGCCACTTTCACCTTGACCTGATGATAACCTGAGCGAAGATCCAACTTCAAAAAGACTGCTGCACCACCCAACTGGTCAAACAAATCATCGATCCTGGGCAGCAGATACCGGTTCTTTACAGTAACATTGTTCAATTCCCGGTAGTCAATGCATAGTCTGCGGCTTCCATCCTTTTTGCTGACAAAAAAGACTGGAGCTCCCCACAGCGAAACACTGGGCCTGATGAATCCCAAATCTAGCAATCCTTGGATCTGCACCTTCAGCTCTGCTAGCTCAACTAGTGCCATCCTGTAAGGACTTTTCGATATCAGCGTAGTACCTGGCTGAACCTCAATACCGAATTTTATATCCCTATCTGGGGGTAGCCCAGGCAACTCCTCTGAAAACACATCCAGAAATTCCCGCACTACTAGAGGCACAGCATCACAGCCTGTGTGCAACTCCATTGCACAAGTCTCTAGATCAACTGCAGTCTTAACTCGACCAAGGGGTGTCTCCCTAGCATGAAACTCAAACTCTGCACGACTTGGGAATCTGAATACAACTCCCTTTGTAACTCCTGTATCTCATTTCTATATTTTTGTACTGTGTTCTTTCTTCCTGGGTATCCTATCTGTTTGTAATCTTTCTTTTCATGAACCGTGTATTGTTCTTATTTGCCTATATATATTCATCTATTGTTTGATTCTTGTGTTTCAATCTGACTGCCAATTATTTTCTTCTCTAGATGATTTATTGTTTCTAATCTACTGCATTTCATGGCCTAATTGCTTATTTATTTGATTCTGCCTTATTGGATCTGGTTTTCTACCCAGTCTACCCTAATTGAACCCTTCTACCTGTCCTACTGGATCCTAACCCGCTACCCAATCCCCTCTTCTTTGACCTAGTCTTTTCCAGATATTTCTTCACGTCTGTATCTGCCTAAAAATCAGATCACATTCTCCTATATCTTCTCTTGATTTCCTCAAAATCTTGCTTGTCAAATGTCTTTATTAAACCCCCAAAAAATTTTGTTACTCCTATCTCGAACTGCTATCCCCTAAACCCTAACCTTAATTTTCTTTCTCCCTACCGACCTACCCACTGCTTCTGATCTCCCTTCTCCCCTGCCGTGACCCCATTGCGGTCGCCTGCTCGCGACCACCCACATGCCAGCCCGCCGCAACATCAGCCCAGTCTCCTCTCGCCTTCTTCCGCAGAGACAACAGCCGCAGCGATAACAGCCCCAGAGACAACAGCACCAGCGACAGCCACAGCCAGCGCGACCCCCCTCGTTGCTGTCCCCTTCCGACGTCACCATCGTCCTGTCGTACTGCCCTGCCACCGTCTCCTCTCAATGCAGTGCACTCAGCTCCCGGCTACCTCTCTTTTGTGTGCATGTGGTTGACCTCAAGAGTGTTGGATTCATGTTCTTTGTGTCCGTGATCATCTTGTTCATGTTGTTCGAGATCCCGTGTTATTGTGTTCGTTGCCGGGAATCTATTCCAGTTATTCTCATCTCCTCGTCAGATTCGTCGACTATCTAAGGCAATTAACTTGTATTATTTTTGTTTATATACAAGTACCAAATTTTGCCTGTAGTGTCACTTTTATTTATAGATTCATTCTCATGAAGAACCATTGTTAAATCTTGACTCCATTTGTTGATCCATCCGTAGTCATCATTCGTTACACACACAACATGAAATTAGTTTAGATCTAACTAGACTCTTGATGCATGTATGTATATTGTTTCGTGATCCATGATATAATGTATACTTCTTGCATGCTTGATGAGTTGGTTGTAGTATCTTGTGGTAAATTTGTTAACCACCCATACCATATTGTTTTAGACATCTATTATACCATGCTTTGTATTTTGTTTTACATTGGATTTGTTGCCTATGAACTTGTTGCTGCTAATTTTGGTGTGTGAGCAAACAGATGAATGTGTGGAATCTTTTTGGAAACAATAAAGCAAACCTGTTGACTTTCACTAGCGTTTGACTGGTTTCTTGCTGCTGTCGTTGAATTGCAAAAAAGTTCGATACACCTGGATGGATCCCGGTGACGAACCTCCAACGCTCTTGTCAGTAATCAGGAAGATTATGAAAGATCTTTTTGTGGAAAAAGATTGATTACCTTGTTACGGTGGGGGGTGAGGGATATTTATAGTTACCTTAAGAGACAGTTTAGAGATAATCAGTTATCTCTATGTTCCAGTAATTTTGGATAAGGTGTAGAGTTTAAACTCATTTCATGATAAAAGAGACTATTTAAACTGCCTCTTAGAGATAACCAAGAATTTGAATTACTTTTTATCAGTCTGAATTGGTATGTAACGGGATGCAACCCATACCAAATATGACAGATGCATTTTCGAGCTATTGGGCTTTGAAGAAAAACCCAGTTCCCAATTTGGACCTGTCTGTAGGTGAAATTACCGTTTTACCCCTAAGAGCTCTAAGATTCGCGCCTGATTTGAACGGTCCCGATTTGGTTCTATTTTTAGCCATATCAAAACTATTTGATTTAATGCACGAGAATAGAATTCTGTTTTTTCTGTTGTCCTGTTTTGTTTCAGTATTTTAGACCCTGTTAAGGGCAGTAAATGAAACTAAGTTGTTGATTAAAACTTTGTGAATATAAAATGTAGCTTGCTGTACCTATTTTGCAACCCTTTCGACGGATTTGGATTTTGAGTTATACTTTGTAATCCATCGTTGTTTTAGTACTGCTGTGTCTAAGGTTTCAAATTCACAAACTTGATGTATCTTGCTGTTTTCCGAATTTATTTGACTATGCTATATGAATTGGAATATTATGAAATTTTATTTGCTGATACTAGACATACTAGGGAATACCCCAGATTTTTCTTAGATTTAATCAGTAAGTTTTTATGCCATTTTCATGCTTATGAGTATAACCTTGTGATTTCTGGCTGAACATGATTTCTGCATATAATTTTGTTTTGAGTCCTGTTTCTGTAGTTATTATATGAATTGTTTATATGTGCTGGATTCGGCTGGGAGTCTACTTTTTAGATTTTCTGACGAATCCAGGTTTTCATTCTTGTGGCAACGGAAATCTTGGTTTTGGTGCAGTACTGTCTTGCTTTCAAGAATTGAAAGTCTCTTTGTCCTAGCCTATTATAAGTTATTTTGTCACTCGTTCATGTCTTCTATACAATTTGAACTTGTCCCTTTTTATCTTACCATATTTCTTGCCTTGTTTGTGCACGTACATACTTGCTTTAATAATAATAATAAGAATCCAAGCCGAGGTTAAAGGGAAAGATCTAGTAGTTGAAAATACAGAAATGTGTATTCGGAGGGGATCCATAGATCCTACTTGATACGTGATACTTGATACTTGATACTTGACACGTGATTACTTGACACTTGACACTGGACACTTGACACTTGACACTTGACACGTAATAACTTGATACTTGCTACCTGAGTACACTGCTGTAACCTCCGTTCCCGTAAATACGTATTTCCTAAATATTTTCTGTATTTTGATTATTTATAAACTTACATTGTGATTAATTTCATTTTTAATATTTTACAAAAGTATTTTCTAATAAGCAATTATATTTATTTCGAATGACAGTATATTTTAACTTTATTGTTCTATTCCAAATTGATCGACTACTTACATTATCACTATTCGGATCATTTTAATAAGTTTGTTTAAATCCAATTCCTATTTGTTACATCATCTTATTATTTACATTATTATTATTGTTATTATTATTATTATTATTATTATTATTATTATTATTATTATTATTATTATTATTATTATTATTATTATTATTATTATTGTTATTATTATTATTATTATCAGTATTGTTATGAGCATTGTTATTGTGATTATTGTTATTGTTATTGTTATTATTATTTTGATTATCAACATTTGTTGTTATTGTTACTTTTGTTACCATTATTGTTATTATTGTTATTATTGTTATTGTTCTTATTTTATGAAGCCTAATGTTATTACTACTATTATTACTATTTTGTTAAAGCCCACTGATGTGATCTATATTATATTTGAGGCCCATCATCTAAAGCCCAAATTTTATATTTATTTTTGTATTATTTATTTATATTTATATCTAATCTGAGCCCAACCCAAAACCATCTCTTATTGGATCCTAGCCTACCCTAAATCCAATATCCATTAGCCCAATTCTCCCTCTAACTTGTTATTGACCAGTCAATCCCAGATTTTCTCCCCCACAATCCCCACTATCATCCTGTAACCCTAAAATTGAATCCCTAACAACCAGCCCTACAATTTCTCCCCATTATTATATATCATATTTATTATATCATTTAATATTTTATAAAAACTCCCCATCCGCTCTCTCTCTCTCCCTCTGTTCTCTCTCCAAAAACATAAGCCCCCTTCGTCTTCCTTCTTCGATCGAAACTCCGAGACCCCGTCGTCCTCCCCGCGCAAGCCTCCGCTCGAACCCATTGTCGATCCAGCTCCGCCTCGCAACAACCGCCCCCGCCTGCAAGCCATCACCTTCCTCCACTCAAAGCTCCGCCCTCCATCACGTCACTACTTGCCATTACCGCACTCGAGTCCCCACCATTGCCATCTCCTCCACCGCCAACGCCGTCAATCGATGCACCTCCAGTGCATCGCTGCGGTCACCCCCTCATCGCCTTTATCTCCTCTTCCTCTGTTTTTCGTCCGAAACAGGGGAGCACCTCGATCGCCATTACCGCTCCTTCATCGTCACCCTCTGCTTCTTCAACCGCCTCGCTTCGACCTTAACCTCCGCTCCGCTCCATTCATTGTCGATTGCTCTCTCTCCACTCGCCTCCTTGTTCTCCGCAATTGCCGCCCTTGAAGCCTCGCCATTGCTCAACCCCGCTACTCGCCTTCCTCCGTCAACCCCATAACTCCCGATGCTCCTGGTGCTGCCTCACCCTGCCGCCGCCACTACGAACCACTCGCCCACCACCATCAATCGTCGCCAGAGCCGAAAAATTCGATACCTGCTGATTGGGTTTTGATCAAGTGAGTTCTGGACCATCCGATTTGTTGTCTTGATTGCCGTTTGATGTTCAGAGGAAGGGGATCATCTGTTGTTGTTTGCTATTTTGTTTGAGGAGATCCCAACTTCGGTGTCTGCTATTTTGATGGGTCTGGAGTTGCTTTTGCTGTTTTGGTTTCTTGCACGTGGTTTGCACGTATTCCTGTGTCCGTGATCGTCTCCCGGGATTCTCATCCTGTTATTCTGAGTGTTTGAATCTAACGTCGTTTTAAAGGCAAGTCATTTTCCATCGAATAGTTATTGTATCATATTCGAGAATGTTTATTGAATCCCGCAAGTAGTGTAACGCCCCGATCTCCCCGTTGCTGGGAAACCGTGACACATGCCAAGATCTTTCCTTCAATTAGTCTCGAGACACAGAAAGCTGGAAAATTTAAAACTTTTCTTCAACACAGAGTTACTACGCAGTAATTACAAATATCAGTTTGTAATACCAAACTGTACTGCCTGCCCCTTTTCTTTTCCTTTTGACTCCAAAATCAATTCTTCCAATTTCTATATCACTTTAAACATAAACTAAAATAGTTATATTTCAAAGAAAATTTGGGCAGAGTCTCCCTTGTATTTTTTGCCCAAAACACAGAAAAGCTTACGGAATTTTGCTCTAAATTCCGTAGCTTACATCACAGGCAATAATAATACGGGCTCCCCAGACCAAAATGAGCATCATCACACAGGCAATATATATATATGCTTTGGGGGCCAAACTCATAACGGTTTAACAAATATCAATTAAAAAGCATAAATCCTTTTGAAAACGTAGTAAGTTTTTAGAAAATAACCTGTAAAAACCTACCACGACGCCCGGCACTCCACAACGAAATGGGTACGGGTCCAAACCATATCCTGCTGCCTCACACTATACTCTTCATCATCATCCTCATACTTACACATCAAAAATACAATTTAAAGCATAAATCTTTACTATTTACAATTAAAACATAACAATGAATTATGACTGGAGCTCCACTCCACGGAACCTGTACCTACACCTCACCTCTGCACTGCTGAGGACCTGTAACAGTAGGGACCTAGGGTAGCCCAGGGACTCCCTAACCCCCAAACATTAAGGGGTTAGCCATTTCTGGTGTGAGTATAATTTATTAAAATAAGTAAATAAATTAAACTTACAAGTAAAAACATAACGAACTCACAATTTCCAAGATAAACAAATCTTACCTGACATCTGAATATGTAAACATCATAAATGAGATTTTACATCAAATACTCTCCAAGTCATCACCTGTATGTATATCTATACCCGTTCGTAACATACTTATACTTAGTAACCATTTGAATAACCACTTATAATACAATAATGATTTTACTTCCTTATATCACGTATCACCTCATAGACATATGCCTTCATTCTCATACTACCTCATTCATTCATGTCCAACCTAACATCTCATTTCACCTTACCATTTACTTGCAATTTATCACAATGTACCCCATATCCCAACATAGTTTTGGCAATAACATATCACACGCCAAGCCGATAGCTTGGGTAATAATCACGCACATCCCAAGCCCAACTTGGGTAATATCACTTCACATCCCAAGCCCATAGCTCGGTTGTTAATTTACTTCACTATCACACTCGCAATTCATCTCGAATGGAAAAGACACGTGTACCTATAATTTTGTGCCTGTGTACCTTATGACATAAACTCTAATGCAAAATTACCAATACAATGATGCTCTTATTCTAATGCAAGCAAGTCTCCGGAACAGTATGCATCCCATACTACATACGCCCCATCTCAAGCCGTTTCTCCGTATATAGGGATTTGAACCCACGTTATGAATTTTACTATTTGTACTCATCCTGTTCCTGACATAAATACTACATGACTGGTGACTATTGCCGGCGTACCGGACCTCACACCAAAAGCCAACACGAACTACAAGATACTCGTCAACCTTCTTTCGTGCTCTCAACTCGTCATGAGAAGGCATAGAACCTGCTGGGATCGTAGGGTCTATTTCCCTAGGAACCCTCTCGTTCTTATCATGGCACATTCAGAAATTAACAATCAAGATACGGAACCCGTGCTCCCAACTCGTCATGAAAAACACCGCCCGTATCCCTTTGACAGGGGAATACATCCCGATAACACCACCTAGTGTCAGCCTATAGGAGAGGTTGGAGTGTAGGTTATCACCCCAAACACCAACTCTCCCCCTTTGGCAAAAACATGGTTAAGTAACAAGTTACTACCCTAACGATGTCACTAACCCTAACAGACCAAATGGGCCGTACGAGCTACAAGATACTCTCAACCTAGAGTCATACTCTCAACTCATCATAAGAAGGCACCATATGGGTCAAACAAGCGAGATACGCAACTCATGCTTCCAACTTGTCATGAAAAGCACCGTACGTGTCCCTCTTCTAACCCAACAAGCGAGACATGCACTGTGCTTCCAACTCGACATGAAAAGCACCATACGTGTCCCTCTTCTATCTAAACAAGCGAGACATACACTGTGCTTCCAACTCGACATGAAAAGCACTGTACGTGTCCCTCTTCTATAGAGTGTGACAATTTGTCCACACAATTAACCCAGTCTTAAACTAGGCTTCACATGATCTCCTCGGATCCACTCATAGCCTACTTATTTAAGACAATACCTGCATACGAGCCCAGTGAGCTTCGTATGGGACCAACGGCTACATACGGCCCAGTTGAGCCCGTATGAGCAAAACCACATACAAAACAGCCATACAGGTGATCAAACCTAGAAGCAGCCAAACGTGCTTACTAGTAACCTTGTTCTTCTATAATTAGAAGCAACAGAAGAATCTACTGACAGTCTAAAATAGGCATTCTACCAAGGAGAAGTCTAAGAAGCGACATCAAACTTTTTATCAAGCTAACGATTATTAGTGACTTTCCAAATTCTTATTATCCATGAAGCCGAATAATGTTCATGTGATATGGTCCAACTTTACTTAGGGTCTCATGCAACTAAAATCCATGGTTTCCCTCCCCAATTTGGACTAGAACTACGTGCACTAGATTCTTGGGTTCTCTCCTCAAGTTTGAGCTAAGATCACCTAGGACGAAAGGCATGGGTTTCTTGCTGTAATCAACTTATAACAACTCAAGCATGATATTCTACTACAACTTAACCATGGGTTTCTTTCTACCACAATTCAAGCATGAATTCTTACTATATCACAAGTGTGGGTTCTTCCTCTACAACAATCCAAATCCATAGGATGGGTTCTTTTAGCATCCACAATTTACTCAACCCTCAAAATGGGTTCTTTCTCAACCTACAACAACTCACACCCAAGAGATGGGTTCTTTTAGCATCCATAATTTATACCAATACGCGTTATCCATAATCCATATCAATACTTTAGTTTATTCAAACATCTTTAAATATCAAATACGTATATAAAACCATACACACCATATTTGATATCATCATCTAAATATAACTCACATATATCTTTAAACCATTAAAATATACAAATAATATAACTCACATATATCTTTAAACCATAAAAATATATAAATAATATAACTCACATAATTTTTAACACACAAAAACACACAATAAATTAACTCACATATTTCTAAAATCACAGAAATACATATAATAAAATAGTACTCACATATTTCTTAAACCCACAAAATCCGTAAATAAATCGATACTCACTTATTTCTTTAAACCATAAAATACACGAATATATAAACAAACTAACTCACCATTTTCCGCGAAGATCCGAAGCGCCATGCCACTTCGCCTCCAAAGTCGCAATATATCCTATCATCAATTTCAAAGCAATTAAACTCAAATAATTCAAACCAATCATAAAAGCTAATAACACTATTCCCAAATATCACACCAGCGTTTACTGAACGCTTGGAATATACACGTGCGATGCACGTGATAATCTAATGCTTACGGTATTTTTATTCCCAATTAATTACTAAAATCACCCCCAAATAATCTAATAGTCCAACTACAATTTCTATTACTTATACGAGAATTAATCCACACCCATATAGTTCTCTTTTTCCAACCCAAAACCTTATTTTACTAACATCTTGAAATCTCTCTAAAAATCCGCTAATTTCTCATATCCACAATTTCCAACATCTCTAACCTCTCTACCCTAACATTCCTACTCAATAAAATTTAACCCAACTAAATTTCTATACAATGAAATAGTTAGGGTTTATACCTTCCGAAATCCAATTGAAAATCCAATGCTGCTATGATGTAGAGAATCCCTCGCTTAGTCCACTCCTCGCTTTAATTTGGATTTGACGAAGAATAGAGGTGGATTCGAGCGAGGTAGGAATCGATCGGTGATGGGTTCTTTGGGTTTGTTTTGATCGGGAATGGAAGGAGAACGAAGGACGAAGGAGAAGAGAACGACGGTGGGGTCAGGGTTTCTTCGATCGGTCGGCGCGGACGAACGGGGGGGAGAAGAAGGGTGGTCGGGTTCTTTTGGGTTCGGCATCGAGCCAGGAAGGAGAAGGGAACGGGAAGGAAGAAGATGGAGGTGGGGGTCGGGGTTTCTCGTCGGTTGGGTGAGAACGAAGAGAAGGAGAAGGGAGGAAGAGGCGGGGCTTCTTTGGGTTCGGGATGGAGAACGAACGGAAGAAGAAGAAGGGAAGAAGAAGGAGAAGAAGGAGAGAGAGAGAAGGGGTTTTTGGTTGGAAGTGAAATGGGAGAGGAAGAAGTAGGGGAAGGAGAAGTAGGGGGAACCGGGGGGGGTGGTTACTGGGTCGGGGTGGAGCTGGACGGGAAGAGAAGAGAAGGAAGAAGAAGGAGAAGGAGAAAGAAGGGGGGGGGGTTTTTGTAAAAATGTGAATAAATAATAGTAGATAGGTAAATATCTAAGGAAATGTTCCGTATAAGCCCCCTAGCCTTCATACATTTCAAATAAAACCCAACTCTCTATTCTTAATAATTCCAAACAATACAAAATACATTAAAACTACTTTGTAATAATCCGTATAAAAATAATTTAATTTCGAAGATAATAATAAAATAAAACTAGGCAATAACCGATAAAAAATAATTGTTATCAAAAATAACATACTCGCGTGAAATTTTCAATTGCGCCCACATGTCGATGCAAAATAGCCATATGCTATTTTTTCGGGTCGTTACAAGTAGATTCAAATTGATTATCGTATATTGCTTATTGTTATCTATCGTTGGGATACTACGGATTTACACGAGCAAATCCAAGTAGTAGTCTTGACTTCGTGTCGTCTTTTGCCTCCAATGTATTGAGATCTTACATGCATTCATATAGTTAATTATTGAATATAGGAATATGAATTATTATTGCATTTCATGTCATGACATCTTACAATCATTGTAGATTTTATACTAGTATTGATGGCTTATATGATTGATGTTAGTGTGTTAGTTGTTTGTGATTAGCAAGATTATGGACATTATACATCTTAATACCATGTTCACATATATGTAACTTGCTGTGATTTAACTCATCATTCTTAACAATTTAATCATGTTATTCAAAAAGAATATGTTGGAACCCTGAAATTTACTGCCAACCTGAACATTACCATGCTGTTTCGACGTAGATAATATCACCAAAATCAATAACTTTCTGAATATGAAATGTAGCCCCAGATTTCTAGTTTACTATCCATTTGACGGAATTGAATTTCGAGTTATGGTTTGTGAGTTATTGTAGTTTTACTACTGCTGTGTCGTACAATTCTAGATTCTAAAAAATGCTACAACACACTGATTTACAATTAATTTAACCATTCTACCTATAAGATAATGACTTGAAATTTTTCATGCTGATACTAAACACACTAGAGAACATTCGCTAATTTTCTTGGAATTAATTAATAAAGTTTTAAACCTGTTTCATATGTATAAACACAATTTTACAAGTTCTAGCTGAACACAAATTCTGTGTAGTTTGCTGTTTTGACACCTGATGCCACAAATTTTATGTATCTTATTTATGTGCTTTGGAACCGGACAAGAGTCTAGTTTCTAGACCTTCTGACGGATCCACATTTTCTATCCTGTAGCAACGGAAATTCTGATTTTGGTACAGCAACCTACTGCTATCCAGAATTGGATTTCTACGTTTAATAATATATAATTGAATCTATAATGTTGAAATTGATGTATTTGATTGTATAGAGTACATTGCATGATCTTAGGATTGTTTTGTTATCATTCTAATGTCCCTTATTAATCACATTATCGTTCCCCATTGATGTTTCTGCCCCTATTGTTCTTTATTAGTATTGCATGAATAAATAAGAGAATTGTTAATCATGCCAGGGTGAAAGGTTGACTAGGGTAGTTGATAATATAGTGACTGTACTTGGGAATGTGGGCCTCGTTCCCAAATTATCGTTATCGTCATTTTGCAAGACATTGCAAATGGCCAGTGTTATCGTTATTGTGCAAGAAATTGCTCAATAGCCAGTGATTATTATTGAAATGTTATATTGTGCCAAGTACATGAACTATAGAATCTACCAGCTTAGTCTAAACGAAATTGATTGTATGCATGGAACTTGTAGTATGGGATGCAATAGTACGTGCATTAGTTAGGATTAAAAAGAATAATAGACTTAAGATCTTCATCACATTCTTATTGCATTTTGCCATCATTATCGAACAGTGTTATCATTATTGCTTACCATTATTATTATTGTTTATTGTTATGGTTTATGGATCATCGTTATTGCACATTGTACTATCATCGCCTTATCATTGTTCAGTACTATTGATTTCATCGTTCATTGAATTCATCGTTATACCGTTATTGTCATTGTTCTCTGTTTCTCTGCTTGCTGTCCACGACTTGCTCTAAGGACATTTTTCCTCTCTTTTAGATAAGCAGCTTATAGGTATTCAAGGAGATTTACCTGATGGACTAAAAGAACAACAATGATGAAAGACTTGTGATGCTACGCCGTTTAAATAATTATTGTTTCCTTTTTTTTTCTGAACTTTAATAATTGAACATTGTTGTATTTGTAGGCTTTTGACCGGAATATTATTGTTGTTAATTCCAGATGTTGGATTGATACTTTGTTGGTTATTTTATGCTTAAAATTTCAAAAAAAATTCAAGTATTGTTATTTATGTGATTACTTCTTTATTTGCATGTGTGGTTGTTTTACTTCCTGTTTTATATTGTTGAGTTGAATCAATGAAAGTCTATGAATGACTCAAGTTATTCACTGGGCCATGTCACGTGCTTGCATTTCGTATTTTTGGGAAGCGGGGCATGACAACTGCCCTCTACGATCCACTAAGAAATCTAAACATAACTTGCATGAATGTAGCAACCATGTGGTAAATATTTGGGACGCATGAAGAGCTACCTAGATAGGATTAGATACAAGACTTGAAAATAACCTGGTCACTTGTCATTCATGTTACTTGAACATGCTACTTGACAATTGTTACTTGTAATTTGTTTGCATGTTACTTGACACTTATTACATGCCACCTGCACCCGATTATCTTGCCATGCAATTTGATTTTGTTCTTGATAAAGAATTGTTTGCCCTATTTTGCTATCACATTCCTTCCATGCTTACTTCTGTTGTTGCTTCCGCTGTTACTCAATACTTGTCTATCTGTTTCCTGTACTTGTTGCTTGCACCACAAGCGGCCCGTAACTTGCATTGATGTGCATTTTGTTTCTCTTTCCTTTTTCTGCAATTTGTTAAAGTTGTGGACTTTGATGACCATGCCCGAGGGAGTAAGTGACCAAGTATTTTAGGCTGGCTGGAGTTTCTTGCATGAGTTTATTTCTTGTTTTAAATAAATTGTAATTGCCACTTGAATCTTGTATTGGGCGTTTTGTCCCAGAACATGTGACTTGTTTGTTCCAGATCTGAATATTTGAGAATCTTGTATTTATTTCAAGTATTTCTGTTGATCACATTAATTTGTTTCATGGAAGCGTGGATGATTCTTTCATGTGTACTTCTTGCTATTTCTTGTGACTTGTTATAAAGATCCTGACAACTTATGAATGGTGAAAGCCAGTCACTGGACTTATGTTGCGTATCCGTATTCCGTATTCCTTTTTGGGAAGTGGGACGTGATAGGGTTTTTAGTGGTATCAGAGTCCCGTGTTTGGCTAATATATTAGTTTGACTAATATATTAGACAAGTTTGGCTCAATCAAGGATTGGCTCAACAGTGCACAAACCATGCAGTAACATAAATAAATTATAATCAACTTTGGTCTGGATGCTAATTATTTTTCGGTTGTGCAGGCCATGGCTCGCAGAGGTTCCACTTCCCGTCCATAGGAGGAACAGCCTGGATTAGAGGCTGTTAAGAATGTATTGGAGCGATTGATCAACATGCAGCAGAATCACAATGATCTTGTGATGGCCGCATTGGAAATTGCTCGGAACCCAATTCCCGTTGTGCCTATGCAGGCAGCTCTCCCTCCTCATTCGGGTACAGTTGCAGATTTCATGAGGTTGCACCCTGACAAATTCTCCAGCATTGAGATGCTGCTTGAGGCCGAATAGTGGTTGATCAGGACGGAACAGTTGCTCTTGGCAGCAAGAGTTGCTGATGCTGAATGCGTGGATGTGGTGAGCATCCAATTGGTGGACCTTGCCTACATATGGTGGAGGGCTGATTCCGAAAGGCTCGCGAGGCCCGTAGCTTGGGACACGTTTACCAGGAGCTTCTTGGAGAAGTTCTTCTCTAGAAGCACTCGAGTTGAGATGGAGTAGTAGTTCCTTGCCCTGAAACAGGTTGGTCATTGTTCTATTTTTAGAACTTTGTTGCATATTGTTCATACAATGTTGTAACATGAGACTCTCTTGGAATAGGGTGCCAGGTCAGTGGATGAGTACAAGGCAGAATTCACCAGGCTTAGCCACTTCGCAGCCGCTTTATTGGAGAATGAAGAGGATCGGGCTCAAAGATTCCTTCTGGGGCTTGAGCGAGATATTCAGATACATCTCGTTTTCCTTCGCCTGCATACTTATGTTGAGGCTCTTGAGGCAGCTCGAGCTCAGGAGCAGGCTCAAAACAGGTTGGCTCCTCCCCAGTGGACTGTCCAGCACCCCGCTGTTGTTGTTAGGCCTTCTGGTGGGCCGATTCGGAGGCCTGTCCTAGCCCATCCGATCAGGGCAGCTCCTTAATCTTCTACTGGTCCTCAGAGAGTTAGTTTTTGCAACTTTTTCCGACTTACTGGGCATGAGCGCAAGGACTGCAGGAGGCCGAATCGTCGTTGCTTTGGCTTTGGTGCTGCTGACCACTCAGTGCGAGATTGCCCGCAGCAGAGGATGGTTCTTCCGTTTCATCAGGTAACGCCAGCTCGTGGTCCGGTCAGGCCACCGCTTTCCCCTCAGCGCCAGATCGTCGGTTAGAGGACCGCGGCTTCCAAAAGAGGTCAGGCTTACAACCTGACAGCTGCAGATGCTGAGACAGTAGAAGGAGTTATTGCAGGTATCTTTGCATTTCTTTGTTTTGTTATTTCGCTTGTTTCTTTCATTGCTTTGCTCAGTTCATTCATATTATCTGCTCAGCATTGTTCTTCCTCATTCCTTAATCGTAATTTCTTTTTCCTTGCTTTTTGACTCTATCTTAGGTGTTATCTTAGTTCGTTCTTTCCCTGCTCATGTTCTCTTTGATTCTGGGACGACCCATTCCTTTGTCTCTTTCCGCTTTGTTAACCGACATCAGTTGGAGTGCAGCATCATGCCAGAAACTTGGAGCATTTTCACAGGTGGTGGTGTTGTCGTCTGTTCTCGGGAATGCAAACAGAGTCCCATGGTTATTGGTGGTGCAGATTTCAAGATTGACCTGATCGTCATTGGGAATTTTGGATTCGACGTCATTCTTGGCATGGATTGATTAGGTGAGTCCCATGCTGTCCTTGAGTGTCGTGCCAAGAAAGTTGTATTCTGAATCCCACGTCATGCAGAGTTTCAGTTCCATGCTGGGGAGACACCCCTTGGCCGAGCTGAGACTATAGTTGATCAGGAGACTTATGCGATGGAGGTGCACACAAGCTGTGAGGCTGAGCCTCTAGTAGTGTTTCCAGAGGAGTTTCCTGGGCTACCCCCTATAGGGATGTGGAGTTCGGTATTGAAGTTCAGCCTGGTACAACACCGATATCGAAGAGTCCCTACACGGTGTCACCTGTTGAGCTAGCAGAGATGAAGGTGCAGATCCAGGGTTTGCTAGATTTGGGGTTCATCAAACCCAACATTTCACCCTAGGGAGCTCTAGTTCTTTTTGTCAGCAAGAAGGACGGTAGCCGTCGACTGTGCATCGATTATTAGAAACTGAACAGTGTTACTGTAAAGAACCGGTATCAACTGCCTAGGATCGATGATTTGTTTGATCAGATAGGCAGAGCGTCTGTCTTTTCGAAGTTGGATCTTCGCTCAGGGTATCATCAAGTTAAGGTGAAAGCAACTGGTGTGCAGAAGACCGCATTTCGGACTAGGTATGGGCATTATGAGTTCCTAGTGATGCCTTTCGGAGTCACGAACGTGCCAGATGTGTTCATGAATCTGATGAACAGGGCCTTTTCCCCGTTCCTGGATAGATTTGTGGTGGTCTTCATCCATGATATTTTAGTGTATTCTCGAAACCAGAAGGAGCACACTGATAATCTAAGGTTGGTTCCACAGACTCTGAAGGAGAATCAGCTCTATGGGAAACTCAGCAAGTGTGAGTTCTAGCTTGACCGAGTTACCTTCTTGGGGCATATTATCTCGGGCGAGGGCATCTCAGTTGATCCATCCAATGTTGCAGATGTGATAGATTGGCCAGTGCCTAAGTCAGTTTCAGAGGTGAGAAGTTTTCTTGGTCTAGCAGGATATTATCGGAAATTCATCCAAGAATTTTCGAAGATAGCTGGGCTATTGACTAAGCTAACAGGGAAGGATCAGAAGTTCTGTTGGTATGAGGCTTGCGGCGAAGCTTTTGCAGAGTTGAAGAGCAGGTTGACATCATCGCCAGTGTTGACTATTCCAGATGGTTGAGGCGGATTTGTGGTTCACTGTGATGCTTTTGGTAAGGGTCTTGGTGCATTTTTGTTGTAGAAGGGTCGAGTGGTTGCTTATCCATCGAGGCAGTTGAGGCTGCAGGAGAAGAACTATTCGACTCATGATTTGGAGTTGGCAGTAGTGATCTTTGCTTTGAAGCTGTGGAGACACTATTTACTTGGAGACTGAGTGAAAATCTTTACCGAACACAAAAGATCAAGTATGTCTTCAGCCAGAAGGAGTTAAACATGAGGCAGAGGCATTGGTTGGAGCTGATGGCCGACTATGATATCAATCTGCAGTATCACCCCGGCAACATCAACCTGGTACTGGATACTTTGAGCAGAAGACCTCCAGCCATGTTCCTGACCAAGGAGAGGGAACTGGTTGAGCAGATGCGGAGGTTGGAGTTGGATGTGGTCTTGCCGAGTTCTGATCAGAGTTGCATGATGCTTTAGCTACAGTCGTCTCTTGTCGAGCAGATAAAAGAGGCTCAGGCTAGTGATGAGCAATTATAAGGATTCAGAGCAGAGGTTGAGGCTGGTTCCATAATGGATATGGTATGAGCAAATGGATCGCTTCGTTTTGGGTCCAGGTTGTGTGTCCCAAAGGGTAAAGTTCGTTAGGGGTTGCTTGAGGAAGCCCACCAGCCGTCGTACTCTATTCATCCCGGAGGTACTAAGATGTACCGGGACTTGAAACTCCACTTCTAGTGGCATGGTATGAAGAGGGTCGTAGTAAGATTTGTGTCTCAGTATTTGATCTGCCAGTTGGTGAAGGCAGAGCTTCAGAGAACTACCAGACTTCTTCAACCGCTTCCCATTCCGGAGTGGAAGTAGGAGCACATCACTATGGATTTTGTGACCGCTTTGCCGAGGAGTCCCAAGGGTCACAATGCCATTTGGGTGATTGTCGACAGACTGACGAAGAGTGCTCACTTCATTTCCTTCAGAGTTGGACAGTCTACTGAGAGCCTAGCTAAGAAGTACATACAAGAGATCGTCAGACTTTATGGGGTTCCAGTCATTATTGTATCTGACAGGAATACAAGGTTCAGGTCTCAGTTTTGGGAGAGTCTTCAGAGTAGTCTGGGGAGTAAACTGAAGTACAGTAAACTTTTCACCCCCAAACAGATGGACAGTCAGAGAGGACCATCCAGACTCTTGAGGACATATTGAGGTCCTGTGTGTTGCAGTTTGGTGGATCTTGGGAGGACCATTTGCATCTTACAGAGTTCTCGTACAATAACAGCTTTCAGGCCAGTCTTAAAGTTGTACCGTTCGAGGCACTATATGGTCGGAAGTGCAGATCACCGGTGTGCTGGGATGACATTGGTGAGAGGAAGTTGTTGGGTCCGGAGTTGATCACCAGGACTGTTGATGCGGTGACTCAGACCAGGAAACATCTTCAGGCAGCACAAGATAGGCAGCGAAGATGGGCAGATGTCCATAGTAGAGCCTTGTAGTTTGAGGTTGGTGACCATGTTTTCGTCAAGGTACCGCTGTGGAGAGGTGTCATACGGTTTGGTGGTGGGGGCAAGCTGAGCCCTAGGTTCATCGAACCGTTTGATATCGTGGGATGAGTAGGCAAGGTGGCCTATCGTCTTGGATTATCGAATTTATCGGGAGTGTACGTTGTTTTCCATGTCTCACAACTCGGGAGATATATCCGTGATGAGAGCCACGTGATCGACTATTCAAAGTTATCTGTGCAGCCAGATCTGACTTGTGAGATTCTGCCAGTTGTTATTTTGGATCGGTGGGAGAAAGTGCTGAAGAACAAGGTCATCAGTGTAACACCCCGCAAAATTGGAAATCACAATTTTTCCCTTATGTGTTGCGCACGTGTATTTTGTACCATTACGGGTAATATCTGTAATGTATTTCTCTACGTATTTTCCATCATTACATGTAATATTTTCTATGTGTCTCAGATTATTTATTTTATGTATTTGAATTTGTTTTATAAATAGAAATTCATTTTTTTCGCATTTTTATCTAAATATTTTTATACGTGTAATGCACGTGTTCTCCATGTACGTAGAGATTACGTCGTGAAATATATAAAATTAATAAATATATTTTTCTTATGTTGTTTTCGTTTATATTTTAATAATTTTTCTTTAATAAAGTCAAATTTTGTATTTCGGTATTTTTACATCCGAAGTATGTGTTTTTTCGGTGCACGTATTTTGGGCGTGTTCGTTTTCAAAAATAAATTCTGAAGTGTGCGTATTTATTTTATTGGTGCATGAAAATCTATAACTTTTTATTAAACTATTTTTTACTTAAACATTTACAATATTATATATATATGTTTTTAAATTATATATATGTATGTGTATGAGAGTAGGGTGTGCTCTTGTGCACTACGTATGCAACAAGAGAGAGAGGGAAGCTGGTTTTTGGAGAGTGGGAGGAGTGGAGAGAGTGGGTGAGTGGCTTAGTGGAGTTAGTGGGTTTGATTAATGGGTAGTTAATATAACTATTCCCTAACCCCCTTATATAATACCCCCTAGCTTCATCATCTCATCATCTCTCCCTTTCATACTCTCTGTTTGCTGAAATCCCATTAGCCAAATCCATCCAGCCATTGCCTTCTCCACTCATTTCGCCTTCAACATAGGTGCATATATATATATATATCTATATAATAAAACACAAAGAAAGCTATCAGGTGGCTCACATTCAATCTATCCCAAAATCAATGGACCAGATCTACTCTCACAAAACATATTTTCCCGCCCAAATTTCAAACTCTACAAATTCAAAAACACACACTCTCTCTCTTCCCAAAATAAATCCCCTTTTCTCTCTCTCTCTCTCTCTCTCCCCCCGTCTCCCTCTCTCTCATCTCTCCCCCTACTCTGTTCCCGACCTTCTCCCCTGCCGTGTCCCCGTCTCCGACGCCAGCCTCGAAATCCCAAAACCCTAAGATAAGAAAAACCCTAACTTGCCTCCCCTTTTATAAACTCCTCTCCTCTAACCCTGAGATCTGTCCCCATCCCTATCCTCCTCTTCCTCCTTTTCCCAGGGTTTCAGTCTTTCAGATGGCGGTGGAGGTGATTTCAAGAAGCTCCGAGACGACTATCGTCTCTATGGTCGAATCCGTAGTTCTGGATGCCGCAAAGTCTCTCCTTTTCGTTCTCACAGCGGTATAAAAACTTCTACTCCTGTAAAATTTGCAAGTTTTTCCGCAATATTATGATATTTGATATGGGTTTTTGTCCTTTCCTCCTCTTCTCCTTCTGTCGACAGCAGCAACCACAGCCACATCGCCACCCCCTCTCGGCATGTGTCCCCTCCCGATGTCGCGACGCCCGTCGCTGTTGCTCCAGCCGTCAACCGTCTCCGACGCCTGCTCGCAAGCCCAAAACCCCGATCGACCCACATTTAATTAGACTCCAAGGTAACAACCCATTTCGCCAATTTCTTCATCTTTGCCCGATTAGCCATTTCAAATTTTCTCTTCAATTTGGGTTTTTCAGGAGGAAATTGAAAGCACATGAGGTTGTTTTCTATATATTGGTTCATTCATTTTAATTGAGTTTTTTGTTATGGGTTCTCAGCAATATTAATTTTAGGATTTTAGTTGATAACTAGGTTATGATTTGCACTTCGAGTTATTGAATAAATGCCCAAACAAGCTTTAAATTTATCTTTAATTGCATTTTTCTCTTGATGCTGGTATTGTTTGGTATCCGTATATGCCTAAGAAATTTTCTTATTCATGTGAAACAACATTTCTAACCATCCATTTTTTGCTACAAGTTTTCAAAAGTAATGTAATAATTTTGGTGCTTGATTAATTTTAAATATCCATAAATTGTGTCTACTTCTGATTAAATTTAGACTAACTGTTTGTTGGATAACTTAAGTTAGTTTGTCGCAGATTCTTGAGAAAAAGTGAATCCTGCTTATTGATTCTAAAGAGGCTATCCTATGATGATCATCTCAGAATTTACATTTGACCAGTACACTATTCCTCTCAAAATGCATTTTTGATGCTTGATGCATTCTTGATATGTAATTCAGTAATTTAACCAAATAATGCTTGATGCTTAATTTAACCAAGCTTCACCAAAAACATGAATTGTGAAATTTAATTCAGTAATTTTGTATACTCTTTACTGCAATATTGTATGACAATTCTTTCCATTTTGTTAGGGGCCAATTGCAAGATAAAGAGGTAATTTGTAGAGAGAAAGAAGTGCATATAAGTGAACTGAAAGTGAAGATGGTTAGACTTAATGTCTTCAATAGACAATTTGAAGCGGAAATTCATAATAACAAGCTGAAGGTCAGATTTTCCTTGCATGTTGTTAGCAAATTGAGATTTTTATTTATTATGTGTTTCTCTGTTTGTAGTTCTAGCATTATTTGTAGTTCTAGCGGAAATGATTAATCTTTCATACTATATCTTGGTCCTTTATTTGTAGTTCTAGCATTAACCGGTGTGAGATTAAATTTATTTATATCACAAACTTATGTTTTAGGTCAACTAAATGTCATTCCATCACTATCATGGCGTTGTAGCAGAAAGAGCCAAATGAGAACATCTTTTCGTGTAATTGGTCTATTTGGAGGAAAGAAGAATAGTGTGAGCTTCTGAATCTTTCTTTACCTATTTCAAATTTGGTTCTTTCCATTTTGTTCACGCACAAAATTATCTTTAGAGGTCACTTTTTCCTGTACCGGGTTTCATGGTTATTCATTTTCCTTTTAAACATACTTGGAAAGTTTGAAGCACATACATTTCTATCTACGGGCCGTGTCATGTTAGATTTGGTTCATTATCTTATTCATTTTCATTTTCCTTTTAAATTTGGTTCATTCTCATCATTCGTTCTGTTGAAGAGTATGGGAAAGACTAATTATTGAGAGCTAAATTTGACTTGAAGTCTATCAAATTTGTAATTACAGTTTACTGCAAAAACTAAAAAACAAAATGGTTTGAAATTTAACAACTGATCTGAAGCCTATTTGTAGCATACGAGTAATGGACCATCTGCAAAAACTTCTTTTCTGTTCACTGTTGATGGCCCATTGAGGGTGCTATCACTATTAGTTTATGATATATGATGTTAGTTGAGCGATATCTGTAAGCTACTAGATATCATATGATTGTAGTATGCAAATGGCTAAATTACTAAAAATTAGGAAATTTAATGAATTTCAGGATTACTTTTAGCAAAAAGGAAGCAAAGAAGCTTCCCTTTTTGGAGGAAAGTTTTTGTCTCTCGGCTTATCTTTTGGTAGCTTCCTTTTTTAGCACTTATGTTATCGTTGTTATTGTTGTCGGAGCTTAATTATGTTATTTTTGTTGGATCTTAAGTATGGTTGTATTAATTATGTAGGTTAATTATTTCTATGGTGAAGTATGGTTCTTTTTTAACAATGTGTTTTGGATTTGTTTTGTTTCAGCTTACACAACAAAGGTTGCTCGCAATGCTAATGTGGAGAAATTGAAGGCTGGGTATCTGTTCTCGAAGGTTAGCTTCTCATTTTTCTCTATTTATTTTCTCCATTTTTACACACTAATTTGTGCATGTGGGTTGTTAATTTGGGAGATGTTAATCTTCGTCCTTTCTTGCTAAGTTTTTTACCAGATGATTTTATGAAATTTAACTTGGTTCATGTCAAGATCCAATGCTTATTTATACTTTAAAAGGAGCCTTTACATTAACTATTTTATTATGGATCGTGGATACCCAGTCGATTCAGGATACCCAGTCGATTGAGTACACTATTTCATAGGGATACCCAGTCGATTCAAGATAAATTAGTAGTGCTTGCTACAAATGTAACTCTATATCTTTTTCTTTTCAAGTTTCAGTTAACTTACTTATCGATAAGTTCTTTAATTCTCCTTATTATTTACATGTGGGGCTACTATCAACAAAGATTTGTATTATTCATAAAAGTTGTTACATTTAAAAGATTTGGTTAGATTCATTTCATGAATTCACAAAGCC
Organism: Hemerocallis citrina; assembly: GCA_017893485.1. Taxonomy (NCBI): domain Eukaryota; kingdom Viridiplantae; phylum Streptophyta; class Magnoliopsida; order Asparagales; family Asphodelaceae; genus Hemerocallis; species Hemerocallis citrina. Next base: position 178,034,000 of record CM030361.1, read on the forward strand.
ATCTATCTCTTTTGTTTCAGATGAAGAGTCTTGCTTGCAAAGAGCAAAGCATCATATCTCGCTATCCTCACATTTAAGGTATTTGATATTCACCCAAAAATGGAGACAGAGCATGTATACTTTACTTTGTCATTATACAAGTTATTGATGCCATTTATGTCCAGTTTTGTTTGCTTTCACTGCTTCAGTTTGTTTGAATAGATTTTGCAATAAAGCTATGAGAATGACAATTCAATGTAAATAAATAATCTTCAAAAAGAAAACAAAATTAACAATCAAATACATTGGAGATCTAAAATGCTGAAGTAATAAATGAAATAAAAATGTGTTCATCTATGTCATTTTATATGATTTGATTAGTGGTAGACTTTTTATACCGTTTGTAGCTGCTTTGGCTAAAACGTGCGTACGCTGACTCTAGAATTGATACTGTACTGTTTATGGTTTTTATTTTATTTTGGGTTTTGTTAGTCGGTTGATTGTTTATGTGGTACAATACTTTGTATGGTTTTTATTTTATTTTGGGTTCTGTTAGTTGGTTGATTGTTTATGTGGGTTTTGGTTGTTGAATTGTAGACGACTACTCTGAGGTTGTATCTGACGTGCATTTGGAACACGTTGGAGGCTGCAATGTGCTTGCAGGTAATCTATGATGGATATTATTATTATGGGATTTATTGTTATTAAGGTTGTGATTTTCCCACAATTATTATTTTATCTCATTTAAGATTTATCTTTTGCTAGAAGTCTTATTTTAGTTCAAAATTATATTGAGGCAATTTAAATTAAGGCAACGATATGTCATTCATGCCATAATTCATCCTGTAAGAGTATAGCTGACCGGTCGAGATTGCAAGATCATACCAATCTGACTTTTAGCATCAATTTGGGTTCGTACTACTTCAAACTCATTCAAGTAGTGCAACTTAATATTGAGGCAATGATCAGATGATCCCTCGGCCATTTGGGTTTCGCAACTATTCAAAATCATTTCCCAAAAAAAAAATAAAAATGCTGCCTATGTGATCAGCTATGGTTAGCAAATATATGTTCAGGATACTGCATCATTAATGCGCTATCAATAGCAAGAGGCTAAACTGAGACCGTAAATTATTAAGAATTGATGCTAGGTTATAACATCTAGACATTTCATTAGCTTTTTTCCACTTCTTTTGCAATGTATTTGCCTCATCAGTTGCCCTTGCACTTGGAGGTGAAAGATAGTGCTTCGTGAACACAAATTTGTACTCCTCGATTATCGGCACTATGAAGATTTCTCTTCCAACCTGCAGCATAGTTTGGTCCAATTAATTTGTTCTCTTTGAGTATCACAGAGAAAGAATTGAATGACAACATGACTCAAAGCACAACCAGAAATACATGGATAAGTTGTTTCATTAATTTAATTATGTGAATTATCATAAAACTTCTATTATAATTTTTTTTATGGAATCCATTTAAATAACAGATCTTATATTTTTAGATAATGTGGCAGCTGATTTTCTCTTAGACCCTCCTTTGAAGACCCTTCTTTGGGTGGTGTCAATATAATAGAATCCCAAATGAAAACAATGTCATTTTAGTTCAAAATTATATTAACATGGACGATATACTAGCATCTGTAGCCCATCATTGACTGATTTACAAATGGTGTTGTAATTTTAACAAAATTTGTGTTTCTCTTTAAGAAATAAATATCAAATTAATGATGGCTATTCTTTTCTTGATTGCTAAAAGCAATGTAGTTATATATTTAGTAAGCCAGAAGAGAGCAAATTCATTACAATAATTTCACTACGTTCGACTCTTTGAACACAAATTCATCTGCTTTGGAGTCCTCTATGAGCTAGACCTCAATAGGTTCGACCCTTAATGTCACGTGTCGTGTTAGGTCAACTGATAAATTTTTGGATTGCGTTAGACTTTAATGCTTCAAGAGCAAGAAGGCTCTTGAAATTCAAGAGACAGTTTGTTAGGACACTTGCATTCCATCGATTTTTTTTTTTAATGGATCAAAACATTTGGCAATTAAGAAACATGTCTAGAAGATGTGGAGCTGATGTGAGGATGTTAAATATGGATTAAAGGCAAAACCCAAAAGATAATATAAGAAATCAGATATAGAGCTCCAACTGGGGATAAATTGAGTGACAACGGTTGAGTTGGTTAAAGCATTTGCAATGGCGACCGAAAAGGTGTTAGTGTCGTAATAAGCAAGATTGATAAGATTGCAACTAATTGAATAACGTGGATTAGGATAGACCTAAGAAGACTTGGTTAGAGAGTAGAGTATAATAATATGATTAATGTACTTTTGTCAAAGCAAATGGCTCTTCACAGTGTTTAAATTAGTAAAAGGATTCATGTTACTGACCTCAAAGATTTGAGATAATGCTTTCTCATTGTTGTTGATTTTGTTCATCTATCTTACTGGAAGAAAATATTGGCAACTAAGCCATCTTTGGTTGACCATTTTTTTCTTCTAAAATACTTTAAGGAATGATGCTCTTCTACAAAACAGTAACGAATCATTATATTGATATACTCTAATCATCGGTTTTGTTATAAGTGCAGTGTTCATTTGTGGAACATCGGAACTACAAAGTCGTGTATAGGCGCTATGCATCCCTATTTTTCCTGGTTGGGGTTGACAATGACGAGGTGTGTTGCCTATTCTCTATATTTTCTTTAGTACTTATTAGTTTGCTAATTGCAGTTTGTAATTTGTAACATGGAATCATCACTGATCTTATTTGCTGAACCACACAAAGCTTTGCAAGGAATGGATAAAATATTACCTTTATTTATTTGTTTGTGCAATTGTGCTGATCACACCAAATAAATATAAATTGTGCAATTGTGCTGATCGCGATAATTGTGCTGATCACACCAAATAAATATTACCACACAAACCACACAAACCACACAAAGATTTATTATGTTTGTGCAATTGTGCTGATCTTCACGTACCATCGGCCACTAGATCATTTATCTAGCTAGGTCCAATCAATATTCATACGGAAAATGTCAGGAAGAGTTACTAGATTTATTATTATTATTACTTCTTTTCCCAGAATCAATGGGGGAAATAATTACACTTAAATTTGCCACTGATTACTAAAGTGTAATTAAGTTGGCAGATTTGAGGCCAACAATGATTTACAAGCAATTAATCTTAACAATCAGTGCTACTTTTTCCTTTTTAAAAAAAATGAGATTATATTCAAGTAGCTAGATTTACTCTGCTAATTGTGTTATGCAGGGTTTATTTGAAGGCTTAAAAGCATACAGCAAAAGAGATGGCAGTGGCTTCTTGCTTTTCCGACCTGAGGAGAATGCAGATGGGTGCTGAAAGAATGTGCATGCTAACTCCTACTGTCGACCAATTTGTTAATGCTGTCAAACAAACAGTACTATCCAATAAGCGTTGGGTATGTATATTCCTACTAAAAAAAAAAAAATTATTGCCAACAACATGTTATTCTTTGTGTACAACAAATTAAGGGGGATTTTAGTTTCCTTTTTCAAGGGAAGGGCTCTCTCTACATCAGGCCCTTGCTCATTGGCAGTGGGCCCGTACTGGGTTTGGCGCCGGCACCTGAATTCACATTCTTAGTTTATGCTGCACCCGTGGGGAACTACTTCAAGGCAAGAATTGTTTGTTATCTGCTAAGTTCAGTAATTAATATGCAATCTTGATTTTGTTTCTATTTATCTTTTTTTTTTTTGTGAATAGATAAATTGATACTCTTCCAGCAAGGTTACAATTTGTATCTCATACTGATATTTCTATGATCGATTATATTTATCCCACCTTCAAGTGAGATAGGTATGTCCCTTCCCTTGCATCTTATGTTAATATAAATTGATACTCTTCCAGCAAGGTTATACTCTTTTCTTTTTTTCTTTTTCTTTTTTTTGTTTCTTATGTTAATATATTTGCTTGATTTTGTAAGAAATAGATGATTCAAACAACCCGTTTGTCCCAATTTCCAATGCTGTTAAGGATGAGAAAAGAATAAGATACCATAATGACTATTCTGTGAATCTTACGGATTATTCACAACTAGACTTGCATGAAAGTTCTTTTGAAGCCAAAATATTTTTAGGCTAATTTACAGGAAACTTCCATGATTGAGTGTGTGAAGCTTTCACATTGTGGAGCTTTCATGTCTAACTTTCACATTGTGAAGCTTTCACATTGATAATATTTGTATTTAACTTACTAATTTTCATGTCTAACTATATTTTTAAAAGGTGAACATATTCGTAAAAATACATTTATTTAAGGGTTTTCATTTACTCTAAATGTGTAATAATGTTTTCTGAACCCATGTATCAAAAGCCAAATATCTACACCGCAACCACTTTAGAGCAGGACTCTTTGGATCTCACAGTATTATTTATACTTTTGATAAAGTGGGTTATTTCGTTCAATCCATCCTTCAGCGAAAAAAAAATCAGTAGATACCAGTTCATAACTTTATGCTTTTCGTTTTAAATATTATGCAAAAGCTGAATATAACTCGCTGTTTGTTATGAACTATGGACGAATTGCAAGGACGATAGGTGTGATGTAAGAGGATACTTTGGGAGTGGGCCGCAGAATACACTTCGAGATTTGAACGGCTTGGAGAGATATCCCAAGGACTCAGTTCAATGGTTCAAGAGCTTGAAAGATTTGTAATATTGAGTGCTGAAAAATTTGTTTGTATTGAACATGTTGTAGGAATTATATATATGTTCATATCTCATAGTTGAATGTAATTATGTTCAGGTTTTATATTTAGCTGTTCTTATATTCAAGCCTTATTTAGGAACCACATTATTATGTTCAGTTGCAAATCTTTATTTTTATTTTCTACTATTTAGTTGAAACTTCAGAAAATTTGATTGACGCTTAACTAATCATTTAGGAACAACAACACACTTTTCTTTTGAGAGGGTTTCCTTTATTGGTACATAATTTCTGGAAATTTCCATACCATCACTCCAATTCTTTATCGGTGAAAGACAGGATGATATCCAACAGTTGGATGATTAGTAGAGACAGGTGGATTTTCTTTGACATTTTTATTTGCATTGCCTGCATTTTTTCTATGTACTTTGCTTTGTCTGTATTTTCTTTATGTATTTACAGGGCTTTTCATATACTGCATCATCCACAAAAACGTGTCGTAGACACATCCACTGGCAAAATTGAGGCGTTAATTGCATTAGAAAATGAATTGCTACTCATGTCAGGCTCCAAATAAAAAAAAAACAATCTCTTATGCTAAAGTTACACATAGTAGAAAATGAATTGCTACTCATTTCAGATCCACTACTATTGTAGATTTACAATACTATTTTTGCTCCCGAGCTGCTAACAAATGATCTTGCACTATACCAACCAATAAACATCAAGATTGCTCCATAATCCTACTTCATAGTACATCAGTGTCTACTGGTTTACATGATTTTTCATATGTTGCATCATTTCGAAGACGTGCCGTAGGCACGTGCCCACGGGCATACCTAGTATGTATATATATATACATATATATATATAGTTTTATATATATATACATATATATATTTGAAGATGGTGAGGTGCTCCATGTCTGTCGAAATCCACCAACTCCAGCAACCCCCTGTTTCTCCACCTACCACACATACAACATATATTTCCTGTTCTATATGTATACATACATATATATAAATATGTATATATATACATAAGGAGATAGATATATTTGCATACAAAAGTGAAGAGTTGCCTGGCCGAAAATAAAGTTGGGGAGTTTCTCTTGGTGCGCGGAATCCGAGGAGACAAATTGGAGTTTCTCTAGGGATTTTCCAGAAGTTGTGTCTCTTCATTTTGCAAATCTTCTTAAGAGGTGGGCGATCTTAAATGCTTTCTAAATTTTAGGATGAGCATGCTAGTTTTGACATTGAGTTGTGTAGATTTAATTGATGTGATTAATGTAGTTTACCTCATGCTATTGTGATTGTGCCATGACTTGTAGAAATAATGTTGTGTTCATGTAAATGGTTAGATATCATGATAATTAGAAAGTGGAAAGAAAGTATTAACTAATGAATTGTTGCCATGAATTATATTAGTTTATACATGTTGGAAGGATTATGTCAAATAATACAATTTTGCATGAAAGAGCCTAAAATCCCTATTGTAGTTAAGCAATTTGGTGTTAGCCTCAACAGTAAATTTTAAATTGGTATGAGTTTATAAAGTTGTTTATAAGTGGCACAAATTCTTATTTTTCAAAATTGGTGATAATGTAAATTGATGCGTGCAATTAAGAGATATGATTTGCAATATATATATGTTTATAATAAGAATTTTATAATCATTGTTTCTATTTTTTAAATAAAGTCAGTCTGGAAAAATCAGTTACAGTCTATTAAAAGATTAGATCGATTGAATAACCGAGTTTTGTGAAAGAAAACTAATAACAGTAAAGTATGAACAAAAATATAGCAATCTATTTCACATTAGTAGTTGCAGTTGGACATAATGGTTAATGGGTGTGCCCTAGTGCTGTTACTATAGCGCGGGTTTGGTCTGGGGTTCTGGTTTCGAAACTTGACAACCCTCTTCTTTTTTTTTGTTTTATTAAACCCAAGAACTGAGACACAGTCCTTAGGACTTTCGGCCCTCCTCTGTGACAGTAAAGTCACTTGGACTTCTTGGGCTTCGGTGGCGCCATCAGACAGTTACCGTAGCTCTGGCGTGGGCTTGGGTTCGAAACCCGGTGGCTCCTTTTTTTTAATGTTTTTGAGTGTGAGGAAGAGTTTTAATGCAAATAAAATTTTGGGAAAAAATGTAATATTCCCCTAAAATGATTTAGATTTCATTAAAAATAATTTCATGATATTTCATGTATTTTGTGAGAAATTAAAAGTGAAATTGGATATAAATAATGAGTTGATGGATTCGGAATTTTATTTAAGAATATTACTTTTGTTTTGATTAGAAGAAGATTAAAATTTGCAATATTATTAATTTTTCTCTTAATGAGATTCTTTAATTATTTAGGTTGATTAAGAATACTCGATGGTGTATAGAATACAATGTGCGACTAAATTGCTAATGGGAATTGAAGTGAATTACTCTATGTTATGAGTTCAAAAGAAATGCTTTCAAAAAAGATTGTGAATGAATGAACAGAGTTCCATGAACGACACAAAAGTAAGAGATTGATTAAATTATGAATAAAGTTGAAGATATGAATACAATGAAGTTTAATACATAATTATTAAAGAGTATGAGTACCCATGAATTCTAGAACATGAAAGGTTGTGATCTAGAGATTTAGTGAGACCCCAGGTACTGGCAATGTTGACTTAAATGATTGATTTATTTTGAGATATGGCTATGTGAGCTATCTCAGTATTTGTGATTAAGTCCGGTAGGGGAATTTTTCAAGAAGATATAAAGTTGATTTGATGCTGATGATTATTTAAATGTCAAAGTTGTTACAATTGTATATTTCTCATTATTGTACTTCAATTTACCTTCTGCTATGTTATTAAATGTAAAAGACTCTGTTGTCAGGAAAATTTTCTAAATTCCTTGTAAATTTGTACGAAGTGATGTGTAAAGATCCTGTGGAACTTCGAATTCAGCCTTATTTGGAATTCGGGGTGTTACAATCAGGCTGGTTCGGGTTTCTTGAAATCCTCACTTGCTGGGTGAGTCGACTTGGGAGCTGGAGGAGGATATCCAGCGAAGGTTTCCTCATTTGTTTGTGTAGTTGTTTTGTTTTTGTTGTTGTTGTTGTTCTTTCCTTCTCGGAGTTACCCTGTGTACCTCTTCGTCATGCACCGCTTTCCAAAATACGGAATACGAGTACGTAACGTAGGCCCAGCGAATGATGTAAACACCATCCATAAGTTGTACCAGTCTAACTCAACAATATGAAATAACAATCACAACCACGCAAGAAGATATAATCACATAAACAAGATCAACTTCAACAATAAATGAAATAATCCAAATAATAATATCCAACATCTGGGATAAAAACAAACTCCGGGTCATAAAAGCCCCAAAACAAAGTATAATATAAAGAAAATGTTCAAAAGAAATAAATCTAGCAATAAAGTAAACTAAGCAGCCCAATCTTTGGTTCAATCTCCTAGAATCGTTGCTCACCAATTCCTGTTGGTATTGATCCTTCAGTACCTGTAAATTCTTGATCTAAAAAGAGAAAAATAATTTTCTTAGAGCAACTCATGGACAGCAAGTAGAGGGAAACAGATAATACTAGGAAGCATGTATATCAAAGAAAAAGGACGTGATCAAAGTCAATAGCAAAATTCAATGATTGGCAATAGTTTCAAGGGTCTATGTTTAATCATGCATTTAATTAATAGTTTCAATTCAAGTCCAATATTAGTGACAGTATACTGGATCAAGCATGAAATGTCAAATGCATGTTATTAATTATTTTATTAGACTATGTAGTGCACGTACTACAGCATCCTATTCCACAGGTTCGGCGCAAGCACACAGTGAACACCTTAGACTGATGTTGAATTCACGGTTCGTGTACTCGACCCAGTAATCAGTGATTAATGTTCAATGAAACAAATTATCAAACAGTATTTTATGGCCATCAGTCAGTACAAGTCAAGAAGTAGGGCCCGACGGAGTACAGATTCCGATTGTTCACTACCAAGACATCCCTTAATACCCTGACTTGTTATCATTTTATTTCATCCTATGTGAGCATGCAAGAAGGTTTCAAGGCTGTATTATGCTAGGTGTAACTAAATCTACTCATTACAGACAAAATAAGAGGCAAACATATTAAATTAACAAAAATCACACAATCTGGACAATATGGATTTGTTGTACAAAAACACAGACTACCGCTACAACAAAAAAGCAAATCTGGATCCGTCAGAAATTCTAGAAACTAGACTCTCTGCCGGTTCCAGCGAATATATATACGAAATATAAAAGTTAAAGAAGCTAGGGTGAAAATCCTATTCTTTTCAGATTTTATGTTCGGCAGCAAGTTATAGATTGTGTTCACATTATATTTTAGGTCGGAAAACTCATCAATTAAATCTATAAAAGTCCAGGGTGGTTCCTACACACGTCTAGTCTTAGCCAAATTAATTTCATATTTTTATTTTACTGTTATCATGTTCCATTTAATTATGAAACAAAAAGATGTGCATGAATTTGGGAATCTGGAAAATCAGACCTAGCTGTACTAAAATACTGACATCTAACTATACATCGGAATTCAAATCGGTCAAAAGTTCTAGAAAATATATTCATAGGGCTATAAATCATGTTCTGAAAGTTATTTCAAATTACAACAGCAACATGGTCAACAATATGATACAAAAAGGAACAAACAGCAAGCCAGAATTTAATTTGATATGAATAGGCAACAACTTAATAATACAACATATAGTTCCTACTAATTAATAATCAAAGTGATGCTAAATATTTAACATGCATAATTCCAGTTTTAAGATGCAATTTTACAGGCATGGTAATCAGTTCATTAAATCAAATCCAATCGAACATATTCAATTCATCAAATAATCCTTTAACATGGATCTAGTTATCTTTCATGTAAACGTGCATATGTAATGTCCAACAGGGACTAGGTTTTAGTTCACAGATATAGGCACGATGTTAAGCATATATTGGGTTAGCTTGTGTAAACCCTCAATATACTTAACGGAATTCAAATAGAATTATGATAAAGAAGATTTGGATCTTCTTGCAGAGATCAAAGAATCTTGAACAAAACAATAAACTAGTTCAAGAAGAGACTTGCCATTTAGATGTTAATTTCGAATATATAGAATAACGGGATGAGAATCCCGGGCGACGAATCCACGAACATGAAACACGGAACTACGTGCAAGCCTGTGCAAACACACACAACAACACAGCCAACCCAATGCTTTACTCTTCACAAAACAGCAAACACGGGATCGAGATCGCTCCTTCACGAACAGAAAACACCACAAGAAGACAACCCAACTCTTCCTCTTCTCAACAGCAATGGAGAGAGAGAAAGACTGCGGTGGCAACTGGCGAGACCCACAGCGAGGGTGGCTGATGGCGGGGCGCTCGCGGTCGAGAAGCAACGACAGCGACCAAGGGACGACCGGGGGGTCGAATACTCTGTTTCTTCACCGAAACAGAGGAGGGAACGGGATGAAGACGCCGGGGGTTCTGTTGCTCAGGACGACGATGACGGCGACGGGGATAAGGGGGGTCTTCGGCAAGGGTGGAGAAGATTATCGGGAAGCTTGGGAGAGGGCGACGATGGGGATTCGATGGGTGCAAGCGATGGGTTCGGTGGGGTTTGGATGAAAGGCAGGGCGACAGGATGGTGGTGGCGAGGGCGGAGCAAGGATGAAGGCAGGGTCGTGGATGGTGGAACGGTGATGAGGTGGTGGTCAGAGAACGGAAGAGGACTTGGCGGTGATGGGTTTGAAAACAAAAACAGAGAGAGGGAAAGGGGTGAGTGGTGGAAGAGAGAGGAAATAGGTTTAGAATATAATATTAGGGTTTAAGGAGGGATTATATGTAAGGTAATTAAGATATAGGATTTTGGGTTGCGGGTTAATAGGTTTAGGGTACGGGTTTAGGCTCCAAAAAGAGACGAATAAATATAAATAAATGAGATTAACATGTAGCAGATCAATTCAAACTCAAAACTGGAAGAGCAAAAATTTGCAATGAGCCAAAAATAGCAGGATTCAAGCCAAAAGAGTACGTAATGATCAAAAGAGAATAAATGAACCCATGAAAAGCAAAAATTTATTATTCAAAGAAAATTCACATACAATAATCAAGAAAAATAAAATAAAATACAATAAAATCCAAAATAGAAAAATATGGGAAAAATAATTAGCATTATAGGGCTTATAAAATAAAATAATCATAATCATAATAGTAACAGCAACAACAATACTAATAGCAATAGAAATAATAATAATAGTGACAATAATAATAATAATAAAATAAAAATAAAAATCATGATGATGATAGTAATAGCAATAACAACTATAGATTATATAAAATAGGAATTGGGTTTAACACATTAATCAAAATAATCCAACTAGTAAAAATAAATTTGATTTGGGCTAAAAAGTAAATAAATCAATTAGGAATAGAAAACGTGTAACACCCCAAATTCCAAAACAGACTGAATTCACGGGATTTTTCACTTCTCTTCGTACAATTTTACAAGGAAATTAAAACTTTTATTACATCGAAGTTACATCTTGAATTACATTTAAACAGCGGAAGCAATTTACAATAATTACATGAATTAAATGTATAACACTTGAAATATTCTTTACGCAGCATGCATACTTTAATCTTATCAATCTCTTTATCCTGCATAGAAACTGTAGGCTCGTCAGTTCATTCAACTGACGCAAGGATATAATATATCAATATTTTCCTACTTAGAAAGCACACACTTGTCACAAGCAAAACTACGGAAACTATCCTATAGATATCGTGTTGTGTTGTGCGCTTAGTCCTTAATACAGTTGTTTATATTATATGACACTAATGCGTACTTGTTCGAATTCTATGCATCCCATACTACATAGGTCCGAGGGCAAGCCCTTAATCGTACTTCATCTTGCAGGGTTTAGTCCCTCTCCATGATAATAATAGTAACAATAATAATAATAATAAAATAAAAATAAAAATCATGATGATGATAGTAATAGCAATAACAACTATAGATTATATAAAATAGGAATTGGGTTTAACACATTAATCAAAATAATCCAACTAGTAAAAATAAATTTGATTTGGGCTAAAAAGTAAATAAATCAATTAGGAATAGAAAACGTGTAACACCCCGAATTCCAAAACAGACTGAATTCACGGGATTTTTCACTTCTCTTCGTACAATTTTACAAGGAAATTAAAACTTTTATTACATCGAAGTTACATCTTGAATTACATTTAAACAGCGGAAGCAATTTACAATAATTACATGAATTAAATGTATAACACTTGAAATATTCTTTACGCAGCATGCATACTTTAATCTTGTCAATCTCTTTATCCTGCATAGAAACTGTAGGCTCGTCAGTTCATTCAACTGACGCAAGGATATAATATATCAATATTTTCCTACTTAGAAAGCACACACTTGTCACAAGCAAAACTACGGAAACTATCCTATAGATATCGTGTTGTGTTGTGCGCTTAGTCCTTAATACAGTTGTTTATATTATATGACACTAATGCGTACTTGTTCGAATTTTATGCATCCCATACTACATAGGTCCGAGGGCAAGCCCTTAATCGTACTTCATCTTGTAGGGTTCAGTCCCTCTCCATGACTTAAACTACTACGGTAACTACGGTAAGTATCCTAGATGTTCTATGAATTACGAGCCCATGTCCCGACAATCTGGAGGGGAACCCATGCACTGACAAGACGCATCATGCAGGCAATCTTTGGAAAATTCAGCCTCCGTCATGGAACGATGGAACCACCCGTAGTCACCAAACACTCCACAAGTGTCACCACCGGGACGATAATTCTGGAATAGTGCTCACGCCGTGTCATGATGCATCAAGCAGGCAATCTGTAAATCACTCTCACACCGCCAATCTGATGGCCCTCATACTCGTGTTTTTCTCTTACTTTCGTCACATCGCCACTATATGTCTAGTTCTTAATTATTTGAATCATGAATAAAATCAACCCCTAGAGTTAGCTCATAATAAATTTATTATGTGTTCTTAATTATGTGTTCTTTCTCTATCTCTTTTCTCTGTGTGCAACACGTGTTGGAAGAAAAAGGAAAGAGAAGAAAAAGAAGAAAGAAATAAAGAGCAAATTAGGGAAGAAAATAAATAAGTGAAAAAGAGGAGATTTTTCTGCAAAAAAAAGCAAACCCTAATTCTCCTTCCCGTTTGCTTATAAATACACACCAAGGTGGAACACACTTATCAAGAGGTGACGGCTACAAAATAAACAAATAAAAGAAAAAAGAAAAAAAAAGAAAAGCAGAAACAGAGAGAGACAGAGAGAGACTCTCTCTCTGTTTGGCATGCTTCGAGGCAACAATAGAGGAGAAGTGGACAGGGTGACGTGGGCTCCTGGTGCACAGTCTTCTAGGCAAGCTGACATGGCGTTCCTTCTTCTGCTGGCGTGCTGATCAAGACGACGTGACAGCATGTGACAGACGCGTTCTGGGTGCTGGCTCGGGAATCAAATGAAACAGAGAGAGAACAGAGTCGCGTGCTGACCTGGCGCACTCTGGCACTGACAGGCAGGACCCACGCGACGAAAACAACAGAGTGAAAAGAGAGAACAGAGTCGCGTGCTGACCTGGCGCACTCTGGCGCTGACAGGCATGACCCACGTGATGAAAACGACAGAGTGAAGAGAGAAAACGGATTCGGCTTGGGCTCGATTTTCTAGGAATGATTTTGCCGTATCCAGAATAATACCAATCCAACCCATTTCATGAATAAAATGTGACCAATTAACCAACCAACAAAACTACTTGTTACAAATAACATCTTGCTGTTGCATCAAAACATATAAATGTTGACTAATCTGGCTAACGTTGAACTTGCTAAAATGAAATTGTTGAATAATTGAAAAATGAAATTATTCAAGAATACACATTGAATGCTGAGATTACGCATTGAATTTCTAGTAGTACATCCATAATCCAAAAAGTTTTTGTGATTGTTTCAGAAGAAATGATTTCATGGACTACTAATAGGGTCATCAAAGGAATCATAATCGCAATTGAAAGCTCAACAAATTAGTTCTTTTCGGAACAGATAACAGAGGAAAATTTGTGTATTTCCTTGTTATGAAGTAAAGTTTGAAAATTCATATTATGTAATTGGTAAGATATCTTGAGCTAAAATTTTTACTGAAGGTACTTGGATATGCCAAAAAAATCGTTCTAAATTTCAAATTTTTCTGAATTTGTTTGATATATTTAAAATTTATGTTTGATCAACTGGTCCAGAGCCAAGAACTGATTCTATTTTGTTTCAAAGATGAAATTCAATATAATAATTTGTATAATAATCACAATTTCAGTACTTAATTTCTATATTCTCAAAACGTAGAATCTTTGTAACCGACTAATCTTAATCTTTAAATAAATATTATTGTCAACTTTCTTGAAAAAGTATTATCTTTTCATTTGATTTCATCATTTATATGTATGAATAAGACTAAAATTGGGAGTTCTACTTTGATCTAGGATTGTATACCAAAGTTGATAATTTATTCCTATATAATAATTCTAATCCTTCTGAATTTTGTTTTGAGCTAGGTACCAATGAGGTAGACCTAAATGAGATAGACCTACTACAACTAAAATCTAATAGAAGAGACAAATTTCAAGGGGCTATTGTAAAATTTGAATATTTCAGAATCAAGAAATTGGTGATATTGACAATTTTTCAACTATTTTGTTTGCAACAGTAGGTGTGAAGAATCAAAGATATAGGGAGATTTCCAATTATTTTGAGGTAAGTCAGAACTTCTGATGTGAATATTTGCAAGTGTATAAAATCACAATAAGTAGTACAGTTAAGTGAATAGAGTATCGAACTCACAGGGACTAATTATTTTATTGAGTACCGAAACTACTAGATGAATCACTATTTGGAAAATCGAAATTAATAAAGAAGACAACTAAATTAAACTAATCTAAAGAAAACTAACTAAATTAATGAAAATGGAGTGGGCTGTGAAATCTTTGTGATTTGTTAACTGCAAAATAAATTGTAGGGCTTTTGATTTCACCTAGTTCATCCCACACAATTTATAATTCCATATGAAAAAAAAAGATTATTTTTTCAAGTTGTAGACCAAAATTCTAAAATTATTCAATACTCTCTCAAACAGTATCAAAAATATTCTCAACTAATTATTTGTCTTAGTTCATTTACAAATTATCAATTGAAAATTCATTATGATCTATGGATTTCTTAACAATCACAGTAACAACAGTTTGCTCCTATAACAGTGTTTAATTTTTATTAATCACAAATTTCCAGTTCGGTCTCTTCATGATTTAATAGATCATACAAATGTCTATCCACCAATTGTACGCATTAAGAATAAAAATCAACACACAACCAAGGAAAAATAGAAAAATAATATGGAATTAAAATTGTGTTATCAAAACTAGGCTACATCGAAGCCCTAGAAAAATAAAATTAGTTCATAATAAATTTATTGCAACTAACAAACACTGTCTTGGATTACATGATAAAAATTAGAGAGTAGAAGAAAAGAGATAGAGAAAGGACAATTTTATAAATTGCAAACCGAACTCCTAGAAAACCGAGCCCAAGCCGAATCCGTTCTCTCTCTTCACTCTGTTGTTTTCGTCGCGTGGGTCATGCCTGTCAGCGCCAGAGTGCGCCAGGTTAGCACGCGACTCTGTTCTCTCTCTTCACTCTGTTATTTTCGTCGCGTGGGTCCTGCCTGTCAGCGCCAGAGTGCACCAGGTCAGCACGCGACTCTGTTCTCTCTCTGTTTCATTTGAGTCCCGAGCTAGCACCCGGAACGCGTCTGTCAGGTGCTGTCACGTCATCTTGATCAGCACGCCAGCAGAAGAAGGAACGCCATGTCAGCTTGCCTAGAAGACTGTGCACCAGGAGCCCACGTCACCCTGTCCACTTCTCCTCTATTTTTGCCTCGAAGCATGCCAAACAGAGAGAGTCTCTCTCTGTCTCTCTCTGTTTCTGCTTTTCTTTTTTTTTCTTTTTTTTTATTTGTTTATTTTGTAGCTGTCACCTCTTGATAAGCGTGCTCCACCTTGGTGTGTATTTATAAGCAAACGGGAAGGAGAATTAGGGTTTGCTTTTTTTTGCAGAAAAATCTCCTCTTTTTCACTTATTTATTTTCTTCCCTAATTTGCTCTTTATTTCTTTCTTCTTTTTCTTCTCTTTCCTTTTGCTTCCAATACGTGCTGCACACACAAAATAAAATCAGAAATTAGGATTTAAAAATAAAATAAAAATAAAATTAATTAGTTTAAAATTAATTAAACTAACTGAAAATCATATTAGCTCATTTAAACCCTTTTAAAATTGTTTATTGCACTTTCGGCATAATTGGCAAAATAATAAATCAATAGTTTTGCTTTGTTTGTTGATTTTTTCCAAAAATCTTCACATTTTGCATCAAAAATCTTATTTCTTCAAAAATAATTAATTAATTAAAATCTTATAGAAATAAGATGAAATATTGAGAAGAGAGACAAAAACAAGCAATTTTAAGGGGTAAATGAGTACAAATATTTGTATAAAAATTAGACACATCAAATATCCCCAAACTTAAGATTTTGCTTGTCCTCGAGCAAAAAGTAAAATCATGAATCAAAGAATAATAATCAATAGTAGGCTCAACTCATCACACTAAGAGATCTCTTCATGCAAGCATCAAAATTTCAATTAAATATATAAACAATAGCAAATAAAGTAAAATCAAGTGTACCAACTTTCTCTAGTGCAATTATTTATCCAAAATGCCAAACCCAATCATATTTATCATGCAATTAATGTAATTTATAGTATGTGACAACTCCATCTGTGATTACCCCTTCTCACTACTACAAACCAAGTAGCAAACTAGAGTTTTTTTTTTTTGGTCTCTTCTCTAAGTTGTCACTTGCCTTTTTACGCGAATGCAAATACTTTTGATGAATTCACCCGATTACTCAACAAGTCACAGACTTAGAGTGCTTTGCATAGTCATATTTCAAGTTGCCGTGACGTAAAAGTAAACATTGGTGATGAATACCCCTAGTTACTAAGCAACTCAAAACACTGGAGTAGATAGACTTTATTCTTTTTTTTTCATTATCACTCTATATACTTAAGCTCTGTTTAGGACTAGATCAAAAGGAAAAATCACAAGAAAAAGCATCACATTTTTTTTATGTATAATCGCATGACTCTTACAACTGTGTGTGAAATTTTTTAATTCAATAATTCTAAAGTAAATAAGTATGCTTAATCTAGCTTTATAAGCAATTGTCAATCCTAAAAAAAAATATTTCAACGCTTAGCACAATACAAAAGTGTAATGGTAAGCCTAATTGAAATCCCTTTTATTTTGTTTTTCTTTTCAAAAATAAATAATAAATTTGTAAACCTTCCCCCCAAACTTGAATATCACATTGTCCTCAATGGGAAAGAAAAAAAAGAAAAACAAAAAGAATGCAAAAAGTTCAGAATTTCTCCCCTGATTCGTCTTAAAAATTCTGCACGTGCAGCGTTCAGTGTTTCAGCGATATCTGGAGCTGTAGATGTCCAAATTGGCTGATTTTTTTTAGCTGGAAAGCTAAGACAATTGTCTACAATTTCTCTTTGAATCAGTTTTCTAGATTCTGACTCCATACTGCTCAAAAACAGCCATCAATGCAGGTGTATAAAACAGCTCCTCCCGGCGACTTCAAAATTTATGCAATCCTACAAAATAAAATCAAAAATTAAAATTACAATAAAATAAAAGAAAAATCAAATCTAAATGCAGGAAAAGAAAATATGGTGGCCTCCCAAGAAGCGCTAAGTTTGAAGTTTTCAGCCAGACATGGAGGTGAGATGGTTATGTAACGCCAAGATCCAACAACATCAAAACATATTTTCTAATTCTTCTCTTCAGGTGTGGATCAGGTTCAAGCTCTAGTTTGAGGTTTTTCCTTAGTGATGATGACGTCTTTGATTTTCCCACCTCCTTGAATTTTTGCTGAAAAAATGAATGAATAGAGGGTGCAGCATCCAAATACATAACGCATTCTGAAATATTTTCTTTTTCAGATTCAACAGTTTCTGAATTTATTGGACATACTTCAATTGGTGATTTTTCAAATTTAGGCTTATGTTTCTCTCCCACAATTAAATTAGTTTTACTTACTTGAATACATAACTGTTCTTCAGGAGGAAACTTTATGGAATTAAAAACATCAAAAGTTACTTGCTCATGCTGCATATGTTCCTCCTGAATTGGTTCGTACTATTCTTCATTTTCAACCACATTTTGTTCACCGTTTTCTTCTTGTGGTTGCTCAATTGTCTTCCCGCTTGTTAGTGTTATTGCTTTAACATGCTCCTTAGGATTGACAACTATGTTGCTTGGTAATGTTCTTGCAGTTCTTTCATTAAGAGTATTTGAAATTTGACTAATTTGTACCTCAATATTGTGAATGGAAGCCAGAGTTGAATTTGCAACATTTTTTATTGCCAAATCTGTCTTTTGTATGTATTGTTCTTCCTTTTGCATGTAGTGCATAAACATATCTTCAAGAGTCGGCTTCTTTTCTTGCTGTGGAAATTTTTGAGGTTGTCTAATTGCTCCTTGATTGTTGTTCCATAAAAAATTGGGGGTGTTTTCCATTCTTGATGATACGTGTTTTCATAATGATTGTTTTGATGTTGAAAATTGGACACGTAATTTGCTTGATTGAAATTTGATTGAGAAAAAGGGTTCCCCACTTGCCAATTTGCACTTGAATGATTTCCTGTACAAAGATCACAAATCATATTAAATTGAATTGCATTAAAATTTATATTTCCTACTTGTTTAGATAAAATATCAAATTTTGCATTTAAAGTATAAATAAGATCAAGTTCAAAAACTCCAGTCACTTTTCTCGGCATTGTTCTCTCTGAAGACCGCTGGTAATTATTTGATGTCATCTCTTCTAAAAGATCATAGGCTACTTTGTGAGTTTTTCTCATAAGTGCACCACCAGTTGCTTCGTCAACCATACATCGATGTGTAACTCCCAAACCATTATAGAATATTTGAATTTGCAGCCATTTCGGTAGTTCATGATGAGGAAACTTTCTCAATAACTCTTTGTACCTCTCCCATGCATCATACAAAAACTCGGTCTCAAATTGAATGAATGTGGTAATATCATTCCTTAGTTTTGCTGTCTTTGCAGGCGGGAAATATTTAGCCAAATTTTTTTGTGCAAGTCCCTCCCAAGTAGTAATACTATCGGGTGGTAGATAATGTAGCCAAGCCTTCGCCTTATCTCGTTGTGAAAAAGGAAAGAGTCTCAATCTGATTGCATCATCTGATACTCCGTTGTGCTTGAAAGTATCACAAATTTATACAAAGTTTGCAATATGAACATAAGGATCCTCGTGCGGTAGTCCCCAAAATTGAACAGTCTGTTGAATCATTTGAATAATGGCCGGTTTAATCTCAAAATCGTTAGCTTCAATAACCAGTTTCTTTATGCTTAATATTGTTCCATGAATTGAGGGCATAGCATAATCTCTCAAAGCTCTGTTTTCATCGTTGTTCGCCATGATAATGTATTTGTATGTCCTGAAATATAAGTATTGAAAAAATAGAAAAAATAAAAAAAAATAAAAAGTGAAAATAAAATGAAAATAAAAAGTAAGTCAAATGAAAATAAAGATGTAAAATAATAATAAAACAAAAAAAATCCAAACTAGTAATAATCTAGCAATTTTCAATATCAATAAAAGAATAACTAGTCCCCGGCAACAGTGCCAAAAACTTGATGTGAATATTTGCAAGTGTATAAAATCGCAACAAGTAGTATAGTTAAGTGAATAGAGTGTCGAACCCACAGGGACTAATTATTTTATTGAGTACCGAAACTACTAGATGAATCACTATTTGGAAAATCGAAATTAATAAAGAAGACAACTAAATTAAACTAATCTAAAGAAAACTAACTAAATTAATGAATTGGGAGTGGGCTGTGAAATTTTTGTGATTTGTTAATTGCAAAATAAATTGTAGGGCTTTTGATTTCACCTAGTTCATCCCACACAATTTATAATTCCATATGAAGAAAAAAAGATTATTTTTCCAAGTTGTAGACCAAAATCCCAAAATTATTCAATACTCTCTCAAACAGTATCAAAAATATTTTCAACTAATTATTTGTCTTAATTCATTTACAAATTATCAATTGAAAATTCATTAAGATCTATGGATTTCTTAACGGTCACATTAACAGCAGTTCGCTCCTATAATGGTGTTTAATTTTTATTAATCACAAATTACCAGTTCGGTCTCTTCATGATTTAATAGATCATACAAATGTCTATCCACCAATTGTACGCATTAAGAATAAAAATCAACACACAACCAAGGAAAAGTTGAAAAATAATATGGAATTAAAATTGTGTTATCAAAACTAGGCTACATCGAAGCCCTAGAAAAATAAAATTAGTTCAAAATAAATTTATTGCAAATGACAAACACTGTCTTGGATTGCATGATAAAAATTAGAGAGAGTAGAAGAAAAGAGATAGAGAAAGAACAAATTTATATATTGCAAACCGAACTCCTAGAAAACCGAGCCCAAGCCGAATCCGTTCTCTTTCTTCACTCTGTCGTTTTCGTCGCGTGGGTCATGCCTGCCAGCGCCAGAGTGCACCAGGTCAGCACGCGACTCTGTTCTCTCTCTTCACTCTGTTGTTTTTGTCGAGTGGGTCCTACCTGTCAACGCCAGAGTGCACCAGGTCAGCACGCGACCCTGTTCTCTCTTTGTTTCATTTTAGTCCCGAGCCAGCACCCAGAATGCGTCTGTCAAGTGCTGTCACGTCGTCTCGATCAGCATGCCAGCAGAAGGAGCGCCACATCAGCTTGCCTAGGAGACTGTGCACCAGGAGCCCACGTCACCCTGTCCACTTCTCCTCTATTGTTGCCTCGAAGCACGCCAAACAGAGAGAGAGTCTCCCTCTGTCTCTCTCTGTTTCTGCTTTTCATTTGTTTTTCTTTTTTCTTTTATTTGTTTATTTTGTAGCCGTCACCTCTTGATAAGCGTGTTCCACCCTGGTGTGTATTTATAAGCAAACGGGAAGGAGAATTAGGGTTTGCTCTTTTTTTTTTGCAGAAAAATCCTCTCTTTTTCACTTATTTATTTTCTTCCCTGATTTGCTTTTTATTTCTTTCTTCTTTTTCTTCTCTTTACTTTTGCTTCCAACACGTGCTGCACACACAAAATAAAATCAGAAATTAGGATTTAAAAATAAAATTAATTAGTTTAAAATTAATTAAACTAACTAAAAATCATATTAGCTCATTTAAACCCTTTAAAAATTGTTTATTGCACTTTCAGCACAGTTGGCAAAATAATAAATCAATAGTTTTGCTTTGTTTGTTGATTTTTTTCCAAAAATCTTCACATTTTGCATCAAAAATCTTATTTCTTCAAAAATAATTAATTAATTGAAATCTTATAGAAATAAGATGAAATATTGACAAGATAGACGAAAACAAGCAATTTTAATGGGTAAATGAGTACAAATATTTGTATAAAAATTAGACACATCCACTTCTTCATTACATGGGGTATGTTATAGGTGTTATTATCTCATGTTATGCCTTCTTCTGAGTTAATCCTTATATATATATATATATACACACACTTGGTTTGCCCATTGACACGTGCCTACGGCACGTCTTCGAAATGGTGCACCTGGTTTGATTATATAAAACAGTTTTGGAGGTCCAGCAAATTAATTGAAGTAGCATAAATATTATATGAGGAAGCAGTATATCTACCTTTAAGCTCAACCATCGCCATCTTGATCATTAGCTTGAACTTACCTGGAATGCATATAGTTTGTTAGAAACACTGCAATTTTTTTTTTTTTTAAACTTCAACATCACTTTTAGATGCTTGTAATAGTTATGCAAGGATATTATTATATAGGTTTTATAGAGCTTACTCTAATCTCATAACCACTATGAGCATTTCTAAATCCAATGGTAATCCAAGTGCAGGTGTGAAGGTATCTACAATACCAATAATCTAAACATTTGTTCGTCTGTGACTCAGTTTGCAATTGAAATACCTCTTATTGTTATTTCAACCAAAATGAAATATATGAAGTTCTCAAAACTCTAAACCAAACTAATCATTTCTTTTATCTCCACTTTGTCTCCCCATTGCACCTTTATAAACAAAAATTCAAAATGGATAAATAACAAATTTACTTTAGCTGTCTTTCTTGAGTGGAGAGTTTGCACCCTTCACTGGTAAACTCAAGTCATCCCAATCTTATATATCCAAACATACACTAAAAGTTTGTATATGTTATCTTATCCATGGTTTCTAAAAGCTAGTGAAGGGAACACTTCCGATAGTATTTTCTCTTGTAGTAAAGAAATTAATGTTGCATATTTGCCAAGTTATTTTAGGTTGCTGGTCAGCTTACCTGTCTTGCTATAGTTTGGAAGCCCAAATTGAGGCCACCAAAAAATCCATCTCTCACTTGCGTACACCTTAAATCAAAGCCAACAAAAAATTCATGAAAAAAATAACCAATTCAAAAAAATTTAAACCCAAAAATAAAACAATCATATCTCTCTGAACTTAGATCTCATGCACACACAAAATTCGAGTCAGCAAAAAACTGAGTAATCCCCTGCAAATACAAAATTAAAAATTAGAACGAGAATTCGGTTAATGAGATGAAATTAGAGTCGTTACATCGCATATAGAGGCTCTCGATTCAGTGGAGGAGAGTTGCCGATATGGAGTCGCTTGATATTCACGCTCGATTTGGTGGAGGGGAGTCACCGATACGGAATCAGCAGGGGATCAGATATCGGCGACGACCTCTTGATTGGGGTTCGTCATTAGATTTGGATTTGTATTTGCTTTAAGAATTTCAAATTTCCAAATTTTTAAAATTTAAATTTTTTATTTTTAAAATTTTCAAAATTTTTAATTTTTTTAAATTTTAAAAATTTTAGAATTTTAAAGAATTTTTTAAATTTTAAAAATTTTAAAAATTTTAAAAATTTTATTTTTTTAAAATTTATTTTAATTTTTTTAAATTTTTTAAATTTTATCTTCTTAATTTTTTAAATGGGAGAGAGAGAGAAATCTATAAAATAAAATACAAAGAAAGCCCCAAAATTTTCTCCCCAAAACTCAAATTCAAATTTCCCCCACCCAAAACAACTCCTTTATCTATTTAATTATTTCTCTCTCTCTCTCCTATTAAAAAAATTAAGATAAAAATTTTAAAAAATTTAAAAACTAAAAAACTTAGAAACTTAAAAACTAAAAAAATTAAAAATTTATAAACTTTAAAAATCTATATAATAAAATACAAAGAAAGCTATCAAGTGGATCTCCTTCAATTCCCCAAAAATCAAATACCCGGATCTAACCTCACAAAATAAAGAACCCCCCCCCCCCCCCCCCCCCACCCCAAAAAAAAGGTCCCCCCAAAACTAAAATTCAAATTCCCCCCACCCGAAACAACTCCTTTATTTATTTAATTATTTCTCACTCTCTCTCATATTAAAAAATTAAGAAAATAAAAATTTTAAAAAATTTTAAAAACTAAAAATCTTTAAAACTGAAAAACTGAAAAAATTAAAACTTTAAAAACTTTTAAAATAATTCAAAAAAATCAAACATTATTTAAAAATATTTATAAATTTTTTTAAAAATTAAAGATATCAGAAAATTAAAACTTTAAAAACTTTAAAAATATTTCAAAAAATCAAAAACTTATAAAATATTATAAAAAATTATTAAAAAAATTAAAGATTTAAAAAAAATTTAAAAATTAAAAATTTTAAAAGCTTTAAAATTAAAAAAAATAAAATTTAAAATTCATAAAGTTTGAAAATTTGAAAATCTCAAAGCAAATTCAAATCCAAATCCAATGTCGAACCCCAATGAAGAGGTCGTCGCCGATATCTTATCCGCTGCTGATTCCGTATCGGTGACTCCCCTCCACCAAATTGAGCGTGAATATCATGCGACTCCGTATAGGCGACTCCCCTCCACCGAATCGAGAGCCTCTACATGCGATGCGGCGACTCTAACTTTCATCTCATTAACCGAATTCTCATTCTAATTTTTAATTTTATGTGTGCAAGGGGTTACTCCGTTTTGTACTGACACGAATTTTGTGTGTGCATGGGATCTAAGTTCAGAGAGATATTATTGTTTTATTTTTGGGTTTAAAAAATTTTAATTTGGTGATTTATTTGATGAGTTTTTTATTGGTTTTGATTTAAGGTGTACGCAAGTGAAAGATGGATTATTTGGTGGCCTCAATTTCGGCTTCCAAACCATAGCAGGACAGGTAAGCTGACCTGCAACCTAAAATAACTTGGCAAATATGCAACATTAAGTTCTTTACTACAAGAGAAAATACTATCGTGAAGTGTTCCCTTCACTGGTTATTAGAAACCACGGATAACATAACATATAAAAACTTTTACTGTATGTTTTGTTATATAGGATTGGGATGACTTGAGTTTATCAGTGAAGGGTGCAAACTCTCCACTAAAAAAAGCCAGCTAAAGTAAATTTGTTATTTATCAATTTTGATTTTTTTTATAAAGGTGCAATGGGGAGACAAAGTGGAGATAAAAGAAATGATTAATTTGGTATAGAGTTTTGAGAACTTCATGTATTTAATTTTGGTTGAAATAATAATAAGAGGTATTTCAATTGCAAACTGAGTCTGACACAAACAAATGTTTAGATTATTCGTACTGTAGATACCTTGACACCTGCATTTGCGTTACCATTGTATTTAGACATGCTCATAGTTGTTATGGAATTAGAGTAAGCTCTATAAAACCTATATGATAATGTCCTTACATAACTATTACAAGCATCTAAAAGTGATGCTGAAGTTATAAAAAAAATTAAAGCAGTGTTTCTAACAAACTATATGCATTCCATGTAAGTTCAAGCTAATGATCAAGAAGGCGATGGTTGAGCTTAAAGGTAGATATATTGCTTCCTCATATAATATGTTTGCTATTTCAATTAATTTGCTCGACCTCCAAAACTGTTTTATATAATCAAACTCGGTGCACCGTTCCGAAGACGTGCCGTAGGCACGTGTCAACGGGCAAACCTAGTAATTAAATAAATAAAGGAGTTGTTTTGGGTGGGGAGAATTTGAATTTGAGTTTTGGGGGAAAACTTTGGGGGGTGGGGGGGGGGGAGGGATGTGTTTTGTGAGGTTAGATCTGGACCTTTGATTTTTGGGGGATTGAAGGAGAGCCACTTGATAGCTTTCTTTGTATTTTATTATATAGATTCTTAAAGTTTTTAAATTTTTGTTGGATCCTGTAGGCAAGGCAAGGAACACTAGAGGGGGGGGGGTGAATAGTTTTGTATAAAAATTAAAAACAAAATTGAACTTTTCATCCGTTCAGTCGACTTGAAAAGAGAAATAAGTCGATTGAGCCGTCAGATTAGAAGAATATTTTAGACAAGTCTGATCAGTCGACTTATAGCGGAAACCAGTCGACTTGCCAGACAAGTTTTAGAAGAGTATGTTATACTAGTCTGACCAGTCGACTTAAATAAGAGAGGAAGTCGACTGTCCAGACAAGTTTCACAGAGTAATTAAAAAGCAAGTAATGAAAATGCAAGTTCAGAGAAATACAACCTCAAAGTACACGCGATGTATCCTGGTTCGGTCCTTCCGACCTACATCTGGTCGCCAAGCAACCCACTTGAGATTTTCCACTATTCTTGATAAATTACAAGAATACTCTACGGCGTTAGATAACAACCTTGTCCAACCCGTAGACCTCTCTCACCACTAGAGAGAGCAAACCCACTCTTCCACCAAGAGTGAAAACCTGACTCTACAACCAAGAGCCATACTCTCCAATCAAGAGGACCACTCTCACAACCGAGAGTGAAAAGAAAACAATAAAAAGTTACAATCAACCTAAGCCTTGTTTTGTGATTGTGAATTTTGAAAGTGGCTATTTGGTCAACTTCTGAATTCAGTCCAAAACGAATTCAATGTTATATTGGACTGAAAATCAGAGAACCAAGACTTAGAAGATTGGAGTGCTAGTTTGAATACTTGTTCTTTTGAAGCATTAAAATTAAAATTTCTTTTCAAATGCTTGGAACCTTTCAATGGTGATTCCTAGGCTCTATTTATAGAGAGGAATCCCTTGAATGTTGTAAATCAGTTTATAAAACTCATTTAAAACGGATATAATCTTTTGAAAATCGAAAAATAAGTTTTGAAATTAGGAAATTGTTGAAACGACTTGAACAGTCGACTAGGTTGCCATGATGAGTCAACTGGCCAGAGTTTGAAAGAGTTCAGATAGTTTCGTACTGATACAGTCGACTGGTGCCATAAGGCAGTCGACTGGTACTCAATAGGTGATCTAATTCAAACTGTTTCGACGTTTAATCTTTTGAAAAAAACACTTAATTATAAATATGTGTGAGTGTGTGTGTGCGACAAGGCTGTTACATCAATCTAAGACTCAAAAAAGGAAAATTACAATTGCTTTACAAGACATGTAATATAAAACATTGAAGCATAGGTCTTGTCTTGAGTCTTGAGATGGAGCTTTAGCCTTTATCTTTGTCTTTGAAGCTCGCTTGATCAATCTTGAGCTTTAGAACCTTGTAGCTTTCTTGATCAATTTGCTTTGAGAGCTTAGTTTGAACACTTTGCCTTTGTGTATACATGGTATTGATACAACCTGCAATATATAAGAGGTAGCACAACAACTTTGCATTGTGTTGTGAATCAACATTCTCCCCCTTTTTGATGATGACAACACAATAGCTTACAATAATATAAATATTACACATGCTCAATGCTCCCCCTAACTAATGTACAATATGCATATGTTGAAAAACATGCACCAAATACACAAACATGCACATATAGCTATTTTTCTTCCCCTTTGTCATCAACAAAAAAATAGGAGGAAAAAATAGTAAACACAAAGGAGCATTTGCAACATAATAAAAACATAGCAAAAGCAAAGTTATACATAGAAATTTGAAATACATTGTTCAAACGACTACATAAAAATAGAAAATACAAAAGAAGTAGAAAAATACAAAAATAATAAAATGCAGCTAATCAGTCTTCTTCATCGTCAACTTGGGCACCTTGAGAGGGAGGAGGAAACTGAGAGGAGAACAAATGAATGAGATGGGAAAGACTGGCTTCAAGAGCATCTTGACGATCTATGATATAATTAACAGAAGTGTAAAGACTCCTAGGATCATCAAAATCAGCACGAGGACGAGATGAACTAGAAGCAGAAGACCGACGAGCTGAAGTGGCTAAAACCAGCGAAGTGATCCCCTCCCCGACAGTAGGGGATAGGAGGTGTATTCCTACGAGGTGGAGAGGTGAGAAGTTTCATACGTGCTAGACTTGCACGATCAAAGGACTCATAGTGTTTTACAACACTTGTCTCCGAGTCGAGATCACCATAAGCGGAGAAGATGTGAGTGAGTAAAGCACCAAAAGGAAGAAATGAAGAATGAGTCTTACTAAGACAATTAAAGATGACTTGACCCCAATTTATTTTTATATTGCCAAAAATTGCATAAACGGCTAGTTGCAACTATGGGAACAATAGTCATAACTCCCTGTTTTGGGGATAATGTTATATGACAATATGCGTGCAACTAACTTAGCAATGGAGTAATTGATTGATTGGTCATAGGAGGACCTTGAGTTGGCAATTAAATTCTTGACAATATGGTGTCATCATTCATCTCAACATCTCCTAAATCAATCCCTTCATCAGACAGTCCCAAAATAAGACTTAATCTAGCAGGGGTGATTTTCATGCGTTTATTTTTGACAGAAGATAGAATAAATATCTCGCTACCATCCTCCGATGTAACAACCTTCATATTTGTGTAAAACAAATATATAAGGTGAGGGTAGTAAAAGAGTTGGTTCACTAAAGACAATAAATCAAATAACCCACATTGTTCGAACAATGGGGCTAAAGGAAACCTATCAAGATCCAGAAAGTTTACAAATCTACCTGGAAAAATGATAATTGAACAAATAATGTACCATTTATCAATAAGACTAGGGCTTCTTAAGTACTGAAGATATTCTTTTGAGGATTGTCCCTCCTCTATATTAGAGGTACGAGATCTTTTAGGAGCCATTACACAAAAACTCAAAAAAAAAAAAAAGGGGAAAGAGTCTAAGAAGATATACCAACAAAGAGAGTGAAATGGAGGCACTGATCTTAGGAAAGAGGACTTCGGAATGAGGAAATCCACTGAAGTAGAGCTCCGATTTGGGTTCAAAATCTGAAATCGCCAAAGAGCAGCAGCACCACCCGACTGGGAGACCTTGGAAGGGAGAGAGACAGTGAAAGAGTAAAGTGAAAAAGAGAGAGGTAGAAGCTAGGGTTTTTACTCAAGGGTAAAGGGCTAAGATCAAATTTGGAGAATATCGAGGGACGAGATTGGTCAAAGGTGAAAATAGGGTAAAAGATTCGCCTCAAAAGAAGTACCAAATTTCGAATCTGAAGAAAGTTGATTCGCGACAATCGACTGTATGGTTAGGGCAGTCGACTTAGTCGAGAGCAGAAATAGATAAACGAAAATAGCAAAAGTACAACTGGAAGTCGATTGGATTACTGTTCAGAGTCGACTTTCCAGAGCATAAAAACTTAGGAAAATAGATATAACGAAAAATACTTGGTTAGTCGACTGAAATGAAGGTTTAAGTCAACTTACCAAAGTTAAAATTTCAAGAAACATCATGAAAACTACAAATTCCTAGTTCTCTTCTTAAAGTGAAAAATGTGTCTTCCTTAAAAGGTTTAGTAAAGATATCTGCTACCTGTTTATCAGTAGAAATAAAATCTAAAGAAATATCTCCCTTTAAAACATGATCACGTAGAAAACGATGTCTAATATCAATGTGTTTTGTACGTGAATGTTGAACCATATTTTTAGATAAGTTAATGGCACTGGTATTGTCACACATTATAGCAGGTTTCAAAAATGAAATACCATAGTCTAATAGGGTTTGTTTCATCCACAAAATTTGGGCACAAGCCAAACTTGCAGCATTATATTCAGCTTCTGTAGTAGATAGGGATACCGAATTTTTCTTCTTACTGCACCAAGATACTAGGGAATGTCCCAAAAAGTGACATGTTCCACTAGTGCTCTTGCGGTGAGTTTTACTACCGGCAAAATCCGCATCACTATATGACAAGAGTTGAAAATTATCGGTGCGTGGATAAAATAAACCATACTCAGACGTGCCTTTAATGTATCTTAAAATCCGTTTCACAACTTTTAACTGACTCTTTAGGACTCGACTGATATCTAGTAAATAAACATACACTAAACATAATGTTTGGTCTACTAGCAGTTATATATAAGAGTGAGCCAATCATACCTCAATAGAGTTTTTGATCGATACTCTTACTTAACTCATCTTTGTCAAGGGTAGTTGTAGTAGCCATAAATGTGGTCTTACTACTTGTGCTATCCATGCCAAATCGTTTGAGTAATTTCTTAGCATATTTTCCTTGATTAATAAATATGTCATTTGGTGACTGTTTAATTTGTAGTCCAAGGAAATAATTGAGTTCACTCATGTGACTCATCTCAAACTCATTTGTCATGGTTTAGCAAACTCTTGACATAGATTACTATTAGATGGCTGATAACCAAGACCCAGTGGATGAAGTAGAATTGTTCTTTGAAGACCCCGAAGAAGATGAAGAACCCAAAGAAGAAGAATACCCAGAAGAGGAAGATGAAGAACTGCTCGAATCTCGGGAGATCACTCCACCTCCACCTAATTCCCCAGATGAATCTTCAGATGAACAGCCGGTTCAAGACAAGAAGGACCACATTATCGCTTCTCTTCGGGAGCAATTGATCATCCATAAGTGGAGAGTAAACCACTTGGAAGCTCATCATGCGGCGGGCAAACAGAAAATCGTAGCTCTGAATTAGTGAGCATGGGAACTGGAGAAGATTCGACACATGAATGCTCAGTATTTCACCCAGCTTAACAACAAAACTCGTTGGGGAAAGAAAGAATGCCGTCAAAGATGCGAGGAGATGTAGAGGAAATAGATGAACTATGGGGAGAGTTCAGAGAAGCCAAGAGGAACCATAGGATCTATACTGCTTTATATTTGGAGTTATCTGGTGTTTTATATATGGATGTATGGACAAGTTTTATTTCTGAATGTATAAAGTTTAATTTTGGAAATACATGAATTATGTTGGAAGAAGAATATATGTTTTTGCTGTTTTGGTGATTAATGAAATTTCATGACCCAAAAATGGTAGGACGAAGTACACGAAATGGCAAGGGATCCAGCGGTGAAGGGGTTGCTTAGATTTGGTGACAGAACTGCGCCGGGTGTACCAAACTCTCAACACCTTTGTCGCAAGTGTAAACTGAAATACCAGGGTGGGGCAGGCAGTGCAAGTCTTGGAGGCCATTAAATTGGTGGAATCATTCAAGCGGATGAAACCACCCGTATTTGAGGACAAGGCGGATCCTAATGCAGCAGATGATTGGATCTGGCAGATAGAAACAGTGTTCGAGATCTTAGAGACTCCAGAGGCTGGCAAGGTAAAGCTAGCGACCGCAATTGGAAAACGATGTCGGGGTCTGGTGGCAGTCCATGAAGTGAACCTTGGTAGATGGATCTATTACCTGGGAAGATTTTTTGGAAGAATTCGACAACCACTATTTCCTGAGCCTACAACAGGGGAGCTTGTCAGTTTGGGAGTATGAGACAAAGTTCACTCAGCTCTCAAGGTATGCACCGGAGTTAGTGCTCGACGAGGCCAAAAAGTCGAGGAAGTTTGAGCAGGGGTTGAGGCAAGTCTGAGGTCTCGAATGATACCCTTCGGAATCAGAAAATTTGATAAGCTGGTAAGGAGGGCTGCAGCCATCGAAGTAGATATGGAACAGTACCAGTTGGTGCAGAAGAAGAAAAACAACTGGAGTACCGACAAAAGGCCCACAACCTCATACAATTTCAAGAGGCAACCCCCAGCGTACAAGTTCAAGCCGACTGGGGCAAACACTGTTGCTGTAGTCAGAATGCCAAGCACTTGTTTCTTGTGTGGAGGATCACTACAAGGCAGAGTGCCCGAACAGGAGGAAGGGAATAACTTGCTTCAATTGCGGGAAAGAGGGCCATATCAAGCCAGAATGCCCTCAATTGTAGCAGGGAGGGCCAAATCCGAAGCAGGACGACCCAGGGAAGAAACCATACCAGAAGGGGCGAGTATTTGCTATGACTGAAGAGGACGCAGAGGATGCCGACAATTTCATCAGTGGTATGAGAGCATCTGAATAGAGTTTACTACTGTTATTTCAAGTTTGTATTAGAGGAATGTTATGTACTGAGAGTATTCATTATGTAACAGGGTAACTTCTAATAAATAGAATAAAAGCTACTGTTTTGTTTGATATTGGATCGTCCCACACCTTTGTGTCTCGTAGATTTGCAAAAGAATTGGGGGTTGAGCCAAAAAAAATTCCCGACAAGGTTCTGGCAGTAGCTACCCCTTTAGGAGAAACATTGATATGCTGGTTGTGACATCGAGATCGGGGGAAGAGTCTTTGGAACGATCTCATAGAGTTGGTAGTCTTGGGAGTCGATATAATCATTGGCATAGACTGATGTCGATCTACAATGCCAGTATCGAATGCATGAGTAAGAAAGTCATGGTGAACCAGTAGTAACATTTCAGGGGAAGAGGAAGTGTACGGAGTTGATGACAGCTATGACCAAGAAGAAGATTCCTGTGGAAGTCGAAAAGATTCATGTAGTCCGGAACTTTCCGACTGTATTCTTGGAAAGATCTAACTGGACTACCACCTCATCGGGATATGGAATTCAGCATTTCCATTTAGCCAGGAAGTGCGCCAATATAGGAACCTTACAGAATGGCGCCAATGGAACAAGATGAGGTCAATAAGTAGATTTAAAAGCTTTTGCACAATGGTTTTATCAAGCCGAGTGCGTGGCCTTGGCGAGCGCCAGTTTTATTGGTGAAGAAGAAGGATGGATCGATGAGGATGTGCATCGATTACTGGGAAATGAACAAGGTGACTTTCTAGAATAAGTATCAGATTCCGTGAGATCGATGATTTGTTTGACCGACTTCAAGGACCAACAATTTTCTCCAAGATATATCTTCGTTTGGGTTATCACCAAGTCCATGTTAAGGAAGAGGATGTGCACAAGACTGCGTTCCGAACTTGATATGGGCATTATGAATTGTTAGTTATGCTATTTGGAGTGACGAATGCACCGGCCATATTCATGGACATGATGAACAGAGTCCTGCGACCATTCATCAACTCTTTCGTCGTGGTGTTTATCGGCGATATTCTGGTATACTTCAAGTCAGAGGAAGAGCATGATGGGCATTTAGCATAGGTATTGAAGAAGCTGCAGGAACAGAAGCTATATGTCAAATTATCCAAGTGTGACTTCTGGAAGTCCGAAGTCGCGTTCCTGGGTATCCCTTCTGAGAAGGGAGTGGCTACAGATCCGCAGAAGATAGAGACAGTGGAGGATTGTCCAAGACCCACATCAATGAAGGAGATCAAAAGTTTCTTGGGCTTCACGAGTTACTACCAGAGGTTTATTCAGGGCTATGCCCAGATAGTTGTGCCGCTCACGAGACTTACGGGGAAGAATTTAAGTTTTAAGTGGACGGAGCAGTGCGAAGGAGGTTTCCAAGAGTTGAAGGAGAGGTTGACTACTGCTCCAATACTGGCTTTGCTACGAGTAGGGATTGATTATGATGTCTACAGTGATGCTTCACATCAAGGGCTGGGCTGTGTATTTGTAACACCTCATGTTAAGAATAGGTATATATATCTATATAATAAAATACAAAGAAAGCTATCAAGTGGCTCTCCTTCAATCCCCCAAAAATTAAAGGCCTAGATCTAACCTCATAAAACACATCCCCCCCCCCCAAAGTTTCTCCCCAAAACTCAAATTCAAATCCCCCCAAAACAACTCATTTATTTATTTAATTATTTCTCTCTCTCTCTCTCTCTTTATATATATATATATATATATATATATATATATATATATATATATATATACACACACACACTAGATTTGCCCGTGGGCACGTGCCTACGGCACGTCTTTGGAATATTACAGCATATGAAAGTCTTGTAAACAGTAAAATAAAAATTATGTAGCTCAAGTTTGAATAGTAAAATAATAATTAGTTGTAAATAAAAGTCCTTGTTTCTATTAGTATCTGTTGAAAAATAATTATAAATCGGGGTGTAAAATCCAACTTCTTAGAACTTTGAGAGTGGAAAATGATGAAATTTAACTGTTGATGGGATATTTGCTATTTTCAATGTAACATGAGCAATAAATCTGAAAATTTACATTACTGAAATATAAAAATATAAATTTCTGAGTAAATAGAGAGAGAATGAGAGAGAGAGAGAAATAAATAAATAAATTAAGGAGTTGTTTTGGGGGGGTTTGAATTTGAGTTTTGGAGGGGAACTTTTGGGCGGGAAAATATGTTTTGTGAGGTTAGATCTGGACCATTGATTTCAACCCTATTAAAGGAGAGCCACTTGATAGCTTTCTTTATGTTTTATTATTGTCACGCTCTGCTTCCCAAAAAGGAATACAGAATATGGATACGTGACTAAGCTCAGCGAATGATTTTCATCATCCATAAGCTGTCAGAAATCTTTACAATATTTCACAAGAATAATCAGAGTCGGAAGCAAGGAAAGTCAACCAAGCATGCATATATGAATCAAAATACCAACAAGAATACTTGAAACCAAAATATTATAATCTCAAATAATCCAGATCTGAACAAGTAAAAAATTCTGGGTCACATTGCCCAAATACAAATAAATCCAAGTAACAAAATACAATATTCAAAATAAGCAACAAGCAAAATTCCAGCAGCTAGTATCTCATATCACCAACACCATCTGACACCTGATCTCCAAAATTTGCAATTTAACAATTGCAGGAAGAGGAAAAAGAAATCAAACTCTCGTCAATGCAAGTTATGGGCTGCTTGTAGTGCTGGATACAAATACATGAAAAAGATAACTAATAACATGGAATAGGTATGATAACAAAATATAACAACTAGCATGGAAAGATGAAAAAGTGCAAGTAGCATGTAACAGGTGTCAAGTGAACAAGTATCATGCAATGTTCTAAAAGTCGCTAGGTAGTAGTTGGGCGGCCGATGGGTGCCTAGCGCCTAGGCCTTGTAAGCGGAGCTGAAGCGGCTAGGCGCTAGGCGGTTTTATTTATATATTATATATTTATTTATTTATGCATATATTTTATTTATATATTTTATCATTTTGTTTTGTTTTGTTGTTACCAATTCTTACTCATGATATTTCTCCTTGCAATTGCAGGATGAGCTTTACAAAATCGAATCGGTGTATTATTATTAGTCTTTTTCTTTTTTTGTATAGTCCTGTACTCATCTATTAGACTAGTATTAATCTATGACGAAGATCAGTAGTGGAAATTACTTGTTCGGCTGTTCCAGTCCAAGGAGCAAACAGTGTGGGGAAGCAGGAGGCTTGAGTAGGGGATGGGGGAGGGTTGCGTTAGGAGAAGTTTGAGAGAGAAGAGGACGTAGTGTTGACGTCGGAGGTGAAGCAAGGCAGGAGGCAGTGTGTGGTTGTGTTGACGACTTGACTTTGAATCTGAAGAGAGGAGAGAGAGATTGTGTTGATGTCGGTTGAAGCGAGCTGCGACTGCAAGGAGGGAGGTGGAGGAGGAGGTTTTGACGACTGAGTGATAGTTGCGACTGCGGGAAGGGAGGGGGAGGAGGTTGTGTTGACGGCTGCGAGCAATGACTGCGAGGAGGGAGGCGAAGGAGGAAGGAGGCAGAGGAGGTCGAAAATGAAGCATGTTGTGAGCTGCGAGCCTTCGACTGCGAGGAGGGAGGCGGAGGAGGTGATTTGGTGGTTTTAGAGAAGATGAATTAGGGATTTAGAGAATAGAATTGATTTGGGGGTTTTTTACGGAGGATTTAGAGGAGAAAGAGAAGTTTTAGGGATTTTAGTGTATTAGAGCGGGTCGGGTTGGAATAAGTCGGGTCCCTTTTTTTAATAATTAAGTCCTAAGCGGGTCTAGCCCGCCTAGACCCGCTTACACCGATTACGCACCGCCTAGACCCTGCTTTTAACCGCCTAGAATCTCTTTTAACCGCCTAGAAACATTAACCGATTTTCTTAAACGCCTAGCCCCTAGGTGTGGCGTTGGAGGGCCACCTAGTGCCTAGGAAGCCGCCCAGGCCGCATTTTAGAACACTAGTATCATGTAAACAAATAACAAGTGTCGAGTATCATGTAAACAAGCATCAAGTAACAAGTATCAAGTGTCAAGTATCAAGTACAAGTAGTAAGTGTCAAGCAAGCAGGTAAACAAGTGTATAGATGAACAGGTAAACAGGTAATCATGTATACAGGTAAACAGGCGAACAGGTACAAGTACAGGTAATCATGTAACATGTATCACATAACAGGTATTATGTCATGTCAAGTCTTTTATTATTACTAACTAGGTAACATTTCATGCATCCATACTTTTACTACATGGTTGCTACATACAATCAAGTTACGTTTAGATTTCGTAGGGGATTCTATAGGGCCGTGTACCCAGGGACAAGTAATCCAAATCATATACCAAATTTCAAATTAACCAAATCATATACCAAATCCCAAATTAACCAAATCATATACCAAATTCCAAATAATCCAAATCATAAACCAAATTCCAAATGTGGGAAACACGGGCCCCCTTCCGAGTACACTTTTCTATATTGTCCACTACTAGATCTTTCCCTTAACCCTGGCTTGTTACTTTTTATTACAAAATACACATGATCATGAGATAACGAGAACAAAATCGGGATAAGATAAGGATGTATCAAGAGCTCATATGATGCAAGGAACATATTCTAAATCATACAATATAAGAAACAACATGCAAAAATTTAAACATGGCAAAATATCAATTCAGGACAGCAAAACGTTGCTGCACCAAAACTGAGATTCCAACTACCACAGAAATGCAAATATGGATCCGTCAAAGAAAATGGAAAATATACTCCCGGTCGAATCCAGCAAATATATATAAGTCATATAGTATTTCACAAAAACATGACTCAAAATAGATTTGAATCCATAAAACACGTTCAGCCAGAAATCAGAAGGTTGTATTCAAGAACAGGAAAACAACATGAAAACTCATTAATTAAATCGATAAAAAATCTGGGGTATTCCCCTATATGTGTAGTATCAGAATATATGGTTTCATAATTTTTCAATATAAAAGTCTAGTGAACAAAAATCAGAAAACAGCAAGATGCAGTAGATTTGTAAATCTGGAATTATAAACACTGCAGTACGAAAACAGCAATATCTCACAAACCATAAATCGAAATCCAAATCTGCCAAAAAGGTGATAAAATAGGCACAGTAGGCTAACTTTCATATTCACAAATATTTTACAAACTGCAAGTAGAATTAGGTCGAAAATTAGGTTCTGTACTGAACAGTATAAAAATTCTGCATGTATAGTAATTGTTTGGAAACATAAAACGGTTTGTAAAACCCATCGAATAAATCCATAAAATTCAGGGTTAATCCCAATCAAGTCTATTTTTATTGTGCAAAATATTGGACAAAATAATACTTTTAACATCATGATAAAAATAGATTACTCTTCAGAATTTATAGAAAACAAAATCTGAAAATCTCTCTATACATCTGTAGTAAAACATACATAACTCACAATTCGTAAAACGAAACTGAGATCTGTCAGAAGGGTTGAAAAATAGACAAAATTCTCCAGCTCATGTTCAAAATATTTTCAAATACTTACCTTAATAGGGTCTAAAATACAGATAAAAAATGGAAAACCGACAAAACTGAAAATATCTTCATGCACAAAATCAACTAGTTCATGAAAAACTCATCCAAAACACAACCAAAACACGAAGTATAGTGTACTAGATGTCCAAGCAATATGGTATATGGTATTTCACAAGTTCACAACAAGTCTACCACGAATAACACGAACGAGCACATGATATCATATGAACAACACACATATATACAACAAGAAGTGGTTAACCCTAGGTTATTTCATGTCATGTATGTCGCGAGGCAACTATGGTCAAATCAACACAATAGAGACAATATCAACACAGGAATTCACACACAAATTGTCTCTAGAACCCAACTACACTACAGGCGGTATTTAGTACTTGTATCACATAAAAAAAAGAATACAAGTTACTTGCCTGAGAGACGACAATGGGAATAAAGCAAGAACAAGAATAAAGAGAATGAATTCCCGGGTAACGAACACAAACACGAACACGATCACGAACAAGATGAACAACTGATCGCGAACAAGATGAAGACGATCGAGATCACGAACACAATCGAACTGCTGAGATCAAGAAATCAAGATCAAGATGATTAGATCAGATCGGACGGCCAGATCTCCCTGATGATGAAGATGATCTTGATGATCAAGACGTCCGATCGAACGGCTGCGATCAAAGGAAGTTGATGATCATCATGATCGTGACGTTCAAGAAGAGACCAGACGGTTAGGATCTGGTCGGATGATTAAGAGGAGATCGACGGCCCACATCCAATCAAGCATGATGATCAAGATCCAACGGACGGTTGAGGTTGAAAGCCATAATCAAGATGTGATCAAGACCAACAGCAAGGGCAATGGTGCACTGGCTTGGCTGGCTTGGCTTGGTGATGACTGGCGGCAGACGACGGCCAGAGGACGTCGGCGCTGGGGTGGCGACGCAGGCTGCGGCTTCTGTTGTCGGAGGGGAGCACAGGGCGGTGCATTGGAGTAGTCACAGGGGGGCGCGCACAGTAGTTGCAGTCGTTGCTCTGGCATCAGAGGGGAGAACCAGCACAGCGCAGTCGCTGTGCTGCTACTGCACGACATGGAGAGGGAACCAGGTAGGGGGACCAAGGTGGCGCGACGCTACTATTGCAGTTGCGAGGAGGAGGGATGACGACGGTCGGGGTGGGGAGGGGGGGTACTGGCTGGAAAGAGAGTGGGAGAGAAGGACGAAGACGATGGAGGGGAGATAGGTGCACAGGGACGGCTGAAGGTCGCGGGGGGAGGGGGGGGAGTGCACAGGGGTGAAGAAGACAATGGAACAGGAGTAGAAGGCAGCAGAGGAGGTTTGGTATAGGAATCGGGTAAAACAGGGTATGTATATATATAGGGTGAAGGAACAGGGTAACGGGTAAGGTTTGGGTGTTAAACCGGTTGGGTGGTAAGGGGGTATTGGGTTTTAATTAAATTGGCCTTATAGGGTTGTTGGGTATATGGATCCAAAGAATAGGGTTTAGGGTAAATGAAAATGTTATTGGGTTGATAGTGCTATTGGGTTGGGAATTAGTTGGGTTTTAAAATTCAATAGGGGACAAGATAACAAAATATAATTTGTATTAAAAATATAGAATTTATTTGAAATAAGTACAAATATAATTAATATATAAAAAAATGGATTTTTAATAAACATTCAAATAATAATAATAATAATAGCAATAATAACAATTATCATACACATAATAATAATAATAACAATAATAATAATAATACATATATATCAAAAATGGACATTCAAGTTTAATAGACTTATTAAAATAATCCAAACAGTAATAATATATAATATAAATAGTTGATCACTTAGAAATGTAAAATAAAATTAAAATACACCGTTATTAGAAATAAATAAAATTTTCGAAGATTAAATCAAACAGAAAATTTGTTAGAAACCAAAATAATATTTTGTTAAAATTCGATCAGTTGAAAATGTAATTGTTGTAAAAGAATTTAAGAGCGAAAAGAAAGTTATAGAAAATTTTAAATATAGAAAATACACGGAAAAAGGAAATACACCCAAAATACAAGAAATGAGAAACAGGGTATATATATATATATATATATATATATATATATATATATATATATATATATATATATGAGATATATATATATATGAGATATATATATATACTAGATTTGCCCGTAGGCACGTGCCTACGGCACGTCTTCGGAATGATACAAAACACGAAAAGCCATGTAAACAGTAAAACAACAATTATGTAACTCAAGTTTGAATAGTATGACAATAATTAGTTGTAAATAAAAGTCCATGTTTTCATTAGTATATGTTGAAAAATAATTATAAATGAGGGTGTAAATCTAACTTCTTAGAACTTTAAGTGTGGAAATGATGAAATTTAACATTTGAAGAGATATATTTGCTATTTTTAATATAACATGTGCAATAAAAAAACATAAAAAATCTGAAAATTTACAAACCTGAAATCTTAAAATCTAAATTTCTAAGTAAATAAAGAAAGAATGGGAGAGAGGTAGGGAGAGAGAGAAAGAGAGAAATATGAAAAAGTGAAAAGATAAGAAAGAGAGAGTAATAAAGTAATGAGTTTTTTAGTTTTGGGGGGAAAAATTTGGTTTTGGGGTTTGAAATTTTGGGAGGGAAAATATGTTTTGTGAGGTTAGATCTGGGCCTTTGATTTTGGTGGGATTGAAGGTGAGCCACTTGATAGCTTTCTTTGTGTTTTATTATATAGATATGAGAAATGCTCCATTGAAAACAGGTTTGTTTTCACAAACCCGTGAAAACAGATGCACTTTGGTTGTATGAACCTAGGCCGTTGTTTGAAATAACGGCCTAGGTTATAAAAATTGAATGAACCTAGGCCGTTGTTTGGAACAACGGTCTTTTATAACCTAGGCTATAAAATTTTATAGTCTAGTTTGTTTGAAACAATGGCCTAGGTTCATTCAATTTTTTAGAGCGAATGAGGCGAAGAGTTATTTGGGATGAAATTCTCAAATTACCCTTCCGCCACTTAAGTGAGATGGGTGATGGGCGGGCTCGATCTGATCCGTTGATCACGATCAAGAGCAATCCAACGGCCAGAATCGCTGTTTTCATGGGTCTGTGAAAACAAACCCTTTTTTGATGGAGCATTTCTCTCTCTCTCTCTCTCTCTCTCTCTCTCTCTCTCTATATATATATATATATATATATATATATATATATATATACACACACACACACACACACTTATGGAAACATGGACTTTTATACCTCAATTCATAATTATTTTTCAACATATACTAATGAAAACATGGACTTTTATTTACAACTAATTATTGTCATACTATTTAAACTTGAGCAATATAATTGTTGATTTACTGTTTACAAGGCTTTTCATATGCTGTATCGTTCTGAAGACGTGCCGTAGGCACGTGCCCACTGGCAAATCTAGTATATATATATAATTAGTTGGAAGGTTATCCTATAGAGATCCTATGGTGGAGGGTTGTTTGGAATTTATTGGATGGGGGGCACGGAGAGAGAAGAGGCAGCACTATGTGTTGTTGTTGCCTGCTGTCGCACGTGGGGTGTGTCCACGTGGCGTGTGTGGGGGTACGCACGGTTGTGAAAAGAGGGCGGTGCTGCCACGTGGCAGTGTGGCCCCCGGGGTTTGACTTCGGCTGTGTGCTCTCGCAAGAGAGAGAAAAGCAGCTGAGTGGTTGGAGATTTGTCCCATATCGGGAGTGTTTGGAATTAATTGTCTATATATATACATAATTGCCTGGGATTAGAAGTCACCAATCAGCTATAGCACCTTTTATGAGGCAAGCTTATGGTGGGTAGTTGTTAGAAAAATCGCTGAATTAGGGCAGGGCGTTACAAATGGTATCAGAGCCGACTTTCGACACCGAGTGTGGAGTAGTACCTTCAGAATGATCTACGGTGTGAGTCTCCGAAATTATCGAGGTGTGAGTGAAATAGTCCCCGGAATTACCTGCAGTGTAGGATTGATCTTCGGAATTATCGGGATCGAGGCGACTCCACATTAGCTAGAAGGGAGATTCTGCGCTACGTTGCATGCCCAGGTTCAGCGAGGATGCTGAATTCTTGGGGGGGGGGGGGGAGGGGGGGTATGTAACATCCCGTGTTAAAGAATAGGTATATATATGTATAATTAATTGGAAGGTTATCCTATACAGATCCTATAAGGGGAGGGTTGTTTGGAATTTATTGGATGAGGGGGGAGGAGGGGCACGGAGAGAGAAGAGGTAGCACAATGTGTTGTTGCTGCCTGTTGTCACACGTGGGGTGTGTCCACGTGGCGTGTGTGGGGGTCTGCCCGGTTGTGTAAAGAGGGGGGTTCTGCCATGTGGTAGTGGGGCCCCCGAGGTTTGACTTCGGTTGTGTGCTCTCGCAAGAGAGAGAAAAGCATTGGAGTGGTTGTGATTTTTCCCATATCGGGAGTGTTCGGGATTAATTATATATATATATATATATATATGTTTGGGAT
Source organism: Hemerocallis citrina (assembly GCA_017893485.1). NCBI lineage: Eukaryota > Viridiplantae > Streptophyta > Magnoliopsida > Asparagales > Asphodelaceae > Hemerocallis > Hemerocallis citrina. Next base: position 178,075,227 of record CM030361.1, read on the forward strand.
TAGAGGTCACCAATCAGCTATAGCACCTTTTATGAGGCAAGCCTATGGTGGGGAGTTGTTAGAAAAATTGCTGAATTAGGGCGAGGCGCTACAGTATTGATGCAAGAGAGAAAGGTAATAGCTTATGGGTCTAGACAACTAAGACCGGATGAGAAAAATTACCCAACCCATGATTTGGAGTTGACAGCAATTATATTTGCCTTGAATCAATGGAGGCACCATGTGTATGGGGAGTAGGTCAATATGTACACAGATCATAAGAGCCTGAAATACATCTATCAGCAGAGGGATCTAAATTTGAGGCAGCAAGGTGGTTGGAAGTGCTAGAAGATATCCGTCCTAAAATAAAGTACCACCTGAGCAAAGCAAATGTGGTGGCTGATGCGCTTTTCCTATCATGGCCCGCTTTCCAAAAATATGGAATACGTACATGACATTGGCCCAGCGAATGACTCACGTCACCCATAAGCTGTTTATCAGATCAACTCAACAATATAATCAATACAGAACAATTGCACAGACAATAATGATAATCTCATGAACAATAATACTTGGAATGAAGCAATATAAAATATCCAAATACAATAAACCAATGTCTGGAAACAATAATAAAATCCAGGTCATAAGCCCAATACAATATTAATCCAATCACAAATAGATAATAAGTCTCAGTACATTAAGTTCAATAAAACAATAATCAACAAGAAAGCATTAAGTCCTCAGAATCTTTGTTCTCCAATCCTAGCAGGCAACTCTCCTTCATTACCTGTGAACACTTCATCTAAAAAGATGAGAAAAATTATCCTTAGAGCAAGTCATGGACAGCAAGTAGTGAAAGCAGGGAACAATGGAATAACGATATAACAATGAGTTCAATGGATTAATAGGAATCAATAACACGGGACAATAGCAATAATCAATATCAATGATAGTCAATGCAATGGATATAAACAATGATTCAATATTCGATAACAATATTCAATGGTCGATGTCAATAACACTTATACAATTTCGATATCAATAGAAACAATGATGAACAATATGCAATGTCGATGTTGTATCAATCTTAAGTCTATTATTTATTTTAATCCTAACTAAATCACGTACTACTGTGTCCCATTTGTTCCATACCACAGGTTCGATGCATACAATCAATATCGTTTAGACTATAGTGGTGTACTCTATAGATCATGTACTTAGCATGATAACAATGTTCCATCCATAAGGATAATTTATCCATAAGATGCTACAAAATCACAAGATCACAAGATCACAAGATCACAAGAATACAATATCACAAGATAACGATATAGGGAACCACGAGCTCCTTATCTGAGTACAGTCCCTATATCGTCCACTACTAGAGTCAACCCTTAAACCCCGGCTTGTTAATTATTTTATCGATGCAACAATACAATGTACAATTTGAGGCATTAGATGAAGGATAGTAACAATAAAAGAACAATAGGACGATAACTTGAATTGGACAATTATGATAATGACAATAACTCATTAGGATCATGCAATGCAACATATATACTTAAATTCATACAATACTATGATATAGGAAAAGTTAATTTACGAAAAACTGGAAATTACAATTCTGGACATTAAACACAGCAGTAGTAAAATAGCCATAACTTTTGCTATACAACTCGAAATTCAGCGATTAAAGATGTTCTGGAAACTAGAAATATAGGGATACAACTCTTATTCAGAAAGTTATTTATTTTGAGATCATTTACTGAGTCGAAAACAACAGACAAAATATAGCTAGCAAGCAACATGTAGGTTTTTTGATATTTTCCTTGAAATAAATTAATTAAATATGATGGGTATCAATTCTATTAGTCGATAAACTTCATAATAAACATAATGGGTGGAATAACATGATAAATAAAATAAAATCACATACATACACTAATTTAACATCAATCAAACAACAATCGATCAACCAAACATACAACCTAGCAATTAGTTCTACAATAGTTTGATTGTGTTGTGACCATATGCATAACCCTATTAACAATACTATATGAATACATGATAGATTTAATCTTTGGAGTCAAAAGTGGCATGAAGTCAAGAATATTGGGGTTGGCTTGTGTAAACCCTCAATAGACCCAACAAAAGATATTCAATACAACAATACGATAAACGATCAAGATCTACTTGCGGAATTTCAATAAAAAATCTTGAATTTGATACAATTAGCAATTCAAGAGGGAAAATGACTTGCCTTATAGACGATGAAATTGAATACCAAGAATAATGGGATGAGAATCCCAAAGCAATGAACTCACGAACACACAAATTAATACGTGCGAACTACGTGCAATAAAGAGGAACAACAACAACATTAAAAAGAGACCAGCACAGCAACTTCAAGAGCAATGGCAGTAAGGGGCGCCGTCGCTGGTGTCGGCGGCGACGAGGATGGCGACTGGGGACATTGCCAGAGGTCAAAGGGCTGAGGGAGGGTCGGCTGCTGGCATCGGGGTGTTCGGATCTGGGGTCGAGCGGGAACAGGGAAGACATGAGGGGTCGTCGATGGGAAAGGGAGGCGCAGAGGGTGGTGATGAGAGGAGAACGGGGGTCGCGATTGGAGGTTCGATGGAGTGGCTCGTCGGAGTGATCGATCGGAGGCTGGGGCTCAGAATCGGCAGAGAGAAAATTAAGAGGAGAGAGAAAGAGGAGAGAGGAGAGCGAAATTGACGACTACAAATTGTATTTTGTGTTTTTAGAATTTGCATTAGGGTTGCATTTATAGAATACAAGTAGATTATTGGGTTAATGGGTTAAGATCCAATAATAGTGGGTTTGGGTTGAGAAAATTACAATTGGATTTTAGGATTCAATAAGAGATGAGTTCGAAGACAATATGGTTCAAATAAAATACTCGCAATAAATAAATAGGATCGACAAGAAAATTGGCCAAAAAGAAGAATACAAATGAAAGGAATATAAATTGGCTTGAAAATAAATTGGAATTTGCAAGAAAATTAGATCAAGTATGAAAATAAAATAATTCGATAAATGAACTTTAAATAGAAAATCAAGAAATAACAATTAATAATCATAATCATAATAATTATAAAATTATATAATAAAATAGTATCCAGGCTTAACAACTTTATCAAAATAATCCAATAATAATAATATATTTGATTTGGGCCCAAATATAATTAAGCGATCAATAAGAAATAAAAAGTAAGATTAAAATACACCATTATTCGAAATAGATAAAATTTTCGATTAGAAAATACTTTAATAAAAGATACGAAACGAATTTAGCAAAAAATAAATTTATAAAAATCAAACTATAGAAAAATACATGGAAAATACTTATTGTCGGGAATGAGGGTTACATAGCCGAAAGAGCAGCTTATCCTTTTTTATTACAACTCAAGAGAAACTAACAGAAGAGCTCGATCGAGCTGGAATCGAAGTGGTGTTGCAAGGACTGGGAGCGTCTTTAGCAAAATTGAGACTTCAGCCCACACCAATAGAGCAGATTGTCGACGGTCAGAAATCTGAGCCGGAAATTCAGAAGATGAAAGAGAAGGTCGGTGTAGGCAAATTTTCAGAATTCCAAGTGAAGGACGAAGTGCTGTGGTTTGGAGAAAGATTGTGTGTACCTGATCCAGCAGAATTCAAGAAGAGCATCCTACAGGAGGCACACACTACTCTATTATCAATTCATCCACGGAGTGCCAAGATGTACAAGGATATTAAACAACATTTCTGCTGACCGGGAATGAAGAAGGATGTAGCAAAGCTTGTAGCCAGGTGTGCAACTTGTCAACAAATCAAGGAAGAGAACCAAAGACCTGGAGGACTGTTGCAGCCGTTACCCATTCCAGAGTGAAAATGGGAGAACATCAGCATGGATTTCATCACTGGGCTACCTAGAAGTCCCAAAGGAAATGATGCAATTTGGATAATAGTGGACCGATTAACCATGTCTGCTCATTTCTTGGCGATGAAGATCACTTGGTCAATAGAGAAGTTGGTGGTATTATACATCGGGGAGATTGTAAGACTATATGGAATTCCTGTATCGATTGTATCAGATCTAGATGCATGGTTCATGTCGCACTTTTGGAGAAGTCATCAGGAAGCTTTGGGAACCCGGACTAACTTCAGTACTGCCTTTCATCCTCAAACTGATGGGCAGACTGAGAGAGTCAATTGTGTGTTGGAAGATATATTGAGGTGTTGTGTGATGGATTTCGGTGGCAGCTGGGAGAGGCACTTAGCTCTAGTGGGATTTGTCTACAACAACAGCTTTCATACTAGCATCGGTATGACACCATATAAGGTCTTGTATGGAAGGAAGTGTAGAACACTAATCTGTTGGTATGAAGTGGGGGAAAGGCATATGGATGGGCCGAAAATAGTGCAACAACTTCATAGAAAATTGAGTTGATCAGGAAGAGGCTGGTGGATACACAGAGCAGATAGAAGAGCTATGCTGACAATCAGAGAAGGGATTTGGAGTTCGAAGAGGATGACTATGTTTTCCTGAAAGTATCTCCAACTAAGGGTGTGATCCGATTCGAGAAGGAGGAAAATTAGCCCCAAAGTACATAGGACCATACAAGATATTCAAGAGGATTGGGAAGACAGCTTATTGGTTGAAACTACTGGAAGAGCTAGCCCAAGTACCAAATGTCTTTCAGGTATCTATGCTGCGAGGCTACATTCCTGATCTGAGTCATCACTTACCGGAAGTGCCAGAAGGTCTACAAGGAGTGTCCAGTGGAGATTGTGGGTCAACAGGAAAAAGTTTTGAAAAACAAAACTATACCTATGGTCAAGGTTATGTGGAGGAACCAACTGGTTGAGGAAGCCACCTGGGAATCAGATGAAAGGATGATGAGAGCCATCACGAACTTTTTGCCTAAACCCTATTAATTTTTTTCTTTTATTTTTCTCACTCTTTGAGTGTAGTTTCGAGGATGGAACTATTCTAAGGAGGGAGTGTTGTAACATTCCAGAAAAAAATTAATTTTTAATATTTTGCACGTGCACTTTAATATTACGCGTAATATTTTGCACATTCCACAAAATTACACGTAAAATTTTGTTCACTTTGGTTCCAAAATTTTTCTAGAGTCATGAACAAATTTTTCCTTCTCATTTTTGTCACAATTGTATGATTTATTTTTAATTAAACTCATTTGGCCTAAATCTATTTTTGTAGCCCATAAAGAATTAATTATAAATTAAGGCCCATGATTAATTCTACATTTAAATGAACATTTTAAAATCTAGTACACTTGTCATGTAACATACACCTACATCTAATTTAACAACAATTAATAATAAAATTGTATGAGAAGTAGTGTGCACATAGGGTGCACGTGCACCTGTCGTGCACTAGAGAGGTAGGCCGGCCTATGTGAGAGAGAGGGGAGAGTGGAGGTGTGTGTGAGAAAGTGGGGAGCTATGTTGGGTAGTGGGACTCATCTCAACCACACAATATTCCTATAAATACTGGGTCCTTTAACATGAACACACACAAACTCAAATCAAATTAAAAGAGAAGAAAAGAGAAGGCTAGAAGGAGATTCCGGTTTTTCTAAGAGGAGGAGAAGGCTATTATGTGTTGGAGTTTTGGAGCATTTTTCTAGAAGTTCTACTTACTATTTGCATCACGAAAGAGGTGGGTGCTTCTTTTACTTTCTATTTTTTTTTGTAGAATGCATACTTAAATAAATTGTGTTGAAATGAAAAGTTTGGCATGAGTTCTTCAGTTTTTAAATTATTTATGATGCATGTTGTGTTGACATCTAGAGTTTTAGTAGAAGATGAATATGAGAAATAAATACATGCTAGATGAAGAATTATAATATAAAATTGTCATAGTGTTAAACTATAACTTCAGTAGAGGATTTTGTAATGATGTCATGAGGGGATCATGTATATAAATTGTATGTGTATGTAAAATAGTGACTAAAAATCATATGAAGTTAGGGGGAGATTATAATTTGAAATGATGGTGAAAATTTCCCAAAAATTTAGAATAATGACTAGAAGAAAATATATTCATGCTAGTTTGGTATAAAGAGTAGTAAATTTTACTAGTTGAAACATATGAGTACTAGAAGTGACTATTTAAGTTAATTTGTGAACAATCATGCTACTATTGGTAAAAATAAAGGGAAAAACATTTATGGAAATTTAGAAATGTAATTTAGTGGTATTAATAATGATGGAAAACAGAAAAAAATCAAAATAGATGAACATGTTAAAATGAAATGGAAACATAGAACGGAGTAAAAGTATTTTAAACAAATATATTATCAGTTGATGTAGCGCCTCAAATCCCTATACCGGAAATTTGAGACACAATCCAGGATTCGAACTTCAAATAGTCACAATCACAGAAAAATACAGGAAAATTAAAACTTTTATTCCATGTAATAGTTACAATTACAAGTGTTACAATGTCCAATAGAATTTTACAAGATTTACAAATTTACAAATAACCCTTGAATATTGTCACTTGGATGCTTGGACTAACTCGAGTTCTGCTGTACCTGTGGATCGGCTCCCAATACATAAAGGTGGGGAACGTCAGTACATATACTGACGCAACGCTGATAATAGCAGCGATCTCCAAACTGGCAACCACAAATCATAATTTATGCAAAAGAGAAAAGTGATGTGAAATAAGGGATTAATGGATTCGGGTTATAGTGTTTTTATATGTCATGATCTAAACAAATAAGTGCATCAGTCACTTGCCATATTCTAGTGCAAGCAAAACTTTGGGAAATGCAAGCATCCCATACTACATACACCCCAAATCTTGCATCTGTCTCCAATCTTATGGTTTCGAACCCTCGCCATGCATCCTACTCTTGTACTTGTCCTGTTCCTAATAGATTCACCGTGTCAGAGGAGGTTGCAATTATTCAGTCCCACCCATTACTGCACTTACTCTAGTGGTGATCGCTTTTGCCATATAGTGCCCAGTGCCCGGACCTCACTCAAAAAGCGGTAATGAACTTACAGGTACAAACCCATGCACCCATGACGTCAAGACCCACGAGACAGCAGCCCCATGGTCCGTTCGTGTCCACGCACATAAGAACATGACGGATTTGATGGTCAAATCCCCTTATCTGACAGGAGTTTCTTTCCCGTTCTTTACCCTGGCTCTTCAGGAATTATCAGATCGAAATACGAGATTCGTGATCTTAATACCTGAGAACACAATCCGCATCCTTACGACAGGAAAAGTACAACACCCGATTATAGTCTGCTAGTACTTGTGCAAGTTACAGATATCTAACACATTACTCTTATCCAAAACTCACTTTAATTATAAAGGTGATAAAAAGGTTGCTCCAACCCTCAAGTTCCGCCTATCGACCCGTGGCCCCGGCAACACATTAACCTGCTCGCCACTTCCCCTACATTGGATTTCGTCCATCTCCACGGTCCACGTTCACCCTCCATTGGCATGATTTGGTGGCACCAATCGGATATCCAATGTCTATGTGGAAGTTTCCAATTTGCTTAGGGTCGACAGTCGTAGGGTATCACTCTACCCCAAACTATCTCAAGTCACAACTTCCTCATCAAGACTTTAAGCACAATAAGACAAGTAACATCACTAATTATCCCCAATAGTAAGACCATTAACCCTTAATCACAAGATGGAAAATTGTACTCACTTAGTCAAAATTTAGAATTTCCATACTAAGTCAATTCTGTTGAGAAATTAAAAGGGTCATAACTCTCAAAATATAACTTGGATTTGGGTGTTCTTGACCATTGTGAAAAGCTAAGAATCTAGGCTACAACTCTCTAGTTGACCATTGCATCATATTCATCCATCTAGTTGCTCTAAAAAGCCTTATAATCATCAGCCCGTGTACTCCCTGTACACTGGCTGCACCTTACTGATAGCATAAAAACCCACTCGCTCATCAGAATGACACAAATCTGGATTCTATAGAAAGCTGGACATGTCTTCTACATCTTCCAAGTTGGTCATATTTCCAAATTATTTCATTTGAATACTGTAAAACACTTATCTTCCTCAGGTGTACAAGAATAGATATGAGGTGCTTTACCAACAGAGCCTATAGCCTAAAAACTGGTTTCTGTTCCATATTATAAAAATCATAACTATACTATATTTGCAGGAATTCCTTGATACAAGGCTTGTTGGAAAGCTTAGAATGTCTACTATAACTTCCTAGTTATACACTTCCTCAAATTTTGCTCATACAGAGCCACAAAGTTGCAATCTCATCAGTGTGTCAATTCTAGCTAAGTTCTGCACAGAACTTAATTTTGCAATAAAACACACACATAACCAATGATTACCAAACTTGTATTTTTAGAAACTAGACATCATCATGCAAATCATACACAAACGATCTCATCTTGATTCCAAGTATTCAAATAGTTCTACTTATTTCAATCCTGTACAAAAGTCCCTCTGTTTACCAATCTCTGTCATGAATATGCTTGCTTAAAAAATTTTGAACGTGTAGCAAAATTCATCAAAATAATTTCAATCTTTTTCTGAAGGATCTAGATTCACACAGGATACTAAAATAAAAATTTCAAAGATAGATCATGCATCAATAAATTCTCAAAATTCCTTCAAATTCAGATTTAGTAAAAGACATAACCAGTCTCTGCCTTACGACCTAGTCAACCAAAGTAATTTCTGTAAAATACCAAATCTATTCAGAAAAATTTGAAATAAATCATGTAGCCTCCTAACATATATAAGTTCATGCTGAAAACATTTCAAGGTCAGATTCTGTCCATATTGCTCTTTAGAAATTCGGGAATACAAGCATGCAGTTTTGTTTTCTGTTTTTAAGTTCAGATTTTGAACAATCTATCTCTACCAATGAGACACATTACTACTAATACTAATTTCATTCAAGAATCAAAACAAGACACAAGATTTAGAGTTTAGGGAACTCCCCACCCTTCAATTGAAGCTTGGAATGGTTAGCTTATCCCTCTTCCTCTTGTCTTCCTCCAAGAGTTCCTCCTTGATCACCTTCTCTTCTTCTTTCTCTCACTCTCTTCCTTTCTCTTGCACTAGGGAATATTTTTTTAGAATTTTCTGATATGAGAGTGAGGGAGAGAGCTTAAATGAAGAAAGGGAGAGATGGGGGGTGCTAGGGGGGTGGCCGGCATGTGGGGACAAGGGGGGAGGGGGTTGAGCCTAAAAAGGGTGGTTTGCATGCAAACCATGCTCTTAGCTCATGGTTTGGAGATATTTTTCCCCATAGCTCAATTTTAGCCCTTGATCAAGATGGAGGTGTGATGAAAGGTTGGATTTGAGTGCATGGCAAAAATATTTTATGTAGATCATACAAATAAATATTTGCATACGTATCATACATATATACAGTGTATGTACTAGTATCAATTGTCTCATTCATATGCACAATCATGAACATAACCATTCTTATACATATATTCATATAAATCAAGCAAACTAATTTCTAATACAAGATATTTATATATATAAATATTATTTTAACGGAAATGTAAAAGAATTTGTACGTGAAAACACGTAAGATCAATAACTTCTCAATTAATTATAAATTAAAATTTAGGATGTTACACCCTAGGTGGTATTATTGGGTTGTACCTTTCTGTCAAAGGGATACGTGCGATGCCTTCTCATGGGTTGGGAGCACGAGTTACGTATCTCGCTCTGTTAATTCCTGAAAAACCATGATAAGAACGGGAGGTTCTCCTGTCGGAACTAGGGGATAGACCGCGAAATTCCATCACGTTCTATGTCGGGGAAGCAAACGGGCCATAGACTACTATTCTGTGAATTATGGGTGCCACAGGGTAGGCTTCGTGCTATCCTGTGCTGCGGATACTCTGCGTTTATCTATCTTTTGAATGAGGTCCGGTACGCCGGGTAGTAATGGCAAACATAGACACCATGAGCGTACTGTATCAGTGGGACTTGACCATGTCTGTAACCTCATCAGTTACGTTATATCTGTCAGGAATAGGTTGTGTACAAAGTAGAATTCATAATGCGGGTTTAAATTCCTAAATATGGAGAATGGCGTGATATGGACGTATGTAGTTATGGGATGCATACGATTCCAGATTCCTGCATACACTAGAATAAGTGCATCCTAGCCTTAGTTGACATTGCATTAGATTCAAAATTATAACACCCACGAACACTTAAACTACACCTGCACATTTTACCATGCTTCAATTATATTTGTTTAAAGTTGAGATTCGCTGCTAGTCATCAGCCTTAAAGCGTCAGTATATGTACTGACATCCCAACTTAATTAGATTGTGGATGCATGACCACTGATCCTGGAGAACTCTAGGCAAGGCATAGCTTCCAAGTAAAGAGCCCAATGTTCATTTGTTTTCTTCATGTATACTCTGATGTAATTTATTAAAATGATGGTAGCTCTCAGCTTGTAATATATATTACGTGGAAAGAAATTCTTTTTTTTTTAAATTTTCCTGCTTTTCTGTGTATTGTGGCTAATTGAATGTAAAGGTCCTGGCCCGTGTCTCGAATTCTTCATATAGAAAGTTCGGGACGTTACAGAGTGGTATCAGAGCCGACTGCAATTTATAGTCCAACACAGTAGGAAAATAGACTTGTATGCCTTGTAGGGGTTGGGTTTTTTTAGCTTGTTGTAGATGATTATAATTTATATTGTTGTTCCTTTCAACTTATGTTTTATGATATTTTTATATCGGGGCTAACTCCAGTGTCTACTCCTTGCAGGATGGCTGACGGGGGGATTCCCCATGGGAATGGCTAGGCTAATGGGATAGTGGTCGAGGTGGACTCAGATCTGGAGCCAATCACTGATGGTGACGAGTCACCAGTAGGAGCTGGGTTGGTCAATGGGGCCGCAGCAGCTGCCGCAGCAGGGGGTGCCCCTGCGGATGGCCAGATTCCTCTACTCCACCCCCGCCACATCCCAAGCCGTCTGCAGTGGAGTAGGCCTTTGAGCAGGTGTTCTACGATCTCGAGACATGGGGATGGTGCCATGCATGCCTTGAGAACATGATGGATTCCTGCGAGTATGTGATCCTCAATACTAAGAGGGAAGTGGCAGAGTTGAGGAGGGCCAAGGCAAAGGCCGACCGTAGGATAGTGATCATGAAGCACACACACCGAGTGCAGTTTGCGTGTCTGGAGCGCAAGTGCGCTGAGCTTCAGGCACAGATCACCTAGCTGTAGGCACTTTTAGGACCACCACCTGATGTGGGGAGCCTTGCAGAGGACACCAGCAGTAGCGATTAGGTGGCTAGGTGCCGAGCAGTCATTTTGTTGTTTTGTCATTTTGTTATTTGTATCTATGTCATATACAATGTAAGGCAAATTATAAGATAAGGGATTCTAATGAAATGTCATGCCCTGCTTCCCAAAAGAGAATACGAAATACGGATACATGACTAAGCCCAGCGAATGATTTTCATCATCCATAAGCTGTTCAAGAATCTTTACAACATCTCACGAAATAATCAGAGTCGGAAGCAAAAGTATCAACCAACATGCATATATGAACCAAAATACCAACAAGAATACTTGAAACCAAAATAAATTAATCTCAAATAGTCATGATCTGAATAAGTCAAAAATCCTGGGTCACATTGCCCAAATACAAGAACAAATCCAAGTACCAAAATATAATATTGTTCAAGCAAGCTACAAGAAAAAATAATAATGAAACCCATCACTAGTACTTCATGTCACCAATACTATCTGGAACCTGTTCTCCAAAATCTACAATTTAACAATTGCAGGAAAGAGGAAAAGAGAAAATAAGTACCCGTCAATTGCAAGTTACGGGTCGCTTGTAATGCATGATACAAGTACATGAGAAAACTAACTAATAACATGGAATAAGCATAATGTCAAAATATACAACTAGCATGGTAAGGCGAACAAGTATCATGTAGCATATATCAAGAGTCAAGTAAACAAGTATCATGTAGACAAACATCAAGTGGCAAGTATCATGTAATCATGTATCAAGTGTCATGTATCAAGTCTCATGTAAACAAGTCTCATGTATCATGTAGTCAAGTGTCAAGCAAGCATGTATCATGTTCAAGTATCATGTTCAAGTCTTGTAGTAATTACTATCTAGGTAGCACTTTATGCAGCCCACCTTACATGGTTGCTACAACAAACAGTTTCTCTTTAGATTTTATAGTGGACCATAGAGGGCAGTGTACTTAGGGACAAGTCAAGTAATCGAGCTCCAAGCTCCAAGTATCATGTATCATGTATCATGTATCATGTATCATGTAATCACGTGTCAAGTTGTGCAAGTGGCAAGTAACGTGTCTTGCGTGCAAGTGTCAAGTATCATGTCTCAAGTCATTACGTAGGATTAGTGGATCCCCTTCAGAGTACACGTTTCTGAATTATCCACTACTAGATCTTTCCCTTAAACCCCGACTTGATTAATTATTATTAATGTCAAACAAGCATGTAGGTGTGCAAAATATATCAAAAATAATATGGCATGATCATGTGACAAGTTTAAGTTGCAAGATAAACATGTACGAGTGCAAGATATCTCCTAAAAGAATAAAATAAACAAATCTCAAGTTTAGGACAGTTAGACCATACTGCAGTAAAACAGTGATTCCCAGTGTTACAAACATGCAAATGTGAATCCGTCAAAAGGTCTAGAAAATAGACTCCCAACCGAATCCAGAGAGTATAAATAAGTCACATAGTATTTCACAAAATCATAACTCAAAACTGATTTAAATCCAGAAAATAGGTTCAGTCAGAAATCAGAAAAACAAATCCACAGTCAGTAAAACAGCATCAAAACTCATTAAATAAATCTACGAAAAATCTGGGGTATTCCCCTATATGTCCAGTATCGAAATATCAAGTTTCATAATTTTCCAATAATATTAGCTTAGCCAAGTAAAATAAGAAATCATTAAGATACGATAGTTTGGCAAATATGGAATTCCCAATACTGATGTACGAAAACTGTGATATCTCATCAACCCTGAAACGAAATCCAAATCTGCCAAAGGGAGATGAAAATAGACACAATAATCTAACTCTCATATTTCATAATTATTTTTCATACAGGAAACAGAATTAGGGTGAAAATACAAATCTTTACAGAACAGCGAGTAAAATCCAGCAAGTATAGTTTTTATAAACAAGCATGAAATGGCGTATAAAGCATATCAATAAAATTTACCAAAATTCTGGGTAATCCCTAAATAGGTATAGGGAAACTGACCAAAATTTCAAATTAAAATAACATGTTTAACACTAGTATCAAAATAATTTAGTCATCAAAATTATCAAGAAACAAAATCTGGAAATGAAATACACCTCTGTAGTAAAACAATCATATCTCACACATAAGAAAACAAAATCGAGCAAGGTCAGAAGGGTTGGAAAGAATACGAATTCCTCTAAAAATCATATTTTATACTGAAATTAAGAATCTGACTTTAATATGGTCTAAATTACTGATCAAGACAGATCATCGACGAAACACAGAATTTTCCTTTAGAAATAAAACCAACATGAATCCCACGAAACTTAATCGAAACATAACTAAACATGAATTAGAGTATACTAAGTGTCCAAGCAACATGAAATAGGGTATACGGCATGTCCACAACAAGTATATTACATGGGTCTCACAAGCACACGAGTTCTCATAATTATTTCACATATACATTACATCAAGAACGGGCAAAACCTAGGTTGTTTCATGTCAATTTTGTGTCGTGAGTCAACTATGGTTAAGTAGCACTATAGAGACAAACTCATCAATCATATATCACATACGAGTTGTCTCTAGAACCCAACTACACTACAAGCAGAATTTATGACTTATATCATACAAAGAAATTTGAGTACAAGTTACTTGTCTTAATCGAAGACGAAAACGACTCCAAGCAAAAATAACGGGAACGGATTCCCAAGCACGAACACAAACACAACGAACGGATCACGAACCAATCACGAACACACGATCACGAACAAGATGAAGACGCTCGAGATCACGAACACAATCGGACGGCTGAGATCGAAGATCAAGATCAAGATGATCGGATCAGATTGAACCGTCAGATTTCCCTGATGGTGTAGATAATGATGAAGATCAAGATTGATCGATCGAACGGCTGCGATCAAAGGAAAATGATGATCATCATGATCGTGACGATCAAGAAGAGATCGGACGGATAGGATCTAATCAGATGATCAAGAGGAGATCGACGGCCTACATCCAATCAAGCATGATGATCAAGATCCAATGGACGGCCAGAAATCAATCAAATCAATATCAAGATCAAGATCAAGAGATTAAGACCACAATCAAACGGACGGCCAGAATCAAAACCAAGGGGACATGATCATGATGATCAAGACGATCACGGCGATCGACGGCTCACAATCAAAGGATCAAAACCAAGCATCAAAATAGAGAGCATGGGGGAGGGGAAGTTGCTCTGCAACTGATGGCTCGGTGGCGACAAAGGGACAGCACGATGGCGAGACGGCAAAACGGCGGTGGGTGCAGGGTGCACGGTGCGGTGGTGGTCGTAGGTGGCTGCAGCAAGGGCACAGGCGGCGCGAGGGGTCGCGACAAGGAGGGTCGCGCACAGCGGCGGTGTAGCGAAGTCATCGCAGGAGGGGGGAGGGCTGCATTGGGCTGATCTGAAGGTGCTATGGTGGAGCAACTGGGCTGATGGCAGCGCAGGAAGTCGCGACATGGTAGCGAGACAGGGCAGCACCGCGGGTGGTTGTAGGAGAGGAGGATGGAAGGGCGCGTACAGGGGAAGGTCACGACTGCTGCAGGGGAGGAGGTGGGAGGAAGGTGCACACAGGGGCTGGCACAGGGGGTGCTATTCGTTGGCTGTCAGTGTCGAAAAGCATAGGCAGGAGACGGGGGGCTGGTCTGGCGCCTGCGGTCGTCGCAGTCGGCCGGGGACATCGGGAGAGGGGATAGGAGGGTTGAAGATGGTAAGGGCAGCCAGTAGGGGAGATGAACAGGCGCAAAGATAGGTGCAGGGTATATATAGGAGTAGGTTTAGGGTTGTAAACAGGTTAGGGGGTATGTTAACGGGTCTGGGTTAGTTTAGGGTTTTAATGGATAGTTGGGCTTGGGCTTAATGGGTATTAGGGTGACGAGGTTATTGGGTTTGGGTATAGGTTAGATAATAGGGTGTAATAGTTAATTGGGTTTTAGGGTTAAAGGGTAGTGGGTAATGGATATTGGGTATGGGTTTTAGGAAAATACAATAACTAATAAAAATATACAAATTAAGATTTTATAGAAATTTTATTAATAATAATAAAAACAATAGCAATAAAAATAATAATAATATCAGTATGATGCGGTTGATTTCTGGGAGACGTGTGGATGCACCAGGTGTGAGTTCGGACTCAATTTATATTGAAGGAGAAAGCTGCTTGTCAGACGACCCTCGGAATAACCTGGCGGCTCCTGCAACTAGCTTGGAGTGCGGTGGATGCTTCGGCTCGGATCAGAGGGTTCGGATCCGAGGTCTTGTGTACCTGCAGACGGTCCTGAAACACCTGGGTTTATCCCGGTGGCGGACCCTCCGACGATCTAGTCAGTCTCTGTGAGAGAGTAGCAATAACTAGGTGAATTTAAGTGGCAAAAGATTGGTTACCTCTAAAGGTGGGTAAGGGTCTAGTATTTATAGAGAATTCTAACCGGGTTTGGATCCGCTTGGGGGCCAGGTCTGAACCCGAAAGCCCATGGGCCTGACGTGGCAGAAGGCCCAGGGGGTTTAGGGCTGACGTGGCAGTACCAGGAGTGGTATAGGGCTGACGCGGCAAAGCCCTTAGTGGTATTTGGAGCTAACATGGCAGATCATGGGGCTTCTGTGCTTCCAGGAGGATCTGGTGGCCCAGGCTGTGCCAGGTCATTCTCATTCTGTACCAGGAGGGGCGGACGGCCTGGAGGGTTGTCGTGGATCGGAGGTCGAGGGCCATCGTCGCTCATCGGATACGAGGAGGCCAGTTCTGTGGGGGTGAACTGGAGGTTCGGCACCGATCCTGCGGTGGCTCGAAGCCGAACTAGACTGCTGTTTCTTCCATTTTTGAGTGAGAGTTGTATTGGGCCCTGGTTGGGCCCCAAGCCATTTTTACCCTACCACACAAGCCCCCCACTCCTGCGGGGGTGCGGGAGCTAGCCGTGGAGGAGTGTTTTCGGTTGTAGAAATGGGATGGCGAGCCACTGAACCTTCGTGAGGGGGTTGTCCTGATTGTTTTTTAGGGCGATCCTCGAGCCGCCGAGAGTCTATGGGTCGGCAAGGGTGATGGCGGATTGTCTGAGACTTCCTGAGGAGATTGCCTTGGTGCCAGACCCAACCTCGAGCAGGCGAGGGATTATGGGTCGGCAAGGGTGATGGCGAGCCGTTGAGCCTTCCTGAGAAGACTACCCTGGTGCCAGACCTGACCTCGAGCTTGGCGAGGGATTACGGGTCGGCAAGGGCGATGGCGAGCCGTGGAGCCTTCCTGAGAAGACTATCCTGGTGCTAGACCCGACCTCGAGCAGGCGAGGGACTTATGGGCCAACAAGGGGGATGGCGAGCCGTTGAGCCTTCCTGAGAAGACTACCCTGGTGCCAGACCTGACCTCGAGCTTGGCGAGGGATTACGGGTCGGCAAGGGCGATGGCGAGCCGTGGAGCCTTCCTGAGAAGACTACCCTGGTGCTAGACCCGACCTCGAGCAGGCGAGGGACTTATGGGCCAACAAGGGGGATGGCGAGCCGTTGAGCCTTCCTGAGAAGACTACCCTGGTGCCAGACCTTACCTCGAGCTTGGCGAGGGATTACAGGTCGGCAAGGGCGATGGCAAGCCGTGGAGCCTTCCTGAGAAGACTACCCTGGTGCTAGACCCGACCTCGAGCTGGCGAGGGATTTATGGGCCAACAAGGGGGATGGCGAGCCGTTGAGCCTTCTTGAGAAGACTACCCTGGTGCCAGACCTGACCTCGAGCTTGGCGAGGGATTACAGGTCGGCAAGGGCGATGGCGAGCCGTGGAGCCTTCCTGAGAAGACTATCCTGGTGCTAGACCTGACCTCGAGCTGGCGAGAGATTATGGGTCAACAAGGGTGAGGGGCGAACCGCTGTGCCTTAGGAATGTTGAGCAGGGTAGCCTGCTGTCTTTGCTGAGCATTGAAGGCGCTCGCCACCGGGATAAACCCTGGTGTTTCAGGACCGTCTGCAGGTACACAAGACCTCGGATCCGAACCCTCTGATCCGAGCCGAAGCATCCACCGCACTCCAAGCTAGTCGCAGGAGCCGCCAGGTTATTCCGAGGGTCGTCTGACAAGAAGCTTTCTCCTTCAATATAAATTGAGTCCGAACTCACACCTGGTGCATCCACACGTCTCCCAGAAATCAACCGCATCAGGTTGGCGCCGTCTGTGGGAACACTGCATCAGAAACCGACCCGAGCACGACCATCAAGGCCCCTCGACAGCCGAACTCCCATCGCCTCCAGAGGCAAGGGGGCCGCGTCCTCCGTCAACCGAAGGGACACACCCCCACCAAATATCAATGCCGGGCCACGCGCATCAAAGCACAGGGATTCCCATCAGGGATCCCGGCGGAGCGCCACCCGTACAGTCCAGCCCGACCTACGGGGAGTAATCGTCAACCGACAGATTAGCCGCAGCAGGGGAAGGGCCGCTTCCAACCCGGCCCCGAACCATCCGAGACCGCCGCCCAAGGGACGGAGGTCAGCACTCAGCCGCATCGGAAGGCAGCCTTCAGACCGACCAAACAGGGTCGAGGGAGCCCCCGTCACTCACAAGGAGTTCCAAGACTTCCGAAGAGAAATTCTCGGGGCCCTCCAACGGGCCCCCAGGGAGGAAACCCTCCGCTCCCAAACCGAGTCGGATGCCAAGGCCAGCGTGTCGCGCCCGTCAACAATCCAGCCAGAAGACGATGGCGTACTCCTAAGGCACCTCCAAGAAATGGAGGATCGCCTCGATCATATAGGAGACGGCGACCGACGAGCGGCTCAGGGGTACAGACCTGTCCGTCCTCCCTTCTCCGCCCCCATCCTCCAAGCAGAAATACCCAAGAATTTCCGACCACCTCAATTCGAGACCTACGACGGCGAGGGAGATCCTGCTGATCACATGGAAGGTTTCAAAACCCTCATGATGATTCACAGCGCCTCGGATCCCCTGCTATGCCGAGCCTTCCCCGCCACACTTCGGGGTCCGGCTCGTGAATGGTACTCGAAACTCACCCCCGGCTCCATTTACTCCTTCGACCAACTAGAGGGCAATTTTCTCGCCCACTTCGTCACCAGCCGGAAGGCGGAAAGGACCAGCGCCTCTTTACTTGGACTCAGGCAGATAGAGGGAGAGTCCCTCAGAGTGTTCGTCCGGAGATTTACTACAGAGAAAAGGTCGGTCTCCTCTCTTGATCCAGGCGTCGCCTCTGCGGCCTTTCGGCACAACGTTCGTCATGGACAGCTGAAAGCTTCTCTGGCGAAGAGACCCCCCATCGACTTTCCCGATCTTTTCAACAGGGTCGAGAAATACATTAGGGCAGAAGAGGCCCTTAGCCCCGAAGATGCTAGGGAGGCCCACCTCGAAGGGAAAACGGAAGGCCGAAGAAATCGAACCATCAAAGAAGGCTCCGAGGGATGCGGGGGCCATGAAGAAGATCCCGCCGGTCCCCCGCTTCGAGAGGTACACTCCCCTGACACATAACGTATCCGGCATCCTCTTAGAAATCGAAGACAAAGGCATTGTTCGACTACCTCCCCGGCCTAACAACAGCAAGAACCGAGATCAGCGCTTCTACTGCCGCTTCCACAGAGACCATGGGCACGACACCGACCAATACCGGGCCCTGAAAGACGAGATTGAGGAACTCATCTCCAGGGGGTACCTCCGAGAATTCACCCGAGAAGTCCCAAGGGATCGGCGAGATCCTAGGAGCCGGAGGCTCTCCCCTCCGAACCCTACTCCGAACCGCATCCAGGGTCGGGATCCCGAGTCCGAGGGAGCCGCGGATACGCCATTTATCTTGCACTATGTCCACGGAGGGCCAATGGGAGGAGAATCGAATACTTCCCGAAAAGCCTTCATCCGAGAGGTGAATGCTGTCCAAGACAACCCCTCGCCCAAGCTACAGCCAATGCCAGTCTCATTCTCAGGAGAGGACCTCGAAGGCGTTCGCCTCCCCCACTGCGATGCCCTCATCATTAGCCTCCACATGGCTAACTGTGAAGTTCGCCGGATTCTCGTCGACAACAGCAGCTCAATTAATATTCTTTTCCTCGAAGCCTTCGAGAATCTCAAGTTACCTAGAGGCAAGCTCAAGCCGGCCGGATATACCTTGCATGGGTTCTCCGGCATCCCTATCGTGATAGTAGGGATTGTCACCCTCGACGTTACCGCAGGATCGGCTCCCGTCAAGAGGACCGAGTCCATGGACTTCATGGTGGTCAACGTCAAGGCGGCTTACAATGCCATACTCGGCCGACCCGGATTATGCTCCCTCCAAGCAGTGCCTTCGGCCTACCATCTGAAGCTTAAATTTCCCACCCCGCAAGGAGTCGGCATCGTTCGAGGCAGCCAAGAAGCAGCACGATCGTGCTACATGACCACCGTCGGGGGAGGTGTGTTCCCCCTCGACGCCGTCGAATTCAGCCCAGAGAGGGAAGGCCCTACTCCCGGAACTGCCGTCGAGCCAGTGGGATTCCCATTTGACGCCGAGCACCTAGTGACTTTCCTTGAGGGACGAGCATAAGTTATAACTTAACTAGAAGTAAACCTTTTGTAAAGATCTCGTATGTAAAGGGCCGTTTTAGCGGCCCCCCCTATCTTATACTAAGGAAATCTCTTTGTATCATACTCCAAACGCCTCGGTAGATCCGACCTAATACCAGACAAGGGGATCGGCACCCAAGTCTTCACCCCGGGATCATCCCCGACGCATCGGCAGGTCCGATCCGACCCAGGCCGGGCGACTTCACCACGCCCCACGCCGATCCCTCGCGGAACGACAAGGCCGAACCACACTCCCTTCATCATTCCGTACACTATCAACCGGAGCAAAGAGGGAAATGAATTCCTTATTCATATTCCTTTATTGAGTTGGGAAGAAACAAACAAAGACCGTTACAGAAACACTCCTCTCATCTGAAACGGTAGGAAGCCACCATCTCAAGGCCCCTCTGGTCCGACGAACGGCGGGATCACTCCAATCGAACAACTTGGGACTCTCTCCTTGTCATAGTGGTCCTTCGGTTCGGCCACGGTCGACACACCGGCCACGGAACTCTGAGCATCGGCGGGCCGCATACGCTCCAATAGTGGCAACACGGAGGATACCCCCTCCACTCGCTGACCACCCGAGGAAGGTCTCGAGACGCCCAGCATCGTCCGGTAGCGGTGTATCTCCACCTTCTTCTCCACTATCACATCACGAAGTAGCTTCTCAGAGGAGGGCCTCTGCACCGAGGAACTCGACATAGTATTTCCAAGTCCGACACCCACGAGTTCCCGATCCACCATCGCCCTCCTCAGACGGCTGGCCTCCTCACCAAGGGCTTCAGACATGTTCCTGTAATAATTGAAGGCCGCATCAGCGTTACGGGCCCTCTCACGGTACCGAGCCAAAGTGGCCTCCAATGCCTCAACCTTGCTCCGGAGCCACGCCGCGTCGGAACGATGGGGGTCCGCCTTGGGAAGGGAAGCCACAACCTACAAGAGGACCAACTCAACGCACATAAGCAAGGAGGTTCGGAAATATCCGAGGTCAAAACACTTGGCCAGTTAAAAATACTTTTTATAAATTGTACTACTTCTTACAAAAAAGGCGATGGCCAATCCGCGGAAGGCAAATACAATCGAAGGGGGGAAAAAGAAAGATAAAACTATACAACTTGATTTCCCACCTCGGCATCGATTGGGTTCGCAGGAGGGTCGACGGCCGGGTTGCCAACGGGCCCTTCCTCGGCAGGAGTGTTCGGTGTCCCCTCGATCTCCATGTCATACTCAAAATTGGACAGGTCGACGGTCGGGTAGAAGTGCCTCACATGACTGAGGGCCTTCGCGTAGCACTCATCCTGGGCCTTGATCACCATCCGCTGACCACTCCTTGGCGAACGCAGCCGTCAACTCCTCCTTCTCCTTGGCGAACTTCTTCTTCAAGGAGACCACCCTCTTCCCCCACTCGGCGTCCTTGGCCTCGAGCTCGAGCTTCATCTGCTGCTCCCTCTTATGCGAACCCTCGAGCTCGATCCGCATCTCCTTCATCTCCCGCTCGCTCTTATCCGCCCGAGCCCGCTCTTGTGACAGGGACGCTTCGTAGAGGTTCTTTACATTAGCTCCCTGCATACAAGCCTGCGACCGACAGACGTAGATAAGAAGAAAACTCCCGAAGCAAGATTAACAAGAAAGATAAGATCGACGAGCTTACCAGCACGGTGGCCTGCGCCAGGCGCGTAAAGGCCACCTCTACGGGCTCACTCTCCATCGCTTGGCGATCACGAGGGGTTGCCAACTTCTCCACCACCTCAACGGCCTGGGCTTCCTCAGTCAGACAGTCGCCCATCCGAATCGACCAGTCCGGTGCCTACCGTTGCCGCAACATCTCCACCACCGGGTCCTCCTCCTCAACCTCTACCAAGGGACCTTTCCCCTTGTCGAGATCAGATGCCCTCGCTGGCCCCTTACCCCTCGAAGGGGCCGCCCCCTTGCTCGTCTCCGAGCGAGTCCTCTTAGCCCTCGGCTCGAGCGGGGCCTCCGAGATAACCAGGGACGGCTCCCTCGGCTTCTTCGTCGCCTCCCCCTTCTTCTTCTCGGCGTTCTCCTTCTTCATGGCGAGCCTCCTTGCCTTGATCGATGCTTCATCCATATCTACAGAAAATACCATTAAGAGCAATGAGCAAGAAAGTACGAAAAGATCGAGAGAAAAGAAACAACTACATACGCAGAACGGCTGGGCTCAGTCCGACGCTCGCCAGGTGGGCCTCCGTCACCTTCGTCCAATCGATACTAGGGGACAGACGGAGGCGCTCAACAAACCCCCATTCCTCGGCCGTCAGATCCCTCGGCCACGGCGGTTGATAGCTCGGCTTAGAATGGTTCCATCGAGTCGGAATGTCCCAGGGCTCTTCACTCCGGATCACCAGATATTTTTTCTTCCAATCCTTGATGGAGTCCGGGTGGCTGTGAACGACCTTCCCCTTACTCCGGGGGGAGATATAGTAAACACCCTCGGCTGCCGAGCTGATCATCAACATCGCTCGGAACACGTTCAGCCCAGAGGTACCTTTTGTTCCTCGCACATCAGTACAAAGCAAATTATCTGCTTCCAAGAGTTCGGCCCGTACTGCATCGGCGCTAAGGAGGCCCAGTTCAGCACTTCCCGAACAAATGGGTGGACTGGCAGCCTCAGTCCAGAAATGAAGGCGTCCACTGGGAAGACTCAATACCAAGCAGATAGGGGATCGGTCGGGCGCAGAGTAGAGCTCGGCAGCATCAATTCGTAGCCAGGACCTATGTGGTACGCTAGCTGCAAAACCTCCAAGTCCCCACCCTCCAAGACGGTCGGAATCGCGTCCATCATCACCCTCTTCCGACTCGGCGAAGAGACCTGCACGCCGAAGAGCTCCTGGTCCGATAGGTCGTCAGGATACTGACGGAAAGGCTTCGGCTGCACGGGCGAACCTGTCCACAAATTGCGGTAAACAGGCACCTGGCTCGAACCACCAGTCCTCGGTCCTGCCTTCCTCGGAGCCTTCTTCCTCTTCTTGGTTCGGTCCGTTGAGGGAGTAGATAAGGGTCCCAGACCAGTCGGCAGAGAACTCGGACCTGCACCCTGAACTGTGGATCTTCTTACGGTGCTGCCCTCGCCTCCCTCCTCCTCGGAAATCAACTCCAGAACACGAACGCTGTCCGAGCCATCATTCGCTTCCTCCGACTCGCTACTCTCCACCACGAAGGGACGTCGGGAGCGTAACGGCCTCGCACCATGTGCCTCCTCCTCCTCACCTACCGGTTCCTCCCACGAAACCGAATCGGAAGGCTACTCAACGTGTACTGACTCCTCCTCAAGCACGGGCTCCTCCCATGACGTCGATTTGGAGACAGACTTCACTTTCCCCCTAGACGTCGACGCTGACGAGCCAGACTGAGCCCTATCCATCTGTGCCTAAACTAAACAAACTTACCAACTCACTTGGGGACACTTCGGAAGGGCGAGTCTAGTACAGCAAACCGCAGGGACGAGCGCTAAAGTGTTGGGAAATTTTTGAAAAAGATGGCGGCAAGAAAGGAGTGGGCTAGAAGGGGAGAGGGGGGGAATATTTATAGAGGATGAAAGCGACTCCTCGATTTCCGCAAGTACTGTTCACCTATTGACGTGCAACTGCCGCCTGGGAAATCACGCCACGTCCTCGAAACATGCGCTGCTGACGTCATCCAATGCCAGGCTGACAGCTAGACGTGGGGGTCAGTTCGGAGGGGGTATTCGGCAAAGATAACATTTTTCTTAAGATTTAAGGTGCCGTCCTTGGACAGGCGCCCCGGGCTCCAGGGCTCGGCCGGTTCCCCTTTCACCCGCGAGCAGCTCGGGGCTTACAGCCTCGACAGCCGAAACCCCGAACTGTTCGAGGGTGAGACAGAAACCGCCATCACCGGGATCCCTATTGGAAGACAGAGTGGCCAACCTCCTATCGGAGACAACCCATCTATCCGAGGCTCTTCAGCCCCAAGTCCGGGATATGGTTGACGCCCCTCCCGTCTGGATCTCTCTTGGGCCAAACAACCCTATCAGGGTCGTCTGACCCGAAAGAGGATCCAGACGGCAGAGGCATCACCAATCTGAGGCTCCTCATCTACCGGTCTGAATTTTGGTCGTTACCCCTCTCGCCCTGATCCCCCCTGGATCTGGCTACCGTGTCAAGAACCACCAGATCCAAGAGAAGATCTGGGCGGCAGAGAAACCACCTCTCCGACACGACCGGGAGTAAAATTTTGCAAGAAACAGACGTCCGCCGGAGCAGACACCTTTGATGGCCAATAGACCACCCTTGCTATGATCCAACCCACTGCAGAGAGAGGGGTACTTATAGCCTCCCCCATAGGCCGGCCTTTATGACATGGGGAAAACCAAACGACGGAAGACCATGCGCCATGCATTTATTAGGCGGCGCCATTAAGGCCCCTGGGAAATTGGAACATCACACAGATCCCGGAGCGCCTTCAATGCTCAGCAAAGACAGCAGGCTACCCTGCTCAACATTCCTAAGGCACAGCGGTTCGCCCCTCACCCTTGTTGACCCATAATCTCTCGCCAGCTCGAGGTCAGGTCTAGCACCAGGATAGTCTTCTCAGGAAGGCTCCACGGCTCGCCATCGCCCTTGCCGACCTGTAATCCCTCGCCAAGCTCGAGGTCAGGTCTGGCACCAGGGTAGTCTTCTCAGGAAGGCTCAACGGCTCGCCATCCCCCTTGTTGGCCCATAAATCCCTCGCCAGCTCGAGGTCGGGTCTAGCACCAGGGTAGTCTTCTCAGGAAGGCTCCATGGCTCGCCATCGCCCTTGCCGACCCGTAATCCCTCGCCAAGCTCGAGGTAAGGTCTGGCACCAGGGTAGTCTTCTCAGGAAGGCTCAACGGCTCGCCATCCCCCTTGTTGGCCCATAAGTCCCTCGCCTGCTCGAGGTCGGGTCTAACACCAGGGTAGTCTTCTCAGGAAGGCTCCACGGCTCGCCATCGCCCTTGCCGACCCGTAATCCCTCGCCAAGCTCGAGGTCAGGTCTGGCACCAGGGTAGTCTTCTCAGGAAGGCTCAACGGCTTACCATCCCCCTTGTTGGCCCATAAGTCCCTCGCCTGCTCGAGGTCGAGTCTAGCACCAGGGTAGTCTTCTCAGGAAGGCTCCACGGCTCGCCATCGCCCTTGCCGACCCGTAATCCCTCGCCAAGCTCGAGGTCAGGTCTGGCACTAGGGTAGTCTTCTCAGGAAGGCTCAACGGCTCGCCATCACCCTTGCCGACCCATAATCCCTCGCCTGCTCGAGGTTGGGTCTGGCACCAAGGCAATCTCCTCAGGAAGTCTCAGACAATCTGCCATCACCCTTGCCGACCCATAGACTCTCGGCGGCTCGAGGATCGCCCTAAAAAACAATCAGGACAACCCCCTCACGAAGGTCCAGTGGCTCGCTATCCCATTTCTACAACCGAAAACACTCCTCCACAGCTAGCTCCCGCACCCCCGCAGGAGTGGGGGGCTTGTGTGGTAGGGTAAAAATGGCTTGGGGCCCAACCAGGGCCCAATACAACTCTCACTCAAAAATGGAAGAAACAGCAGTCTAGTTCGGCTTCGAGCCACCGCAGGATCGGTGCCGAACCTCCAGTTCACCCCCACAGAACTGGCCTCCTCGTATCCGATGAGCGACGATGGCCCTCGACCTCCGATCCATGACAACCCTCCGGGCCGTCCGCCCCTCCTGGTACAGAATGAGGATGACCTGGCACAGCCTGGGCCACCAGATCCTCCCGGAAGCACAGAAGCCCCATTATCTGCCATGTCAGCTCCAAATACCACTAAGGGCTTTGCCGCGTCAGCCCTATACCACTCCTGGTACTGCCACGTCAGGCCCATGGGCTTTCGGGTTCAGACCCGGCTCCCAAGCGGATCCAAACCCGGTTAGAATTCTCTATAAATACTAGACCCTCACCCACCTTTAGAGGTAACCAATCTTTTGCCACTTAAATTCACCTAGTTATTGCTACTCTCTCATAGAGACTGACTAGATCGTCGGAGGGTCCGCCACCCCCCGGTGTTTCAGGACCGTCTGCAGGTACACAAGACCTCGGATCCGAACCCTCTGATCCGAGCCGAAGCATCCACCGCACTCCAAGCTAGTCGCAGGAGCCGCCAGGTTATTCCGAGGGTCGTCTGACAAGCAGCTTTCTCCTTCAATATAAATTGAGTCCGAACTCACACCTGGTGCATCCACACGTCTCCCAGAAATCATCCGCATCAATAACCATTCATATACGTATATTCATATAAATCAAGTAAAATAATTAATAATACAAGATATATATATATATATATATATATATATATATATATATATATATATATATATATAAGTATTATTTTATCTGGGGTATTACAGTTGAGCACTTGGCTTTCATGGCTAGCGCAGGCGGCAGTGCACTTGGCGTTGCCACGTATCGCGCTCGGGGGGTTCTTCGTTACGGGTTCGAGCCTGGGAGGCTCTGTCTACTTTGTGATTTTTTTTGGAAATCAATCAAAAGGCATTTCTAGGTTACAAAAAGAACTCGGAGGGATTTTTTGTCACAGTCAGCGAGTGGCTCATTGGTTTGGGCTGCAGTTTGGGTTACTGTTGGCTCTGGGTTTGAATCCGGTTGAACACATTTTATGTTTTTATTTCTATTTTTATTTTTATTTTTATTTTGTGGTTATTCATGTTTTAAAAATTGGGATACTTCATAGACATATTTTAGAAGATTATTAGAACACTTGGAAATAATTTCATATTATTCTAAGATGTATTTTGGGAATTAGAAATCATACTCATATTAAATAATGTATTAAATGAGTTGTGAATTAAAAACAAAAATGAGAAACGCACATGGTTTAAGAGTTGATTGTGGAATACAAATTTAGATCACTTCTTTGGATATTAATCCATTGAACTAAGGAATTAGTTGAGGTGGTTTATAATAAAATCGAAGTTTATTTATGATGAGGAAATAAAGAATTTCTAGAGATTAATCTTAAAGAATTTTTGTATTAAGAAATGGTGATTTAATCTTAAAGAACTTTGTATTTAGAAATATACTTGGAGTATAGACAGACATGAAGAAGGTTATATTAATCAAAAGAATATTGAGTATTATTAGAGTGAGTAGTTTGGTTGGTTAACTAAGAAATAATCTACAAGAATTTGATTTGACAGATTGTTATTGAATCTTGCTATAAAAAGTTGAGTACTTCATAAACATAAGAAATGTGAATAAAGAGGGTATGAATAACCCATGATGTCCAAAATGAAAGATGTTGATTCTAGAGATTAAGTGAGACCCAGGTACCGACAAAGTGATGAAAGAAAATTATTGTGATGTGAGAAGTGGCCAATATGGGCTATCATTCTCGGTATATTGTTTTAGACTGGTAGGAGGGTAAACTAGCTCTAGTGTTCTTTATTATTCATGTTTGAACCTAAGGATAAGAATTAGAAGAAGATATGATAGAAACAACGACGAACATGTCCGGTAAAGAAAGTGCAGCTCTCAGGGGTTCGAGATCGAGGAATACGCCCGGTAAATCCATGTATATGGGCTAGGGGTATGTTCGTCTATCATCGAAAAGGCCTGTAAAGAGACTGTATGAAACACCTCAAATTCTAGTTAGATGTAATTCGTAGCACAACATGATCTTTTACTTCAACTTCGTACAATTTTATAAGGAAATTAAAACTTTTTTTATACAACAAGTTCTTTACATCAACGCAGCGGAAATAAAAAGAATACAACATGACAAATACAACATTAACATCAACAACTTAAATAATGATAATAGTCTTTAACATCAATTCATATTCAAGTCCTTGATTATCCAAGCCCTGCACTGAAAAATCTGTGGGCATGTCACTTGCTTACAACCGATGCAATGTTATAAAACAACGATCTTCATTATGCCGTAATATAAGGATTCTCTTACTTTAGCAAACACAAACTTGAATGCACAATAAAGTGTAAAAGAGTGACTATCCTAAACATGTCAGTGTATGATATGACTTAATGCCTAATTTAGATATTATACTACAATGACACTAATGCATACATGTTCGGATTCTATGCATCCCATTTTACATAGGTCCAAGGGAAAGCATCTACGTACTCCACATTATAGGGTTTAATCCCATGCTATAAATAACTACTGGATAACAAAATCAAGTTTTAGATATTTCACGTGTACGGATTCTGGCCACCGACAAGCTTATACGAAAATCCTCGTCGTGCGAACATCTTGCAAGTGCCTCTCTAGCCCCGGTATACGCATATACACTGGAGAATGGCCTCCCATTCGCCTGACTATTCATGATCCTAGAGTCCACTCACTGTCAAGTCAATCATAGCCCCAGATTTAATTAAGGCTCGTCTCCATCGCAAGCAATCACAGTTCCGGAGTCTACCGCCAAATTGGGTCTATAGTCTTGGATTCCACCGTCAGACTATATAGAGGCGCCCCACTTACGTTGTCCAAGTTTTATTACATCTTCTCTTAGTGCCTATCCTTAAGTTTAAAACATGATTAAATACTTCCACCTAGAGCTAGCTCACCCGCCTACCGGTCTTACACAAAAATATCAAGAACGACAGTCGAGATTAGCCACTTCTCAAATAATTAATCATTATCATTACTTGTCGGCACCTAGGTCTCACTAAGCCTCTAGAATCAACATCTTTTCATGTTCAAAAAATCATGAGGTACTCATACCCTTATAATTCATATTTTCAATTTCATTTATTCATATCTCAATCAATCATTTCATTCATTCTTACTTACCAACTATGAAGTAAACACTTCTTGGTTGATCACACAACCAACAATTCACTTTAATAAGCTACAAAGTTTCTTCGATTAAATAAAGCTTTTTCATATTCATCTATATTTCAATTATAAATCTTAATTCTATTCAAAAGATAGATTTATTATTTTCATAAAAGATTCTACTATATCTTTGTAGTTACGATCACCTAAAATCAACCTCAATTACTTCGTCTAAAATTCATTTGCAAAATAGTAAGTTCAAAATCAGAGAACTGCAGCTCATACTACTTGTAAAAATCATAGAAAATTATATACTTTATGATACTTTGTTTCTTTAGATCAAATTAAAGTTATACAAGTCTACTACAATTCTCAGTTATAAGTTTCTCCAAAATATTGTATCCATAACCCTGAATTCTTCGAAATCTTCAGTAGGGTCGAATTATTGAAATACTGCCACTTGTACAGTCTTGTAAAATTCATTATAAATTCAATTCTTTGTGAAAATTTTATTTCTTAGACTTTACAGGAAGGTTAACGATTCAAGTTCTTAGTTTTGACTTTTCTCAAATTACTTCATCTAAGATGTTGAGATGATCAAAATCCAAAATGTGTACAGATTTCTAGAAACTAGTCCACTGCCAACCAGTCCTAAGTTTGGATTTTATTAAAATAGTAAACAACATCCAAAAATTATGAAATTTTAAAGAGATTTTTCTGACATGTACGAGATGTTCATATAAAAATTTTAGCTCCAGATTCTATCTAGTTTAATAGATATGATTTTCTGAAGTGCAACTATAACTTAAAATAACAACTTTCTTTGTATAAATTAACAACTTTGTGTATGAATTTACACCCAATTCATTTAATCTAAACATGATATACTAGTATGCACCCAATACCACTACAACAACTCAATCTAAATTTCAATATGTTAATCATGATAATTTTATAATAAATCTTTCAACTAGCATGCATTTATTTCTGTATCTCACTTCTAGTTATTAATACAACATGCAACATATCAAATTAGAAATTTAAACAACACATGCCACATTTTTCAATCATGGAACAATTAAACACGTATACTACAATATCTAGAAAGCAAAAGAAATCACCCACTTTGTTATTGATGCAATGAAATAGATTCCTATAGAGATTGTTCCAAAGCTCCAACCAAGCAAGCCTTTACCTCCAAGCAATTTGCCAGCACCAAAAGCACCTCTCTTTCTTTCTTTTCTTTCTTTCTTTTGTTTCTTTTAGTGTACATTGTTCATGAATGAGAGAGGTATTTATAGGACTAAATGGGTGAATGAAGGGACACCCACTACCCAAAATAAATGCCCATTATCAAAATAAATACCCACTCACCATTTACTACCACAAACCTACTCACGGAACCCCTTCTTCTTCCTCCATTGGCCGACCAACTCTTGGGGTGCACCCCACGTGCACACACTTCTCATTCTTTTAATTATTTGTTTATAATTCATTTGTGTGTGTTTGTTACAAGACAAATGTGTAGGATTAAAAAGTGTACATTTAAAGTATAAAATAAAGTCATGAGCCTCTCTTTTAATTAATTTCTAGTGGGCTTTAAGATATACTGCCTATGGGTTTTAATGAAAAAATAAATAATACATTTGTAACAAATAAAATGAGAATAAAAATGTACATCACTTTTAGAAAAATTTACAATTAAAAATGCACATAAAAATTTACATGTGATGCACATAAAAATATTCAAAATATGAAATAGATTTGATTAACAGGGAAATATTTATAAATACTCAAAATATAACATACGAAAAATATTTATTTTGATAATTTTACGGATATTTCGTGTAACGGTAAAATTTACGTAATCGACACGTGTATTGAAAACATGTGCAATACACGTAAAAACACAAAGATAAAAATTATTATTTGAGTTGGCTCGAAATAGGATAAAAAACAATTTTGAGGGATGAAAAATGTATAAATAGTTGAAATACAGAAATACATAGAAAAATACCTTATGACTATTACTCGTAACAGTACGAAATACATGTGCGTAGCATGCGAGGAAAAAATTGTCATTACTCAAATTTGCGGAGTGTTACACTGTAGTTCCTAGGAATGTTCGGGACGGATAGGATACGCTCGGTAAATCCACTAAAGTGGGCTAGGGGTAGGCATGGTTCGTAGTTACGGGAGATCGACTTGCTAAGGTTCGTGGCTGAGGATACGCCTGGTAAATCCAGTGAGGTGGGCTAGGGGTAAGGTCCAACGTCCTGGGGGTGTGACTCCTCGGTGACTACGCATTGGAGTATATTCATCGGGTTAGGTTGCATGGTGTAACATTTATTTTTTTTAATTCCTTAATTATTTAATTTAAATTATTTTTAAATATGTTTCTGAGTATATTTATCCCTATCAATTGATTTTATTAGTATTAGAATGATTAAATTGATATTTTGGGGTAAACGGGGAAAATAGAAAATGTAGGAGTCTTGAGATGAGTTTTCTCGGAGGAGACGAATCTGATTTGACTCGAAATTTTTTTGGGACATTTGTTCATGATAGGGGGTTTAAATTTTCAAGTTATTAAATTATAGTTTGAAGTTGAAGGTATTTTTCTGAAATATTGCGATATTCGTATATATACATATTTATATGTATTGCAATTGTTCATAACTATCAATTTTAATTACAATTATGCATAGAAATGCATTTCTAATTTTATTTTGTGTTTGGGATGATTTTAAGTACATCATGGAGTGATTTTTACAAGAAAAACCATAGAAAAGTGGACTAGAAGGGTATATATATAATGCTTTGGTCAAATAGGGACTCATAAGCAATTTTACCCTTTTATTATTTCTCCATACCCTTCTTCCCCCTCCCACTTCAGTTTTGGCCAACAAAGAACCCCCCCCCCCCCCCCCACCACCGACCATCATCTTGGGTTCCAAAACCCTAGAAATTCCAACAAATCTTTGAAGAAAAGTTGAGGGTTTAGGCTATTTTTGAGGTGCTCTCTTCAATTTTGGAGTCCGTTTGCAAGGATATGTTTTGTAAGGTGAGAAATGGTAAAACCCTATTTTATGTGAATATATGATTTTGAGTTTTAGTGCTAGAAAATGATATAGTAGGGTAATTAGGTGATGCTAGTAATTATAGAGAAGGAAGATTAGTAAGAAATTGAGTGGTTTGTGAGTTATAAATTAATTAGTGTGTTGGCTTTAGAATTTGGATAATAAATAGAATAATTGATAAGTATGGGTTATAGAAATTGTTGTGTATTAAGGGAAAACAATTTAGAATGGGTTTAATGAAAAATTTATGGAGTTAGAAACCCATCGGAATCTCAAAAATACGGGTATACCATGTATGCACGCCGGGTGTTCGGTGAAATTCCCGAGCGAGGTTTAGGTAAAAATTTGATGGGTTCGGAGGTGTAATTGAGTCTTATTATTATTATTAACTCTAATTTGAGAGATTAGGACAAAGAGGATTAAAGAAATTAGGAAATATGAATTTTTCTTATTAGAAAGCCTCTGATTAATAAGGGAGTGTTTGTATTGGGATCCGAATTCGAAATCTATAGATGTAGCTCACCTACATATGTCTTTTGTGATGTGTGGGTGAAGAAGGATTCAAGTTTGGAGGTCCGTAGGTCGAGTTTTGAGTTTTAAGCTAATCGGTTCTATAATTTTCCAATTAGGTTGAAAAAGTTGAACTTCGACTGGCTACCGGGCGGACGTGGGACATCATTTGCTTGATCCTTCAGGTGAGTATGTTGTATCCGAATTTCGTGGCTTTGTGATGTATTTCGTAGAAGTTATATTAAAAACTGATTTTGAAAGAAAATACGGATTTTTAAGGGCCCGAAACTGAGTTTTTGTGATATTTGAGGAAATTAACTATTTTAAGTATACAAAACCTATATTATGGGTTAATGTGACGTGTTGAAGTATAAAAATTAAATATATTAAATCGTTTATGCATATTTTACCCCGTGCATGTTTTTGGGGTATATAGGCCGATATAGGTAATTGGGTATATGCGGAGCCTTGTGTATGGGCTAGCATGCTATGGATGGATGTTATAATATGTAATTAGACTAAATTAGTGATTGTGATCATGTTTTAAAAATTCGTGTAATTATAGTGCACGTTTTGTGCATGTTTTGGGACATATAAAGCCTTATAGGTGATTTTACTTATATGAAACATGATGTATAAGCTAGTATGCTATAATTGGATATAATGAGATTTAATTAGAGGAAATAAATGATTTTGTCCCCTTTTCTTGAAAACCTGCATGTGTGGTGTATGTTTGTGATAGATATATATATATATATATATATATATATATATATATATATATATATATATATATATCATGATATTGACTTTTGATGTGATAATTGATGAAATTAGTAAGTGGGTATATATTTACAGTCTAATTATGTTCGACATGAATTAATGGGCAATAGTATGATATTACAATGTGATGAATTATCTATTTTGATACTCTTACGATATGGAATAACCTAATATAGTTCTTTTATTAATATTATAACTTGGTGTATGTTTATATGTGATTTAATGAAGTAGTAAATAGCCTGGTATTTATAATGGGTGATGTTATGGCTAATTAAATAATATGGTGCATTTTTGATGTGTAATACTATGACATGATGGTTTCTATGTTAAATGATATGATGTATGTGTATATGTGATACAATGAGATGATAATTAATATCGTGGACGCCGGACATGCATCAAATGGTAAGATAAAAGATAAGATGGTAAGTGTCAATAAAATGTGTTATTATTCTCATGATTAAAGTCAAGGTTGTGGCAGCTATTGAGTTAATAGGTGAAGCGCTTGTGTGACAAAGTAAAATGGAAAGATGAAATGATTAATGTTAATAACAGATGGTTTTGTTGACCAGTACCTACAGCAATCCTGGGGGTTTGGGCTAGACCTCCTAATACCCAAGGACCGGCTTGGGGTGCGGTGTTTTTCCCTCCTGGCTTCGGCTGGGAGGAAGTACCCAGTTTATCTAGGGTGCGGTGTTTTATCGCCCAAGCTATCGGCTTGAGGCCCGGTTTTCCTCGATGATAGCTGTCGCGAGGAAGTACCCAGTTTACCTGGGGTGCGGTGTTTTTCCCTCCTGGCTATCGGCTGGGAGGAAGTACCCAGTTTACCTGGGGTGCGGTGTTTTTCCCTCGATGACAGACGTCGTGAGGAAGTACCCAGTTTACCTGGGGTGCGGTGTTTTTCCCTCGATGACAGACGTCGCGAGGAAGTACCCAGTTTATCTGGGGTACGGTGTTCCCTCGCTAGTTCGGCTAGAAGGAAGATGTAGCCTCAGACGAGTAAGACTCTGTGTGAGCATCGGTCCGCATATTTTACTGGGCTGTCGGCTTTCAGTATATTGGGATACTGTAGCTCACTGGTCGACAAACTAATAAAATAAATAAGTGTTAATAATAAATGTGGTAGTAAAGAAAGTGGATAATGAAATATGAATTGTGAATGAGAAAAAAAGTAGTTGTGAATGAAGTAAATGTGAAAGAAAATGAGTTATGAGTTAGTGTATGAAAAGAAGTGATAAATGTCGTACGTGGTTAATTTAAAATGAGAATAATAAAAGAAACATGTGTTATTATGAATAGTACGTATTAATTGTATTATGTATGTGATCATTAAAGTAAAATACAGTTGATATGAGTTGTACCTTGGAATTGTGTCAAGGAACTACCTGCCCGCTATTTCTGTGGAAATGGTGGGAACTACCTGCCTTGGCATAATTCGCAGGGTGAGTTGGTATGATAATGGTAATGATTAATGGAAATGAAGAATTAAATTAAGTGAAGATGATAAGTGATTGAAGTGAATTAATAACCAAGCTATCGCCTTAAGACGTGATGTGATATTACCCAAACTGTGTGTTTGAGGTGCAGTGATTATTATCCAAGCTATCGGCTATGGTGTGTGATATGTTGTGGCCCCAAATTGTGTTTGGGGATTAAGTGAAAATGATAATAATAAGATATATTACTTATAAGAATGAGAATTTCTAATGTGGTATAATGAGATGGGAATGAACCATAAAGCATGTTTTTGATGTAAAGAGTATAAGCATTCTATCAATAATGTGTTAATGATGTGATGAGATGTGAGAGCATTGCAATAAGCAATAAGATGTTATATTTGCGTCATAAAACATGAATAAATGTGGTATTATGAGAATAGAAGCATTTGTAAGAAGTGATACTTGATAAGGCATAATAAAATAAATACCAGTATTATGAGATTGGTTATGAAAATGGTTATTAAGAGAGTATGTTGTATTATGAATTGTATTCATATAAATGGTTATTAATGAAAGGAGTAATAACATCATGTAGTTATATTCATAAAATGCTATTATGACGATACTTGTGGAAGAATGAATATTTGGGTTAGAGAATTTAAATTGAAAAGTAATGGATTGTATGTGTATCCGTACTATGCGGATGTAAAATAAGAATATATATATATACGAGGTTGAGGTGAAGTATATTATGGAATGTGGGAAGTTATGGATAATTAAATAGTTGAATACAGGATTGGCAAAGTATTTGATATATCGTCATATTGATGATGTTGTTGTGTTCAGGATTCAGGTTGCATTATCTTAACTTGGTATTTGTAAATTTAAATTATTTTCTTTATACTATTTTAATTTGTTATTAGATTAATAACTATACTCACACCAGAAATGGCTGACCCCTTAGTGTTAGGGGGATTAGGGGAGTCTGAGGACTATCCTAGATCTCCTACTGTTGCAGGTTCTCATCAGTGCAGAGGTGAGGCGTGGATTGGTAGGATGAAGTTTTATTTTAAAAATTTGTACTAATTAGCTATGTGAATAGTAAAATCTATGATCTAAATTGTATTATGGATGTATAAGCATGTATATGACGATGATGAGTATAGTGTGGGGTGGTATGGTATGTTTGTGATCCGTACCCATCTCGTTGTGGAGTACCGGGCTCTGTGGTAGGTTTTACAAGGATTTTTCTAAAATTTTACCTCATTTTTCAAAGAAATTTATAGTTTTTATTTGATATTTGATAATCCGTTATGAGTTTGGCTCCCAGAGCATTATATTATATTGCCTGTATGTTTCTGCTCATTTTGGCCTGGGGAGCCCGTGAAATTATTGTATGTATTGTGAGCTACGGAATTTTGAGCAGAATTCCGTAAGCTATCTGTGTTTCGGGGCAAAATTTACAGGGGAAACTCTGCCAAAATTTTTCCTGAAATATAACTTTCTTAGTTTATGTTTAAAGTGATATAGAAATTGAAAGAATTGAATTTGGAGAAAAAAAATTTTGGGGTGTTACACATGGCGTGTGATGTAAACCCTATAATGAGGAGTACGTTAAGGGCTTGCCCTCGAACCTATGTAGTATGAGATGCATAGAATCCGAACAAGTATGCATTAGTGTCATCGTAGTGTAAATATCTTGTAATACCCAGATTTTTTAAATAATGTTTTCAATATTTATAAATGAATTAAAATAATTTTTGGGGATTTAATGAACATTTTCTGAAAATTTATCTTTTTACACGTGCAAAACACGTGCAAACATTTCTTGGGAAGTTCAAAGTCAAAATTTATTTTGGGGTAAACTCATTATTATTATTAAATATTATTTGTGAATTTTCTGGAATTTTCTGATAATTATTGGACCTATTTGCAAATATTACAAAAAGGTGGACTTTTGTGCAAAATTACCACTTGGAGTGGGAACCTCAGATTTTTGGATTTTTCGGCTTGGCATGATGCCTATTCAACTCAGAGATAAAGAGTTTACTTTATGTTTTAATAAATTGGGTTTATTTTGCAAGTTTTGGTAAAGGAGGGTCTTTTGCAAAATTGCTATTTAGAGGAGTGAAAGTGAAAATTCATTTTTTTGGGTTTTCAAACAATGTCGGGTGGTTGTAGGCTGGTTGATTTTGTTTTTAAGACTCAATTAAACTGATTTTATTCAATTTCCAAGTATAGAGATTTATATATGTAAAGGTATATTTCAAAAGAGGCATTTTGCAAAACTACTCAAAAACCCTAGATCCCCTTATTCTCGGCCTATATAAGAGTGAGGTGCAACCGTCTCTTTGCTGTAAAACACAAAGGGATTTTTTATTCTTATTTTTTGGAGTTTTCAAGCGAGGATTCTTGGTTTTATTGCGAGGGAGGACTTTTTCCTATTCTTTATTTTCTTTCGGTTGATTCTTGAAAGAGGTGAGTGATATAATTTAATTTGTATTGTTCTTTGAATGTTGTATATGGTGTTTCATCTATTAGAAAGCATGCTAGGGATTGGCATGAATACATATGATGGATTTGATGAATAGATGCATTAAAAATTGGATCTTTCATAGAATCCTAGTTATTTATGATTGAAATTACATGTGGATGATTTGAGATTGTTAAAGAACATAATAGAAATCATGAGTAGGCTATTTCCTTGTATTATTGCTGATTTGTTTGAGTACGGTGAATGTTATGGTTAAAGATGAGATCTTGACTGTTGATGAGTTGGAATGAAAGCAAATTGACTATGGCAATGTCATATCCACCTATATTCATGGGTTAACTATTGTGAATAATTGTGAATGGGTTTGAGAAATTATGTGAAGGAATAATGAATTAAAAGATCATGTTTTGAGGATTGGAATTGTGATAACTAGACTTGGGTTTAATACATTATGACCAAATTGGAGATTTTATGATTTTGTGAAGTTTTACTTGGATTTGAATTGCTCAAATACTAATATTAAATCTGAATATTTTGTTATTTCTAATTGATGGACTGTGAAGTTTTCTTGGTGCACAAACATGCACAAACATTTCTACATGATATCCTATTTTGTGGTTTTTGGAGAAATTGAACCTTCGTATGTTTTGTACATTTTGATTATATCTTAACGTATTTTTGCATTGATATGGTCTGGAATATAATACGAAGTTATCTTGATGTGTAATTGATTCTTAAAAACTCTATTTTCATATTAGCATATGTCCGTGTCATTGTTTTGAAGAAATTCATCAAAATGCCATTTTATTAATTCGAAGCGGTTTTGATTTGTTTTTATGGACTCCTATATACTCTACAAGTCATATTTTATTGTCTCAGGATTGTACTTTTTACAGATTTCATTTTTGTAAAGTAGAACACCGTATCGGTTAAAAACATGCACAACTCAAACTGCAGTCTGCAGGTCGATAATCGATTGGTAATTTTGGACAGTCGACCGTCGCTACCCTGGCTGCTGTGTTTTCTTGAAGTTTTGGATGTTCATGCGGAACAATCGACTGACCACTTTATACTGTCGACTGTCACTGCCCTTGATCTGTGTTTTCTTGAAGTTTTGGATTTTCATGCGGAACAGTCGACTGACCACTTTATACAGTCGACTGCCACTGCTCTGATTTATATTTTTTGAGGTCTTGGATTTTCATGCGGGACAGCCGACTGACCACTTCATACAGTCGACTGTCACTGCTCTGATTGATGTTTCTCGAGGTTTTGGATTTTTACGCGGGACATTCGGCCGACTACAGTATGAAGTCAACTGTCACTGCTCTGATTGACATTTTCTTGAACTTTTCTAATGATCTTTTAAACGATTGATTCTTTAATATTCTTGGATTTATGACATACTGTTCTAAATATCATTTTGCTACAAATTCTAGTATTTTCGAAACGTTTTCTAATTTAAAAGAAGTATGAGTTGTAATTAAAGTTTGGCCTTGATGTCTCTAAAGGGTGTGTGGGACCCTAGTGTACCTGCAATTGAGAGTTTGTGGCTTGGCCTGTTGAGGCTTGTTGTTGATCAGTTGAGTTAAGTCCGGTAGGGTACACCAACTCTAACAGATTCGTAATTAATTAATTAACTTAAATAAATAAGGACAGGCATTAGATGGTAATATGATGAAATGAGAACATGTGTTATGGACTTCAGTATAGCTTGTAGTGTGAGATAATCCCCGAAATTATCGAAGTGTGAGTGAAATAGTCTTCGGAATTACCTGCAGTGTGGGATTGATCTCCGAAATTATCGGGGTCGAGGCGACGCTCATATGGTATTCGTGTGATGAGGCGCCATAGCTTGCGATGTGGGGTATTCTTGAAGATTCCCGGTGTTAGTGAAATAGTATCCAGAATTATCTGTGGATAGAGTTGACCTCCAGAATTATCAAGGCGTGTGCTAATACTCATAGTTTATATATATCTCGTAGTAGTCATCGTAATAGGATTAGTTGCATAAGCAGGGGATTAAACCCTATCAAGTGGAGAACGTTAAGGGCTTGCACCGGACCTATGTAGAATGGGATGCATAGAATCCGACAAGTATGCATTAGAGAGTTAGCATATAGCATTGATGTTTTCTTGACCTGGTTTTATGCATAATAAACCGATTTTTCTACACTTGACACTTAGTCTAGTTTCACTTGATGTTTTCATATTTTATTTACTGTTGTTCCTTATTGCTGTTGATACATGTTGTTCATGATATTATGTTTCCTGTTTTATTTATGTTGCATTTATTTTTATGTCACTCACACCGTTATGGCTGACCCCTGTAGTTTTGGAGGTTAGGGCTATCTCTAGCCTCATGTTTTATAGGTAGTTGCTTATCGCTTTTGGATTTGGATACTTGAGATAGAATAATGTTATGGCTTATGTAAAATTGAAAAAGATGTGTTGTAAAGAAAAGATTGTAATTCAAGGTGTTTTTTTTCCACTGTGTTTTGTAATGAACTAATGTAATAAAGGTTGAAAAAAAAATTATCTGTATTTTTGGCTATATATACTGTTATAATTGAAGTTGATGCTGGGAATTGTGCCACGTATTTCTGAGATATCATATTGGAAATTCGGGGCACTACAGAGATTGGTATCAGAGCATGCTTTAATAATAATGATAAACATGGTATAAAAATAAACCTAGGTGTGGACACTAGAGCGTGAGTACCTAGGTGTGGACATTGGAGTGTGAGTATCATATAGAGTTAAAACATGATATTTTATTTTGGGGCATGGTTTGGGTTTTTGCCATGGAGTATTGATGCGAATAAGAATTGTCTTATGATACTCTAACTTTACTCTCGTTTTGCAGTATTCAGAAAAATGACAGGACCCACGACCAGGAATGGTGCTAATGGTGATGGGGCTGGACTTGATCTTGAGACTGAGATTGCCAGGGTGTATCAGACCTTGAATGCATTCATGGAAGCTGATATGGCACAGAATCAAAATCAGAATCAAAATCAGAATCAGGGGGCTGGAGCAGTGTTTGTTAATGCTGATCCTATCAAGTAGGTTGATTCCTTCAAGTGGATGAAGCCGCCAGTGTTTGAGGGGTAATCTGATCCGAATGAGGTTGATGATTGGATTAGAAAGATGGTGATGGTCTTCGAAGTCTTGGAGACCCCAGAAGTCAATAAGGTGAAATTGGCTGCTATGCAATTAGAGAAGGATGATGGCATCTAGCGGTAATCAGTGAAGAGGACCATTGGAGATCAGCAAGTGACTTGGGAAGCTTTTATAGATGAATTTAGGGATCGTTTCTTTCCTCTGGATATTCAGGAGAAGAAGGCAACGGAATTCTTGAATCTGCAACAAGGCAACATGACAGTACGTGAATATGAGACTAAGTTCGCTCAGCTGTCAAGGTATGCACCGGAGTTGATTGTTGATGAAGTGAAGAAGGCCAAGAAATTCAAGTTAGGCTTGAAGCCGAATTTGAGGTCGATGACGATTCATTTGGGCATAAGGAGGTTCGATAAGCTGGTCAGGAGAGCAGCTATGAGAGAAGCGGATATGGCTCAGTTCCAGAAGAAGCAAGAGATCCGGAACAGGAACAAGAGGCCAATAGCTAGTCAGAGTGGGAAGAAGTTCCCAGTGAAGCAGAGCAAGTTCAGTAGGCCAGAGCAGAGGGCACCTGTATCTCAGGAGGTGACTTGTTACTACTGTAAGGAGGCGGGTCACTATAGGTCAGCGTGTCCTAAGTTGGCAAAGCAGACTTATTTTCAGTATGATCAAGTGGGGCATTCTAAGCTTTACTGTCCACAGTAGAGGAAGGGTGATTCACGCGGAGGCAAATTTCAGAGGCAAGGGCGAGTGTTCGCATTAACTGAGGAGGATGCGGGTAACTCAGAGGATGTTATTCAGGGTTTGCAAGAATTTTGAATTTTTATTTTTATTCAATGTATTAAGTAAAACTTCGTTTGAGAACAAATTGGAGATTTGAGTATCATTCTTCATGTAACAGGATTTGTTTTGGTTAATGGAATAAAAGCAAAAGTTTTATTTGATACTGGTTCTTTGCATACTTTTGTGTCGCCCAATTTTGCAAAGGTCTTGGTGTGGAGCCTAAGTTGTTTCCAGGCAGGGTCTTGTCAGTGGCAATGCCGTCAGGAGAGGAATTGATTGCTGATCAATATTACGAGGGCTGTGATATCGAGATTGACGGGAGATTATTCGGCATTGATCTCATTGAGCTGCAAGTTCTAGGTGTGGATATGATTGTGGGCATTGATTGGATGGCAATTTATGATGCCACGATTGAATGCAAGAAGAAAAAGGTATTGGTGAAGGTACCAGGTGGTCCCGCAGTGACTTTTCAGGGAAAGATGAAGGACCCGAGGTGGCTGCAGTGGTATCTAATTTGATGATTCCAGATGAAGTCAGAGGCATTCCAGTTGTCAGAGATTTTCCTACAGTGTTCTTAAAGGGTTTACTGGGATTGCCGTCGTAGCAAGATGTGGAGTTTTGTATTAATTTTCAGTCGGGGAGTGCTTCGATTTCTAAACCTCTGTACAGGATGGCACCTGTAGAGCAGGATGAAGTGAAGAAGCAGATTGAGGAATTGCTGAGTACGGTTTTATCAGGCCGAGTTCTTCACCGTGGGGTGTACCGGTGTTGTTGGTCAAGAAGAAGGATGGGTCAATAAGGATGTGCATTGTCTATCTGGAGTTGAATAGGGTGACTATTCAGAACAAGTATCCACTTCCACGGATTGATGATCTGTTCGATAGGCTCAGGGGAGCAGCTGTGTTTTCGAAGATTGATTTAAGATTAGGGTATCATCAAGTTCGAGTCAAGGAAGAAGATATGCGTAAAATAGCTTTCAGGACTCGTCATGGACTCTATGAGATTTTGGTAATGCCATTCAGAGTGACGAATGCACCGACAGTATTTATGGATATGATGAATCAGATATTGTGGCCATTTATTGATTCCTTCGTAGTGGTTTTTATTGATGATATTTTGGTGTATTCGAAGTTGGAGGAAGAGCATTCTATGCACTTGACAGTGGTGTTACAGAAGTTACAGGAGCATAACTTGTATGCCAAGCTGTCGAAGTGTGAGTTTTGGAAGTTTAAGATAGCTTTTCTTGGTCATATTCTTTCTAAGGAGGGAGTGGCCACTGATCCTCAGAAGGTTGAAGCAGTAAGGGATTGGCCCAGGCCAACGTCAGTAAAGGAAGTCCGGAGTTTCTTGGGTTTGGCTGGGTATTACAGGAGATTCATTCAGGACTATGCACAGATTGCAGTGCCTTTGACAGGGTTAACTCGGAAGAATGTGGCATTCACATGGACTAATAAGTGTGAGGCGAGTTTCCCTGAGCTAAAGGAGAGGTTGACGACTGCACCTATCTTCGCTTTGCCACGAGCTGGGAAGGATTATGATATCTTTAGTGATACATCTCTCAGAGATTTGGGGTGTGTCTTGATGCAGGAAGGCAAGGTTATTGCCTATGGTTTGAGCCAGTTTTGTCCGCATGAGAAGAATTATCCAACGCATGATCTGGAGTTAGCAGTTATTATCTTTACCTTGAAGCAGTAGAGGCATTATGTATATGGTGAGAAGGTCAACATGTATACTGACCACAAGAGCCTGAAGTACATTTATCAGCAGAAGGATCTAAACTTCGGCAGAGAAGGTGGTTGGAAGTATTGGAAGACATTCATCCCGAGATTAGGTATCATCCGGGCAAGGCGAATGTGGTGGCCGATGGGCTTAGTCGAAAGAGCAGTTTGGCGAGCTTGATCACTACTCGGAGTGAGTTGGCAGCAGAGATTGATCGGGCATGTTTTTAGGTGGTACTGCAAGGTTTTGGAGCGTCTTTGGCTCAGTTGAGGCTGCAGCCTTCTTTGAGAGAGCAGATTGTGGAAGATCAAAAATCAGACGCAGAGATCCAGAAGATGTTGTAACAGGTTTCCGATGGCAAGTTGGCAGAGTTCCGTGTCCAAGATTGAGTGCTATTGATGGGTGAGAGGTTGTGTGTTCCGGAGAATGCAGACTTGAGGGAGAGTATCTTGCAGGAAACACATAGTACTTTGTTGTTAGTACATCCTGGAGGCACAAAAATGTACAAGGACATCAAACAGCACTTTTGGTGGTCCGGTATGAAGAGGGATGTAGCAAATTTTGTGGCAAGGTGTCTGACTTGTCAGCAGATCAAAATAGAAAATCAGAGCCCTGGATGTTTGTTGCAGTCTTTGCCCAT
Source organism: Hemerocallis citrina (assembly GCA_017893485.1). Classification (NCBI taxonomy): domain Eukaryota; kingdom Viridiplantae; phylum Streptophyta; class Magnoliopsida; order Asparagales; family Asphodelaceae; genus Hemerocallis; species Hemerocallis citrina. Next base: position 178,118,376 of record CM030361.1, read on the forward strand.
TCCAAAATGGAAATAGGAGAATATTAGCATGGATTTCATTACAGGCTTGCCAAGGAGTGCGAAGGGCAATGACTTGATTTGGGTTGTTGTTGACCGTTTGACCAAGTCAGCTCATTTTTTGTCCATGAAGATTACTTGGTCATTGGAGAAGTTGGTAGAACTGTATATTGATGAGATTGTGAGACTTCATGGAGTTCCTGTCGATTGTGTCCGACAGGGATGCGAGGTTCACTTCGAGGTTTTGGAAGAGTCTGTAAGAGGCTTTGGGTACCAGAACTGGTTTCAGTACCGCTTTTCATCAGCAGACTGATGGTCAAACTGAAAGGGTCAATCGGGTATTGGAAGATATGCTGAGGGCTTGTGTTATGGATTTCGGTGGTAGTTGGGAGAGGTACTTGGCATTGGTTGAGTTTGTTTATAACAACAATTACCATGCGAGTGTCGGGATGGCTCCGTGTGAGGCACTGTAAGGAAGGAAGTGCAGGACGTCTGTTTGTTGGTATGTGGTTGGCGAGAGGCAGATGTTTGGGCCCGAGATTGTGCAGCAAACATTGGAGAAGATTGAGTTGATTCGTAAGAGGTTGGTCGAGGCTCAGAGTCGGCAGAAGAGTTATGCAGACACTCGGAGAAGGGACTTGGAGTTTAAGGTTGGGGTGCAGTTTTCCTAAAGGTGTCTCCGACTAAAAGAGTGATTAGGTTTGGTAAGGGAGGCAAGTTGGTACCAAGGTATATTGGGCCATACTGGATTTTGGGGCGGATTGGTAAGACGTCATATAGGTTGGAGCTTCCGAGAAGTTGGCGCAAGTGCATGATGTGTTCCATGTGTCACTGTTGAGGAAATATGTGCCGATCAGAGTCATCAGCTGGTGGAAGTGTCTGAAGGTCTACAGGTGAACTTGAGTTACAAGGAACAGCCTGTAGAGATTGTTGATTGTAGGGAGAAAGTTTTGAGGAGCAAGTTGATACCTATTATCAAGGTGTTGTGGAGGAACCAGCGGTTCGAGGAGGCTACTTGGGAGCCAGAGGATCGCATGCAGAAGGATTTTCCTGAGCTTTTTGTATGATTGTATTCTTTTGTATGATGGTACTCTTTGAGTTGAGATGTATTCCTTTTGTCAGATTATATTCTCTTGTGTACTTGTATTTCTTAAACTATTTTTCCATTTATAAGATTTCATTTTCTTCTTGCTTACTCTATTTGGATCCTATTAGTAGTAGTTCTGAGGACAGAACTATTCTAAGGAGGGAGTGATGTAATACCCCTGATTTTTTAAATAATGTTTTTAAGATTTATAAATGAATTAAAATGATTTTTAGGGATTTATTGAACATTTTTTGAAAATTTTTCTTTTTACACGTGCAAAGCACTGCAAACATTTCATGGGAAGTTCAAAGTCAAAATTTATTTTGGGGGAAACTCATTATTTATTATTAAATATTATTTGTGAATTTTCTGGGATTTTCTGATAATATTTGCAAATATTACAAAAAGAGGGACTTTTGTGCAAAATTACCACTTGGAGTGGGAACCTTAGATTTTCAGAATTTTGGGCTTGGTATGATGCCTAGTCAACTCAGAGGTAAAGAGTTTACATTTTGTTTTAATAAATTTGGTTTATTTTGCAAGTTTTGGTAACTGATGGTCTTTTTGCAAAATTGCTATTTAAAGGAGTATAAGTGCAAATTCGTTTTTCTGGGTTTTCGAACAATGCCGGCTGGTTGTAGGCTAGTTGCTTTGTTTTTAAGACTCAATTAAACTGGTTTTATTCAATTTCCAAGTATAGAGGTTTATATATGTAAAGGTATATTTCAAAAGAGGCATTTTGCAAAAGTACTCAAAAACTCTAGATCCCCTTATTCCCGACCTATATTAGGGTGAGGTGCAGCCGTCTCTTTGCTGTACATCACAAAGGGATTTCTTATTCTTATTTCTTGGAGTTTTCAAGCGAGGATTCTTGGTTTTTTTGCGAAGGAGGACTTATACTTATTCTTTATTTTCTTTCGGTTGATTCTTCAAAGAGGTGAGTGATATAATTTGTTTTGAATTGTTCTTTGAATGTTATATGTGGTGTTTCATCTAATAGAAAGTATGCTAGGGATTGGTATGAATACATATGATGGATTTGATGAATAGATGAATTAAAAATTAGATCTTTCAAAGAAACCTAGTTATTTATGATTGAAATTACATGTGGATAATTTGAGATTGTTAAAGAACATAATAGAAATCATAAGTAGGCTATTTCCTTGGATTATTGCTGATTTGTTTGAGTATGGTGAATGTTATGGTTAAAGATGAGATCTTGACTGTTGATGAGTTGGAATGAATGCAACTTGACTATGGCAATGTCATATCTACCTTTATTCATGGGTTAACTATTGTGAACAATTGTGAATGAATTTGAGAAATTATGAGAAGGACTAATAAATTAAAAGATCATGTTTTGAGGATTGGAATTGTGATAACTAGATTTGGGTTTAATACATTATGATCGAATTGGGGATTTTGTGATTTTGTGAAGTTTTACTTGGATTTGAATTGCTCAATACTAATATTAAATCTAAATATTTTGTTATTTCTAATTGATGAATTTGTGAAGTTTTCTTGGTGCACAAACATGCACAAACATTTCTACATGAATATCCTATTTTGTGGTTTTTGAAGAAATTGAACCTTCGTATGTTTTGTAGATTTTGATATATCTTAACATATTTTTGCATTGATATGGCCTGGAATATAATACGAAGTTATCTTGATGTGTAATTGATTCTCAAAAACTCTATTTTCGTATATGCATATGTCTGTGTCATTGTTTTAAAGAAATTCATCAAAATGTCATTTTATCAATTCGAAGTGGTTTTGATTTGTTTTTATGGACTTGTATTTACTCTACAAGTCATATTTTATTGTCTTGGGATTGTACTTTTTAGAGATTTCATTTTTGTAAAGTAGAACACCGTATCGGTTAGAAACATGCACAACTCAAACTGTAGTCTGCAGGTCAATAGTCGACTGGTAATTTTGGACAATCGACCATCGCTGCCTTGGCTGCTGTGTTTTCTTGAAGTTTTGGATTTTCATGGGGAACAGTCGACTGACCACTTTATACAGTCGACTGTCACTGCCCGATCTGTGTTTTCTTGAAGTTTTGGATTTTCATGCGGGACAGTCGACTGACCACTTTATATAGTTGACTGCCACTACTCTGATTTATGTTTTTTGAAGTCTTGGATTTTCATGCGGCCGACTGACCACTTCATACAGTCGACTGTCACTGCTCTGATTAATGTTTCTCGAGGTTTTGAAATTTTACGCGGGACAGACGACCAACTACAGTATGAAGTCGACTGTCACTGTTCTGACTGACGTTTTCTTGAACTTTTCTAATGATCTTTTAAACGATTGATTCTTTAATATTCTTGGATTTATGATATATTGTTCTAAATATCATTTTGATACAGATTATAGTATTTTCGAAATGTTTTCTAATTTAAAAGAAGTATGAGTTGTAATAAAAGTTTGGCCTTGATGTCTCTAGAGGGTGTGTGGGACCCTAGTATACCGGCAGTTGAGAGTTTTTGGCTTGGCCTGTTGAGGCTGGTTGTTGATCAGTTGAGTTAAGTCCGGTATGGTACACCAACTCTAGGAGATTCGTAATTAATTAATTAACTTAAATAAATAAGGACAGGCACTAGATGGTGATACGATGAAATAAGAACATGGGTTATGGACCTCAGTATGATTTGCGGTGTGAGATAATCACTAAAATTATCGAGGTGTGAGTAAAATAGTCTCCGGAATTACCTGCAGTGTGGGATTGATCTCCGGAATTATCGGGGTCGTGGCGACGCTCATGTGGTATTCGTGTGATGAGGCGCCATAGCTTGCGGTTTGGGGTATTCTCAAAGATTTCCAAGTGTGAGTGAAATAGTCTCTGAAATTATCTGTGGATAGAGATTGACCTTCGGAATTATCAGGGTGTGGGCTAATACTCACAGTTTATCTTTATCTCGTAGTAGTCATCATAGTCGGATTAGTTGCATAAGCGATGGATTAAACCCTATCAAGTGGAGAACGTTATGGGCTTGCACCGAACCTATGTAGAGTGGGATGCATAGAATCCGACAAGTATGCATTGGAGAGTCAGCATATAGCATTGATGTTTTCTTGACCTGGTTTTATGCATAATATTCCTGTTTTTCTACACTTGACACTTAGTCTAGTTTCACTTGATGTTTTTATGTTTTATTTATTGTGTTCCTTATTTCATTTACTCTTGCTGTTGATACATGTTGTTTATGATATTATGTTTCCTGTTTATTTATGTTGTATTTATTTTTATGTCACTCACACCGTTATGGCTGACCCCTGTAGTTTTGGGGGTTAGGGTTATCTCTAACCTCATATTTTACAGGTAGTTGCTTATAGCTTTGGATTTGGATGCTTGAGATAGAATGATGTTATGGCTTATGTAAAGTTGTAAATGATGTGTTGTAAAGAAAAGATTGTAATTCAAGGTGTATGTTTTTCCGCTGTGTTTTGTAATGAACTAATGTAATAAAGGTTGGAAAAAAAAATTTATCTATTTTTTTGGCTATGTTTACTATTATAATTGAAGTTGACGCTGGGAATTGTGCCACGTATTTCTGAGATATCATATTAGAAATTCGGGGCGCTTCATATCTGCATTAGGATAAAAGTCATATCATAGACTCACACTACTAGAGTAGTCACTTTTCCTGTTTGTATTCAAGTTTGTGTTTGCTAAAGTAGAAGAATCACTGTATTATAACTTTGCGTCAGTTGTATGCAATTGACGTGCCCACAGTTTTTCAGTGCAAGACTTGGAATAGCAAAAGGCATAAAGATGAATTGATATCGAAGATTACTTCCGGATTAAAGTTGTTGAATATTAAAGTTGTATATTTTTGTTATAACTTCTGCTGTGTATTATGTAACAAACACTGTGTAATGAAAAAAAAATTTTAATTCCTTGTAAATTTGTAAGAATTAAAGTAAAAGATCCAGTTGTGCTACGAATTACATGTATTTGGAATTCGGGACGTTACATATCTCATAAACAATAAAGACTAGTAAAATATAAAGGTGAAAATAAATACATGATTATCACCAAATAATTAAAAATTAATATGCTAAATACATACACAATATTTAATGAACACATTATTGTCATGTAGCAAAATACATTTAACATTTAATAAATGTCAAGGTGCATGATATATAATTGGTAAAGGAAAATGTTAAGCAGTGTATTTTATGAGAATACACAGAATGATGATTATATGTAAAAATTTATAGACATACAAAACTAGTAAGTAATTCTCATTGTAACATTATAATCTCAGGACTCTTGCACATGTAAACTAGTAAGAGTAAACAAAATTTATGGCAATGTAGTCTCATAAATAAAATAACTCTTGCACATGTCAAAACAATGTTTAGTATTAGATAAATAATATCCACAAATACTTCTTAAGTTAATCCAGTAACTTTCTAAGGACATGTGGATGAAAAAGATTTGCATATAAGAAATTAAAAGAAGATCAAATCACTATGTCTATTGTGAAACCAAATAGGTAAAAAAATTAAGTATTTGAATTCATTTGAGACACAAAATTAAGATATATCTCATTTTAATATGAAAAATATTTGACTACCAATTGCATAAAAATGGAAAACATACACACATAACATACAAATAGTTATTCTGACCTGTTTCTCTTCATTCTTCTGGTGGAAATCGCATGGGTTCCTTTACGCGGGGAAGTAGCCATTACATTGGGTAAACTTCGAAAAATCTTGTGTGTTCTTGTGTGCTTGGATGGTTTGTTTTTTCTCGTTTTTTAATTAGTTTCTTCTGTTTGCATCTCAGATTGGGTTATTATGCTTTAAACTCAACCGATCCAACACCTCTGATTTACCCTGAAGGGAAAGCCACACGATAGAATTCATACGATCTAACTTGGAAAAGAAATTGGATCAATCAGATCCACTAAGGATCGGCCCAATATTGTTGTTGTTGCCACTTGGGATCGACTGCTCAAAAGAGCAGTTGACTACAATTGGTGTCAAGACCCATCTACTGGATGCAATAGAAGTCGAATGTCACTCCTTCATTAGGCACAAACAAAAACCCTTCTTGCTTCCATCCTTTGCTTCGAACATCTTCTCGCTTGTCTATATTCTCTTCACATCGAACCTTATATGCAAGACATAAACCCCACACTATTGAGTGTTCTAGGTCCCAATTAATGGCCTCATATTGTTAGAATCTATCTAGAAGGTAGTGACATTTCTCACTTCCCACAAATTCGTTGTTTATAGACTCTTATCATTTAATTTTTTGGAGTCATTCTTTGTCTATTTCCTGACTGTATTGTTCTAATATCAAAAAAATATGTAGACTTCTATTGTTCTAATAAATAGAGATTGAGTGAAATGCATCAGTTAATACTAATGTTAACCTGTACAAATCGCACAAACTAAATTTTAACAGACTCATAAAATTATATGGAACTCCAATAATTAAATGATGATATATATTGTTTATGTTTTTCAGTTTATTTTTTAATTTATTTTGGTCATATTTTTTGAAACATCTAAGTGGGATTTCATCAATTCATATTTTCTAATTATCATGTACATGCTTTCATATATGCACCATAACTTTAGTTCTTAAACAAAATCATAAAGTCTTAATTGGACGGAGGTGAACCTCTTCAACACGACACAATACCAAGACATATAATATTAACATATTTTATTTATTTTACTTTTTGTAAAATGACTGCACGTATTAGCACGTGTTCGTTTCCTACTTTTTCCCATGTGTTAGTACGTGTTCATTTCCTAATTTTCCCTTTCTTGCTCTATTTCAAAATAGAGGAATGAGAGAGGGTAGACTCTCTCTCCTATATATATATATATATATATATATATATATATATATATATATATATATATATATATATATATATAATAAAATACAAAGAAAGCTATCAAGTGGCTCTCCTTCAATCCCCCAAAAATCAAAGGCCCAGATCTAATATCACAAAACACATCCCCCTTCCCCCCCCCCCCCCAAAGTTTCCTCCCAAAACTCATATTCAAATTCCCCCACCCAAAACAACTCTTTTATTTATTTAATTATTTCTCTCTCTCTCTCTCCCCTATTCAAAAAATTAAGAAAATAAAATTTTAAAAAATTAAAAAAACTAAAAAACTTAAAAACTAAACAACTAAAAAAAATTAAAAATTGTTGATTCTCGGTTTTGATGATTACAACACAATGCAAATTTACTGTGCTACCTCTTATATATTGCAGGTTGTATCAATACCATATATACACAAAGGCAAAATGTTCAAACGAAGCTCTCAAAGCAAATTGATCAAGAAAGCCACAAGGTTCTAAAGCTCAAGATTGATCAAGCAAGCTTCAAAGACAAAGACAAAGGCTAAAGCTCCATCTCAAGACTCAAGACTCAAGATAAGACCTATGCTTCAATGTGTTATATTACATGTCTTGTAAAACAATTGTAATTTTTCTTTTTTGAGTCTTAGATTGATGTAACAGCCTTGTCACACACACACACTCACACATCTTTATAATTGAGTGTTTTTTTCAAAAGATTAAAGGTCGAAACAGTTTGAATTTGATCAGCTGTTGAGCACCAGTCGACTGCCTTATGGCACTAGTCGACTGTATTAGTATGAAACTGTCTGAACTCTTTCAAACTCTGGCCAGTCGGCTCATCATGGCAACCCAGTTGACTATTCAAGTCGTTTCAATAGTTTTCTGATTTCAAAACTTGTTTTTCGATTTTCAAAAGATTATATCCGTTTTAAATCAGTTTTATAAACTGATTTACAACGTTCAAGGGATTCCTCTCTAAAATAGAGCCTAGGAATCACCATTGAAAGGTTCCAAGCATTTGAAAAGAAAGTTTAAGTTTATTACTTTCAAAAGAACAAGTATTCAAATTAGCACTCTAATTTTCTAAGTCTTGGTTCTCTGATTTTCAGTCCAATATAACATTGAATTCGTTTTGGACTGAATTCGGAAGTTGAATGAATAGCCACTTTCAAAAATCACAATCACAAAACAAGGCTATAGGTTGATTGTAACTTTTTATTGTTTTCTTTTCACTCTCGGTTGTGAGAGTGGTCCTCTCGGTTGGAGAGTAGGGCTCTAGGTTGTAGAGTCAGAGTGAAAGAGTGGGTTTGTTTTCTCTAGTGGTGAGAGAGGTTTACGGGTTGAACAAGGTTGTTGTCTAAACGCCGTAGAGCATTCTTGTATTTTGTCAAGAATAGTAGAAAATCTCAAGCGGGTTGCATGGGGAATGGATGTAGGTCGGAAGGACCGAACTAGGATACATCGTGTGTACTATATGGTTGTATTTCTCTGAACTTGCATTTTCGTTACTCGCTTTTTAATTACTCTGTGAAACTTGTCTAGACAGTCGACTTCCTCTCTTATTTAAGTCGACTGGTCAGACTGGTATAACATACTCTTCTAAAACTTGTCTGGCAAGTCGACTGGTTTCCGCTTTAAATTGACTGATCAGACTTGTCTAAAATATTCTTCTAATCTGAGGCCTCAGTCGACTTCTTTCTCTTTCCAAGTCGAACGAACAGAAGAAAAAGTTCAATTTCGTTTTTAATTTTTATACAACACTATTCACCCGCCCTCTAGTGTTTCTTGCCTTGCCTACAGGATCCAACACTTGGTATCAAAGCCTGGTTGAGTGCAATGGCAATTACTTCTAATGCAAATCAATACCATGAAGGCTAATCCATTCAAAGGCCACCCCTCTTCGATGGAACCAATTACAACTATTGGAAGTGTAGAATAAAATCTACCTTCAGTCCATCAATTATGAGATATGGAACATGACGGAGACCGAGTACACCGCTCCTACCATTCGATATGCACAATGGAACGATGACATGAAAAACCAAACAATGAACAATGCAAAGGCAATGAATGGGCTATTTTGTGCCCTTACAAAGGAGGAGTTCAACCGTGTGTCCAATGCAACAACTGCACATCAAATTTGGTACACACTCAAGGTAACTCATGAAGGAACAAATAAAGTAAAAGAATCTAAAATATCTGTTTTTGTTCACAAGTTCGAGATGTTCCGCATGAAGGAGAACGAGAATGTGTCTAAGATGATTACAAGGTTCACGGACATTACAAATTCACTTGTGGCGATTGGAAAGATGTACACTCAAGCCGAAATGGTGATAAAGGTTCTTCGTGCACTAACCCCCGAATGGGAGAAGAAGACCACCGCCATAGAAGAGGCCAATGATTTAACACAACTCTCTCTTGAGAATCTTGTGGAAAATCTTATGGCGTATGAGGTACAACTTGAAGAACGCAAGAAGGATCTAGAACCTCAACAATCAAAGAAGAATACACTTGCATTCAAAGCCATGTCGGACTCCGAGGATGAAGAAGAAGATGAGGAAGAGATAGCCATGTTCACGAGAAAGTTCAAAAAGTTCCTAAGGAAATGTAAGTTTAATTCAAAATCTAAGGATACTAATGAACTTCCAATTTATTTTAGGTGTAACAAAACAGGCCATATGAAGAAGGATTGCCCACTAGAGAGCGCTAAATCTAAAGGAAAGGCTTCCAACTTCAAGAAGGACAAGTACACAAAGAACAAGTTCATGAAGAACAAAAAGGCATACCAAGCAACTTGGGATGATAGCGACTCTTCATCGAAAGAAGAAAATGAAGAGATAAACGAGGTTGCTAACGTTTGCTTTATGGCATCTCAAAATCAAGTAAGTGATGATTATGATTCCAATGATTTACTTGATGCTTTCAACGAGATTTTTCTGGAGCTTAAGAAAGAAAAATTAGAGTTAAGAACTTGGAGAATCTAAATCAAACACTTTTCCAAGAGAATCTTGATCTTGATAAAGAAGTGAAATCTTTAAATTCTCGTCTTTCTAGTTTAGATATAGATCTTGTGTCTCTAAAGAAAAATTATGAAGAGATATTTAAGAATGTATCTAAATTTAATAAAGGAAAGGAGAATTTAAAAGATGTTCTCCAAAATCAAGTGCAATCCAATAAAAGGTTTGGACTTGGTTTTCAAAAGTCTCTTGAAAAACCTCATGTCTCTACGAACACTAGTGTAAATAAATCTGTATCTATTTCTAGTGTTAAGAATAAACTGTATGAGTTTTTTGAAAAGCCTAAAACTGTAAGTTTTAATGATAAAGGTAAATCTATAGTCCAGACCAGTCGACTGAACCCAAGTATCAGTCGCCTGTCCAGAGGTTCTGAGTTTCATTGAAAGAAACGAAAACCTCAGATAAGTCGACCTATTCTACCTCCATGTCGACTGGATTTCAATAACAGTCGACTGAAAGGTTCGATAAAGTCGACTGGACAGAGCAAAAATATATGGGTTGCAGTCAATCTGAGTCCAAAAGATAGAATTACTTACATTAATTCTTACATTCTTTCTGTATGTAATTCTGTTAATTATATTTCTGTATCTGGTGGAAAATCAAACTAACTTTGGGTTTGGTTTCCCATAAACTAATCTCTTTTGGACCCAATGAAAAGGGTACCATATTCACATTGAAAATTTTATAGGTACCTAAGAGAGATCGTTGGATACTTGACAGCAGATGCTCAAAGCACATGATTGATCATGCCAACCTCCTATCTTCCATACAATAAATTGATGGAGGAACAGTCACATTCGGTGACAACAACAAAAGGAAGGTGATTGGAATAGGTGTGGTCGGTAAGCACACTAACCCTTCAACAGAAGATGTTTTTCTAGTTAGTGGACTTAAGCATAACTTGTTAAGTATTAGCCAACTATGTGATAAGGGATATAAAATCATGTTTGAAAAAGATACATGTTTAATATATGACTCTACCATGTAAAATATAATTTTTCAAGCATTTAGGAAGAATAACATTTATGAATTGTGTTTAAAATCGTACGATTTTTCGAATGGTTTCTGCTTAGTAGCTTCTAATAATGATTCTTGGCTATGGCATAAGCGATTTGGCCATGTGAATATGAAAACTCTTGCTAAATTGTCTAAGTACAACCTAGTTAAAGGGCTGCCAAGACTATCCTATAAAAAGAATAAGTTATGTGACACATGTCAACTAGGTAAACAAATTAAATCTACTTTTAAAACAAAAGAAGTAATTTCTACTAGTAGGCCTCTCGAATTAATCCACATGGATTTATTTGGCCCTACTAAAGTTGCTTTTTTAAATAAAAGTCGGTATGTATTTGTTTTAGTGGATGATTTTTCACGATTCACTTGGACTTTCTTTATAAAACATAAGAATGATGCTTTTGTTGAATTTGCTAATTTTTGTAAACGAATTCAAAATCAAAAGTCTCTAACCATAGTCACTATTAGAAGTGATCATGGTGGAGAATTTAAGAATGAAACGTTTGTAGAATATTGCAACAAGAATGGTATAACTCATTCATTTGCATTTCCTAGAGTTTCACCACAAAATGGAGTGGTCGAAAGAAAGAATAGGACTTTGCAAGAATGTGTACGTACCATGCTTGTTGAAAGCAATTTACCTAAGTATTTTTGGACTGAAGCTGTTACTACAGCTTGTTATGTTTTAAATAGAATATTGATTAGGCATAAGCTTAAGAAAATATGTTATGAGCAATTTTTTGATAGAATTCCTAAAGTATCTTACTTCAAAATATTTGGATGTAAGTGTTTGATTTTAAATACTAAAGATAATTTAGATAAGTTTGATCCTAGATCTAATGAGGGTATCCTTATAGGATACTCAAATAGGAGTAAGGCATATAGGATCTTCAACAAGTCAACATTGACTATTGAAGAATCCATGCATGTTGCATTTGATGAATCTCTGCCTTCGTCAACTTTAATTGAAGATGATGAAACTGATTCATCACCTTTAAATAAGGTTATTACATCTTTAGAGCAAACTACCCTTGCGGATAGGTCGACTGATAAGGAAGTCAAGTCGACTGATGTAATGGACTAGTCAAGTCGACTGATCCTGTTGTGATGTCTCCAACTTTACCAAAATCTTTTGTTGAAGTTAGAGATCATCCTCATGACTTAATAATTGGGGACATTTCACGTGGTATTCAGACAAGATCTCATGTTAATATAATTTCTCACACGGTTTTCTTGTTAGATTTTGAACCGAAGAATATACAAGAAGCTTGTGAGAATGAGTTTTAGATGAATGCCATGCAAGATGAGTTAAACCAATTTATAAGGAATGATGTATGTGATTTAGTTCCACGACCTCCTGATCATACTATAATTGGTACCAAATGGGTATTCAAGAATAAGTTAGATGAATCAGGACAAGTCGTTAGGAACAAAGCTAGACTAGTTGTTTAAGGGTATAATCAAGACGAAGGCAAAGATTTTGATGAAACATATGCTCCTGTTGCTAGACTAGAATTAATTCGTATTTTATTATCTTTTGCTTGTTTTATGAACTTTGCTTTCCTTAATGGGTTTATAAAGGAAGATGTTTATGTTAAGCAACCACCTGGTTTCGAACATGAACAATTCCCAAACCATGTTTTTAAATTGAAAAAGGCTTTATATGGTCTTAAATAAGCACCTTGCGCTTGGTATGATCGATTGAAGACTTTTCTTTTAGAAACGGGTTTTGAAATAGGTAAAGTAGATACTACTTTGTTTATTTAGGAGAACTGAGATCGATATTTTGATCATACAAATATATGTAGATGACATAGAGGAGAAGACATCAGTGTACAGGGCAACACAAATGTAAATCAACTTACATTTAAATCTCTATAAACTGAACTTACACTTCTAATGTCCACTCTAATGTGTCGTCCTTGTAATTTTGTACAACTCATTAAAGTCAGATCTGATACCAATTTGTAACGCCCCGAATTCCAAATGCATGTAATTCGTAGCACAACAGGATCATTTACTTCAATTCGTATAAATTTACAAGGAATTTAAAACTTTTTTCTTTACACAATGTCTGTTACAAAATATACAGCGGAAGTTACAACAAAAATATAACATTCAAACACTTTAACCTGGAAGTAATCATCAGTATCAATTCATCTTTATGCCTTTTGCTAATCCAAGTCCTGCAATGGAAAACAGTGGGCACGTCAGTTGCATACAACTGACACAATGCTATAATACAACGATTCTTCTACTTTAGGAAATACAAACTTGAATGCTGTAACACCCCGCAAAGTTGAGTTATGACAATTTTGTCCTTCGTGTGTTACGCACGTGTATTTTGTACTATTACGGACAATCTCTGTACCGTATTTTAATATTAGTATCTGTTGCCACTAAATTTGGTGTGGGGGCAAACAGATGAATTTGTAGATTCTTAGGGAAACTGAATAGTAAACATGTATACCTGTTCCGTCGGGCTTCGATCGTCGATCCCGCCGTAGACCTGCAAAAAAGTGCGAGACACCGGGGTTGTTCCCGGCGACGCACCCTCCGATGCTCAAGTCAGTAATCTAGGAAGACTATGAATGAGCGTAAAAACTGGTGAAAGATTGATTACCTCTTAATGGAGATGGATGGGGGGTATTTATAGGCGTCTCAGGGAACAGATTAGGAATGTAATCCCCGTGATCTGATATGGAATATTCCCCTTGTAAACAGATTAGAAATGTAATCTGATAAGGTATATTCCCCGTAATCAGATAAGGAATTTAATCCCCAAATCCCAGTGAAAAGATAGATGTACATCAGGGTCGTTGATCATGATTAATCAGGGACCCTGATTGTATCTTGTTGGATTGGGTGCGCAGCGGGTTAAAACCTACACCCTCTTGTTGGTGGATCCATTCGTGGGTTATTGGGTCCCTGGGGGAGAAGATCCAATACCCATTTTGGACCCTCTTGTAGGCGAAATTACCGTTTTACCCCTGGGTCCCAAGATTCGTACCCGATTTGGACGGTTCTGATTAACCCCCATTTTTAGCCATATCACGAGCCCCCCACTCCTAAAGGCCAAATTTGATCGGCCTTTGAGGAGTAGTTTAACTGTTTTAATAGCTAGCGGAGTTGTATCGGAGTTCAAATGGAGGGTTTTGAATCTTGAAGGGGTAGTGAGGTGATTTTCCAAGTGGATTGAGCTCCGAGTTGCTCATGAGCTCTGATGGTCATGTGGTATTCTCGCAGGGATATCCTCTTTGCCTTTGCGAAGCGTCAATTCGTCGTTCGGCGGTCTTATACATTTGTATCATGCCTTAGACTCCCCCTAGGGCTCACTGGCTAGGAGGCCGAGGTCCATATGCGGTTCGGCAAGTTTTTCCGAAGAGGAAAGCGAGTTCGGCGTAACTGCGAGCACTAGGAGGGAGTCTGGCAATCTGCCGAACTTGGTTTTTCCCATAACAAGGTCGGTGTCACGAACGCTCGGTAGTGAGTGCCGAACTTGATTTTTACCCCGTAACAAGGTCGGTGTCACGAACGCTCGGCAGTGAGTGCCGAACTTGGTTTTTCCCCGTAACAAGGTCGGTGTCACGAACGCTCGGCAGTGAGTGTCGAACTTGATTTTTACCCGTAACAAGGTCGGTGTCACGAACGCTCGGCAGTGAGTGCCAAACTTGATTTTTACCCCGTAACAAGGTCGGTGTCACGAACGCTCGGCAGTGAGTGCCGAACTTGATTTTTACCCCGTAACAAGGTCGGTGTCACGAACGCTCGGCAGTGAGTGCCGAACTTGATTTTTACCCCGTAACAAGGTCGGTGTCACGAACGCTCGGCAGTGAGTGCCGAACTTGATTTTTACCCCGCAACAAGGTCGGTGTCACGAACGCTCGGCAGTGAGTGCCGAACTCGATTTTTACCCCGTAACAAGGTCGGTGTCACGAACGCTCGGCAGTGAGTGCCGAACTTGATTTTTACCCCGTAACAAGGTCGGTGTCACGAATGCTCGGCAGTGAGTGCCGAACTTGATTTTTACCCCGTAACAAGGTCGGTGTCACGAACGCTCGGCAGTGAGTGCCGAACTCGATTTTTACCCCGTAACAAGGTCGGTGTCACGAATGCTCGGCAGTGAGTGCCGAACTTGATTTTTGCCCCGTAACAAGGTCGGTGTCACGAACGCTCGGCAGTGATTGCCGAGCTTGATTTTTGCCCCGTAACAAGGTCGGTGTCACGAACGCTCGGCAGTAGGTGCCGAACTTCTAGACTTGTCATTTTTAGGGGTTTGTTTTTTCTGTGCGCCATTTGAACTTCTGGTGGCTCTGACAGCGCTGACAACTCTGACAACCCTGACAGATGGGACGTTCATTAATTGCAGTGACCTCTGGGCTTCTGTCAGATGGGGCGCGCATTAAATTCGACTCATGATTTGGCACGGTTAGCAAGGCGGCGATTGGGATCGCTCCGTTGTTTCGTTTGAATGGGCCGGTCGTACGAGCCTATTAACCTCGTTTGGAGCGCCCCTCTCTATAAATCCTCACCCCCCCCTCTCATTTCTCATTTCTCCTCTCTTTTGCTCAGACGATTCCTTGTGCTCAGGCGAATTCTTCCGGTGGTCGGTGTTTGATTCAGGCGAAGCTTTCCGGCAGCTAATTCTCTTAAGGTAATTTATCATCAATTATGTCTGTAGCTTCTGTCTCCGACGAAGTCTCTTGGTCCGAGCCTTCCCTTGAAGACGACGAGGACTCGACTCCGACCCCGACCAAAGGCAAGGTGTTCGGCAAGGATTCGATCGTTGTGGATCCGAAGAGGATGGGGGAGTTCGGACAACTGCCAGGGCCGTTGACGGGGCTCCACAGAGTTAGGCAGCTCCCGGAGGATCAGGCCGAGCGGATTGTTCATGGGAGGGAGAGGTCCTTCGAGGAGAACGCTGCGAGGGAGACGACGGAGGCGGACGATGCGGCATCGATCTTGCGCGAGGAGGATCTGGCAGTGATCCGGGATTCTTTCTTCATCCCGGAGGAGTACGAAATCATGTTGCCGGGCCCCGGAGTTAGGGCGAACTCACCGCTGCCAGTGACGATGTGTTGCTGGCCGGTCGACGCCTTTATCGCCGGTGCTCGGCTACCTCTCCACGCGTTCGCAATTACCGTGGTG
The DNA here is from genome assembly GCA_017893485.1 of Hemerocallis citrina. Lineage (NCBI taxonomy): Eukaryota > Viridiplantae > Streptophyta > Magnoliopsida > Asparagales > Asphodelaceae > Hemerocallis > Hemerocallis citrina. The sequence goes on from CM030361.1 coordinate 178,134,490, forward strand.
AGTTGGTTCGGGGTCAGCCCCATCCAACTTATGCCGAACGCGTGGCGAGTGATTAATGGTTTCGTTCTCCATTGCCAGGCCGCAGGGATCGAGCCACAGCTGAACGTGCTTCGGACGTTATACCGGCTCCACCAAGGGAACAAGTCGGAGTACCGGTATTACTTGACTCCGAGGCACGGCGGTAGGCTCGTCATATGCCCCGACTCCATTAAGAACTGGCGAGAGAAGTGGTTGGTCGTGCGGAGTCGAGAGGCATGGCCGATCCCTTCCGCTTGGGTAGAGGGGGTGCCGAAGAGGGCGAAGGCGATGTCGAAGCTCTCAGTAGAAGAAGAAGAGGCTGTCCGGATCCTCCTTGACCGGCCGAAGTACAATTGGAGGGAGCTGACGGAGGACGTCCTCTACAAGGGAGGGCTCTGCCGTGTAGATCCCAGTACGCGGCTCTCGTCAAGTTTTTTCTTTTTCCGTACTCATTGCCTTGTTGTTGTGCTAATCAATTTTTTGCTTTTGATGCAGAATCCATGGACTACGACGCGGTCTTGGCGCTCAGGGCAGGGCTTGCAAGTAAGGCGCCGAAGAAGCGCAAGAGGGTAGCATCCAAGCTGCCCTCGACCTCGAAGGCTCCGAGGATCGCGGGCCCTGTCGAGGGGGTGGAGATCCTTGACGACCCGTTCGTCACCGTGGCGGGGACTTCGGCTCCCGCACCAGTGGGGGATTTCCCCATTGCCGCCGCACTCGCCATGCCGACACCGCCGCTGACCGTGGCAGGCGAGGAGCTCCTGACGGAGGAGCACAAGCGGATCCATATTCCGGACTGGCAAGTTCGGAAGCACGATGGGTTCCTCGGGAACTCTTTGGCGAGCATGCAGGCCATCAAGCATCTCGCCACCCCGAAGGACCGAGCCGCCATGGAGGTGGGGAGAGAGGGCGACGACGTGATCGAGATCGCTCGTTCGGCGGTATCGGTAAGCTTTCCCTCGTCTGTTGTATTTCTTGAATCATAAAAAATTTTTCTAACTCTTTTAGCCCTTCTTTGCTGCAGATCATCGTCCACTTCGGCCACCTCACCGAGAGGCTGACAGCTCTAGAGAAAGAGCTGAAGCAGGAGTCCGACCAAGCTCGGAACGAAAAAGCTCAGATGTCGAACGAGCTTGACAAGCTCCGTGTCGAGCACGAGGGCCGGTCGGCGAGGGTCCAGCACCTCGAGGCCGAGGTGAAGAGGCTGGAGGGCGAGCTCCTTCGGCAGAAGGAGGGGTCGGCCAAGCAGTTGGCCGAGGTCGAGGCGGCGTAGGCGGCAGCCGTGAAGGCGGCGGAGGACGCGACCTTGGAGAAGGCCCAAGGGTTCCTCGCACAGAATATGGCGAAGGCCTTCGCTGCCGCCGTCACGCGGGTGTCGGAAGTGTACCCCGGGGTGGACGTCTCGGGGTGGCAGCTATTCCCCGGACATGTCGAGGGCTTCGACCCTGAGTCCGAAGGGGAAGAAGAGGAGGAGGGCGACGACGAAGCCGGCGCCGGGGTCGGGGCTACTGATGAGGTCCCCAGCACCGCGATTACTCCGCTGGCGGTGGCGTCTCCTTCGGCGAAGTCAACTCCCACCCCACCTCGTCGCTCGGGGAAAGAGGTCGAGCCTTGAATCCGCCTTTTGTTTTCTTGTTTTTGTTTTTTGTTTTTCTTTTCGAACTCTGTAATGCCTAATAGCGGACTGGCCACCGCTACTTTTTGACATTAATGAAAAGAAAGTTTTTGCAAGTGTTGATGTTCGGAAGTTTTTGTCTTTTGCCCCCTCTTTTGCCGAACATTCCCTTCTTGTTTTTAGAAAAGAAAATTTTTCCAAGTGTGGTGCTTCGGCAGTGTTCGACGTTTTTGCTGACTACTCCGATCTCTTTGCAGCTTATGGTGATCGCCCAAGACGTCGAGCCTTCGCGCTCGGTTGAGGAAGCTCGAGCCGTGGTCGGCCTAGGGGCGATGAGGCTGTGTCTGGCGAGGTGCCGAGAGAGACTCTACAAGGTCGAGCTCGGATTGCGCCGAGCTGAAAGCGAGAGGACCCATCTCCAGCTCATCCTCAGCCGGCGAGATATCGAGATTCGCCGTTTGGAAAGTAGGATCGCCGAGCTTATCCCCGAAGGTGAATATTCGCCAACTGATTTCAGTAATGAGATTCGGGTTCAGTGCATCCGTCATAACTTGTCCAAAATAACAGCGGAGAGAGATGACTTGCTTTCCGAGATACAGCACCTGCAGTCCGTAGAGGCGAAGCTTCGGAGCGAGGGCGAGGGGCTCACGGCCGAAGTGGCCAAGTTGACGACTGAACGGGTCCAACTATCTGCCGAGGTCGAAGCGCTGAAGAGAGCGACGGTGGATAAAAGCATCGAGGTCACCCACCTTCGGCGCCTCATTGCCAGCCGATCAGGAGTTCCGGACTCCGCGATACCCCCACGTTTCGAAGTCGATGTCAAAGACGACTCATTGCGGGATCGGATCTCGGAGTTGGAGGCAGAAGTGGCCCGTCTTAAGCTGCATTCAGGACCGATCAATGTTCGAAGCACGTCGTGCACTCGTGCTGAGAGCGAGCGGGGCATTACCTTTTATGAGATGGCGACTCGTCAGCGGATCGGCCAACCTAGTCCGGGGGACGCGCAGAGCTCGGTGGCAATTTCGTCGAGCGGAGCGTCCGTTGGAGTAGCTATTAGAAGTGGTGCCGAGGATACGTCTCAATTCGTAGGCTTGGGGTCGCGCTCCGGAGACAAGCGTCGTCACCCTCGGGTGTCTTTGAAGCGGAACGCTCCGGCTCCAAAAAAGCGCTGAAGTCGTTGACTCTGCGAGTTTCCGTGTATTTTTTGTTTTTTGCTAAGTGTAATAAGTCGGCATTGTAACTTTTTCTTTGGCGAGTTGTAATCCTGCGGTGTTCGTCTTTGTATCAATAAAAGTGTTGTTGCCGAACTCGTGTGTTTTACTCTTGCGACTGTTGTCTGCTGTGCCGAGGCTTCTAAAGTGGGAGCGGTTCCGAATGTCGAGCTTCTTCCGGTTCGTTTAGGAGCGAACTTGTGAAGTAGCATCGAGCCAAGTGTCGGACTTCGGCGCCCTTGTTTGATTAGTTTAAAGGTTGTGGGAGCATTTCCGAATGGCGAATTACCCCTAGCTCGCTTAGGAGCGAACTTGCGAAGTAGAACCGAACCAAGTGTTGGACTCCGAACCATTCAACGGCTGTGGGAGCAGTTCCGAATGGCGAGCTACTTCTAGTTCGCTTAGGAGCGAACTTGCGAAGTAGAATCGAGCCACGGGTTGGACTCCGGAACCATTGTTAGATTAGTTTAGGGTTGTGGGAGCATTTTCGAACGGCGAACTACCCCTAGTTCGCTTAGGAGCGAACTTGCGAAGTAGAATCGAACTGAGTGTTGGACTCCGAACCATTCGACGGCTGTGGGAGCAGTTCCGAACGGCGAGCTACTTCTAGTTCTCTTAGGAGCGAACTTGCGAAGTAGAATCGAGCCACGGGTTGGACTCCGGAACCATCGTTAGATTAGTTTAGGGTTGTGGGAGCATTTTCGAACGGCGAACTACCCCTAGTTCGCTTAGGAGCGAACTTGCGAAGTAGAATCGAACCGAGTGTTGGACTCCGAACTATTCGACGGCTGTGGGAGCAGTTCCGAATTGCGAGCTACTTCTAGTTCGCTTAGGAGCGAACTTGCGAAGTAGAATCGAGCCACGGGTTGGACTCCGGAACCATCGTTAGATTAGTTTAGGGTTGTGGGAGCATTTTCGAACGGCGAACTACCCCTAGTTCGCTTAGGAGCGAACTTGCGAAGTAGAATCGAACCGAGTGTTGGACTCCGAACCATTCGACGGCTGTGGGAGCAGTTCCGAATGGCGAGCTACTTCTAGTTCGCTTAGGAGCGAACTTGCGAGGTAGAATCGAGCCACGGGTTGGACTCCGGAACCATCGTTAGATTGAAGAGTTAAAAGCAGAGAGATGTAATAGCAGTGAAAATGTGAAAAAACTTTATTTATTAATATCTAATGATCGGCTGCTTCTAAAGTTGCTAGCCGTTATTACAATGAAAAAATAAAAGGAAAAATCACTACTAGTAAAAGGAAAGGAATGGTTCGACATCTCGAGTTACTTAGAGAGGCGTAGTTGCTTTCTCTTGGTATTTCAAAAGATGGTCGGCATTCCAAGTCCTGGGAATTTCTCTGCCTTCGAGATCTTCTAGCTTGTATGCACCGGGGCGGATCACTCTTGAGATCTTGTACGGTCCCTCCCAATTCGGGGCCAGTTTGCTTTTCTATCCGGGGAACGAGATGGCCAATTTTCGGAGGACTAGGTCCCCTTCTTTGAGGTCCGTTGGGCGGACCCTTTTGTTGTATGCTAGCTCGATCCTCCTTCGGTAAGCTTGCTGGCGTATGGCAGCTCTCTCTCGGATTTCATCTATCAGATCTAAGCTTGCTCTGAGCTCTCTAGCGTTCTGCTCTTCTTCATAAGCTATCAGACGAGGAGAGGGTATCCCGACTTCCAGGGGAATGAGGGCCTCGGACCCATAGGTGAGATTAAACGGGCTCTCGCCTGTTGGGGTCCGCTTCGTGGTACGGTAGTTCCATAGCACGTTGGGCAGCTGATCGACCCACAAGCCCTTGGAGCACTTGTCTAGTCTTTTCTTGATGCCTGAGAGGATCTGTCGGTTAGCATTCTCGGCCTGGCCATTTGATTGGGGATGTGAGACAGAGGAGAATCGGTGTTGTATGGCGAGGTCCTCACACAAGGCTCGGAAGGCGGCCCCAGTGAACTGTGTTCCATTATCCGTGACTATGACCCGGGGAACGCCGAACCGGCAAATCACATTTTTCCAGAAGAATTGAACGACTCTATGCTCGGTGATTGTAGCCAGGGGCTCGGCCTCTATCCACTTCGAGAAATAGTCGACTGCTACGACTAGGAACTTTAGCTGTCCGGGGGCTGGTGGAAATGGCCCTAGTAAATCCATCCCCCACATAGCGAAGGGAATCGGACTTGATAGGGAGGCGAGCGGTGCTTGTGGAAGGCATCGGATGTCGGAATACTTTTGACAGGAGCTGCACTGCTGAACGTGTCGTTCGGCATCCCGTAGGAGAGTGGGCCAGTAATACCCGTAGTTCAACACTTTGCGCGCTAGAGCCCTGGACCCGGAATGGGCCCCGCCGATACCCTCGTGGAGCTCTTGCAGGGCATAGTCGGCTTGCCCGGGGAAAAGACACTTCAGGTAAGGGCGACCGTCCACCTGGGTGAAGGAGCGTTTATATAGGATACCTTCGATCAATGTATAACGCTCGGCTCGGGTCCTGATCCTTCTTGCTTCCCTCGGATCTTCGGGGAGGAGTCCGTCCTTTAAGAACTCGACGAGGGGTTTCATCCAGTTGTCTTCGAGGAGGACGGGCAATGTTTCAACGGAGTCAGGTGTCTCGTCCTCTATGCTCGGCTTCAGGAGGACTTCTATCAATACGGTCTGCTCCAGACCTTGAAGGGAAGAGGAGGCTAATTTGGATAGGGTGTCGGCCTGGGCATTTTCTTCTCGGGGGATCCTTTGGATGAGGGCCTCTTCAAATAGTGCCATAAGGCTCTTTACTTTGGCCAAGTATTTAACCATTCTATCATCGCGGGCTTCATACTCGCCGAGGACCTGATTGACGACCAACTGAGAGTCGCTGAAGATCTGTAGCCGTTGTGCCCCTGCATTTCGGGCCATTCGAAGACCGGCTATTAGCGCCTCGTATTCGGCCTCGTTGTTCGAGGCCTTGAAGTTTATACAGAGGGAGTATTGGAGGATGAAGTCATCTGGGCCTGCCAGGATGACCCCTGCCCCGCTTCCCTCATTGCAAGAAGATCCGTCAACATAAATCGACCAGACCGGTGGTCCCTTCACTGTCTGACTGGGCTCAGGGATGGTGGTCTCCACTATGAATTCGGCCAATGCCTGTGCCTTGATTGCGGTCCGAGGCTGATAAGTTATATCATGTTGGCTCAGCTCGATCGACCACTTCATAAGGCGGCCGGAAGCCTCGGGCTTGTGAAGAACTTGTTTCAGCGGCTGGTCGATAAGAACGACCACCGAATGGGACTGAAAGTAGGGCCGAAGCTTTCTCGCGGCCATTACCAGGGCATAGGCTATTTTCTCAATCTTCGGGTACCGGAGCTCGGCGTCCCGAAGTACTTTGCTGACGTAGTAGATGGGCTTCTGGGCCCTTTCTTCTTCTCTGACTAAGACCGCACTAAGCGTCTGTTCGGAAGCTGCTAGGTAGAGGTAGAGTGGTTCGCCAGGGATAGGTTTGCTGAGAAGAGGTGGATTGACGAGGTATGCTTTGCTTTAAGCTGGTCGAATGAGTCTTGTTGCTGCTGCCCCCACTCAAATCCTTTAGCCTCCCTGAGGGCTTTGAAGAACGGGAGGCACTTTTCCCCGGACTTCGACAGAAAGCGCCCTATGGCGGCTAGGCGACCAGTCAATCTTTGAACTTCCCTGACATTTCTAGGAGGGGCCATGTCCAATATGGCCTTGATCTTTTCCGGATTTGCTTCAATTCCTCGTTGGCTAACCATGAAGCCGAGGAACTTCCCTGATGAGACGCCGAACGCGCACTTATTCGGGTTGAGTCTCATATTGTGTTTTCTCAAAACATCAAATGCTTCTTGGAGGTCGGCCACGTGGTCAATGCCTCGGATGCTTTTTACAAGCATGTCATCAACGTGAACCTCCATGTTCCGGCCGATCTGGGCCTGGAAAACCTTGTTGACGAGGCGTTGGTATGTTGCACCCGCATTCTTGAGACCGAACGGCATGACCCTGTAACAATAAAGGCCCTGGTCGGTAACAAACGACGTCTTCGGGATGTCTGGAGGGAACATTCTTATCTGATTGTAACCTGAGAAGGCATCCATGAAGCTGAGGAGCTCATATCCCGAGGTTGCGTCAATCAGAGCGTCGATGCTCGGCAGAGGGAAGGGATCTTTGGGGCAGGCCTTGTTGAGGTCGGTGAAATCAATGCAAATTCTCCACGTCCCATTGGACTTTTTCACCATTACCACATTCGATAGCCATTCAGGATAGTTCACCTCCTGTATGAATCGGGCCTTCAACAGCTTGTTTACCTCCTCTTTGATAGCGAGCTGGCGCTCGGGGGCGAACTTGCGCCTCTTTTGCTGAACCGGTTTGGTCCCCAGATCGACGCTCAGGCGGTGGACCAAGAGTTCTTCGGAGATACCGGGCATATCTGCTGCTGACCATGCGAAGAGGTCTTGATTGGCCCGGATGCATTTCACAATACCTGAGTATAGGGCAGACGGGAGGGTCTTGCTAACAAAGAACTTGCGGGTCGGCTCTTGTTCAGAGAAGAGCACCTCCTCCAGTTCATCCACCGGCTCGGAGGTTGGTCTTGCAGTATCTTGAGGAATCTCCAACGTCTCTAAAGAGAGGACGGGTCCAAGGGTTGAGGTCATGTAGCACTTTCTGGCCATCTCCTGATTGCCCCTTACTTCCCCGACCCCGGACCGGATGGGAAACTTCATCTTAAGATGGTATGCTGAGGGAACAGCTTCCAGAGCTGCGAGGCCAGGCCGACCCAAAATGACGTTGTAGGCGGCAGGAACATCCACCACCATGAAGTCCATTGCCTCTGTTCGGGTGGTAGGAGTTTGGCCGGCAGTTACATCGAGGGTGATCACCCCTTCAATAGTTACCGGAACCCCCGTGAACCCATGGAGAGTGTAGCCAGCGGGCTTGAGTCTATCTCTGGAGAGCTTTAGGCCTTTAAAAGCGGAAAGGAAAAGGATGTTGACGGAGCTGCCGTTGTCTACTAAGATCCTCTCCACTTTGAAATTCGCCATGTGGAGGCTAATGACGAGTGCGTCACAATGTGGGGGACGAACTCCCTCGAGATCTTCGTCGGAGAACGTGACTGGCACTCCGAGGCCTTTTGAAGGAGGGGTGGTTCGGACCGAGTTGACTTCTCTTATAAAGGCTTTCCGAGAGGAGTTCGAGGAGCCCCCCATTGGGCCCCCATGAATGAGGTGGAGGACTAGCTCTTCCTCGAAGTCTGGCGTCTCTTCTCTTTCCGGATGCTTGTTAGCCCCCCGAGGCGGGGGAGAAAGTTCGGCTCGGTCTTTTCTTACGAACCTAGTCAGCTGCCCTCTCTGGATAAGGGCTTCGATCTCGTTCTTCAGGGCACGACAATCGCTGGTGTCATGCCCATGGTCCCGGTGATAACGGCATCATTTCTCTTTATCTCTTCTTTTGGCAGGAGTGTTCATCCTTGGAGCAGGAGGAATAATACCCTCCTTCTCGACCTCCATCAAAATGGTTGAGACGTCAGTGATGAGGGGAGTGAACTTTTCGAACCTGGGGGGAGCTCGGCACTGGCCGGCATTGTCCTTTTGTAGCTTCATGGTTCCTTCCTCCTCTGTTCCCTTTCTCTTAAACCCGGAGGAAGACCCCTCCCAGTTTGGTCGCTGCTCGGCCTCCTCGGCCCGGATATACTTTTCACTGTGAAGAAGGAGGTCAGAAAAGTTCTGTGGAGGTTTCTTGGCGAGGGAGGAGCGGAGATTGGAATTGAGGACATTAGATTGAAATGCTGCCGTAGCGACCGACTGGTCGAGGGATGCTATAGACCTGGCTTCAGCTGTGAACCTCTTCACATAGTCTCTCAGCTTCTCCCCCTTCTTTTGGTGGAGGTGCAATAGGGAGATGCTGGTTTTCTTAGCCCTACGGCTGCTTACGAAATGTGTGACGAAGAGGGTTTCGAACTATTCGAAGGAGAATATTGAAGAGGGGGCGAGGCCGAGAGTACCATTCTCGGGCCGGTCCCTTGAGAGTTGCGGGGAATGTTTTGCAGAGGAGGGCATCGGAGGCTTGATGGAGGAGCATCAAAGTCTTAAAGCTTTCGATGTGATCAACTGGATCGGTCTCCCCGGTGTAAGTCTCGAATTGGGGAGGTTTGAAACCGAACGGCACAGGTGCATCCACTATGGTCCGGGAGAAAGGGGGGCGGCTAGGACGTAAGGTTCTTCCCCTAAGCTCCTCTTCTCGGTCGATCTGACCCAGGCGCCTCTCTACTTCATGAAGACGTCGGTACATGGTGTCATCTCTCCGACGGTAGTCTGTCGAGCCTCGTGACTCGTCTTCGTATGAGGGAGAGCGAGGGCTGCGGCGATGGTAACTTCGGGAGTGACGAGGACTTGGGGTACGCCGGGAGTTGGTAGGAGCAGGACGAGGAGATGGGGACCGTCGGCGAGGGCTCCGGACTGGAGGAGGGGACGGGACCTTCGGCTCATTAGGATTTTGACGGAGGTTGAGAGCCTACAGGACGGTCGCTTGGAACTGCTGGAACTCGGCACGGGTGATTGGTGCCTCATTGTTCCTGGGCTGTTTCCGACCTGCGGGAGAGTGCCTTCTTCGGTAATGATCGGGAGACTCCTTCCTTCCTCTACGGACGGGAGACCTGTAATACCGGCGGCTGCGGAGACCGATCACCCGGATGGTGTTGGCGGGAGGTTCCCTCTCGGGCCCGCTTTTCATCCAGATGGCGGCGGAGGTCATCCTCTTTCTGGCGGTTGAGGGTGGTATTGTGGCGGCCAGAGGCTCGGGGTGATGGGAGGCCATGGAGTCCGTAGAGGCGTTGTGGATGGAGAGGTGCTCTTGGTGAAGGGGCTGTTTCTGAGGGTTAGGACCCTTTGGAGGCTGCTGATTAGGAGGGGGAAGGTCCTGGTGAACCGGGTCTTCTGCTGTAGGGGGTAGCTGCCCTTGTTGTTGAGCAGGATTGTTGGGAACTTCGTGCTGCTGATCAGGGTTGGGCCCTCGGTTGGACCCCCTTGATCTGACCTTCCGAGGCGGCATGGCTGGAGAAGACCTGTTTTCGGGGAAGAGGAGAGGTTCCTATTCGTTAGTTTCCCACAGACGGCGCCAATCTGTTGCCGCTAAATTTGGTGTGGGGGCAAACAGATGAATTTGTTGATTCTTAGGGAAACTGAATAGTAAACTTGTATACCTGTTCCGTCGGGCTTCGATCGTCGATCCCGCCGTAGACCTGCAAAAAAGTGCGAGACACCGGGGTTGTTCCCGGCGACGCACCCTCCGATGCTCAAGTCAGTAATCTAGGAAGACTATGAATGAGCGTAAAAACTGGTGAAAGATTGATTACCTCTTAATGGAGATGGATGGGGGGTATTTATAGGCGTCTCAGGGAACAGATTAGGAATGTAATCCCCGTGATCTGATATGGAATATTCCCCTTGTAAACAGATTAGGAATGTAATCTGATAAGGTATATTCCCCGTAATCAGATAAGGAATTTAATCCCCAAATCCCAGTGAAAAGATAGATGTACATCAGGGCCGTTGATCATGATTAATCAGGGACCCTGATTCTATCTTGTTGGATTGGGTGCGCAGCGGGTTAAAACCCGCACCCTCTTGTTGGTGGATCCATTCGTGGGTTATTGGGTCCCTGGGGGAGAAGATCCAATACCCATTTTGGACCCTCTTGTAGGCGAAATTACCGTTTTACCCCTGGGTCCCAAGATTCGTACCCGATTTGGACGGTTCCGATTAACCCCCATTTTAGCCATATCAGTATCATAAGTATTTTGTATTTCGACTATTTGTACATTTTCCGTCTTCTCAAAATTCATTCTTATCTTATGTTAAGCCAACTCAACTGTTAAATTTCTATCTTTGTGTTTTACGTATATTGCACGTGATTTCAATACGTGTATCGATTACGTACATTTACCGTTACGAGAAATATCCGTAACAATATTAAATATACATGTTTTGTATTTTGAATGTTTTTCGTTCTCTCAAATTAATTTTAATATTTTTGCACGTGCATCGCAAGTAAAATTTTATGTGCATTTTATTTCTAAAATTTTCTAAGAAGTAATACGCATTTTTCTTTACATATTAATTATTGCACTTTGTAATATTTTTCATTTTTAGAAACCCATTGGTCTAAAAATATTTTTGAAGCCCACAAAAGAAATCCTTTTAATAAAGAGCCCATTTTCTTTTTCAATAAAAATAAATAAATAAAATGTGAGGTGTACACAAAGCATGTGCACGTGCACACCCCAAAATAAAGAGCCGACTGTTCTTGGGAGAAGTGGGGAGAGAGAGTGGGGGTAGTGGAGAAATTAATGGATGATTAGTTATATAACTACTTCTAATTACTCTACTAATACCCCAAAACCTAAACCATTTTCAAAACACAAATCAATTAATCAAAGTCAAGGAAACCAACAAAGAAGTTAGCAAGTTTCGGATGGCTTGCTGTGGGAATTTTGGTGGGAAATTTTCGGTGATTTTGTGGATCATTTTGGAGCTTTTGTGAAGAAAATTGCTACTAGTACACTCTTCTAATAGGTGGGTGTCTATTCTTACTTTCTAGATAATGTAGAGATCATGTTTAGGTGTTTTATGAATTGTTTTGCTAGTTTAATGAAGTTCTACTAGTTAATTCGATACATGTTGTAGTGATAAAGATTGGTAAGGGTAGAAAACTGTAGAATTCATTGTATGATATTGGGAGGTTACCTCATTTAATTGGTAGATTATGCTTGAGAAATTTAATTAGAGGCATGTGTAGAGTTGTTAAGCACAAACAATCAATTTGATTTGATTGCATGAAATTTTGTGTCTCTTATGAATTGGTTAGAAATGTGTATGAAATGAGGATAATTAGTACCGAAAAAATTAGGGAAAACATTTTGGGAAAGGAAATGGTTAAAGTAGAACAAAAGAAAAGATGTGTTAATGTTGGTAGAACATTTATCTAGTTGTAAAATGTGTTTTAATTCTTATAAGAGAAAGAAATGATGAATTTGGGGAAATTGAAGTAAATTCTTCAATAATATGAATAAAGTCTGTAAGATTATAATTTTGGAGGTTTATAGATACAAAATAATGGTATTAATTTGAAAGAAAAAATGTAGTTTTGTTAATAAATCAAATTATATGTTTATGTGTTTCTCAAAATGAATATGTACATAAAGTGAGGTTAATTCTTCATTAATATGATTAATGTCAGTAAAATAACAATTCTGGAAATTATTAGATATAAAATAGTAGTATTAATTAGAAGGAAAGAGTAGAACTCAAAAAAATTGAAAGAGTAAATTATAAGAATAATCAGAGAGTTGAGTTAGGAAAATTTTAACTCCTATTATATTGAAAGACCCACTTGGTCGTAGTAGCTAGCGCGAGCGTCGAAGCACCACGCGTTGCCACATGGTGCCGCGGGGCATTGGTTGGGGGTCTCGGGTTTGAAACCTCTTGGGCACAAAAAGTGTTTCTTTTTGTATTTTTTTTAGTTTTTTGGTTTTAAAAATTCAGAAAAAAATTGTATAAATATTTTAAAATATTATGGGAACATCTGAAATTATTTCTCACTGTTTTAGATTATATTTGGAGACTTTAGAGTCATTTTTCTATTAATTGAGTTAAGTTCAATTAGAAAAGAAATGAGACACAGAATTAAAGATATTTTGAATTGATTATCAAAATCAAAATGTGAGTTGAGAATGAAGGAAATTTAGTAATAAATTGTTAAGTAAATGTGTATTAAAAAGTGAAGATTTTAATTGAAGAAAATTAAATGAGATTGAAGTCTAGTGTGTAGAACTAATATCATGAAAGTGATTAGTTGATTGATCAATTAAAGAGCATTGCTTATGAAAATTTTGGTTTGGAAATTAATATAGAATGTGAATACAAGAGATGAAATGTTTTGGCAAAAGATTGAATAAAAGGAGTTTAATGAACAAGAATTCAAATGTGAATGAAAGAAAGTGATAAGTTATGAATACATGGAATTGGGAATATGAATATAAGGGTATGCGTACCCATAATGTTGAACATGAAAAGATGGGATTCTAGAGGCTTAGTGAGACCCAGGTACCGGCAAAAGTAATGAAAATAATTATTGATTTTTTAGAAAGGGCCGGCATGGGCTATCATTCTCGGTATTTTTATAAGACCGATAGGAGGGCAAGCTAACTTTATGTGGTATAATTTATTCATGTTTAAACTTAAGGATTAGACACTAAGTGGAGATGTAATAAAACTTAGGCAAACGTAAGTGGGTTGCCTCTATGTAGTCTGACAGTGGACTCCAGGACTATAGACCCAGTTTGACGGTGGACTCCGGAACTGTGGTTGCTTGCGATAGAGGTGAGCCTTAATTAAATCCGGAACTATGATTGGTTTGATGGTGGACTCTAGGATCATGAATAGTCGGGCGGATGGGAGGTCGTTCTCCAGTGTATATGCATATATCGGGGCTAGAAGGACACTTGTGATAGTGTCAGTGTATGATATTACTTAATGCCTAATGCAGATATTTACACTACGATGACACAAATGCATACTTATTCGGGTTCTATGCATAGGTCTGAGGGCAAACCCTTACGTACCCCCTCATTATAGGGTTTACATTCCATGCCATGCAACCTACCCCGATGAATATACTCCAACGCGTAGTCACCGAGGAGTCGCACCCCCAAGATATTGGATCTTACCCCTAGCTCACCTTATTGGATTTACCAGGCGTATCCTCAGCCACGAACCCTAGCAAGTCGATCTCCCACAACTACGAACCATGCCTACCCCTAGCCCACCTCAGTGGATTTACCGGGCGTATCCTGTCCGTCTCGAACAATCCTAGGAACTACAGTCTCTTTACCGGTCTTTTGCGATGATAGACGGATATACCCCTAGCCCATATACATGGATTTACCGGGCGTATTCCTCGATCTCGAACCCCTAGGAGCTGCATATTCTTTACCAGACATGTTCATCGTTGTTTCTATCATATCTTCTTTTAGTGTCTATCCTTAGGTTCAAACATGAATAATAAAACCCACTAGAGCTAGTTTACCCTCCTACCGGTCTTAAAAAATATACCGAGAATGATAGCCTATATTGGCCACTTCTCACATCTCAATAATTTTCTTTCATCACTTTGCCGGTACCTGAGTCTCACTTAATCTCTAGAATCAACATCTTTTATGTTCGATATCATGGGTTATTCATACCCTCTTTATTCACATTTCTTATAGAAACATTCAATAACAATCTGTCAAATCAAATTCTTGTAGAACATTTCTTGGTTAACCAACAAACTATTCATTCTAATAATACTCAATATTCTTTTGATTAATATAACCTTCTTCATGTTTGTTTATACTTCAAGTATATTTCTCAGTAGAAAGTTCTTTAACATTAAATCACCATTTCTTAATACAAAGATTCTTTAAGATTAATCTCTAGAAATTCCTTACTTCCTCCTCATAAATAAGTTTCGATTTTATTATAAACCACCTCAACTATTTCCTTATTTCAATGGATTAATATCCAAAGAAGTGATCTAAATTTGCATTCCACAATCAACTCTTAAACCATGTGCGTTTCTCATTTTAAATTTTAATTCACAACTCATTTAATACATTATTTAATATGAGTATGATTTTTAATTCCCAAAATATATCTTAGAATAATGTGAAATTATTTCCAAGTGTTCTAATAATCTTCTAAACTATTTCTATGAAGTTTCCCAATTTTTTAAAACATGAAAAACCACAAAATAAAAATAAAAACTCAAAATGTGTTCAACCGGATTCGAACCCAAATTCAACAGTAACCCAGACCTCAGACAAACCAATGAGCCACTCGCTGATTATGACAAACCACTCCAAGTTTTTTTTGTAACCCAGAAACGCCCTTTGATTGATTTCCTAAAAAAATCACAAAGTAAGTAGAGCCTCCCGGGCTCGAACCCATGACCAAGAACCCCTAAAAAAATCACAAAGTTGGGAGTGCATGTCTACTACAAATTTCCAGTTGATCACATCCTCAAATTCATTCATTAAAACACTGGAAAACCCTTATTACTCATCAGGTATACACAGGAAATGAGTAACTCTACAAAAGCAATATCTTTTTATTAGGACTAGTTCTTTCCCAAACTTAGAAAAATCATATCTTTCAAATCACAAACTAAAATTGCATGATTCAAGATATTTTGGAAAGCTAGGACTCTCTACTACAAACCTCTAGTTTATCATTCTTCCAGATTCTCAACACACAAATACAGAATTTCACAAATTCACTGACTAGTTAAATCTGAACTGAACTGAACATGCTGTGTTCAAAAATTAATATCAATGCAGCCATACCTCCAATTCTTATGAAACTTAAGATTCATGAACTAAACATATACAGGTTCATTAATCCCAAAAACCTCATCAAGATTTAAAATACTCAAAGAGTTATATCCTTTTGAAATTAGTAGAAAAATCAATTCTATTTTCCAGATTGTGTGCAAACATTCTCTTGCAATACAGTTTTTAAAGAGCATCAAGGGATGTCTAACAATTTTGAAACTTTAGAAACATGATCTAAACACATAGAAGATGCTATAAAAAAAATTCATTGTCAAATTCTATACCCAAAAATAATTAAAATTGTTTGAATTTCAACTTGAAATCTGGACAGAGCCAGTTTGCCATCTCAACCAGCCGTCCAAATGAATTTTTGTACAAAAATTCTAAAAAATATGATATTTGAAACTAAGATTGTTAACACATTTAAGAATCTCTAAAAAAAGGTTTGAGCTCAATATACTACACCAATTCCAAGATACGATATTTCAAACATCATTCTAAAAACAGGATATAGCCAGTTTTTGTGTTGCTCACTGTTTCGAAAAGAAACACTTTTTTGAGCAACTAAATGAACCTAGAAAAATCCGAAAAAAAAAATGAGAATGCTCTAAACTCATCCTAGAACATGTCACAAAATTTTTTTGTCCAGATTCTAAGCCAATAGCATGTTAGAAGTTTCTAATTTCAACACCGTACTAAAATAGATTCATATATTAACAAGGCATCAATTCTACTACCTACAAACATTTGTTTGTAATTTTCCAAGCATAAAAACATGTTATTAAGATGTTATTAAGCTAGTATTAGCATTCCACACAACATCATAATCAAAAATAATAACATTAGAGTTGAGAGAACACCCACAATGGAGAGAACAACCCAGTATCCATGAACCTACAAAACAAAATCAAACTCTCTCTTTCTCTCTTCTTTTCTCTCACTTTCTTTTCTTGTCCAAGTGGAGAAATAGAGGAAGATGTAGAAGAAGTAGAAGAAGAAAATGAAGATGACGAGATGAGATGAGATGAGATGGAGAGGAGGGGAATGGAGGTCGGCCATGGTTGGGGGGGTTAGGTTTCAGCAGTATCAGAATGGGGGGAAGGGGAAATAGGTCGGTTGAATTTTTTTTGGGGGAAGAAATGAGTGAGGGTGAGGGATTTTAATAAACATTTAGAATCAATCCTGGCCTTAGATTTCTATTTGATCATCATGATCAAGAAAATAGAACTCTAGATTAATTCATACGCACACAATAGTCTCTAAGATACATACACTTTCATATGCATACAAATATATATATAAGTATACAAAATATATACATACACTCCAACATATATATATATTACAATTCACTTCAACACAATTCAATTAAATATGTATAAATACAAATATATATATATATATATATATATATATATATATATATATATATATATATATATATATATACACACACACACACACACACACACACACACATATATATGTAAAATACATACAAGTATTTATGTATTTATATCATATACAATCCAATCACAATATACATACATATGTATACATGCTTACAAATAAAATATTTTTTTGTAAAATATAAGAACATATTTGATAAAAATACTATTTGTTCCAAAGATTGTCTCGTCAAAATAATCGGGACAATACACACAGTTTAATTGAGAAGATATCCCGAATATACCTCATTGGGTTCAAAATATGTAATATATTTGAAAATTTCTCAATCAAGAATAATAATAATAATGAAAAATACGTAATCACGTGCAATTTTCAGTCGTGCACGGATTACCATGCAAAATAGTTATTTACTATTTTGTCGGGTGTTACATAATGGGTTTAATTAAAAATAAATCATACAATTGTGACAAAAATGAGAAGGAAAAATAGGTTCATGACTCTAGAAAATTTTTGGAACCAAAGTGCACAAAACTTTACGTGTAATGCACGTACAAAATAATGAAAATTAATTTTTTTCTAAAATGTTACAAGATATCCATTGACTTTCTCTTATACAAGTTGCTTAAATACAATTTATTGTTACTAGCTGGTGGTTGCTTAGGTATCAGTGTTTATTTCTATAATTTTAGCTAATCAATATTTTAATTACATTCTCGTTAATGATTTAATATATAAGTACATATTTTATATTAAGGTGTTAGTGGATCTTTCTTTTAACTTGATGTATAATTTAGTACATATAGTCTACCATTAATGTAGTTTTCTTCAACACATGTGCTTGATAAACATTTCTCTTATTTATTTTATTTCATCATAGTATTATATTGACTCAAATGTTGATTATTTTCACTTATCATATTGTTTAAGTGATTTATCTTATATTGTGAGGATACATATTGAGTCTACCGATAGTTAATGAATGCAGAGATATAACATAAAGATTTTGTTAGGATTGTGTTTTAACTATATTTTTGTGATTATCATACTTCTTGCATGGAATGAGAAAATTATTTTTATAAATTTATGTGTTTCATTTTATCATGATTATATGATTAACTTCCTTTAAGAATTATTGTATTGATTATAAATGCAAGAAGTTGGGAGTAGAATTTAATAGGCTTTACATGAAGAAATTATATCCCAAGAGTGAGAATTAAAAGTACTATAAGTCAAATTTGTGACCTGAATTTTAAAAAATCAATCTAAAAGAGTCTATCTAGGAGCTAAGTCATAAATTATCTCAAATGAAGTACTATCTCTTATGGAGGGCATTACAATTATTTATATCTAGAAAATTCTAGGTTGTAGTATTGATCCTTCACCATCCGATAAAACCTGCAGAGAAAGTAATGTGATAAGAGCCATATGATATAACTTAAAGAAGAAACTGAGCTCAAACAGATCTCCATAATACGGCTCAATATGCTGTTGTCTGCTGCTGTCAGTCGACTACCCAAAGTGGCAGTTAATTGCCTGGAAGTCAAAAGCAAACAGCGAGCTCTCGACTAAGTTGCGGTCGACACCTAAAATAGCGTCGACTCTTATTGCAGTCGATGTTTAAAATAGAAGTCAACTCTCATTGCAGTCAACCCCCAACGTTAGTAGTCGACTTGCATTTTCTAAGGAGCCAATCCAGTACTCCTTTCGCCTCCTTTCTTCTCTTATAATCGAACATAGTATACAAGACATAATCCCTACCGATACTTCAGTAAACTATTAATTCCCGAAATAGTTTATTCTTGATAAATTTCATTTATAAAAATTATTTAAGATAACTATATTTCTTTTGTTTGAGGGGTAAGCTTTCCTGTAATTATCACTGATATTTAAATAGTATATTATGTCCTCAATGTATTCGAATATTAGTTCAAATAAGAATGCAGTTGTGTCTTTCACACATGGCAGCAAAGTAGATAATTTTGATAAATAGGTTTTTTAGACATTGCTAAAAAGAAAGATGATCACGATTTGACCCATTGGAACGGATTAGAATTTTTATTTTTATTTTTGGAAAAAACAAACTCATTATCTATATAATAACACAAAGAAAGCTATCAAGTGGCTCTCCTTCAATGCTCCTAAAATTAAAGGTCCAGATCTAATCTTATAAAACACATTTTTCTCCCAAAAGTTTTTCTCCAAAACTCAAATTCAAATCCCCCAAAAACAACTCATTTATTTATTTATTTATCTCTCCCTCTCTCTCTCTCTCTCTCTCTCTCTCTCTCCCCCTCTCCCTCTCCCTCTCCTATTATAATGTACGTGCGATGCACGTTTAAAAAATTTAAAGTCATCAAATTAAATGAATATATATCAAATAAGAAAAAAATAGTTTATATTTGAATGTTTTGAATTGAGCTACGCGTGCGGTGCACATTTATATTTGTTGGATATAGTTTGTACGTGTATCATATGTGTTTATATAGTTACAAAGTTAGCGTTTGTTTGTTACAAACCCCAACTCTTCCATTAAAATAGTAAAGAAGTATATATATATATATATATATATATATATATATATAGGGGTCGGTTCGGGTGAGAACCAACCCTGGGGTGAGAACCTAAGAGCCTATCTGTTACCGCTGATTTCGGTGTGGGGGTAAACAGATAGAATTTGTGAGTCCGGGAAAAAGCCTGAACAGTTGACTCGGCCCTCTTGCTCCTACCACAACCTGCAAGGAAGTGCGAGACACCGGGGTTGATTCCGGCGACGCACCCTCCGACGCTCTTGTCAGTAATCAGAAAAAAGATTAAGAAAGAGCTTAAGTGGTCAGAAAGTGATTAACCTGGTCTTGGTGGTAGAGGGGTTGTATTTATAGTCGCCTTTGGAATGATTAGGGTCCTGATTTCCTACCTAACAGTCAGGAGCAAAATCCTCCTATTCTGTTTTAGGAAATTAGGCCTTGAT
Organism: Hemerocallis citrina; assembly: GCA_017893485.1. Lineage (NCBI taxonomy): Eukaryota > Viridiplantae > Streptophyta > Magnoliopsida > Asparagales > Asphodelaceae > Hemerocallis > Hemerocallis citrina. The sequence continues at coordinate 178,154,039 of CM030361.1, forward strand.
TCCCTGGTGAGAGCTAATCAGGCTCATTGATTTGATTTAATCAAATCAGTGGCCTGATTCTCCTCTTGGTGGACCGGGCTTGTATCGGGTCGGGACCCGTGCCCAGTTGAAGTGGGTCCATTTGTGGATGGTTGGTTCTGTGAGAGGGAGATCCAATACCCGTTTTGGATCCATTTGTATGTGAAATTACCTTTTTACCCCCGTGCTTCAAGATCCGTGCTCGATCTGGACGGTCCCGATTTAACCTCAATTTTAGCCATATCACGAGCCCCCCACTCCTAAAGACTGAGCGTGATCAGACTTTGAGGAGTAGTTCAGCTGTTTCCGTGGCTGATGGAGTTGTATCGGAGTCCAAATGTGGGATTTTGAATCTAGAAAGGGGGTAGTGAGGTAACTTTTGACGCCGCTGGCTGTTCTCTGGTCACATCGGGTATTCAAGGGTTTTTATCTATTTTTTCGGACTATTTATTTAATTTTGCGACGTGTTCGCTAATCGTTCGGGGGCCTTAACTGTACATTCTGGGCGATAATTGTTCGTTCAGGGGTTCGAAAATGTGCCCCCAAATTTTCAATTATTCTCCAGAATTTTTGGTTAATTTTCCCGAATTTTTAGCAATTTTTTCGCAATTTTTAAACAAACAAAACGATTTAAATAGATAAAAAACGATTTAAATACCGATTAGTGGCGCGGCTCGATCTGAGCCGTCGATCGTGGACGGGTGCGAACTTCGGAAAGATCTGACGGCTGTTACCGCTCGGCAGCGTTTTTCTCCGTTTACGAGCTCGGAAAGGCGCTTGCTCGGCTGCCGACCGGAGGCAGGGGGTTCGGCAGGCCGAGCGACGTGGCGCTGTCTGAGCCGTCGGATGTTGGGCACGCATCTCGAGACGGGCGCAGTTTCCAAGAAAACGCTATCTTGTCTTTTAGCGCACGTGGCGCAATCTGGGCTGTTCATCATTGGGAGCGCGAATTTCTGAGAGATCCAGCGGTCCACGTGGCTCGGTGCCTTTTTTTCTCCATTTACCAGCTCGGGAAGGCACTTGCTCGGCTGCCGACCGAAGGCAGGGGGGTTCGGCAGGCCGAGCGACGTGGCGCTATCTGAGCTGTTGGATGTCGGTACGCATCTCGAGACGGGCGCAGCTCCCAAGAAAACACTATCTTGTCTTTTAGTGCTCTCGGCGAGATCTGGGTCGTCTGATTGAGATCAGACGCGAAAGTTGAGGGGAAAGTGAGTTTTCCCCGTTTACACGCTCGGGAAGGCACTTGCTCGGCAGCCGACCGAGGGCCTGTGGTTTTTGGCAATCTGAGATGGCTCTGTTCCCAATGGTATTAATGGTGCTTCGTGACTTGTGTGGCGTTTCGCCTTCCTGATGTCATTAAGGATAATTCCTTTAATTAATGTGTGGCGTTTCAACTTCCGAGGGTCAGTAAGGATAACCCCCTTAATTAAAACGCGGCGCTTCAATTTCCGAGGGTCATAATGGCTGGTTCTTGGAGGCAGGCTATAAGTACTCCACTCCCTTTGTCATTTTAGTCACAACCAAATTGAGTTCCAGACCTCGGAGGCATCTGCCTTGGGTAGCTTCTCTCTTGAGGTTCGGAGAGGTGGTCGCTCTTCTGCCTGGTTTTCCCTTTGTTCCTGACGGCCCCAAAGCGGATGTTAGGAGCGAGGGGGGACGAGGTAGTAGTGGCGACGACCGTGGTCCGGATCCGAGGGATGAGTTACTTCAGAAGGACGGGTGGTCGCTCTGTTGTCTTATTCTTCTCCCGTTCCTCACTGCTCCGAAGGGGATGTCAGGAGCGGGACGGGATAAGGCAGTAGTGGCGACGACCATAGTCCGGACAGGGGTGTGTGGGTCTTTTCGGAAGGACGGGTGGTCGTTCTCCCACCAAGATCTTCGGCCTTCTTTGGTCGCTCCGAAGCGGGTGCCTAGGTGGGCGGAGGTCTTGGTGGAAGAGGTGATGATCCATGTCCGAGGCCGATTTCCGGACCGTCCGAGTCCGTTTGTTGCAACTGTGAAGGCGCCGTTGCCAGAGTCCTCTGGCAAGCCGAGCCTTCCAGTTGCAACCAACTAGCTCGGAATGGTGCGCTTCTCCATCATGAGTTGCAGCTCGGGCTTCTGGACCGTCCGAGCCCGTTGTTTGCAACTGTGAAGGCGCTGCGGTCAGAGTCCTCTGACAAGCCGCGCCTTCCAGTTGTGAACAACTAGCTCGGAACGGTGTGTTTCTCCGATCTCTGAGTGTTGATGGGTCCCCTCTCATCTCTGTCTTCCTTCCGGGCTGATGGCTTCTGATGGATGTCAGCTCGGGGGAGTTAGAGATGGGGGGAGTGCCGATCTGTTCCCGACCGGGGCCCGTGGGTCGGCGGAATACCGACTGAGGCACGGGACCCGGGGGGCGCCCGCCGAGGGCGGCGCCTCAAAACTGAATCAAAATTTTTCCAGGTTCTTCTAGGCATAGGTGAGGCGTCCGAGGGTTCAGTCGTCCGAGCGACGTGGCGCACCTTGAGCCGTTGGATGATGGCACACATCTCAAGACGGGCGCAGCTCCCAAGAAAACACTATCTTGTTGTTTAGTGCTCTTGGCGAGATCTGAGTCGTCTGATCGAGATCAGGCGCGAAAGTTGAGGGGAAAGTGAGTTTTCCCCGTTTACCAGCTCGGGAAGGCACTTGCTCGGATTCCGATCGGATCCTACTGCCGGCGTGTTCGGATCGCTTGTAGCTCGGATTTGGAACCCCTGGAGCCGAGCCAGTTGACTTGGTGAGAAAGGTAGTGGTGATGGGCCTTCGCGACGTTTCGAGAGCAGCCCAAAAGTCGCGAACTTTCATTGGAAGTCCAAGGGACGTCCCAATTTTACTATAAATCTTCACCCCCCCCTTAAGACCAAGTCTCACTTTTCACTTTTACTCTCTCTCTTCAGTTTTTACCCAGCTTCGAAGTTTTTAGCTCTCTGGTGGCGTTGCTAGCTGTCGCGGTAGCGTTCCTAGTTCCGGCGAACTTTCCGACCGCACCTGTCACTTCAAGGTCAGTCTCTTTCCCTTCTCTTTTTAGGAAAAAGCAAGACGTTGTTCGTCCGGATAAAGAGGGTGAAGTGGCCGAAGTGCCCGAGGAAGTCGCGGCGGAGTCCCGAAAGGGTAAAGCCGTAATCACGATAGTGGAGACGCCGAAGAGAGCAGGGGCGTTTGGTCGGCAGCCCATTGCCGTGTCGAGTGTGGGAGGCGTCCGGGATTACGCCGAGGATACCTTGGAGAGGGTTACTCAAGGTACGGCTAAACTGGTGGAGGAGAACGAGCCTAGGGAGCTGTCCGAGGTCGATCATAGGATCTCGACTCTTACCGAGACAGATCTTCGTCTGATCCGAGAGGGTTTCCAATCCCTCTTGAGTATGTGTTGCTCCTTCCCGGGCCGGGGTTCCGAGCCAACACTAAGTCCTCACCAGACGTATGTGTCTTTCCGGTCGATTCTCTCATCGCCGGGCTCCGCTTTCCCCTCCACCCGTTCGTGGTCGAAGTCTTGGTCTGGTACGGTTTGAGTCCCGCCCAGCTGATGCCGAACACATGGAGGCACGTCGTGGCATTCCTCCTCCGATGCCAAGAGATCGGCGCTAAGCCGACTATGTACCTTTTTCGGAGTCTCTTCCGACCTTGCCAGCCGAGGCGGGACGAGCAGAGGTTTTTCCTTTCTCCTCGGACGGGAGTTAAGTTGATCGAGAACCCGGACTCGATCAAACATTGGAAGGACAAATACTTCCTCGTCCGAAACCTGACGCCATGGGTGATACCGACGGTTTGGGCGAAGGATGGCCTACCCAAGCGTACAAAGAAGGATGTCCCGCTGAATGCTGAGGAGGCTGAGGTCCAGAAGAAGCTCCTCGCCCTGCCAGCGCTAAGCTGGAAAGATATCACGGAGGAGCATCTGTTCCGTGGGGGTCTCAGTCCGATCGACCCTCGTACGCTTCTGGTATTTATACTTCTTTGTTTAAAGCTCATGAAAATTTTCCTAAGTTTTTTCATTCGGCTTTTGCAGAGACGATGAAGCTCGATTACAAGGCTCTGGTGGCGAAGGGCAGGGCAGAGCAGGAGAAGAAGAAGAGGCCGTCGGCAGCGCCTCAGGACAGCCGGGCCTCGAAGAAGGCCTCGGTTGTGAAGACTGCCGACCAACCGAAGGTCGCGATCCCCGAGCAGGGGGGGGTCGTGGTCCCCGATCCCCTCGCCTCGGATGCACCTGCTCCTACCTCGGAGGCGGACGCTCCCGGTCCGTCGAGCAGCGGGTTCGGGGTGACGGATGCGCTGTTCCTCCCAGTTCTGCCCCTCACCTCCGACGCGGAGAAGATCTTGACCGAGCGTCATAAACAGATCTTTGTCCCCGATTGGCAGGTGATGAACGTCGACGGCTTTTTGGGCGACAGAAACATCTGCATGGAGGCAGTGAGGCACCTACCGACCCCGAAGGATCGAGCGACCCTGAGGGCCGGGATGGCAGGGGACGCCGTGATGCAGATAGCCCGGAACACCATGTCGGTACGTATGCTGAGTTCTTCTTTATCCAAATTTCCTCCTTAGAATTTTTCTAAGTTCTTGGGACTCGGATTTTAACGTGTTGTTCTCTTCCAGACCCTCTGCCACTTCAATTTCTTGGTCGAGGAGTTGGCGAAGAAGGATCAGGAGAAGGAGAAGGAGAGGGCGGAGCGCGTCAGGGTCGCGAAGCAGCTTGATTCCGAGCTGCTTCTTTCGACGAAGAGGGCCACCGAAGTCGAGGGGCTGGGGAAGCAGCTGGCCGACGCTGTTCAGCTGTCAAAGGACACGGTGGCCAAGCTTGAGGCCTCGGAGAAGGATGTGGCCGAGCTGAAGGAGGAGCTAGCCAGCGCTCGGTCGGAAGCTGAGAAGGAGGTTGCCGAGCTGAAGGAGGAGCTGGCCAAAGCTCGGTCGGAAGCAGAGACCGCTCGGAAGAGGGCTGAGAGGATCAAGGCCAACCACCTGAAGAAGGTGAAGAAGGTGAAGAAGGCCGTGCAGGAGGAGGCTGCGCAGCACATGATCCAGAACATGCTGGACGCCTACGGCCGTGCCCTGACCCACGTAGCCGCAAGGAACCCGGGCTTCGACACGTCCTCCTATAATTTTTACGAGCCCGTGGAGGGGGAGGAAGGGATTACCGAGGGTCTGCTCGGTCCCGAGGGAGAGACGGAACCCGTCGAAAGCCCCGGGGAGACCGAAGCCGAGGGCGAGGAGGAAGATGACTCCGGGGAGGAGAGTTGGAGCGAAGGCGGAGGCGAGGGCGGTGGCGAGGACAAGACCGGGGGGTCGACGGACCCGAGCGGTAAAAAGGTCGACCCCTGACTCGGTTGTCTTCTTTTAGTCTTTTCTCGTTTTGTTTTCTTTTTGTAAGCCTCATTGCGGACTGGCCACCGCTTTTGTTTTGAATGAAAAGCATTTTGTTTGGCCAAAATTTGTCCAAGTGTCGAGCCTCGGATTTGTGTGTGACTAGTCGTAGATGTTTTCAAGTGTTGGGTATCGGATTTATCTCCGCTTTTCAGGTGATGTTCGGTCCGGTCACGGAGCTCGTCTTCCTTCGGAAGGAGCTGGCCGAATTGAAGCGTGAACTCTCAGACAGCCGACAGAGGCGGTTTCTCCTGCTCGGCCAGGCGGAGGAGGTGAGGGCACTTCTAAGGAGGTACTGTCGCGAGCTGCATCAACTGCGGAAGCGCTCCCAAGCCCCTGGTCCCGAAGGGGAAGTCGAGCGGCTCCGTGGGGAGCTTACTGCCGTCGAGCAGAGGAATGACGACCTTTTGGCCGAGGTCCAATACTTGGAGCTATCGGAGAAGGAACGCTCAGCGGAGGCAGAGAAGCTGGCGTCCGAGCTGGAGGAGGCGTTGGTCGAGCGCAAGAAGCTGTCGGCCGAAGTCGACAGGCTCAGAAGGATCACAATAGATAGGGGGATTGAGGTCACCCACTACCGGCGGCTCGCAACTGATAGTTCCAATGCCTCGGGCTCGTTGAGGGCCCCTCGACCGAAGAAGTTGGCGAAGGACGTCGTCTTGAGGGATAGGATTATCGAGCTGGAGGAGGAGATCGCGTCGCTCAAGCCCGTGCCGGAGAGAGCTAATGTACGTAGCACTTCGTGCACTCGCGAAGAAAGCGAGAGGGGGATTACGTTTTACGAACTTGCGACGCGCTCGCCTATGACCAGGCGAAGTCCGGCCGATGCTCAGAGCAGCGCGGCTGTTTCGTCGAGCGGGGCTTCGGTCGGCGCCGCTGTTAGGACTAGCAGTGAAGGGGGATCGCGCTTCGTTGGTTTAGGGTCGAGCTCGGAGGGTAGGCCTCGTCGTCCTCGCGTTTCCCTAAACCGAAGCATTCCCCTTCCGAAGAGGCCCTGATTATGTCGTTTTCCATTTTTGTTGGTCGTTGTAACAACTTAGTTGTGGGGTCGGTCGACCGTCTGTAACACTATTATGTCTGAATGCAAATAGTTCTGAAAAATTTTCAAGTGTTAGACTTCGGCAGTGTATTGAAACTGTGTTATTCGTTTTCCCTTCTTTTCAGCTCGTTGTGACGATGATCCATGGCTCGGACTCCGAGCGTTCGAATGATGACTCCGAATCCGAGGCCGCCTCTGGAATGGTGGTTCTGAGCCCCAGGAGCGCCGATCTGAAGTTACGCCGAGCCGAGAGTGAGTGGGACCACCTTTCGTTGTTCCTCAGTCTCCGGGAAGCCGAGATCCAACGCTTGGAGAATAGGATCGTCGAGCTGAGCCCCGCAGGAGAGGATGAAGACTCGCAGACCGCATTCAGCAACGCTCTTCGGGTCAAAAGCATTCGGCACATTCAGTCGAAGATTATTGCCGAGCGGGATGACTTGCTCTCGGAGATGTGGCACTTGCAGGCTGTAATGGCGAAGCTCCGGGGGGAGGCAGAGGAGCTGCCAGCCGAGGAGGACGAACAGTCTGGTGAGGATGCTTTCTTATGAGAGACAAGTGCAGTGGGTCGGGCATTGTATGTTTTGTTTGCCAACACTTTGTAATGGAATGTTTTGTACTATGCGCCGACAATTAATAAAATTTCCTTTCGTTGCTTCGCATATTTGTTTTTGCTTGTAACCATGTTGGTCGCGTCGAGACCTTTGAACCGAGCGTGTTTGTTTAACCGAACGGGTCCTCATGAGTATGGCACTTTGTCGTTTAGTGGTTCTGACACGGTACGGCACGAATCCCTAGGCGGCTCTGTACCCAAGAAAGTGCTATTTTGTCGCTTAGAGCAGGTGGCGAGATCTGAGCCGTCGAACGTGGGCGCGAATCTCGAGGCGGCTCAGTTCCCAGGAAAACGTTATCTCGTCATTTTGCGCAGGTGGCATGATCTGAGCCGTCTGATCGAGATCACGCACGAAAGTTGAGGGGAAAGTGTGTTTTCCCCGTTTACACGCTCGGGAAGCCACTTGCTCGGAAGCCGACCGAATTTGTGGGTCTTCGGTCTTCGACTAATAGTTAGGAGAGTTCGGACTTTTGTGTTCGAACGAAGGTCCGGCATCGATCTACCGGGGTAGTTTAGATGGACTGGGAACCAAGTGTTGGCCCCCGGGACCATCGTTGGAGCTCGACGGGTGTGGGAGCAATTCCGAACGGCGATCTACCCCTGGTTCGTCCGGAGACGAGCCGAGGAGGTAAAGTCGAGCCGAGTGTTGGACTCCGAACCATCGGTATAGTTGAACGGCTGTGGGAGCAATTCCGAACGGCGATCTACCCCTGGTTCGTCCGGAGACGAGCCGAGGAGGTAAAGTCGAGCCGAGTGTTGGACTCCGAACCATCGGTATAGTTCAACGGCTGTGGGAGCAATTCTGAACGGCGATCTACCCCTGGTTCGTCCGGAGACGAGCCGAGGAGGTAAAGTCGAGCCGAGTGTTGGACTCCGAACCATCGGTTAAATAAGAGGGGAGAGAAACATGCAAATTCACAAACATAATAGAACTTTTCTTTATTGATATTTGACGGCGAACCGTTTTACATAGTACAATTCATGGGAAAATGGGTTACAAGTCGGAGGATTGGAATGGCTCGATACTCCTTTTTACTTAGAGTGGCGTCGGAACGCTCTCTTGGTATTTTAGGAGGTGGTCGGCATTCCAGGTCCTCGGGAGCTCTCTGCCTTCCATGTCTTCGAGACGGTACGCCCCAGGTCGGACAACTTTTGTGATCCTGTACGGACCTTCCCAGTTCGGTGCTAGCTTGTTCTTCTGACCGGGGAAGGATATGGCCAGCTTCCTCAGGACTAAATCTCCTTGCTTAAGGTTGGCGGGTCGGACCTTCTTGTTGTACGCTAGCTCGACCCTTCTTCTGTAATTCTGCTGCCGAATCGATGCCCTTTCCCTTAGTTCATCTATCAGGTCCAAGTTTCCTCTGAGGTCCCTGACATTCTGTGCTTCGTCATAGGCCATGAGCCGAGGGGAAGGTATTCCGACCTCGAGGGGTATCACGGCCTCGGCCCCATAAGTAAGGTTGAAAGGGGACTCTCCGGTGGGCGTCCGCTTGCTTGTGCGGTAGTTCCACAACACATTAGGGAGTTGGTCGACCCACAAACCTTTGGAGCACTTGTCCAACCTTTTCTTGATTCCTGCGAGGATCTGCTTATTAGCATTCTCGGCCTGTCCGTTCGACTGAGGGTGTGAGACGGACGAGAAGCGCTGCTGAATGACGAGGTCATCGCATAGGGCTCGGAATGCTGTGCCAGTGAACTGAGTCCCGTTGTCAGTCACAAGGACGCGGGGAACACCGAATCTGCATATGATGCTCTTCCAGAAGAACTGCACCACTTTGTTCTCGGTTATAGTGGCGAGAGGCTCGGCCTCGACCCACTTGGAGAAGTAGTCGATGGCTACGACCAAGAATTTGAACTGACCCGGAGCTGGAGGGAAGGGCCCTAGTAAGTCCATCCCCCACATTGCGAAGGGGATGGGACTTGATAGGGAGGCGAGGTTGGCCTGAGGGAGTCGTCGGATGTTAGAGTGTCTTTGACAGGAGCTGCATTGCCGAACGTGCCGCTCGGCGTCTTGGAGAAGGGTCGGCCAGAAGTACCCATAATTCAAAGCTTTTCAGGCCAAGGACCTAAATCCCGAGTGTGCCCCCCCCGATGCCTTCATGAAGCTCCTGTAGCGCATATTCGGCCTGATCCGGAGAGAGGCATCTTAGATATGGTCGGCCGTCTATTTGAGAGAAGGAGCGCTTGTATAAGATGCCCTCGATCAAGACATAGCGCTCGGCCCGAGTTCTGACTCGGCGTGCTTCCTTGGGATCTGAGGGCAGAACCCCATCCCTTAAGAATTCCACCAGTGGCTTCATCCAATTGTCCTGCAGCATGACCGGCAATGTCTCTACCGAGCTAGGTGTCTCGTCTTCGATGCTCGGTTTAGAGAGGACTTCAATCAGTACGGTCTGCTCAAGTCCTTGTAGAGAAGACGAGGCCAACTTGGAGAGAGCGTCAGCTTGTGAGTTCTCCTCCCGGGGGACCCGTTGGATGATGGCTTCTTCGAACCGGCCCATGAGATCCCGGACTTTGGCGAGGTACTTCGCCATTCGCTCGTCCCGGGCCTCATATTCGCCCAAGACCTGGTTCACGACTAGCTGGGAATCACTGTGAATCCGGAGGCGCTGCGCCCCAGCACTTCGGGCGAGTCCGAGCCCAGCTATGAGAGCCTCGTACTCCGCCTCGTTGTTCGAGGCCTTGAAGTTCATGCGGATCGCATACTGGAGGACGAAGTTGTCAGGGCCGTTCAGGATGATGCCGGCGCCGCTTCCTTCATTGCAAGAGGATCTGTCCACGAAGACTGTCCAAATGGGGGGCCCATTCGGGACGTGGCCAACTTCAGGGATAGTGGATTCCACAATGAAATCGGCGAGGGCCTGGGCCTTGATTGCCGTCCGAGGCTGATAAGAGATGTCGTGCTGACTCAGCTCTACGGACCATTTCATCAGCCGACCCGAGGTCTCTGGCTTGTGGAGGATCTGCTTTAGGGGTTGATCGGTGAGGACAACGACCGAGTGAGATTGGAAGTAGGGCCGAAGCTTTCTTGCTGCCATGACCAGAGCGTAGGCTATCTTCTCTATCCTCAGATAGCGGAGCTCGGCGTCCCGAAGCACCTTGCTCACGTAGTAAATGGGCCTTTGGGTCCGGTCCTCTTCTCTTACCAAGACAGCGCTTAAGGTCTGCTCGGAAGCGGCCAAGTAGATGAAGAGAGGCTCGCCCGGGACCGACTTACTGAGCAGAGGGGGGTTCACCAGATAGGCTTTCAGCTGGTCGAACGATTCTTGCTGTGCTTGGCCCCATTCAAATCCTTTAGCCCCCCGGAGTGCTTTGAAGAAGGGGAGGCACTTTTCCCCTGACTTGGAGAGGAACCGACCGATGGCTGCGAGCCGACCGGTGAGCTTCTGCACCTCCTTGACGTTCCGAGGTGGGGCCATGTCTAATATGGCCTTAATCTTCTCGGGGTTAGCTTCGATTCCTCGCTGGCTTACCATGAAGCCGAGGAATTTTCCCGAGGAGACCCCGAACGCACACTTGTTCGGGTTCAGCCGCATGTTGTACTTCCTCAATACACCTGAAGGCCTCCTGGAGGTCGGCTACATGATCGGTGCCGTGGATGCTCTTGACGAGCATGTCATCAACGTACACCTCCATGTTCCGGCCGATCTGGTTCTGGAAGACCTTATTGACGAGGCGCTGGTAGGTGGCGCCCGCGTTCTTCAAACCGAATGGCATGACCCGGTAGCAGTAGAGGCCTTGGTCGGTGACGAAGGAGGTCTTCGAGATGTCCGGAGGGAACATCCGGATTTGATTGTACCCCGAGAAGGCATCCATGAAGCTGAGGAGCTCATGGCCCGAGGTAGCGTCAATAAGGGTGTCGATGTTTGGGAGAGGGAATGGATCCTTCGGACACGCCTTGTTCAGGTCGGTGAAGTCGATGCATATCCTCCACGAGCCATTGGACTTCTTGACCATTACAACATTCGACAGCCACTCGGGATAATTTACCTCCTGGATGAACTTGGCCTTCAGTAGTTTATCCACTTCTTCCTTGATTGCCTGCTGTCGCTCGGGAGTGAACTTTCGCCTCTTCTGCTGAACCGGTTTGCACCCCGGTTCGACGCTTAGGCGATGGACGAGCAAGTCTTCGGAGATGCCGGGCATGTCCGCGGCTGACCAAGCAAATAAGTCGCGGTTATTCCTGATGCACCTCACCAAGTCTGAGAACAGCACGGTCGGCAAGGACTTGCTGACGAGGAATTTTCAGCTCGGATCCTCATCCGAGAAGAGTACTTCTTCTAACTCGTCCGCCGGCTCGGACGTTGGGCGGGCCTTCGGCTCGGGGATTTCTTGTGTCTCGAGCGAGAGCACTGGTCCCCCTGTGGAAGTCATGTAGCACTTCCGAGCTGTTTCCTGGCTTCCCCTGACTTCCCCTACTCCCGACCGAGTGGGGAACTTCATCTTCAAGTGGTATGCCGAGGGGACAGCCTCAAGGGCGGCTAGGCCGGGGCGGCCTAGGATGACATTGTATGCTGCCGGGACGTCGACGACCATGAAGTCCATCGGCTCGGTCCGGGTAGTAGGGGTGCTTCCCGCAGTAACGTCTAGGGTTATCACCCCTTCGACGGTTACCGGGACCCCCATGAACCCGTGGAGAGTGTAACCGGCCGGCTTGAGACGGTCTCGGGACAGCTGCAGGCCTTGGAAGGCCGAGAGGAAAAGGATGTTGACCGAACTCCCGTTGTCCACCAAAATCCTCTGCACCTTGAAGTTGGCCATGCGGAGGTCGATGACGAGGGCATCGCAGTGGGGGGTTCGGACTCCTTCGAGGTCGGCATCAGAGAAAGACACAGGGACGCCGAGTCCTTTCGGGGGAGGGGCACTATGGACCGAGTTGACCTCTCGGACGAAGGCCTTCCGGGAGGAGTTAGAGGAGCCCCCCATGGGACCTCCGTGGATCAGGTGCAGAACCCGTTCCTCCTCGAACTCGGGTGTTTCCTCGCGCCGCTCGGAGCGCTTGTTAGCCCCCCGAGGGGGAGGAGAGTTCCGATCTGTCCGATCGTTAGCTTTCACGAACTTGGCCAACTGCCCCCTCCGAATGAGGGCTTCAATCTCATCTCTCAGAGCCCGGCAGTCGTTCGTGTCGTGCCCGTGGTCTCGGTGGTAACGACACCACTTATCTTTGTTTCTCCTCTTCGCATGGGTGTGCATCCTCGGGGCTGAGGGATGATTCCCTCCTTCTCCACCTCCATGAGGATAGTAGAGACATTAGTGGTGAGGGGAGTGAACTTCTCGAACCTAGGGGGAGGGCGGCGCTGACCGCCCATGTCCTTCTGAGCTTTCTTGGACCCTTCTTCCCCCGTCGCCTTCCTCTTTGACCCTGCGGCGGGCCCCCCGAAGCTCGGAAGGGCTTCGGCCTCCTCTGCCCGGATGTACTTCTCGCACCTCAGGAGGAGGTCGGCGAAGTCTTGCGGAGGCTTCTTGGCCAGGGATGATCGGAGGTTGGCGTTAAGGACGTTCGACTGGAACGCCACGGTGGCCACAGACTGGTCTAAGGAGGCAATTGACCTGACTTCGGCGGTAAACCTTTTCACATAGTCCCGCAACTTTTCTTGCTTCTCCTGCCGCAGGTTCAGCAAGGAAAGACTCGTCTTCTCGGCTCGCCGGCTACTCACGAAGTGAGTAATGAACAGCGTCTCGAACTGCTCGAATGAGAAGATGGATGAGGGGGCGAGCCTGGAATACCATTCCCGGGCTGACCCCCTGAGGGTGGCGGGGAAGGTCCTACAGAGCACCGCGTCGGAAGCTTGATGGATCAGCATCAGGGTCTTGAAGCTCTCGACGTGGTCGACCGGGTCGGATTCCCCTGAGTATGTTTCAAACTGTGGCGGCTTGAAACTCCTCGGTATGTGGGCCTCCATGATCGACCGTGAGAAGGGGGGTCGGCTGGGACGGAAGGTTCCGGCTCGGGACCCTTCCTCCCTGTCCATGCGGCCGATGCGCCTTTCCACCTCATGGATACGGCGGATGAGGGCGTCGTCCCTCCACTGGTAGTCGTATGACCCTCCGGACTCCTCTTCATAGGAAGGGGAGCGTGGACTGCGGCGCCGGTAATCCTGGGACCGGCGTGGGCTTTGTTCCCGCTGCTGGCGGCTGGGAGCCGGGGAAGGGCTCCGGGTTCGGCGCCGTGGACTGGGATCCCTGGGGGGAATCAGAGCCCTCTGAGCATTCTAGACGTTCTGCCGAAGATTGAGGGCCTGCAGAACGGTCTCCTGAAACTGGAGGAATTCGGCTCGACTGATAGGTACATCCCGGTCCCTCGGATGACGCTGATCCCTGGGGGAGCGGGACCTCCTCCTTCGGCGATCGGGGGACGCCGCTCTGCCTCTGCGGTCCAGAGACCTTCTGCCGTCTCGACGACGTGGGGACCGCTCACCTTGATGCTGGCGGGAGGCTCCCTCTCGGGTCCGCCTCTCGTCAAGATGAGTGCGGAGGTCGTCGTCCTTCTGGCGGTTCAGAAGTGTGATGCGGAGGTCGGGGTGATGAGAAGCCATCGAGTCCGAAGACCCGTTATGGACCGAGACATGGCCCGGATTGAGAGGCTGCTTCTCCTTCCGACCGTTATGACCGGACGGACCATTGTTGGGCTGCTGCTTGGGAGGAGGAGGTGGGACCTGCTGGGTTAGCGGAGGGAGGTCGGACTGAGGGATAGGATTGACCGGAGCTTCATTTGCCGGGTCGGTGAGGTTGCCCGCACGGTTCGACCCTCTGGATCTGTTCTTCTTCGGCGGCATGGCTGTCAAGGACGGCGGAGAATGGACTGAGGCTGTTCGTGTGGCTTGTTTTCCCACAGACGGCGCCAATCTATTACCGTTGATTTCAGTGTGGGGGTAAACAGATAGAATTTGTGAGTCCGGGAAAAAGCCTGAACAGTTGACTCGGCCCTCTTGCTCCTACCACAACCTGCAAGGAAGTGCGAGACACCGGGGTTGATTCCGGCGACGCACCTTCCGACGCTCTTGTCAGTAATCAGAAAAAAGATTAAGAAAGAGCTTAAGTGGTCAGAAAGTGATTAACCTGGTCTTGGTGGTAGAGGGGTTGTATTTATAGTCGCCTTTGGAATGATTAGGGTCCTGATTTCCTGCCTAACAGTTAGGAGCAAAATCCTCCTATTCTGTTTTAGAAAATTAGGCCTTGATTCCCTGGTGAGAGCTAATCAGGCTCATTGATTTGATTTAGTCAAATCAGTGGCCTGATTCTCCTCTTGGTGGACCGGGCTTGTATCGGGTCGGGACCCGTGCCCAGTTGAAGTGGGTCCATTTGCGGATGGTTGGTTCTGTGAGAGGGAGACCCAATACCCATTTTGGATCCATCTGTATGTGAAATTACCTTTTTACCCCCGTGCTTCAAGATCCGTGCTCGATCTGGACGGTCCCGATTTAACCCCAATTTTAGCCATATCACTATCCTAGCCATTCATCTGTGTAATCTTAACGGTCAAGATTTTTTAAAATTAAACAATAAGATTAATTAATTTTTGCATTAAGATGTCAATCCCTTTAATTAAGGGATGGGGACCGCGTAATAAAAGGAATAATTATAAATTACCTTTTTTTGTGTGCGACGGTTAAGGCAACTTTGGTCAAATTGGAGAGAGAAATAATTTATTCCCGTAAAATATTGGAGAAGATTTTGTTTCCCAAATTAATAGCAACTGCAGAATCATTCACCATTTCATTCCTTACAGTTACTGTTTATTACAGTTGCTATTTATAATTATTACAGTTGCTGTTTAAGTGGTCAGGTATTGCTGTATAATTATTTCAGTTGCTATTTATAATTATTTCAGTTGCTATTTATAATTATTACAGTTGCTATTTATAATTATTACAGTTGCTATTCGAGAAGATTTTGTATCCCAACTTAATAGCAACTTCAGAATCATCACCAATTCGTTCCTTCACCAATTAGTTCACTATATAGCAACTGACTGTATTGTAAGTAGATACAATAGCAACTTCAGTTGCTATTTATAATTTTAACTTCAGTTGCTATTTATAGTATTCCTTCACCAATTTCAGTTGCTATTTATAATTATTTCAGTTGCTATTTATAATTATTACAGTTGCTATTTATAATTATTACAGTTGCTATTCGAGAAGATTTTGTATCCCAACTTAATAGCAACTTCAGAATCATCACCAATTCGTTCCTTCACCAATTAGTTCACTATATAGCAACTGACTGTATTGTAAGTAGATACAATAGCAACTTCAGTTGCTATTTATAATTTTAACTTCAGTTGCTATTTATAGTATTCCTTCACCAATTTCAGTTGCTATTTATAATTATTTCAGTTGCTATTTATAATTATTACAGTTGCTATTTATAGTTATTACAGTTGCTATTCGAGAAGATTTTGTATCCCAACTTAATAGCAACTTCAGAATCATCACCAATTCGTTCATTCACCAATTCGTTCACTATATAGCAGCTGACTGTATTGTAAGTAGATACAATAGCAACTTCAGTTGCTATTTATAATTTTAACTTCAGTTGCTATTTATAGTATTCCTTCACCAATTTCAGTTGCTATTTATAATTATTTCAGTTGCTATTTATAATTATTACAGTTGCTATTTATAACTATTACAGTTGCTATTCGAGAAGATTTTGCATCCCAACTTAATAGCAACTTCAGAATCATCACCAGTTCGTTCCTTCACCAATTCGTTCACTATATAGCAACTGACTGTATTGTAAGTAGATAAAAATTTCATATTTAGCAACATTGTACGTAGCAACAAATGTTGTTCATCCTGATGAAGATTGTGGTTCGGCTGAAAATAAAATAAAAAAGGCAATATATGTTGCCTAATAATCTGTGATCTACATTCCTTTTAAATAAAATAAAAAAGACAATATATGTTGCCTAATAATCTGTGATCTTTCATTCCTTTTATTACGCGGTCCCCACCCCTTAATTAAAGGGATTGACATCTTAATGCAGAAATTAATTAATCTTATTGTTTAATTTTAAAAAATCTTGACCGTTAAGATTACACAGATGAATGGCTGGGATAGGCCCTTAGGTTCTCACCCCAGGGAATGGTTCTCACCCGAACTTTTCTATATATATATATATATATATGGAAACATGGACTTTTATTTACTATTTACAAGATTTTTCATATGCTTTATCGTTCTGAAGGCACGTGGTCACGGGCAAATCTAGTACATTGATATGCAGCAAACATTGATTAAGAAATAATGGTATATCTACATAATAAAAGAAAATTACTTGATTATTTACATTTGTATTTAACTTTGGGTAATATGTATTATAAACTCTTATTTCGTTATTTATCATTAATAAAACACTCACTACAAAATAAATAGTTTATCCTGGCATTTTTTGTCGGCGTTAACGGGAAACGCTGCGATAGACCCTTGCAAAAAATTCAAGGGGTCTACTAGCTATCCCGATGTTTTGAAAAAACGCCGCAATACTGCAATAGCTATCAGCTATCCCGGCGTTTTCCACAGAAACGCTGGGATAGTCTCTTACAAAACTGTCAAAATCCCTCCAACCCTAGATCTCTGTAACCCCAAATCTCTCAAAAATCCCTCCAACCACCAAATCTCTCAAAAATCCCTCCAACCACCAAATCTCTCAAAAATCTCCCAAAAATCCCTCCAAATCAAAATCCCTCCGACCTCTAATCTCTCAAAAATCCATACAGATCTCAAAAACCCCAAATCTCTTAAAATCCTATATCAAATCCCGTAATTGTCGCCGTCGCCATCAATGTTTTCGTCGCCATCGATGCCGCCGTCGCCGCCGCCGCCTACTGGCTCTGGCGGCCAGGCCGACCTCTTCCAGTTTGAGTTCGGCACCTCTGAGGTGCCTATCATCTGAATCTCTTATTTTATTTATTTTTGTTGCTGTTTGCAGATCTTTTTGGATTTGGAGCTATGGTTAGGATTTTGATGGGATGGAGATGATGATAAAATTAGGATCTTTAAATTCAATTAGAACTTTAATAATTAGTTTATTTTGATTTTGAATGGGAAGTTAGATGAATTTTTTATATAAAGAATGTAAGTTATTTGGTGATACCAAGTTGGTAAATTCGTTATATTGTTCTATAGCTAGTTTTTGGTAAATTCGTTCATACATCAGGAAGCTTGTAATTCGAAATCATTTGTGAATTTACATCTAAGAATTGCTCTTTTATTACGTCTAGGAAGCTTGCTTCTTCTTGTTACTGCGATTGTTAGCCTTGCTGGGACTCTTGGACTGTTGAGAATTCTGATACACAAGGTTTCTAGCTTTTTGTCATAATCTAATAGAACTCCATTTAATTATAAACTTACTACTATACAGTCATTTGTAGCTTCAAACTCTTTATTGACTTAAGATTTTCTAAATATGCAGGTTTATGTTGATGGAGCTACAGCCATGTCCACCAATGAAAAGAAAGCAAGTATTAGAGAGTTCTACTGTATGTATATTAGTTTAAAATCAACTATGTTACTATTTGTTCTAATTGTTTTTAATTCCATTATGGTCAATATATTTGATTAAATACACAACAGAAGGGAATATCCGAAACAATTACAAAAATAGGCAACAATCTGAATTTTGTGAGAGAAATGACAGAAAATACGACATTTACTTAGCTACATTAGATTAGGGCATGGCTTCAGGAAAATTGTCGTAAAATATGAAACCCCAGTGTGGTGGCATAAAGCTGAAATTAAGTGTGCCTCTGCAGCACACTTCCAAATAATGTATATCTGAGAGAGCAAGATGCCTACCAAGACCATTGGCACTGTCAAGTGCCTTTGTATATTTTTTTTCCTTTCCCTTTTTCAATATTATACATTCATGACTGTACATTTTGAATTATGATTCTAATGGTTAATATTTACTGCTTTCCTTTTGTTTTCAAATGTGTTGTGTTGAAAAAGAATGTTATTTTTCATGTTCAGGTTTCTAACGAATACAAGATAGTTCCAGATACACTTTTTCTCACTGTTTATATGATTGATCGATTTCTTTCTCAAATTTATATTGAACGACAAAGACTGCAGCACCTAGGAATCACTTGCATGTTAATTGCATCTTAAGCCTTTTTTTTTAAATCGTGTATTCAATTCATATAATTGGTTCCTTCATACATTTTACGTGTATGTTGATATGCTTTTGTACATGAACCTGTCAATTCATCATATCATACAGTCACGACTGAAATCCTTTGAGAAACCATATAATAATTTACATGATTGTTCAACTACTTTTATATGTTTTCTAAAGATTGTATTATAATAGTCAGGGGTTCGTAGAATTAAGCGAAACAAGGATTTTGGTGAAATTAAAATGAAATTCTCATTAATGAAGAAGAAATGCCAACTATTCAAATTTGATTTTGTAGCACTAGGAGTTTAATAACATGTTTTGAAGCATTCTTTGCCTATATCTCTATGCACTACGCATCCATGTATACTATGAGTTTCCAAGATGAGCTACACTACAAATTTCTGCAAAAAGTGATATTGAGCTTAGAGGATTTATCTTTGGTTGGTCTCTCTTTATACTGAACAGAACACTAGAAACATTCACTTGAGGTGGTGTGAACCGCTTGGCCAGTTGCCATATAATTATTAAGGTACACCCTGCTCCCCACTAATTGGCTTTTTAGGCTTTGGGATCTAGTCCTCACTATAAGTTTTTTTTTTCTTCTTCAGATTTTTGGTTGAAAGAAAACATATTAACCTAATGAAGTTTGGTGTAAACCTAAAACCATAAACCCATACCCTCTGTTAACATAAATTTATATCTAAGTGTAACATGCAAACCAATTGCCACCTCCTTCCCTTTCAACAGCCACAACCTCTGCTCCTTCTCCAACAGTCCCCTCTTTGGTGCTATGCCTCCCGTCTCAGGCACCCCATACTTAAAAGATTCAACTCCTACTCTTCTCTCAGTTTCAGTTGCAAAAAAAGAGGAAATTGCTGAAGTAGAGTATAAATAAGAATAAAAGAATAAAAGAGAAGATAAAAAACAATGACAAGAATGTTGTCCGATATCCTCTATCAGTATGAAAAACCACCATCCAATACGATCCCAATTTCCAATATTTAGAGCTCTTATTTTGTGTTCGGCATGGGGTTTGAGATCCTGTTATCTATACTTAATTTGTTCAAAGTATCATCCCAAGTACCTTGTTCCCTTACGAATAACCCCATATGAAAAAGATAAAACTTTGTTGAAGCTTGTTAGTAGTTGGTTATATCTTCATCCTTTTGGTAAACTCTGATTTTGTTTTAGTGCCTCCATAATATGGAGAAATTTGTTCATTATGCAGTTTATGATTCAAAGTGATTGTGATTGATTTCTTCCAACATTTGGCTTTAACAAAGGAAGTTCTTTTTTTATATTTTTGTTCTTGTGTTATGCAGAAAGTATGAAGAAATTTGTGCTCCTCGTGCAGAAGAATTGTGCTTTATTATAGACAACACATACACTAAAACGGAGGTATTTTTAGAATTTCTTTTCAAATTCAAATCTTGTTTCATCTTTGAGTTCATAAAGATGTATTAGTCATGAATGTATCATCACCGAATAACAACAGGTACTCAATATGGAAATTCAAGTACTCAACTTCTTGGGCTTTCATCTTTCTGTTCCCACCACAAAAACATTTCTCAGGTATTCCTCGTTTGCATTTGCTTACACATCTAGAATATCCAATTTTGAAGTATTCCTTTACTAAATTTCCTTGTATGCAGGAGATTTATCCAAGCAGCATATACAGCTTACAAGGTAAAGTGCTTCTGGAGTTATTTGGGCTATTTAACAAACTTATTGTTTCAAGATTTAATTACCCTACTTGTATGTAAGATTCCCCCCCTCCCTCCCTCTTTCTGTTTTCAGGTTCCTCCTCAAGCCTTGAGTCACTTGGCTAATTATTTTGCAGAGCTGACATTGGTCGAGTATAGCTTCTTAAAGTTTCTTCCTTCAGCAATTGCTGCATCGGCCGTTTTCCTTGCAAGATGGACACTGGAGTAGTCTGATCATCCATGGGTGTGTGAACAAGTAGTTTCTTTCTTTTCTTTATATTAGTTACATAATGCGAAAAATGAGCTACTTATGTATTGTTGTCTGTTTTTAAATCTATGAATTTCCTTGTATGTTTTGCCTCTTTCACCATTTTCAAACCTCAACTAATATATCTACTGTTGTTCTCAAATGCCGAATCGGACTACTTTTTACAAGGCTTCAGAGCTTAAAACAACAGTTCTTGCTATGCATGATTTACAGATGAACTCCAACAACAGCCAACTTAAATTGGTTGATTAAATTGGTTTTATTGAATGGGATTGAGGAGTTCAATGTTGTTTTATAATATATATATATACACGTAATTTTATTGCATGCAGGGTAACTTTTTATTAAAAAAAAATTAAAAAATTCCCTTCTATCCCGGGGTTTTAAGACAAAAACACCGGGATAGAGTGCTTTTTCAAAAAAAAAAAATAATAATAATAACCTATCCCGGCGTTTTTGGTCAAAAACTCCGGGATAGATTATCTTTTCCTTTTTCCCAAACAAAAGCTTTATACCGGTATTTTTTCAATTAAACGTCGGGATAGATATAGGGGCTATAGCGGCAGTGCTAAAAAATGTCGGGATAGACCCTATATCTATCCCGACGCTCGCTATAGCGGCATTTTCAGAAACACCGCTACGGTCTATACCTGAGTTTATAAATACCGGTATAGCACCCAAAAAAAGTCGGAAAAGCCTGTGTGGTTTGTAGTGACTGTAACAAAAACAATGGTATTTGTCATTTTTGAGTTAAAAAAAAATACAAGATATATAAAAAATTTTATAGAAGGCATGGAGAAGTATGCAGCTCTACACAAACACAAGGTGGTTTCAAATTTTTATAATTCAGTACAAAGTTATCCTGCAATGGCAATAACACATGATATTTCATAGCATCACTAATTCACAAGTCACTGATCACGACTATAAAACTTCAATAAATTAATAAGGATGGGACTACGTGTGGAAAATTATTAATTTAGAGAGATTATTATTTAATCTATAATTATTAATTATTAATTTATCGATAATATAATAAAGTATTAATTTAAAAAGAATTTTATGTTCGATGTACATTGAAGTGAGTACGTAAATACATAGTATACCAAGAGTTAAGTACCTACTTTAAATCAAACACATATACAAAACAATGAACAATTCTATAGAAGATCAAGTGTTTCAAATTTAATTCTATGGAACACTTGATATTCTATGGAATTTAATTCCATAGAATTCCTTCAAAAAAATTATAATTTAATTCCACAGAAGATCAAGTGTCTTGAGATGTTATATACATATGCAATGAACATCATTTGTATTTGAGATGTTATATACATAAGCAATGAACATCATTTGTATAAATATAATCATCATCAAATTTAGTCTTAGACTCAAAATCATTAGTAATTTTCATACTCTTCTTGCACTTATCAATGATGTCTCACTTGAAAGAGATTATTCAATGGGTAATAGATACACCTAATGATGATGATCATGATCCTGATAACATTCGTGTTTTACTAGTTGTTTCTCCAAAAATGGCATTTCAAGCAGTAGTGACCTTGAACTATTTTTTGCTGCAAAGGGAAAAACATATACCAAATGTGGTGGATGCTCTCCAAAAGATCAAGGATGAGATTTAGTTCCGTTTAGGGAAATAGAAAAAGCAAACAACGAGAAAAATAATAATTTAGAAAGGAAATTGTGGAGATTTTTCTTTTTCAACAATAAGTTTTGAAGTTGAGAATAAGAGCATATTTTTTTTAGTGAGTCTTATGAATTTTTATGTCATTTTAATCAATTGTTAATTTATATATTCAATGGGACCTATAGTAATTTTTAAAAAATATTATCTTATGCATTTAGCAAGAACATTAATTTAGTAAATTGGCCCAAGATTTATTATATAAGCGGGATTATTAATTTATAACGTATTAATTTATCGTTGTTTTACTCTAGTTAAATGTGTTTAGATAAAAGAGAAATCTTTTTTTCATTTAAACTATGACAATGATATGGTGCAACTATACTATTTTAAGGTGTGTTAGAGTCAAAAGGACTAGGGTAGAGGTTTCCGCAATTAAAGATAAAATGCAAGGGAACCTATCGTAATGATTTGGATACGTAGAATGAACACCAAAAATAGCCCAACTTGGGAAATTGATAGATGGTAGATTGGGGAGTAGAAAGGACAAAGGGGTAAAACTTGCGTTGAAGAAAGGGATATGAAAAGTGCTATTTTGACAAATAAGGTAGACCTCGATCCGAGTTGAGCAAATGGGAAGAATTCATGTAGCTAGCCCCCAAATTTCGGGAAAAATATTTTGTTGTTGTTGTTAAAGATGTATAATAGTGAAACTTCTTACTATAGATTGAATGTTTTCCAACACATAATCATCTTAAAATACTATCTCATCAACATCTAATAAATTTAGAACATACTTACAAAAATAATTTCAAAAAAATTTGATGATTTGGAGTCTATATGCTCATGTGCTTCCATGGCTATGGATAATATTAGCATTTACCTTTCAGAAGGAATACTCCGACCCATGATTCAAAAAAAAATTCTGAAAAGGCAATGCAAGAATTAATTTATTAGTAGAACAGTTTTCTTATTTCCTAACATCTCATACTAATTTGAAAAGCAGATTATCCAATGCACTGTGTACTCTAGATTAGGCTTGTCATCGACATTTGACTCCTCAGAAACCAAACTTTCAGTAAGCTAAAATCCTAGAATCTGATTACAAAATTTATAGGCACTGTACAAATATGAAAGCTGCATTTTAACAGAGATAAATAAATAAGAAAATTAAACATTCATGCCATACTGATTCATTTTTAATTAATAACATCCTAACAACCTGCTTATTGCAACAAAAGATATCAGCTTACGACAGGCTTACCAAAAGCTCTCTTCTTCACACATTAAATTGGACCATCAACCACAATAGTATTCGAAATAAACTCTCCACAGGTTTAATTGTACATATGAAATAAATTTTGCCCATAATACATCATGTACAATTAAATTGATATTTCATTTACATTTTCTAGTTCTTGTGGCTTGAAGAGAGCGATCTGCGGCGACGGGATCGAAAGCGAATGGCAGCTGCGTGAGCGAGCAACGACGGCGACGGGTGGGAGAGCAAACGGCAGCGGGAGCGAGACCGAATTGCGGTGTCAGTTGCGAGAGCGAACGGGGGACAGAGCTGGAAGAGGAAAAGAGAGGGAAATTGGGGATTTTGGAAAAGTAGGGTTTCGGAGAGTTGGTCGTAAGAGTTGGCTACGACTAGGGAAATAATGTTTGTCGCGGATTTAGCGCGAAGAGTGGATTGAGACGACGTGGGAAAGAGGATTTGGCCGCGGAATTGAGCGCGAAGAGCGAAAGTAGGGTTTCTCTAGTTGAGCGCGAAGAGGAAAAAAAGATGGAAGTGGGGAATTTGTGGGGGTATAATGTTTTTATTTATACTAGTTGAAATGTACCGTGCACCAAGTGCACGTGGCTTGGTGCATATAAAATTGAAATTTTTATCTAATACACTTGCATTTAGCACACCCATATTCTTCAAAGTATAAATTTGACTTAGTCAATCATCTTAATAAACAAATCATGAATTTCAAAATTACTTCAACGACAACAAGCTCATCGAAATCAGATTTGAAGCAAGCATCAACCCAAAGCTAGACAACAACATAAAATATAATCATTGTATTTTTCATAAGATTAATCATCATTTTCGACTGTAACTTTCTTGAACTTAAAACTGATATTAAATAAAGATATTAAAAAAGAACTAATTAGTAAATCCTAAACTGATATCATCGTATTTTCATAAGATCAATTATCACTTTCGACTTTAACTTTCTTAAACTTAAAACTGCTTGTAACTTCTTATTTATTCTTTTTAATTTTGCATTCAGTCAATATTCTTGTAGTTGTTTTCCATATGTGACATTTAGTAAATTGATCAAAAAAGTATACTCATCTCCAATGCATTTCTTGGTCCTCCTATCAAATTCTTCAACATTTTTCTACTACATATAGAAATAAGAAATTTGCTTTTAATTATTTTTAACACTATGAGAATAACATATTATACCTTATTCTTAATATGTTCCAAGTCTTTTGCGGAACAGCCGATGATGCATCTTGCTCCTCATCAAATAAAGTCAATTCTGCCTGCGCACTTGTATCTTTTATTGTGATTTTGAATACATATCTGAAATAGGTTATTCTTATTTTATTAATTTTTTATAGTCACATGATGGTAAATTTTAATTATCTAGTTGAAATTTTTTCATATTACATTTTGGACATGTTGAATTTACCAAGCAAAGACCATGATTACCCTTGCCCATCATCCCCCATCTCTCACTTAAGTTTGGAGGGGTAATTTGGGGATTTCACCCCAAATCACTATTCAACTTATTCACTCTCTCTTTCTTGCGTGTAGTTGACGAAGTAATAATATATATGTAATAATAATATATTATATAATAATAATAATTAATAATAATAATAATAATAATAATAATAATAATAATAATAATAATAAAAATAATAATAATAATAATAATAATAATAATAATAATAATAATAATATAATAGTTGATATGGCTAAAAATAGGGATTAATCGGAACCGTCCAAATCGGGCACGAATCTTGAAGCCCAGGGGTAAAACGGTAATTTCACATACCAATGGGTCTAAGATGGGTACTGGGTCTCTTCGTCAAAGACCCAATAACCCATAAACGGATCCGTTTCAATCGGGCGCGGGTTTTAACCAGCGATGAAGCCCGATCAGAGGGATAGAATCAAGGCCCCTGATTAGATCCTAATCAACGGCCCTGATTCATGCCTATCTCTCCACTGGGGACTAGGGATTACATTCCTGATCTGTTTACAAGGAGAATATTTCTTATCAAATCACGGGGATTACATTCCTAATCTATTCCCTAAGACGCCTATAAATACCCCCCAACCATCTCCATTAAGAGGTAATCAATCTTTCACCAGTTTTTGCGCTCTCTCATAGTCTTCCAGATTAATGACTTGAGTGTCGGAGGGTGCGTCGTCGGGAACAACTCCGGTGTTTCGCACTTTTTGCAGGTGTACGGCGGGAGCGACGATTAAACCCCGACGGAACAGGTATACAGGTTTACTATTCAGTTTCCCTAAGAATCCACAAATACTATCTGTTTGCCCCCACACCAAATTTAGCGGCAACAGATTGGCCCCGTCTGTGGGAAACTAACGAATAGAGACCTCTCCTCTTCCTGGTGAACAGATCTTCTCCAGCCATGCCTCCTGAAAAGTCAGATCAAGAGGATCCAACCGAGGACCCAACCCTGATCAGCAGCAAGAAGTCCCCCCTAATCCCGCTCAGCAACAAGGGCAACTTCCCCCTATAGCGGAAGACCCGCTCCAACAGGACCTTCCTCCTCCTAATCAGCCGCCCCCAAAGGGTCCTAACCCTCAGAAACAGCCTCTTCACCAGGACCACTTCTCCATCCACAATGCCTCCTCGGACTCCATGGCCTCCCATCATCCCCGAGCCTCCGGACAGCACAACACCGTCCTCAACCGCCAGGAAGATGATGATCTACGCCGCCACCTGGATGAAAAGCGGGCCCGAGAGGGAACCTCCCGCCAACACCGTCCGGGTGAGCAGTGTAGAACCCCATATTTTCAAATATTATTTTAAATATTTGAAAATGAATTTAAATGATTTTCTTGAGATTTATTAAATATTTTCTAAAAGATCTATCTTTTTACACGTGCAGAACACGTGCAAATACTTTCTTGAGAAGTTTAAAGTCAAGTTTTCTTTATGGAAAATTATTATTTAATATTTGGAATTTATTTACTATTTTTTCAGATTTTTCTGGAATTAATTGGATCTATTTGCAATTTTTGAGAAAAGAAGGACCTTTTTGCAAATTTGACATTTTTAAGGGTTAAAGTGCAAAATGTATTTTCTGGACGTTTTGAACAGTACCAATTGAGACTAATGAGTATATTTTACTTTAAATCCTAATTTTAATGAATTTTAGATGAATTTCCAAGAAAGGATATATATATATATATATATATATATATATATATATAATTGTATTTTGAAGGGATTGTTTTGCAAAAGTATTTGGAAACCCTAAAAAACAGTATTCCCAACCTATATAAAGAGAGTTGCAGCCGTCATTCGCTGCATAACTCAAAATTTCATTATTTTATATTTTGGTGATTGAAGAGGAGGATTTTTGGATCTCGCAAGAAGAAGGCTTTCGTTGGATCTTTGAAATTCTAAAGGTGAGTGATATAGTTTTGTTTTGTTTTGTTTTGTGATATGAACTTTGTTTTGTTGGTTGTGTGTGGTTTCGTTTCGATATTTTCGTATCTTGAATGTGATCAATGCAATAGTTGTTATTTATATTATGCGTGTGGAATCCACGAATGTTTAGTAGATCTTGATTAACGGATTCTTTATTGCTTGATAACATGTTAAGATTCGAGTATGGTTATAAGGGATTGGATGGATGAACATCTGGATCTTGTGATTACAAATCAGATTTGGTTTTGAGTTGTGGAGGATATTTAGTATTGAGAAACCCTAATGGAAGAATTAGGAGTTAAGAACATGAGAATTGAGTTTTGAGATATTGTGTGATTGAGTAATGTGTCCATAATGAAGAATATTTGAGAATTGTCATTTTGCCTGAATACGAACTATTTTCATAAACAATGAATCTTTAGAAAAACTTTAGTTTGATTATTGTATTCAGATCGAAATTATGAAAACTGTAGGCCGACAGTCGACTGGTCTACTATTCAGTCGACTGGTACGACCCAGCTGCTGTATCTTTAGTTTTTCTTGAAAATCCGTTCTGGACAGTCGACTTAGACCCTTTTCAGTCGACTGGTACACTTAGAATTTATTTTGCAAAGTTATCTTAGATTTTTCTCTGGTAAGTCGACTTATATTGTATTTTAAGTCGACTTATGACTTGGCAAGTCGACTTATAACACTTAGAATATTTTCTTAAAGATTTCTGGAATTTCTCTCTGGTAAGTCGACTTATGTTTTTATAAGTCGACTTATGTTCTTATAAGTCGACTTATGTCTCTCTTAAGTCGACTTATGTTTTCTATAAGTCTACTTATGATCTGGTAAGTCAACTTATGATTTTTATAAGTCATCTTATATTGTTGGTAAGTCAACTTATGATTTTTATAAGCCATCTTATATTGTTGATAAGTCAACTTATGATTTTTATAAGTCATCTTATATTGTTGATGAGTCAACTTATGATTTTTATAAGTCATCTTATATTGTTGGTAAGTCAACTTATGATTTTTATAAGTCAACTTATAGTACTTAACTTATTTTCTTAAAATTACTGGATTTCCCACTGGACAGTCGACTGGTGACTTTTTGCAGTCGACTGGTACTGATACTTTTCTAAGGTGTTCTGATGTTCTTTAAACGACTATTTCTTTAAACATTTTGGATCTATAACCTACCCTTATAAATATTATTCTTCTATAGAACATATGTTTTCAATATATTTTATTGATTTGGATTATGGAATTTACTAAAGACTTGGGATTGTTGAGTGGAGAGATTTCTCCTTTGACCGTTTAACGATAGATTAGTGAATTATGGACATATTGAGATTTATTGATAGACGGGTATATTCTGCGGTGTGAGAGTCGTTGATCTCTGGGGTTGGGTATACTCTGCAGTGTTGAGAATCACTGTTAGTGATTGATAACCGGGTGTCCAATCTGTAGTGTTGAGAATGACTGATAACCGGGTATCCGATCTGTAATATTGAGATTTATTGATAGACGGGTATATTCTGCGGTGTGAGAGTTGTTGATCTCTGGGGTTGGGTATACTCTGCGGTGTTGAGAATCACTGTTAGTGATTGATAACCGGGTGTCCAATCTGCAGTGTTGAGAATGACTGATAACCGGGTATCCGATCTGTGGTATTGAAATGACCGATAACCAAATATTGGCAGCGAACAGTCGACTGGTCCTTTGAGCAGTCGACTGTACTGCACAGTTGAGCTGAAATTGTTTGAGAAAGATTCTTCTGACACTTAGTTAAGCTATACCTGATGTTTTCATGTTTTCCTGTCATTTCTTACTTCACAATACATGTTTAGTATATGTTTTCCTCGTTCAGTACATGTTGTTTAAGAAACCATGCTTATTGTTTAATTATGTTGTTTGTTTGTTTATATCACTCACACCATTTATGGCTGACCCCTTTAGTTTGGGGGTTAGGGATCATCTCTAGCCTCATGTGTTGCAGGTTGCTGCTTAGAGTTTGGGGGTTGTACGCTTGAGTTAGCTTTGGAGAATATAAGTAATGTAATAGAGCCTTGTGTAAATTTTGTAAAGAAAAGTATTGTAAAAAGAATGTTTTTAATTCAAGGTGTTTGTATTTCCGCTGTATTTGAAAAGATTGTTGTAATAAAAAGTTGGAAGAAATTTATTTGTTGTTTTTGGGCTATGTGAACTATTACATTGAAGTTAATGCTGGGATTGTGCCACGTATTTTCTAAGTTATTATATTAGAAATTCGGGGCGCTACAAGCGGTCTCCTCGCCACCGAGAACACAAGCGGTCCCCTACCAGGAGGGGACGGAGAGAGTCACCCGAGCATCACAGAAGAAGACCATACTCCCCCGCGGGTCGACAACAGCCTAGGAACAATGAGGCACCCATCACCCGTGCCGAGTTCCAGCAGTTCCAAGCGACCGTCCTGCAGGCTCTCAACCTCCGTCGGAACCCTAGTGAGCCAAAGGCCCCATCTCCTCCTCCAGTCCGAAGTCCTCGCCGACGATCACCATCTCCTCTTCCGGTCCGAAGCCCTCGCCGACGGTCCCCATCTCCTCGTCCCGCTCCTACCAACTCCCGGCGTACTCCAAGTCCTCGTCGCTCCCGAAGTTACCATCGCCATAGCTCTCGCTCTCCCTCATACGAAGACGAGTCTAGAGGCTCGGCTGATTACCGTCGGAGGGATGACACCATGTACCACCGTCTTCATGAAGTGGAGAGGCGCCTGGGTCAGATAGACCGAGAAGAAGAGCTTAGGGGGAGGACCCTACGTCCTAGCCGACCCCCTTTCTCCCGAACCATAGTGGATGCACCAGTGCCGTTCGGCTTCAAACCTCCCCAATTTGAGACTTACACCGGGGAGACCGATCCCGTTGATCACATCAAAAGCTTTAAGACCTTGATGCTCCTCCATCAAGCTTCCGATGCCCTCCTCTGCAAAACCTTCCCCGCAACTCTCAAGGGCCCAGCTCGAGAATGGTACTCTCGCCTTGCCCCCTCCTCAATATTCTCCTTCGAGCAGTTCGAGACCCTTTTCGTCACCCATTTCGTAAGCAGCCGCAGAGCTGAGAAGACCAGCATCTCCCTATTGCACCTCCACCAGAAGAAGGGGGAGTAATTGAGAGACTATGTGAAAAGGTTCACAGCTGAAGCCAGATCCATAGCATCCCTCGACCAGTCGGTCGCTGCGGCAGCATTTCAATCTAACGTCCTCAATTCCAACCTCCGCTCCTCCCTCGCCAAGAAGCCTCCACAGAACTTTTCCGACCTCCTCCTTCGCAGTGAAAAGTACATCCGGGCCGAAGAGGCCGAGCAGCGACCCAACTGGGAGGGGTCCTCCTCCGGGTTTAAGAGGAAGGGAACAGAAGAGGAAGGAGCCAAGAAACTCCAAAAGGATAATGCCGGCCAGCGCCGACCTCCCCCCAGATTCGAGAAGTTCACTCCCCTCACCACTAATGTCTCAACCATTCTCATGGAAGTCGAAAAGGAAGGGATCATACCTCTTGCTCCAAGGATGAACACCCCCGCTAAGAAAAGAGATAAAGAGAAATGGTGCTGTTATCACCGGGACCATGGGCATGACACCAACGATTGTCGCGCCTTAAAGAACGAGATAGAAGCCCTTATCCAGAGGGGACAGCTGACCAGGTTTGTAAGAAAGGACCGAGCCGAACTTCCTCCCCCGCCTCGGGGGGCTAACAAGCGTCCGGAACGAGAAGAGACGCCTGACTTCGAGGAAGAGCGAGTCCTCCACCTCATTCATGGGGGCCCAATGGGGGGCTCCTCAAACTCCTCTCGCAAGGCATTCATAAGAGAAGTCAACTCGGTTCGAACCACCCCTCCTCCCAAAGGCCTCGGAGTGCCCGTCACGTTCTCCGACGAAGATCTTGAAGGTGTCCGCACCCCTCATTGTGACGCACTCGTCATCAGTCTCCACATGGCGAATTTCAAAGTAGAGAGGATCCTAGTGGATAATGGCAGCTCCGTAAACATTCTCTTCCTCGCCGCTTTCAGAGGCCTGAAGCTCTCCCAAGATAGACTCAAGCCCGCTGGCTACACTCTCCATGGGTTCACGGGAGTGCCGGTGACTATCGAGGGGGTGATCACCCTCGATGTAACCGCCGGCCAAACTCCTACCACCCGAACGGAGCCAATGGACTTCATGGTGGTGGATGTTCCTGCCGCCTACAACGTCATATTAGGTCGGCCCGGCCTTGCAGCTCTGGAAGCCGTCCCCTCAGCATACCATCTTAAGATGAAATTTCCCACCCGGTCCGGGGTCGGGGAAGTAAGGGGCAATCAGGAGCAGGCCCGCAAGTGCTATATGACCTCTACCCTCGGCCCCGTCCTCTCCTTAGAAACTCTGAAAATCCCTCAAGATACTGCTCGGCCGACCTCCGAGCCGGTGGACGAATTGGAGGAAGTGCTCTTCTCTGAGCAGGAGCCGGCCCGTAAGTTCTTTGTTAGCAAGACCCTCCCGTCCGCCCTATACTCAGACATTGTACAATGCATCCGAAGGAACCAAGACCTCTTCGCTTGGTCAGCTGCAGATATGCCCGGCATCTCCGAAGAGCTACTAGTCCACCGCCTAAGCGTTGATCCGGGGTCCAAACCGGTTCAGCAAAAGAGGCGCAAGTTCGCCCCCGAGCGCCAGCTCGCTATAAAAGAGGAGGTAGACAAGCTCTTGAAGGCCCGGTTCATACAAGAGGTGAACTATCCTGAGTGGCTGTCGAATGTAGTAATGGTGAAGAAGTCCAATGGGACTTGGAGGATTTGTATTGATTTCACTGACCTAAACAAGGCTTGCCCCAAGGACCCCTTCCCTCTTCCAAGTATTGACACTCTGATTGACGCAACCTCGGGACATGAGCTCCTCAGCTTCATGGACGCCTTTTCAGGCTACAATCAGATCCGGATGTTCCCCCTGGACATCCCGAAGACGTCGTTCGTGACCGACCAAGGCCTCTATTGCTACAGAGTCATGTCGTTCGGCCTCAAGAATGCAGGTGCAACATACCAACGCCTCGTCAACAAGGTGTTCCAGGCCCAGATCGGCCGGAACATGGAAGTGTACGTTGATGACATGCTTGTGAAAAGCATCCGAGGCGTTGATCATGTGACCGACCTCCAAGAAGCATTTGACGTTTTGAGAAAGCACAATATGAGACTCAACCCGAACAAGTGTGCATTCGGCGTCTCATCAGGGAAGTTCCTCGGCTTCATGGTTAGCCAACGAGGAATTGAAGCAAACTCGGAGAAGATCAAGGCCATATTGGACATGACCCCTCCTAGAAATGTTAAAGAAGTTCAGAGATTAACAGGCCGCCTCGCCGCCATAGGGCGCTTTCTCTCAAAGTCCGGGAAAAAGTGCCTCCCCTTCTTCAAGGCCCTCAGGGAGGCAAAAGGATTCGAATGGGGGCAGCAACAACAGGAGTCCTTCGACCAGCTCAAGGCTTACCTCGTTAATCCCCCTCTCCTCAGCAAACCGATCCCTGGCGAACCCCTCTACCTCTACCTGGCAGCCTTCGAGCAGACCCTCAGTGCAGTCTTAGTGAGGGAAGAAGACCGGGCTCAGAAGCCCATCTACTATGTCAGTAAAGTGCTTCGGGACGCCGAGCTCCGGTACCCGAAGATAGAGAAAATGGCATTTGCCCTGGTGATGGCTGCGAGAAAGCTTCGCCCCTACTTTCAGTCCCATTCAGTGGTCGTTCTTATCGACCAGCCGCTGAAACAGGTTCTTCACAAGCCCGAGACGTCGGGTCGCCTTATGAAGTGGTCAATCGAGCTGAGCCAACACGATATAACTTATCAGCCTCGGACCGTAATCAAGGCTCAGGCGCTAGCCGAATTCATAGTTGAGACCACTATCCCCGAGTCCAGCCAAACAGTGGAGGGACCACCCGTCTGGTCGGTTTATGTAGACGGATCCTCCTGCAATGAGGGAAGTGGGGCAGGAGTCATCCTGGCAGGCCCAGATGACTTCATCCTCCAATACTCCCTCCGTATAAACTTCAGAGCCTCGAACAACGAAGCTGAATACGAGGCATTAATAGCTGGCCTTGGGATGGCCCGAAATGCAGGGGCGCAACGCCTCCGAATCTTTAGCGACTCCCAGCTAGTCGTCAACCAGGTCCTCGGCGAATATGAAGCACGCGATGACAGGATGGTTAAATACTTAGCCAAAGTCAAGAGTCTAATGGCACTGTTTGAAGAGGCCATCATCCAAAGAATTCCCCGAGAAGAAAATGCTCAGGCCGACGCCCTATCCAAGTTAGCCTCCTCTTCCCTTCAAGGCCTCGAGCAGACCGTACTGATAGAAGTCCTTCTGAAGCCGAGCATAGAGGACGAAACTCCTGACTTTGTAGAGACATTTCCTGTCCTTCTCGATGATAATTGGATGAAACCCCTCATTGAATTTTTAAGGGATGGACTCCTCCCCGAGGATCCCAAGGAAGCACGAAGAATTAGAACCCGAGCCGAGCGTTACACCATGATCGGAGACATCCTATATAAACGCTCCTTCACCCAGGTGGACGGCCGGCCCTACCTGAGGTGCCTCTCCCCCGGGCAAGAAGACTACGCCCTGCAAGAACTTCATGAGGGCATCGGCGGGGCCCATTCAGGTTCAAGAGCCCTAGCACGCAAAGTATTGAACTACGGATATTTCTGGCCCACTCTCCTACGGGACGCCGAACAACACGTTCGGCAGTGCAGCTCCTGTCAGAAGTACTCCGACATCCGGCGTCTCCCGCAAGCACCACTTGCCTCCCTATCAAGTCCGATCCCATTCGCAATGTGGGGGATGGATTTACTGGGGCCGTTTCCGCCTGCTCCCGGACAGTTAAAGTTCCTAGTTGTGGCGGTCGACTATTTCTCGAAATGGATAGAGGCCGAGCCCCTGGCTATGATCACTGAGCATAAGGTCGTTCAATTCTTCTGGAAAAATGTGATCTGCCGATTCGGCGTTCCCCGGGTCATAGTTACAGATAACGGAACGCAGTTCACTGGGGCTGCCTTCCGAGCTTTATGTGAGGACCTCGCCATACAACACCGTTTCTCCTCCGTCTCTCATCCTCAGTCGAATGGCCAGGCCAAAAATGCCAACCGACAGATCCTCTCAGGCATTAAGAAAAGGTTAGACAAGTGTTCCAAGGGCTTATGGGTCGATCAGCTGCCCAACGTGCTGTGGAACTACCGCACCACAAAGCGGACCCCAACAGGCGAGAGCCCGTTCAATCTCACCTATGGGTTCGAGGCCATCATCCCCTAGAAGTCGGGTTACCCTCTCCTCGTCTGATGGCTTATGAAGAAGAGCAGAACGCTAGAGAGCTCAGAACAAGCCTAGATCTCATTGATGAAATCCGAGAGAGAGCTGCCATATGCCAGCAAACTTACCAAAGAAGGATTGAGCTAGCATACAACAAAAGAGTCCGCCCAACGGACCTCAAAGAAGGGGACCTGGTCCTCCGAAAGTTGGCCATCTCATTCCCAGGTCAGAAAAGCAAATTGGCCCCGAATTGGGAAGGACCTTACAAAATCTCTAAAGTAATCCGCCCCGGCACATTCCGACTAGAAGGTCTCGAAGGCAGGGAGATTCCCAGGGCTTGGAATGCCGACCATCTCTTAAAATACCAAGAGAAAGCGGCAACGCCTCTCTAAGTAATTCGAGATGTCGAACCATTCTTTTCCTGTTACTTGTAGTAATTTTCTTTCGTAGTAATTTGCTTTCATTTTTTCCTTGTAATAACGGCTAGCAACTTTAGAAGCAGCCGATCATTGGATATTAATAAATAAAGTTTTTTCCATATTTTTGCTACTATGTACATCTTTCTGCTTTTAACTCTTCACTCTACCAATGGTTCAGAGTCCAACACTTGGTTCGATTCTACTTCGCAAGTTCGCTTCTAAGCGAACTAGAGGTAGTTCGCCATTCGGAATTGCTCCCACAGCCGTTGAACAACTTCACCGATGGTTCGGAGTCCAACACTTGGTTCGATTCTACTTCGCAAGTTCGCTTCTAAGCAAACTAGAGGTAGTTCGCCATTCGGAATTGCTCCCACAGCCGTTGAACAACTTCACCGATGGTTCGGAGTCCAACACTTGGTTCGATTCTACTTCGCAAGTTCGCTTCTAAGCGAACTAGAGGTAGTTCGCCATTCGGAATTGCTCCCGTAGCCGTTGAACAACTTCACCGATGGTTCGGAGTCGAACACTTGGTTCGATTCTACTTCGCAAGTTCGCTTCTAAGCGAACTAGATTTGGTTTGCCATTCGGAATTGCTCCCACAGCCGTTGAACAACTTCACCGATGGTTCGGAGTCCAACACTTGGCTCGATTCTACTTTGCAAGTTCGCTCCTAAGCGAACTAGAGGTAGTTCGCCATTCGGAATTGCTCCCACAGCCGTTGAACAACTTCACCGATGGTTCGGAGTCCAACACTTGGTTCGATTCTACTTCGCAAGTTCGCTTCTAAGCGAACTAGAGGTAGTTCGCCATTCGGAATTGCTCCCACAGCCGTTGAACAACTTCACCGATGGTTCGGAGTCCAACACTTGGTTCGATTCTACTTCCTAAGTTCGCTTCCAAGCGAACTAGAGGTGGTTCGCCATTCGGAATTGCTCCCACAGCCGTTGAACAACTTCACCGATGGTTCGGAGTCCAACACTTGGTTCGATTCTACTTCGCAAGTTCGCTCCTAAGCGAACTAGAGGTAGTTCGCCATTCGGAATTGCTCTCACAGCCGTTGAACTATTTTACCGATGGTTCGGAGTCCAACACTTGGCTCGATCCTACCTCGCAAGTTCGCTCCTAAGCGAACTGGAGGAAGTTCGCCATTCGGAATTGCTCCCACAGCCGTCGAACTATTTTACCGATGGTTCGGAGTCCAACACTTGGCTCGATCCTACCTCGCAAGTTCGCTCCTAAGCGAACTGGAGGTAGTTCGCCATTCGGAATTGCTCCCACAGCCGTCGAACTATTTTACAGATAGTTCGGAATCCCGCACTTGGCTCGATCATAACTTGCAAGTTCGCTCCTAAGCGAGCTAAAGGTAGTTCCCAATGGTTCGGAGTTACAGCTCTGACAACCCCCAACCCGCTCGACACTAAACACTGAGTGACGGGTGATTCGAACCAACCTTCAGCCACGATCGCTTCGGCCATCGAGCTGTATGAGCACCAAGCAAGAACCTACCCTCAAAAGGAAGTTTAGATTAAGGTTTTAGGGGACCTCCGCCTCGGTTCCGGACTTTGGTCATCACCTCATCCACCATGATCTCCCCTGACCCTGACACCCGCATCGGAGCCGTCAGAGTCAGGAGAAGATCATGGTGGAAGAGCGACCACCCATCCTCCTGAAGAATCTTTCCCTCGGGACCGGACTACGGTCGCCAACACTTCTGCCTTGTCCTCCCCCGACCCTGACACCCACATCGAGGCCGTCAGGAACGGGAAAAGAACAAGGCAGTAGTGTGACCACCCTTCTGAACCTCTCGAGATGAAAATTTTTCACAAAGCTGGCATCCGCCCAAGGGCAGACACCATCGATGCCACTAGAGTTCAAGACTGCAATGACTGGAATTGCAAAAGGGGGGGGGGTGTGGTACTTATAGCCATCCCCCAAGAGTATCTTTATGAACCTCGGGAGCCCAACAGTCACGCCAAGGGAATTGAAGCACGCAAGACTGTCATTATGTCCCTTGGGAACTGAAGCGCCGTGTATTTGTTAATGGGCCCTACTCTCGACGCCCTCGGGAAAATGGAACGCCCCCACAGATCCCGGAGCATCATTTAATGCAATTGGAAGTTTGCTCCCGTCTTTCAGGACGACGCTCGAACAACCGAGCGCCGAAGCCCCAAATCGGAGAGTGCTTTGGAGTATGCCGAGCAAGATTAGGGACCCCGGCTAGAGCATGCCGGCCGAAGCAAACACTCCCCTCGCGGTTCACTTCAAGCCTACCTTGGCTAACACAATTACAACAAAAGACAGTTCGAGACGGCACAACAAAACTAAGCAAGCCGAAAGTGGTTCGCCCCCGGTGAACTAACCTAACGACGGTTCGGAGCCCGACGCCTGGCTCGATTATACTTCGCATGATTGCGTCTAAGCGGGCTAGGAGTAGTTCGCCATTTGGGATCGCCCCCATAACTGCCGAACTACTCTAGCAACAATCCGAGGCTCAGCACTTGCACTTTGACGCACTTTGAGAGCCAGCCGCTCAACTCGCCTCACAAAGACTACATGATCGGGCATCAGAGACAAAGCTCGGCACCACTGGCCGAACATTCACCTCACCGATCGACGAACAAGCATGCAGCTAGGGGTGGCCGATCATACCGAAATGAGCCAACCGACCGGTTTTCCAACCGAACCAATCGATTTGGTACCGAAAAATTCGGTTACCAAAAGTATGGTACGGTACAACCGTACCGAGTTTTAAAATCTGGTTCGGTTTCGGTATGAATATGATTCAGTCGGTATTTTACCGTACCGTACCGAATAGTTGATCATGGCTCTAGCAAAACTGAGGCAAGTGACTGAAATTTTGTAAGCTATACATGTATATGTGTGTGTGAGAGAGATCCACAGTGGCAATAACACTCAGATCCAACATGTACAGTCCATTTGCTTGGAGATCAACTAAGAATTTTTCTTTTCTTTTGATTATAGGGATGGGGAAAAAACACAACCAAATTAATATTACAAACCGAAAAAGAAAGAACACTAGGAAGTTAATTTTAAGATGCAAGCCCATTAATTTATAAGCATATCTGCGGAGTTTTTAAGGAAGCCCAAAGATCAGCTAGGGAATCTGTTAAAGTTATTGGAGACCTAAATAGAAAAATTCAGGTCGAATTTGGAGTGGGTTATCTCGGCTTCCATTGCTTTGTTGCCCCTAATCTAATTAGGGTGGGCTGAAATTCTCATAATGATCATAGTGATCTCCTCTCCATCCAGAGTATGCACAAGTTGATGTGCCATGCTACCAGGAGGCTATTCCATGTTCCATTCACTCTTGATAATAAAGGAGATGATATTGATAATATAAATGCATTGTTATTTGCAGCATCTAAAAGATATATACAGAAACAAATACTTTTGCGACTGATGTTATCCTTTTGCGACTTTTATGAAATTTATGCTTATGCTACTGTTCCTTGCTTGCTTTTGGAATGAAAATGAATTTGTGGTCTATTCTGTTTTTGTTTCGGTAGTTGTGTGATATTGTTAACTTTTTATTTTTATTGGTACTAATATTTGCTAAGGTATTTGTCGGCTCATATTTGGTATAACATCAATACCGAACCGTACCAACCGAAGTAGTCGGTATACCAAAATTTCGGTATACCGAACTTTTTGGTTGGTAACGATTTGCATATTTTCAAACCGAACTAGTTTGGTATGATAATGGTACAATGTCAAGAAGTTCGGTACCGTACCGAGCCCGCCCCTACATGCAGCCGACTTAGAAACCTCGGCGCAACAAACAACAGTCGCAACAAAAAACACACAAGTTCGGCAACACCACTTTATTGATGAATCAGATGCGGTACAAAGACGGACACAGCAGGATTACAAATCGTCAAAGAAAAAGTTACAATGCCGACTTATTACACTTAGCAAAAAAAAATATACAAAAGCTCTCGGAGTCGACGACTTCAGCGCTTTTTTGGGGCCGGGGCGTTCCGCTTCAAAGACACTCGATAGTGACGACGCTTGTCTCCGGAGCGCGACCCCAGGCTAGCGAATTGAGATGTATCCTTGGCGCCGCTTCTAGTAGCTACTCCGACGGATGCTCCGCTCGACGAAATTGCTACCGAGCTCTGCGCGTCCCCCGGACTAGAATGGCCGATCCGCTGACGGGTCACCATCTCGTAGAAAGTAATGCCCCGATCACTCTCTGCGCGAGTGCACGACGTGCTTCGGACGTTGATAGGTCCCGAGTGCGGCTTGAGACGAGCCACTTCCGCCTCCAACTCCGAGATCCGATCACGCAACGAGTCGTCTTTGACGTTAACTTCGAAACGGGGGGGGGGGGGGGGTATCGCGGAGTCCGGAACTCCTGATCGACTGGCTATGAGGCGCCGAAGATGGGTAACCTCGATGCTTTTATCCACCGTCGCTCTCTTCAGCGCTTCGACCTCGGCTGTCAACTGGACCCGTTCGGTCGTCAACTTGGCCACTTCGGCCGTTAGCCCCTCGCCCTCGCTCCGAAGCCTCATCTCTACGGACTGCAGATGCTGTATCTCGGAAAGCAAGTCGTCCCT
This sequence comes from Hemerocallis citrina, assembly GCA_017893485.1. Lineage (NCBI taxonomy): Eukaryota > Viridiplantae > Streptophyta > Magnoliopsida > Asparagales > Asphodelaceae > Hemerocallis > Hemerocallis citrina. The sequence continues at coordinate 178,192,776 of CM030361.1, forward strand.
CTCCGCTGTTATTTTGGACAAGTTATGATGGATGCATTGAATCCGAATCTCATTACTGAAAGCAGTTGGCGAACATTCACCTTCTCCTGTGGGGGTCAGCTCGACGATCCTGCTTTCCAAACGACGAATCTCGATATCTCGCCGGCCGAGGACGAGCTGGAGATGGTTCCGCTCGCTTTCGGCTCGGCGCAATCCAAGCTCGACTTCGTAGAGCCGTTCTCGGCACCTCGCCAGACATAACCTCGTCGCCCCCAAGCCAGCCTCGGCTCGAACTTCCTCATCCGAGCGCGTGGGCTCGACATCTTGGTCAACCACCACGAGCTGAAAAAAAGATCAAAGTAATCAGCAAAAAGATCGAACACTGCCGGAGCACCACACTTTGAAAAATTTCCAAAAAACAAGAAACTTTCGAGACAAAAAGAGTATTTGACGAAAAGGGGGCGAAAGACGGAGATCCGAACACCAACACTTCAAAAGATTTTCTTTTCATTCATTTCAAAAAGGCAGCGGTGGCCAGTCCGCTATTAGGCGTTACAATGATTGAAAAGAAAAGCAAAAAAAAAAAAAAGAAAAAAGAAAAAAAAAACAAAACAAGAAAACGAGGAGCGGAGTCATGGCGCGACCTCTTTCCCCGGGCGACGAGTTCGGGTGGGAGTCGACTTCTCCGAAGGGGTCTCCACCGCCAGCGGAGTGACCACGGTACCGGGGACCTCCTCGGTGACCTCGACCTCTGCGTCACCTTCGTCATCCCCTTCCTCCCCCTCCCCCTCGGACTCAGGGTCAAAGCCTTCGACGTGGCCGGGGAAGAGCCTCCACCCCGAGACGTCCACCTCGGGGTACTCCTTCGACACCCGGTCGATGGCTGCGGCGAAGGCCTTCGCCATGTTCTGGGCGAGGAACCCCTGCGCCTTCTCCAGGGTGGCATCCTCCGCTGCCTTCACAGCCGCCGCCTTGGCTGCCTCTGCTTCGGCCAGCTGCTTAGTCAACCCCTTCTTCTGGCGAAGGAGCTCGCACTCCAACCTTGTCACCTCGGCCTCGAGGTGAACCATCCTCGCTGACCTGCCATCGTGCTCGACGCGGAGCTTGTCGAGCTCGTTCGACAGCCGAGCTTTTTCGTTCCGAGCTTGGTCGGATTCTTGCTTTAGCTCCTTCTCCAGAGCTGTCAACCTCTCGGTGAGGTGGCCAAAGTGAACGATGATCTGTAGCAAAGAAGAACCAAGAGAGTTAGAATTTTTGTGCTAAAGGAGTACGATGAATAAGGGAAGCTCGAGGCTTACCGACACCGCCGATCGAGCGATCTCGATTACGTCGTCGCCCTCTCTCCTGGCCTCCATGGCGGCTCGGTCTTTCGGAGTGGCGAGGTGCTTGACGGCCTGCATGCTCGCCAGCGAGTTTCCGAGGAACCCATCATGCCTCCGGACTTGCCAGTCCGGAATGTGAATCCTCTTATGCTCCTCCGTCAGGAGCTCCTCGGCTGCCACCGTCAGCGGCGGGGTCGTCATGCCGAGGGTGGCGGCGATGGGGAACTCGCTACCTGCGACCGAAGCCGAGGTCCCCGCCACGACATCGACGGGACGGTCGAGGACCTCCACCTCATCGGCCGGAGCCGTGATCCTCAGAGCCTTCGAGGTCGACGGCAGCTTGGTCACGACCCTCTTGCGCTTCTTAGGCGCCTTGCTCGCGAGTCCCGCCCTTAGCGCCAGCACTGCGTCGTAGTCCATGGTTTCTGCATCAAGAGCAAAAATTGATTAACACTTTGCAAATAACAAGGAAGAGAGTACGGAAATCAAAAACATAACGAGAGCCGCGTACTGGGATCTACGCGGCAGAGCCCTCCCTTGTAGAGGATGTCCTCCGTGAGCTCCCTCCAATCGAACTTCGGCCGATCTAGGAGAATCCGGACCGCCTCTTCTTCTTCTACAGAGAGCTTCGGGAGCGCCCTCGCCCTCCTCGGCACCCCTTCTATCCAGTCCGAGGGGATCGGCCATGCCTCTCGACTCCGCACAACGAACCACTTCTCTCGCCAGAGCTTGATGGAGTCAGGGCATATGACGAGCCTGCCACCGTGCCTCGGAGTCAAGTAATACCGATACTCCGACTTATTCCCTTGGTGGAGCTGGTATAACGTCCGAAGCACGTTCAGCTACGGCTCGATCCCTGCGGCCTGGCAGTAGAGAACAAAGCCATTTATCACTCGCCATGCGTTCGGCATGAGTTGGATGGGGCTGACCCCGAACCAACTCACCACGGTAACGGCGAATGCGTGGAGAGGTAGCCGAGCCCCGGCGATAAAGGCATCCACCGGCCATCAACACATCGTCACTGGCAGCGGCGAATTGGCCCTAACCCCGGGACCCGGCAACATGAGCTCAAACTCCTCCGGGATGTGGAAAGAGTCCCGGATCACTGCTAAATCCTCCTCGCGCAGGATCGATGCCACATCATCCGCCTCCGTTGTTTCCCTCGCGGCATTCTCCTCGAAGGACCTCCCCCTCCCATGAACAATTCGCTCGGCCTGATCCTCCGGGAGCTGCCTAACTCTATGGAGCCTCGTCAGCGGCCCTGGCAGCTGTCCGAACTCCCCCATCCTCTTCAGATCCACAACAATCGAATCCTTGCCGAATACCTTCTTGCCCTTCGTCGGAGTCGACTCCTCGACCTCAAGGGAGGGCTCGGACCAAGATATCTCTTCGGACACAGAAGCTACAGACATAATTTAGAAGTTACCTTAAAGAGAATGGCAGCCGGAAAACTTCGCCGGAAGTAAACGTCGATCACCACAAAAGACCGCCTGAGCAAAAGAGTGAAGAAATGAGATATGAGGAAGGGGGGTGGGGATTTATAGAGAGATGCACGCCAAACGAGGATGATGGGCCTGTACTACCGGCCCATGTACACAAAACGACAAAGCGACCTCAATCGTCGCATTGTTTGCCACGCCTAATCATGCATTGCATTTAATGCGTGTCTCATCTGATGGAAGCCCAGAGGTCACCGCAATTAATAAACGTCCCATCTGTCAGAGTTGTCAGAAGTTGTCAGAAGTTCAGAAGACGCACAGTAGATGCAAACTCCTATGACGAAAAACGACAAGTTGTGGACCTCGGCACCAGCTGCCGAGCGTTCTCGGAACCGACCACGTTACGGGGGAAAAATTCGAGTTCGGCACCAGCTGTCGAGCATTCTCGGAACCGACCTCGTTACGTGGGAAAAATTCGAGTTCGGCACAGGCTGCCGAGCGTTCTCGGAACCGACCCCGTTACGGGGGAAAATTCGAGTTCGGCACCAGCTGCCGAGCGTTCTCGGAACCGACCCCATTACGGGGGAAAAATCCAAGTTCGGCACCAGCTGCTGAGCGTTCTCGGAACCGACCCCGTTACGGGGGAAAAATTCGAGTTCGGCACTAGCTGCCGAGCGTTCTCGGAACCGACCCCTGTTAAGGGGGAAAAATCCAAGTTCGGCACCAGCTGCCGAGCGTTCTCGGAACCGACCCCGTTACGGGGGAAAAATTCGAGTTCGGCACCAGCTGCCGAGCGTTCTCGGAACCGACCCCGTTACGAGGGAAAAATTCGAGTTCGGAACCAGCTGCCGAGCGTTCTCGGAACCGACCCCGTTACGGGGGAAAAATCCAAGCTCGGCACCAGCTGCCGAGCGTTCTCGGAACCGACCCCGTTACGGAGGAAAAATTCGAGTTCGGCACCACCTGCCGAGCGTTCTCGGAACCGACCCTGTTACGGGGGAAAAATCCAAGTTCGGAACCAGCTGCCGAGCGTTCACGGAACCGACCCCGTTACGGGGGGAAAATTCGAGTTCGGCACCACCTGCCGAGCGTTCTCGGAACCAACCCTGTTACGAGGGAAAAGTCCGAGTTCGGCACCATCTGCTGAGCGTTCTCGGAACCGACCTCGTTACGGGGGGAAAATCGAGTTCGGCACCAGCTGCCGAGTGTTCTCGGAACCGACCTCGTTACGGGGAAAGATTGGACCTCGAGTCGTACTGAACTCCCTCTCAGCACTTATAACCGTGCCGAACTCTCCCCCCTCTTCGGAAAGATGGGCCGAACCGCATACAGACCCCGGCCCCCTAGTAAGCGAGTTCTAGAAGGGGTCGGAAGCATGATACGAGCACAGGTGCCCCTCAACAAAGGAAAAAGGTCGAACCATCCGCCAAGAGATCGCGAAAAAATAAATTAAAAATTTGGAAAATCAAGAAAGAACTCCTGGAAGGCAATTGTAAAAATGGGGAGCGCCTTCTCGTCCCCAAGCAAGCAATTAGTGCCAAAAACCATCTTCTAAGACCCCCGAACGTCGAATTGGCACTTTGCAAAGTTAAAAGGATATCCCTGCAAGAACACCACATGACCATGAAAGCTCAGGGGCGACTCAGAGCTCAACTCACTTGAAAAATCGTCAAAATACCTCCTTCAAGACTCAAAACCTTCCAACTGGGCTCCGATACAACCCCACCAGCCATTAAAACAGTTAAACTACTCCACAAAGGCCGATCAAACTCAGCCTTTAGGAGTGGGGGGCTCGTGATATGGCTAAAAATAGGGATTAATCGGAACCGTCCAAATCGAGCACGAATCTTGAAGCCCAGGGGTAAAATGGTAATTTCACCTACCAATGGGTTTAAGATGGGTACTGGGTCTCTTCGTCAAAGACCCAAAACCCAGAAACGGATCCGTTTCAATCGGGTGCGGGTTTTAACCAGCGATGAAGCCCGATCAGAGGGATAGAATCAAGGCCCCTGATTAGATCCTAATCAACGGCCCTGATTCATGCCTATCCCTCCACTGGGGACTAGGGATTACATTCCTGATCTGTTTACAAGGAGAATATTCCTTATCAGATCACGGGGATTACATTCCTAATCTGTTCCCTAAGACGCCTATAAATACCCCCCAACCATCTCCATGAAGAGGTAATCAATCTTTCACCAGTTTTTGCGCTCTCTCATAGTCTTCCAGATTACTGACTTGAGCGTCGGAGGGTGCGTCGCCGGGAACAACCCCGGTGTTTCGCACTTTTGCAGGTGTACGGCGGGAGCGACGATCAAACCCCAACGGAACAAGTATACAGGTTTACTATTCAATTTCCCTAAGAATCCACAAATACTATCTGTTTGCCCCCACACCAAATTTAGCGGCAACAATAGTAATAATATATTATGTAATAACAAATATACTATATATATATATATATATATATATATATATATATATATATATATATATATATATATATATATATAATAAAATACAAGGCAAAGCTATCAAGTGGCCCTCCTTCAATTGGAAGGAAGTCAACGGTCAAGATTTATGTTCACAAAACATATTTTTCCGCCCGCTACATAACGGGTATTGTAGCTACAGTCCCTGTTATTGCAGCTACAGTAGGTTTTTTTTTTTTTTTTTTTTTTTTTGGATAATGATCTACATTTGAATGATGCTACTCTAGACTCATACGTAGTATACTCATATATGGTTGAGATCAAACCTGAGATGATTGGCTACTACCTTGCTGAGTTCTCCATTTCATACAAGCCCGCCAAGCATGGTAGACCTGGTATTGGTGCTACTCACTCTTCCAGGTTCATTCCCCTCAAGTGAAGAGCCACGAAGATGTCTTTGAGAGTTTGGAAGTTGTGCTGGTAGGCTATTTAATTTAGGAATAGCTGGTTCCGTGTTTTCTGCTGTGAACTTTGCTAAATTTTGACTCATGTAGTTGATATTTGTTTGGGTTTTAAAATTAATTAATATTTAATCCCTACTTTTAATTAATTAAGAAAAGATTAATTAATATCACACTAATCTTAATTAAGAAAAGCTTTAACTGTTGTGGTTTAATTAGTCTTTTCTTAATTAATTAAAATTTAGTGATTAAAAGGTAATTAGTTTAAATCTAATTAAGCTTAATTAACTCATCGAAAACATTAGGGATTAAGCTTAAATAAAATTAATTAATCCATAATTTTGGATTAATTTCATGTAAAACAAAAAATAAAAAAGTGTTTTAATTACTTTCGTTACATTATTACTAGAACCAAAACAAAGCTAACATTTAATTATTGCTATAGTAAACCTATATTCAACCAAATGTACTTTTAAGAAATCAAATCCAAGTAATTGCTTTCACTACAGTGTTTTTCCATCTCTTCATTTTTTTACAACAAACCAAACCACCACTAATTATTTTAGTATGTAATTATTTTTTATAACTTATCGTGTAGTCACTAACCAGATTGCATATAAATATTGACCTATGTGATTTGTTAGTCAAATGGAATTGCATATATTTTACTGTTTACAGTGTTTTTCATATATTGCATCGTTCAGAAGACGTGCCATAAGCACGTGTCCACAGGTAAACCTAGTAATAATATATAATATATTATATAATAATTATATATAAAATAATATATATAATAATTTATATATTATTATATAAATAATAATTATATATAATAAGATATATAATATAGTAGTAATAATAATAATAATAATAATAATAATAATAATAATAATAATAATAATAATAATAATAATAATATATACATACTATTATATATACACACATACCGTATACATACTATATACATACATACTACATACGTATATAATGTATATATATATATTGATATGGCTAAAAATGGGATTAAATCAGGACCGTTCGAATCGGACACGAATCTTAAAGCTCAGGGGTAAAACGGTAATTTCACCTACAAACGGATCTGAAATGGGGACTGGGTCTTTCTTCAAAGCCCAATAACCCATAAACGGATCTGTCTTACTGGGTACGGGTCCCAACCCGTTACAAACCAGTTCAGAAGGATAAAGAAGAATTCAGATTCATAATTATCCCTAAGAAGTGATCTTAACCGCTTCTATCCATTCACACCGGGAAGTAGAGATATGTTCTTATCTTGAAACGGATCCCTAAGGCGACTATAAATACCCCTCTCCCCCCACTGTTACCAGGTAATCAAACTTTTGCCAGTTTAAGTTCTTGCTTAATCATTCAGATTACTGACAAGAGCGTCGGAGGGTGCGTCGACGGGATCCATCCCGATGTTTCACATTTTTTGCAGGTCAACGGCAGTGGCAAGAAACTGGTCAACAACTTGGTGAAGGTCAACAGGTCAACAGGTCAACAGGTTTGCTTTATTGTTTTTTTCAAGAATCCACAAATTCATCTGTTTTCTCCCACACCAAAATCAGCAGCAACAGATTGGCACCGTCTGTGGAAAGCGAAAAAGCAACCCGACCTAACTTCATCAGCGAGACTAGTTTCAAGCCATGCATCCAAAACAGAATGGGAAGGCAGCGGCCTCCAGCCGAAGAACCACTTCTCTTCCTATAACACCCCGAATTCCAAAACAGCTGAATTCGAGATTTCCACAGGATCTTTACACTTCATTCATACAATTTTACAAGGAATTTTAAAACTTTTATTTCAACAATAATTACATCAGAGTCTTTTACATCAATACGCAGCGGAATCAATAAAATACAACAATAATGAATGTACAATTGTTACAACTTTAACATTTAAGTAATCAACAGCATCAATTCTCTTTATATCTTCATGTAACTCCAAATCCTGCATATAAAACTGTGGGCGCGTCAGTTGCTTACAACTGACGAAATATTATACACGGCCATCCTCTCTATGCCGGAAACAGTATAACGATTCTTAAATACTTTAGCAAACACAAGCTTGATCACAAACAAAGCTACAAAGGGACTATCCTGTTGATGTCGTGTTGTGCGGTGCACTTAGTCCTTAATGCAGTTATTATATTACATGACACTAATGCGTACTTGTTCGGATTCTATGCATCCCATACTACATAGGTCCGAGGGCAAGCCCTTGGTCGTTCTTCATCTTGTAGGGTTCAATCCCTCGTCATGACTTAATCTACTACTGTAACTACGGTAAGTATCCTAGATGTTTTCTGACCTACGAACTCATGTCTAGGCGCCCTGGAGGGAATCCCAATGCACTGACACATGACTCATCATGCAGGCATCCTGTGCTAATTCAGCTCCTACCATAGACATGACACCACCCGTAGTCTTCCAACATCCCACGAGCGTCACCACCGGGACGGTACTCTGGAGCAGTATCCTCGCCCAGACTCATCATGGGACATCCTGGGATACGATCTTGCCGCTATCCAATGGCCCTCATACTCAATGTTTTTCTCTTACTTTCATCACGTCTTTACTATGTATCTCTCTGTAATTTCTGTAAGTATCATAGATGTTCTATGATTATAAGCACATGTACAGAAAACCTGGAGGGGAATCCCACGTCATGTCACGACGCATCGTGAAGACAGCCTGTGGCAATTCAGCCTCCTTTATGGCACACGATCCTCTTGCAGCCACCAAACATCCCACAAGCATTGCTACCGGGATGGTACTCTGGAGTAGTATCCACGTCATGTCACGACGCATCGTGAAGACAGCCAGTGCATACCCTCACAACACCCATCCAATGGCCCTCATACTTGTGTTTTTCTCTTACTTCCATCACAGCCTTAAAAAATTTGTTTTAAAAGAAAATCATCACAACCTAGAGCTAGCTTACCCCACCGGACTTAAATCAAAATAACAGAGACAGTCAGCCTACCTGGCTACTTCTCAAGAGACACTCAACCCTCAACGGTTAGCTCTCAAAATCATAAATAATACTGCCAGTCACTAGGGTCTTGCCTAGCCTCTAGATTCCAACAACTATCTCTTCTAGAGATCAACAATGTTCCATAATCAATCTCAAATAATCATTTCCATTTCTTTTGTTCATAACTCTTTTCTCAAAACATTCCTTTTATAATCTCATAACATGAGAATAATTCAATTCGGTATTTATATCAATTTCATCTTTCACACCCTTGTATGTATTTCAAAATAAACATTAATCAAGTATTAATAATCATAAAATCTCGTATTTAAACTCATTTAACTTTTGTCAAAATCAAATCCAAACTCAAGAACCAAAAACCAGTTCAGTTCAGTCGACTGGTGACAGTGCCAGTCGACTATTCAGCGAACATCAAAACATCTCAGTCGGTATCAGTCGACTGTTCTGCTAACATCAAATCATCATAGTTGGCTCAGTCGACTGGTGACTGTATCGGTCGACTGTTCCGCGAATACTTTGAAAACTCAAACACCAAAATTCAAGGACAGCAGTAGTCGACTGTGAACGTAGACAGTCGACTGTCCTGCCTGACGAAAACCCGAATTTCTTATACTTTCCAGTCGACTGTAGAAGGTAAACAGTCGACTGTCAATTACACTAATTACAGCCTGCATATATTTTTCGACCCTTTTGATTGATTTGTACTTCCATATAAAAATATAGATCATTTCTAGAATGTATTCCTTTAAACAATATCGTATATGTTCTCAAATTCACAAGTTTCTCATCTTTCGATGAAATCTTTAACATGCATTAAAACATATATCCAATCGATATTCCAAATAAACTGTTTTCTTTTATCAAAATCACTTTATGAAATCTCTATGCTCACAAAATACATATTTTGAGGCTAGAACCGCACTTCTTTGCTACATTAGCATCGAAAGTCATTTCTCCAGATATTTGCATTATTTCAATTACTATTTCAACCATGCATCATACAATTAAAAACTTGTCAAATGGCACATATTCTTGCATGCAAATATTCTAACAATCACCATAACTAATAATTCACATCTATCACAATAATCAGAATTTAGCAATCAATTTCTACAACAACTAGCATGTAATCTCATCATACCAATTCAATTTCAACAATTAGTTTGTATATCACCTATCATGCAAATTTCTATTACTAAATTAGAAAGGATTTAAGAAACACCCACCTAAAGTTGAAGAAATACGAATAGAAAGCTCCTAGAAAAAATTCCTTAGAATGCACGAATAGATCCTTCTCCTCCTAGCTCCTTGCCAAAACCGAAAGCTTCAAATTGGGTTGTATAGCCGACCTCCAATGGGAAAACTCAAAACTACTCAATCTTTTTGTTACTCAAATCTTTTCTCTCTTTAATAAATTTTTCTAATGTACTAAGATAAGAAGAAACTATGGGGTATTTATACATAATTTTGGGTGGATTGAATGGCTAGGATTTGATCAACTAGTTAGAGATTAAGGGCTAGGATGAATTAGGGAGTTGTAGCAACTACCCATGATGAGATAACTACCTCCACACTACTCCCATTTTCTAAAATTTAAACTTGCTTTTCCTACTACTTTAAAATCCAAAATTTCAGATTTTCCCTCCTCTCATAAACAGCCCGGTCCACAAAAAGTGTGCACATCGCACGCGTGCACGTGCACGTGCTTTGTGTACAAAATAATTTATTTATTTAATCTCTTTAAAACAATTTATTTATATATGTAATAAACATATAAAATTAACTTAAAAATTATACTTTTCATGCACAATAAAAATAGATACAAACAATTTCATGAAATTTATTTTGAAAGAATAATACGCTTAAAACACGTGCACCGAAACACGTGCATCGCTCGTCAAATCTCAAAAATACAAAAATTGATTTTATCGACCGAATAGTTAATTGGGATGCAACATAAAGTATATTTAATATACATTTTCGATGATATACTCAAACATACAGAAAACACGTGTATTGCACGTAAAAATTTATTTTAATTATAATAGACAAAAATTGAATTCTATTTACAAAAATGAATTTAAACATGTTTATAAAAATAAATAATTGAAACCCATCGAAAACTTTGCACGTAACAGTGGAATGTCCAGATTCGACACGTGCATCGATTAATACGTAAAAGCACGTAAAGAACTCAAAGATTGAAATTTAGCATTTGAGTTGTCTCAAATGGGATTTTAAGAATACGGAATTGCATAAATAATTGGAATTCAAAATACATATCAAAGTGCGTTATGGATATAATCAATAATAGTACAAAATGCACGTGCGTAACACCCGAGTTACACTTCCTCCTCCCCCTCCTCCAACTCAAGGTGCTCCTCCTCAACAGGCCCCTTCAGGATCTCGGGGGGACTGCTTAGGGGGGCTCTCGTCGGAGCCGTCCAAAGCAACATCCTCCTTATGGCCATGTCGTGGGTCCCAATCCTTCAGTTGAATCTATGGCTTCTCAAAGCCCTATCGAGCGGGATCTTCGTAAGTGATTGTCGACCGCCAAAAGGGGGTCGACCTCTGAACTCACCTGGATGGATGGCAAGCCCTTGGGGGAGTCCATCAACCTGAGCACCCAGGGGTCTCAAGAGTCCGGACCCCTCGCCGACCGAGGACCAGAAGATCCCCTCCCCCGAGGAGGCGAAGAGAGTCCCCTCAGCGTCATCGGCGGAGAACTCATTCTCCAGTAAGCCGAGCCACACATAGGGACCACCAAGCTGGAGAGGCATCAGTCACAAGGGCAGAGCTTCAAGACTTCCAAGCGGCAGTCTTACGGGCCCTCAATATCGCCCCAAATAACGACCAGAGGCCACCTACTCATGAGCCAGCTAGGAGCCACCGCCTTCATAATCCCTGTCCTCCTCCATCTCCAAGCTACCATCGCTGCAGCCCCAGTCCACCCTCGTACGAAGATGAGTCCCGGGGCTCGGCAAGATATAATCAAAGAGAAGACTCAGTTTACCGCCGTCTCCACGAGATGGAGAGGCGCCTCGGCTGAATTGACAGGGAAGAAGAGCAACGGGCGATAAACCTCCGCCCAAGCAGACCTCCATTCTCCCGCACCATCATGGAGGCTCCCGTCCCAGAAAACTTCAAGTCGCCTCACTTCGAGTTGTATACCTGGGAGTCGGATCCCGCGGATCACATAGAGAGTTTCAAAACTCTCATGATGATCCACCATGCTTCAGACGCCCCCCTCTGCAAGATCTTCTCTGCCACGTTGAAGGGACCTGTGAGAGAATGGTACTCTCGAATCGCCCCGGCCTCCATCTTCTCATTCGATCAGTTCGAAGGGCTCTTCCTTACTCATTTCGTGAGTAGCCACCGGGCCGAGAAAACAAGTGTATCTCTGGTGACCCTCAACCAAGAAAAGGGTGAATGCCTAAGAGATTACGTTCGATGCTTCACCGCCGAAGCCCGGTCCATTTCCTTCCTCAACCAATCAGTAGCCTCTGCCGCATTCGAGCCACTAACGCTTGCCTCAGGGTGTCCCTGGCCAAGAAGCCTCCTCGGGACTTCTCAGAACTCCTACTTAGGGTGGAGAAGTACATACGAGTGGAAGAGGCTTTCAACCCCCCTATTCTTGAAGAACCATCTTCCGGGAACAAACAGAACAATACGAGCGAAGAGGGGTCCCAAAAATCTCAGGGGACGGCAATGTCCAGCGCCGCTCGACTCCTCGTTTTGAGAAGTTCACCCCCCTCATTGCTAATATATCAGAAGTCCTTATGGAGGTGGGCAAGGAAGGGCTACTCCGCGCTCCCCCTAGAATGAATACCCTTAGCAAAAAGTGGAACAAGGATAAGTGGTGCCGCTTTCACAGGGACCACGGCCACGACACGACACGGATAATTGTTAGGCTCTCAAGGAGGAGATCGAAGAACTCATACAGCGGGGACACCTGACCAAATTCGTCCAAAAAGATGGGGCCGAGCTTCCCTCCCTGAGGAGCGTACAAACGAACAGAGAGGCCTGCCGAGCTTCAAGACTCAGAACCCGGGGCCGTCTTCCACCTCATCCAAGGAGGTCCAATGGAGGGAGAACCCAGCTCCTCCCAAGAGGTCTTCACCTTATCGTAGAAGTAGGATCTTGATTTTCAATAAGGCCGATGCTTATAACCCGGACAATAGCATGTAATAATGGCTTGCCCTATTGAAGCGGCCACTTAGTTTATCTCAATAAAACTTTATATTTTTTCATTGAAAATTGTTGCTCTTGCTTTATCTCTATCTCTCCGAGTCACATCTACGACTCGTTAAATGGTGAGTTCAGAATCCAGCTTCTCCTACATGGCTGCTCCCGCAACTTAGTTCAAAAAATGAGTTTGGAGTCCAACGCTTGGTTCGACGTTGCTTTAGCCGCTTGCAAACAAGCAAGGGTGGGGTAGCTCAACATTCGGAATTGCTCCTATACCTCGTTAACCCCCTCTAACAACGAGTTCGGAGTCCAACACTTGGCTCGATTTCGCTTCAAATTACTCGCTCATAAGCGGATAAGAAGTAGTTCGCCATTCGGAACTGCTCCCACAACCATTGAATCTCTTTTAAACGATGAGTTCAGAGTCCCACACTTGGCTCGATTCTGCTTCAAATTACTCGCTCATAAGCGGGTAAGAAGTGGTTCGCCATTCGGATCTGCTTCCATAACCGTTGAATCTCTCTTAAACGACGAGTTCGGAGCTCATAACTCTATCCTAGAGTTGCTCCTCAAACTTGTCTCCCAAATGACTCTCTCCAAGAGCCAAGCTCTTCGCTCCGCTCGCCCCCAAAGCGGACCTCTTCCCAATGAGTTCGGAGCACAACTCTCCCCTAGAGTTGCTCCTCAAACTTGTCTCCCAAATTGCTCACTCCTAGAGCCAAGCTCTTCGCTCCGCTCACTCCCAGAGCGGACCTCTTCTCAACGAGTTCGGAGCTCATAACTCTCTCCTAGAGTTGTTCCTCAAACTTGTCTCTCAAATGGCTCTCTCCTAAAGCCAAGCTCCTCCCTCCGCTCGCCTCCCAGAGTGGACCTCTTCTCAAACGAGTTCGGAGCTCATAACTCTCTCCTAGAGTTGCTCCTCAAACTTGTCTCCCAAATGGCTCTCTCTTAGAGTCAAGCTCTTCGCTCCGCTCGCCTCCAAACGGACCTCTTCTCAACGAGTTCGGAGCACAACTCTGTTCTAGAGTTGCTCCTCAAACTCGTCTCCTGAATGCCTCTCTCCTAGAGCCTTGTGACGTTCTTCACCTTCCGAGCGGGCCTCTTCTAAGCGAGCTCGGAGCTCAAAATTCTCCCCTAGAGTTGCTCTTCAAACTCGTCTCCCAAATGGCTCTCTCTTAGAGCCAAGCTCTTCGCTCCGCTCGCCTCCAAAGCGGACCTCTTCTAAGCGAGCTCAGAGCTCAAAACTCTCCCCTAGAGTTGCTCCTCAAACTCGTCTCCCAAATGGCTCTCTTATAAAGCCAAGCTTTTCACTTCACTCGCCTCCAAAGCGGACCTCTTCTCGACGAGTTCGGAGCACAATTCTCTCCTAGAGTTGCTCCTCAAACTCATCTCCGGAATGGCTCTTTCCTAGAGCCAAGCCCTTTGTCCTACTCGCCTCCCGAGTGGGCCTCTTCTAAGCGAGTTCGGAGCTTAAAACTCTCCCCTAGAGTTGCTCCTTGCATTCACCTCCAAGAATGGATCTTCCCACAGCTCTTATGAAGATCTCCCTAGCCCATCTTCTTCGTCCCTAGGAGTGGAGCTCCTCTTCGAAGATTCTGAAGACCAAAACACTCCTCAAGATAAAGATGTTGCGGGACTATTTTGACCATGAAGAAGGGTGATTCTTCAACCCACTCCTAAAGAGAAGTTGTAGATCTTTGAGTTAGCTTCGAAACGAGGGGTCGCAAGCCCCGATCGGACCTCCGTAGCACCGGGAAAGTGGATCGCAACATAGCTATGCCGAGCTACTAAGGTGCCCTTTAGGGAAAGATGCCCCTGAGCCACAGTGTCAAGCTACCGAGCTACAACGCCGAGCTACCCGGGCACTGACCTCCGTATTGGGAAAAAATACACCCGAGCTCCTTGGACCGTTAGATCATCCAGATGTTCGCGCCAATGGCTGATGGATGACTCAGATTTTGCTACGTCTCCACAAAACGACAAGATCACATTTTCTCGTGAACTGGGCCTCTTGCCTTGTGATTCGCGCCATGATCGTGATCAACCGTCCAGATGGAACCACGTAGCTCGAATCTGAAATCCAAGCAACCGAGCTACCGAACTACAAAATGGCCAAAAATGTACCTCAAAATCCGTGCTCGGATTCGTCGAACAAGCAAGCAGCCCAAAAGCAAAAAGAAAAACAAAAGAACAAGGGATTTGAGGGTTAACGGGTCGGGTCGGGTCGGAACCCGTTCGGACCCAAACCCAAACCGAACCAACCCTCCCACGTCACCTTCTTCTTCTCCAAGTTCCCGCCAAAACCAAACAAGAACAAAACCTAACACTCCAACCTCTCTCTCTCGCCGAACACATCACCGAGCTCGACCACAGCTCCTCGCTGACCACCACGTCGCGAGTATCGACCGCCAAGCTCGAGCTCGAGCCGAACTCCTCTCACCTTCCATTCGTCGCCGAGCTCCTTTCCGTCGAAGCTCCTCGTTCGCAAGCTCACGCAACTGCAGTTGAGCTTCCTCGTTGAAGCTTCGCGACCATCGAGCTCCTCCCTCGCCATGGCCTCGTCGAAGCTCCGACCATAATGAGCTCTCCACTGAGTTTGAGCACTCCTCCACCGCCATGGGTTCGCCAACCTCACGCTACCGAACACATCACCGAGCTCGACCCCATCTCCTTCCTGAGCTCCTCTATCCGTCGAAGCCAACAAGCGAGCTCCACCATAGCTTCCACCACCCGTCACCAAGCTCCACCTTCGAGCTCCACTCCATCGTCGTCGATACCCAAGCTGCGACCAACCTCCACTACTATGCCGACCTCTCCCTCCTTCACGAGCTCGAGCTCTTCTCGACTCTGAGCTCGAGTCATCTTCAATGCCGAGCTCCCCCACAGTCGAGCACCAAGTTCCGCCATGGCCTGTCTCCGAGCTCCAAATGCCGACCACGGTGCCGAGCTCCACTGTCGAAGCTCCAAACTCCTCTCAACCTCCGAGCTCCGCCTCCACCGTCGCCAAGCTCTACCATCGTGGCATAGCTCGTTGCCGAACGCCGTCGAGCTCCGGTGCCGAGCTCGAAGCTTCGTTGAGCTTCGAATCCACGTCGCCGCAGCTCACCACTTCGCGAGCTCCCCATCACCATCTTCTCACCCTTAA
The DNA here is from genome assembly GCA_017893485.1 of Hemerocallis citrina. Taxonomy (NCBI): domain Eukaryota; kingdom Viridiplantae; phylum Streptophyta; class Magnoliopsida; order Asparagales; family Asphodelaceae; genus Hemerocallis; species Hemerocallis citrina. The sequence continues at coordinate 178,208,757 of CM030361.1, forward strand.
AGAATCCCTTCGCCGAGCTCGCCTCAAGGTCGCCTCCACGTCGCAAGCTCCCCATCCATCTCCTTCGTCAACTCGCCAAGCTCCCCTCTGTCTTCATGCTCGAGGTCGATGATGAAGAAGAAGACAGTTGAAGGAGAAAAAAGAAACAGAGCGGAAAAAAATGCCACGCGGCATCGCCACGTGGCGTCACCTCCAATGGTCAGCCAGATCTGAGGACGGGTGCTGAGCTACCTGGGCACCGACCTCCACATGTGGAAAAAAATGCTGCCGAGCTACACAAGCCGTCCGATCATCCCAAAATTCGCGCCACGACACGATCAACGCTCAGAAACGCGCCACGTGTCCAGAAAATGATCTGCTTTGTGATGCATGCCATCTGATCATGATCGACATCCAGAAATGTGCCACGTGTCCAGGTAATATTTAATTAATTAATTAATTAATTAATTTGAATTAATTATTTAAAAAAATCCGAAAAATTAGTTAAAAATGAAAAAAATTAATTAAAAAATTCTAAAAATAATTATTAATTCGGAAAATTATTTTTAAAATTCTGAAAATAATAATTATTAAATTAGAATAATTAATTAAAATTTTTGATAATTAATTATTTAATTCGAAAAATGAATAAAAAATTCAAAAAAATGAGGAAAAATTCAGAAATTCTGGAAAATCGCAGAAAATCCAAAAAATTCTAAGGATATTTTTGGGCATTTTACAAGCTTAGAAATAACACCGTTACACCTCGAGCAAGGTCCGAACTCCCTTAAGAACTCCGATAAAATCCCGTACGCCATTAGGACAACAAACTACTCCTCAAAGACTGTAGAACTCAGTCTCCAGGAGTGAGGGGCTCATGATATGGCTAAAAATGGGATTAAATTGGGACCGTTCGAATCGGATACGAATCTTAAAGCTCAAGGGTAAAACGGTAATTTCACCTACAAAATGGTCTGAAATGGGAACTAGGTCTTTCTTCAAAGCCCAATAACCCATAAACGGATCTGTCTTACTGGGTACGGGTCCCAACCCGTTACAAACCAGTTCAGAAGGATAAAGAAGAATTCAGATTCATAATTATCCCTAAGAAGTGATCTTAACCGCTTCTATCCATTCACACCGGAAAGTAGAGATATGTTCTTATCTTGAAACAGATCCCTAAGGGGACTATAAATACCCCTCTCCCCCCACTATTACCAGGTAATCAATCTTTTGCCAATTTAAGTTCTTTCTTAATCATTCAGATTACTGACAAGAGCGTTAGAGAGTGCGTTGCCGGGATCCATCTCGGTGTTTCGCACTTTTTGCAGGTCAATGGCAGCGGCAAGAAACTGGTCAACAACTTGGTGAAGGTGAACAGGTCAACAGGTTTGCTTTATTGTTTTTACCGCGAATCCACAAATTCATCTGTTTGCTCCCACACCAAATCAGCAGCAATATATATACATCTACATATACATATACATATACATATACATATACATATACAGTATGTTGGTGGCGAAATGAAAAAACTTATCTTAGAAAACAAGTTTTTTTGGTTTTCAAAAAACTCATTTTAAACATAGGTTTTGAGTGAAATTTTTAAATGAGTTTTCGAAAAATTTGTAACCAAACAAAATTATCCTATGTTTTGATTTTAAAAAGTAAAAACTGTTTTTAAAACCCGATCCAAACGCACACTTAGCTTTTTATTAAGTGAAGAAAAAACTTCGTGGTATACTAAATGAAGCGAGTGTTGAGGTGAGAAGGCCATTTTGCAGTTGCTTGATATATATATATATATATATATATATATATATATATATATATATATATATATATATATATGGGAAAAAGGGGTATGAGCAACTTGCTTATTTAGTAAATAAGAAATTGATGATGTGGCATACATGTGATTGGACAATCTTTAAAAGGGTTAGTTGTCCAGTGTATCACATACATGCCACATAATCAATTGCTCATTTACTAAATGAGCAAGTTGCTCATATCCCTTTTACCCATATATATATATATATATATATATATATATATATATATATATATATATATATATATATATTCTGAAACCACGGATTTCCTTCTCAAAGGGCTCATGAGATTCTGAGGTTGGGGAATCTTTATGAATTTTATTCTGGTTTGCATACAATGAGTTCCGATGATTGGGGTTTGAACCTGTTGTTGCTCTCAGTTGGTGCTGCTAACAATCCATTTCAGTACTGGTTAAGCAATCTATCGAGTTCTTTTGAGAATGAGGAAGTGTTGCCTTCGGATTTCTCGGTTCATACCGGAGCTGGAACTCACAGGTTTTCGCAGGAATTGCCTGTGGCACTTGCTGAGCATCTGAAGAAGTTGGTTGCTCCTTTCCGAAGGGATGAGTTGAGAAGTGGAAGCTTTGTTGCTGTGAAATCAGATTTGGAATCATGGATGCGGTCTAGGTTTGGATCTGCAGTTCTTAGTGCATAGGAGTGTAATTTTAGGCTATAGTGTACTATAAGCTTGTATTGATTGAATAACTCTCATTTTTCACCCCTGTACCTTAGTATTCTTGTCAGATTGAATATTGAAGTTCATTATTTTTCAGGTTCTGTTTGAGCTATTACTGTATTGTATGACAAGTAAATGAAAGTGCTCAAATTTATACCATATACAATCCAAAAGGGCGAAAATAATGTCACTATAAGTACAGAGTTTCATTAGAGTTCAATATAAGTATTAGTTTTTTTTGTTTTGTTTTGTTTTGTTTTTTTTTTTTTTTTGTGGAGTGATCAATAGCTCTAACTGAACTCTTGTGCTCTCGCAAACCATTCAATTTTTCGCATAAAACGAGCACCCATACACAACACTTTCAGTAAAAAGAAATGGAACATTTCAAACCGAATTTACAAAACTCACTGGAGCTGAAAAGACTTCCCTCTAAAAGACATCTACGTCCAAGAGAAAGAGAAGATGGAAAATTGATCAAGACAACATATCCCAAGTAACAAAATAAGAAAAGATGAGAAAATAGACATCAAATGACAACTTCATGTAATCTTCCTAAAACTGAAATTGATCAATTTTTTCTTTATCCCCACCCCAAAACCAATTCCCCCCTCCCCTTTACAAGCAACATTTACAGATATAAAACGAAAAACTTTTGGTTGTTTTAGTTTGTAGCATTTGATCTTGGTCAGTCAAGGAGCGCTGAAACTTGGAATGTGCAAATAGATAAGGGCTACTTCCTTCTGACCTGATGAGAGCTAACTCAGCAATGTGCTGAAGCCAGTTCCGCTGAGTTCCAAGAAGTTACATATATTTTCCTGATGACTTCCATATCCGTCCTTTAAGTGATATGACCATAATTGTGACATCATCATAGTACTTTCTTCGGTCTCCTTGTGGTATGTCTAGCTGTTCAGTTAACCCAATTCCTGCAGATAAGAAACCTAGAATATCAGTATATGGTCTTATGAAAATTCTGAGTTGAGAAGAACAATTCTGGGTTAGATGGTCAGAAGAAAATTAAGTACTACTAAAACTCTTTTAGTTGCAGTAATCAAGTCCTGCACACAGTGGAATATGGAAAAAGATTCATTTTCTTTCAGGTGTTTCTTGTTGGATGATGCAACTGATATATAGATTCTATAACCATAAATAACTTAATACTAAAGGAGATTGTAGTAAACATTGCAGAAACTAAAGCAACCTGGCGCACATAAAAAGCAAGTTTGAATAAAAGGATATCATTGTGGCATGCTACTGAATTATGGAAGTATTTGTTTTCTAATACACATACGAAGAACATAATTGGAAGACGCTACTTAATTTCCAATTTTAAGCTGTGCCTTTCTCAGAAGTATTCTGAACATTACAGAAAGATGTGAATTGTGTTTCACTATTTCTTAATTGTTATCCATTATGATGCATGAAAAATATTCCCTATATCACGTATTTATGCAATATTGAACATGCACGCTTGGCCTGGGGTGCTATATCAAGGACCCGGTTGCTTGGTGCAGATTAGCCATTGTTTCACACCTTGACCTAGACCAAAACAACTCCCAAAATGAGAATTTCAAGATTTGGGCTTATAATTCATATCAAAATCAAATGCCATATCAACCATCTTCATATTTTGCCCATGTCAAGTGCATGCCGATGAAATGAATCAAATCATAAAACCCTAACAACTAAGTTATTTGTCATCTAAACCCTTGTCCCCCCCTTCATTAATCCTCTTATTACCCCTCTATCAATCAACGTATAGAAATATTATTACTGCAAAATGGTATACTTGTCAGAGTCATATGCCTTCCTCTTTCCCACTGCCTAATAAATCTCCTTCACCGTGCCTCCTTTTTTGTTAGTAAGTTGCATGTTGCTCCTTCTTTTGCCTCCACCTATATTACCTTATCTTCTATTCCCGTAACTATTTTTTTCTCCTTAAAGTTAACCTACATCTCCGTGTCTTAAAGTGGATGACACAGTCATGGGAAAATTTTGGGACAGCATAAGGACTATTTTTTTACTCATTCTTCTTATTTTTTAAGAAATATTACTTAGTGCATAGTTAGCTGTATACAGTTCCTATTCGTACCTACAAAACCAAAGAACTTCGTCCTTCCTCTCTAATAGTTAAAGTAATAGAACTGTAGGAAGTACACTCACTTTTCCATACGCCATTTTAGGTACTTCTTTGAGAAGCGTCTACATTGTTCTGACCAGTGGCCTGATGATTTGAGGCAGGCCACGTAGTCCTCCTGCACAAAAGTTCAAAGAAATGACCACTTTAATTTCTTTATCATGTATAAATTTTTCACCTCAAAGTACTGTGTGAGTTTAGGGAGTGATAAATAAGAATTATGGCATAGGAAGAACACCAAGGAATAAATGCGAGTAGTTCAGTGATATACCAGGTCACACTCATGGAGATGATCCAGAGGAAATACACCTTTTTCGTGTGGTACAGGTCTTGCTCCTCTATTTCCACCAAATGCTCCACCTTTCAAGATAAAACAAATTAGCATTGACTGAAAAAAAGAATAAAGTCGCTTAATTTGTCCCCACAAGTAATATAAAACTTCACTGGCCGAAGTTATTAGCCAATAACAGATGATCCAACAATCATTATAAATGTTCTGTCCTGTTATCAACAAATTTCTAATCATCCTTATAATTAAGTAAAATGAAAGTAGTATAACACAAATTAACAATTATTTCCAAAAAAATGATCAAAGATAGTCGCAAGTATTACAAGGGCAACGAGGGAAGACACATTACCGAAGATTTTTTTAAGCCTCCAGAGCTACATGAAGCCTATAAACCATTTTGGCCAATTTTACGAGATATTCCAAACAATCAATTAGAATATATCTATGCATATCTTCCTCATTTTTGCTTGTTGCTGATTTCATCATTAAGTTTGCTGTCCATCTCAGCCATCTGAATGAATCGCTTTCTCACAATCTCCTATTTCTAATGAGGCAAAAGTACACCAAATATAATATCTCTAGCAACTTCTTTCGCAAAGTTCAAATTTTTATCATGTATCATTGAGTCAAATGGACAAAAGCTAAAGCTTGATTGAAAGACCGACTTGGAACAAACTCTGAACCTAAGTCATAAAACCAAAGACCGAGCCAAAGTTCACATTCATGATACAGATCAAATGACCATGTTCATACAATAAAATTTCATAGATGACCATTTATTCCTAATAGAAGCATGATGACGACGAACTTTCTCTGATAAGAAATATTCAAGGGTCCACTTGAGAAGAAACAAATCTAGAAAGGAAATGGTAGGAAATTAATTTATTAAATATTTTCATCAATGCAAAAACTCTTCCATATTCATGTTCAAGGTGACTTTGTTTATGAGAGAGTTAAAGCTTCATATGGTTGAGATAATAGCAATACCTTAACAAAATAGGCCTCTAACAAATCTAAGCGATTTGGGAAAGAAAAAATAGCAATATCCTTCAAAACTTAAACCCTAACAGATCTAAAATATTCGGAATAAAGATTTGGAAACAAAACTGCTTACAAGATAAATGCCTAAGCGACGGAGGAGGAGGAGGGACGATATAGGGGTTAGAGTTGGGGGAATCAGAGGGATTGGGGATTTCAAGGAGAGGCGTCAGGATCGGGAGAGAAATTGGGATTAGGGTTTGGGTTTTGAGAAAGATTGGAGTTGGTAGGGTTTGAGTTTTGAGAAAGATTGGAATTACTGCGATGATGGGAGAGCGATTCCTAAGGGACGAAAGGATGGCGAGAACGACGTCGGCGGCGGCGGCTGGGGAAGAGGATGATGGATGAGATAGGGGTTAAAGTTGGTGGAATTGGAGGGATTGGGTTCAGAGAGATTGCGTTGTTATGGTTTGGGTTTGAGAAACTTTTTGAGGGACGCGTACACGATCTCGGGTGAGGGAGGAAGGGATTATTTATTTTATTTATTTAGTTTTAAATATAAAAACTAAATAAACAATCACAAATTAATAATAGCCATTGATCAGTTTGATCAACAAAATAAATGAAGGGTTAGGATTGGCTCTGGACAGATTTTTTTTTATTCTTGCTTTTATAATAGAAGATAAATATGATTTTCCCGGTGTTTGAAAACGCAGGGGTTTATTATCTCTCTACTGGCATTTATTAGAAATCGTCGGGATGTCTCGGCGAACTACCTAAATGTCGGGATAGATTGATACAGTCCTACTAAGAACTGTATCTTTTCATATATTAGTCCTTCATTAGTTTTTTTCTTGTGAGGGGATATTTGCAAATAACCCAAGTTTCTTTTGCTTTTGCTAGGGTATTGGAAATTTTCTAGAAGCATGGGCAATGCGCGTGTCTTCATTCTCTTAAACCCAAGTCATATAACAGAATTAGTATGAATGAATTGACTTTGCTCTTTGTTCATCTTCTTTTACTTGTTTTTGGTGCTTGTTGCACTTGATTTCATGGCCACCATCGCAATCGCCGACGATGGTGGTGACGACGGGAAAGATCCACCACCGGGTTGGATTGGATCTGTAACAATGGTATCAGAGCTATTTCCTCACCCTCCTCTGCTGTCTCCGAACCCGCCGCCATGGTTGCCCTCCACTCCCGCGGCTACACCGCCTTCACCACTTTGGAAATCCTCTTCACCTTCTCTTCAAACCACAATTCCTCATCGCCAGATTCCCCTCCACCTCCGCCATTCTCTACCAAACCCATCAAAAACTCTAACTCAAAAGGTGACTCTCCTCAATTCCAACTTGGGCCCCGCCACCCTCCCGCTGTCAAAACCCTATTCCCGACTCTCTCATCCCTCATCCTAAAAATCACTCCTCAACCTCGGCTTCTTCTCCAAAAAGACACCACTCCCGACTACCAATGCATCCCCACCTCCTCTGCAAGCGTCACCCTCACCTCCCCCAAATCTCAGAACCCCAAATCCCCCTCCACCTCTGCTACCCCTTCCTCAAAACCCCCTAAAAACCCTAACCTCCTCATCCCCTTCATCCATCACCTACTCCGACTCCACCCTCAACAATCTTAAAGGCACCCCTCCCCTCCCTCGTCTTCGCCGCCATCAACACCGTCACCACCTTCCTCAAATCCTCGTCTCTTTGTCTTCCCCACCGATTAGGGTTATGGTTTCAACCTTTCCCCCAAATCTCCATGGATCTAAAGCCACCAAGAAACACAAACCCTCCGACGACAACGCTACTGCCACTGTTGGCGCTTTCCACCCGTCCTTCCCTGCTTTGGGTGCCCAGAAGCTTACCTCCTTCTCCCTCTCCAATGTCCTCATCTACCTTGGCGGCTAAATCCTCCTCCTCGGCAACGGTCTCCTCCACGTCCTCGAGCTCTCCTTCTCCATCCTCAACTCCATCTTCTTCGACACAGCCGACGAAATCTACGCCTGCTACTTCTCCAATTCCCACGACACCCTAGCCCTCGCCGCCATCGCCGAAGGCTCCCTCAAGCTGTATGACCTCAACCTCCCTCTCACCGCCCACCTCCACCTCCACGACCTCCTCAGTCTTCACTTGGGCCCCGCCGCCTCTTCCGCTGTCAACAACGATATCGACAGTGACATCCCCTTCACGACCGTAACGCCCCCAAACTGGCCACTACCTGCATCCTCAACCCCAAGCACCTCACCCTCCGAGGGGAACCCGCATCCCCTCCCTCCTCCATTGGCAAGTAATGCTTTGACAACTCCGACTGGCCTCCGATGGGCACAGTCACGCTCCTCTCTCACCACCTCATCTCCCTCGCCTAGTTCGACTACCTCTACCTTCTCGCCCACGTCCAAGACGGCACCGTCTACCACTTCAACCACCAAGGGGAACCCGCATCCCCTTCCCTCATTCTCCTTCAACCTGATTTTCCTGCCCTCTCCTTGTGTAGTGCCCCAAATTCCTAACATAGGAACTCGTGACACACTTCAGGATCTTTTTTCAAATGAGTCACAACACAACAAAATCACAGGAAATTAAATACTTTTATTACATCAAATTGTTATTACAATGTCCAATGATTACAACAATTACAAATTAATTGTTACAACAAGAATGTACAATAAACATGGACAGTAACTTTCTCTTGGACGCTTTCCCCTGCTAGAGCTTTCCTGCGATCCCAAGTTGGCGATCCTGAACTGATAACTGTTGGCACGTCAGTTGATTACAACTGACGAAAATGCTATATTCGACTATCCTCTCCACGCCAAAATATAACGATTCCAACCTCAACAATCACAAATAATATTTGATGCGAAGAAAACGGTGATGTCAAACAAGTGTCGGTGTATGTCATGACCTAGTCTAATGCACACTATGCACACATGCCCCTAAAGCTAATGCACGTTTGGTTGAAAGATATGCATTCCATACTACACACCCCCCAACCAAACGACGTTCTTCAGTTTGATGGGGCTCGATCCCCTGCTATGCATCCTACTTTTGTGCTCCATCATATTTCTGATTCCAGTGATGGTGAGGCTGCAGTCGTCCGGCTTACCCGTCACTGCTGTCATTAGTGGTGTCCAATCCTCATGTTTTATCCACTATGCCCGGGATTCTAGCCGCAGGCTTACCCTGCGTGACTGTAATCATGGTTAGTTGCAGGCTTACCTTGCATGTGTAGCGCCCCGAATTTCCGATATGATATCTCAGAAATACGTGGCACAATTCCAAGCATAAACTTCAATTATAATAGTAAACATAGCCAAAAATACAGTTAAATTTTTTTTCAACCTTTATTACATTAGTTCATTAAAAAACACAGCGGAAAAACAAACACCTTGAATTACAACCTTTTCTTTACAACACATCTTTTACAATTTTAAATAAGCCATAACCTCATTCTATCTCAAGCATTCAAATCCAGAGCTATAAGCAACTACCTGTAAAATATGAGGCTAGAGATAACCCTAACCCCCAAAACTACAGGGGTCAGCCATAACGGTGCGAGTGACATAAAAATAAATGCAACATAAATAAAATGAAACATAATATCATAAACAATATGTATCAACAACAAGAGTAAATGAAATAAGGAACAACAATAAATAAAATATGAAAACATCAAGTGAAACTAGACTAAATATCAAGTGTAGAAAAACAGGAATATTATGCATAAAACTAGGTCAAGAAAACATCAATGCTATATGCTGACTCTCTAATGCATACTTGTCGGATTCTATGCATCCCACTCTACATAGGTGCGGTACAAGCCCTTAACGTTCTCCACTTGATAGGGTTTAATCCCATGCTTATTGAACTAATCCTACTACGATGACTACTACGAGATATAGATTAGCCCACGCCCCGATAATTCGGAGGTCAACCTCTATCCACAGATAATTCCGGTGACAATTTCACTCACACTTGGGAATCTTCATGAATACCCCACACCGCAAGCTATGGTGCCTCATCTCACGAATACCACATGAGCGTCGCCTCGACCCCGATAATTCCGGAGATCAATCCCACACTGTAGGTAATTCCGGAGACTATTTCACTCACACCTCGATAATTCCGAGGATTATCTCACACCGCAGGCCATACTGAGGTCCATAACCCATGTTCTCATTTTATCATATCACCATCTAGTGTCTGTCCTTATTTTGTTAAGTTAATTAATTAATTTTGAATCTCCTAGAGTTGGTGTACCCTACCGGACTTAACTCAACTGATCAACAACAAGACTCAAGAGGCCAAGCCACAAACTCTCAACTGCCTGGTATACTAGGGTCCCACACACCCTCTAGAGACATCAAGGCCAAACTTTTATTACAACTCATACTTCTTTTAAATTAGAAAACGTTTCGGAAATACTATAATCTGTAGCAAAATGATATTTAGAACAATATGTCATAAATCCAAGAATATTAAAGAATCAATCGTTTAAAAGATCATTAAAAAAGTTCAAGAAAACGTCAGTCAGAGCAGTGACAGTCGACTTCATACTGTAGTCGGTAGACTGTCCCGCGTAAAAATCCAAAACCTCGAGAAACATTAATCAGAGCAGTGACAGTCGACTGTATGAAGTGGTCAGTCGGGTGTCCTGTATGAAAATCCAAGGCTTCAAAAAACATAAATCAGAGCTGTGGCAGTCGACTGTATAAAGTGGTCAGTCAACTGTCCCGCATGAAAATCCAAAACTTTAAGAAAACACAGATCAGGACAGTGACAGTCGACTATATAAAGTGGTCGGTCGACTGTTCCGTATGAAAATCCAAAACTTTAAGAAAACACAGCAGCCAGGGTAGCGACGGTGGACTGTCCAAAATTATCAGTTGACTATCGACCTGTAGACTGCAGTTTGAGTTGTGCATGTTTTTAACCGATACGGTGTTCTACTTTACAAAAATGAAATCTGTAAAAGTACAATCCTCAGACAATCAAATATGACTTGTAGAGTATATAGGAGTCCATAAAAAAAAATCAAAACCGCTTCGAATTGATAAAATGGCATTTTGATGAATTTCTTCAAAACAATGACACAGACATATGCATATATGAAAATAGAGATTTTGAGATTCAATTACACATCAAGATAACTTCGTATTATATTCCAGACCATATCAATGCTAAATACGTTTAGATATAATCAAAATCTACAAAACATACGAAGGTTCAATTTCTTCAACAACCACAAAATTGGATATTCATGTAGAAATGTTTGTGCATGTTTGTGCACCAAGAAAACTTCATAAATCCATCAATTAGAAATAATAAAATATTCAGATTTAATATTAGTATTTGAGCACTTCAAATCCAAGTAAAACTTCACAAAATCATAAAATTCCCAATTTGGTTATAATGTATTAAACCCAAATCTAGTTATCACAATTCCAATCCTCAAAACATGATCTTTTAATTCATTAGTCATTCTCAGAATTTCTCAAACTCATTCACAATTATTCACAAAAGGTAACCCATGAATATGGGTAGATATGATATTGCCATAGTCAAGTTGCATTCATTCAAACTCATCAACAATCAAGATCTCATCCTTAACCATAACATTCACCATACTCAAACAAATAAGCAATAATCCAAGGAAATAGCCTACTCATGATTTCTATTATGTTCTTTAACAATCTCAAATCATCCACATGTAATTTCAATCATAAATAACTATGTTTCTATGAAAGATGCAATTTTTAATTCATCTATTCATCAAATCCATCATATGTATTCATACCAATCACTAACATTCTTTCTAATAGATGAAACACCACATACAACATTCAAAGAACAATACAAAACAAATTATATCACTCAACTCTTTGAAGAATCAATCGAAAGAAAATAAAGAATAAGAAAAAGTCATCCCTCGCAAGAAAACTAAAATCCTCGCTTGAAAACTCCAATAAATAAGAATAAGAAATCCCTTTGTGTTTTGCCGCAAAGAGACGGCTGCACCTCACCCTAATATAGGCAAGGAATAAGGGGGTATAGGGTTTTTGAGTAGTTTTGCAAAATGCCTCTTTTGAAATATACCTTCACATATATAAATTTCTATACTTGGAAATTGAATAAAAACAATTTAATTGAGTCTTAAAAACAAAAGCAACCAGCCTACAACCAGCCGGCATTGTTTGAAAACCCAGAAAAATGAATTTGCACTTTCACTCCTCTAAATAGAAATTTTGCAAAAAGACCCACCTTTACCAAAACTTGCAAAATAAACCAAATTTTTAAAACAAAAAGTAAACTTTTTACCTCTGAGTTGACTAGGCATCATGCCAAGCCTAAAAATCGAAAAATCTGATGTTCCCACTCCAAGTGGTAATTTTGCACAAAAGTCCATCTTTTTGTAATATTTACAAATAGGTCCAATACTTATCAGAAAATTCCAGAAAATTCACAAATAATATTTAATAATAAATAATGAGTTTCCCCCCAAAATAAATTTTGACTTTGAACATCCCAAGAAATGTTTGCACGTGTTTTGCACGTGTAAAAAGATAAATTTTTAGAAAATGTTCATTAAATCCCCAAAAATAATTTTAATTCGTTTATAAATCTTAAAACCATTATTTAAAAAATCTGGAGTATTTCATCACTCCCTCCTTAGAATAGTTCTGTCCTTAGAACTACTACTAATAGGGTCCCAACAGAATAAGCAAAAGAAAAATGAAATCTTATAAATGGAAAAATAGTTTAAGAAATACAAGTACACAGGAGAATATAATATGACAAAAGGAATACATATCAACTCAAAGAGTACCATCATACAAAAGAATACAATCATACAAAAAGCTTAGGAAAATCCTTCTGCATGCGATCCTTCGTCTTCCAAGTAGCCTTCTCGAACTGCTGGTTCCTCCACAACACCTTGACCATAGGTATCACCTTGCTCCTCAAAACTTTCACCCTACAATCAATAATCTCCATAGGCTATTGCTTGTAACTCAAGTTCACCTATAGACCTTCAGGCACTTTCACCAACTGATGACTCTGATCCGGCATATATTTTCTCAACAGCGACACATAGAACACATCATGCAATTGCGCCAACTTCTCTGGACGCTCCAACCTATATGCCGTCTTACCAATTTGCCCTAAAATCCTGTATGGCCTAATATACCTTGGCGCCAACTTGCCTCCCTTACCAAACCTGATCACTCCTTTAGTCGGAGACACCTTGAGGAAAACTGCATCCCCAACCTCAAACTCCAAGTCCCTTCTCCGAGTGTCTGCATAACTCTTCTGCCGACTCTGAGCCTTGACCAACCTCTTGCGAATCAACTCAATCTTCTTCGGTGTTTGCTACACAATCTCGGGCCCAAACATCTGCCTCTCGCCAATCTCATACCAACAAACAGGCGTCCTGCACTTCCTCCCATACAGTGCCTCATACGGAGCCATCCCGAAACTCTCATGGTAACTATTGTTATAAGCAAACTCAACCAATGCCAAGTACCTCTCCCAACTACCACTGAAATCCATAACACAAGCCCTCAGCATATATTCCAATACCCGATTCACCATTTTAGTCTGACCATCAGTTTGCGGATGAAAAGCAGTACTGAAATCAGTTCTGGTACCCAAAACCTCTTGCAGACTCTTTCAAAACCTCGAAGTGAACCTCGCATCCCTGTCGGACACAATCGACATAGGAACTCCATGAAGTCTGACAATCTCATCAATATACTGTTCTGCCAACTTCTCCAACAACCAAGTAATCTTCATGGACGAAAAGTGAGCTGACTTGGTCAAATGGTCAACAACAACCCAATTCGAGTCATTGCCCTTCGAACTCCTTAGCAAATCTGTAATGAAATCCATGCTGATATTCTCTCATTTCCATTCTGGAATGGGCAAAGGCTGCAACAAACCTCTAGGTCTCTGATTTCCTGCTTTGATCTGCTGACAAGTCAGACACATTGCCACAAAATCTGCTACATTCCTCTTCATACCGGACCACCAAAAGTGCTGTTTCATGTCCTTGTACATCTTTGTGCCTCCAGGATGTACTAACAACAAAGTACTGTGTGCCTCCTGCAAGATACTCTCCCTCAAGTCTGAATTCTCCAGAACACACAACCTCTCACCCATCCATAGCACTCCATCTTGGACACGGAACTCTGACAACTTGCCATCGGAAACCTGTTGCAACATCTTCTGGATCTCTGCGTCTGATTTCTAACTTTCCACAATCTGCTCTCTCAAAGAAGGCTACAACCTCAACTGAGCCAAAGGCGCTCTCAAACTCTGCAGTACCACCTCAAAACCTGCCCGGTCAATCTCTGTTGCCAACTCACTCCGAGTAGTGATCAAGCTCGCCAAACTGCTCTTCCGACTAAGCCCATCGGCCACCACATTCACCTTGCCCGGATGATACCTGATCTCGGGACAAATGTCTTCCAATACTTCCAACCACCTTCTCTACCGAAGATTTAGATTCTTCTATTGATAAATGTACTTCAGGCTCTTGTGGTCAATATACATGTTGACCTTCTCATCATATACATAATGCCTCCACTGCTTCAAGGCAAAGATAATAGCTGCTAACTCCAAATCATGCATCGGATAATTCTTCTCATGCAGACGCAACTGCCTCGAACCATAGGCAATAACCTTGCCTTCCTGCATCAAGACACCCCAAACCTCTGAGAGATGCATCACTGAAGATATCATAATCCTTCCCAACTTGTGGCAAAGCTAAGATAGGTGCAGTCGTCAGCCTCTCCTTTAGCTCAAGAAAACTCGCCTCACACTTATCAGTCCATGTGAATGCCACATTCTTCCGAGTTAACCCCGTCAAAGGAACTGCAATCTGTGCATAGTCCTGAATGAATCTCTTGTAGTACCCAGCCAAACCCAAGAAACTCCGGACCTCCTTTACTGATGTTGGCCTGGGCCAATCCCTTACTGCTTCAACCATTTGAGGATCAGTGGCCACTCCCTTCTTAGAAAGAATATGACCAAGAAAATCTACCTCAAACTTCCAAAACTCTCACTTCGATAGCTTGGCATACAAGTTATGCTCCTGTAACTTCTGTAACACCTCTGTCAAGTGTTCCTCTGACTTCGAATACACCAAAATATCATCAATAAAAACCGCTATGAAGGAATTAGTAAATGGCCGCAATATCCGATTCATCATATCCATAAATACTGTCGGCGCATTCGTCACTCCGAATGACATTACCAAAAACTTATAGAGTCTATGACGAGTCCTGAAAGCTGTTTTACTCACATCTTCCTCCTTGACTCGAACTTGATGATACCCTGATCTCAAATTAATCTTCGAAAACACAGATGCTCCCCGAAGCCTATCGGACAGATCATCAATCCGTGGAAGCAGATACTTGTTCTGAATAGTCACCCTATTCAACTTCCGATAGTCAATGCACATCCTCATTGACCCATTCCTATTCTTGACCAACAACACTGGCACACCCCACAGTGAAGAACTCGGCCTGATAAAATCCTTACTCAGCAATTCCTCAATCTGCTTTTTCACTTCATCCTGCTCTACAGGTGCTATCCTGTACGAAGCTTTAGAAATCGGAGTACTCCCCGGCTGAACATTAATACAAAACTCCACATCTCGCTGCGGCAGCAATCCTGGTAAACCCTCCAAGAACACTGTAGGAAAATCCCTGACAATTGGAATGTCTCTGACTTCATATGGAGTCATCAACTTAGAAACTACTGCAGCCACCTTTGGGTCCTTCATCTACCCCGAAAATGTCACTACGAGACCACCTGGTGCCTTCACCAACACCTCTTTCTTCTTGCATTCAATCATGTCATCATAAGTTGCCATCCAATCAATGCCTAAATTCACATCCACACCTAGAACTTGCAGCTCAATGAGATCAATGCCGAATAATCTCCCGCTAATCTCGATATCACAGTCCCCGTAATATCGATCAGTAATCAATTCCTCTCCTGACGGCGTTGTCACCAACAAGACCCTGTCTGGAAACAACTTAGGCTCCACACCTAAGACCTTTGCAAAATTGGGAGACACAAAAGTATGTGAAGAACCAGTTTCAAATAAAATTTTTGCTTTTATTCCACTGACCAAAACAAATCTTGTTACATGAAGAATGATACTCAAATCTCCAATTTGTTCTCAAACAAAGTTTTTCTTAATACATTGAATAAAAATAAAAATTCAAAATTCTTGCATACCCTGAATCACATCCTCTGAGTTACTCGCATCCTCCTCATTTAATGCGAACACTCGCCCTTGCCTCTGAAATTTGCCTCCGCCTGAACCATTCTTCCTCAACTGTGGACAGTAAAGCTTAGAATGCCCCACTTGCCCACACTGAAAACAAGTCTGCTTCGCCAACATAAGACAGGCTGATCTGTAGTGACCCGCCTCCTTGCAGTAGTAACAAGTCATCTCCTGAGATATAGATGCCCTCTGCTCTGGCCTATTGAACTTGCTCTGCTTCACTGGGAATTTTTTCCCACTCTGACTAGCTGCTGGCCTCTTATTTCTGTTTTAGGTCTCTTGTTTCTTCTCGAACTGATCCATATCTTCTTTCGTCATAACTGCTCTCCCGACCAGCTTATCGAACCTCCTTATGCTCAAGGAATCATCCTTGACATCAAATTCGGCCTCAAGCCCAGCTTGAATTTCTTGGCCTTCTTCGCTTCATCAACAATCAGCTCCAATGCATACCTTGACAGCTGAGCAAACTTAGTCTTATATTCATGCACTGTCATGTTTCCCTGCTGCAGATTCAAGAATTCTGTTGCCTTCTTCTCCTGAACATCCAGAGTAAAGAAAAGATCCTTGAATTCATCCATAAAAGCTTCCCAAGTCACTTGCTGATCTCCAATCGGTCCTCTTCACTGACTGCCACCAGACGCCAGCATCCTTCTCTAATTGCATAGCAGCCAATTTCACCTTATTGACTTCTGGGGTCTCCAAGACTTCGAAGACCATCTCCATCTGTCTAATCTAATCATCAGCCTCATTCGGATCAGACTGCCCCTCAGACACTGGCTACTTCATCCACTTGAAGGACTCAACCTGCTTGATAGGATCAACATTAACAAATACTGGTCTAGCCCCCTGATTCTGATTATGATTATGTGCCAAATTAGCTGCCATGAATGCATTCATGGTCTGATACAACCTGGCAATCTCAGTCACAAGATCAAGTCCAGCCCCACGGGAACTACCAGCCCCATCACCATTAGCACCATTCCTGGTCCTGGGTCCTGTTATTTTTCTGAATACTGCAAAACGAGGGTAAAGTTAGAGCATCATAACACAATTCTTATTCACATCAATACCCCATGGCAAAAACCCAAACCATGCCCCAAAACAAAACATCGCGTTTTAACTCTATATGATACTCACACTCTAATGTCCACACCTAGGTACTCACGCTCTAGTGTCCACACCTAGGTTTATTTTATACCAAGTTTATCATTATTATTGAAGTGTGCTCTGATACCAATCTCAGAAATACGTGGCACAATTCCAAGCATAAACTTCAATTATAATAGTAAACATAGCCAAAAATACAGTTAATTTTTTTTTTCAACCTTTATTACATTAGTTCATTAAAAAACACAGCGGAAAAACAAACACCTTGAATTACAACCTTTTCCTTACAACACATCTTTTACAATTTTAAATAAGCCATAACCTCATTCTATCTCAAGCATCCAAATCCAAAGCTATAAGCAACTACCTGTAAAATATGAGGCTAGAGATAACCCCAACCCCCAAAACTACAGGGGTCAGCCATAACGGTGCGAGTGACATAAAAATAAATGCAACATAAATAAACATGAAACATAATATCATAAACAACATGTATAAACAACAAGAGTAAATGAAATAAGGAACAACAATAAATAAAATATGAAAACATCAAGTGAAACTAGACTAAATGTCAAGTGTAGAAAAACAGGAATATTATGCATAAAACCAGGTCAAGAAAACATCAATGCTATATGCTGACTCTCTAATGCATACTTGTCGGATTCTATGCATCCCACTCTACATAGGTGCGGTGCGCCCTTAATGTTCTCCACTTGATAGGGTTTAATCCCAAGCTTATGCAACTAATCCTACTACGATGACTACTACGAGATATAGATTAGCCCACGCCCCGATAATTCCGGAGGTCAATCTCTATCCACAGATAATTCCGGTGACAATTTCACTCACACTTGAGAATCTTCATGAATACCCCACACCGCAAGCTATGGTGCCTCATCTCACGAATACCACATGAGCGTCGCCTCGACCCCGATAATTCCGGAGATCAATCCCATACTGTAGGTAATTCCGGAGACTATTTCACTCACACCTCGATAATTCCGAGGATTATCTCACACCGCCGGCCATACTGAGGTCCATAACCCATGTTCTCATTTTATCATATCACCATCTAGTGTCTGTCCTTATTTTGTTAAGTTAATTAATTAATTTTGAATCTCCTAGAGTTGGTGTACCCTACCGGACTTAACTCAACTGATCAACAACAAGACTCAAGAGGCCAAGCCACAAACTCTCAACTGCCGGTATACTAGAGTCCCACACACCCTCTAGAGACATCAAGGCCAAACTTTTATTACAACTCATACTTCTTTTAAATTAGAAAACGTTTCGAAAATACTATAATCTGTAGCAAAATGATATTTAGAACAATATGTCATCAATCCAAGAATATTAAAGAATCAATCGTTTAAAAGATCATTAAAAAAGTTCAAGAAAACGTCAGTCAGAGCAGTGACAGTTGCCTTCATACTGTAGTCGGTAGACTGTCCCGCATAAAAATCCAAAACCTCGAGAAACATTAATCAGAGCAGTGACAATCGACTGTATGAAGTGGTCAGTCGGTTGTCCTGTATGAAAATACAAGGCTTCAAAAAACATAAATCAGAGCTGTGGCAGTCAACTATATAAAGTGGTCAGTCAACTGTCCCGCATGAAAATCCAAAACTTTAAGAAAACACAGATCAGGGCAGTGACAGTCAACTATATAAAGTGGTCAGTCGACTGTTCCGTATGAAAATCCAAAACTTCAAGAAAACACAGCAGCCAGGGTAGCGACGGTGGACTATCCAAAATTATCAGTTGACTATCGACCTGCAGACTGCAGTTTGAGTTGTGAATGTTTTTAACCGATACGGTGTTCTACTTTACAAAAATGAAATCTATAAAAAGTAAAATCCTGAGACAATCGAATATGACTTGTAGAGTATATAGGAGTCCATAAAAACAAATCAAAACCACTTCGAATTGATAAAATGGCATTTTGATGAATTTCTTCAAAACAATGACACAGACATATGCATATATGAAAATAGAGTTTTTGAGAATCTATTACACATCGAGATAACTTTATATTATATTCCAGACCATATCAATGCCAAATACGTTAAGATATAATCAAAATCTACAAAACATAAGAAGGTTCAATTTCTTCAACAACCACAAAATTGGATATTCATGTAGAAATGTTTGTGCATGTTTGTGCACCAAGAAAACTTCACAAATCCATCAATTAGAAATAACAAAATATTCAAATTTGATATTAGTATTTAAGCAATTCAAATCCAAGTAAAACTTCAGAAAATCACAAAATCCCCAATTTGGTCATAATGTATTAAACCCAAATCTAGTTATCACAATTCCAATCCTCAAAACATGATCTTTTAATTCATTAGTCCTTCTCATAATTTCTCAAACTCATTCACAATTATTCACAAAAGATAACCCATGAATATAGGTAGATATGATATTGCCATAGTCAAGTTGCATTCATTCAAACCCATCAGCAGCCAAGATCTCATCTTTAACCATAACATTCACCATACTCAAAGAAATCAGCAATAATCCAAGGAAATAGCCTACTCATGATTTCTATTATGTTCTTTAACAATCTCAAATCATCCACATGTAATTCCAATTATAAATAACTAGGTTTCTATGAAAGATCCAATTTTTAATTCATTTATTCATCAAATCCATCATATGTATTCATACCAATCCCTAGCATGCTTTCTAATAGATGGAACACTACATACAACATTCAAAGAACAATACAAAACAAATTATATCACTCATCTCTTTGAAGAATCAACCGAGAGAAAATAAAGGATAAGAAAAAGTCCTCTCTCGCAAGAAAACCAAGAATCCTCGCTTGAAAACTCCAAGAAATAAGAATAAGAAATCCCTTTGTGTTGTGCAATAAAGAGACGGCTGCACCTCACCCTAATATAGGTGGGGAATAAGGGGGTCTAGGGTTTTTGAGTAGCTTTTCAAAATGCCTCTTTTGAAATATACCTTTACATATATAAATCTCTATACTTGAAAATTGAATAAAAACAATTTAATTGAGTCTTAAAAACAAAAGCAACCAGCTTACAACCAACCGGCATTGTTTAAAATCCCAGAAAAATGAATTTGCACTTTCACTCCTCCCAATAGCATTTTTGCAAAAAGACCATCTTTTACCAAAACTTGCAAAATAAACCAAATTTTTTTTAAAAAAAAGTAAAATCTTTATCATCTAAGTTGACTAGGTATCATGTCAAGCCCAAAAATTCGAAAATCTGAGGTTCCCACTCCAAGTGGTAATTTTGCACAAAAGTCAATCTTTTTGTAATATTTGCAAATTGGTCCAATAATTATCAAAAAATTCCAGAAAATTCATAAATAATATTTAATAATAAATCTTGAGTTTTCCCCAAAATAAATTTTGACTTTGAACTTCCCAAGAAATGTTTGCACGTGTTTTGCACGTGTAAAAAGATAAATTTTCAGAAAATGTTTATTAAATCCCCAAAAATTATTTTAATTCATTTATAAATCTTAAAAACATTATTTTAAAAGTCTAGGGTATTACAGTGTGACTGTAATTAAATCGGCTTACCCGATATGTTGCTGTATCTACGTCTCCCCGGACCCCACCAAAAGCTGATATATGGACACAAAGGCTCTCCGTGAGTGACTAGAGCAATTCCCGATAGATTCTAGCTCACCGGGATATTGTCTAATCCGTCTGCCCACATTCATCCACAAAGGACCTGATGGATATAAGGTTTCCCCAACTCTGCTATACTCGTCCTTACACTAGAACAGAACTTGCAGTCGAGACGACGTCAATACTCCAAACCTCCTCAAAGGTTATTACGGATCATAAAGGCATTTCTGCCGAGATAGCAGAGCCCCCACAGAGTCTTCCCGACTCCCCAGAGCAGCTCGGGGTCCCTGTCCGCATTAAACGAGCCTAGGATTTGGTTGGACATGGTGACGCCATGCGTCCCCCTGACAGGCAAACACTCTCGCTAGTGGCTGTCTTTACATTCAACCAAGACTCGATCTAGCCCTACCCAAGTATCAAAGCTACCACATTCCAAGAATAAGGTTGAATTCAAGATTTGTTTTACGATCGATTACTAAAAACCATCACTCTAGCCAAACTCTAATTCTCTTTCTTTTTTATTTTTAGAAGTATGAACCTCTAGAACTATCTCATTTCATCCATCCCCTTTGCTAGGTGATCTATCCACCATTTCAAATTTCTAACTTGGTAATCAACTTTGCTTGCCATGATCTACTAGTTCAGTTCCATTTGTAGCTTCTCCGTAGTTAGTTACCTTTAACAATAATGGATCTCAACCCATTCCACACTAGGACTCAACTAGCCCTCTAGTCCGGCCCAAGGGTTGACCCGCCTCGGCCCACACTTGGCACGAACCCACGGCGAATCGACCCCGTCGATTGCAGCAACCACCATCTACGCTTGGAGTTCGATCACAACCTTGGCCCGACCAACAAGTAGCTCCCGCTAAACTTAACGCTCCACAGTCCTTGACAAGTGGTAGCTCCAAACACAAAACCATGGTATCCATCCATGCACGGTGGGTACGTCGACGTACGAGTCATCTCCTCCAATGCGTTCGATGTGAGACGGGTCTTATTCTACCCGTCTAGATTTGTCAACAAGACTTAGTCCTAGAGTCTCAATTACTCAACCCGATGTACCCCAACGAGGTACACTACACTAGTAGTAAGTCTGTAGCGCCCCAATTTCCAACACTGGGAAACCGTGACACGAGCCAAGACCTTTTCTTCAATTAGTCACAATACATAGAAAAACAGGAGAATTTAAAACTTTTTATTCAATACCCAATGTATTACAAGTCTGAACATTGTACAATTGCAATACATTACAATAGAGTTACAATATCACCTTTACATTTCCAAGTATTACAACCTTCAACATCTTACATCAGAGTACAGGGAATGAAGAACAAAACTTGGTAACTCTCACTTGAGTACTTCTCAACTAATAGATAATCAATACATCTACTGCAGCGGAACTAAACATAACACTAACTCCTTGCTTTCCTTGCCTTGAGTCCTCCTGAATTTTGCCTTTGTACTTTGGCGATCCAGTACCTATGGAAGTGGGGACGTCAGTATTCACTGACGCTTAAGGGCTGATCATATAGCAGCGAATCTCCCAAACAATATACAAAATATAGCAATGGTGTTGGTGTAGTTTAAGTGTTCGTGAGTGCTATGACTAGACTCTAATGCGGTATTTAAAATAGAACTAGGATGCTTCTAATGTCAGTCAAAACTAGACGATCCCAGTGTATCGGGCCTCGTTCCAAAATCAAACCATAGGGTTTCGCAAGCATAGGGTAGCGCGAAGCCTACCCTGTGGCACCCTCTGGGGTCTCGCAAGAGCAGGACTGCACAATGCATCCTGTGGCACCCCGGTCGCGGTATTTCAGGAATGATGTTCCTATCCTAACGTTAGCAAGTCTCTGAAAGCAACATGCAGCCCATACTACATGCGACTCCATCTCAAGCCGTTTCTCCATATATAGGGATTGAACCCGCGTTACGAATTCTAATTGTACACAACCTGTTCCTGACAATACTCCATTTTCCACTACTACCTGGCATGCCGAACCTCACTCGATCCCAGCATACTGGGCCTCATTCCAAAATCAAACTATAGGGTTTCGCAAGTGCAGGATAGCTCGAAGCCTACCCTGTGGCACCCTCTGGGGTCTCGCAAGCGCAGGACTGCAGCATGCATCCTGTGGCACCCCAGCCACGGTATTTCAGGAATTAATAGAGCGAGATACGCAACTCGTGTCCTCAACTTGTGAGACGGCACCGTGCGTATCCCTTTGACGGGAAGGTACAACCCAATACACCACCTATGATCTGCCTCAAGGGACGAGTTAGTGTAAGGGGGCCCCCTACCACCGACTCCTCTCTCCCGGCAAAAGGGTTTAAGTAAAATAATCCTTGTAAGTCACTATCCTACTGATGTTCCTGACTCGAACAATCCTAGGGATGACAATATTATAAACACAACATGCTAGGCCTTTAAAGTAGACTTCGCAAGACAACTCTACTAGGCTGCTCAACCAAGACTTACCAGAATCCCTCAGGATCTGGTTCGTGGCTCATCGATCCAAGACTTTGGCTGTGCGAATATACATGCATGCCGCTACCCTAGACTTGGATTTCGTCTATACTCCGGTCCTCGATCAACCTACCCTGGTTAAGATTCGACGGTACACAAGGAGTGACTCCTCCACAGTTCCTTAGGATGAGAAAACATGTCTTGATGGTCGATAGCCCTTAGGGTGGTAATATCACCCTAGACGAGCACAACGAACTGTGTACTAGCTAACAAGCTATACACGAGTAACAACCACATACGAGCCAATAAGCTACGTATGAAACAATGACTACCTACGAGCCAGGCGGGCCTCGTAGGAGATAACCATGTACATACCAGCCAAATAAGCCGCGTATGAGACTGACAGCTACGCACGGGCTGGTCGAGCCGTGTACGAGACAACAACCTACATACGAGCCAAGTAAGCTACGTATGAGACCCACAGCTACGTACGGGCCAGTCGAGCCACGTACGAGCACAACCATGTGCAAACAACCATACAGGTAATCAATCTTAAAAGCAACCCAACGTGCTACTAGCAAACTTGATCTCCTATTATTAGAAGCAACAGAAGAGTCTACTAATAGTCTATGGTCGGTATCCTACTAAGGAAGAATCCGAAGGCGACATAACGGCCTTTATCGAACTAACTATCACTAGTGGTTTTCCCAATCCTTATTTCTTCAACCTATAGCGCCTTAAGTATGGCATACAATTGCAAGCATCTTCCTACGACAATCTAATCATATAACACAACCACTCACCATGATACTCCTAAGTATGAACATGATTAAGCTTGTGCTTATATCGAGCTTAAGCATGAAGATCACTACGACCTAGACATGAAGTCCACTATAGTCAAGCATAGGTTATAATTTGAGCGTGAAAGCTTACTACTTATCATGACTAATCACCACAACCCAAGCATGGATATATAACTAGTATGAACATGCAACATTCCAAGGCATAGTAGGTATTCTAACATTAACCCTACAACATTCTAAGCATGTATTTGAACCGTAGCATGGTATAGAACATAACATAAAAATCACTACAACTAACCATGGGTAGTTTCTTTAATCTAAGCATGAATATCATAGTATGGATACCATTAACTTAACATGATCAATAATTAGCATGACACCTACTTACTTAGCATGAATAATGATTAAGCATGATCATCTATTAACGTAGCATGAACAAATACTTATCTAAGCATGGGTATCATGTAAACATGAGTATTCATTTAATCTAGCATGGTATACAACTTACTCACAATTTAAACTAGCATGGCATACAACTTACTTGCAATTAAGCTAGCATGGCATACAACTTACTTACAATTTAAACTAGCATGGCATACAACTTACTTGCAATTAAGCTAGCATGGCATACATCTTACTTACAATTAAAACTAGCATGGTATACCACGTACCTACAATTAAACTAACATGGTATACAACTTTTCTACTATCATCCAAGCATGAATCTTTATTAAGCATGAATAACTACTAAACATGAATGTCTTACTAAGCATGGGTAACTACTAGTATGAACATACAACATTCCTAAGTATATAGGTATATATACTTTTAACATGGTAGGTAATTTTATCATGGATCCTAAAACATTCTAAGCATAATTAAATTAATCTAAACATGGTAGGAAACTCTTAGAATGAATCCTACAACATTCTAAGCATAAATAAGTTACTAAACATGATAGGTATTTTTTTAGAATGAATCCTACAACATTCTAAGCATAAATAAATTAATCTAAACATGGTAGGAAATTCTTAGAATGAATCCTACAACATTCTAAGCATAATTAATACTCCTAAACATGGTAGATAATTTTAGAATGAATCCTACAACATCCTAAGCATAAATAAATTAATCTAAATATGGTAGGAAATTCTTAGAATGAATCCTACAACATTCTAAGCATAATTAACACTCCTAAACATGGTAGATAATTTTAGAATGAATCCTACAACATCCTAAGCATAAATAAATTAATCTAAACATGGTAGGAAATTCTTAGAATGAATCCTACAACATTCTAAGCATAATTAACACTCCTAAACATGGTAGATAATTTTAGAATGAATCCTACAACATCCTAAGCATAAATAAATTAATCTAAACATGGTAGGAAATTCTTAGAATGAATCCTACAACATTCTAAGCATAATTAACACTCCGAAACATGGTAGATAATTTTAGAATGAATCCTACAACATTCTAAGCATAAATAAATTAATCTAAACATGGTAGGAAATTCTTAGAATGAATCCTACAACACTCTAAGCATAATTAACACTCCTAAACATGGTAGATAATTTTAGAATGAATCCTACAATATTCTAAGTATAAATAAATTAATCTAAACATGGTAGGAAATTCTTAGAATGAATCCTACAACATTCTAAGCATAATTAACACTCCTAAACGTGGTAGATAATTTTAGAATGAATCCTACAACATTCTAAGCATAAATAAATTAATCTAATACAATCTTAGCATGGTATTTGCTTTATGAACATAAAATAAACATCTACAACTATCTACTACTACTACTACTCCATTTTAACCAAGAACATAACATACAACTATCTACTACTACTACTACTTCATTTTAATCAAGAACATAACACACAACTATCTACCACTACTACTACTTTATTTTAGTCAAGAACATAACACCCAACTATCTACTACTACTACTACTACTTCATTTTAATCAAGAACACAACATACAACTATCTACTACTACTACTACTTTATGGACATAAAACATCTACAACTACGTACTACTACTTCTTATTTTAACAACATACCACTACTACTTTATTTAATCAACATACTACTACTACTTTATTTTAATCAACATACTACTACTTTATTTTAACAACATACCACTACTACTTTATTTAATCCACATACTACTACTACTTTATTTTAATCAAGAACATAACACAACTATCTACTACTACTACTACTTCATTTTGATCAACATACTACTACTATTTTTTATTTAAACAAGCTACTTCTTAATTGCCTACTAGTCTTTATTATCACTAGTGATAAAAGAAAAGATCCTTTTTATTTATTCTACAACTAGTGGTTATAAAAGAAAAGATCTTTTTATTTATTCTACAACTAGTGATTAATAAAAGAAAAGATCTTTTTATTTATTCTACAACTAGTGATTAATAAAGAAAAGATATTTTTATTTATTCTACAACTAGTGATTATAAAAGAAAAGATCTTTTTATTTATTCTACAACTAGTAATTATAAAAGAAAAGATGTTTTTATTTATTCTACAACTAGTGATTATAAAAGAAAAGATCTTTTTATTTAAGAAAGAAAACTACAATAATAAAATGAGGTAAGAACCTTCATTCAACATATGCTTATTATTATTTTGTCCTAGTTCAATACAAGTCCTACAACCAAAATAGTTGTATAAGAATGTTCATATGCTTATGTATAGTTCATATCAAGTCCTACAAGTCCTACAACCCCCAATCGGTTGTATGTGCAAGTTCATATGCATTATGCCATTTTAGTCCAACAACAAACATAAACAACAACTACAATTTTAAAGATGTGATCTTTATGTGTTTAGTAGGTACTACTACTACTTTCTTTCTTTTATTCACCATAACATTCATCACAACAACAACACACCCATCACAAGAACACCCCAAAACAAAAGAAAACAAAACAAGAAGATAAGGAGAAGAAGTCAACACACAATACAAACAAACAAGCAAACAAACAAAGAAAATGTGGAGAAACCCCCACCTTAGTCTCTTTTTTTTTGAAGGACTTGCTTGCTAACCTTCTCCTTCCCCTAGCTCTTAGAATCTCCTAGGAAAAACCCTACAATAAAACTCTCTTATTAGTATGAGATTCTCTCTTTCTTTTCCTTTCCTTTCTTTCTTTCCTTTTGTTTTCTAAAATGAGAGAAGGAGGAGAAGGAGGGGGTATTTATAAGAGGGGATAGGAGGGGGTAAGTGCAAATGTGCACTCACATTTTGCACAAAAACCCCAAGAATGGGTGAGGCCGGCCATGCCCTAGGAGGAGGAGGGGTAAGGTGTAGGCATGGTGAGGTGGAGGCATGGTGAAGGGATAAGGTTTCTAGAAGGGGTTTAATTCTTCTCATGCATACAAACCCTTCTTTAAGCCTCTTAATCAAATCCTAACTATCTTACTAAGTTGTCATGACAAGGATGAGTACATTGTCCTTGAGTATATGCTACATATTTTGTATGATGTACTAAGTATCATACAATTGTATGTATGTGTACACTAAAAATCCTCATACAATTTCCATAAAATAGTTTAATTTAGAAAATAATAGTAAAATAAATTTTATTATTAATTCAGAGGATCGCACTATCAATTTGATGCGCTTCGGATGTACACCGACCGATATATGCGCGTAGACACTGTTTGTGGACAAACCGGCGAAAAATCACCAAAATAATTTGATTTTGGAATTAAAATGAAATAATAATAAAATAATAATAAAATAATAATAAAATAGTGTTTTATACGAGTTAATATCCGTCCGGGATATTACAAAGTCCTAACTCACGAATATCCAAAAAGGGGTTCTAAGAGCCATAAAATTGACAATTCACAAATCCAAACAGCAAGCACACACTTGGCATTTATGCAAAAATGGAGTCATTCCTGGTCTCATTCCCTTGAGGAATCGTGATCGGGCGCTCCCCATGATTCTACTCAAAGTAGACAGCAAGTACATGCACACAATGGGCATGAATTTCATTCCAAAGTGGTCTGTAACAATACCCCAACATCCAATACAATTTTCACTTTAAAACATTGAACAATGTTGTCTATATTGGGGTCTACAAGCAATTATAGGCTACTCTTAGTAAGAAACTTTAGATCTGATGGAACTGAGATGAATCCCAGGACTACAGATTGGTGTGCGTATTGATCGTTAAAGATAAACAGATTGCTTAATTGTGATCTAACCCTATATAGCGGAATCTAGGGTTCACAAATTATACCTGCGGTGAGAAGAAGACGACAGCGACCCCAAGATCTTCTGCACGTATTCCTTCCTCGGGTTGGACGTCGTGTGGGCGACGATCTCCCAACCTTTCTTCTCCTTGGCTGACCTCTCTTTCTCTCCTTACGTGAATCACGAGTTTTGAGAAAAATCTTATTTTTCAGATTGTCAATGACGGCCAGAGAATAGAGGATATATATAAGGCTACGGCAGGGACCTATGAGGAGAAATTAGGGTTAGGTCTCCTAACGAATCTGGGTATCCCGTGTTCAGCCCGAACACACAACCCAGGCCCATTAACAATAGCTCGGTCCACTAAGAAGCTATTGTTGCACTACCTTCCTAATCCCAAATTATATTTATGGGCTCCTTTTATTATATGCTCGTTCAACTCCCCATGTTAAGATATCGAATGTCCGTCGATCAAATTAAGTTACTGACAACTATATTGATCAACATCTTTTATCCTTAAGTAGTACCACTCAACTTTATTTGTCATGTCGGATGTAATCCACCTGCAGGGTTTACATGACAATCCTTAAGAGCTCCTTAAGGGGACATCATCAACCCGACGTATCGGGACATGGATTCCTTTTACAATCAACAGCCCATCATACATATAATGCTATTACCCAATTCATAGAGGTTGTTGATCCATAATGAATCTCACTTTTTTATGAGTCAAAGTAATACACACTGCATATACATGTCTGTTATTATATCTGGATTAAGAGCATAAGCATCCATAATAACAGAGGTATTTGTTCTCTTTTGTAGTCAGTACAAAGAGAACAACCTCAAGTGGTCCTGTTCAATACACACAAAGTGTACTAGTGTAAACCTATAGTCAAGACAGACTAATACCAGATTACATTACAACCTTTCCAATGGATTGTCCAAGTCCGTCTAGGTTGTGAACTATTTATATATTCCATAGGGAACTGATAATATGATCTTCTGTGTGTCACCTCACACCATATTATCAACCTTATAGAATATCAGACACTTGCATTAATATTATAATAAACACAATATGCAAACATATGCCGATATGATTCTCATTCAAAAAAAATAAGGAAATAAAGTTAATACAAAAGTGATGCTTTCAGTATATAATCCTAACGAGATCACTTAAGTCCTAACTCATATTCACACTTATAACATGATTCTTGACCTCAAACAGCAACTCTAAGCTAGTAAAGTACAAGTTCAAACTCATCTTCACGAACATGGTGCAAACTAGTGAGCTCTATATTTTACTGTGTTTCTGTCATCACTTGCAAAAATCATATAAAATCGAATACTTTTCTAAATCATGATTTATTGGTCATTCCAGAAAGTTCTATGTGTCTACTAAAAGTTCCTAGTTATAAGGCTCTTCAGATAAGGCCGTTTAGATGCTCTTATGGGTCCATCATTAACAAGTATACAGACTTCCAGAACAGTAGATCAGATCAAAACAGTCATGGGATAAAATCCATTTAAAATAGCATATGGTGTCAGATCATCATGAAATTTTAGAATCTAGTTCCTGACAAATGATGTTACAACACTCTAAAAAATCAGGTGATTCTACCAAGTAGATTTTCAATTATGGTCTTTTGAATGTCATCCAAAAACAGGGCATTAACAATAGCAGTTCTGTTTACTAAAATAACTAGCTAAGTTTGCATGATTTTATTGACATAGCTACAGTGGTCCAAATCTCATGAAATTTGAAATGTAGGTCTTAGGTACATCCAACAATGACATACTAAAATTCAGATCATTCCCATAAGCATGCAGTGAGATACAAGTCATGCTTTTCACAACAGTAACAATAAAAACTGCTTCTTTCTATTCTGACCAGCATGCAAGTTTGTAATTTATTTTAATAGCAGGAAAAATCAAAAAAAATGTAAAAATTACTGAAGGTGTACGACACCTATATGATCATCTTCTAAAAATTTCAGATCAAAATACCAAGTAGTGTTCATGCAATGAGCTACGGACTGACTACAAAAATTCAGTCTTATAACAGGATTTTAACACAAAACGAGTTGGTTAGGTTCATTCTTAGGGCATGCATGTCATTTTTCATTCATCACGAACACCATTCAACCATAAAAACAAACATAAGGTTAGAAACACCTACCTTTGCGTGTAGTTTGATCTCCTTCTCACTCCTTTCTTGTTGGTCTTCCTTCTTGACTCCAACTTGAGCTCTTTGCTTCTCCTCCTTACTTTGGCCTCCTCCTTCATTCTCTTTGGTTTTTTCTTCTTCTTCTTCTTACTCCAAATCAGCATCAAAAGTGTAGAGAGTGAGGTTTGGAGGTTTAAAAAAGTATAGGAGTTGAGAGGGGACTTCAAAACAAAAGAGAAGAGAGGGGGGTTGAGTGTGGCCGGATTTGGGCATGGGAAAGGGGAGAGGCATCTTCTCTTGGATTGGGGGAAGTGGGAGGTGGAGTGTAGAGATGGTGAAAGACTCATCATGAGTAAGATTCCATGTTCAAACCCTAACCCTAATTCTCTTTCCCTGCTTCTTTTCCCTCTCAAAAACTTGGCCAGATTTGGGCTTGTGCATGTGCACAAGTCTTTTTTTGTTACATGCCATGGTACACTACAAGTGTTGAGTTAAAATAGGGTTAACTCGGGTTCAATCAGGTCTAGTTGAAGCTTAAGAGTCAAATCCATACTAAAAGCTTCAAAAAGAAAAATAAATAAGTAACTATAGCATTTTAGTGCTTAACAAAACATACATATATTCATATGAAAATCTGGGTTGTTACACCTTGACCTCCGGCCCCACCGAATCCAACCGATATGTTTTCGGTGCTTCTTCTTCACAAATCACCAACTCTACTACCTCAAACTCCAACAGCACACTACATGTTCGATTGAATTCCTCTTCGATTCCATCCTGTCGACCCCCTTTTCTTCTTAAGTTGGAACCTTGGGAGCCAATGCCTGGCCTTATTGCTGTTGCAGTCAAAGTAACCAGGGAGAATAGGCAGATTGTATCGGGTTTTCTTCCGAGTATCTTGGTGAGTTTTGAAGATATGTTTCTCAGTCCTAGCATATTTTCTGATGTAACAAAAGATGGCAATGGTGGCAAGTTTTTACATGTGAATAACTTCTCACAAATGTGTAGTGTGAGCCCAAATGAGTTGCTTTGTGACGACCGTGTTCACTGTCGGCTTGATCAGTTACATTTGTTGATAAAAGTTGCAAGTGAGTGTGGTGCCAAAATGATCCGAGTACACATTCTTACTGATGGAAGTGATGTTTTGGATGGGTCGAGTGTAGGTTTTGTAGAAACACTCCAAAATGACCTTGCAGAGTTGCCAGAGAAAGGTGATGATGCACAAATTGCATCTGGTGGCGGGCGTATGTATGTTACCATGGATCGATATGAGAACGACTGGAGTGTTGTGAAGTGTGGCTGGGATGCCCAAGTTCTTGATGAAGCACCTTACAAGTTTAAGATTGCTTTAGACACTGTGAAAGAGATCTAGAAGGAACCCAAAGCTAGTGATCAGTACTTGCCTCCTTTTGTTATAGTTGGTGACTGCGAAAAAGCAATTGGATCTATAATTAATGGTGATGCAGTTGTAACAATTAATTTTCGAGCAGATCATCTGAATATGCTTGGACAAGCACTTGAAGTCCTTTATTCTCTCAAAATTTTTTATGAAGATGCCAAGCTCAGTTCACCTGCTGGTTTTCAAGTTGCAGAGTTTCCATTGGACCCTATGATTGACAAGATGATTTTTTCCGTGAAGACTTTTGGATGTTCTAAAGAAATACTAACTATTGCAGCACTTATATCTGTTCGGTCTATCTTGGTTTCAGCTCGCGAAACTCAACAAGAACTTGATGAAATCAAGCTTCGTTTTGTTGCTTCCGAGGGAGACCATGTCACCTCCTTAAGTGTCTACAAGGGCTTTCTTAACTCGTGCGAATCTTCACAGTGGTGTTACGAGAACTACATCAATTATGAAGCTATGAAGAAGGTTGTTGGTACTAATATTTGCCCCATTAAGAGCCTGAATTATGAGATTGGGGAGAATGACCTGTTACAGCAAGACTGGAGATCAAGGAAAAGGGTGCAAATGTTTCAGTATATAGCCCTCAAGTGGACTCTAGCACTACCGATAGACCTTGGCACTGCACTTGTTGGCTTCTTCAACAACCTTGCAGTTGAGAATATTGTTGACTTTGAGTTGTTGCTAACTAGTAATCTTATGTTTGAGCATAGTTACATTCTAGATTTTATAGCATTTTCTGGCTGAATCTAGTTTTGGCAACTGTTTATGCTGCACTTTCTGCCTATATTGCTCCAGCTGCAGCTGGGTCTAGGATACTTGAAGTGCAAGCTTATCTTAATGGTGTTGATGCTCATGCTATTTGGCAGCTACTACTGAAGGAGTTTTGATGTACTCCATTGACGAATCCGTTGTGTTGGATCCCACAGATATTGATAACAAAATTACACCTGAGGCATTCGATGCAGCTCTCTCTAATGGCCAGAATCAAAGAGCACTTATTCTCAGCCTCCGCCTAATTGAAGATTTTTTTTATTAAAAGATGTACATTTGCTGACCTCTTGGAAAGCTGTTCGCACTTGGGATTTTTTCTGCAGTGGTGTCAGGAACTCTGTAAGGCACATGGTCATCACATTCAGCAAAATCCTAGACACCTTCTTCTGGCTCTAAAATCCTTGCAGAAGGCAATTACAAAACATCATCAAGATTAATCTGATGTTTGTTCATCAAGTTATCAGGAACAAACCAACGAGGAGATCAAGTCATGGTTGGCTTTTGCTGCACAGAAGGATCTCGAAGTTAATGCTTTGGTTAAGGTCCTTGCCGGTTCAAAGGATGAGGCTTTCTTCTCAGCAAATGCTGCTGCTCAGGCTGCTAGGAAATCATCTCCTAGGGTTACTGATGAGGAAGACACAGGGTCGCATATTTGGAGATGTTTTTTGGATGAGCCTCTTAGTGTGATGAAAACTGTCTTATTGACCTTGTGGACAAGGTCAATTTAAGGGGGAAGGATTGATACAGTCCTACTAAGAGCTGTATCTTTTCATATATCATTCATTCGGTAGTTTTTATCTTGTGAGGGGATATTTACAAATAACCCAAGTTTCTTTTACTTTTGCTAGGGTATTGGGAATTTTCTAGTAGCACGGGCAATGCGCGTGTCTTCATTCTCTTAAATCAATATAATAGAATTAGTATGAATGAATTGAGTTTGCTCTTTGTTCATCTTCTTTTACTTGTTTTTGGTGCTTGTTGCACTTGATTTCATGGCCACCATCGCAATTGCCGACGATGGTGGCGACGATGGGGAAGATCCACCACGGGGTTGGATTGGACCTGTAACATAGATGCACTGAATTTTCTCATATATTTTGTAGTGATTTAACATTTGACTCCCCAGAAACCAAACTTTTAGTCAGCGGAAATCCTAGACTATGATTACAGATTTTATAGGCACCGTACAAATATGAAAGCAATGCTTTTTAATAGAGATAAATAAATAAGAAATTTTAATATTCATGCCATGCTGCTGAAGTATAATCCAACTGTAGGGAAGTAGAGAGAAAACATCCTTAAAAGGTCAAATCTTCGTCCCGACTGTTAAACATCAGGACTCAGTATCTTCCCCATTCCCATTTGCCACGTTAGGGTCAAAAGAGAAATTTGATTCATTCTACCCCATAACCCTTGCCCACTTTTGCATATAATCATGATGGATAGAGTTGAATTATACCCTAAAAGTAATCAGATCGTAAGCTACGAAAAGCAGAAAGCAATAGTCCTGAAACAAATTTATGCAAACTCACCAGCACCAATAGTCCTGAACAAAGTATCCTCGCTGAAACTGATGCCCTTTAAATCTTTGCTTATCCCACCTATAGTAATGTTTAGTAATGTGGAAGATTATATCAAATACATCAGGATGACCATATACTTAGCAGGAAATTAAATGCATAAGCAGTTCGCCAATGCATCTACTGAAATAAAGCTTACAAAACAATTACCTAAATAATTTTTCAAGTAGAAAATATTCACAAATTATATATTTTAAAAACACAAGCATGTTCACCCTAAGTTTGGTGCTTACAAAACATACACATGTATATAATATTTTCATTCAAGATATGTGCAAGAATGTAAAGATTTGAAATTTAAACAAAGTCTCAAGATCTTTGGAATCAAGTCAAAAGCAAAGAATCAAGTGAATCTAAAAGATTGTGAAGTATCAGGAAAAGATTTACACACAAGAAACATGTGCTCAAATTCTCAACTAAGCCAGCAACTGAAAAAGATTATCTGCTATAATTCTAAAGAACAAATATGTAAAGTTTCTCTGGCAGAATATTAAGTTAATGAAAGAATATAAAGTGGATTCACCAAATAATTCATTTCGGGAAAAGGGACGGTCGACCGCACCATAAGACAATCGACAGTCGACTACAACACCTAGCATATTTTGGTATAGTCGAATGTCAATTCTCTCTAACTAAGGTTGGGGAGAACTGACAATAGACTGCCCAAAGTGTGTTGTTGACCGCAACCTGCACCAAACTGATTTGGTATTTCTTTCACTTTTTTCGAAATAAATTATTTTACTCCATATAAATAGAGGTGAATTCAATAAGTATTCTTTATCTCTTTTGACTCTAAAACCTCATAACTATATATTTTGCCAACGATAATGTGACAAGTGTTTTTTATTGTTTTATTAGTCAAGACATCGATCTTGCTTTTTTTTTTCATTTTATTTCGCTTCGAAAAGATGCGGGTTTTGGGGCTTATTGATTAATAGAAGTCCATTGGGTGTAATAATTATTTTGACCTGAATACCGAGAACGGGGTTTGAGTATAGTGAAATGCCTACGGCAGAGAATTGTTACAGGGTAGTGGACTGAACTTGATGGTCGAACCACTTATATCGCTGTGTCATTGCCTCTTTGCACTGTGTGCTTTATCCAACCCATCACTTTACTTTAGGCATTAACTTTAAGTTTTCAATTTCCGTACAATCACCATATTCACCCCTAATGGTGATTTACAGTGATAGTAGAGTGAGGCGCTCATTATTAGCTTAAAATCTAAAGGAAAATGTCCAATTGCCGAAATCTCTCCTTCCGAAAACTTGTACTCATCTGAGCCCTCCATCTCCAATGGCACAAGTATTACACGCTCACCTTATTTTGATGAAAAATGCTATGATGTTTGGAAGGTTTATCTGTCTCATTTTTACAGATGCTTGGAGAAGAAGTCTAAAACATTTGCATCAACCAAATAGATATTCCTATCAATGGTGGAAAGAAGTCATTCACTAAAGGTGAACTTTCACTAAAGAATGCAAATTCCAATGCTATGACCGCATTATACGTAGACTTATATGATGAAGAACTCATGTGATGCGGATGAAAGTGTAAAACTACATATGAGATCTGGAACAACATGCTAAGGCATCATTAGAGAACTGCCTCGGAGGAAAAAGCTAAAGTTACATTACTCTATTATAAGTTTGATGTGTTTCGTATGATTCCAGGTGAAACCATAGATCAAATCTTGGATCACTTTGATGTGATTTCTCATGAATTGAAAGCTTGGGTAAGGGCTTAGATGTTGACCAAAATGTAGGGAAGATCATAAAGCTACTGCCATGAGGGAAACACATGAAGAAAAGGGGTTCGACTACTATACTTTTCAAGGAAAACAAAACATACAAGATCGAGATGGTGGAGATAAAAAGGTATTAACATAACAATGGGATCATACCCAAAACTGAAGAGAAGACTTGTAATACCCCGCAAAGTAGTATATTGCTATTTTGCATCATAATCTGCGTACAGTTAAGAATTGTACACGATTATGTATTTTTCTAATAATTGTTAGTTTTAATTGAGAAATTTCAGATATATTAGCCATTCTGAACCCAATGAGATGTACTTGGGATATCTTATAAATTAAACTGTGGATTTTCCCCGATTGTTTTGACAAGACAATTTTTGGGAGAGAATAATAATTTTTATAAATTTAAATTATTTTATTATGAATATATTGACAGATGTCTGTATACATGTGTTTGATTGGACCATATTGGACCGTATATGATATACGACCTATAATTATTTTGAATGTGTGTGTCCGTATATATATATCTACAAGTTAAATACTTGAATATATTTTTCTATATATAGATATATAGACAATTGATTGAATTGAATATGGAGTGTACTTGTGCTTTAGAGTTAGGGTTAGGGTTAATTATTCTTGACCTAGGGTTAGGAGTTAACCCCCATCTTGATCAACCCTAGGCCCATCTTGATGAAGATCCAATGGTTGGAAACAATCATGAAGAGATTCTTCATGAAAATTCCAAGACACCTCTTGAAGTTTGTAGCACCTAGTGTGTTGGCACTCATATCCACCACCCCCTTCCACTCACTCCATCCTACGCCATCCTCCACCCTTAATTTTTGGTCGGCCCACACCCAAACCCTAGCACCCCCATTTTCTATAAAATCCCCACTCTATTCACTTCTCATCCCTTCTTAGCTTGTTTTGTTAAAAAAAAACAAAACAAAAGGGAAGAAAATGTGGAGTCTTTGAGAAATAGAGAAGGAGACTTTTTGTAGTAGTAGAGTAGAAGGAGTAGAAGAGAAGAGCAAGTATGCAACTTGAACAGGAGAGAAGCAAACAAGCTTACAAGGAGTCTTCTTGAAAAACCAAAGATGTGGGTGATCTCTAAAACTCTAACTTAGTATTTTTATTTTTATTTTGGTGTAAAGTTTGTATGTAGTAGTAGCTAAGAACTTGGTTACCATGTATGAGTATGTGACCTACTAAGATAAGATGAATTTGTATGGTAGAACAACTCTTACCATGATTTTGTTAGAAGAGCATGTATGAGATATGTAAGTTTGGGATTTTCTAGTTCACATATGGCTTGAAATTTTGGACTAAAATTTTTAGGACTTGCTATTCTATGGATCTAGAGCACATATGATTTTTTTCATAATATTTGGAGGCCATTTAGTAGCCCAAACACTAATTCCATTTTCGGACAGAGACAAGCTGAAAAGCTGCTATTAGGACTTGCTATTCTATGGATCTAGAGCACATATGATTTTTTTCATAATATTTGGAGGCCATTTAGTAGCCCAAAAACTAATTCCATTTTCGGACAGAGACAAGCTGAAAAGATGCTATTTTGTGAAAATTTGATGTCTTTCAAAAATCACTAAAAAATTTTCTGGATGCTCTTTTATGTGTCTACACCCCTAATCTCAATTTTCAAACTTTTCTGAGATCGTTTGATGCCTCAAAAAATTTCTAAGTTACAATTGGTCTGTAAGACAGAAGCTGAATATGTTTGTTTTGAGACTGAAATTCATCTATTCATATATACCCGTGTGTGCATGATATTGCAATGAAATTTTTGGAGTAGCTTGTAGTATGAGTCTACATCATGATTCTAAAATTTTATAAATTTTAGATAGCACTTGATGGAGTTTCAAAAATAAATTGTATAAAGAGTAGAGACCCCGTCTGAAAAGCAGTATAATTTTTATTCTATGTTTGAAGAGTCATAACTCCCTGTGTATTATGAATCTAGATGCAATTTTTGGATACAATAGAATGGTATATGCTTAGTTTCAGAATCTCAAATTTCATGATCTTTGGACTTAGGGTTGATTTGTTATTGAATTTTAAAGTAGACCAGGTTCAGCTTTAGCTTAGGTTAACTAGCCCGTAAATTTGTGTAAATCTGAAATTATGTGTTAAGAATTTGGAAGAATGATCAACTAGAGATTTGTAGTAGATAGTCATAGTTTTCCAAAACATCTGAAATCAAGCAATTCCAGTTTGTGTAGGAAAAGTTATGATTTTTCTAAGATTGGGGCAGACCCAGTCTTAGTCGAGACCCCTGTTTGTGCACTTAATAGAAATTGGAATTTTTGAGGACTTTAATGAATGAATTTGATGATGTGTTCAACTAGGAAGTTGTAGTAGACACTCCTACCTTTCCATAGAACCTAGATTTGTGTCTTTCTGATGACCGAGTAGGTTTTTATGCCATCGGCAAGGTGCAGCCAGTGTACGGAGAGTACACAGGCCAATGATTGAGAGACTTTTAGAGCAATTAGATGGATGGGTCGGATGCAGTAGTCAACTGGAAAGTTGTAGCCTAGACTCTTAGTTTTCCAAAATGGGTAATATCATGCAGTTCCAAATTGTATATTTGAAGTTATGAATGTTACCAGTTCAGCAACTTGCTGTCTTGATCGACTCCAAGCACGTGTTAACTCAGGGAACTTGAGTTCTATAAGGAATTTGATGGAGTTGTCAACTAGAGAAATGCAGTAGAGTTTCCTACCCTTCTGGAAAACCTAATTTTGTTGGATTCCGATGAGCGTAGTTTGAGTCGCGACAATTGCTTATTATTGGAGTTTTATGATGTTTAAAGTATTATCCCTTCTAAGAACTTCATTTGGGACTTGTGTGAGATTGTTGTGCTCAGTACTCATGATGGACACGTGAGTGAGAGAATAGTTATATGGTCGATTTGTGACTGGTGTCTTGATGCCTGAGTCTGTGAATGGTTGGGTATTGGTGTTTGCGTATATTTACCTTCATTCACAACCTTGTATGCATCTTTTGGGTGCCGTTGGACTACTCGCTGAGAGTCACAGGCCGGGGATATGGTCAAAGACCTGTGAAGGTATTAGAAATCGATGAATAATTTATCGTGATTAATTGCTATTTGACAGACCAGCCAGGCTCAACATTGTTCGATATGACACCATGCATGATTTGAGTGCATAACTTGTTTTCGGTAAACTGTATTTAATTAAGTTTTCTTTACTGTTCGCTTGAAGACAAAACTGGTGTTAGGGGTATTCACCGTGATTAATTGCTATTTTGACAGACCAGTCAGGCTCAACATTGTTCGATATGACACCATGCATGATTTGAGTGCATAACTTGTTTTCAGTAAATTGTATTTAATTAAGTTTTCTTTACTGTTTGCTTGAAGACAAAACTGGTGCTAGGGGTAATTTCCTATAATCTGACTCATTCTAAGAGCCAGCACTAGGCGGCGATAACCAGGGTTGTCTCTTTCTGTCAAAGGGATACATGCTGTATCTTTCCAATGGTTAAGAACACGGGAGCCGTATCTCGCCCTGTTAATTTCTGAGATACCTTGATAAGAACGGAATGTTCCCTTGTTCTATGTTGGTGGACACGAACAGACCATGGTGGATCTTCAGTGCAATGGGTATGCTGCGATATATCTATAAGTTCGTCATGGGTTTTGAGAGAGGTCCGATGCAACGATTATTAGTAACAAACGGGGTAGCTCCATGAATTTTATAACATCTTCAATCATGTTGTACTTATTAGGAACAGGAAGTGCATAGTAGTAGAAGCCATTGCATGGCGAGGGTTCAAAACCCTGAAACTGGAGGAAACGGCTTGATCTGGAACGTATGTAGTATGGGATGCATGCATATCCACAGTCTTGCTGACATTAGATTAAGTGCATCCATTCTGTACTCTGAAATTTGCATTAGACTTCAGGTCATGGCATACACAAATACTGGGAAATTAGGATGCACGTTTCTTTTTCCATTCAAGATAGTTTGTGTGCATGCAAGTTGGAGATTGCTGTTTCTCATCAGCATTGCATTAGTAGAAATACTGACGTTTCCCACCTTTTAGGTACCGGTCCTACCATTCAAGCAGGTGCAGAAATAACAGAGTCGCACAGCGGGAGGCTCAAGCTGAGGGACAAGTCTCAGGGAAGCAGATTGACTACTCAGCGAAGCTTGGCAGAGATCAGTTGATTATCATTCTGGAAGACAGCTGATGGCTTTACAAGTGGAGTCTTTAATTATTTTGTAACCAGTTGTAATGAGTTAATGTAATTTGTATTCCTTGTTCAAGAACAAGATACATTTGTAATTTATGATGTAATGATTTTATTTGGCAATAAAAGTTTTTAAATTTCCGTGTTATTTATTGTGTTGAGATGCATTTGAAGGCAAAAATTCTGGTTGTGTTACGAATGTCTGGTAATGGAAATCCGAGGCGTTACAAAACCATCGCCCTAAAAGTCGTTGCACCATGTCGTTCAAACACAAATTCACACAAATAAGCATTCGATGAAGACATTGTTGAATTGAACAAACACTTTAGTAAGTTCCTTAAAACTCAAAAATATGGCAGGTATTATGGAGGAAGAGACAAAGGTAAAGAAGACGCTTATTACAAATATAAGAACCTTCTTGCAAATTGTTCGCTTACTCAAGCAAGGAACAAATCATATAATCCCAGCTACAAAAAGAAGGCACTAAAGGAACTTAGCTTGATTCTTATTCAAGCAACAATGAAACCAATCAATATGAGCAAGAAAATGTGTTCGGATTCATGGCTCTTGGAGAAGATGAGAAGCAATCATCACTTAAAAAAGCGGTAATTGAAATACCTACTCACGATGAATTAGCTGATATTGCAAATGATTTAAAAGATTATGCCAAAAAGGTCAGTCGTAAACACCCATTCTTACCACAAGCTTTGAATAATATGGCTGTGATCTGTTATTACGTGCGACTATCTCCACTATAGAAAGAAAGAAAAAAGATCAAATTGGCTAGTCAATACTAGAGAAAAGTAGGCTTTCTACATATGCATCGTCCAAAGCAACGATTTTTATAAGCTGTAGTAAGGAAAGAGACTAAGAGACTTCATGATAAAAAAAATATATGAGAAGGAGTCGAGATTCCAAAGTTAGCGATAGGAGCCCTAGAAACCGACCAGACCTGTGGGCTAAAGCAATATAAACAAATGAATAATGGATAACATGAAAAATTGAAAAACACAAATTCTTTAATTATTGAAAAACTTGAGTTGTTTAGAAATGATCATGATTTATTAATAGAAGTAAACAAACGTTTGGAAGAACCAATTCAAAATTCTCTATCAGTAAATAATGGATAACATGACTCGTGTACGGCCAAAAACAAGAAATTGAAAAATGTGAATTCTTTAATTATTGAAAAAATTTGACTTAGTAAGAAAGGATCACGATTTATTGATAGAACAAAGTGAACATTTGAAAGAACAAATTCAAAATTCTCTCTCAGTAATAATGAAAATTAGAAAGTGATTCATGAAAACTCTTTTCATATTGCTAAGCTCGCTACTGAACTTGATGATTACAGAAAGAAATTTGATGAAGCAGTGAAAGATTATAAAAAAGCCCTTGAGCAAAATAGACAACATGATTGTGTACTTGATAATCTTCATTTGGACACCAAAGATGACGATCGTACAAGAAAGAGCCTTTGTCGTAAAATAAATGAGCTCGAAACAACTATTAAAAAATACTGTAACATCCTAAATTTTTATTTATAAGAGTTTGTGATTTTACGTATTTTGCACGTATAATTTCATATGCATTTTTCTAGAGAAAAATATTTCTTTACAGTTTGAGCTAATATTTATTCTCTTTATTTCTTAAAAGATATATTTTTAAAGCCTAAATAAAATCCTAGGCCTAATTATCTCTTTCTAGCCCATTATAATTAATTTATTAATTAATTCACTAGAGCCCGTGGTCTTTTGGCCCATTAGTGAGCCCATTTAATTTAATTCATCTTTTAATTAACCTAACTTGTAGTGTAGACCAATTTAGTAAACAATTAATTAAAATTGCATGAACAAATTTTGGTAGGGGTACTAGTTTGCATGTGCATTGCACTAGCACGTGCAAGTGCACCCAAATAGTGTAGGCCGGATTGTGCAAAGAGAGAGGGAGAGGTGGATGAAGTGGAGAGGTGGTTGCTCCATCATGGGTAGTTGCTACAACTCCCAAATTCATCTTGGCCATCGATCCTTAACCATTTGAAGAAATCCTAGTCCTCCATTTGCACTCCAAATTAGTATAAATACCCCCATCACATTCACTCACATTTATACTTGAAAAAAAATTGAAAAAGAAAGAAAGAAAGACAAGATTGTGAGTAAAAGATTAGGAGAGTTGTGAGTCAAAGGATTGAGTGCTAGTGTGTGTGTGTTCTTCATCCTAGAGCGGCCGACATTCTTCAAGAAGCAAGGGGAGGCTCGGGTTGCATACCAACTAGGAGGAGAAGTCAATTGGTGGCTCGATCTAGGAGGAGAAGGGTTCACTTGTTCGTTCTAGGAGATCCTTTAGGAGTTCTTGTTGTTTTCTCTCCATTAAAGGTGGGCAATTTTCTCAAACTTCTAACTAGTTACCATGCTAGGTTTATGTGTGTGATCATGTTAAAACAAACAAGAAAGGGAAATATTACTTTATGTTAGTACCATGTTTAAGGAGAAAATGAACCCATGTGAAATTGCATGAAATAAGTAGTAAAATTAATTGAATAATGTGAATAGAAATATTGTGGTGATAACTTGATAATATACTTGTTTGCTAATTAAGAAAATATGAATCTTTATGTTGAGATATTCATGAATGTGGAAAAAAGCAATACGAAGAAATGTGTTGTTTTATGTTGTGAACTATGAGAAAATCTCCATGTTATGAATGTAGATTGATTAACAAATTATACATGTTTATTGTTCGTAAGTTTGATACTATAATCCCCAAATTTTACATGTTGTTTTGTTGAAATGAACATTTTGTAGTTAGGGGTAAGTTAAGAGAAAGATTGGATTTTTATTGATAAAAGAAGAACATGAGGAAATTATTAGTTTAATAAAGAGTAATCCACTTGAGAATTATCAAATTAAAATTTTCTCTTGGAAAAAAAACAAATTAAGAAGACAAAGCTTTTTATGACCAATTTTGTACAAATAAAAGAATAGACTTTTATATGGAAAAAATGAGAGTTAAATGGTTTTTAAAATCTTAAGTTACTGCATAAATATCAAAGAAATTCAGTCAGAAATTTTTTATGTTTCTAAAGGAACAAAACGTATTTTGAAAGAAATGAACTATTTTTATGAACTAGAATTGCTACAGTCGTATACAAAACTACTTGTAATTATTTTTCCTTTGGGTTAGTCACTCTGTCCATTCTGGTTAGTGGGTGCAAAATAAAAACGTCACTGTAGCAAGAGGTCATGAGTTCGAGTCTCTGTATGGACTCTTCATTTTTCCATTTTGTGAAATTAACTCAATGCCGAACCCAGTAGTATATGGGGTTATTAAATGCCTCTCTCAATGCCTGGCGCTGTTGGCCTTTCTAGTTAGCAGCTGCGCCACGGTAACGTTACTGTAGCGCAGCGGCTGTGTGTGTGTGTCTGCGGTTCGAAACCTGGTGTTAGCCAAGTTTTTTAATTCCAATTTTTTTTGGAAAAAAAAAGATTTTTTAAAATGATTTTAAGTGAAATAAATTCATAAAAATTATTATAATTATTCTGAAATTAATTGGATCATGGAAAATTTCTATAGCTTAATAAAGAATTATAGATCAAGTTAGAGAATTAATATGCATATTTTTATGAGATAAACAAAGCAATAATTAGTCTCTTTTAAGAAAATTTTGTGAGAAGTTTTCTAATAAATCCATAACTTGATGCAAAGGTGAATAAATTCGCTTGGTTCAAATAAATGAGATTTTATACTTATGAATGCAAAGAAAAATTGTGAGATTAGATTTGCAATTTGGAGAATTGTGAAAAATGGAATAAACTTGTCTCTTTATTGTAGAAAAATAATACATGAATTGAAATGAAAAGAATCATGATAACTTATGAATATATTGGTGAGTGTGAATACTCAATTATGAACATGAAATGAGATTTGAACTAGAGGGTAGCTAAGTCCTATTGCCGGCAAGTGAATAAATTATTTTTGAGATGAACTATTGAGATGAAAGACCAAGTTTGGTCATATTGTTGGTTAAGACCGGTATAGAGGAAAGAGCTAACCTTAGGGGTTGATTTTATTCATGATTCAAATAATTTGTTA
This sequence comes from Hemerocallis citrina, assembly GCA_017893485.1. Lineage (NCBI taxonomy): Eukaryota > Viridiplantae > Streptophyta > Magnoliopsida > Asparagales > Asphodelaceae > Hemerocallis > Hemerocallis citrina. The sequence continues at coordinate 178,253,190 of CM030361.1, forward strand.
CGCCCCGATTTCCATACACTGGAAAACTGTGACATAAGTCAGAATCTTTCCTTCAATTAGCCACAATACACAGAAAAACAGAAAAAATTAAAACTTTTTTATTCAATACAAATGTTTTACAAGTTCGAATGTTACAAATTGCAATACATTATAACAGTGTTACAATAATACCTTTACAATCCCAAGTGTTACAACTTTCAACAAATTGTATCAGAGTACAATGAATAAAGAACGACACTTGGTATTTTACTTGGATGCTTTCCAACAATAAATAAATTACAACAATGAATAAATTACGATAATTGTTACAAATGAAATTACAACATATATTACAGCGGAAAACTGAAATGAAATTGACTCCTTACTTCTCTTGCCTTGAGTCCTCCTGAAACTTGTACTTATACTTCTGCAATCCAATACTTATTGAAGTGGGGACGTCAGTACATGTACTGATGCTTCAAGGCTGATAACTAGCAGTGAATCTCAACTATAGCAAACAGATTGAAGAAAAGAGAAACGTGTATATATAGTTGATGTGTTAGTGAATGCTATGACTTAGACTCTAATGCAAGACTACTAATGCAAGGATGCTTTTATTCTAATGCAAGCAAAACTTTGGGGCAGTATGTAGCCCATACAATATACGCCCCATATCAAGCCGTTTCTTCATATATAGGGATTTGAACCCGCGCCATGAATTCTATTCTTGTACTCGACTTGTTTATGAAGTTTATACATGACTGATGAGGTTGCCCTGAAACGGTCAAATCCCGCCAGGCGCACCGGACCTCACTCAAATATCTGACGAATCCTTGGAGTTTCCGCATTCGCAGGTTAGCTCGAAGCATCCCCTGCCACCCCCTTGCCAGACCGTAGTCTATGGCTTCTTGCCCATAGATACAAGACAAGACGGAGTTCCGGGGGGTTCATCCCCCCTAGCTCTGACAGGAATCGCTCACACTTATCAAGACACTTCAGAAATTAACAGACGAGATACACATCCCGTGCTCGTGAGAAGGCATAGACTGTATCCCTTTGACAAGAAGGGTACAATCCAATAACACTGCCAAGTGCCGGCCTATAGGACAGGTCGGATCATAAGGAATCACCCTTAACACCAACTCTTTCCCTTCGGCGAATAATGATAATAAGTAATGGTTAAGTAGTAATAGCCATAAGTTACTACCATAACAATGTCACTAACCCTAAACAAACTGAGGGATGACAGCGAACTTACACAACATGCTAAGTCTAAAGTTAGATTTCGCAAGATAACTCTACTAGGCTGCTCAACCTAGACTTACCAGAATTCCTAAGGATCTGGTTCATGGCCTATTGATCCAAGACCCTGGCAATACGAATGTATTCGCATGCTACTACCCTGAACTTGGATTTCGCTAACCCTCTGGTCCGCGATCGACCAACTCAGTTAAGAGCTGACGGTACACACGAAGTGACTCGTCCGCAGTCCCTTAGGAGTAAGGTAAACACACGTCTTGATGGACGATAGCCCCTAGGACAATGATATCGCCCTAGATGAGCACAACAAAACTGCGTACTAGCTAATAAGCTACAAACGAGTAAACAGAATACATACGAGCCAACAAGCTACGTATGAAACCAAAAACTATATACGAGCTAGACGGGCTACGTATGAGGCAACAACATAGATACCAGCCAAATAAGCTACGTATGAGACCAACTACATACGGGCCAAATGAGCCACGTATGAGACAACAACATTCATACGAGCCAAATAAGTTGCGTATGAGACCACAGCTACATACGGGCCAGGTGAGCCACGTATGAGACAACAACATACATACGAGCCAAATAAGTTATGTATGAGAACTACAGCTACATACGGGCCAGGCGAGCCACGTATGAGCAAGACTACATACAAAAATAACCATACAGGTAATCAACCTAGTAGCAACCAAACGTGCTTACTAGCTAAACTTGATCTTCTATAATTAGAAACAACAGAAGAATCTACAAATAATCTAAAATAGGCATTCTACCAATGAAAAGCCCAAAAGCGACATAAAAGCCTTTCGATAGCCTAGAAGCAACCAGTGCCACACTTATCGAATTTCAACAGCAATATACCTTTTGGAAAGGTAAGAATATTTACCACAACTCTCTAGTGAAACACTATTTCAGATTCTGTAAGGAATCCAAAATTTGGTCCATCGAACACACGCAAACAATTTAACCAAATTGCAGATTTTCAACAAAAAGCTGAAACTTCTACAGCTTGTAACTTTTGCTCTACTTATCGGAATCCAACGAAACTGGACAATTTGAAAAGGTGGGAACATCTACTACAACTCTCTAGTTGACCACTTCCTCAGATTTCGTAAGGAATTCTAAAATCCTGACCTCGAATATACGCAAACAGTTACCAAACTACAAATTTCCAATAAAAAGATGAAACTTCTATAGCTTGTAACTTTTGCTCTACTTATCGGAATCTAACGAAACTGAAAAATTTGAAAAGGTGGGAACATCTACTAAAATTCCCTAGTTGACCACTTTCTCAGATTCCATAAGGAATTCTAAGTTCCTACCCATCGAACACACGCAAATGGTAATAAAACAGCAGATTTGACAAAGGGAAACTTTGAAAGACTATAACTTTTGTTCCACTTATTGGAATTTAACCCAATAGGACAATTCCAGAAGGTGAGAACGGCTACTACAACTTCCTAGTTGGTCGACTCCTCAGATTCAGCGAGTAAGACACTAAAAAACTACAGGGAATCAAGACAGATTCAATTCCAACCCAGCAAATACACAGCAAAGCTGAAAACTTTCAAAGCTCATAACTTCTACTCCATTTGTCAGAATTTAACCCGAGAGGTCAATTCGGAAAGGGAAGAGTCTCTACTACAACTTTCTGGTTGGTCTCCACTTCAGATTCAACAGGTAAGAAACTCTAAAACATCAAAGAAGCAGAACAGCAAGAACCCAGTCAAGACAGCCAGTTGCTGTACTTTGCAAACGGCATAACTCCTACTCTGCTTATCGGAATTTAACCCGAGAGGCCAATTCGGAAAGGGGAGAGTCTATACTACAACTCCATAGTTGGTCCGAACCTCAGATTCATCAAGTAAAACCCTCAAAAATGACAGGAATAAAAACAGCAAGCATCTTGTTAAACAGCTAGTTGCTGTATTTTTCCAAGACCATAACTCCTACTCCACTTATCGGAATTTAACCCGAGAGGTCAATTCGGAAAGGGGAAGATGTCTACTACAGCTCTCTAGTTGTCCCAAACCTCAGATTCTGTAGGTAAGACACTCTAAAACACCAAGAAGTCAAACAGCAAGCACACTCAGCTCAAAGCTGGATGCTGCATCTTCCAAATACCATAACTCCTACTCCGCTTATCGGAATCTAGACCGAGAGGTTAATTCGGAAAGAGGAAAATCTCTGCTACAACTCCTTAGTTGGTCTGAACCTCAGGTTCATCCAGTAAGAGCCTCAAAAATGATAACCAAACAGAACAATGAGCTTCTTAGCCGAACTCGCTGTCCTGATTTGCAACGGCCATAACTTTTACGCCTTTTATCGGAATTTAACCCAAGCGGCCAATTCGAAAAGGGGAGAATGTCAACTACAACTCCCTAATTGGTTCGAACCTATAATTCTGAGAGGAACCCTAAGTTTTATAACCTTGAACCTACTGCGACGCAAACCCGAAAACACAGACTTCACTGTTTTGCCCTAAAGATCATTATTTTGGGGGAAACGATCGTTTCACCGCTCAAAACAGCTCCGAAAAATCTACCAAAATTCTAGCATGGTAATAACATCCCTAAGAACATATCCAATAAATTTCGGGTCAAAATTCCTCTTTTAACACATGTAAACAAAATCAACCTTACAACTCACAAAATCGAATCTGTATGGCTTTCTCTAGTGTTCTACTACTTGAAACTTTATGTGCACTTTACTCTTGTCCATACTACTCATATGCATCAAGATTTTAGTCCAAACAACATACAACAATAATCAAACAAACAAGCAAACATAGGGTTAAGAAACCCCAACCCAATCGATTGGAAGAACTATCTTGCTTTCTTCTCCTCCATGAAACCCTAACCTCTCTTTTGATTTGATCTCTCTTTTCTTTTGATTTGATCTCTTTTTCTTTTTCCTTCTTTATCAACTTAAAACTAAGTATAAGAAGTAGTAGTAGAAGGGATGAGATGAGATTTGAGAAGGGGATTTGAACAAATGAGAAAAATGAAAATGGGAAGGGGAGGGGGGCCGGCCATTGGGTAGGAGAGGGAGAGAAGGCGGGGGGGGGGGGGGGGGGGGGGGGAGGTGTTATGTAGGGGAGGTGAAGGTTTGTGTGGGTGAGAATGAGGACACTTGTCCATTCATTTTGTGGTCCAAAACAAATGGGGATCAATTTGCAAATAATTATTGCAATCAAGACCCAATCCTTCCTAACCCTACATCTCATTATAATGGATGAAAATAAGAGATATTATCAAAAAATCACATACTACATGATTTTGTATAATCGTACGAAATCGATATGATTCAACTACGTACATATATTTGATTTCACAGATAATTTTTATTAGTTAAAACGAATAATCTGTACAAAAGTCATTTAATTCCGAGAAAATAATTTTATCACCTGTTCGGAAGATTCCAGTATTAATTTGATACAAAACAGTCATATATTGACTAGTTTATACATATAGATACTATTTATTTACAAACCGGGTGATGTCCACCAAAAATATTTCAGTTCTGAAAATAATAATAAAATAATAATTTTTAATATCTACCCGGGATTTTCCAGACATTTTCTCAAAAACACATTTTTCAAGATTTTGTGCAAGTGCACAAAACTGATACAATACCTATATATACTTACTAGTATATATATCCAGATAACTTTTTATTTGAAAAACCAAGAAATTTTCATAAAATTATTTTAACTTTAAAAATAATAATTATACAATAACATCCGTCCGGGATATTACAATACTCCCTCCTTAGAATAGTTCTTTCCTCAGAACTACGTTAAGTTAGGAAAACAGACAAGAATTCATACACTAAATAACTCGGAGAAAGAAAGCTTATACGGCTTCCCGGTTTCCAAGTGACTCATCCATGAACTGGTTCTCCAAAGAACCCAACCTTGATCCCGAAGCTGCCTGAAGAATCTGCCAAAGTCGAGACGTAACTCTCGAATCTTGGTCAGAACTACTGACATTGGCGCTCTATGTCGCTTCCTTATGCCTTTAATGTGGACTTCCGCTAATTTCTCTAGCGTCTAAGTCATCTTTATTGGAAAAATGTGTAGACTTTCGTCAACCGGGTCCCCAATAACCCAATCTGAGTCATACATTTTCAAACTTCTTGGTAATCTCTTGATGAAGTCCATACTGATATTCTTATATTTTTCTGCATCAACTTGCCGCTTTGGTGATTCAATCCCTGCATCTTCTGCCTATGCCTTCTGACTTGCTTTCTTCGACTCGGTTGCAGCTTCAATCGTGCCAAAACTGAGCTCCAATCTTGAGTAATCACTTCAATACTGGCTTGCCCGATCTCATCGTCTGGCTTCTTACTTCCTTCACGGTCTTTGGCTGAGGTCAATCCTTCACTTATCTCGATCTTTTGCACTTCGGTAGCCACTCCCTCCTTTGAATAGTACATGGCCTACGAACATCACTCCTGACATTCAGGATTCTCTCCTGTAATTTGCTCAAGGCTGATGCTCTAGATGGTGTAATCAACAAAACCAAATCTAGAGTTTCCTCCCGCACACATCTCAACTTCTTGAAAAATAATTCAGAAAAAGAATATGATGAACCTTAGTTGAACAAAATAGTTGCATGGATTCCATATATATGTAAATCCAACTAGTTACAAAAAGTGTTCCTTCATATATTACTTATTCAGTCTAAATAAAATTCGAAATAGAACTTTAAACTTAGTTGCAACTCCATATGCACATACTGGTACTGGCTCTCCTGCCTTCTTCGGCTTGCCTTTAGTAAGTGCAAACTCTTACTCTTGGTGAATAGGCTCCTTTCCATTATTGTTCATCTTCGAGGCTAATCTGCCGTCATTATTATGAAGCTGGGGACAGTTCGGCCTAACATGACCGATCTCCCCACATTTGTAACATGTACGGGTTCCCATCTAAGCTTTCTTCCTCGGACACTGGTTCTTGAAATGACCGTGCTCACCACACAGGAAACAACTTTCTGGCTCGGTGCCTCCAAGATCGCTATCTGGTTTTTGAATCTTCTGCTTCTGACCTCGGTTCTCGAACCTTGATGCTGGTGCAGATCTTTTCCCTCGTAGTTGTGGACAGACTGATTTCTCATGCCCATCCTGCTTACAGAAATGGCATACTATAACCTTGGCGGTCTTCAGAACTTGCTCCCATTCACGCTGTAGTTGTGCCAATCTGGCGTTGAAATATTCCCGCTCTTCTGCCAAGCCTGCTAATGCAGCTATGTAAGCATCACCCAGTTGCTTAGCTTGATGATCTTTCCTGGCCACGTACTTCCTCAGCTTCCTTATTTCTCGATATATACTGGCCGCCGCCACCATGCGTTGATCCACACTTAGTCCCGGCGGTGGTGAAGTCTCTTTCGGCTCCTCGCTCAAGATCATCGAATCATCCCTTGAAATAGGCTCACTCTCTTCTATCAACACCTCCTCAGTTAGGATATCCTCGAACACCATTCTTCAAACGCATACTCTGGGATTAGTCCAGATATAGAAAAAATTATAAAAACATAAGTTGAAAGAAACAACAATATGAATTATAATTGTCAACAACTAGCTAAAACCCGACTCCTAAAAGGCATCCAGGTTTAATTTTCCTATTGTGTTGGACTGTAAATTGAAGTCGGCTCTGATACCATTTTGTAACGTCCCGATTTCCATACACTGCGAAACCGTGACATAAGCCAGAATCTTTCCTTCAATTAGCCACAATACACAGAAAACAGGAAAATTTAAAACTTTTTATTCAACACAAATGTATTACAAGTCCGAATGTTACAAATTGCAATACATTATAATAGTATTACAATAATACCTTTACAATCCCAAGTGTTACAACTTTTAACAAATTATATCAGAGTACAATGAATAAAGAACAACACTTGGTATTTCACTTGGATGCTTTCCAACAATAAATAAATTACAACAATGAATAAATTACAATAATTGTTACAAATGAAATTACAACATATATTACAACAGAAAACTAAAATGAAATCGACTCCTTGCTTCTCTTGCCTTGAGTCCTCCTGAAACTTGTACCTGTACTTCTTCAATCCAATACCTATTGAAGTGGGGACGTCAGTTCATATACTGACGCTTTAAGGCTGATAACTAGTAGCGAATCTCAACTATAGAAAGCAGATTGATGAAAAGAGAAACGTGTATATATAGTTGATGTGTTAGTGTATGCTATGACTTAGACTCTGATGCAAGACTACTAATGCAAGGATGCTCTTATTCTAATGCAAGCAAGACTCTGGGACAGTATGTAGCCCATACTACATACCCCCCATATCAAGTTGTTTCTTCATATATAGGGATTTGAACCCACGCCATGAATTCTATTCTTGTACTCGACTTGTTTATGAATATTAGACATGAATGATGAGGTTGCCCTGAAACGGTCTAATCCCGCCGGCGCACCGGACCTCACTCAAATATCTGACGAATCCTTGGAGTTTCCGCAGTCGCAGGTTAGCTCGAAGCATCCCCTGCCACCCCCTAGCCAAACCGTAGTCTTTGACTTCTCGCCCTTAGATACAAGACAAGACGGAGTTCTGGGGGGTTCATCCCCCTAGCTCCGACAGGAATTGCTCCTGCTTATCAATGCACTTCAGAAATTAACAGATGAGATACGGTTCCCGTGCTCCCAACTCGTAAGAAGGCACAAACCGTATTCCTTTGACAAGAAGGGTACAACCCAATAACACCGCCTAGTGCTGGCCTATAGGATAGGTCGGACCACAGACCAACTCTTTCCCTTCGGCGAATAATGATAATAAGTAATGGTTAAGTAGTAATAGCCATAAGTTACTACCCTAATAATGTCAGTAACCCTAAACAAACTGAGGGATGACAACAGAACTTACACAACATGCTAAGTCGTAAGTTAGACTTCGCAAGATAACTCTACTAGGCTGCTCAACCAAGACTTACCAGAATCTCTAAGGATGTGGTTCATGGCTTATCGATCCAAGACACCGGCAATATGAATGTATTCGCATGCTACTATCCTAAACTTGGATTTCATCAACCCTCCGGTCCGCGATCAACCAACTCGGTTAAGATCTGACGGTACACGCGAAGTGACTCATCCACAGTCCCTTAGGAGTAAGGTAAACACACGTCTTGATGGTCGATAGCCCTCAGGGCAATGATATCGCCCTAGATGAGCACAACAAAACTGCGTCCTAGCTAATAAGCTACATACGAGTAAACAGAACACATACGAGCCAACAAGCTACGTATGAAACCAACAACTACATACGAGCCAGGCGGACTACGTATGAGGCAACAATATACATACCACCCTAATAAGCTATATATGAGACCAACAGCTACATACGGGTCAGACGAGCCACGTATGAGACAACAACATTTATACGAGCCAAATAAGCTGCGTATGAGACCACAGCTACGTACGGGTCAGGCGAGTCACGTATGAGACAACAATATACATACGAGCCAAATAAGCTACGTACGAGACCAACAGCTACATACGGGCCAGGCGAGCCACGTATGAGCAAGACTACATACAAAAACAACTATACAGGTAATCAACCTAGTAGCAACCAAACGTGCTTAGTAGCAAAACTTGATCTTTTATAATTAAAAGCAACAGAAGAATCTACAAACAGTCTAAAATAGGCATTCTACCATTGAGAAGCCCAAAAGCGACATAAAAGCCGTCCGACAGCCTAGAAGCAACCAGTGCTACGCTTATCGGATTTTAACAGCAATATACTTTTTAGAAAGGTAAGAATGTCTACCACAACTCTCTAGTGGAACACTATTTCAGATTCTGTAAGGAATCCGAAATTCGGTCTATCAAACACACTCCAACAGTTTAACCAAACTGCAGATTTCCAACAAAAAGCTGAAACTTCTACAACTTGTAACTTTTGCTATACTTATCGGAATCCAACGAAACTGGACAATTGGGAAAGGTGGGAACATCTACTGCAACTCTCTAGTTGATCACTTCCTCAGATTCAGTAAGGAATTCTAAATTTCTGACCTCAAACATACGCAATGATTTAGCAAACTACAGATTTCCAATAAAAAGATGAAACGTCTATAGCTTGTAACTTTTGCTCTACTTATCAGAATCTAACGAAACTGGACAATTTGAAAAGGTGGGAATATCTACTAAAACTCCCTAATTGACCACTTTCTCAGATTCTGTATGGAATTCTAAGTTCCTACCCATCGAACACACGCAAATGGTAATAAAACAGCAGATTTGACAAAGGAAAACTTTGAAAGACTATAACTTTTGTTCCACTTACTGGAATTTAACCCAAGCGGGCAATTCGAAAAGGTGAGAACGGCTACTACAACTTCCTAGTTGGTCGGCTCCTCAGATTTTGCGAGTAAGAGACTAAAAAACTACATGGAGTCAAGACAGATACAATTCCAACCTAGCAAATACCCAACCAAGCTGAAAACTTTCAAAGCCCATAACTTCTACTCCGTTTGTCGGAATTTAACCCGAGAGGTCAATTCGGAAAGGGGAGTCTCTACTACAACTTTCTAGTTTGCAATATCCCAGACGGATATTATATTTATATAATTATTATTTTGAAATTAAACTATTTTAATTGGGAATTACTTGGTTTTTCAAATAAAAAGTTACCTGGACATGTATACTAGTAAGTATACACAGGTATTGTATCAGTTTTGTGCACTCGTGCAAAATCTTGAAAAAAACGCGTTTTTGAGAAAATGTCTTAAAAATACCGGGCATATATTAAAAATTATTATTTTATTATTATTTTACTTCTGTTTCCACAATTGAAATATTTTTTATGGATATCCCCCGGTTTTGTGAATAAATATTATATATATACAGATACTAGTCGATATACGACTGTTTTGTATCAAATTGATACTGGAATCTTCCGAGCTAGTAATAAAATTATTTTATTTTTATTTCTCAGAATTAAATTATTTTTGTACTGATTTGTTCGTTTTCACAAACGAAATTTTTTTATATGTTCAGATTTGTGTACGTAATTGAATTATAACAATTTTGTACGTTCGTACAATCGTGTAGTATGTGATTTGGAAAAATTATATTTTATTTTGACCCATCATGATGAGATGGAGGGTAAAGAATGGATTAGGGTTTGACTGTAAGACTTATTTGTAAAAGAAACACAAATTGTTGTAAGCTACAAGTGTATATGGACACTTGAACTCATTTCCACCACAAAACTTCACCCCTCCTTCTATAAAACACACCCCCCACCCCCCTACCCCAAATTTGGGATTCCCTTGTTCTAGGGTTAGGAAACCCTTTTCATGGTGTTCTCCATCCATCCCCTTCTTATCTCATCTCATCTCTTCAATCTTCCTCTACTTCTACTTATAGTTCTTTTAGAAAAGATTGAGGAGAAAAGAAAGGAAAAGAAAGGAAAAGAAAGAGGGAATCAAAATCAAAAGAAAAGAGAGTGGATTTCAAGGTGTTCTTGAGAAGAGGCAAGAACAAGGAGCAAGGAGAAGAAGTGGCAAGTCCTTCCTACACTTTTCAAAGGTGGGGGTTTCTCATTCTCATGATTTGTTGAATGTTATTATTGTTATATTTTATTTTGTGAACTATATGTAGTATATTCATATGCATATGGACTAGAGTAAGGTGTATGCAAGGTTTGAAGTGGTAGAACACCAATTAGAACCATAAAGATTCAATTTTTATGGTTGTAGGATTAATTTTATTTAACTAGGTTAACAGTGGAATCTCGACCCGAAATTTATGTGGGAGGTTATCCTAGGTGTTATTAGTATGCTAGAGTTTTTGGGGATTTTTCGGAGTAATTTTGATGGGTGAAGCGAATGTTTTCCCCAAAACAGCGAGGTTCAAGCCGAAAAACACAGCTCACTGTTTTCGGGTTAAGTATGGCAGTAGGTTCAAGAGGCTTTTACTTGGGTTTCTTTGCAGAATTAGAGGTTCGGGCCAACTAGGAAGTTGTAGTATACATCCTCCTATTTCCGAATTGACCTCTCAGGTTAAATTCCGATAAGTGGAATAGGAGTTATGATCTTGGGAAGATACAGCAACTGGCTGTTTGACAGGTTGCTTGCTGTTGTGTTGTTTGTCATTTTTAAGGGTTTTACTGGTTGAATCTGAGGTTCAGACCAAATAGGAAGTTGTAGTAGAGTCTCTCCCCTTTCCGAATTGATCTCTCGGGTTAAATTCCGATAAGCGGAGTATGAGTTATACCGTTTGCAAAGTACAGCAACTGGCAGTCTTGACTGGATACTTGCTGTTTCGCTTCTTAGATATTTTAGAGTGTCTTACCTATAGAATTTGAGGTTTGGACCAACTAGGCAGTTGTAGTAGAGTCTCTCCCCGAAGTTATGGGCTTTGAAATTTTTCAGCTTGGCTGTGTATTTGGCAGTTGGAATTGTATATATTTTGATTCCTTTTAGTTTTTGGGTGTCTTACTCGCTGAATCAAAGGAGCCGACCAACTAAAGAGTTGTAGTAGACGTTCTCACCTTTCCGAATTGGCCTCTTGGGTTAAATTCAGATAAGTTGAAAAAAAGTTATAGTCTTTCAAAGTTTCAGCCGTTTTTATCAAGTCTGCTATTTTGTTGGCTTTTCCGTGTGTTCGACGGATAGGAACTCGGAGTTCCTTTCAGAATCTGAGAAAGTGTCCAACTAGGAATTTTTAGTAGATGTTCCCACTTTTTTCAGATTGTCCAGTTTCGTTAGATTCCGACAAGTAGAGCAAAAGTTACCAGCTTGCGAACTTTTAGCTTTTTGTTGAAAATCTGCAGTTTGGGTAAACTATTTGCGTGTGTTCGATGGACCAGATTTTAGATTCCTTATAGAATCTGAAAAATTGTTCCACTAGAGAGTTGTGTTAGATGTTTTTACTTTTCTGAAAATTATATTTCTGTTAAATTCCGACAAGCGTAGCACTGGTTGCTTCTAGGCTGTCGGGAGGTCTTTATGTCGCTTTCGGGCTTTTCCTTGGTAGTATGTTTGTATTAGAAAATTAGAAGATTCTTCTGTTACTTCTAATTACAGAAGATCAAGAGTTGCTAGTAAGCATGTTTGGTTGCTTCTAGGTTGATTACCTATATGGTTATTTTTGTATGTATGTTGTTGTTTCATACGTAGCTCGTCTGGCCCGTATAAAGACTGTTGGTCTCATACGTAGCTTATTTAGCTCGTATGTATGTTGTTGTCTCATACGTGGCTCGCCTGGCCCGTATGTAGACTGTTGGTCTCATACGTAGCTTATTTGGTTCGTATGTATGTTTTTGTCTCATACGTGGCTCGCCTAGTTCGTATGTAGACTGTTGGTCTCATATGTAACTTATTTGGCTCGTATATATGTTGTTGTCTCATACATGGCTCGTCTGGCCCGTATGTAGACTATTGGCCTCATACGTAGCTTATTTGGCTCGTATGTATGCTGTTGTCTCATACACAGCTCGACTGACCCGTATGTAGCTGTTGGTCTCATACGAAGCTTATTTGGCTCGTATGTATATTGTTGTCTCATACGCAGCTCGCCTGGCTCGTATGTAGTTATTGGTCCCATACGTAGCTCGTTTAGCTCGTATGTGTTTTTGGTTGCTCGTACATAGTTTCTTAGCTAATACGCAGTTATTGTGCTCATTAAGGGCAATATCATTGCCCTAGGACTATCAACCATTAAGATGTGTGTTTACCTTACTCCTAAGAGACTGTGGACGAGTCACTCGCATGTACCATCAGATCTTAACCGAGTTGGTTGATCGCGGACTGAAGTATGACGAAATCCAAGTTCAGGGTAGTAGCATGTGAATACGTCCGTATTGCCGGGGTCTTGAATCGATAGATCAGGAACCAGATCCATAGAGATTCTAGTAATTCTAGGTTGAGCAGCCTAGTAGAGTTATCTTCCGAAGTCTAACTTAAAACGTAACATGTTGTGTAAGTTCTGTTTCCATCCCTCAGTTTGTTTAGGGTTAGTGACATTTTTAGGGTAGTAACTTATAGCTATTACTACTTAAACTATATTTGTTATCATTTTCTCCCCAAAGAGGGGAGTTGGTATTAGGGGTGATACCTTACGACCCAACTTGTCCTATAGGCCGACACTAGGCGGTGTTATTGGGTTGTACCTTCCCGTCAAAGGGATATGTACGGTGCTTTCTCACGAGCTGGGAGCACGGGTTGTGTATCTCACACTATTAATTCCTGAAGTGCCATGATAAGGGCGGGCATAGCTAGGGGATGGACTCCCGGAACTCTGCCATGTTCTATGCCGAGGAAGTGAACGGGCCATAGACTACAGTCTATGAGCTAGGGGGCCACAGAGGATGCTTCGAGCTAACCTGTGTTGTAGTTAACTCCAAAGGTTCGTCTGGTTTTTGAGTGGAGTCCGGTGCGACCGGGCAATAGTGGCAAACGGGAACACCACTATATGACTGCAGTAACGGAACTAGACCGTACCTGCAACCTCTCTAGTCACGTTGTATCTGTTAGGAACAGGTTATGTACAAAAGTAGAAATTCATGGCGCGCGTTCAAATCCCTATATATGAAGAAACGGCTTGAGATGGGGCGTATGTAGTATGGGATGCATACTGTTCTGGATACTTTCTTGCATTAGAATAAGAGCATCCTTGCATTAGTAGTCATGCATTAGAGTCTAAGTCATAGCATACACTGACACATCATATATATATACACGTTTCTCTTTTCATCAATTTGTTTGCTACAGTTGAGATTCGCTGCTAGTTATCAGCCTTAAAGTGTCAGTATATGTACTGACGTCCCCACTTCAATAGGTACTGGATTGCAGAAGTACATGTACATGATTTAGGAGGACTCAAGGCAAGAGAAGCAAGGAGTCAATTTCATTTTATGTTTCCGCTGAAATATATGTTGTAATTTTATTTGTAACAATTATTGTAATTTATTCATTGTTGTAATTTGTTTATTGTTGGGGAAGCATCCAAGTGAAATACCAAGTGTTGTCCTTTTTCTTTGTACTCTGACGCAATTTGTTGAAAGTTGTAACACTTGGGATTGTAAAGGTATTATTGTAATGTTGTTATAATATATTACAATTTTGTAACATTCGGACTTGTAATACATTAGTGTTGAATAAAAAGTTTTAAATTTTTTTTTTCTCTGTATTGTAACTAATTGGAGGAAAGATTCTGGCTTATGTCACAGTTTCCCAGTGTATGGAAATCGGGGCGTTACATAGTTGGTCTCTACTTCAGATTCAACAGGTAAGACACTCTAAAACTTCAAAGAAGCAGAACAACAAGAACCCAATCAAGACAGCCAGTTTCTGTACTTTGCAAACGGCATAACTCCTACTCCGCTTATCGGAATTTAACCCGAGAGGTCGATTGGAAAAGGGGAGAGTCTCTACTACAACTCCCTAGTTGGTCCGAACCTCAGATTCATCAAGTAAAACCCTAAAAAATGACAAGGATTCAAAACAACAAGAATCCTGTTAAACAGCTAGTTGCTGTATTTTTCCTAGACCTTAAACTCCTACTCCACTTATCGGAATTTAACCCAAGAAGTCAATTCGGAAAGGGAAAGATGTCTACTACAACTCTCTAGTAGGCCCGAACCTCAGATTCTACAGGTAAGACACTCTAAAACACCAAGAAGTCAAACAGCAAGCACACTCAGCTCAATGCTGGATGCCGCATCTTCCAAATACCATAACTCCTACTCCGCTTATCAGAATCTAAACTGAGAGGCCAATTCGGAAAGAGAAAAATCTCTACTACAACTCCCTAGTTGGTCCGAACCTCATATTCATTCAGTATGAAGCTCAAAAATGACAACCAAATAGAACAGTGAGCTTCTCAGCCGAACTCGCTGTCCTGATTTGCAACGACCATAACTTTTGCGTCTCTTATCAGAGTTTAACCCGAGAGGCCAATTCGGAAAGGGGAGAATGTCAACTACAGCTCCCTAGTTGGTCCGAACCTATAATTCCGAGAGGAGCCCTAAGTTTTATTCCCTTGAACCTACTGTGACGCAAACCTAAAAACACAGACTTCACTGTTTTGCCCTAAAGCCCCCTGTTTTGGGGGAAACAATCGTTTCACCCCTCAAAACAGCTCCGAAAAATCTACCAAAATTCTAGCATGGTAATAACATCCCTAAGAACTTCTCCAATAAATTTCGGGTCAAAATTCCTCTTTTAACACATGTAAACAAAATCAACCTTACAACTCACAAAATCGAATCTTTATGGCTTTCTCTAGTGTTCTACTACTTAAAACTTTATGTGCACTTTACTCTAGTCCATACTACTCATATGCATCAAGGTTTTAGTCCAAAAAATATACAACAATAATCAAACAAACAAACAAACATAGAGTTAAGAAACTCCCACCCAATCGATTGGAAGAACTAGCTTGCTCTCTTCTTCTCCTTGCTCTTGTTCTTGCTCCCCTTCAAAGAGAACCCATAAACCCCTAACCCCTCTTTTGATTTGATCTCTCTTTTCTTTTGATTTGATCTCTCTTTCTTTTTCCTTCTTTCTCAATTTAAAACTAAGTAGAAGAAGTAGTAGTAGAAGGGATGAGATGAGATTTGAGAAGGGGATTAGAACAAATGAGAAAAATGAAAATGGGAAGGGGGGGGGGGGCGGCCATTGAGTAGGAGATGGAGGGAGCGGGGGAGGTGTTATGTAGGGGAGGTGAAGGTTTGTGTGGGTGAGAATGAGGACACTTGTCCATTCATTTTGTGGTCCAAAACAAATGGGGATCAATTGGCAAATAATTTTGCAATCAAGACCCAATCCATCCTAACCCTCCATCTCATTATGATGGATCAAAATTAAGAGATATTTTCCAAAAATCACATACTACATGATTTTGTAAAAACGTACGAAATCGTTACGATTCAATTACGTACATTTATCTGATTTCACAGATAATTTTTATTAGTTCAAATGAATAATCTGTACAAAAATAATTTAATTCTGAGAAAATAATTTTATCACCGGTTCGGAAGATTCCAGTATCAATTTGATACAAAACAGTCATAAATCGACTAGTTTATACGTGTAGATACTGTTTATTAACAAACCGGGTGATGTCCACCAAAAATATTTCAGTTCTGAAAATAATAATAAAATAATAATTTTTAATATATGCCCGGGATTTTCTAGATATTTTCTCAAAAACGCATTTTTCAAGATTTTGTGCAAGTGCACAAAACTGATACAATACCTATATATTACTAGTATATATATCCAGATAACTTTTTATTTGAAAAACCAAGAAATTTTCATTACAATATTTTAACTTTAAAAATAATAATTATACAATAATATCCGTCCGGAATATTATATAATTAAGGACTAGATACATAGTAGTTATGTGACGAAAGTAAGAGAAAAACACGAATATGAGGACCATCAGATTGGCGGTGTGAGAGTAAATCACAGATTGCCTGCTTGATGCGTCATGACACGGTGTGATCACTACTCCGGAATTATCGTCCCGGTGGCGACACTTGTGGGGTGTTTGGTGACTACGGATGGTCCCATCGTTCCATGACGGAGGCTAAATTGTCCATAGATTGCTTGCATGATGCGTCATGTCAGTGCGTGGGATTCTCCTCCAGATTGTCTGGACATGGGCTCGTAATTCATAGAACATCTAGGATACTTACCGTAGTTACCGTAGTAGTTTAAGTCATGGTGAGGGACTGAACCCTACAAGATGAAGCACGATTAAGGGCTTGCCCTCGGACCTATGTAGTATGGGATGCATAGAATCCGAACAAGTGCGCATTAGTATCATATAATATAAACAACTGCATTAAGGACTAAGTGCACAGCACACCACGACATCAATAGGATAGTCTCCGTAGTTTTGTTTGTGACAAGTGTGTGCTTTCTAAGTAGGAGAAAATTGATGTATTATATCCTTGCGTCAGTTGAATGAACTGACGAGCCCACAGTTTCTATGCAAGACAAAAAGATTGACAAGATTAAAGTATGCATGCTGCTTAAAGAATGTTTCAAGTGTTGTACATTTTATTCATGTAATTATTGTAAATTGCTTGTGCTGTTTAAATGTAATTTAAGATGTAACACTAATGTAATAAAAGTTCTTAATTTCCTAGTAAAATTATATGAAGAGAAGTGAAAAGATCTTGTGGAACTTCGAATTCAGTCTGTTTTGGAATTCGGGGTGTTACAAATACCTACTTATTTTATGACAAAGCAGTCCAGAACAATTTACGATAAAAGAGGACTTGGTTACAACAACTCACTAAAACTTTAAACTCCAAAGTAATCATCTTACACACATATGCAGAATTATTTAAATGCATATCAACCACGACATCATTTTACTTGAAATTACTGTTGTATATTAGGACATATTTCTTATAACTATGCTTTAAAAATGAATTCTAACATTCTTTGTGTAACCCCTATGACTCATTTTTGTATTTTATTTGTATTTAATTAAATTTCCGGTTATTTTATTTTATTTCTGATTGTATTTGTTTTCGTCCATTTTGATTGTGTGTGGTTGTTCTCCTTGTGATTCATTTTTTTGCTTGATTCAGCTTTATATTATCATTTGATTGATCTACAAATTTGTTCTTGACCTTGTTTATTTTCTACACCTAATTCATGGCTTATTTGATTAATATTGGACTCTTTTCTTCTTATTGGATACTACCCAGTTAACCCAAATCCATTTTGACTCTATATAAACCTCCTAATACACCCTAACTTTAATTACCAAACCCTAAATCTCAATCTCTCTCCCTAGCCGTCACCCTTACCCCTCTCTCTCCCGATCTTCCCCCAACCCCGTCGCCTGCACCCATCACCCAACATCGTCCCTGCTCGAGCCTCCCGCTTATCCCCATCATCACCCGTCGAAGCTCCTGCCCCCGCAAACCCATCATCACCCTCCAGACCCTCATCTTCGTGCACCCTCTCCCTGATCCTCTAGTCGATCCCCGTGCCGCCCTACCTCCGTCTAAGCTGCAGCGACCTCAGACCCCTACCCTCGACACTGCTGTACAGCGTCATCGTTGTCGTCGGCCCCTTGCAGAGCCGCCACTACCATCGCCTAGCGTGCTGTCCCTGTTCCTCCATCTGTCGTCGTCTCCTCGCCCTAGCATCGAGCTACTCTCGATGCTGTGCTCTCCGCTGTCGTGCTGCCGCTGTTGCTGCACTTGCTGTTTGCTGCTGCTTGTGTGTGTGCGTGTGAGCACGTGCACCACCGTGTTGTGTTGGTGTTGGTTCGTGTTGTCTCTTGTTTGTGTTGTGTTTGTCGTTCGGGATCCGTTCCTGTTATTCTGTTCTTCACCTTCGTCGTCATTTTTCAGGCAAGTAGCTTTTATGTATTTGTTGTCATACAGGTTAAATACAATAAGTAGTCTTGCATGTGTTGTTGTCACTCTCATGTTGATCATATATCTTGTTAGTTGACCCGTTCCTTCATCTCATGATCATGAGTAGTTCACAATAATTTGTTACCCGTTGCATGAATTACAAATTAGATTTGACGGACATCTTGATGCTGATGCTTGTTGTGACATATTGTATGTTGTAGATGATTGCTTCATGGATGTTTGTATGATGTACTATCTTATTATAGAGTGTTTATTCACATGCCATACTGATTTGAGTCGCCTATATTTCATGCTTTATATGCCATCTTAATTGGACCGTTTGTAATTAAACTATTTGATAAAATGCATAAAAGAACTTTTGTTTCACTGTTGTCCTATTTTTGTACAGTAATTTCGACCCTGTTAACATCAGTAAAATAAATAAATTTGTGAACATGATTTGTAGGCTTTGTTTTCTAGTTTTCAATACTTTTGACAGATCTGAATTTCGATTTTGGATGCATGAGTTATTGCTGTTTTACTGCAGTCATATCGTAAATTCCAGATTCTGAACTATATGATTTATGTATGAAATATTAATTTAAAACTGATATTAAAAATAGAATTTGAATTCTATATTTTGTTGAAGATGTTTAGACATGACTGGGATCAATCCCTAATTTTTGTGGAATTAATTAATGACTTTTGTATCTCATTTCATGCTTATGAAACCCACCGATATATTTCTAAACTGCATACTGTTCAGTAAAGAATTATGTTGTGAACCTGATTTTATTCGTTTTGGTGAAAACTTTTTGAATATAAACTGTAGCTTGATTTGTCTAGTTTTCTACCCTTTTGAAGGATCTGGATTTCGAATTATATTTTTTGAATTATCTATGTTTTGGTACTGCTGTGTCTGAACTTTCAGAATTGAGATTTTGTTGCATTACTCTGTTTTTCCAATTTTATTGACTATACTATCTGTAATATAATTTCATGATATTTTGTATATTGAGACTAGATATACTAGGGAATCTTCCAGATTTTTCTCAGAATTAATTATGATGTTTTCAAAAAAAATTTATGCTTATAAAAAAGATTTTGCATTTTATGGCTGAACATAAGTTCTACATTAAACGCTGTTTTCAACTCTGTTTCTGTGGTTGATGTATGACTTGTATATATGCATTGGATTCGGTAGAGAGTCTAGTTTTCAGATTTTCTGTCGGATCTAAATTTGTTGTTCTGTACCAACGGGAATCTCAGATTTGGTACAGTAATGTCCTGCTGTCCAGAACTGAAAATTTCGTTGTTTTGACTGTTATAGGTTGTTTATGACACCCGTTGTGTTTCCCTATTCATCTTAGACTTGTCCTTGTTCTTACCATTTCTTTAGCCCTATTTGTATTCGTTCACACCTATTTAATAATAATGAAAACTAATCAAGTCGGGGTTTTAAGGGTTAGATCTAGTAGTGGACAATAGAGAAATGTGTATTCAGAAGGTAACTCGTTTCCCTATTGTTTACTGTGATACCGACTGTTTTCTATGTGATGCATGATGGCATGATCCATGACACCGTTACTGTTTGCTATTACTGTTACTGCTACTGTTTGTCTGAATATATGGACATATAGGTTTCACTATGAAATCTTAAAACTAAACTGTTTGATGTAGCAACCATGTGGTATAATTTGGGATGCATGAAGTGCCACCTAAATAGTAATGATCATTAGATATAAGAACAACTGTTTTCACTATCACATCCTGTTACTGTTTCCGTTGACTTCACTGTTACTGTTGAATTCACTATTACTGTTATACTCCTTACTATTTACCTTTTGTTTACTGTTACCTGTAGACTGCTATCCTTGTTGCTTTTCCTTCATGTTAGTACTTCCTGTTTTTGTTTTATTCTTCCCTTTTTGTTTTTTTACTTGTACTACTTGCGGCTCCGAACTTGCATCTAACGGGCATTATGTCTTGCTGTCTTCCTTTTTTTTCTCGTAATTACTATATGAGCAGGTTTTGGTGATCGCTTGCCTACTGGAGTGGGTGAACAAAAGTTTTGAGCTGCGCATTGGAAATTTGCTTAATATTTTATTTTGAACTATTTCTTTCATGTTACTATATTGAGACTTGTATTGGGCTTGTAGTCCCAGGATATTGTTTTGTTTCAGATCTCGTATTTGTTTGGGATATTCATTATTGTTGCGAATAAATGTTGTTGATTTATAATTGTTTATGCATGCCTGGTTGAGTATATAGTTATATTTATTGTTGCGCTGAGTAAAGTCGATCCGTACAGCTTATGGATGGTAAAAACTATCTGCTGGGCTTAGTCATGTACCATATTCCGTTTTCTTTTGGAAAGCGGGGCGTGAAGGTTTTGGGTTAGAGCTCCAGGTTTGGCTAATGTGTTAGTCTGACTAGTACATTAGACAGGCTTGACTCGGTCAGAATTTACTGAACCGCTAATAGGCCATTCATTGCACGAAACATTAATAATCAACTTGATCTGAATGCTAATTGTTGTTGGTTTTGTGCAGACTATGGCTCATGGGAATGCTTTATCTTCTCGCTCGCAAGAACATCCTGAGTTGGCAGCTGTTACTCAGGTGCTCCAGCAGATTTCCGAGATGTAGCAGGAGCACAGCGAACTGGTTAAGGCCGCTTTGGAGGTTGCTAACTAAAATGCTATTCCGTCCTCTATTGTGCCTGCCCCTGTAATTTTGCCCCCTCATTCGGGTACTGTTGTGGATTTCATGAGGCTTCACCCTGATAAGTTCACTAGTACTGAGATGCCACTCAAGGCTGAGCAATGGCTGATACGGACGGAGAGTCTGCTACAGGTAGCTAGGGTCACGATGCCGACCATGTGGATGTGGTATGCGTCCAGTTGGTGGATTTGGCCTACATCTGGTGGAGGGCAGAATCCGACAAGTTAGAGTAGCCTATTGCTTGGGCTACTTTCGCTCAGAGCTTCCTGGAGAAATTCTTCCCCCGCATAACCTGGGTAGAGATGGAGCATCAGTTATGTGCCCTGAAGCAGGTTGGTTGGCTGGTTGTCTTGTTGATTTATTAGTGCCATGTTTTGGGATTTTGTTACATATTATATATGTAGTATTTTAACACCAAGGTTTTTTTGGAATAGCGCTCTAGATTCGTGGACGAGTACGCTGCGGAGTTCATGAGGTTTAGCTGCTTCGCTACCACCTTGGTGGCAAATGAGGAGGATCGTGCTCAGAGGTTCCTTTTGGGTCTTGATCAGGGTATTTAGGTACACTTGGCTGCCCATCATCTCCGTACCTATACGGATGCTTTGGAGGCAGCTCGAGCGACAGAGCAGACTCGAGCTCAGGAGACCCCTTCTCAGCGGGTTGTGCAGTACCCCGCTACTGTTGTTGCCAGGCCTACTGGAGGTCCGATCAGGAGGCCAGCTCTGGTCCTTGTCGTTAGGACAGCTCCCTACCATCCTGCTCCTCCACGGAGGGATGTTGTCTGTGACTTTTGCCAGACCCCGGGGCATTTGCGCAAGGATTGCTGGAAGGCCAACCGCCGGTGTCTCGGTTGTGGTGCTACCGACCAATTAGTTCGAGATTGTCCTCGGAAGAGGCACGACCAGGCCGCAGTCGCGCCAGTCCGTAGTCAGGTCAGGCCGCCACTTCCGCTGCAGCATCAGATCGTTGGTCAGAGGACCGCTGCTCCAGGGAGAGGTCAGGCTTTTAACTTGACAACGGAGGAAGCTGAGATCGCGGAAGAAGTCATTGCAGGTATTCTTTGGTGTTTTCTTTTGTTGTTCTGTTATTTGTTCCTTATTTTATTTATTTCCTTTGCATCTTTCTTCCATGTTGTTTTTCCTGCACCATTTTCCATTTTCCTTGGTTATCCTTCATCTGTTCATCTGTTCATCTTTTCCCCTGTTTCACTCTCTCCTAGGTGTCATTCTTGTTCATTCCTACCCTGCTCGTGTTCTTTTTTATTCTAGGGGCAACCCATTCCTTCGTCTCCTCTTGCTTTGTGGATCAGCATCAGTTGGAGTGCAGTGCTCTGTCGGTGGCTTGGAACATCACCATAGGTGGCGGTGTTGTCGTCTGTTCCCAGGAGTGCAAGCAGAATCCTGTGGTGATTGGAACTGCTGATTTCAGAGCAGATCTGATTGCGAACAGCAGTTAAGGGATTTGATGTGATTCTCGGCATGGATTGGATGGGTGAGACCCATGCTATCATTGATTGCCGAGCGAAGGGGGTTGTTTTTATGATGCTAGGCCGTGCGGAGTTTGAGTTCCATGCTGGGGAGTTACCCCTTGGGCGTGGTCAGGAAGTAGTTGTCGATGCAAGTTGTGCAATGGAGTTGCATTCAGGCTGTGAGGCTGCACCTCTTGTAGTGCAGGAATTTCTGGATGTGTTTCCAGAAGAGTTGCCGGAACTACCCTGGATAGGGAAGTGGGATCGATATTGAGGTTCAGCCAGGTACTGCGCTGATATCGAAGAGTCCCTACCGGATGGCACCGGTTGAGCTATCAGAGCTGAAGGTATAGGTTCAAGGATTGCTAGATTTGGGTTTATCCAGCCCAGTGTGTTCCCGTGGGGCGCTCCTGTCTTGTTTGTCAGTAAGAAGGACAAGAGTCGTCGACTGTGTGTCGATTACCGTAAGCTAAATAGTGTTACAGTGAAGAACAGGTATCCGCTACCCAGGATCGATGATTTGTTTGATCAGCTGGGTGAAGCTGTTGTCTTTTCGAAGTTGGACCTTCACTCTGGTTATCATCAAGTGAAGGTGAAGGCAGTTGATGTGCAGAAGACTGCGTTCAGGACCAGATATAGGCAGTACGAGTTCCTAGTGATGCCTTTCGGAGTCACGAATCTGCCAGCAGTATTCATGAGTCTGATGAACAGAGTTTTCTCTCCATTTTTGGACAGATTCGTGGTGGTCTTCATAGATGACATTCTGGTGTATTCTTGGAACTGGAAGGATCATGCTGATCATCCGAGGTTGGTTCTGCAAACCTTGAGGGAGAATCATCTCTATGGGAAACTCAGTAAGTGTGAGTCCTGGCTTTATCCAGTTACCTTCTTGGGACACATTATCTCAGGCGATGGTATCTCTGTTGATCCGACCAAGATTTCTGCGGTCAAGGATTGGCCTGTTCCTAGGTCAGTTTCAGAAGTGAGAAGTTTCCTTGGTTTGGCCGGGTATTATCGAAAGTTTTCCAAGACTTTTCGAAGATAGCTGGTTCGTTGACTAAGCTGACAGGGAAGGATCAGAAGTTCTTCTGGGATGGAGCTTTTGTAAAGTTGAAGAGCCGGTTGACGTCAGTGCCAGTGTTGACTATTCCAGATGGTTCAGGTGATTTTGTGGTTCAGTTTGACGCTTCTAGCAAGGGCCTAGGTTCAGTGTTGATGCAGAAGGATCGAGTTGTTGCTTATGTATCCAGAAAATTGAGGCCGTACGAGAAGAACTACCCTACCCATGATTTGGAGTTGGCTGTGGTGATCTTTTGCTTTGAAGCTGTGGAGACACTATCTGCTTGGTGACCGAGTGGAAATCTTTATTGACCAAAAAAGTCTTAAGTACGTCTTCACGCAGAAGAAACTGAACATGAGGCAGAGGCGATGGTTAGAATTGATGATTGACTTTCACATCAGTTTGCAATACCATCCTGTTAGAGTGAACTTGGTGCTAGATGCTTTGAATAGGAGACCAGTCACCATGTTCCTGACTAAGCAGAGAGAGCTTGTTGAGCAGATGAGGAGGTTGGATTTGGATGTGATCTTGCCAGGTTTTGATCGGAGTTGCATGATGCTTCAGTTGCAGTCGTCTCTTGTTGAGCAGATTAAAGAGGCTCAGGCAGGTGATGAGAAATTGCAAGGGTTCATAACCGAAGTTGAAGCGGGTACGAGGACCGATATGGTTGTTCACTCAAATGGATATCTTCGTTTTGGGTCCAAGTTGGGTGTTCTGAAGGGTGAGGTTCGTCAATAGTTGCTTGTAGAAGCCCATCAATCGTCGTACTCTATTCATCCTGGTGGTACGAAGATGTACGAGGACTTGAAGCTTCACTTTTGGTGGCATGGTATGAAGAGGGCCATGGCGAGATTTGTATCGCAGTGCTTGATCTGCCAGCAGGTGAAGGCAGAGCATTAGAGGACCGCCGGACATCTTCAACCTCTTCCCATTCCGGAGTGGAATTGGGAGCACATCACCACGAATTTTGTGACCGCTTTGCTGAGGAGTCCTAAGGGTCACAACGCCATTTGGGTGATTGTGGACAGGTTGACGAAGAGTGCTCACATAGTTTCCTTCAGAGTTGGACAGTCTACTGAGAGCCTAGCTGAGAAGTACATGCAAGAGATCATCAGACTTCATGGGGTTCCAGTCAGTATTGTTTCCGACGGGGATACGAGGTTCAGATCGCAGTTTTGGGAAAGTCTTCAGAGTGTGGGGAGTAAGTTGAAGTAAAGCACAACTTTTCACCCTCAAACCGATGAACAGTCAGAGAGGATCATCTAGACTCTAGAGGACATGTTGAGGTCCTGTGTGCTGCAATTTGGAGGTTCCTGGGAGGACCACTTGCATCTTGTAAAGTTCTCGTACAATAACAGCTTTCAGTCCAGTCTTAAAACAGCACCGTTCGAGGTACCCTATGGCCGAAAGTGCAGGTCACTAGTGTGCTGGGACGATATTGGCGAGAGGAAGTTGTTGGGCCCAGAGTGACCAGGACGGTGGATGAAGTGAGTCAGATCAGGAAGCACCTTCAAGCCGCGCAAGACAGACAGAAGAGATGGGCTGATGTTCATCGGAGAGCCATGGAGTTTGAGGTGGGAGACCATATTTTGCTTAAGGTATCGCCATGGGGAGGTGTCATTTGTTTTGGTGGTGGAGGCAAGTTGAGCCCCAGGTTCATCGGACCGTTTGACATCGTGGAACGAGTAGGCAAGGTGGCCTATCGTCTGGCATTGCCACCGGCTTTCTCTAGAGTGCACGATGTCTTCCATGTCTCGCAACTGAGGAAGTATATCCGTGATGAGAGCCACGTGATTGACAGCTAGGAATTATCCGTGAGGCTGGATCTGTCTTGTGAAATTCGCCATTTCCTATTTTGGACCGACAGGAGAAGGTTTTGAAGAACAAGGTGATCAAGCTTGTTCGCGTTTCTTGGAATCCTCACTCGCCGGGTGAGTCGACTTGGGAGCTGGAGGAGGATATTCAGTAGAGGTTCCCTTATTTGTTTGTGTAGCTCTTTTTTTGTTGTTTTTGTTTTTGTTGTTGTTTTCTTTTCTTTTTGGGGTTGCCCTATGTACTTTTTATTGAATTTTGAGGACAAAATTTTTCTTGTTAGGTGGGTAGGATTTATAACCCCTATGACTCATTTTTGTATTTTATTTGTATTTAATTAAATTCCCGGTTATTTTATTTTATTTTTGATTGTATTCCTTTCGTCCCTTTTGATTGTGTGTGGTTGTTCTCCTTGTGATTCATTTTTTTGTTTGATTCAGCTTTATATTCTCATTTGATTGATCTAAAAGTTCGTTCTTGACCTTGTTTATTTTCTACACCTAACTCGTGGCTTATTTGATTAATATTGGATTCTTTTCTTCCTATTGGATACTACCCAGTTCACCCAAACCCATTTTGACTCTACATAAACCTCCTAATACACCCTAACCCTAATTACCAAACCCTAAATCTCTATCTCTCTCCCTAGCCATCACCCCTACCCCGCTCTCTCCCAATCTTCCCTCAACCCTGTCCCCTGCACCCATCACCCAATGCCATCCCGCTCGAGCCTCCCGCTCATCCCCGTCATCTCCCGTCGAAGCTACTGCCCTCGCAAACCCATCATGACCCTCCAGACCCTCGTCCCCATGCACCCTCTCCCCCATCCCCTAGCTGATCCCCATGCTGCCCTATCTCTGTCCGAGCCGCAGCGACCTCAGACCCCGACCCTCGACGTTGCTATACAGCATCATCGCTATCGTCGTCCCCTTGCTAAGCCGCCACTGCCATCACCTAGCATGTTGTCTCGTTCCTCCATCCACCATCGTCTCCTCGCCCTAGCGTCAAGCTACTCCCAATGCTGTGCTCTCCGCTGTCGTGTTGCTGCTGTCACCGCACTTGCTGTTTGCTACTTCTTGTGTGTGTGCGTGTAAGCACGTGCACCGCTGTTGTGTTGGTGTCGGTTCATGTGGTCTCTTGTTCGTGTTGTGTTCATTGTTCGGGATCCGTTCCCGTTATTCTGTTCTTCACCTTCGTCTTCGTTTTTCAGGCAAGTAGCTTGTATGTATTTGTTGTCATACAAGTTAAATACCGTAAGTAGTCTTGCATGCATTGTAGTCACTCTCATGTTGATAATATATCTTGTTAGTTGATTCATTCCTTCATCTCTTGATCATGAGTAGTTAACAATAAGTTGTTACCCATTGCATGAAAATAAATTAGATTTGATGGACATCTTGATGCTTATGCTTGTTGTGACATATCGTATGTTGTAGATGATTGCTTCATGGATGTTTATTTGATATACTATCTTATTATAGATTGTTTATTCACATGCCATGCTGATTTAAGTTGCCTATATACCATGCTTTGTATACCATCTTAGATTGGACCATTTGTAATTAAACTATTTGATAAAATGCATAAAAGAACTTTTGTTTCACTGCTGTCCTATTTTTGTACAGTAATTTTGACCCTGATAACATCAGTAAAATAAATAAATTTGTGAACATAATTTGTAGGCTTTGTTTTCTAGTTTTCAAAACTTTTGACGGATCTGAATTTCGATTTTGGATGCATGAGTTATTGCTGTTTTACTGCAGTCATATCGTTAATTCCAGATTCTGAACTATATGATTTATGTATGAAATATTAATTTAAAACTGATATTAAAAATAGAATTTGAACTCTATATTTTGCTGAGGATGTTTAGACATGACTGGGATCAATCCCTAATTTTTGTGGAATTAATTAACGACTTTTGTATCTCATTTCATGCTTATGAAACCCACCGATATATTTCTAAACTGCATGCTGTTTAGTAAAGAATTATGTTGTGAACCTGATTTTATTCGTTTTTAATGAAAACTTTGTGAATATAAACTGTAGCTTGATTTGTCTAGTTTTCTACCCTTTTGAAGGATCTGGATTTCGAATTGTATTTTTTGAATTATCTATATTTTGGTACTGCTGTGTCTGAACTTTTAGAATTGAGATGTTGTTGCATTACTCTGTTTTCCCAATTTTATTGACCATACTATCTATAATATAATTTCATGATATTTTATATATTGAGACTAGATATATTAGGGAATATTCCAGATTTTTCTCAGAATTAATTATGATGTTTTAAAATTCTTTTTAAGTTTATAAACAAGATTTTGCATTTTCTGGCTGAACATAAGTTCTACATTAAACACTGTTTTCAATCCTGTTTCTGTGGCTGATGTATGACTTGTATATATGCGTTGGATTCGGAAGAGAGTCTAGTTTCCAAATTTTCTTACGGATCTAGATTTGCAGTTCTATATCAATGGAAATCTCAGATTTGATACAGTAGTGTTCTGTTGTCCAGAACTGAAAGTTTCGCTGTTTTGATTGTTATAAGTTGTTTTTGTCACCCGTTGTGTTTCCTATTCATCTTGGACTTATCCTTGTTCTTACAATGTCTTTAGCCCTATTTGTATTCGTTCACACCTGTTTAATAATAATAGAAACTAATCAAGCCGGGGTTTTAAGGGATAGATCTAGTAGTTAACAATATAGAAATGTGTATTGAAATGGGAACTCGTTTCCCTCCTGTTTACTGTGGTACCGACTGTTTTCTCTGGATGCATGAGGGCATGATCCATGACACCGTTACTTTTTGCAATTACTATTATTGTTACCGTTTATCTGAATATACGGCCCTATAGATTTCACTATGAAATTTTAAAACTAAACTGTTTGATGTAGCAACCATGTGGTATAATTTGGGACGCATGAAGTGCTACCTAGATAATAATGAACATTATACATAAGAATAACTGTTTTCACTGTCACATCCTGTTACTGTTACCATTGACTTCACTGTTACTGTTGACTTCACTATTACTTTTATACTCCTTACTTTTTACCTTCTGTTTACTGTTACCTGTAGACTGCTATCCTTGTTGCTTTTCCTCCATATCAGTACTTCTTGTTTTTGTTATATTATTCCCTTTTCCTTTTCCTGCTTGTACTACTTGCGGCCCGGAACTTGTATCTAACAGGCATTATGTCTTCATGTCTTCCTTTTTTCCTCGTAATTGCTATATGAGCAGGTTTTGGTGATCGCTTGCCTATTGGAATGGGTGAGCGAAAGTTTTGAGCTGCGCATTGGAAATTTGCTTATGCTTTGTTTTGAACTATTTCTTTCATGTAACTGTATTGAGACTTGTATTGGGCTTGTAGTCCCAAGATATTGTTTTGTTTTAGATCTCATATTTGTTTGGGATATTCATTATTTTTGCGAATAAATACTATTGATTTATAATTTTTTATGCATGCCTGGTTGAGTATAATGTTATATTTACTGTTGTGCTAGTCAAGTAGATCCGTACAGCTTATGAATGGTGAAAAGCTATCCGTTGGGCTTAGTCACGTACCGTATTCCGTATTCTTTTGGGAAGCGGGGCATGACAGTTTGTGTTAGAAAGAGTAACAATGCAGGTACCACACAAACGTGGATACAAAAAGTCACATATACTCATATTGATAGATGCACGACAACAGTTGATTTTTGAAGAAAGATTACATATCAATAGTGGTTGCCAATGATAAATGGGAAATTTCTTGCAACCAAATGAAGAAGTGATTGTTAGGTAACATTGGTTAAGTTAAAAATTGTAGGCCATATACTATTTTAATTTTTTGGCTGATTTACGTTGTATTGTTTTAAGTATCGGGAGCAAATTATTTCCACTTATGTTAATGTCGCTGTATATTTTTTTTTTACCTTGTCTTTTGATTAATCGTGCATAAGTCTGGATTAATATTTTCATTTAAAATATACGTTGATGATATTATTCTTAGGTATACTAATGAAAATCTATGCAAGCAATTTTCAAAGGGAATGCAGGATGAATTTGAATTAAGCATGGTGGTACAAATACATACAGACACTAATGACAACCACTAGAAAAAGTAGAAGTGGTGCATGTCACTTTTTGGGAAATTATTTAGTTTCATTGGCTTCAAACAAACAAAATTTACTCACATTGTCCACTGCCAAAGCCGAATACATACCTGCCAGAGGACTATAAAGTATTTCTTAATCATATTTTTATTAAATGCGATAATACTAGCACTGTGCACATGACCAAAAACTCCGATCAACATAGCAGCACAAAGTATATAGAAATTTGATATAATTTCATCAAAGTTCACTTTCTTAAAGGAGACATTATTTTTGACTATGTGTCGATGGATTAACGATTAGTTGATATTTTTACAAAACTGTTGGAAGAAAAAAATGTTTCGATTACTTGCGAGGTGAATTTAATGTCAGTGATATTCTGCCTGATTTCTACGTATTTTTTTTATATTTATGTTATTTTTTTTGACATACTTACAGTTGACTGCTAACCGAACAATTAAATGTCAAATTCACAACACATTTGACGAATTGACAGTCAACTGCAAAAAGTAAACAGTCGACTGCAATATGTGTATCTCAAAATAGAGAGTTTGAGCGGTTGAATGCAAAATTTGACAGTCGACCGCCATACGCAATTCTCAAGTAAGACAGTTTGGGCGGTCGACTGCGGTTTTCGGCAATCGACCGTCAAATGCTTCTTTTATACCCGTGTTCCTTTTTTTTTTTCTTTCTTTGACACAAGGGATCCACATCTATATTATATATACCTCTCTATACTCTCTTCTTCTCCAGACCGAAACTCTAGCACTCTTTCACACTTTTACCCATCACAATCTTTCTAAATCTCTTCACTTCTTCTCGGATTTGTGGGTTTTCGTCACATTTTTTTAATCTTGTAAGAAAAAGACAATTGGGTGTTACTTTCCTCTCACAGTGACAAGGAAAATACAGAGAAGAATGACGATGACATTGAAGGGGATGAAGACGATGAGAAATGACTCCTTTTTGGTGTGTTCAAAAGAGAGAGAAGTTTTTAAGGTGATTTGTAGAGTCAACCAAAAACAAGAATATGTGAAATTACACCAAAAACCATAAATAAAGAAGAAGGGAAAAGAAAAGGAAAAAAAAAGGAGCAACATTGGCTAGTTTTTAACAGAAGAAATAAGCGTCAATAAAAGGTCAGGGAAAAAGGGATTGTATTTCCTACAAACAGAATACCAAATAATAAGTTATATGCTATACACGGTAGGAAGGTACTCAGAGAGAGAAGAAGTACATAGATTAGAACATGCAAGATTTAGACCAATTGATCTTTTGACTGTTACCATTCATGAACCATAAGAGTTGTTTGCATCACTGTTCTTTAATCGGAGAGGTTGTAATTTTATCATCCACTTAAGGTTGCTGTTTTTTTTTTTAAAAAAAATTTATTATTATTGTTATATGGGAGCAACCAGATAATATGGATTTGTTGGAGGAACAGTCGAGAATTTGACCTTTTGACCTCCAACAGTTTTTGATTGCCTTTGACATGACAATCTAACTCGTTTGCGCCGAAGGATTCGGTTCGTGTAGTGATGGTTGCCTCCGCTTGACCTGCAAAACACCTGAAACACCGGGGTTGATCCCGGCGACAGTCCCTCCAACGCTCAAGTCAGTAATCAAGAAGAGTATGAAAGAGATTTTTTGGAGAAAATACTAATTACCTATTATTGGTGGAGGTAGGGGGTATTTATTATCGCTTTGGTCAGTTTTGAGATAATGATCTATCTCTACTTTTTGGTTTTTTTGGATTAAATCAGTTATCTCTTCTTCATGAAGAGATAAGAGTCGTTGAGGAAGGTTTTGTAATGCCCCGAATTCTAAATACGACCGAATTCGAAGTTCCACAGGATCTTTACACTTCACTTCGTACAATTTTATAATGAAATTTGAACTTTTTATAATACAACAGAGTTCTTTACAATTATTTACAAAGCGGAAGATAAAATGAAATACAATAATGAAAAATTATACAATTGCAACATCTTTAACTTTTAAATAAATCAACAACAGCATATCAACTTTATATCTTCATGAAAATCCATCTCCTGCGTATAAAACCGTGGGCACATAAGTTGCTTACAACCGACGGAAATGTTATACACGACCATCCTCTCTATGCCGAAAAAATATAATGATCTTAATACTTTAACAAACTACAAACTTGAATGCAAATAAAGTGCTAAAATGTGACTACTCTAAATATGTAAGTGTATGCAATGCCTTAATGCATAATGCAGATATTTTATACTAAGATGACACTAATGCATACTTTTTCGGATTCTATGCATCCCATACTACATAGGTTCGAGGAAAAGCATCTATGTAACGCCCCGAATCCCAAATACACTGAATTCGAGATGTTCTACAGGATCTTTCCGCTTTTTTTAGTACAATTTTACAAGGAAATTTAAACTTTTCACTTTACATCAGAGTTTACATCAATATTACATTTTAGATTGCACAGCAGAAGTAAAATTTTACAACAATGAAAACAAGTATGCAACAACATTGAGTAATCTTTAAGCATTTGTTCCTCTTTATTCTTTATCAAGCCATTTACCTGCATATAAAACTGCGGGTACGTCAGTTTATTCAACCGACGATCATTATACACGGCCATCCTCTCTATGCCGGAAATAGTATAACTTAATTTTTCATATTTAGCAAATACAAACTTGTCACAAATCAAACTAAAGGGACTACCCTATTGATGTCGTGTTGTGATTGTGCACTTAGTCCTTAATGCAAGTGTTTATATTAGATGACACTAATGCGCACTTGTTTGGATTCTATGCATCCCATACTACATAGGTCCGAGGGCAAGCCTCTTAATCGTTCTTCATCTTTGTAGGGTTCAATCCCTCGCCATAACTTAATCTACTACTGTAATTACGGTAGGTATCCTAGATGATCTATGAGTGCAAGCACATGTACAGAAAACCTGGAGGGGAATCCCACGTCATGTCACGACTCATCGTGAAGAACCTGTGGCAATTCAGCCTCCTTCATGGCACACGATCCTCATGCAGTCACCAAACATCCCACAAGTGTCACCACCGGGACGGTACCCTGGAGAAGTACCCACGTCATGTCACGACGCATCGTGAAGAACCTGTGAAATACTCTCTGCCGCCGCGGTACCCTGGAGCTGTATCCACGTCATGTCACGACTTATCGTGAAGAACCTGTAAAATACTCTCCGCCGCAAATCCGATGGCCCTCACTCATGTTTTTCTCCTACTTTCATCACGTCTCCACTATGTACTAATCCTTAGTTTCTTTTATCAAAATCATGAACAAAAATCGAAGCTCTAGAGTTAGCCTCTTTACTAAACCGGACTTATTCATTCATTTCAACATGACCAACCTTGGTCTTTTCTTTTCAAATTTCATTTCATTTCATTTCCAATGCCGGGAGAGACCTTAGCTACTCTTTTGTTTCAATTTTCAATTCACAATTTTCAAAAATGAGCATTTCCAATTCATAAATTCATTATGTTGAGTTATCATACTCAAAATAGCATTTCTCTTTTCCAATCAAGATTTCTAACTTGTTCAATAGTCCATGACTATACATGAATTTCATATACTTTATCACTTATCACTTTCACTTGGAAATTTACATCACTAACAAATATTCACCCTTCATATTTTTCCACATTATTCTCATGTGAGAATAAATTGCATTATGTCACACAACAAAGTTTCTTTTTGCCAAATCATCTTATAATACTTCATTTCAACTTATTCTTGTAAGTTGTAATTTTCCATAGGGTATTTATATAGAACCATAGTTCTATTTATGCCTTTTATTCACAAATCATAGTTTATTTCATTCAAATAATTCCCAAATCATTTTTATAAAGTCCTATATATTTTTAGGAGAATAACCATATTTTAAAATAATTTTTGGACACTTAAAACCCCAAAAAAAATAATTTTTTTTCATTCTTGCCGAGAGCAGGAATCGAACCCAGCACCACTGAGTCACAGCCGACAGCAAAGACCACCAGGCCATATGCGCTAAGCGCTATAAAGAGGAGACAAAGGGTATTTGATACTTTCGGTCGGTGATTCTTATATTCACAAAAAATGTGAAATAATGTATGCGCCACAGGGATTCGAACTGATCACCACAGAGAACCCAACCGCACCATATGACCACTGGAGCTACGCACTCAGTTGTCATAGTATAATTCTAACTCTATTTAATCCACAGTCTCTGTTATTTAGAATATTTCGGCGTTCATCAAATTGCATATCACAAGTTCTTACTAATATACTGTAAAAATCCGAATTAAATCTTTTTCCATCATGAATTTTATTCCAGTAGATGAAAATAATTCTTACATAATTAAACATAATTTTCTCCATGAATAACACATTTCTACCATACAATTTGGTTAATGTGACATACTACTAATGCATTTTTTGACATTATAATTTCATCAATCTCTATAACAATTCTCTACTCTTATTCATTTTCCAACCATAAAAATTTCATGTTAATTTATTCATTACTACGTCATAACAAAATTCCCAATTTAGCATATAAAGCGACATAATCAATATACTAATCTTTTGCACATAATTTATCATGCTACCAACAAAGATTTCTTCACACAATTTATAACCATATTGCACACAAATCTTGAATTTTACTAATAGTATCACACATAATTTTGCATATCAACCAATCAATCACATAGAGATCATCTTTTCAATTAAATGTGCATTCTTATTAGTCATTTTGCATTATTTTGATAATTTAATCTAGCATGGATTTCTATGTTAGAAATAGGGAAAATTCACCCACCATCATTCATTCATTCTAACAAGCATTTTTACTTTAGAAATATGGAGAATTTACCCACCTTGTATGGAGAGACAACGCAATTTGCAACAAAAGTCCTTGCAACGAGATGCACCTCCTCCTAGACGATGTGCACACAAGCTCCACAAGCACCAACCCGAGCTCCCCTCCTTGGAATAGCCGGCCCTCTCCTCCTTGGTAGGATGCAAGCACAATCCCACTCACAACTCAATTTTTTTAACTCACAACTACTACTAGATAATGCTATTAGACTATAGGTTTGGAAGAGAATATTAAGCACAAAGTAACTAGTCATGGGGGGGGGGGGGGGTATTTATACTAAAAATCAAATAGAATGGAGGGCTAGGATCAATTGGTTGGTTGTAGGATAGAGGGCTAGGATGAGAGTAGGAGTTGCAATAACTACCCACATCTAAGTAACCACCACCATGATCACCATTACAATTTTTGAATCTCCCTCCAAAAGAAGCATTCCCGGCCGAGGGAAGAATGTACATATTGCACGTGTACGTGTAGTGCACGTGCATGCCACTAGGTCCAAAATTTGTGCATTTAATTTTGTATAAAAATAAAATAGTCTTTTAAATTGTATTCTACATGACAAGTTATGTAAAAATATAGTCCATGGGCTTTAGTTTATGGGTCAAAATAGTTATTTTAAAGTAAAATAAATAATTTACATTTTGGGCTTTAAGAAAAAGGCTTTTTTTTATAGTCTAATTAAAATAAGGCTTTGTACAAAATAATTAAAAGCACAAATTAAAATATCTTTACTCATCTTTGAAGAAAATATTTACAAAAATATTGCACGTGCACACTACGTGCAAAATAAATAATTTTTCATTAAATGAAAAATCAGGGCATTACAACACTCCCTCCTTAGAATAGTTCCGTCCCCGGAACTACAGTCAAGAGTGGGAAACTTAATACAACATTCACACAAGAACAAAAAGATACAAAAATACAATCAAGCAAAAAGCTCAGGATAATCCTTCAACATCCTCTCCTCAGACTCCCAAGTAGCCTCTTCAACCAAGTGGTTTCTCCAGACTACCTTGACCATCGGTATCGTCTTATTCCTCAAGACTTTCTCTCGACGATCAACAATCTCGACAGGAGACTCGATGTAGTTCAGATCCAACTGCAAACCTCCCGGCACTTCAGGCAAATGATGACTCGGATCTGGAATGTAACCTCTCAGCATAGACACATGAAAGACATTGTGCACCTGAGATAACTCTTCCGGTAATTCAAGCCGGTAAGGAGTTTTCCCGATCCTTTTCAATATCTTGTACGGGCCTATAAACCTCGGGGCTAACTTCCCGCCTTTGCCAAATCGGACCACACCTTTACTGGGCGATACCTTCAGAAAGACGAAGTCACCGACCTCAAACTCAAGGTCCCTTCTCCGGTTGTCTGCATAGCTTTTCTGCCTGCTCTGAGCTTCCACCAACCTTTTCCTGATCAGAACAATCTTCTCAGAGGTTTGCTGCACAAGCTCAGGACCAAACAACTGACGCTCCCCATCTTCATACCAACAAACAGGTGTCCTGCACTTCCTGCCATACAGAGCTTCGTACGGCGCCATCCCGATGCTAGCCTGAAAACTGTTATTGTAGGCAAACTCTACCAAAGATAAATGCCTTTCCCAACTGCCTCCAAAGTCTAGTATACAACACCGGAGCATATCCTCAAGAATACGGTTGACTCTCTCGGTCTGCCCATCGGTTTGCAGATGAAAAGCAGTGCTGAAATCTGTCTTGGTCCCCAAAGCTGTCTGAAGACTCCTCCAGAAATGCGAAGTAAACCGCGCATCTCGATCAGACACAATAGTTGATGGAACACCATGAAGCCGGACGATCTCGCCAACATACAACTCAGCTAACTTGTCCATCGAAGCAGTGAGTTTTATCACCAAAAGTGAGCGGACTTGGTTAGTCGATCGACTATAACCCAAATCGCATCATTGCCTTTAGGACTCATAGACAATCCCATGATGAAATCCATACTGTTGTTATCCCACTTCCATTCCGGAATAGGTAACGGCTGTAATAGACCTCCGGGTCTCTGATTTTCGGCTTTGACTTGCTGACAAACCTCACATTTCGCCACAAATTCAGCCACATCCCGCTTCAAACCTGACCACCAGAAATGCTGTTTGATGTCTTTGTACATCTTAGTACTCCCAGGATGTACCGACAAAAGAGTAGCATGTGCCTCCTGAAGAATACTCTCTTTCAGGTCCGCCTGATTTGGAACACATAGTGTAATACCCTGATTTTTCAATAAATGAAAAATTATTTATTTTGCACGTGTTGTGCACGTGCAATATTTTGTTTGAATTATTTTATCATAATGTGTATAATTATTTAATATATTTTTCTCAAATTATTTTAGTACAAAAGCCTTTCTTTAAAAGCCTTATTCGATTTAATTAAAAAGCCTCTTTCTTAAAAAGCCCAAAAACATTTTTATTTTAATTATTTTTGTAAAATTATTTTGGCCCAAAAAGAAAGCCCATGAATTAATTTATTTTAATTAAACTTGTCATGTAGAAGACTTTTTTTCCACAAAATATTTTTATACAATTTTAGAATGTACAAATTTGGCCTAGTTGCATGCACGTGCACTACACGTACACGTGCATTGCACACTTCATTTTTGTGGCCGGGTAGCATTCTTTTTGGAGGGAAATTTGGATTTTGGGTGTGGAGAACATGGGAGTAGTTTCAAGGAGGTGGGTAGTTCTTCTAACTCCTACTTTGATCTAAGCCCTTCATTTTACAACCACCAAGACAATCTTGGCCCTCCATTTCACTCATCTTTGAGTATAAATACCCCCCTTCTCATGGCTAATTTTTCATATGCAAAGTATAATTTCTAAAGCTATAGTATTATAATTGTGTGAGTTATAAAAGATAAGAGAGTGTGTGGTTTCTTTTGGTTGCTTGGAGTGGCCGGCATCAAGGAAGGGAGCATTCGGCTAGGACTTGAGAAGCTTTCGGCATTGACTTGGAAGCTTGGAGTGGTGCACTCTTTTGGCTAGGAGGAGGTGTTCTCATCTACTAGGACTTGTTGCCTTTTGTGTTTCTCTCCATTAAGGTGGGTAAAATATTTCATATTTCTAATGTAGGATCCATGCTAGTTTTATTGTCAACACTATACATGGAAAATACTAATAAGAGTCCACTTTAATTGAAAAGTTAGTATATGAATGGATTGGAATGATGTGATTAATTTGTGTGTGAAATTCTAGCATGAAATTAAACTATATGTAGCACTTTCTATGATGGTTAGTTTAATTGAATGATGATGGAATATGGCTAGTATGATGTGTGAAAATCTCCATTAATTGCTTGTAAATTGTATGGTTGAAACATGACAATTGATTAAGATAATGACACACTATGAAATTTGAATAGAAAGTATCTTGAATGCTTGAGTGATGAGTATGTTAAATTCATGAGTAGAAGTGGCATAAATGAACCAATGAAATTGCTTGTTGTCATCAAAATAGAAATGCCCAAAAATTAGTATTTGTTTTCTTGAGCTTTACCTATTCATGTGCTACATGAATCCTTTTGCTAATATGAGTATGGGAAAATCCAAAGATGTATGTGGTGTGAATATAGATTAATAAACAGTAAATTATCATAGGAAATTTGGGAATAAAAGAGATTAGAAGACCAAGTGATTTTTCAATGTCGAAAATAAAAGATATGGTAGTCTTAATGAACAATTTATTAATTTGGGTGGAAAAAAAATTATGTTTTTAGTACAAAAAGTTATTTTATACTTACTGTTACGAAGATCAGGCAAAGGAGATTAAATCTGGAATTTTTCGGTAGTTGTATAAAGGCAATATGAACCAAATTGATTTGAACATCGAGTTGTTTTCTAAAACAGTGCGAATATGAAACATATGGATTTTAACTTAGTACTGTGACAACCTGAGCTAGTAGCTCAGGCGGTCAATGACTGCGGGTTGCTTCTCTGGGTCGAACGGTTCGAGTCCCAGCGATGCCAACATTTTTCTACAAATTTTGAGGACTTATAACTACCGGTCTGGACACCCTATATACCATTTGATCCCTACTTATATCGCTAGCACATGTTGGCCTGTTGGCGGGTGCTCTGGGCTCTTTCTCTACCGTGCTGGGTTCGATTCCTCCCTTTAGCACTTTATAAAAAATATTTTTTTTTGTGAGATTGTGATGTCCGAAAAATGTGAGAAAAATATGGTAATTTTCATAAAAATACAAGGAATTTTATGGGATTGAGTTGGGTATTATTTGAAGAAAATATAATGTAGTTTGTGAACAAATGGTATAATTAAAGCTATGGTTCTAAGACACATACTTATGGAAATTTTCAGTTTATAAAGATATATTGAAATGGATTTATTAGAAAGTAATTGACAAAAAGAATTTTGTGGTGTGACATGATATTATTAATTCTCACTTGAGGATATTGTGTAAAATATGAAGTATGAGTGTTTAATTATGAAGTGCATGAGTCCATTGTATGATTATGGAATTTAGAAATCATGTTGATGAAAGAAAAAGAAATTGTTGGCCATGAATATGAATCTTTATGAGTTATAAGTATTCACTATGGACTTGTGAACAAAGTGTAATCATGAATAAGAAAGAGTATGAAAATTTGACATGGAAGTTGTTATGAGTTAAAGATTGTGAAATGAAATTTGAAATAGAGTAGCTAAGTCTCCCCGGCACCGAGAAATGAAATAAAATGAAATTAGACCATGGTTGGTCGTGATGAAATGAATGAATAAGTCCGGTTGATGGAGAGGCTAACTCTAGAGATTAATTTTGTTCATGATTTTTAATAAAACTAAGGACTAGTGCATAGTGAAGACGTGATGAAAGTAAGAGAAAAACACTGAGTATGAGGGCCCTGGGTAGCGGCGAGAGCGTATCCCAGGAATTCCCATGACGAGTCTGGGTGAGGATACTGTTCCAGAGTACCGTCCCAGTGGCGACGCTCGTGGGATGTTTGAAGACTACGGGTGGTGTCATGTTTATGGTGAGAGCGTATCCCAGGAATTCCCATGATGCGTCTGGGTGAGGATACTACTCCAGAGTGCCTAAACATGAGTTCGTAGGTCAGATAACATCTAGGATACTTACCGTAATTACAGTAGTAGATTAAATCATAACGGGGGATTGAACCCTATAAAGATGAAGAACGAATAAGGGCTTGCCCTCGGACCTATGTAGTATGGGATGCATAGAATCCGAACAAGTGTGCATTAGTGTCATGTAACATAATTAACTGCATTAAGGACTAAGTGCACAATCACAACACGACATCAATAGGGTAGTCCCTTTAGTTTAAAATGTGACAAGTTTGTGGTTGCTAAATATGAAATGTTAAGTTATACTATTTCCGGCATAGAGAGGATGGCCGTGTATAATGATCGTCGGTTGAATAAACTGACATACCCATAGTCTGACATGCAGGTGAATGTTATGCTAAAGATTAAAGAGGATTTGGATGCTTAAAGATTATATCAAGCTGTTGTACTTGTATTTAATTGTTGTATTTTACTTCCGCTGTGCAAAAAGAAAGATGTAATTATGATGTAATCTCTGATGTATGATGAAAAGTTTTAATTTCCCTGTAAAATTGTACTAAAGAAAGTGAAAAGATCCTGTAGAACATCTCGAATTCAGTGTATTTGGGATTTGGGGTGTTACACATAGCCTATCTCCGAACCACTGCACTCCATCCCTGATTTGAAATCCGGGCAACCTGCCAGCACCAACCCGCTCCTTCATCTCCAAAATATCAGCATCAACCTCCTGATTTGCAATGATCCTTCCATTCAGTGTAGGCTGAAGCCTCAACTGAGCCAAAGATGCTCCCAATCCTTGCAAGACAACCTCAATACCTGCTCGATCCAATTCCTCAATCAAATGCTTCTGAGTTGTAATCAAACTGGCTAAACTGCTCTTGCGACTAAGTGCATCAGCAACAACATTAGCTTTCCCAGGATGATACTTGATCTCAGGTCGCATGTCTTCAAGCACTTCCAACCATCTCCGCTGCCTCAAATTCAGATCCCTCTGCTGATATATATACTTCAAGCTCTTGTGGTCCGTGTACATGTTCAACTTCTCACCGTACACGTAGTGCCTCCATTGCTTCAGAGCAAAGATAATCGCAGCCAACTCTAGATCATGAGTCGGGTAATTTTTCTCATGTGGTCGTAGTTGCCTAGACCCATAAGCGATTACTCTTCCTTCTTGTATTAAGACACAACCAAGCCCACGATGTGAAGCATCGCTATAAACATCATACTCAACATCTGCTCTAGGCAAAGCCAAAATAGGTGCAGTAGTGAGCTTCTCTTTCAACTCCTGAAAGCTTGCCTCACATTGCTCAGTCCACTTGAAGCTCACATTCTACTTGGTCTGTCCAGTAAGCGGCACAGCTATCTGAGCATAACCTTG
Organism: Hemerocallis citrina; assembly: GCA_017893485.1. Lineage (NCBI taxonomy): Eukaryota > Viridiplantae > Streptophyta > Magnoliopsida > Asparagales > Asphodelaceae > Hemerocallis > Hemerocallis citrina. Next base: position 178,294,276 of record CM030361.1, read on the forward strand.
AATGAATCTCCTGTAGTATCCAGTCATCCCAAGAAAACTTCTGACTTCCTTCACTGTAGTAGGCCTAGCCCAATTTCTCACTGCCTCTATCTTCTGAGGGTCAGTTGACACTCCCTCCTTAGAAAGGATGTGACCTAGGAATGCCACTTCAGATTTCCAGAAATCACACTTGGATAACTTGGCATACAACTTCTGCTCTTCCAGCTTCTTAAAAACTGCTGCAAGATGCTCGGTGTGCTCCTCCTCTGACTTGGAGTACACGAGAATATCGTCGATAAACACCACGACGAAAGAATCAATGAACGGCCTCAGAACTCTGTTCATCAAATCCATGAAGATTGCGGGTGCATTAGTCACTCCGAATGGCATAACTAAGAATTCGTAATGCCCATGTCGAGTTCTAAATGCAGTTTTGTGCACATCTTCAGCTTTCACTCGAACTTGGTGATATCCTGATCGAAGATCTATTTTGGAGAAAACAGCTGCTCCTTGTAGACGATCGAACAAATCATCAATTCGAGGAATAAGATACTTATTCTGAACAGTGACCTTATTCAGCTCCCGGTAATCGATACACATTCTCATCGATCCATCCGTCTTCTTTACCAAAAGCAGTGGTGCTCCCCAAGGTGACGCACTAGGTTGAATAAAGCCTTTCTCCAACAGTTCCTCAATCTGCCGTTTCACCTCATCCTGTTCCACTGGAGCCATCCTATACGGTGTCTTAGAAATGGGTGCACTTTCCGGTTGAACAGTGATGCTGAACTCTACATCACAATGCAGGGGTAACCTAGAAAAATCATCCAAGAACACAGTCGGATAGTCCCGAACCACAGGAATCCCTTGCACTTCCACAGGAGTCTCTTCCTTGCGGATAGCTGCCACCAGCCTAGAACACTTCTGCTTCCCTTGGAAAGTGACTTCAGGTCCACCTGGAGCCTTCACTGTTACCATCTTGGTCTTACACTCGATGCTTGCACTGTACACCGACATCCAATCAATGCCAATGATGACATCGACTCCCAAGATAGTCAGCTCGATCAGATCAATCCCAAAGATTCAATCTCCAATCACATTCTCACAATTAGCGTAATACCGATCAGTGGTTAGAGTTTCCCCTGATGAAGTAGCTACTGCTAAGATCTTGTCTGGAAAAATCTTCGGTTCAACTCCCAACACTTTAGCAAATTTAGGAGACACAAAAGTATAAGAGGATCCAGTATCGAACAACACAACAGCTTTCATTCCATATTCTGATGTAAAAGGTCCATCAAATTCGAAGTATGAAACATGATCTTTCAAGTCAATATTTCCATTTCATTGAATTCCAAATTTTATACATTCGAATTGAAAAATATTTCTTGACATCAGAATGAAAGATAGTAGAAGCTACAACAGTCTAACTCCTACGGTTCCTCTTCGCTTCTCGAAGTTCTCCCCGTAGTTCATCAACTTCATCCTTCAGCACATCTGTCAGATTCTTCCTCTTCTCGAGTTCCCATATACAATGACTGAGAACAGAATAGTCGTCCTTCCACTTTGCCAGCTGAGCCTCCAATAATCCGACTCTCTCTCGCAGTGTCTCTACCTGCCTCTGAAGAGAAGTCACAAGACTAATTGGAACTGGTTCTTCTTCTTCGTCAGAAGAAGAGTCATCAGATGAATCCGGAGGTGGGGTGATCTCTCGGGCTTCAGGCCATTCTTCTCCGTCAGAATCTGCTTGCCCTGGATAGTACTCGTCCTCAGAATCAGCTTGTCCAGGATGGTACTCTTCCTCAATGATATGCCAGTCGTCGTCTCCAACAGGGTCGAAGTAATCAGCCATCTTAGAAATAGAGAGGAAGAAGCATGAGTCATAGAGCAACACAAATGTAAGTCACTTACATTTAAATCTCTAGACTCAAACACTCACTCTAATGTCCACTCTAGGGTGTCGTTCCTTATAAATTTGTACAAGTGTGGAAAGCGTAGAAACCTGGCTCTGATACCACTCTGTAACGCCCCGAATCCCAAATACACTGAATTCGAGATGTTCTACATGATCTTTCCGCTTCTTTTAGTACAATTTTACAAGGAAATTTAAACTTTTCACTTTACATCAGAGTTTACATCAATATTACATTTTACATTGCACAGCGGAAGTAAAATTTTACAACAATGAAAACAAGTATGCAACAACATTGAATAATCTTTAAGCATTTGTTCCTCTTTATTCTTTATCAAGCCATTTACCTGCATATAAAACTGTGGGTACGTCAGTTTATTCAATCGACGATCATTATACACGGCCATCCTCTCTATGCCGAAAATAGTATAACTTAATTTTCCATATTTAGCAAACACAAACTTGTCACAAATCAAACTAAAGGGACTACCCTATTGATGTCGTGTTGTGATTGTGGACTTAGTCCTTAATGCAATTGTTTATATTAGATGACACTAATGCGCACTTGTTCGGATTCTATGCATCCCATACTACATAGGTCCGAGGGCAAGCCTCTTAATCGTTCTTCATCTTTGTAGGGTTCAATCCCTCGCCATGACTTAATCTACTACTGTAATTACGGTAGGTATCCTAGATGATCTATGAGTGCAAGCACGTGTACAGAAAACCTGGAGGGGAATCCCACATCATGTCACGACTCATCGTGAAGAACTTGTGGCAATTCAGCCTCCTTCATGGCACACGATCCTCATACAGTCACCAAACATCCCACAAGTGTCACCACCGGGACGGTACCCTGGAGCAGTACCCACGTCATGTCACGACGCATCGTGAAGAACCTGTGAAATACTCTCCGCCGCCGCGGTACCCTGGAGCCGTATCCACGTCATGTCACGACTCATCGTGAAGAACCTGTGAAATACTCTCCGCCGCAAATCTGATGGCCCTCACTCGTGTTTTTCTCCTACTTTCATCACGTCTCCACTATGTACTAATCCTTAGTTTCTTTTATCAAAATCATGAACAAAAATCGAAGTTCTAGAGTTAGCCTATTCACTAAACCAGACTTATTCATTCATTTCAACATGACCAACCTTGGTCTTTTCTTTTCAAATTTCATTTCATTTCATTTCCAACGCCGGGGGAGACTTAGCTACTCTTTTGTTTCAATTTTCAATTCACAATTTCCAAAAATGAGCATTTCCAATTCATAAACTCATTATGTTGAGTTATCATACTCAAAATAGCATTTCTCTTTTCCAATCATGATTTCTAACTTGTTCAATAGTCCATGACTATACATGAATTTCATATACTTTATCACTTATCACTTTCACTTGGAAATTTACATCACTAACAAATATTCACCCTTCATATTTTTCCACAATATTCTCATGTGAGAATAAATTGCATTATGTCACACAACAAAGTTTCTTTTTGCCAAATCATTTCTAATACTTCATTTCAACTTATTCTTGTAAGTTGTAATTTTCCATAGGGTATTTATATAGAATCATAGTTCTATTTATGCCTTTTATTCACAAATCATAGTTTATTTCATTCAAATAATTCCCAAATCATTTTTATAAAGTCATTTATATTTTTAGGAGAATAACCATATTTTTTTCATAATTTTTGGACACTTAAAACCCCAAAAAAAATATTTTTTTTCATTCTTGCCGATAGCAAGAATCGAACCCAGCACCACTGAGTCACAGCCGATAGCACAGACCACCAGGCCATATGCACTAAGCGCTATAACGAGGAGACAAAGGGTATTTGATACTTTCGGTTGGTGATTCTTATATTCACAAAAAATGTGAAATAATGTATGCGCCACAGGGATTCGAACTGATCACCACAGAGAACCCAACTGCACCATATGACCACTGGAGCTACGCGCTCAGTTGTCATAGTATAATTCTAACTCTATTTAATCCACAGTCTCTGTTATTTAGAATATTTCGGCGTTCATCAAATTGCATCTCACAAGTTTTTACTAGTATACTGTAAAAATCCGAATTAAATCTTTTTCCATCATGAATTTTATTCCAGTAGATGAAAATAATTCTTAAATAATTAAACATAATTTTCTCCATAAATAACACATTTCCACCATACAATTTGGTTAATGTGACATACTACTAATGCATTTTTTGACATTATAATTTCATCAATCTCTATAACAATTCTCTACTCTTATTCATTTTCCAACCATAAAAATTTCATGTTAATTTATTCATTACTACGTCATAACAAAATTCCCAATTTAGCATAGACATAATCAATATACTAATCTTTTGCACATAATTTATCATGCTACCAACAAAGATTTCTTTACACAATTTATAACCATATTGCACACAAATCTTGAATTTTACTAATAGCATCACACATAATTTTGCATATCAACCAATCAATCACATAGAGATCATCTTTTCAATTAAATGTGCATTCTTATTAGTCATTTTGCATTATTTTGATAATTTAATCAAGCATGGATTTCTATGTTAGAAATAGGGAAAATTCACCCACCATCATTCATTCATTCTAACAAGCATTTCTACTTTAGAAATATGGAGAATTTACTCACCTTGTATGGAGAGACAACGCAATTTGCAACAAAAGTCCTTGCAACTCCTAGACGATGCGCACACAAGCTCCACAAGCACCAACCCGAGCTCCCCTCCTTGGAATAGCCGGCCCTCTCCTCCTTGGTAGGATGCAAGCACAATCCTACTCACAACTCAATCTTTTTAACTCACAACTACTACTAGATAATGCTATTAGACTATAGGTTTGGAAGAGAATATTGAGCACAAAGTAACTAGTCAGGGGGGGGGGGGGGGTATTTATACTAAAAATCAAATAGAATGGAGGGCTAGGATCAATTGGTTGGTTGTAGGATGGAGGGCTAGGATGAGAGTAGGAGTTGCAATAACTACCCACATCTAAGTAACCACCACCATGATCACCATTACAATTTTTGAATCTCCCTCCAAAAGAAGCATTCCCGGCCTAGGGAAGAATGTGCATATTGCATGGTACGTGTAGTGCACGTGCATGCCACTAGGTCCAAAATTTGTGCATTTAATTTTGTATAAAAATAAAATAGTCTTTTAAATTGTATTCTACATGACAAGTGTGTAAAAATATAGTCCATGGGCTTTAGTTTATGGGCCAAAATAGTTATTTTAAAGTAAAATAAATAATTTACATTTTGGGCTTTAAGAAAAAGGCTTTTTTTTTAGTCTAATTAAAATAAGGCTTTGTAAAAAATAATTAAAAGCACAAATTAAAATATCTTTACTCATCTTTGAAGAAAATATTTACAAAAATATTGCACGTGCACACTACGTGCAAAATAAATAATTTTTCATTAAATGAAAAATCAGGGCATTACAATCTACGTACTCCACATTAAAGGGTTCGATCCCTTGCCAAGAAAACTACCCAGTAATAAAAGCAAGGTTTAGAAATTCCACGAGTACGGATCCCAGTCCCGGAATACACCGCCCGACTGTTATAGCAGACTCCTCGTCGTGCAAACATCCTGCAAGTGCCCCTCTAGCCCCGGTATACGTATATACACTAGAGTACGGCAATCTATCCGCCCGACTACGCATAGTCCCGGATTTAAAATAAAAGCTCATCTCCATCGGAGCAACCTCAGTCCCGGAGTACACCACCCGCTGGGTCTATAATTCCGGAGTACATCGCCCGACTATATAGAGTGCCCCACTTACGTTTGCCCAGGATTACTATATCTTCTTTTAGTGCCTAGTTCTTAAGTTCAAGACATGAATAAATTATCGTACCTAGAGTTAGTTTTACCCCCTACCGGACTTAATCACAAATACGAGATAGCTCCATGGTCATATCTCAAAATATGACTCAAATCTTTTAATTCAACAATGCCGGTACCCGAGGTCTCACTAAACTCTAGTTCATAACCCTTCATGTACAAGAATCCATGGGTACTCATACCCTTCAATAATCATGTATTAAACTCATGTAGTCTTATCTCCAACTTATTCACAATTTAATCAATGCCTTATCTTAGCATCATTCATGATTCAATTATTCATTCATAATCTTTAAAAGCAACATAGATCCATCCACTTTAAATCTCATTAGCAATTTAAGCTCATATAATATATCTCAACCACATCAAGTGTTTCTTAAACCAAATAAGTATATGATCTCATCAAGAGGACTGATAACATGGCAAATATTTTCTCTTCTTCTCAAAATAAAATTCATATTCTCAAATAAATAATTTTGAAGTCAAAAAATCATTTTCTATCTCAATTTCTCTTTTTATTTCTCAAAATATACATGAAAAATTCTAAAACTCTTTTTAACAAATTCTATATCATTTTATAGAAATTTTAGAAAATTTCCCAAAATTTTATTTGCATTAAAACTCCTTGAAAAATATTAAAAACATCAAAAAAATCAAAAAGTGGCCACCGGGTTTCAAACCCAAGCCCAATCACTAGCTACAGTACCGCCATATAGTGTCATCGAGAGCCACTAAGTCCAAGTGGACTTTGTGTCATAAAAGTAGGTCGACAGTGATACATATTGCCTTTCTGCTCTGGGTTTTAAAAAAAAAAATCAAACAAAAATAAAAGATGTTGCCAAGTTTCGAACCCAGAACCAACCGCACGTTACAGTAACGGTACTGTGGTGCACCGGCTAGCTAGTAAGCCCAAGTGCGATTACTGATATCGAGTTATACTAATATTCTTTTGTTCAATCTTTCTGTTATTCAATTATCTTCACAAAACTGGATTTTTCATTCGATCTAATATTTTATTATGCTGCAACTTTTTTTTTCATCTAGGCTGAGTTTACTTTCAGACAGTAACTCACAAATTTATAATTCATATTTTAGACAATATCTAAATTTCAAATTATTTCTTCTCATTAATGAACATGAATTGTATTTCTTCAATTTAATCAAAATAGCAATTTGTATCTCTTACAAACAATTTAAATGAATCTATATGTACCAACTTAACTTCACAAAAATTCATTTTAACCACAAGGGAAAATCTCAACAATTCTCATACAATTATATATTTCGACATTTGTAAAATTAACATGCATATTTGTTCATGGCAATACACATTGTTTTTTTTTCTCATTTCCAACTAACATGATGGCAATTAGTTTCTTAATCATAATAAAAATTTCTACAATTCATGGCACATATAATAGCATGGATTTGTTCTACATTTATCACATCAAATTTATCTATATTACTCATTTAACATATTAGCATGCATTTCCTACATTTAGAAAGCACAAGATCACCCACCTCTAATGAAGAATTTGCAAACAAAGATGATGGGACACAACTTCTAGCTCCAACAAGCAATACCTAGTCCTTCTCCTCCTAGTAAGAGCACTCCAAAAAGCCTCCAATGCAACAAGAACACTCCCTACTCTCTTTCTTTTTCCTCTCTCTAATTTGTTTGGTTTTTGGTTAGAAAAGAGAAGAAAGGAGGGTGTATTTATAGGACAAAAGAAGGGCTAAAATGCAAATTTACTCCACCTAATAACTACCCACTTATCTTTTCACTTTCCCACTACTCCATCCCTTCAATTTCCTAACCTCCCGGCCTCTCTCTCTTCCTAACCGCCCCCCTCCCACTCTCTCTCCTAGAGCACGTGCACGTGTTGTGCACTAGTGCACATACACACACAAAATTAAATACAAATCCTATAATTCTAATATGTGTATTAAAGGTTGTTACATGTCATGTGTGAGTCCATGCACAACTAAAAAAATAGATTTAATTAATGGGCTTATCTTGTGGGCTTACTTTTTAATTAATTAATTAATTAGTCTAGTGGGCTAGAATCTATTCTTAAGTCCATGGGTTTAAAGAAAGGCTAATAAAAGACTCATGCATGTTAAAATAACAAACGAGAGTAAAAAAATAAAGATGAAAAAATTAGCACTTTCATCGTACGTACAAAAATTGAAAAAAAGTATTTTTTTTAATTAAAATAAAAATACGAGATGTAACAGGTTTAAACTTCCTTCAGGATAAGAGATATGGTTTTTGAACCACCTCTTATGGATAATCATCGGTTTAAATCATATTTAAACGACTTGAACCCATTGCAGTTGGCTGGTGGGACAACCCCGTAAGAAAGATCCGTTAATGGATTGTCGGCTTGAAAGAGACCATTTCCATTTGCGGACCCGTTTATAGGTAAAATTACCGTTCTACCCCTAAGAGCTTTAAGATTTGTGCCCGAATTGAATGATCCTAATTTAGTTCTATTTTTACCCATATCACAAGCTTTCCACTCTCGAAGACTGAGTTCCACAAGCCTTTGAGGAGTAGCTCGCCCTTTTTTAATGGTCTACAGAATATATGAGAGTTATTGGGGAAGTCTGGATCTTTCTTGAGGTATAACGGTCTCATTCTAGGTTTATAAAATACCCAAAATAAATTGTAGAATTTTCTGGAATTTTTGTTATTTTTCTAGAATTTTTCAAATTTTTAATCATTTTTTACATTTTTTTTACAATTTCCAAGATTTAATAACTAATTATCAAAAATTTTAATTAATTATTCTGAAATAATAATTATGTTTTGAAATTTTTAAAAATACTTTTCCTAATTAATACTTATTTTTAAAATTGTTAATTAATTTTTTATGATTTTTTATTTATATTTCAGAGGGATTAATTAAATAGAGGGATTAATTATTGCCCGATGACTTGGCGATATCTGGTGCGTTCATCATGGCAGACACGAAGATCGTGGAGATCGAAAAGTAGGGACCTCTTAACTAGTCAACGCACAAATGGTCCCGCCAAGATCGGGGGCATGTTTGTTCGGAACGTAGTGCCGAGCGAAAGAGAAGGTTCGGCCAAGCGACACGTGTCCATTGACCATTGACCAGTGAACGATTTTTTTTGTGTTTTCACGATCAGTGGCATGTTTGCTCGAATTGCATCGCCGAACGTTGGAGGTGGTTCGGCTGCATGACATGTATCCTTTGACCGTTGACCATTGACTAGTCAACGATTTTTTGGTGTTTTCACGATCAGAGGCTCGTTTGCTCGGAACGCAGCGCTGAATGTTGGAGGTGGTTCGGCTGCGTGACACGTGTTCTTTGACCGTTGATAGTTGATCGTTGACCGTTGGCCGTTGACCGTTGACCGTTGACCAGTAATGGTTTTTGTTGTTCGATCTCACTCACTGTTGGACTTCTTTTGTCGTTTTACCTTCGCGACCATCAGGCTTTTTGGGCTTTCCCAACAATTGGGGGCCCATAAGCTTGGGGAGCCCAAGCGTCGCCCCTCATTCGCTATAAAAACTCTACCCCCTTCTCCCTTCCCTCATTTTCTCATTTTTCTTCTCAATTTTTTTTTCTTCTCCGGCGGCTAGTCAGTCATTGCGGCAGGGCATTTTCTTGTTTCGGTGAACTTTCCGACCGTAGCTGTCATATCCAAGGTAAAAAAAACATTTTTTTGTTTATATATATATATATATTATTTTATCAAAGATGTCTAGGGTATCTCCGGGAGACGAGTCCTCCCCTTCGAGTCATGGTCGAAATAGCAGCTGGTTCCACCTTCAAGAGTAGATAAAGGGAAAAGAGTGGTGAGAGAACGAGAGAAGTTGGGGAGTTGGGTAGGCATCCTAGCCCCTTGACGAGTCTTGGCGGTGTTCGGGACTACTCGCCGATCTTTTGTCGATACTGGTGCACGAGATGACACCATTGTATGAGGTGAATGAGACTCATGAGCACTCCGAGGTGGATGACATCTCTTAGATGGTTATTGAGGGGGATTTGAGCAGCATTTGGGAGTGTTTCATGATCCCGAGGAAGTTCGGTCATATCTTGTTAGGCCCGGGCATCAGAGCATGTTTTCCTACTTCTCCTGACCTGTATTTTTTTCCGTTCGATGCTTTTCTAGCGGGTCTCCATCTCCCCCTACCCCCGTTTGCGACCGAAGTTCTCCGCTGGTATTCTCTGAGTCCTATTTTGTATATGCCAAATATGTGGAGACATGTGAATGGCTTTGTGTTGCACTGCCAGGTGGCATGCATTGAGCCTCGATTTAATGTTTTGAGGAGGCTCTACAAGATTCATCAGAAGAATAGGCCGGAGTTTAGATTCTATCTTACTCCCGGTCGGGGGGTGAAGTTGATTGACAACCCCAACTCAATTAAACACTAGAGGTACAAGTATTTCCTCGTTTGGAGCCGTGAGTCCTGTAACACCCCGAATTCCAAAATACAACTGAATTCGAGATTCCACAGGATCTTTACGCTTCTTTCGTACAATTTTACAAGGAATTAAAAACTTTTCACTTTACATCAGAGTTACAATGAAATCTTTACACTTTACATTTTACAGCGAAAGCAATTTACAACATTTATATAAAAATACAACAATATTTGAATAATCTCTAAGCATCAGTTCTCCTTCAATGTTTATCAGACCATTTATCCTGCATACAAAACTGTGGGTACGTCAGTTTATTCAACCGACGAAAATTATACACGACCATCCTCTCTATGCCGGAAACAGTATAACGATTCTCATTTATTAACAAAATCACAAACTTGTTCACAAAACAAAGCTACAGGGACTGTCCTATTGATGTCGTGTCGTGCTGTGCACTTAGTCCTTAATGCAGTTATTATGTTATATGACACTAATGCGCACTTGTTCGGATTCTATGCATCCCATACTACATAGGTCTGAGGGCAAGCCCTTAATTGTACTTCATCTTTTAGGGTTCGATCCCTCGCCATGACTTAAACTACTACGGTAACTACGCTAAGTATCCTAGATGTTCTATGATCTACGAGCCCATGTCCAGGCAGTCTAGAGGGGAATCCCACGCACTGACATGACGCATCAAGCAGGCAGACTATGGACAATTCAGCCTCCGCCATGGAACAATGGCACCACCCGTAGCCACTAAAACACCCCACAAGCATCGCCACCGAAACGATAATTCCAGAGTAGTGCCCACACCATGTCATGACGCATCAAGCAGGCAGTCTGTGGATCACTCTCACACCGCCAATCCGATGGCCCTCATACTCGTGTTTTTCTCTTACTTTCATCATATCTTCACTAGGTATCTAGTCCTTAGTTTATTAGAATCATGAACAAAATCAATTCTCTAGAGTTAGCCCTTCCACTATACCGGTCTTAATTCTTTATTCAACATGACCCAAATCTTGGTCTTTTCTTTTCAAATTTCATTTCGATTCATTTCTTTTCCATGCCGGTATGAGGCTTAGCTACGCTCTAGTTCTCAATTTCAATTCACAATTACACAAGAATCGAGTCTTTCAAACTCATGAGTTCATTTTTCATGATTACATCAGATTTTCCCTTTCATGTTCATAGCATTCATAATCATAAAACTTTTCATAAATTCAGCAGAATATTTCACTTCACTTCATATACGATTCATGCAAAGGTAAATAAAAATTCACTTTTCTAATCCGTCACATCCAATCTCCATCAAATCTCTTTCAAACAATATATATATATATATATATATATTCATTTCTATCACGAGACATAAATAAAAATCTAAGACGTCAAAATAATCTGGACAGTCGACTCTCAAAACATAGACAGTCGACTGTTCATTAAGAATTTATAAGACTCAAGAAAAATGGTCGGGACAGTCGACTGCTAAACTTGATCAGTCGGCTGTTCAAAGAAAAAAATTTAAAACCCGAAGGATTCAGGGCAGTCGACTGTTACTCAGACCAGTCGGCTGTTCTACAGGGTTTTAACTCGAAGAATTCAATAACCAGGTCAGTCGACTAACTATACCTATTCGGTCCACTGATCAGTAACAAAACTTGAAATAAGGAACCATTTTTTCTTTCCTTCGATTCACACAAAATCTTAGTTTAAGATTATCATATGTTCATTTCCCGAAACTAACATACAATTTTATTTAATGACCCTGGCAACATGCATAGTTTACTAAATAATGTAGAGATCCTTATAACTAGTATTTTCCACACGACCACGACTTCAAAGAAAAAGGTATTTTCCCATAATCATCATTTTTCTACCGAGATAAACATTTATTCCAATTCAGTATGCTAGATTAAAATAAAAAATAACATACATTAATCGTATCATTTCATTAAGTTCATCCATTCGTTTCATGCAATCACACTTGTGTTCCATTTTCATTTAAAATCATAGTATTAACAAAAAAGCAATAATTTCACTTGTTTATTCTTGTATAATTAGTACAAAACTTAGCATGGTATCTTTCATTCTCTCAGACCAGTCAACTGTTCAACATGATCGGTCGACTGTACAGCTAGTTTTTCAATGTCTTTAGTTCTTTTCCATTCATTCAAATTTTCACATGATGTATATAGCATGAGAGATTTCATTATAACATTCATTCAATCAAACTAACTTTGACACACACATAATGACAATTCAATTTTAGCCCTAGCATGATTTCTACTCTAGAAGTCATGAGAAACACCCACCTTTTTGAAGATACACGAGTAGAAAGCTCTTAGAAAATCCTTTAGAATGCACGAAAGATCCTTCTCCTCCTAGGTGTAGCAAAAACCGAGTAATTCCCGACCTTCTTTGGATGAACACTCACACTAGAAACTACTCAATCTTTTCCTTCCCAAAAGTCTCAATCTTTTCTCACTCTAATCTTTTCTCTTTCTAGTAAAATTTTCTAATGTACTAGGTTGAGAAGAAACTATGGGGCATTTATACATAATTTTGGGTGGATTGGATGGCTAGGATTAGATCAACTAGTTAGGGATTAAAGGCTAGGATGAATTAGGGAGTTGTAGCAACTACCCATGACTTGAGAAACTACCTCACCACTAACTCCAACTCTCCCAAACCGGCCTACTAAAAAGGGTGTTCAATGCATACTATATTGCATGCACGTGCCACCCTAGTGTCCCCATTCTTAAGTTGTTCATGCACTAATTTATTAACTTTCTACCATTGAGTCTACACTACAAGTCACCATAATTAAAAGAGAATTAAACTAAATGGGTTTACTATTTGGGCCAAAAATCATGGGCCAAAGGAGAAATACTTAAATTAATTATAATGGGCTAGAATTAGGCCTAGGATGTTCTTTAGGCTTTAAAATAACTCTTGTAGGAAACAAAGAGAATAATCAGTGTATTAGGCTATGAAGAAAAATATTGGACTCTAGAAAACATATGAAATTATGTATGCAAAAATACATACGGTCTCAAATCCTCATAAAATGAAATCTATACGAAAATATATATATATATAATAGATCGGGATGTTACAACACTCCCTCCTTAGAATAGTTCCGTCCCCGGAACTACACTTAAAGGGTGAGGACAATAGAAATACAACAAGAGGAAAAAAATACAAATCAAACAAAAAGTTCGGGATGATCCTTCATCATCCTTTCCTCAGATTTCCAAGTAGCCTCTTCAACCAACTGGTTTCTCCAGACTACATTGACCATTGGTATAATCTTATTCCTCAAGACTTTCTCCCGACGATCAACAATCTCAACTGGAAGCTCAATGTAACTCAGATCCAACTGCAAACCCTCTGGCACTTTGGGCAAATGATGACTTGGACCTGGAATGTAACCTCTCAGCATAGACACATGAAAGACATTGTGCACCTGAGATAACTCTTACGGTAATTCCAGCCGGTAAGCAGTTTTCCCGATTCTTTTCAATATCTTATATGGACCTATGAACCTCGGGGCTAACTTCCCACTCTTGCCGAATCGGATCACGCCTTTGCTGGGCGATATTTTCAGAAAGACAAAGTCACCAATATCAAACTCAAGGTCCCTCCTCCGGTTGTCTGCATAGCTCTTCTGCCTACTCTGAGCTTCCACCAACCTCTTCCTGATTAGATCAATCTTTTCAGAGGTCTGTTGCACAATCTCAAGCCCAAACATCTGACGCTCCCCAACTTCAAACCAACAGACAGGCGTCCTGCACTTCCTGCCATACAAAGCTTCGTACGGTGCCATCCCGATACTAGTCTGAAAACTGTTGTTATAGGCAAACTCTACTAAAGGTAAATGCCTTTTGCCCAACTGCCTCCAAAGTCTAGTACACAATACTGAAGCATATCCTCAAGAATACAGTTGACTCTCTCGGTCTGCCCATCGGTTTGCGGATGAAAAGCAGTGCTGAAATCCATCTTGGTACCCAAAGCTGTATGAAGACTCCTCCAAAAATGCGAAGTAAACCGCGCATCTCGATCAGACACAATGGTCAACGGAATGCCATGAAGCCTGACAACTTGTCCATCGAAGCAGTGAGTTTCATCGCCAAAAAGTGAGCGGACTTGGTTAGTCGATCGACTATGACCCAAATCGCATCATTGCCCTTAAGACTCTTAGGCAAACCTGTGATGAAATCCATACTGATGTTATCCCACTTCCATTCTGGAATAGGTAACGGCTATAATAGACCTCCATGTTTCTGATTCTCGGCTTTGACTTGTTGACAAATCTCACACCTCGACACAAATTCAGCCACATCCCGCTTCAAACCTGACCACCAGAAATGTTGTTTAATGTCCCTATACATCTTGGTACTCCCAGGATGTACTGACAAAAGAGTAGCATGTGCCTCATGAAGAATACTTTCTTTCAAGTCCGACTGATCCGGAACACACAACCTCTCTCCAAACCACAGCACTTCATCCCTGATTTGAAATCCGGGCAACTTGCCAGCACCCACCTGCTCCTTCATCTTCTGAATCTCTGCATCTTCCTTCTGACTTGCAATAATCCTTTCATTCAGCGTCGGTTGAAGCCTCAACTTAGCTAAAGATGATCCCAAGCCTTGCAGAACAACTTCAATAACAGCTCGATCCAACTCCTCTGCCAGCTGCCTCTGAGTTGTAATCAAACTCGCCAGACTGCTCTTGCGGCTAAGTGCATTAGCAACAACATTAGCCTTTCCAGGGTGATACTTAATCTCCGGACGAATGTCCTTAAGTACCTCCAGCCATCTCCTTTGCCTCAGGTTCAGATCCTTCTGCTGATAGATGTACTTCAAGCTTTTATGATCTGTGTACATGTTCAGCTTCTCACCATACACATAATGTCTCCATTGCTTCAAGGCGAAGATAATCGCAGCCAACTCCAGATCATGAGTCGGATAATTCTTCTCATGCGGCCTTAGTTGCCTAGACCCATAAGCGATCACTTTTCCTTCTTGCATTAAGACACAACCAAGCCCACGATGTGAAGCATCGCTGTAGACATCATATTCAACACCTGCTCTAGGCAAAGCCAAAATGGGCATAGTAGCCAGCCTCTCTTTCAACTCCTGAAAGCTTACCTCGCACTGCTCGGTCCACTTGAAGTTCACACTCTTCTTGGTCAGACCAGTGAGCGGCACGGCTATCTGAGCGTAGTCCTGGATAAATCTCCTGTAATATCCAGTCAATCCAAGAAAACTCATGACTTCCTTCACTGTAGTAGGCCTTACCCAGTCTCTCACTGCCTCTATCTTCTGAGGATCAGTTGCCACTCCCTCCTTAGAAAGGATGTGACCTAGGAATGCCACTTCAGATTTTCAGAAATCATACTTGGACAACTTGGCATACAACTTATGCTCTTGAAGCTTCCTCAATACTGTTGCCAGATGCTCCGTGTGCTCCTCCTCAGACTTGGAGTACGCGAGAATATCGTCAATAAACACCACGACGAAAGAATCAATGAACGGCCTCAGAACTCTGTTCATCATGACCATGAAGATTGCAGGTGCATTCGTCACTCCAAATGGCATAACTAAGAATTCGTAATGCCCGTGTCGAGTTCTGAATGCAGTTTTATGCACATCTTCAGCTTTCACTCGAACTTGATGATATCCTGATCGAAGATCTATTTTGGAGAAAATAGCAGCTCCTTGTAGACGATCGAACAAGTCAACAATTCTTGGAATCGAATATTTATTATGAACAGTGACCTTATTCAGCTCTCGGTAATCGATGCACATCCTCATCGAACCATCCTTCTTCTTTACCAAAAGCACCGGTGCTCCCCAAGGTGACGCACTTGGTTGAATAAAGCCTTTCTCCAACAGTTCATCAATCTGCCATTTGATCTCATCCTGTTCCACAGGTGCCATCCTATACGGTGCCTTGGAGATAGGTGCACTCCCTTGCTGAATAGTGATGCTGAACTCCACATCACGACGTGGGGGTAACCCAGGAAAATCTTCCAAGAACACAATCGAATAATCCCAAACCACAGGAATCTGTTGCACCTCTGTAGGAATTCCTTTCTTCTGGTTAATAGCAGCAACCAAATCTGAACATCTCCTCTTCCCTTGGAAAGTGACTTCAGGTCCTCCTAGAGCCTTCACCGTTACTGACTTGGTCTTGCACTCGATATTCGCACTGTACACTGACATCCAATCAATGCCAATGATAATATCGACTCCCAAAACATTCAGCTCGATCAGATCGATCCCAAAAATTCTATCCCCAATCACGATCTCGCAGTCAGCATAGTACCGATCAGTGGTTAGAGTCTCCCTTGATAGAGTAGCTACTGCTAAAATCTTTCCTGGAAAGATTTTCGATTAAACTCCCAGAACATTAGCAAATTTAGGTGACACAAAAGTATGAGAGGATCCAGTATCGAACAAAACAACAACTTTCATTCCATTCAAATAAAGTTCTCCTGTTACATAATACACACTCATTATGTAAAAGTTCACTAAATAAACGGGAAAGGAAAACAACATGAACCTCTTAACGTCTGCCCTCATACCAGTGATGACATGATCTACCTCATCGGCATCAGCTTCAGTCAAGGCAAATACTTGCCCCTGCTGGTACGGTCTCTTTCCAGCCTGCTGAGTTGGTCCCCTTTGGATGACATCCTGCAACTTCGGGCACCAGGATCGGTAGTGACCTATCTCCCCACAATTGTAACAAGTCACCACAGGAGGTTTCACCCATGCATTTTCGGGTCTCCTATCTATGTTGACAGCATTCGATCCCGTTGGTTTGAACCTCTGGGCTGACGGCTGTCCCCTGGTACTCCCAGCAACTGCAGGCCTCTTCCCCATGTTCCAGTTGTTCCTTCTATTCTGAACAGCGTGGAACTGCTCCATGTCTGCCTCCGTGGCTGCCGCTCGTTTGACTAGCTTGTCAAACCTCCTGATACCGAGGGGTATCATCCTGGACCTCAAGCTCGGCCTCAACTTACAAGACTTCTTCACCTCATCCATCACTAATTCGGGAGCATACCTTGAGAGCTGAGTGAATCTCGTCTCATACTCCCTAATCGACATGCTGCCCTGCTGTAGTGATAAAAACTCCATGGCCTTCTTCTCCTGGACATCTGAGGGAAAATAATGACTGCGGAATTCTTCCAAGAATTCCTCCCAGCCAAGAACAATACCTCCCATTGTCCGCTTTATCGACTGCCACCATACAATTGCATCCTTCTCGAACTGCAGTGCCGCCAACTTCACCTTACTACCCTCCGGGGTCTCCAAAACTTCGAAGAGAGTCTCGATCTGCCTGATCCAATTGTCAGCCGCGTCAGGGTCTGACTTCCCCTCAAATACCGGAGGTTTCATCTGCTTGAATGATTCCACGAGTTTGATTGCTTCGGGTACTGGATTCACAGTAACCCTTCCTTGGTTTTGATTCATGGAAACGGCATTGAGTGTCTGATAGACCCTCGCAAGTTCCATTTCCAAGTCCAGACCTTCACCATTTCTTGCTCTTTGTCCAGCCATATTCTGATGCAAAAGATCCATTAAATTCGAAGTATAAAACATGAATTTTAAATCATCTTTTCATTTCATTGAATTTCAAACTTTATACATTCGAATTGAAAACATTTCTTATCATCAGAATGAAAGCAGTAGAAGCTACAACAGTCTAACTCCTACGGTTCCTCTTCGCTTCACGAAGCTCTTCCCGTAGTTCCTCCATTTCCTCCTTCAGTACATCGGTCATGTTTTTCCTCTTCTCGAGTTCCCATACACGATGATTGAGAACCGCAAAGTCATCCTTGCGCTTCGCCAACTGAGCCTCTAATAGTCCTACTCTCTCTCGCAGAGTCTCAACCTGCCTCGGAAGAGATATCACAAGACTACTTGGAACTGGTTCTTCATCGTCAGAAGAGTCATCAGATGAGTCCGGAGGTGGGGTGATCTCTCGGGACTTAGGCCTTTCTTCTCCATCAGAATCTGCTTGCCCTGGGTAGTACTCTTCCTCGGAATCTGCTTGTCCAGGGTAATAATCTTCCTCTATGATATGCCACTTGTTGTCTCCAGCAGGGTCGAAGTGATCAGCCATCTTAGAAATAGAGAGGAAGAAGCATAAATCGTAGAGCAACACAAATGTAAGTGACTTACATTTAAATCTCTAGAATCAACACACACTCTAATGTCCACTTCTAGGGTGTCGTTCCTTATAAATTTGTACTAGTGTGAAGCGTGGCTCTGATACCACTCTGTAACACCCCGAATTCCAAAATACAACAGAATTCGAGATTCCACAGGATCTTTATGCTTCTTTCGTACAATTTTACAAGGAATTTAAAACTTTTTACTTTACATCAGAGTTACAATGAAATATTTACACTTTACATTTTACAGCGGAAGCAATTTACAACATTTATATAAAAATACAATAATATTTGAATAATCTCTAAGCATCAGTTCTCCTTCAATCTTTATCAGACCATTTATCCTGCATACAAAACTGTGGGTACGTCAGTTTATTCAACCGACGAAAATTATACACGACCATCCTCTCTATGCTCGAAACAGTATAACGATTCTCATTTCTTAACAAAATCACAAACTTGTTCACAAAACAAAGCTAAAGGGACTATCCTATTGATGTAGTGTCGTACTGTGCACTTAGTCCGTAATGCAGTTGTTATGTTATATGACACTAATGCGCACTTGTTCGGAATCTATGCATCCCATACTACATAGGTCCGAGGCCAAGCCCTTAATCGTACTTCATCTTTTAGGGTTCGATCCCTCGCCATGACTTAAACTACTACGGTAAGTATCCTAGATGTTCTATGATCTACGAGCCCATGTCCAGGCAGTCTGGAGGGGAATCCCACGCACTGACATGACGCATCAAGCAGGCAGACTATGGACAATTCAGCCTCCGCCATGGAACAACGGCACCACCCGTAGCCACCAAAACAACCCACAAGCATCGCCACCGGGACGATAATTCCAGAGTAGTGCCCACGCCATGTCATGACGCATCAAGCAGGCAGTCTGTGGATCACTCTCACACCGCCAATCCGATGGCCCTCATACTCGTGTTTTTCTCTTACTTTCATCACATCTTCACTAGGTATCTAGTCCTTAGTTTATTAGAATCATGAACAAAATCAATTCTCTAGAGTTAGCCCTTCCACTATACCGGTCTTAATTCTTTATTCAACATGACCCAAATCTTGGTCTTTTCATTTCAAATTTCATTTCAATTCATTTTTTTTCCATGCCGGTATGAGGCTTACCTACGCTCTAGTTCTCAATTTCAATTCACAATTACACAAGAATCGAGTCTTTCAAACTCATGAGTTCATTTTTCATGATTACATCATATTTTCCCTTTCATGTTCATAGCATTCATAATCATAAAACTTTTCATAAATTCAGCAGAATATTTCACTTCACTTCATATACGATTCATGCAAAGGTAAATAAAAATTCACTTTTCTAATCCGTCACATCCAATCTCCATCAAATCTCTTTCAAACAATATATATATATATATATATATATATATATATATATTCATTTTTATCATGAGAAAGAAATAAAAATATGAGACGTCAAAATAATCTGGACAGTCGTCTCTCAAAACATAGCCAGTCAATTGTTCATTAAGAATTTATAAGACTCAAGAAAAATGGCCGGGACAGTCGACTGCTAAACTTGATCAGTCGGCTGTTCAAAGAAAAGAATTTAAAACTCGAAGGATTCAGGGCAGTCGAATGTTACTCAGACCAGTCGACTGTTACTCCGACCAGTCGGTTGTTCTACAGGGTTTTAACTCGAAGAATTCAATAACCAGGTCAGTCGACTAACTATACCTATTCGGTCCACTGATCAGTAACAAAACTTGAAATAAGGAACCATTTCTTCTTTCCTTCGATTCACACAAAATCTTAGTTTAAGATTACCATATGTTCATTTCCCGAAACTAACATACAATTTTATTTAATGACCCTGGCAACATGCATTGTTTACTAAATAATGTAGAGATCCTTATGACTAGTATTTTCCACACGACCACGACTTCAAAGAAAAAGGTATTTTCCTATAATCATCATTTTTCTACCGAGATAAACATTTATTCCAATTCAATATGCTAGATTAAAATAAAAAAGAACGTACCTTAATCGTATCATTTCATTAAGTTCATCCATTCGTTTCATGCAATCACACTTGTGTTCCATTTTCATTTAAAATCATAGTATTAACGAAAAGCAATAATTTCACTTGTTTATTCTTGTATAATTAGTACAAAACTTAGCAAAAACTTAGCATGGTATCTTTCATTCTCTCAGACCAGTCGACTGTTCAACATGATCGGTCGACTGTACAGCTAGTTTTTCAATGTCTTTAGTTCTTTTCCATTCATTCAAATTTTCACATGATGTATATAGCATGAGAGATTTAATTATAACATTCATTCAATAAAACTAACTTTAACACACACATAATGACAATTCATTTTCAGCCCTAGCATGATTTCTACTCTAGAAGTCATGAGAAACACCCACCTTTTTGAAGATACACGAGTAGAAAGCTCTTAGATAATCCTTTAGAATGCACGAAAGATCCGTCTCCTCCTAGGTGTAGCAAAAACCGAGTAATTCCCGACCTTCTTTGGATGAACACTCACACTAGAAACTACTCAATCTTTTCCTTCCCAAAAGTCTCAATCTTTTCTCACTCTAATCTTTTCTCTTTCTAGTAAAATTTTCTAATGTACTAGGATGAGAAGAAACTATGGGGTATTTATACATAATTTTTGGTGGATTAGATGGCTAGGATTAGATCAACTAGTTAGGGATTAAAGGCTAGGATGAATTAGGGAGTTGTAGCAACTACCCATAACTTGAGAAACTACCTCACCACTAACTCCAACTCTCCCAAACCGGCCTACTAAAAAGGGTGTGCAATGCACACTATATTGCATGCACGTGCCACCCTAGTGTCCCCATTCTTAAGTTGTTCATGCACTAATTTATTAACTTTCTACCATTGAGTCTACACTACAAGTCACCATAATTAAAAGATAAATAAACTAAATGGGTTTACTATTTGGGCCAAAAATCATGGGCCCAAGGAGAAATACATAAATTAATTATAATGGGCTAGAATTAGGCCTACGATGTTCTTTAGGCTTTAAAATAACCCTTGTAGGAAACAAAGAGAATAATCAGTCTATTAGGCTATGAAGAAAAATATTGGACTCTAGAAAACATATGAAATTATGTATGCAAAAATACATACGGTCTCAAATCCTCATAAAATGAAATATATACGAAAAAATATATATATATAATAGATCGGGATGTTACAAGTCCTGGGTGATGCCCATGAGGTGGGGAGAGGAGGTGCCGAAGAGAGTGAAGGCTGACCCCATCTTAAGTCGAGGAGATGACGAAATGGTTAAAACACTCTTAGATCGGCCTGTTATGAGTTTGAGAGAAGTAAAAAACAAGTTTCTTTTTTAGGGGGGTCTAAGTCCGATCAACCCTAGGACGCATCTTTGATTTTCCTTCATTCCTTATCTTCGCTTTCGTAGTTTCTTCTTTCTTTGTTTGTCATTTTTCATATTAATCTCTTTGTGTCTTGTTTTGCAGTAGCTGCTGGCATGGACTTTAACACGATTATCTCCAAGCTTACGAGGTTGAGCGGCAAAACCCCTGAGGAGAAGAAAAGGAAGAGGATGGCTACAAAACCTTCGGCTGTGAAGGTTGTTAGGGGTCGCATGATCACTTCCCCGATGGGGAACCTAGCCCACCTTCTGCTTCACCGGCTCCTTCTACCGGCGGATTCACTCTGGATGTTGCTCTTGCACTCGAGGCTCCTTCCCTTACAGCGGTGGCGGAAGCGATTCTTACCGAGGAGCATAAGAAGCTATTCACTTCGGACTGGCAAGTGATGTAGCACGATGGGTTCCTTGCGGACCCAACTACTTTTATGAAAGTATTCCATCATCTTGTGACACCAAAGGATATAGCGGTGATGGATGCGGGGTCGGTGGGTGACGATGCCTTGGAGATAGATAGGGCTAACATGGTGGTAAGTTTTCAATATTTTATTCCAACACTTGATTCTTTACGAAGTAATATAATTGGTTTTCCCTTTGTAACTTTGATTCTTTTTTCTTTTGCAGATCACTTGCCACTTCAACCACTTGTTGAAGTGAGTGGCCGAGCAGGAGAAGGAGCTGAAAGCGGAGAGTGACAGTTACCGGGCGGAGCGGGTAAAGACCGCTAAGAAGTTGGAGGAAGCGAAGTGCCTATCGGAAACCTAGGCGACACAGGTCACATTACTCGAGTCAGCCTTTGTAACACCCTGGATTTTTAGATCCTATTTATATTTGGAATTGTTTGAATTTTTCTTTTTATGTGTTGTGCACGTAAAAATTTATGCATGCATTTTTCTAAAATATTTCATGATTTAGTAATCCCCTCCTAAATTTAATTTGTCCCTTGGTAGCCCACATTAGTTAATTAATTAATTAAATTAGTAGAGCTTATAGTCTCTTGGCCCATTAGTGAGCCCATGTAATTTAATTAATCTTTATTTTATTCTAACTTGTAATGTAAACTCAAATAATAGACATAATTAATTAGCATGTACAACTTGTGAGTTGGGGACACTAGGATAATACGTGCATGCACAAGAGTGTGCAAGACACACCCTTGGAGTGAGGCCGGATGGAATCAAGAGAGAGGGAGAGTGGGTGAGGTGGAGAGGTGGTTATTTGCATCATGGGAAGTTATAGCAACTCCCTAATTCATCTAAGCCCATGATCCTAAACCACTTGATTTAATCCTAGCCCTTTATTTTCACTAAAATTATGTATAAATACCCCCCCCCCCCCTACATTAGTAAATTCACACCTAATCTATATCAAAAAAACGAAAGACTAAGAAATACAATTAGAGAGTAAAAGATTGAGAGTTAGTGAGTTCAAAAGATTGAGAGTTGCATTGTGTGTTCCCTTTTGGTGGCCGGTTTTTCAAGAGAGCAAGGAGGCTCGGGTTCGCCTCAAGACGAGTTGGAGACGACTTGTGGTGGCTCAAACTAGGAGGAGAAGGCCTCTTTTGATCAATCTAGGAGTTCTTAGGAGTACATTCGTTTTCTCTCCAATAAGGTGGGCAGTTTTCTCTACTTCTAAGTAGTATCATGCTAGATTTTGTGCTAATCATGTTAGAATAAATGGATGAAAATATTGCTCTTTGATAATACCATGATTAAGGTGAAGATGGAACATATGTGAAATTGTATGGAATGAATAAGTGAACTTGATTGAATGACATGTTTGTTGTTGTGATATTTTGGATATTGAGCTTGCATGCTAAATTAGAATAATATGTTTCTCCATGTCAAAATAATTAGGTTTATGGAAAAAAATGCAAATTTTAGAAATTGTGTTTATGAGGAAAATGCTAATCGTAAGAACCTCCATATTGGGTAGTAAATTATGCTTGTTGTGATTGATGTTAAATAATCCTAAAGCTGTATGTTAGTTATCGGAAAAATGAACATTTTGTGGTTTAGGCCAAGTTCTAGAAATGAACAGTTTGTGTGTTAGAAAGAAGAAATGATTCAAATTTTTGGATTTTGTTGCTGAGCAGTCAACCGTATAGGCGTAAATAATTGACTGTCCTGAATATCTAGTTCTTCGAGTTGTAATTCTCGCAGAACAGTCGACCGTATATGTTTAACAGTCAACTGCCATGATCCTTTTATTTTCGAATTTTTAAACCTTTACAGAACAGCCGACTGGCCACGTTTAACAGTCGACTGCCCTGATCCTTTTATTTTCGAATTTTTAAACCTTTACAGAACAACCGACTGGCCACGTTTAATAGTCGACTGCCCTAATCCTTTTATTTTCGAATGTTCAAACCTTTATAGAACAGCCGACTGGCCACGTTTAACAGTCGACTGCCCTGATCCTTTTATTTTTGAATTTTTAAATCTTTACAGAACAGCCGACTGGACATGTTTTAACAGTCGACTGCCCTGAAGTTTCAAATAATATCTGGATTTTCATGAAATATTTTTCTATAACCCTTGGCCTAGTGTAAAAGAGAAATTGAGACTATTTTTGCAAGAAAGAATTTATTATAAATTTTTATTTTGAAGTGTCTTTGGATAAAGAAAAATGTATTGAAAAGAGATTTTGATAAAAGGAAAATCGAAAGTATGAATGTTTGATTTAGTATTGGTAAGAGAGAATAAGAGAATGATGGGGAAAGAATGAATTATGAATGGGACAATTAGAAAATGAATTTATTTGTCTTATGCATGAAAATTGTACATGAAAGTGAAGTCAGATATCATGATGAATTATGAAAGGTCTTATGAATATGAATACACCAATGCTATGAACATGAAATGAGATTTTGAACTAGAGGGTAGCTAAAATCCTATTACCGACAATTAAATGAATTAAAATTGTAAAGTTGAATTATTGAGATGAAAGAACAAGTTGGTCATGTTGTTGACTGAGACCGGTATAGAGGAAAGAGCTAACTCTAGGGGTTGATTTTGTTCATGATTCAAATAAACCAAGGATTTAGACACATAGTGGTGATGTGACGAAAGTGAGAGAAAAACATTGAGTATGAGGGCCATTGGATTGGTAGCGTGAGAGTATTCACAAGATGTCCCATGATGCATCATGAATAAGACGTGGATACTACTCCAGAGTACCGTTCCGGTGGCGACGCTCGTGGGGTGTTTGGCGACTGTGGGTGGTGTCATGTCTATGGTAGGAGGTGAATTACCACAGGATGCTTGCATGATGAGTCATGTATCAGTGCATTGAGATTCTTTCCAGGGCACCTAGACATGAGTTCGTAGTTCGTAAAACATCTAGGATACTTACTGTAGTTACAGTAGTAGATTAAGTCATGGCAAGGGATTGAACCCTACAAGATGAAGAACGATTAAGTGCTTGCCCTCGGAGCTATGTAGTATGGGATGCATAAAATCCAAACAAGTGCGCATTAGTGTCATATAACATAACAACTGCATTAAGGACTAAGTGCACAACACAACACGATATCTATAGGATAGTCCCCGTAGTTTTGCTTGTGGCAAGTGTGTGTTTTTTAAGTAAGAGAAAATTGATGTTTTATATCCTTGCGTTAGTTGAATGAACTGACGAACCCACAGTTTCTATGCAGGGTAAAGAGATTGACAAGAATAAGTATGCAAGCTGCTTAAAGAATGTTTCAAGTGTTGTACATTTTATTCATGTAATTATTGTAATTTTCTTCCGCTGTTTAAATATAATTTAAAGATGTAACTCTGATGTAATGAAAGTTTTTATTTTCATTGTAAAATTGTACGAAAGAAGTGTAAAGATCATGTGGAACTTCGAATTCAGTCTGTTTTGGAATTCGGGGTGTTACAGAGTGGTATCAGAGCCACGCTTCAAAGTAGTACAAATTTATAAGGAACGACACCCTAGAAGTGGACATTAGAGCGTGTGTTGAGTCTAGAGATTTAAATATAAGTCACTTACATTTGTGTTGATCTATGATTTATGTTTCTTCTTCTCCTTTCTCTAAGATGGCGAACCACTTCGACCCAGCTGGAGATGACGACTGGCGCATTGTTGAGGAGGAATACTACCCCGGGCAAGCTGATTCAGACGAAGAAGATCCTAAATAATTTGAAGAGGAATGGCCCGAGTCCCGAGAGATCACTTCACCTCCGGATTCATCTAATGACCCCATTGACGGGGAAGAACCAATTCCGAGTAGTCTCATTGTGTCTCTTCAGAGACAGGTTGAGACTCAACGGGAGAGAGTCGGGCTACTGGAGACTCAGTTGGCACCTCGCAAGGATGATATTGCAATTCTCATTCATCGTGTTTGGAAACTCGAGAAGAGGGAAAACATGTATGATGTACTGAAGGAGGAAGTGGAGGAACTACGGGAAGAGGTTCGTGAAGCCAAGAGGAACCGTAGGAGCTAGACTGTTGTACCTTCTTATCACTTTCATTTGATGTCAAGAATGTTTTAAATTCGAATGTATAAAGTTCGAAATTCAATAAAATGAAAGTCGATTTAAAATTCATGTTTTTCTACTTCAAATTTAATGGATCTTTTGCATCAGAGTATGGCTATAGGAGGAGCTCGAAATGGTGAAGGTCTGGACTTGGAAACAGAATTAGCAAGAGTTTATCAGACACTCAATGTTATTACCATGAATTAGAACTAAGGGAGGGTGCCTGTGAATCCAGTACCCGAAGCAATCAAACTCATGGAATCATTCAAACGGATGAAACCACCGGTGTTTGAGGGGAAGTTAGACCCTGATGCGGCTGACGATTGGATCTGACAGATCGAGACTATCTTCGAAGTCTTGGAGACCCCGGAGGGCAGCAAGGTGAAGTTGGCGGTGCTGCAGTTTGAGAAGGATGCGGCTGTGTGGTGGCAGTCGATGAAGCGGACGATGGAAGATATTGTCCTTGGCTGGGAAGAATTCTTGGTGGAATTCCACAATCATTATTTTTCATCAGATGTACAGAAGAAGAAAGCCATGGAGTTTCTAGCGTTGCAGCAGGGCGGCATGTCGGTTAGGGAGTATGAGACAAGATTCAATCAGCTCTCGAGGTATGCTTCTGAATTGGTGATGGACGAGGCAAAGAAGGCTCAAAAGTTCGAGCATGATTTGAGGCCAAGTCTAAGATCCAGGATGATATGCCTCGGTATCAGGAGGTTTGACAAGTTGGTCAAACGAGCTGCAGACATGGAACAGTTCCACGCTGTTCAGAATAGGAGGAACAACTAGAATGTGGGAAAGTTGCCCGTAGTTGTTGGAAGTGTCAAGGGACAGCCGCGGCTCAAAGGTTCAAGCCTACGAGTGCGAACGCTGTTCAGGTGACAGGAAGACCCGGGAATACTTGGTTGAGACCTTCTGTGACTTGTTTCAACTGTGGAGAGACCACTACAAGTCTCATTGCCCTAAGTTGCAGGATGTCGTCCAAAGGGGACCAACTTAGCAGGCCAGGAAGAAGCCGTACCAGTAGGGGCGAGTATTTGCCTTGACCGAAGCTGATGCTGATGAGGTGGATCACGTCATCACTGGTACGAGTGGGGGAGTATAGGAGTGACCTTTCTTTTTCTTTCTGTTGTCCCTTTTCCTCTTTATTTAGTACACTTTTATGTAACGAGTGTGTGTTATGTAATAGGAGAACTTTATTTGAATGGAAAGAAAGCTGTTGTTTTGTTCGATATTGGGTCATCTCAAACTTTTGTATCACTTAAATTTGCTAAAGTTCTGGGAGTTGAACCAAAAATCTTTCCAGGCAAGGTCTTGGCAGTAGCTACTCCGTCAGGGGAGACTTCAACCACTGATCGGTACTATGCGAACTGCGAGATCGTGATTGGAGATCGAATTTTTGGGATTGATCTGATCGAGCTGAATGTGTTGGGAGTCGATGTTATTATTAGCATTGATTGGATGTCGGTGTACAGTACGAGCATCGAGTGCAAGACCAAGATAGTAACAATGAAGGCTCCAAGTGGACCTGAAGTCACTTTCCAAGGGAAGAGGAGATGTTCAGGCTTGGTTGCTACTATCAGCAAGAAGAAGGAGATTCCTATAAATGTGCAGCAAATTCCGGTGGTTCGGGATTATCCGACGGTATTCTTGGAAGATTTGCCTGGGTTACCCCCGCATCGTGATGTAGAGTTCAGCATCACTATTCAGCCAGGGAGTGAACCTATTTCCAAGGCACCGTATAGGAAGGCGCCTGTGGAGCAGGATGAGATCAAATGGCAGATTGAGGAACTGATGGAGAAAGGCTTTATTCAACCGAGTGCGTCATCTTGGGGAGCACTGGTGCTGTTGGTAAAGAAGAAATATGGTTCGATGAGGATGTGCATCGATTATCGAGAGCTAAATAAGGTCACTATTCAGAATAAGTATCCTATTCCAAGAATTGATGACTTGTTCGATCATCTACAAGGAGCAGCGGTTTTCTCCAAAATAGATCTTCGATCAGGATATCATCAAGTTCGAGTGAAAGCTGAAGATGTGCATAAGACTACATTCAGAACTCGACACGGGCATTACGAATTTTTAGTTATTCCGTTTGGAATGATGAATGCACCTGCAATCTTCATGGACATGATGAACAGAGTTCTAAGGCCGTTTATTGATTCTTTCGTCGTAGTGTTTATCGACGACATTCATGTGTACTCCAAGTCGGAGGAGGAGCACACGGAGCATCTGGTAGCAGTTTTGAGGAAGCTTCAGGAGCAGGAATTGTATGCCAAGTTATCCAAGTGCAATTTCTGGAAATCTGAGGTGGCATTCCTAGTTCACATCCTTTCTAAGGAGGAAGTGGCAACTGATCCTCAGAAGATAGAGGCAGTAAGAGATTGGGCAAGACCTACTACAATGAAGGAAATCAGGAGTTTTCTTGGATTAACAGGATACTACAGGAGATTCATTCAGGGTTATGCTCAATTAGCCGGACCACTCACTGGTCTGACCAAGAAGAATATGAACTTCACGCGGACCGAGCAGTCCGAGAAGAGCTTTCAGGAGTTGAAAGAGAGGCTGACTACCGCACCTATTTTAGCTTTGCCTAGAGCAGGCGTTGAGTATGATGTCTACAACGATACTTCACATCGTGGGCTTGGTTGTGTCTTAATGCAAGAAGGGAAAGTGATCGCTTATGGGTCGAGGCAACTAAGACCGCATGAGAAGAATTATCCGACTCATGATCTGGAGTTGGCTGCGAGTATCTTTGCCTTAAAGCAAAGAGACATTATGTGTATGGTGAGAAGCTGAACATGTACACAGACTACAAAAACTTGAAGTACATCTATCAACAGAAGGATCTGAATCTGAGGCAAAGTAGATGGCTAGAGGTGCTTGAGGACATGCGTCCTGAGATCAAGTACCATCCGGAGAAGGCTAATGTTGTTGATAATGTACTTAGCCGCAAGAGCAGTCTGGCGAGTTTGATTACGACTCAGAGGTAGCTGGCAGAGGAGTTGGATCGGGCTGGTATTGAAGTTGTTCTGCAAGGCTTGGGATCATCTTTAGCTCAGTTGAGGCTTCAACCAACGCTGAATGAAAGGATTATCGCAAGTCAGAAGGAAGATACAGAGATTCAGAAGATGAAGGAGCAGGTGAGTGCTGGCAAGTTGTCAGAGTTCCAGATCAGGGATAAGGTGTTGTGGTTCGGAGAGATGCTATGTTCCGAATCAATCGGACTTGAAAGAAAGTATTCTTCAGGAGGCACATGCTACTCTTCTGTCTATACATCCCGGGTGTACCAAGATGTATAAGGACTTTAAGCAACACTTTTGGTGGTCAGGTTTGAAGCGGGATGTGGCCGAGTTCGTGGCGAAATGTGAGGTCAATCAGCAGGTCAACACCGAGAATCAGAAACCCGGAGGTCTAATGCAACCGTTACCTATTCTGGAATGGAAGTGGGATAACATCAGCATCACGGGCTTGCCCAAGAGTTCAAAGGGCAATGATGCGATTTGGGTCATAGTCGACCGACTAACCAAGTCCGCTCATTTCTTGGCGATGAAACTCACTGCTTCGATGGACAAGTTGGCTGAGCTGTATGTTAGGGAGATCGTCAGGTTTCATGGTGTTCCGTTAACCATTGTGTCTGATCGAGATGCGAGGTTTACTTCACATTTCTGGAAGAGTCTTCAGACAGCTCTGGGTACCAAGATGGATTTCAGCACTGCTTTTCATCCACAGACCGATGGGCAGACCGAGAGAGTCAACCATATTCTTGAGGATATGCTTCGGTGTTGTGTACTAGACTTTGGAGGCAGTTGGAAAAGGCACTTAGCTCTGGTGGAATTTGCCTACAACAATAGTTTCCCGACTAGTATCAGGATGGCGTAATACGAAGCTCTGTATGGCAGGAAATGCAGAACACCTGTTTGTTGGTTTGAAGTGGGGGAACGACAGATGTTTGGGCTTGAGATTGTGCAGCAGACCTCTGAAAAGATTGATCTGACTAGGAAGAGGTTGGTGGATGCTCAGAGTAGGCAGAAGGGCTATGCAGACAATCAGAGGAGGGACCTTGAGTTTGAGGTTGGTGACTTTGTCTTTCTGAAAGTTTCACCTAGAAAAGGCGTGATTCGCTTTGGCAAGAGTGGGAAGCTAGCCCCGAGGTTCATAGGCCCGTACAAGATATTGAAGCGGACTGGGAAAACTGCTTACCAGTTGGAGTTGCCAAAAGAGTTGTCTCAGGTGCACAATGTCTTCCATGTGTCTATACTGAGAGGGTACATTCCAGATCTGAGTCATCATTTGCCCGAAGTGCCTGAGGGTTTGCAGTTAGATCTGAGTTACATTGAGCTCCCGATTGAGATTGTGGATCGTCGGGAGAAAGTCTTGAGGAACAAGACGATACCGATGGTCAAGGTAGTCTGGGAAAACCAGTCGGTTGAAGAGGCTACTTGGGAATCTGAGGAGAGGATAATGAAGGATCACCCTGAGCACTTTGTTTGATTTGTATCTTCTTTCTTTTTCTTTCGTATCTTCTTTTTGTTCTGTTTTCTCACCCTTTAAGTGTAGTTCCGAAGACGGAACTATTTCAAGGAGGGAGTGCTGTAACACCCTGGATTTTCAGATCCTATTTATATTTGGAATTGTTTGAATTTTTTTTTACGTGTTGTGCACGTAAAAATTTATGCATGCATTTCTCTAAAATATTTCATGATTTAGTAATCCCCTCCTAAACTTAATTTGTCCCTTAGTAGCCTACATTAGTTAATTAATTAATTAAATTAGTAGAGCCCATAGGCTCTTGGCCCATTAGTGAGCCCATGTAATTTAATTAATCTTTATTTTATTCTAACTTATAGTGTAAACTCAAATAATAGACATAATTAATTAGCATGTACAACTTGTGAGTTGGGGACGCTAGGATAACACGTGCATGCACAAGAGTGTGCAAGACACACCCTTGGAGTGAGGCCGGATGGAATCAAGAGAGAGGGAGAGTGGATGAGGTGGAGAGGTGGTTATTTGCATCATGGGAAGTTATAGAAACTCCCTAATTCATCTAAGCCCATGATCCTAAACAACTTGATTTAATCCTAGCCCTTTATTTCCACTAAAATTATGTATAAATACTACATTGGTATATTCACACCTAATCTATATCAAAAAAAGGAAAGACAAAGAAATACAATTAGAGAGTAAAAGATTGAGAGTTAGTGAGTTCCAAAGATTGAGAGTTGCGTTGCATAGAACACGAACAAGTGCGTATTAGTGTCATATAACTTAACAACTGCATTAAGGACTAAGTGCACAACACAACATGACATCTATAGGATAGTTCCGGTAGTTTTGCTTGTGACAAGTGTGTGTTTTCTAAGTAAGAGAAAATTGATGTTTTATATCCTTGCGTCAGCTGAATAAACTGATGAGCCCAAAGTTTCTATGCAGGATAAAGAGATTGACAAGAATAAGTATGGAAGCTACTTAAAGGATGTTTCAAGTGTTGTACATTTTATTCATGTAATTATTGTAATTTACTTCTGCTGTTTAAATGTAATTTAAAGATGTAACTCTGATGTAACGAAAATTTTTATTTTCCTTGTAAAATTGTACGAAAGAAGTGTAAAGATCCTGTGGAACTTCGAATTCCGTCTGTTTTGGAATTCGGGGTGTTACAGCCTTGGCGAAGACGAATGATCAGTTAGTCCAAGAGAATGAGAGGGCGGACCGAGAGAGGGATTGTCACGCCCTGCTTCCCAAAAGAGAATACAGAATACGGATTCGCGACAAAAGCCAGACGAATGATTCTCATCATCCATAAGCTATTCAAGAATCTTTACAACATTCACAAGATTAATCAGAGTCGGAAGCAAAAGAATCAACCAACATGCACATATGAACCAAAATCCAATAAGAATACTTGAAACCAAATATATTAATCTTAAATAATCATGATCTGAAACATTGCCAGAATACAAGAATAAATCCAAGTATCAAAATAAAATATTGTTCAAGTAAGCTACAAGAAATAATAATAATAAAATCCAGCACTAATACTTCATGTCACCAATACCGTCTGGAACCTGTTCTCCATCAGAAATCGAATTCACAATCAAAAAACAGCATCAAAATACCTCAAATAAATCCCGAAAAAATCTGGGGCATTCCCTTATATGTTTAGTATCAAAATATAAAGTTTCATAATTTTCCAGTAAGGTTTGTTTGGCCAAAAAAATTCAGAAAACATCGAGAAACGATAGTTTGGCAAGTCTGGAGTTCCCAACACTGCTGTACAAAAACTGTGATATCTCACAAACTGTGAAATGAAACCCAAATCCGCAAAAGGGAGATGAAAATAGAAAAAATAATCTAACTTTCATATTTCAAAAATACTTTTCATACAGTAAAAGGAATCAGGGAGAAAATACAAATCTTTACAGAACGAGCAAAATACGACAAGTACAATATTTATAAACAAGCATGAAGCGGCATATAAAACTCATCAATAAATTCCACCAATATTCTGGGTAATCCCTAGATTGATATGTAAATACTGACCAAAATTTCAGATCAAAATAATATGTGTAGCACAAGTAGCAAAATAGTTTAGTCATCAAAATCATCAAGAAACGAAATCTGGAAATGATTTACAAATCTGTAGTAAAACAGTCATATCCCACACATACGAAAACGAAATCCAACAAGGTCAGAGAGGTTGGAAAGAAGACGAATTCTACTAAAGCTCATGTTTTATACTGAAATTAAGATTCTGACCTTAATATGGTCTAAATTACTGATCAAGACAGATTATCGACAAAACAAAGAATTTACTCTAGGAACAAAACCAACATGAATTACATGAAACTTGATTGAAACATAACTAAACATGAATTAGTGTCTACTAAGTGTCCAAGCAACATGAAATAGGGTATACGACATGTCCACAACG
The DNA here is from genome assembly GCA_017893485.1 of Hemerocallis citrina. Classification (NCBI taxonomy): domain Eukaryota; kingdom Viridiplantae; phylum Streptophyta; class Magnoliopsida; order Asparagales; family Asphodelaceae; genus Hemerocallis; species Hemerocallis citrina. Next base: position 178,327,448 of record CM030361.1, read on the forward strand.
AGTATATCACATGGATCTCACTAGCACACAAGTTCTCATATTTGTTCACATATACAACTCATCAAGAAACGGTCACTCCTGGGTTGATTCGTGTCATATGTGTCATGAGGCAACTATGGTCAAAACACCATAGAGACAATACTCATTAAGTTAACACACACACGAGTTGTCTCTAGAACCCAACTACACTACAAGCGGTATTTATGACTTGTATCATACAAAGGAGTTTGAGTAGAAGTTACTTGCCTTAACCAAAGGTGAAGAACGAACACCAAGAATAACGGGAACGGATTTTTTGGCAACGAACAAAGACCCACGGACAAAAATCCACGAGGCAAACGATCACGCGATCACACGTGCAAAACTCCCCACGTGAAAAACTCACGAGCGAGAGGGAGAGAGATCAAGAGGGGCGTTGGCTGGCTTTGCTGGCTGGCGCTCCGGCGGTTGCTGGCGGCAGACAGACGGTAGGACGGGGATGGGAGAGAGGGGGATTGGGTGCTCGGCTAGCGGTGGTTGGCAATGATAGGGGATCAGGATTAGGGTGAGGCCAGGCCGAAGGGGAAGTCGGCTAGGGTGCAGGTGGCGTCAGGTGTTGGGGTGTCGTGGTTGGCTAATCGGGGCGGCGCAACCACAAGGAGAGAAAGGAGGGGGCCGGGATGTGAGGGTAGTATTAGGGTTAGGGTTTTGTGAGGGAGAGAGAGATTATGTATATATATGGGGATGATTAGGGTTAGTTGTATGAGATGGGTAATTAGGTTAATGAGTTGTGGGTATTTAGGAGTAGCAATTGGTTGGAATAATAGGATTTGATTAGGATCAATTAGTATAGAATATCAAATAAGATTGTGGATTTTGATTTGGTTTTGGTATCAATTTGGGATCAAAAATAAGACTGGGAATAGAATAAGCAACCACATCAGCATGAGCACCCAAAGTCAAGAATAAAGAGATCAAGACACAAATGAAGAAAGAAAATGATAACAATGATCAAGACAAATCAAGGAACCGAAAATAAATCACAAAATACCAAGAATGAGCCAAAAATAAATATATATATTGAAAACAACTCCGATATACGGTCCAAAAGAAATACAAGAGGAATACAAAAAGGAAAAAATACACTAAAACGAAAAATACACTCAAAAATACCTAAAATGAAAAAAGGTGTTACAATCCTACCCACCAAACAAGAAGAATTTTGTCCTCAAAATTCAAAAAGAAGATACATAGGGTAACCCCGAAAAGAAAAGAAAACAAAGCAAAACAAAACAAAGCAACCACTACTCAAACAAATAAGGAAACTTCAGCTGAATCTCCTTCTCCAGCTCCCAAGTTGACTCACTAGGCGAGTGAGGATTCCAAGCAACACGAACCAACTTAATGTCCTTATTCTTAAGCACTTTCTCTCGCCGATCCACAATAGCAACTGGCGGAATCTCACAAGTCAAATCCGGCCGAACGGTCAACTCAGAATAGTCGATCATGTGACTCTCATCGCAGATATATCTCCTGAGTTATGAGACATCGTGCAGTCCTGATAACGCTGGCGGAAATGCAAGACGATAGGCCACCCTACCTACTCGCTCCAAAATCTCAAAAGGTCCAATAAACCTAGGGCTAAGCTTGCCCCCACCACCGAACCGAATGACACCGTGCCACGGCGATACCTTTAGAAAAACATGGTCACCAACCTCAAACTCCAAAGCCCTCCGATGGACATCAGCTCATCACCTCTGGCGATCCTGAGTTGCCTGCAAATGCTTCCTAATCTAAACCACAGCATCAACTGTCTTGGTGATCAACTCCAGACCCAACAACTTCCTCTCACCAATGTCATCCCAGCACACTGGTGATCTGCACTTCTGCCCATAGAGTGCCTCGAACGGAGCAGCTTTAATACTGACTTGAAAGCTGTTATTGTACGAGAACTCTACGAGATGCAAATAGTCCTCCTATGATCCACCAAACTGAAGCATACAGGACCTTAACATGTCCTCAAGAATCTGAATAGTCTGCTCTGACTGTCCATCAGCCTAGGGCTGGAAAGCTGTACTGTACTTCAACTTACTCCCCAAACTGGCCTGAAGACTCTCCCAGAACTGAGATCTGAATCTCGTATCCCTGCCGGATACAATACTGACTGAAATCCCATAAAGTCTAACAATCTCTTGCATATACCTCTCAACTAGGCTCTCAGTAGACTACTCGACACGAAATAGAATGAAGTGAGTACTCTTCGTCAAATGGTCGACGATTCCCTAAATGGCATTATGACCCTTAGGACTCCTTGGCAAAGCGGTCACAAAGTCCATGGTGATATGTTCCCATTTTCACTCTGGAATATGAAGCGGTTGAAAAAGTCCAGTGGTCCTCTGATGCTCTGCCTTAACATGCTGGCAGACCAAGCACTGAAAAAAAAATTGAGCCACAACCCTCTTCATACCATGCCACCAGAAATGAAGCTTGAAATCCCGATAGGATGACTGGTGGGCTTCCTCAAGCAGCCTCTAACGAACTTCACCTTTCGGGACACACAAATGGGAACCAAAACGAAGCGATCCATCAGCATGAATAACCATGTCCGTCCTAGAACCAGACTTGACCTCAGATCGAAATCTCTGCAACTACGCATCACCAGCCTGCGCCTCTTTAATCTGATCAACAAGAGACGACTGCATCTGGAGCGCCAAACAACTCCGACCAGAACTCGGCAACAAAACCTCCAACTCCAACCTCCTCATCTGCTCAATCAGATCCCTCTGCTGGGTTAAGAACATAACTACCGGTCTCCTGCTCAAAGTATTTGGTACCAAGTTTACTTTACGAGGATGGTATTGCAAACTGATGTCATAATCAGCCATAAGCTCCAACCATCGCCTTTGCCTCATATTTAACTCCTTCTGGGTGAAGATTACTTGAGACTTTTGTGATCTGTAAAGATCTCCACTTGGTCTCCAAGTAAATAATGTCTCCACAGCTTCAAAGCATAAATTACTGCCGCTAACTCCAAGTCATGAGTCGGATAGTTCTTCTCATGCGGCCTCAACTGCCTCGATGCATACGCAATGACTCGGCCCTTCTGCATCAAAGCTGCTTTAAGACCCTTACCAGAAGCATCACAGTGAATCACAAATCTGCCTAAACCATCGAAAATAGAAAACACAGGCGCTAACGACAATCTGTTCTTCAACTCAACAAAAGCCACACCACACTCATTAGACCAACAGAACTTCTGATCCTTCCCAGTCAACGGTCCTGCTATCTTCGAAAAATCTTGGACGAATTTCCGATAATAGCCAGCTAAAATAAGAAAACTCCTGACTTCAGAAACTGACTTGGGAACAGGCCAATCCTTCACAGCCTCAACCTTGGTAGGATCCACAAAAATACCATCGCTTGAGATAATGTGTGTAACACCCTGGATTGTACGATGCTTATATATATGTGTATATATGTATATTGTCTGTATGCATGCATATGATTGCAATGTTTTAGTTGATTTTGCTATCGGGATGTGTGGTTAGGGTTGTGGAACGGTTTATGGGAGGATTGCATTCTAAAAGATGCACGAGAATGTGGAGGACCGATACCATTATAAACACTAGTTTTCGGTACGATGCCTATGCAAATATAACATCGTATGATACTACGATGGATATACATTGCGTACGCTCGATAAAACACTCGTCTCGCATTCAAAAGAATCCATTTAAGAATAAAATGGGTAGCCAACACATCCCACCACAAAACCATTGGCTAAAGCCATGGTTTTGGCTCGAAACCACCCTACCACCCTATCCTATCCCCCTAAAAACCGGCCCATTCTTCTCCCCCTCTTTCCTCCTTCATTTCTCCATCAAAAACCACTAATTCCCACCTCTCTTGTTCTGGAATTTCAGAACTCCACCAAAAAAAAAAAAAAGAGAAAGAGAGAAAGAAGAGAGATTGAAGAAGAAGCCTTAGGAGGGATTCTCAAGGGAAGGAAAGCTCAAGAGATCAACTACTCTTCATCAACTCAGGATGGGGAGTTACTCTAAACCTTTCTTATTGTCTCTTGATTGAATTCTTGCATGCATGTATGGTAGTAAGTGCTAGGATGAATATCTAAGAAGTTTGAAAGATGAAATCAGAAACTGGAACTAGAAATTTAATCTGAATGCTAATTTCTAGATTTGTCCGAGAGCAAACCATAAGGAATTAGACCATGAAATTTTCAGAGATTGTTCATATACATGTGTAGATGGTTCAGGATTTATTTTGGATTTTTCTGTGAAGGTTTTATATTTTAATAAAATCCAATGGTAGAACTGTGTCGTAAGACAGAATCAGCAGTTGGTTAACAGGATGACTGATATTGTTGGAATTTTAATAATTTATTGGAGCATGTTCTTAATCTAAATTTTTTACCCTGTATTCCCACTTATATATAGATTCTACAGTAAAATCAAAGAAATGTTTGGATGAATTTATAGGCATGGGAGAAATTGATCTTTAAAACAGTAGCTAGAGTTGAACTGAAGAACATGCTGATTCCTGTGCTAAATTGAATTATGTAGAACTCAGAGTATACTTATAGTTTTGCCATGAAACCTCTTGAATGTTGTTTATTATGATATCTAGTTTCATCACTGTAAATTTTGTGTCATTTGGATGAGTATGGAATTTAAGATAATTTTATTAGCATGAACTGTGCTGGTTTCAGCCAATTTTGATACCCTGTAGAGATTGTACATTTGAGGCTCCTTAAGAGCAAAATTTGAGGAACTGTTTCATTAGAGATTTTTAGTAGACATCAAGACCTTTCCAACAAGACCTATTTGAGGTGATTACAGTAAAGGGTTGATTTACTGTGATTTTTGTAATACTGGACAGAGACTAGAAATGGAGCTGAGTGCTCTGATTTAGGAAGTCCTAGTGTGTGACTTGGTACCTTTATGAGAGATGTGTGTGTTAGGGTGATCTATTGGTGTATTTTGGACTCATGAACAACTAAATACTTGTAGAGGACATCCACACCTTTCCATAGAACTTGGATTTGTAGCGTTCGGATAGGTGAGCAATGTTTTATGCTACCGGTAAGGTGCAGCCCGTGTACTGGGAATACACAGGCTGAGCTTGAGAGGCTATTTTGAGGATCTAGATGATGGAATTTGAGTTTATGACCAACTAGAAAGTTGTAGTCTAGGATCTTACCTTTCCGGATTGGCCTCGTACACTCTAATCGGAGTTGTATCGAGAGAGTTATGGCCTTTTTAAGATTCGGACAGAAACCCGTAGATTGCCAAGTCTTTGGTTTTGACTAGGTATTGTGAAGACTTTTCCCTTGTGTACTATTAGAGTTGATAACTCTCATCTGGGGATGTTGGTATCTGTTGTTGGTGTTGTTGACTCCCATAATGGGTGTGTGACCTGAGTTAGTCACTAGGGTAAGGGATACCCTGCATCTGTCGACCCTAAGTTATAAACTTCCGCCGAAGCGTAGGACATCTGAGCCATGCCACTAATATGAGTTCATAGCCTGATCAGGGGTGAGCACACATTCATTACCAGGTAAGGGGTGAATGTAGGCCGTAATGCTGGAAAATTCCCAAGCCGGGGAAAAGGCGAACCGGACCGGTATCGCCAGGGCCAGAGGTCATTAAACAAGTGGAAAGCAATCTTATCTTTTACCCAAAGTGATAGACTAAGGCTGGGATTAGAGTAACATATTAAGGGGTTGGGAATTTGCATTAGTCCTAGCAGACCATAGTCGGTGTTGTACTTTCCAGTCGTAGGGATACGTTTTTGGCACTCATGAGTGAGTCCTCGGCTCGTATTTCGATATGTTAATTCCCAAAGTTTTGCCGGAGTAAGGTACGGGAGGCTAGGGGGATTTGACCCTCGAGGTGCTCACGTTCCTTTGCACGTGGGTTTTGTTTTTTTTATATATATAAGTTCATAACCCGATCAAGGGTGAACACGCATGCGTCAGTCCATAGCCCGGGTTAAGGGTGGATATGGGAATCATACGGTCTTGCGACCGAATTTAACGTGGCTTTCTGAAGAGGTCCATACGCGGGTACCAAGTGGCCGACACGACCACCACTTAGGCACTACAGTGGCGGAACTAGACCGACCAACTATAACCTCCTTGGCCGATGGACAATCTATTGGGAACTGGTTGAGTACAAGAGTAGGATGCATGGCGAGGGTTCGAATCCCTAAATTGTGGAGAAAGACGGCTAGATTTGGGGGCGTATGTAGTATGGAATGCATTCATGCTCCAAAGTCTTGCTTGCATTAGAGTCAGGCATGTGATTTGCTGCATCTAGTCATAGGGTCATGGCATAACACTACACTAGAACCTAAATCCATTAAACCCTTGTTTTGGCACATCACTTTTCCTTTTTGCATAAATTATGGTTGTGATTGAATTTTAGAGGATCGCTGTTATCATCAACTTTGCGTCAGTCGAAGAACTGATGTTCCCCACCTTTTAGGTATTGGTTCTACCTTTCGAGCAGGTGCAGAAATATCAGAGTCGCGCAGCAGAGCCTCAAGCCAAGGAGCAAGTACCAGGGGAGCCGATGGGCCACTCACCGAAGTTCAGCAATAATCAATCGATTACCTTTCTAGGAGGCAACTGATAGCTTTACAAGTAGTCTGTAAATATTTTTAATAAGTTGTAATGAGCGGATGTAATTTGTACTCCTTGTCCAAGAACATGGTATCGGTTGTAATCAATGATGTAATGACTTTATTTGGCAGTAAAATGTTTTTAAATTTCCATGTTATTACTGTGTTGAGATGCATTTGAAGGGAAAGATTCTGGTGTGTGTCACGGACTGCAGGGCGCCCTAGCTGAAAAAAAGTTATGACCTCGAAAAATGAAATGGACAAATTCCTTTTCTTATGAACACATACAAGCCCGGTAATGGGGATCCGGGACGCTACAATGTGTCCCAAGAATGAAACCCTGTAGAGCTAAAACTCGCACTTGCTGAGTTTTCCATAGAGCTGATTCTCTCTCAAAGTCTGCCGAACCACTCTAAGATGCTCAGCATGATCTTCCCTGATTCTAAGAATACACAAAAATTTCAACAAATCTATCCAAGAACTGAGAAAAGATCAGGTTCATAATACTCATGAATACAGCTGGCGCATTCGTAACTCCGAACGGCATCACAAGATACTCAAAGTGGCCATATCTGGTCCTAAAAGCAGTCTTTTGCACATCAGTCGCCTTCACTTTGACTTTGAGAAAACAGCAGCCCCACTCAACTAGTCAAACAAATCATCGATCCTGGGCAATGGATAGCGATTCTTCATAGTAACACTATTCAGTTCCCGATAATCCACACACAGTCGATGACTACCATCCTTCTTGTTGACAGAAAGGACTGGAGCACCCTAATGCGAAACACTGGGTCTGATGAAACCCAAATCAAGCAACTCCTGAATCTGCACCTTAAGCTCAGCTAACTCAACAGTGCCATCCTGTAGGGACTCTTCGATATAGGCGTCCTACCCGGCTGAACTTCAATACCGAACTCCACATACCTATCAGGGGGTAAGCAAGGCAACTCCTCTGGAAAAACATCCAGAAAATCCCGAACCACGAGAGGCACAGCCTCAAAGCCTGAATGCCACTTCTTCGCACAAACCTCCTAATCAATTGCAGCACGGCCAAGGGAAGACTCCCCGACATGGAACTCAAACTCTGCGCAATCTGGAATCGGAATACAACTTTCTTGGCACGGCAATCAATGATGGCATGGGTTTCACCCAACCAATCCATACCCAGAATAACGTCGAACCCCGAATTCTCAATTACAATCAGATTGGCCTTGAACTCTGTGCTACCAAAAATTACGGAACACTGCCTGCACTCTCGGGAACAAATGACAACTTCACCACCTGTCACAATGTTCCAAGCCTCTGACATGTTGCTGCACTCCAACTGGTGGTGAGTGACAAATCGAGAGAAGACAAAAAATGGGCTGCCCCGGAATCAAAAAGAACATGAGCAGGGAAAGAGCACACAAGGAAAACACCTAAAACCGAATCAAAAGAGACAAGGAAAAGAATGGTTGAACAGGCGTGAGGAAAAAAAATGTCGAAAGGCAACAGAAAGAAATAAAGCAAACGGAAATGAAGAAACGGAAGAGAAACAATAATACAATAAAAACAATAAACAAAAGATACCTGCAACCACACCCTCAGCTGACCCAGCATCAGCAGCAGTCAGGTTGAAAGTCTGACCTTCTACTGGGAGCAGCGGTCCTCTGACCGACAATCTGGCGCTGCAGAGGAAGGGGTGGCCTAATGGACCACGAGCCGGGGCAACCTACTGAAGGGGACCCCAGGCTGGAAGAGCCATCTGCTGCTGTCACGGACAATCCCGCGCCATATGATCAGAAGCACCACAACCAAAGCTGCGGCGATTGGCACGCCTGCAGTCCTTGCTCTCATGCCCAGCAAGACAGCAAAAGTCGCAAAAACTGGTCCGCTGAGGAACCGCATAAGAGTAAGGAGCCGTCCTGACCGGATGGGCTGCGACAGGCCTCCAAACATGCCCACCAGAAGCCCTAGCAACTGGGTGCGAAACAGTCTGCTGAAAATGAGCCAATCCACCACGAGCCTGCTCCTAAGCACGAGCTGCCTCAAGAGCTTCTGCATAACTGCGGAAGCGGAGGGAGACAAGCTACACCATAATCTCGCATTTAAGCCCCAAAGTAAATCTACGAGCCCTATTCTCTTCGTTTGCCACAAGAACGGCTGCGAAGCGGCTAAGTCTAGTAAATTCAGCTGCGTACTCGTCCACAGTCCTGGAGCCCTATTTCAAGAAAGTCTCTCGTTACAACATTGCATAAACAATATGTAACAAAATTTCATTAATAGAAATAACGACCAACCTATTTCAGGGCCAAGAATTGTTGCTCCATCTCCACTCTAGTGTTGCTAGGAAAGAACTTATCCAAGAAGCTCCTAGTGAAAGTGTCCCAAGTGATCGGTCTTTCGAGCCTTTCGGACTCGGATCTCCACCAGATATGAGCCAAGTCCACCAGCTGGATGGTCACCACATCTACACGATCAGCATCTGCAACTCTATCTGCCAAAAGCAGTTGCTCTGTCCTAATCAACCACTGTTCAGCCTCCGAAGCGTCTCAGTGCCTGAAAACCTGTCGGGATGCAGCCTCATAAAGTCTGTGACTATTCCCGGATGGGGAGGAAGAGGTGCCTGCACAGGCACAAAGGACGGAGGAACTCGAGCGGCTTCCAAAGCAGTCATCACAAAATCACTATGGTTCTGCTGCATATTGATCAAATGCTCAAGCACAACAGTGACAGCCTCAAGCTCAGGCTGATCACCCGGAACACGAGAAGAACCTCTACGAGCCATAGTCTGCACAAAACTAAAAACAGTTAGCATGCAGATCAATGTTGATAATAATTCATTTATGCATACATAGTTGGTGAAATGTTGAGCTGATTCCAGTTCGAGCCAAGCTTGTCTAATATATTAGGAAACTAATATATTAGCCAAACCTGGGCTCTGATACCACTAAAATCCTGTCACGCACCGCTTCCCAAAAGAGAATACGGAATACAGATACGCAACAAAAGCCCAGCGAATGATTCTCATCAACCATATGCTGTTCAAGAATCTTTACAACATTCACAAGATTAATCAGAGTCGGAAACAAAAGAATCAACCAACATGTACATATGAACCAAAATACCAACAAGAATACTTGAAACAAAATATATTAATCTCAAATAGTCATGATCTGAATAAGTCAAATATTCTGGGTCAAATTGCCCAAATACAAGAATAAATCCAAGTATCAAAATACAATCTTGTTCAAGCAGGCTACAAGAAATAATAATAATACAATCCAGCACTAATACTTCATGTCACCAATACCGTCTGGAACATGTTCTCTAAAATCTGCAATTTAACCATTTCAGAGAAAAGGAAAAGAGAAAACAAGTACCCGTCAATTGCAAGTTATGGGCCGCTTGTAATGCAGGATACAAGTACAGGGGGAAAAACTAACTAGCAGCATGGTATAAGTAAGATGACAAATAGAATACTAGCATGGCAAGATGATCAAGTACAAGGGCATGTATCAAGTGTCAAGTGAACAAGTATCATGTAAACAAGTATCAAGTGTCATGAATCAAGTAACTAGTAAAAAGTGTCAAGTAGTTAAGTACAAGTGTCAAGTATCAAGAATCAAGTAATCATGTATCATGTAATCAAGTATCAAGTAAGCATGTATCAAATATCTTGTATTATTACTATCTAGGTAACACATCATGTGCCATCCTTTTATCACATGGTTGTTACAGTCAATACAATTTTGTTTTAGATTTCATAGTGGACCACCATATAGGGCAGTGTACTTAGGGACAAGCCTCAAGAATCAAATATCAAGTATCAAGCCTCAGGTATCAAGTAAACAAGCCTCAAGAATGAAGGATCAAGCCTCAAGTATCAAGTAAACAAGCCTCAAGAGTGAAGTATCAAGCCTCAAGTAGTGAAATATCAAGGCTCAAGTAATCAAGCCAAATCTCAAGTATCAAGCCAAGTCTCAAGTATCAAGCCAAGTATCACATAGAATGAATAGATTCTCTTCCGAGTACACTTTTCTGAATTATCCACTATTAGATCTGTCCCTTTAAACCCTAGTTTGGTTAATTTATTATTAAGGTCAAACAAGCATGTATGTGTCATGAAACAAGCAAATATATCGTGGTATGATCAAGCAACTAGTTCAAGTTGAAAGATAAACATGTACGTGTGCAAGATAACTCATACAAGGATAAAATAACCAAATGTCTAGTTCAGGACAGCAAGACTATACTGTAGTACAACTGAAATTCCCAGTATTACAAATATGAAAATCTGAATCCGTCAAAACGTCTAGAAAATAGACTCCCAACCGAATCCAGCAAGTATAAATAAGTCATATAGTATTTTACAAAATCATAACTCAAAACTGATTTGAATCAAGAAAACGCGCTCAGCCATAAATCAGGAAATCGAATTCACAGTCAGGAAAACAACATCAAAATACCTAAAATAAATACAAAAAAAAATCTGGGGTATTTCCCTATCTGTATATTATCAAAATAGAAAGTTTCGTAATTTTCCAGTAAGGTTTGTTTGTCCAAAATAATTCAGAAAATATCGAGAAACAATAGTTTGGCAAGTCTGGAATTCCCAACACTGTAGTACGAAATTCGTGATATCTCGCAAACAGTGAAACGAGACCCAAATCCGCCAATGGGAGATGAAAATAGACAAAATAATCTAACCTTCATATTTCACAAATATTTTTCATACAGTTAAAGGAATCAGGGAGAAAATACAAATCTTTACAGAACAGCGAGCAAAATACAACAAGTATAGTCTTTATAAACAAGCATGAAATGGCATATAAAACTCATCAATAAAATCCACCAAAATTCTGGGTAATCCCTAGATAGATATATAAATACTGACCAAAATTTCAGATCAAAATAATATGTGTAGCATAAGTATCAAAATAGTTTAGCCATCAAAATCATCAAGAAACGAAATCTGGAAATGATCTACACCTCCGTAGTAAAACAGTCATATCTCAGACATACGAAAACAAAATCGAGCAAGGTCAGAGGGGTTGGAAAGAAGACAAATTTATCTAAAACTCATGTTTTATACTGAAGTTAAGATTCTGATCTTAATATGGTCTAAATTCCTGATCAAGACAGATTATCGACAAAATACAGAATTTACTCTAGGAACAAAACCAACATGAATCACATGAAACATGATCGAAACATAACTAAACATGAATTAGAGTCTACTAAGTATCCAAGAAACATGAAATATGGTATACAACATGTCCACAACGAGTATATCATATGGATCTCACTAGCACACAAGTTCTCATATTTGTTCACATATACATCACATCAAGAAACGGTCACTCCTAGGTTAATTCGTGTCATATGTGTCGTGAGGCAACTACAGTCAAAATACTATAGAGACAATACTCATTAAGATAACACACACACACACACGAGTTGTCTCTAGAACCCAACTACACTACAAGTGGCATTTATGACTTGTATCATACAAAGGACTTTAAGTAGAAGTTACTTGCCTTAACCGAAGACGAAGAACGAACACCAAGAATAACGGAAACGGATTTTCAGGCAACGAGCAAAGACCCACGGACGAAAATCCATGAGCGAAACGATCACGCGATCACACGTGCAAAACTCCCCACGTGAAAAACTCACGAGCGAGAGGGAGAGAGATCAAGAGGGGCGTCGGCTGGCTTTGCTGGCTGGCACTTCGGCGGTTGCTGGCGGCGGACAAACGACATGATGGGGACGGGAGAGAGGGGGATTGAGTGCTCGACTAGCGGTGGTCAGCAATGGTAGGGGATCAGGATTGGGGTGAGGCCAGGCCGAAGGGGAAGTCGGCTAGGGTGCAGGTGGCGTCGGGTGTTGGGGTGTCGGGGTTGGCTGATCGGGGCGACGCAAGCACAAGGAGAGAAAGGAGGGGGGCCGTGATGTGAGGGTAGTATTAGGGTTAGGGTTTTGTGAGGGAAAGAGAGATTATGTATATATGGGAATGATTAGGGTTAGTTGTATGAGATGTGTAATTGGGTTAATGGGTTGTGGGTATTTAGGAGTAGCAATTGGTTAGAATAATAGGATTTGATTAGGATCAATTAGTATAGGATATCAAATAGGATTGTGATTTTGATTTGGCTTTGGTAGTCAATTTGGGATCAACAATAAAATTGGGAATAGGCTGAGCAACCACACCACCATGAGCACCCAAAGACAAGAATAAAGAGATCAAGACACAAATGAAGAATGAAAATGATAACAATGATCAAGACAAATCAATGAACTGAAAATAAATCACAAAAGACCAAGAATGAGCCAAAAATGAATATATATTGAAAACAACTCCAATATACGGTTCAAAAGAATTACAAGAGGAATACAAAGAGGAAAAAATACGCTAAATCGAAAAATACTGTAACCCTTGTATTTCATTTTGTGTATTTTTGAGTGTATTTCTCGGTTTGGTGTATTTTTTCCTCTTTGTATTCCTCTTGTATTTCTTTTGAACCGTATATTGGAGTTGTTTTCAATATATATTCTCTTTATTTCATTTTGAGCTCTTTGTGTTTGATTGGTTATCTTTTGTTTTCGTTCTTCATCAATTTTTGTTCTTTCTTTCATTTGGTTTTTGTCCTCTTTATTTTTGTTCCTGGGTGCTCGTAGCGGTGATTGGTTGTTCATCATATTCCCAATCCTATTATTTGATCCCTAATAGAATTACTAAAGTCAAATGAAATCCAGAATCCCATTTGATAACCTATACAATTTGTATTCTAATCAAAGCCCAATTAACCAAATCCTATTAGTACTCCTAAACTATCCACAACCCAATACCCAACTCATATTTCTAAACCCTAATTACCACACACATATATATAACTCTCTCTCTCTCCCTCACCTCAAACCCTAACCCTAATTGTAACCACTGTTTCCCAAAAATGTATTTCTGTGTATTTTCTGTATTTAAAATTTTTGTAAATTATTTTTCGCTCTTAAACTCTTTTTGTTAAAATTTGTTTTTGGATCTACTATTAAAATCTATTTCGATCGATAGTTTTATTTGAAAATCTTATTATTGTTATTAACACTTTGATTATTATTACTAATTCTATTATTATTTTTACCATTTTTCTTATTATTATTATTGTTAGCAGTATTATTATTATTACTGTTATTTTTAATACTATTATTGTTATTATGGTTATTGTCATTGTTTTTATTACTATTATTATTGTTTTTATCGAATTCTAAATTGTATATTTTTATTTGTTATTTTATTTTATTTTCCAAAACCCAAACCCATTATTTTATTGGATTTAATACCATATTCCTTATTGGATTTTTATTATATAAACCCAATTAACCATTATCCATTTAATACCCTATAACCCCTTAAACCCATTTAACTATCCCCATAACCATCTGATTATAAACCCAATACCCATTATTATTTCCCCAGAACCCGATAGCTCCTTATTACCCAAACGCGGGTTACCCCCCCTGTTCAGCCGACTTTCCCCCTCACCTAACCCTAATCTTTCCAAACCCATATATATATAAACCCACTGCTATTTAGCCCCCACCGCTTCCCCTTCTCATCACGTCCACCTTCACCCTCCTGTCATCCTTTCCCTCTTCCCGTCGCGTCGCAACACCCGACGCATCCGCCACCTTGTGGCTCTACACCTCAGTGCCAGCAGCAACTCCAGGTGTTGTGCTCCTCCTGAGCCACCGCGCCATGCCACGACAGCCTCGGCCTGTCTCCCCTACGTCGCGATCCACTTCAGCCCCGACCAACCCTCTGCCTTCCTTCTGTTGCGATCACAGCGGCGACTAGTTGCAACCCCCGTCCTCTGCGCTAGCCTTCCCTCCCCCAACACCAGCAGTCAACGCTGTCGCCATCCTGCCGTCGTGCCACTCCCTGGCCAGCACCATCCCGCTAGGCCAACCATCGCAGCAACCAGGGCCGAAGCTTGCTGTTGTTGTTGGAGTGCTGATCATTTGAATGAGACCCATCGATCGCCTTGATGATCTTGATCATCGGTCTTGGATCTCAACCGTCGGATCTTCATCATCATCATCTCATCCGATCTTGATCACCTTTGATCATAGGTCGTCCGATCGATTTGATCATCAAGATCTTGATCATCCGATCATCATCATCTAGTGGATCTTGGTAGTCCGATCTTGATCTTGATCTTCTCTTGGATCTAGCCATTGGATCCCTTAATCTTCATCGATCTTGATCTCATCCGTGCCGATCCACCCGATCGTTGTTTGATCATCTTGGTCTTAATCGTCATCGTGATCCGTTCGTTGATCGTGTGTTCATGATTAGATCGTGATCCGTTCGTCGTGTTTGTGTTCATGCCCCGGGATCCGTTCTCGTCGTCTCTCAGACAAGTAACTTGTACTCAAATTCCTTTATATGATACAAGTCAAAAATACCACTTATAGTGTAGTTGGGTTCTAGAGACAACTCGTGTGTGTTATTTTTGATGGGTTTTGTCTCTATTGTGCTATTTAACCATAGTTGCCTCACGACAAAAAATCGACATGAAAACAACTAGGTTTGACCGTTCTTGATCTATTCATTTGTGTGAGATAATTAGGAGAAATTAGGTGTTTGATGAGATCTATGTGATATGATGGTTGTGAATATGTTATATACCCTATATCATGATATTTGGATACTTAGTAGACTCTATACCATGTTTGATTATGATTGGAACAAGTTTCGTATGATTTATGTTGGTTTTGTTGTTAGAGAGAAATCTTTAAATTGTCGATGATCAGTTTTGAATTGCATTTTAGACCATATTAAGGTCAGAATTCTTAATTTTTTAAATCGACATGAATCGTAGAGAAATCTTTCTTCTTTCCAACCCCTCTGACCTTGATTGATTTTGTTTTCATATGAGTGAATTATGACTATTTTGCTACAGAGGTGTATATAAATTCCAGATTTCGTTTCTTGTTGATTTTGATAACTAAATTATTTTGATACTTGTGCTACACATATTATTTTGGTCTGAAACTTTGGTCAGTGTTTCTATACTTATCTAGGGATTACCCAGAATTTTGGTAGATTTTATTGATGAGTTTTATATGCCGTTTCATGCTTATTTATGAAAGCTATACTTGTTGTATTTTGCTCGTTGTTCCGTAAAGAATCGTATTTTCACTCTGATTCCTTTTGCTCTATGAAAAGTATTCGTGAAATATGAAAGTTAATATATTTTATCTATTTTCATCTCCCTTCAGCGGATTTGGATTTCGTTTCACGGCTTGTGAGATATTTCAGTTTTCGTACAGCAGTGTTGGGAACTCCAGATTGGCCAAACTACCGTATCTTGATGTTTTCTTATTTTTGATGGTTGGAATAATTCTACTGGAATAATATAAAACATTATATTTTGATTCTAGACATATAGGGGAATACCCCAGATTTTCTTGGATTTATTTGAGAAGTTTTAATGCTGTTTTTCTGACTGTGAATTCGTTTTACTGATTTCTGACTGAACATGTTTTCTGCATTCAAATCTGTTTTGAGTTATGATTTTGTAAATTACTATGCGACTTATTTATATTTGCTGGATTCGGTTGGGAGTAAATTTTTTAGATTCTTTAAATTTGCACTTCTGTAGTAACGGAAATCACTGCTTTAGTACTGTACTGTCATGCTGTCCTGAAAATGAACATACACTGTTTTGCTCGTTTATGTGACTTTCTATCATCTATGCGTGCTTATTTATTACCCTAGACCTGATACTGATTATACTATGTTAGTTTGACACTATTTCATGCACTACCATGTCTGTTGATAACCATAATAAACGTAATCAAGCCGGGGTTCTTAAGGAAAGATCTAGTAGTGGAAAATATGGAAATGTGTACTTGGAAGGGAACTAGTGTTTTATACTGCTACTGTTACTGTTACTGTTACTGTTACTGTTATCTGACCCTGTCTACATTACTTCCTATAGGAAGGTGTAGAGAAGAAGAGAACCACTAGGTTCTTACTGTTACTGTTACTGCTACTGTTTCTGATACTTGAGTACACTGTCCCATTATGGTCAACTATGAAATCTAAAAGCGAAACTGTTTGTTGTAGCAACCATGTAGTAAAAACCAGGATGCATGAGGTGCTTACCTAGCTAGTAATATACACAACACTGTAAGAATATAAGACTGATACTGTTAGACTGATACTGTTAGACTGATACTGTTATACTGTTACACTAATATACTGAGCTTACTGTTACTGGACACTGTTAGTTGCCATATGACACTGTACTGGACACATGTTAGTATACCATACTAGTTGATTCTGCTATACCATGCTATATCTGTTTTCGCTATTATTTAGATTTGTTTAGTTTTTCCCATATGCTTGTATCCTACATTATAAGTGGTTCGTAACTTGCAATTGACGGGTACTTGTTTTCTCTTTCCTTCTCTTGCAATTATCAATTGCAGATTTTGGTGATCAGCTGCCCGATGGAGAGTGTGATCTAAAGTTCTAGTTGGCTGAAGCTTTTGCTATCTTCATCTATTTCCTGTTGCTCATTTTTAACATTGTATCTTGTACTCGGACCTATGTTGTATTCGGGCAGTATGACCCATAATTTTGACTTATTCATATCTGATTTATTTGAGATTAATAAATTTTGTTTCAAGTAAATTATGTTGGTTTATTAATTCAATTTTGTATGTGTGGTTGACTCTTTTGCTTCCGACTCTGATTATTTTGTGAGATATTGTAAAGATTCCTGAACATCTTATGGATGATGAAAATTATTCGTTGGGCTTAGTCACGTATCCATATTCCTTATTCTTTTTAGGAAGCGGGGCGTGACACTAATTCCATACACCGCCGGCCTCCTCCTTGTTCCCTTGCGCCGCACAGCCAACCCGAACACCCCCAGCCCAGGCCGATGCCACCCTAGCCTCCCTTCCCGGCTGTACTCGATGCTGCACACCCCCACATCCCGATCCCCTTGGCCATACACCAAGCTCCCTTGCACCTCTCTCATTTTCTCTCCCCGTCTCTTCCCACCGGCGCCGTCGACAGCCTAGCGCCCAGGCCGCAAGCCCCCGACCCCATCTCTCTCTCTCTCTTATGCTCTCTCTCTTTCTCTTGCTTTGAGAAGCTTGCGCGTGTGATCGTGCGAGTTATTCGTGGATTCGTTGCTCTTGATTTGCGGATTTCTTGTTCGTGGATTTCGTTCGTTGGCCGGGAATCCGTTCCCATTATTCTTGGTGTTTGTTTCGTCTTCAGTTAAGGCAAGTAATTTGTACTCAAATTTCTTTGTATGATACAAGTCAAAAATACTGCTTATAGTGTAGTTGGGTTCTAAAGACAATTCATGTGTCAAATCCCTTGTTGATATTGTCTCTATAGTGATTTGACCATAGTTCCCTCACGACACAAAATTGACATGAAATAACTTAGGTTTTGCCTGTTCTTGATTTGATCATGTATATGAGACTTCTTGTGAGAATTTGAGTAATTGTTGAGAATCATGTGATAGACTTGTTTTAGATATGTTAATTACACTATTTCATGATGTTTGGACACTTGGTAGACTCAATTTCATGTTTGGTTGTGTTTGGATCAAGTTTCATTGAATCTATGTTGATTTTGGTTATTGAGAAAATTCTGTGTTTTATCGATGATCTGTCTTGATCAGTAATTTAGACCATATTAAGGTCAGAATCTTAATTTCTGTATAAAACATGAGTTTTAGAGAAATTCGTCTTCTTTGCAACCCCTCTGACCTTGCTGGATTTCGTTTTCATATGTGTGAGTTATGACTGTTTTACTATAGAGGTGTAGATCTTTTCCAGATTTCGTTTCTTGGTGATTTTGATGACTAAAGCTTTTTGATACTTGTGCTACGTATATTATTTTGATCCAAAACTTTGGTTAGTTTTTTATACTTATTTAGGGATTACCCAGAATTTTGGTGGATTTTATTGATGAGTTTATATATTGTTTCATGCTTGTTTATATAAACTATACTTGCTGGCTTTTGCTCGCTGTTCTGTAAAGATTTGTATTTTCACCCTGATTACTTTTCCGGTATGCAAAATATTTATGAAATATGAATTATATTATTTTTTCTATTTTCATCTTCCTTTGGCATATTTGGATTTTGTTTCACGGTTTGCGAGATATTACAATTTTCGTACAGTTGTGTTGGGAATTCCAGATTTACCAAACTATCATTTCTTGATGTTTTTTTATTTTTGATGACTGATCTAATTTCACTGAAAATTTTTGAAACCATATACTTTTATAATAGACAGATAGGGGAATACCCCAAATTTTTCATGGATTTATTTATTTAGTTTTGATGCTGTTTTCCTGACTGAGAATTTATTTACTGATTTCTGGCTGAACCTAATTTCTGAATTCAAACCTATTTTGAGACTTGTTTTTTGCGAAATACTATATGACTTATTTATACTCACTGGATTCGGTTGGGAGTCTATTTTCTAGATCTTTCGACGGATTTAGGTTTGCATGTTTGTAACACCGGGAATTTCAGTTTTACTACAGTATGGTCTTGTTGTCGTGAACATGACATTTGGTTATTTTGTTCTTTTATGTGTTACCTTGCACCCGTACATGCTTATCTTGCAACTTGAACTTATTACTTGACCATACAATGATATTATACTTGCTTGGTTCGTGACACATACTTGCTTGTTTGACATTAATAATAAATTAACCAAGCCGGGGTTTTAAAGGATCAGATCTAATAGTGGATAATTCAGAAACGTGTACTCGGAATAGAATCTATTGATTCCATGTGATAATTGGCTTGATACTTGAGACTTGGCTTGATACTCGAGATTTGGCTTGATACTTGATTACTTAAGGCTTGATACTTCACTCTTGAGGCTTGTTTACTTGATTACTTGAGGCTTGATATTTCACTTGAGGCTTGATACTTCACTCTTGAGGGTTGTTACTTGATTCTTGAGGCTTGTCCCTGAGTACACTGGCCTATTTGGTCCACTATGAAATCTAAAACGAAACATTATTGACTGTAACAACCATGTGATAAAAGGATAGCACATGAAGTGTTACCTAGGTAGTAATAGCTACAAGATTTAATATACGACACTTGAAAATGATACATGCTTACTTGATACTTGATTACATGATACATGAGACTTGATGTTTGAACATGATACTTGACACTTGTACTTGGCTACTTGACACTTGTTACTTGTTACTTGATTTCGTGATACATAACACTTGATACTTGACACTTGTTACATGATTCTTATTCACTTGACACTTGATACATACCTCTTATACTTGTTCATTTGCCATGCTAGTTGCTATATATGGATATCATGCTTATATCATGTTGTTAGTTAGTTTCTCTATGTACTTGTATCCTGCATTACAAGTGGCCCGTAACATGCAATTGACGGGTACTTGTTTTCTCCTTTTTCTCTTCCCTTCAATTGTTAAATTACAGATTTTGGAGAACAGGTTCCAGATGGTATTGGTGACATGAAGTATTAGTGCTGGATTTTATTATTATCATTTCTGGTAGCTTGCTTGAACAATATTGTATTTGATACTTGGATTTGTATTTGTATTTGGGCAATGTGTCTCAGGATATTTGTCTTATTCAGATCATGACTATTTGAGATTAATGTATTTGGTTTCAAGTATTCTTGTTGGTATTTTTGGTTCATATGTGCATGTGGTTGATTCTTTTGCTTCCGACTCTGATTATACTTGTGAATGTTGTAAAGATTCTTAAACAGCTTATAGATGATGAAAATCATTCGCTGAGCTTTTGTCTCGTATCCGTATTCCATATTCTTTTTGGGAAGCAGGTCGTGACAGGGTTTTAGTGGTATTAAAGCCCAGGTCTGGCTAATGTATTAGTTGCCTAATATATTAGACAAGCTTGGCTCGAACTGAGATCTGCTTAACATTTCACCAACCAGGTATGCATAAATGAATTGATTGTCAATATTGATCTGGATGTTAACTTTTTTGGTTTTGTGCAGACTATGGCTCGTAGAGGTTCTTCTCGTGTCCCGGGTGATCAGCCTGAGCTTGAGGCTGTCACCGCTGTGCTTGAGCGCTTGATTAATCAGCAGCAGAACCATAGTGATTTGGTGATGGCTACTTTGGAAGCTGCTCGAGTTCCTCTGCTCTTTGCGTCTAGGCAGGATGTTCTTCCTCCCCGTTCGGGAACAGTCACAGACTTTATGAGGCTGCATCTCGACAGGTTTTCAGGCACTGAGACGCCTTTGGAGGCTGAACAGAGGTTGATTAGGACAGAGCAACTGCTTTTGGCAGCCAGAGTGGCAGATGCAGATCGTGTGGATGTGGTGACCATCCAGTTGGTGGACTTGGCTCATATCTGGTGGAGGTTCGAGTCCGAAAGGCTCGAAAGACCGATCACTTGGGCCACTTTCACTAGGAGCTTTTCGGAGAAGTTCTTTCCTAGCAGCACCAGAGTAGAGATGGAGCAACAATTCTTGTCCTTGAAACAGGCTGGTCGTTATTTCTAGTAATGAAATTTCGTTATATATTGTCCATACAATGTTGTAACATCAGACTTTCTTGAAACAGGGCTCCAGGTCTGTGGACGAGTACGCGACCAAATTTACGAGACTTAGTCGCTTTGCAGCCGTTCTTGTGGCGAACGAAGAGTGTCACGCCCTGCTTCCCAAAAATACGGAATACGAGCACGTAACAAAAGCCCAGCGAATGATTATTATCATCCTTAAGTTGTTTCAAGAAATTTTTGCAACACATCACAGAATTTATCAGAGTCGGAAGCAAAAGGTGGAACCAACATGCAACATTGAATCAAATTCACCAACAGAAATTTACTTGAAATCAAATACCATGTTCTCAAATAAAACAGAGTCTGGAAAAACAAATATCCTGGGTCACATCGCCCAAATACAAAATAATATCCAAGTCTCACAAATACAAATATAATCCAAGTCCCACGAATACAAATATTGTTCTAGCACGATACAAAAATAATAATAATCAAAAGCAACTAATACTTCAAGTCTCCGATACCAGCTTGAACCTGTTCGCCATGATCTGCAATTCATCGAATGCAGGAAAGAGGAAAAGAGAAAACACAAGTACCCGTCAATTGCAAGTCGCGGGTCACAAATAGAGTATGATACAAGAACATGGAATGGGGAAAAACTAACTAGCACATGGTATAGGTATAACATCAACCTAGAAAACTAGCCTGGTAAAAGTGTCAAGTGTACACGGCATAATCCAGTGTCTAGCAAGTATCCTATAAACATGCATCAAGTGTCAAGTGTCGTGTAATCATGTATCAAGTATCATGTTTCATGTAAATCAAGTCTGATGTACCATGTAGTCAAGTATCAGCAAGCATGTATCATGTCAAGTATCTTATTCAAGTATCATGTATCAAGTCTAGTGTGATTACTATCTAGGTAGCACGACATGCGCCCCAAATTATATCACATGGTTGCTACAACACAACAATTTCACTTTAGATTTCGTAGTGGACCATAGAGGGCAGTATACTCGGGGACAAGCAAGTAATTGTGCTCTAAGCTCCATGTATCATGTATCATGTATCACATGTCAAGAGTGCAAGTGGCAAGTATCGTGTCTTGCGTGCAAGTATCAAGTATCATGTCAAGTATCACGTAGGATTAGTGGACCCCCTTCCAAGTAACATTTCTAAATTATCTACTACTAGATCTTTCCCATAACCCCGGATTGATTACTTTTATTAATAATGTCCAACAAGCATGAATACGTGCAAAATAGTGCCAAATAATCATGATATGATCAGGTATGGGTTCAGGTAAACAAATCAGCATGCATGGATGATATACATTCACATATACGAGCAAAATAGTTTATGTTCATAATCAGGACAGCAAGACCAGTCAGTACTAAATCAGCGATTCAGAGGGCTAAAGGCATGCAAATCACAATCCGTCAAAGGATCTAGAAACTAGACATCCATGTTGGATCCTGTAGGCAAAGCAACAAACACTAGAGGGGGGGTGAATAGTGTTTATCAAAAATAAATTGCGGAATAAATAATTTCTCTCGGCACAGTCGACTTAGTGGTGAACCAGGCGACTGTTATAACCAAAATAAAAGAAATTTAAACTCTCGATGCAGTCGACTTATAGATAAGGCAGGCGACTGATGAAACAAAGAGAACAACTAATACAAGACTTGATCAGTCGACTGATACGAAGCTGAGTCGACTGCCAGACAAGTTTTGCAGAACTTAAACAAGCAAAAGTAAGTGCAAACACAAGACAATCAATCACAGAGTACACAAGATATATCCTGGTTCGGTCCTCCCGACCTACATCCAGTCCCCAAGCAACCCACTTGAGATTTCCACTATTCTTGAAAAATTACAAGAATACCCTACGGCGTTACGACAACAACCTTGTCTAACCCGTAGTCCTTTCTCTCAACCAGAGAAAGCAACCCACTCTACTGCCAAGAGTGAAAAGACACCGACTCTACAACCAAGAGTCAACAACCACTCTCCAACCGAGAGCAAAAGTACAAGATGAATTACAATCAACCTATAGCCTTGTTGGTGTATGTGTTGATGCACGAGGCTAAATCACAAGGTTGACTTCTATACTCAGTCCAGAGCGAATTCAATGCTATACTGGACTGAATGTAGAGAACCAAAAGTGTATGAACTTTGAAAGCTTTGTTTCTCACAGAAAATCTCTTAAAATGTTTTTCACAAGAATGCTCGAGTGTATCAAAAATCAAGTTGTTCTTTTCAGTGAGATATGAAACTCTATATAAGGAGTTTTGATCTCCTGAACGTTGGAAAACAGTTACACAACTGTCAACCAACGGATCAGAACTTTTGAGTTTGAAAAAATTTGATTTTGAAAATCAGAAAACGGTCAAAAGCTCTCGAACAGTCGACTGGGTTGCCATATGAGTCGACTGATCAGAGTTTGAATAATTTTAAACAATTTTGTACTTATCAGTCGACTGGCAAAAGCTTAAGTCGACTGGTACTTAAAAGTTAAAATTCTTCAAACTGTTTTGACTTATTTTTGGGGGTTTTTAAGAGACACACATTATGAAATTTTGAGTATGTGTGTGTGTGTGTGTTGACAAGGCTTTACATCAGACTAAGACTCAACAAGAAATAAAATACAATGTTTACAAGACAGAATAATATAACACATTTGAGCTTGAAATCTTGAGTCTTGAGTCTTGAATTGAATCTTGATCCTTGTCTCTTCATCTGTATCTTTTTGAGCTTGTTTATCTGTTCAGCTAGAATTGTCTTTAGTCTGTGCACTGCAATGTTAGCTGTATAACATAGACACATATTGCACTGTGTTGTGATCATCAAAATCAAGAATCAACATTCTCCCCCTTTTTGATGATGACAACACAATAGCTGATAACATTTTATAAAAAGATATACAAGCATAGATTTTAAAAGCTCCCCCTATTAAAAACACAATATGCATACATAAAACAAATTCTTGACATAAAGAATGTAACAGTCGACTGAACAATAGATCAGGCGACTGAACAGGAAAACAATATCCAAAAACAGTTAACAAGTATCACAGATGCAGTAAGAAGCTGTTTCTGCAGCAGCAGTCGACTGTATCCTTGCGGAAGTCGACTGAACAGAGATATGTCTATACTCAGAGTATGCTGAACAGTGTAACAATATAACAAATAGCACAGATAGAACATAATATAAATCAGCGCTTAGCTTTCTTTCTCTCCCCCTTTGGAATCATCAAAAAACACAAAGTAACAAGGTTTTGCATTGAAAGAGAGAAAGTCTAATACATAAAAACAAATTCATTAAAAGGAAAATTACATATATAATAAAAAAGAAAATAAGTAATCTTCAATCATCTTCATCAGAGTCTTCGTCGTCATCTTGAGAAGGAGGATGAAACTGAGAAGTGAAGAGATGAGTTAGGTTGTCTAGTTTGGAGTCGAGGGTATGGAGTTGGGTATCTACAGAGACTGAGTGGTTCATTAGGTAGGACACACAGTCGTAGAGAGTACGAGGGTCATCATAATTGGCTTGAGGGAGAGGTGGATCATCAGATGTAGAAGGTTGAGAGGCTCTAGGTCTAGAAGATGAACCTAAGGGAGCTTGGGACATTGGAGGAGACTTAGGGGGTGATCGAGTAGGAGCATCAAGCAGTTTCATTCGTGCCAAACTAGCACGATCGAAACACTCATATCTAGAAACAACATTTGTCTCCGACTCAAGATCAACTTTAAAAGCTGTAAAGACTCTAGTAAGAAAACCTCCAAATGGTAGAAAATGAGTGTGGTCTTGATAAAGTTTGGAAAAGATAACTTGACCCCAATTAACAGCTATCCTACCAAAAATTGCATATATAGCTTTTTGTAACTCAATAGAATATTGGTCATAACTCCCCTTTTAGGAAGGATGTTATAAGCTAATATTCTACCGACAAGCTTAGCAATTGGTCTTAGATTTCTGCTTGTCATTGGAAGTCGAGAATTAGGTAAGAGAATTTTAGACAATATAGAGGCATCATCTAAAATAACATCATCAAGAGGAATTCCACCATCATCTATACCCAACATCGTATTAATCCTAGTCGGTGTTATAGTCATTTTAATATTTTTCACTGACGAACGGATTAAGACATCCCCATTTGTTTTTTGAACAATGCTCATATTTGTATAAAACAAATAAATGAGTTAGGGATAAAAATTTGGTTGGTTAGATAATGAGAGAAAGTCATAGAGACTGCAATTTTGAAAAAGTGGAATGAGGTTAAAACGATCTAAGTCACCAAAATTTACAAATCTTCCAGGGAAGATTTGAATGGTACAAAAGAGATACCAACGATCAAGAAGATCGGGACTCAAAAGATATTGGGTGTATTCTTGTGAAGAAAAAGTACCCTCATGAGATCTTTTCGATCGTTTGGGTGCCATGAGTAAAGAGTCGAAAGGGTTATACCTAAGAAAAGAGAGATTGAGAATCGAGCAGGAGCAAGCACAAGCACCACGGAAAGAGCAGATCGCCTTCTTCTAAAAAACTAGGGTTTTGAAATTGGGGTAAAAGCTTGAGAACGGTAAGAAGTGAAAAACGGCTGGTGAAAGGGGTTTTAACTGTGAGGGAACGGCTGAGATCAAGGAGAAGTGAAATCGACGGTGAGGATTAAAGATCACGGGTGAAAAGATAAGTGATTCCATCTCAAAAGACACGATGAATAGTCGCTGAAGAGGATTTAGCTCGTGATAGTCGACTGGTAGGGAGATCAGTCGACTGAGTCGAGAAGAAAATAAACATTTTATGTCTACTAATCAGTCGACTGGTGGAGAAGCCAGGCGACTGGTCAGAGAAAAAAAAATTGGTATGTTTAAAAAACAATTCAGTCGACTTATTCAAAAAGATAGTCGACTTCACAGAAGCCATTTTCAACAAGTATCAATAAAATCACAAATTCCAAGTTCTCTCCTTAATTTAATGAAAGTATCTTCTTTAAGGGGCTTGGTAAAGATATCTGCTACTTGTTTA
Source organism: Hemerocallis citrina (assembly GCA_017893485.1). NCBI lineage: Eukaryota > Viridiplantae > Streptophyta > Magnoliopsida > Asparagales > Asphodelaceae > Hemerocallis > Hemerocallis citrina. The sequence continues at coordinate 178,353,643 of CM030361.1, forward strand.
TCAGTAGAGATAAAGTCTAAAGCTATATCTCCTTTTAAAACATGATCACGTAGAAAATGATGTCGAATATCAATATGTTTCGTACGTGAATGTTGAATCGGATTTTTAGATAGATTAATTGCACTGGTATTATCACACATAATTGAGGGTTTCTCAAATGAAATACCATAATCTAATAAGGTTTGTTTCATCCATAAAACTTGTGCACATGCCAAACTTGCAGCGATGTATTCAGCTTCTGTGGTTGATAGGGATACGGAGTTTTGCTTTTTACTGCACCAAGATACTAGGGAATGTCCCAAAAAGTGACATGTACCACTAGTACTCTTGCGATCAGTTTTGCTTCCAGCAAAATCGGCATCGCTATAAGACAAAAGTTGAAAATTATCGGTGCGTGGATAAAATAAACCATATTCAGATGTGCCTTTAATATATCTTAAAATTCGTTTCACTGCTTTTAAATGAGATTCTTTAGGACTAGATTAATATCTAGCACATAAACATACGCTGAACATAATATCTGGTCTACTTGCAGTAATATATAAGAGTGAACCAATCATACCTCGATAGAGTTTTTGATCAACACTCTTACCTAATAAGTCTTTGTCAAGAGTAGTAGTAGTAGCCATAGGTGTGGATTTACTACTAGTACTATCCATGTTAAAACGTTTGAGTAATTCCTTTGCATATTTGCCTTGATTGATAAATATGCCATTTGAGGACTGTTTACTTTGCAATCCAAGGAAATAATTGAGTTCATCCATGTGACTCATCTCAAATTCATTTTTCATGGTATTAGCAAATTCTTGACATAGATGATTATTAGTAGAACCAAAAATTATATCATCAACATATATTTGTATGATTAAGATATCATTCTTAACTCTTTTGATAAACAAAGTAGTGTCTACTTTACCTATTTCAAATCCTGTTTCTAAAAGAAAAGTTTTTAGACGATCATACCAAGCACGAGGTGCTTGTTTAAGACCGTATAAAGCCTTTTTCAATTTATAAACATGATCTGGAAATTGTTCATGTTCAAAGCCTGGTGGTTGTTTAACATAAACATTTTCCTTAATAAACCCATTAAGAAAAGCACTTTTCACATCCATTTGATAAAGTATAAAATTCATAAAACAAGCAAAAGATAATAAAATACGAATAGATTCTAGTCTAGCAACAGGAGCATATGTTTCATCAAAATCTATACCTTCTTCTTGATTATATCCTTGGGCAACTAATCTAGCCTTGTTCCTTACAACTTGTCCTGATTCATCTAACTTATTTTTGAATACCCATTTGGTACCAATGATAGTCTGATCAGGAGGTCTAGGAGCTAAATCTCATACATCATTCCTTATAAATTGGTTTAGTTCATCTTGCATGGCATTCATCCAATATTCATTCTCACAAGCTTCTTGTATATTTTTCGGTTCAAAATCCGACAAGAATGCCGTATGAGAGATCATGTTAACATGTGAACGTGTCTGAATACCATGGGAGATGTCACCAATTATTAAGTCATGAGGATGATCTTTAACTTCAACAAATGACTTTGGTAAAGTTGAAGATATCTCAATCGGATCAGTCGACTTGACTTGTTCTTCAGTCGACTGCTTTACGTCAGTCGACTGGTAGAGCTTATCAGTCGACTTATCAGACAGATTAGTTTGCTCTATGGATTTAATCACATTATCTAAAGGTGATAAATCAGTTTCATCATCTTTATTTAATGTTGATGAAGGTAAGGATTCATTGAATGTAACATGCATTGATTCTTCAATAGTCATAGTAGACTTATTGAAAATTCTATATGCTTTACTCCTATTTGAGTATCCTAAAAAGATACCCTCATTAGATCTAGGATCAAATTTGTCTAAATTATCTTTTGTGTTTAGAATAAAACACTTGCAACCAAATGTCCTAAAGTAAGAGACTTTAGGAATTTTATTAAAAAATAACTCATAACAAGTCTTCTTTAGTTTAGGTCTTAAAAGAATTCTATTTAAAACATAACAAGCTGTAGCAACAGCTTCAGCCCAAAAATGCTTTGGTAGATTGCTTTCAACAAGCATAGTACGTGCGCATTCTTGCAAAGTCCTATTTTTCCTTTCAACCACTCCATTTTGTGGTGAAGCTCTAGGAAATGCAAATGAATGTGGTATACCATTCTTGTTGCAATATTCTGTAAATGTTTCATTTTCAAATTCTCCACCATGATCACTTCTAGTAGTGACTATGGTTAGAGATCTTTGATTTTGAACACGTTTACAAAAATGTACAAACTCTTCAAAAGCATCATTTTTATGTTTTAAAAAGAATGTCCAAGTGAATCTTGAAAAATCATCTACTAAAACAAACACATATTTACTTTTATTTAAAGAAGCAACTCTAGTAGGGCCAAATAAATCCATATGAATTAATTCAAGCGGCCTACTAGTAGAGATTACGTCTTTTGTTTTAAAAGTAGTTTTGATTTGTTTTCCTAGTTGACATGCATCACATAACTTATCCTTTTTAAAGGATAGTTTTGGCAGTCCTTTAACTAGGTTATATTTAGATAATTTTGAGAGATTTTTCATGTTCACATGTCCAAATCTTCTATAACCAAAATTCATTGTTAGAGGCTATTAAACAAAAATCATTTGAAAAATCAATTGCATTCAAACACAATTCATAAATATTATTTTTACGAAAGCCATGAAAAACAACATTTTGCATAGTAGAATCATAAATTAAGCATGCATCTTTTTCAAAAACTATTTTATATCCTTTATCACACAATTGACTAATGCTTAAAAGATTATGCTTTAAACCATTAACCAATAGCACATTTTCTATAATCGGGTTAGATATTTTACCAACCATGCCAATACCGATGACTTTGCCTTTGTTGTTATCTCCAAAGGTGACGGTTCCTCCATCTATACTTTGAATGGTGGATAGTAGGTTGGCATGCCCTGTCATGTGTTTTGAACATCCGCTGTCTAATATCCAGCGTTCTTTCTTGGGTACCTATAAAAAATTTAAGGTAAATATGGTACCCTTTTTATTGGGTCCAAAACACATTAGTTTGGGGGAAACCAAACCCATGAAGAGTTTGATCTTCCTCCATAAGCAGGAATATAATAAGTAGAATTACACACATTTAATATATATGAGTGAATATAAGCAATTCTATCATTCTGATTTAGACTGACTGGAACCCATACTAGTTTGTTCTGTCCAGTCGACTTACCAGTGTTGTTCAGTCGACTGTTGGTGTACATCAGTCGACTGGTAGATACACTAGGTCGACTTATAGGAGGTTTTGATCTCATGGAATAAGATCCACTTTCTCTGGACAGACGACTGGTTGTATAGTTCAGTCGACTTAACCGAACATTAGTTTTGCTTTTATCACTGAAATTGACAACCTTTGGTTTTGCAAAGAAATCATACAACTTGTGTGTAACACTAGAAATAGATGCTGATTTATTCTTACTAGTGTTTAAAACAGGAGATTCTTTTACAGAAGGTTTTCTAAAACCAAGTCCAAATTTTTGACTAGATGTAACTTGATGATGAAGCATATCATTTAAATTCTCATTGCCTTTGTTAAACTTAGATACGTTCTTTGAAATCTCTTCATAATTCTTTTTGAGAGTTTCAAGATCAGTATCTAAACTTGCAATGCGAGAATTTAAGGATTTTACTTCCTTATCAAGGTTAAGATTTTCTTGATTAAGTGTTTGATTCACTTTCTCAAGATTCTTAACTCTAATTTTTTCTTTCTTTAACTCTTGGAATATTTCATTAAAAGCATCAAGAAGATCTTCGGAATCATAATCATTACTTACATGTTCTTGTGCAGCCATAAAACACACATTTGCCACTTCGTTATTTTCATTCGTTTCTTCTTCGGAAGATGAATCACTATCATCCCATGTAGCTTGATAGGCCTTTTTGTTCTTGGCAAATTTGTTCTTTGGATATTTGTCCTTCTTGAAGTTGGATGATTTTCCCTTGTTCTTTGCATTTTCTAAGGGACAATCCTTTTTCATGTGACCTATTTTATTGCACCTGAAACATGTAGGAGGGTCATTAAAATCTTTAACTTTAGAATGAAACTTACCCTTCTTTAAGAACTTCTTGAATTTCCGAGTGAACATTGATATTTCTTCTTCATCTTCTTCCTCATCTTCTGAGTCAGTCATGGCTTTAAAAGCCATTGATTTCTTCTTTGCTTGGTGTGATTCAGTATCTTTCTTTCGATCTTCAAGTTGGACCTCATATGCCATGAGATTACCAACAAGATTCTCGAGAGTAAGTGTTGACAAATCATTCGCCTCCTCTATTGCTGTGGTTTTCATCTCCCATTCTGGAGTGAGTGCACGTAGGACTTTTCTGACCATCTCTGCTTGGGTATAAGTCTTTCCAAGCGCCACAAGAGAGTTTGTGATGTCTGTGAATCTTGTAATCATCTCGGACACAGTCTCATTGTCCTTCATTCTGAACATCTCAAACCTGTGGACAAGAACAGAAATTTTAGACTCTTTTACTTTATTCGTTCCTTCATGTGTTACCTCGAGTGTATGCCAAATTTGATGTGCGGTTGTAGCATTGGATACACGGTTGAATTCTTCCTTCGTCAGTGCACAAAATAAAGCATTCATTGCTTTGGCATTGTTCATAGTCTGATTTTTTTGATCATCATTCCATTGTGCATATGGAATGGTAGGGGTAGTGTATTCCGTCTCTGTCATTTGCCATATCTCATAGTTGATTGATTGGAGATAGATTCGCATTCGACACTTCCAATAATTGTAGTTCGTTCCATCAAATAGTGGTGGCCATTGTGTAGATTGGCCTTCATGGTACTGATTTGTATTTGAAGTAGTTGCCATAGCCTGTAACCTTGCTCTGATACCAAGTGTTGGATCCTGTAGGCAAAGCAACAAACACTAGAGGGGGGGGTGAATAGTGTTTATCAAAAATAAATTGCGGAATAAATAATTTCTCTCGGCACAGTCGACTTAGTGGTGAACCAGGCGACTGTTATAACCAAAATAAAAGAAATTTAAACTCTCGATGCAGTCGACTTATAGATAAGGCATGCGACTGATGAAACAAAGAGAACAACTAATACAAGACTTGATCAGTCGACTGATACGAAGCTGAGTCGACTGGCCAGACAAGTTTTGCAGAACTTAAACAAGCAAAAGTAAGTGCAAACACAAGACAATCAATCACAGAGTACACAAGATATATCCTGGTTCGGTCATCCCGACCTACATCCAGTCCCCAAGCAACCCACTTGAGATTTCCACTATTCTTGAAAAATTACAAGAATACCCTACGGCGTTACGACAACAACCTTGTCTAACCCGTAGTCCTTTCTCTCAACCAGAGAAAGCAACCCACTCTACTGCCAAGAGTGAAAAGACACCGACTCTACAACCAAGAGTCAACAACCACTCTCCAACCGAGAGCAAAAGTACAAGATGAATTACAATCAACCTATAGCCTTGTTGGTGTATGTGTTGATGCACGAGGCTAAATCACAAGGTTGACTTCTATACTCAGTCCAGAGCGAATTCAATGCTATACTGGACTGAATGTAGAGAACCAAAAGTGTATGAACTTTGAAAGCTTTGTTTCTCACAGAAAATCTCTTAAAATGTTTTTCACAAGAATGCTCGAGTGTATCAAAAATCAAGTTGTTCTTTTCAGTGAGATATGAAACTGTATATAAGGAGTTTTGATCTCCTGAACGTTGGAAAACAGTTACACAACTGTCAACCAACGGATCAGAACTTTTGAGTTTGAAAAAATTTGATTTTGAAAATCAGAAAACGGTCAAAAGTTCTCGAACAGTCGACTGGGTTGCCATATGAGTCGACTGATCAGAGTTTGAATAATTTTAAACAATTTTGTACTTATCAGTCGACTGGCAAAAGCTTAAGTCGACTGGTACTTAAAAGTTAAAATTCTTCAAACTGTTTTGACTTATTTTTGGGGGTTTTTAAGAGACACACATTATGAAATTTTGAGTATGTGTGTGTGTGTGTGTTGACAAGGCTTTACATCAGACTAAGACTCAACAAGAAATAAAATATAATGTTTACAAGACAGAATAATATAACACATTTGAGCTTGAAGTCTTGAGTCTTGAGTCTTGAATTGAATCTTGATCCTTGTCTCTTCATCTGTATCTTTTTGAGCTTGTTTATCTGTTCAGCTAGAATTGTCTTTAGTCTGTGCACTGCAATGTTAGCTGTATAACATAGACACATATTGCACTATGTTGTGATCATCAAAATCAAGAATCAACAATCCACACGCATCCAACGAGTGTAATAAAGTCATATACTAGTTCACAACATCTCAGCTAAAAACTGATTTGAATACAGATTTCATGTTCAGCCAGAAAATAGGGGAACAACTTCAAAAACATAAAAACAGCATGAAAATACATCAAATAATTCCACGAAAAATCTGGGGTAATGCCCTATAGGTATAGACTCAAAATAACAAGTTTCATAATATTTCAGTAAGTATAGATAAGTCATCAAAAATAAGAAGTAACACAAAAACATGGTTTGACGAATCTAGAATTTCTCAACATTGCTGTACGAAAAAAAGTATATCTCGCAATCAGCGAATCGAAATCCAATTCCGCCAAACAAAGTGAAAATATATAGATTTTTCTAACTTTCATATCTCACCAATAATTTTCATAAAACATAAGGAATTAGGGTGAAAACTGGGTTCAATACTGAACAACACGCATATTACAACACAAGATGGATTTAGAAAAGAACATGAAACACTATATAAAACTGATCTTTAAAATACAAAAAAAATCTGGGTAGTCCCTAGTATCATAAAAAAATACTGAGCAAAATATTATAGTAATATATTATGTATAGCCTAGTTCTTGAAATTAATTTGTTAACAAAAATGACTCAAAATTGAATCTGAAATCTATCGACACACCTGTACCAAAACTATCATATCTCAGTCATAAGAACTCCAAATCAAGTACAACCAGTGGGGTTTGAAAATAGACACAATTATCTACAATTCACTTTTAATTTTGGAATTAATATTCGAACCTTAGCATGGGTGAAAACAGCAAGCAACACAGAATAGACCGCAAATTCCAGATTTCACACTTTATCTTAAAAACGTCATAACTTTCATAATAATGAACCAAACTCAACCAAATTTGAAACGGATACTACAATCATCTAAATATCATATTTAAGGGATTCTAACATGTCAAAACCTAATAATTCTCACATGGGAAATCAATCAAACACCGCACGCAATATGACACATACACGAACAAAATCAAGTTTGGGTGAAACCTAGGGCATTAACCTATGAAACTTTATGTCATAAGTCTTCTATGGCCAAATTTAACACAATAGAGACAAACCCATCAAATAGAAACACAAGTTTGGTCGTCTCTAAATCCAACTACTCTAGGTGTGAACATTTTGACTTGTATCAACCTAATGAAATTATGTACAAGTTACTTGCCTCTTAATGGAGTGAATACAGCGCCAACAAGTTGTAGAAACAAAACCCACAAGAGAAAACCTTCCACGCGCGAATCCAAGCAAACCCACGAACCGAAACGCCTACACGATTGATCTCCTTGATGCACGAACCAAAGTGGATGATACCCACTTGACAAATCAGCAAGGGGGAGAGTTTTGAAGAGGATTTGTGGATGGTGGTGCTGTTTTGGAGTTGCCGACCACAAATAGAAGAGAAAAAGTAGGGTTTTTATGTATGGAGGTTTGTAGTGTGGTGGATGGAGGGTGTACTTGGTGTCGGCAAGGGCTAGGGGATGTAGGAGGGAGGTCGGCCTCGGATGTAATGCAGGCCGGGAGAGTTTGGAGAGGAGAGGGAGAGGCCGGATACTAGAGAGGAGAAAAATAGGATTAGGGTTAGGGTTTAAGGGAGATTAGGGATATATATAAAGAGTTAATTATGGGTTAATGGGTAGTGGATATCAATATGAATTAATAGGTATACAAATGGGTAATGGGTCAAATTTAAATGGGGATACAATATACAATGAATTCTATGGCTCCTAAAAATCTCCTTAAGGGCCAAAAATCATAATTTGGGCAAATCACCACCAAAAATCCACCACATCACCAAAACAAATAAATATAGTGAACGAGGCCAAGAAAATGAGAAAAAGAACTCAAAATGGCGAAAATGAACAAAACAACGAACAATCAGCACAAGGAGGTCAAAAATGAAAGAAAAAGAATATATATTGAAAATAATCCAATATACGGTTCCGAAAAATACAAGAGATATAAAAATAAACAAAAATGAAAAATTCACTCCAAAATATAAAAAATGAAAAACAGGGGTTACAAAGAGGATAGAGCTCGTAGATTTACTTTGGGGCTTGAGCGCGAGATTAGGGTGCAGCTTGTCTCCCTCCGCTTGCGCACTTATGCAAAAGCTCTTGAGGCAACCCGTGCTCAGGAGCAGGCTCATGGTAGATTGGCTCCTTCTCAGTGGACTGTTTCGCACTTAGTTGCTAGGCCTTCTGGTGGGCCTGTTCGGAGGCCTGTCCCAGCCCATCCGGTCAGGGTAGCTCCCTACTCTTTTGCGGTTCCTTAGCGGACCAGTTTTTGCGACTTTTGCCATCTTGCTGGGCATGAGCGCAAGGATTGCCGACGTGCCAATCGCCACTGCTTTGGTTGTGGTGCTTCTGATCTTATGGCGCGGGATTGCCCACGATAGTAGCAGATGGCTCTTCCAGCCAGGGGTCCCTTTCAGCAGGTTGCCCCAGCTCGTGGTCCAGTTAGGCCACCCCTTCTTCCGCAGCGCCAGATTTTCGGTCAGAGGACCGCTGCTCCCAGGAGAGGTCAGGCTTTCAACCTGACTACTGCTGATGCTGAGTCAGCAGAGGGTGTAATTGCAGGTATCTTTGGTTTTATTGTTTTATTGTTTTGTTGTTTCTCTTTGTTTCTTCATTTCCTTTGTTTTATTTCTTTCTGCATTTTTTTCTCCTCATCCCTGTTCAACCATTCTTTTTTTTGTCTCTTTTGCTTTCTATCTTAGGTGTTGTCCTTGTATGCTCTTTTCCTGCTCATGTTCTTTTTGATTCCGGGGCAACCCATTCTTTTTCTCCTCTCGATTTGTCTCTCGCCATCAATTGGAGTGCAGCAACATATCTGAGGCTTGGAACATACTGACAGGTGGTGGAGTTCTTATTTGTTTTGGGGAGTGCAGGCAGTGTCGTAATTATTGGCAGTGCAGAGTTCAAAGCCAATCTGATTGTAATTTGGAATTCAGGATTCGACATTATTCTGGGTATGGGTTGGTTGGGTGAAATCCATGCCATTATTGATTGTCATACCAAGAAAGTTGTTTTCCAAATTTCAGATCGCACAGAGTTTAAGTTCCATGCCGGGGAGTCTTCCTTTGGCCGAGCTGTAGTTGATCAGGAGATTTGTGCGATGGAGTTGCATACAGGCTGTGAGGCTGCGCCTCTAGTATTTCGGAATTTTCTGGATATTTTTCCAGAGGAGTTGCCTGGCTTACCCCCTGATAGGGATGTGGAGTTCGGTATTGATGTTCAGCTGGGTACGACACCAATATCGAAAAGTCCCTACAGAATGGCATCGGTTGAGTTAGTTGAGCTTAAGGTGCAGATTCAGGAGTTGCTTGATTTGGGTTTCATCAGACCCAGTGTTTCGCCTTGGGATGCTCCAGTCGTTTTTGTCAACAAGAAGGATGGTAGTCGTCGACTGTGTGTGGATTATTGGAAACTAAATAGTGTTACTATGAAGAACCGATATCCGTTGCCCATGATCGATAATTTGTTTGACCAGTTGAGTGGGGCTGCTGTTTTCTCAAAGTTGGATCTTCGTTCTGGATATTACCAAGTCAAAGTGAAGGTAATTGATGTGCAGAAGACTGCTTTCAGGACCAGATATGGCCACTATGAGTTATCTTGTGATGCCGTTCGGAGTTACGAATGCACCGGCTGTATTCATGAGTCTTATGAACCAGGTCTTTTTTCAGTTCTTGGATCGTTTTGTGGTGGTCTTCATTGATGATATTTTGGTGTATTCTCGGAATCGGAAAGATCATGCTGAGCATCTTAAAGTGGTTCTGCAGACTTTGAGAGAGAATCAGGTCTATGGGAAACTTAGCAAGTGCGAGTTTTGGCTCGACAGGGTTTCATTCTTGGGGCACATTAAGGTGATGGTATTTCTGTGGATCCTGCCAAGGTTGAGGCTGTGAAGGATTGGCCTGTTCCCAAGTCAGTTTCTGAAGTCAGGAGTTTCCTTGGTTTGGCTGGCTATTATCGAAAACTCGTCCAAGATTTTTCGAAGATAGCAGGACAGTTGACTAAGTTAACTGGGAAGGATCAGAAGTTCTGTTGGTCTGATGAGTGTGGTGTGGCTTTTGTTGAGTTAAAGAACAGATTGACGTCAGCACCTGTGTTGACTATTCCTGATGGTTCAAGCGAATTTGTAGTTCACTGTGATGCTTCGGGTAAGGGTCTTGGAGAAGTTTTAATGCAGAAGAGCCGATTCGTTGCGTATGCATCGAGGCAGTTGAGGCCGCATGAGAAGAACTATCCGATTCATGACTTAAAGTTAGCGGCAGTGATTTGTGCTTTGAAGCTGTGGAGACATTATTTACTTGGAGACCGAGTGGAGATCTTTATTCACCACAAAAGTCTCAAGTACGTTTTCACCCAGAAGAAGTTAAACATGAGGCAAAGGCGTTGGTTGGAGCTCATGGCTGATTATAATATTAGTTTGCAATACCATCCTAGTAAAGTAAACTTGGTGTCAGATGCTTTGAGCAGGAGACCGGCAGTTATGTTCTTATCTCAGCAAAGGGATCTGATTGAGCAGATGAGGAGGTTGGAGTTGGATGTTGTGGTGCCGAGTTCTGTTCGAAGTTGTTTGGCACTCTAGCTGCAGTCGTCTCTTGTTGATCAGATTAAAGAGGAACAGGCTGGTGGTGCGCATTTGCAGGGTTTTCGAGCTGATGAGCCTAGCTGATGAGCACAGGCTGGTGTTTATTCCAGAATGGACATGGTTATTCGTGTTAATGGTTCACTTCATTTTGGGTCCAGATTATGTGTCCCGAAGGGTGAGGTTCGTCGGAGGTTGCTTGAGGAAGCCCACCAGTCATCCTATTCTATCCATCCCGATGGTACTAAGATGTATCGGGATTTGAAGCTTCATTTCTGGTGGCATGGTATGAAGAGAGTTGTGACTCGGTTTGTTTCTCAGTATTTGATCTGCCAGCAGGTTAAGGCAGAGTATCAGAGGTCTGCTGGACTTCTTCAACCGCTTCCTATTCCAGAGTGGAAGTGGAAACATGTCACTATGGATTTTGTGACTGCTTTGCCTAGGAGTCCTAAGGGTTATAATGCCATTTGGGTAATTGTCGACCATTTGACGAAGAGTTCTTACTTCATTCTTTTTCATGTCGGGCAGTCTACTGAGAGCTTAGCTGAGAGGTATATGCAAGAGATTGTTAAACTTCATGGGGTTCCAGTCAGTATTGTATCCGACAGGGATACGAGATTCAGATCTTAGTTCTGGGAGAGTCTTTAGGCTAGTTTGGGGAGTATGTTGAAGTATAGTACAACTTTTCATTTCCAGACTGATGGACAGTCAGAGCAGACTATTCAGATTCTTGAGGACATGTTGAGGTCCTGTATGCTTCAGTTTGGTGGATCATGGGAGGACCATTTGTATCTCGTAGAGTTCTCGTACAATAACAGTTTTCAAGCCAGTATTAAAGCTGCTCCATTCGAGGCACTTTATGGGCAGAAGTGCAGATCGCCAGTGTGTTGGGATGACATTGGTGAGAGAAAATTGTTGGGTCCAGAGTTGATCACTATGACAGTTGATGCTGTGGTTCAGATCAGGAAGCATTTGCAGGCAGCTCAGGATCGGGAGAAGCGATGGGCTGATGTCCATCGAAGGGCATTAAAGTTTGAGGTTGGTGACCACGTTTTCCTAAAGGTATCGCCGTGGTGCGGTGTCATTCGGTTCGGTGGTGGGGGCATGCTTAGCCTTAGGTTTATTGGACCATTTGAGATTTTGGAGCGAGCAGGCAAGGTGGCCTATCGTTTTTTTTTGTCGCTAGCGTTATCAGGAGTGCACGATGTTTTTCATGTCTCACAACTCAGGAGATATATCCGAGATGAGAGCCACGTGATCGACTATTCTGAGTTGACCGTTCGGCAGGATTTGACTTGTGAGATTCTGCCAGTTGCTATTGTGGATCAGCGGGAGAAAGTGCTTAAGAACAAGGTCATCAAGTTGGTTCAGGTTGCTTGGAATCCTCACTCGCCCGGTGAGTCGACTTGGGAGCTGGAGGAGGAGATTCACCAGAAGTTTCCTCATTTGTTTGAGTAGTTTTGTTTGGTTCTTTTCGTTGTTTTGGGGTTATCCTATGTATCTTCTTTTTGAATTTCGAGGACGAAATTCTTCTTGTTAGGTGGGTTGGATTGTAACCCCTATTTTTTATTTTGTGTATTTTTGAGTGTATTTCTCGTTTTGGTGTATTTTTCCCTTTTTGTATTCCTCTTGTATTTCTTTTGAACCGTTTATTGGAGTTGTTTTCAATATATATTTGTTTTATTTCTGTTACCGCTGATTCTGGTGTGGGGGTAAACAGATGAGATTTGTGGGTTTGCGGAAAAACCTGAATAGCGGATCCAAGCCTTCTGATTCCTGCCGCTACCTGCAAGGAAGTGCGATACACCGGGATTGATTCCGGCGACGCACCCTCCGACGCTCTTGTCAGTAACCAGTGGTGATTAAGAAAGAGCTTAAGGTGGAAAAAGAGTCATTACCTGGTCACAGTGGTAGGGGGAGGTATTTATAGTCGCCATGGGAGTGATTAGGGACCTGATTTCCTGTGTAACTGTCAGGAGAAAAATCCTCCTAATATGTTTAGGAAACTGACCCTTGATTCCCGGTGAGAGCAAATCAGCCCCGTTGATTCAGTCAAATCAGTGATCCTGATTTTCCTCTAGCTGATCTGGTTTTGTCTTGGGTCGGGACCCGTACCCAGTTGGAGTGGATCCGTTTGTGGGGTGTTGGGTCTGTGAGAAGGAGACCCAGTACCCGTTTCGAACCCATTTGTATGTGAAATTACCGTTTCACCCCTGAGCTTCAAGATTCATGCCCAATCTGGACGGTTCCGATTTAACCCCATTTTTAGCCATATCACGAGCCCCCTACTCCTAAAGACTGAGTGTGATCAGCCTTTGAGGAGTAGTTTAACTGTTTCAGTGGCTAGTGGAGTTGTATCGGAGTCTGAATGGAGGATTTTGAATCTCAAAGGGGGTAGTGAGGTAATTTTTTGAAGCCATATGCTGTTCTGTAGCCGTATCGAGTATTTGATGGCTTTTATCTATTTTTTCGGACTATTTATTTAATTTTGCGATGTGTTAACTAATCGTTCGAGGGCCTTAACAGTACATTCTAGGCAAAAATTGTTCGTTCAGGGGCTCAAAAATATCCCCCCGAATTTTTAATTATTTTCTAGAATTTTTAGTTAATTTTCCCGAATTTTTAGCAATTTTTAGCAACTTTTAAATAAATAAAAAGATTTAAATAAATAAAAATTGGTTTTTAAATACCGATTAATGACGTGGCGCAATCTGGACCCTTGATCAGTGCCGAGCGTGAATTTCTGAGTGATCAAACGATCCTTATTCCTCGGCAGGTGGTTTCTTCGTTAACGAGGGTCGGTTCCTCGGTACCTCGGCTCGGCAGGTCGGCTCCTCGGCTCGGAATCAACCGAGGTACGTGGCGTCATCTGGGCCGTTCATCTCAGTGCGGATCCCCAAAAAATGCTATCTTGTCGTTTAGTGGACGTGGCAAGATCTGAGCCGTCCATCATGACGAGCGCATTTTTGACAAGATCCAACGGCTAATATGGGTCGGCGTGTTTTTTCGCCATATTCGAGGGTCGGTACCTCGTCCCTTCGGCTCGGTCGGGTATCTTGTCAGATACGAGGGTCGGTTCCTCGTCCCCTCGGTTCGGCAGGATGTTTCGCCATGTACGAGGGTCGGTTTCTCGTCACCTCGGTTCGGAATTTACCGAGGTACATGGCGAAATCTGGGCCGTCCATCATGACGAGCGCGCTTTTTGACAAGATCCAACGGTTGAGGTAGGTCGGCGAGTTTTTTTGCCATATACGAGGGTCGGTTCCTCGTCCTCTCGGCTCGGAAGCTCAGTGCCGTTGGCCGAGGCACTGAGTCGGAGAGCTTGAAGGATGTCTTTGATGGGTTGCTATCTTCCGAGCCCAGTAGCTCGGCTGCTCGGCCAAGCTGTTCGGTAGCTCGGTTCAGCAGGCCGGTGGCAGGCAGTTCGGAAGGTGCACGTGGTCGGATCTGGTGCATCCATCATGGCGCGAATCACGAGGATGGGGTTCAGATCACGAGAAAACGTTATCTTGTCGTTTTGTGGGCATGGCGCAATCTGAACCGTCCATCGAATTCTGACACGAATTTTGAAGAGATCCGACGGTAATTTCGCCTCAGAAGGATTTTTCTCCATATACGAGGGCCGGTTCCTCGTCCTCTCGGCTCGGAAGCTCGGTGCCGTTGGCCGAGGTGTGGAGACTTAGTAGCTTGGAGCTGTTTTGAAAGGACTCAGTGGCTCGGTTGCCCAGTCAAGCTGTTCGGTAGCTCGGTTAGGCACACCGGTGGTCGAGTCGTGGACTTGGTGATTTGAGGATTCTCTGTTGTTGAAACTGAAACGTCGTAACGCTCCGCTTTGGCGTTTTGGCTTCTTAATGGGCTTTTTAGATTCCCAAGGCGGCCCAAACTCGCTTTTGGGGTTATAAAAGATCATTCCCTCACCCCCACGCTCATTTCTCACTTTTCACTCTCAAGATTTCACTTTTACTCTGCTCTCTACTAGTGGCAATTTTCGCTCCAAGGTGGTTGCGCTAGCTGTAACGCCCCGATCTCCCCGTTGCTGGAAAACCGTGACACATGCCAAGATCTTTCCTTCAATTAGTCTCGAGACACAAAAAAAAACTGGAAAATTTAAAAACTTTTCTTCAACACAAAGTTACTATGCAGTAATTACAAATATAAGTTTGTAATACCGACTGTAGCGCCTGCCCTTTTTTTTCTTTTTGACTCCAAACTCAATTCTTCCAATTTCTATATCACTTTAAACATAAACTAAAATGGTTATATTTCAAAGAAAAATTGGGCAGAGTCTCCTTTGTATTTTTTTGCCCAAAACACAGAAAAGCTTACGGAATTTTGCTCTAAATTCCGTAGCTTACATCACAGGCAATAAAAATACGGGCTCCCCAGGCCAAAATGAGCATCATCACACAGGCAATATATATATATGCTCTGGGGGCCAAACTCATAACGGTATAACAATTATCAAATAAAAACCATAAATTCCTTATGAAACGTAGTAAGTTTTTAGAATTTTACCTGTAAAAACCTACCACGACGCCTGGCACTCCACACGAAATGGTTACGGGTCAAAACCATATCCTGCTGCCTCACACTATACTTTTCATCATCATGCTCATACTTATACATCAAAAATACAATTTAAAGCATAAATCTTTACTATTTACAAATAAAACATAACAACAAATTATAACTGGAGCTCCACTCCACGGAACCTGTACCTACACCTCACCTCTGCACTGCTGAAGACCTGTAACAGTAGGGACCTAGGGCAGTCCGGGGACTCCCTAACCCCCAAACACTAAGGGGTTAGCCATTTCTGGTGTGAGTATAATTTATTAAAAGTAAATAAATTAAACTTTCAAGTAAAAACATAACGAACTCACAATTTCCAAGATAACAAATCTTACTTGACATTTGAACATGTAAACATCATAAATGAGATTTTACATCAAATACTCTCTGAGTCATCACCTGTATGTATATCTATACCCGCTCATAACATACTTATATTTAGTAACCATTTGAATAACCACTCATAATACAATATTGATTTTGTTTCCTTATCTCACGTATCACATCATAAACATATGCCTTCATCCTCATACTACCACATTCATTCATGTCCAACCTAACATCTCATTCACCTTACCATTTACTTGCATTTTATCACAATACACCTCATATCCCAACATAGTTTGGTAATAACACAATCACATCCCAAGCCCATAGCTTGGTTATTAATCTACTCCAACTATCACACTCGCAATTTATCTCGAATGGAAAGGACACGTGTACATATGATTTGTGCCTGTGTATCTTATGACTTACTCTAATGCAAAACTACCAATACAACGATGCTCTTATTCTAATGCAAGATTACTAATGCGAGGATGCTCTTATTCTAATGCCAGCAAGTCTCCGAAGCAACATGCAGCCTATAATTACATGCGCCCCATCTCAAGCCGTTTCTCCATATATAGGGATTTGAACCCGCGTCATGAATTTCTAATTGTACACAACCTGTTCCTGACAGATACTACATGACTGATGAGGTTGCAAATGTGGTCAAGTCCCACCAATGCAGTACGCTCATGGTGTCTATGTTTGCCACTACTACCCGGTACACCGGACCTCACTCAAAAACCAGACGAACACGGGGTCTCTCCGAGCGCAGTATAGCATACAAAGCCTATCCTGTGTCGCCCCTAACTCATAGACCGTGATCTATGGCCTGTTCGCTCTCTCCTGGCCAAGGACCCGACGAAGTTCCGGGGTCCATTCCCCTAGCTCCGCCGCCTTATCATGGCACTTCAGGAATTAACAGTGTGCGATACGCATCCCATGCTCCCAACTCGTGAGAAGGCACCGTACGTATCCCTTTGATAGGAAGATACAACCCAATATCACCACCTAAGGCCTGCTTCGAGGGACAAGTTGGTCGTAAGGCGCTACCTATAACCAACTCCTCTCTTTTCGGCAAGGGTCGAAGTAAAATGATCTTTATAAGTCACTACCTTAATGATGTTCCTAACCCTGAACAATCCTAGGAATGACAACATTACACAGCATGCTAGGTCTTAAATTAGACTTCGCAAGATAACTCTACTAGGCTGCTCAACCTAAACTCACCAGAATCCCTCAGGATCTGGTTCATGGCCTATCGATCCAAGACCCTGGCAATACGAACGTATTCGCATGCTACTATCCTGAACTTGGATTTCGTCACACTCCGGTCCGCAATCAACCAACGGTTAAGATCTGACGGCACCCGCGAAGTGACTCGTCCACAGTCCCTTAGGAGTAAGCTAAACACACGTCTTAATGGTCGATAGCCCTAGGGCAATGATATCACCCTAGATGAGCACAACAAACTGCGTATTAGCCAAGAAGCTACATACGAGTAACCAAAAACACATACGAGCTAAATAGCTACGTATGGGACCAACAGCTACATACGGGCTAGTCGAGCCGCGTATGAGACAACAACATGCATACGAGCCAAATAAGCTCCGTATGAGACCAACATTTACATACGGGCCAGTCGAGCTGCGTATGAGACAACAACACACATACGAGCCGAATAAGCTGCGTATGAGACCCACAGCTACATACGGGCCAGTCGAGCCACGTACGCGCAAAACCACATACAAACAATCATACAGGTAATCAAACTTAGAAACAACCAACTGTGCTTACTAGCAAACTTGATCTTCTATAATTAGAAGCAACAAAAGAATCTACTATAATCAACTTAGCATGGGTTTCTTCTAAAATCAACTCATCATGGCATACCTACTATAATCGACTCAAACATGAGTTTCTTTCTGAAATCGACCCAAACATGATATTCTACTACAACTTAACCATGGGTTTCTTTCTACAACAATTCAAATCCATAGGATGGGTTCTTTTTACTCAATACTACTAAAAAATGAGTTCTTTTTGAGACTCTTAGCTAAAACCACTACTATACTCACTTAAGCATGGTTTCTTTGAACCTTAGAACAACTACTCATCTTAGCATGGGTTCTTCTCTTAGAATCATTAATTACAACAAATCTTTAAGCATGGTAGTTCTATTTTTGACGTAGCACACCAACTCAAGCATGATATTCTACTATAACTCAAGCATGATCTTCTTCATGGTTCACGAGCATGAATGAGTTCCTTTTTGACATAGACAACAACTCATCTTTATGTTATTTTCTCAAGTCCTACCATTCATACTTTTTATAGGATCCCTTTATCCATAAATTTATAACAATACTTTAGTTTATTCGAACTTCTTCAAAGCCTCAAATACGTATATAAACCATCCACGCCATATTTTGATATCATCATCTAAATATAGCTCATCCATTATATGGGTTTTTATATACTCAAGAATAGTTAAAATTCACCATATTTTTTACAATCACAAAAATATGTAAAATAAATCAATACTCACATATTCTTTAACCCACAAAATATATTAATATACTAACTCACATATATTTTTAAACCACAAAAATATATAAATAATATAACTCACATATTCATCAAACTACAAAAATATATAATAAACCCACTCACTTATTTCTTTAAACCATAAAATACACAAATATATAAACAAACTAACTCACATAATACATATGATAAATCATACTCACATAATTTTTAACACACCAAAAACACATAATAAATTAACTCACATCTTTCTTAGCACACAAAAATACATAATAAGTCATACTCACATAATTTTTAACACACCAAAAACACATAATAAATTAACTCACATCTTTCTTAGCACACAAAAATACATAATAAGTCATACTCACATATTTTGCGAAGATCCAAGCGCCGTGCCATCTCGCGTCCAAGGTTGTGAATATATCCTATCACCAAATTTCAAGCAATTAAAACTCAAATAATTTAAACCAATCATAAAAGCTAATAACACTATCCCCAAATATCACACAAGCGTTTACTGAATGCTTGGGATATACACGTGCGATGCACGTGATAATCTAATACCGACGGTATTTTCATCCTCAATTAATTACTAAAATTGCCCCCAAATAATCTAATAGTCCAACTACAAATTTCTATTTCTATACAAGAATTAATTCATACCCATATAGTTCTCTTTTTCAAATCCAAAACCTTATTTTACTAACAACTCACAATCTCTCTAATAACCTACTAATTTTTCCCATCTACAATTTCCAACATCTCAAAATCTCTCTACCAAAATAATTCTACTCAATAAAAATTAACCCAACTAATTTTTATACAATGAAATAGTTAGGGTTATACCTTCGCGAAGTCCAATCGAAAATCCAACGCTACTACCATGTAGAGAATCCCTCATTTAGCTTACCCCTCAATTTAATTTGGAATCCATGGAGAATCGAAGGAGTTTGAAGGTGGGGAAATCCATGCCGATCGATGGGTTCCTGGGGTTCGATGGGTTCGGAGTGGAAGGGGAAGAAGGAGGACGAAGGAAGGTGGAGTCGGGGTTCTTTTCGATCAGTTGGGGCGAACGGGAGAAGGAGGAAGGGAGAGAAGGTCGGGCTTCTTTGGGTTCGGCATCGAACAAGACGGAGAAGAAGAAGAAGAAGACGGGAGTGGGGGTCGTCGGTTGGAAGCGAACGGAGAGGGAGAAAGGAGGAGGAGGTCGGCGGGGGAGGGGGGGGGGGTGTGGGGTTTCATGGGTTCGGGATGGAGAACGAATGGAAGAAGAAGAAGGGAAGAAGAAGGAGAAGAAGGAGAGAGAGAGAAGGGGTTTTTTTGTAAAAAATGGAATAATTAATAATAGATGATAAATATCTAGTAGAATGTTGCATATAAGCCCTCTAACTTCAATACATTTCAAATAAAGTCTAACTCTCTATTCTAATAATTCCAAACAATACAAAATACATTAAAACTACTTTGTAGATAATCTGTATAAAAATAATTTAATCTTGAAAATAATAATAATATAAAATAGACAATATATCTTATATTTCTCAATTAAGATAATTTTTATCAGAAAATCCATGATCGCGCGGAATTCTCAATCGCGCACACATTTCGATGCAAAATAGCCATGTGCTATTTTTCGGGTCGTTACATCACTCCCTCCTTAGAATCGTTCTGTCCTCAGAACGCTGCTAGTGGAGAGGAATACAACCACAACATCAATGGTTCACGAGACATTTTTCCGAACCATCTCCAGTTCCCCGAGTGATATTCTTAAAAACTGGTCTTCTACCAAGTTGAACTGTTGTCCTTCAGCCTTTTGGACAGACCCACTATGAATATAATGCTGACACTCCTCTGGTCCTGCTCTGGAGTAGACAATGGCTGCATTACCTTGCTCTATCCTTGTCTACAAGTGATGTTAATTCACTCCTTGATTACGACTTCTGTTAGTTGGTGACCACTCCCTCCTTAGAATGGACGAAGTCACACATTGCCGCTTCAGTGCTTCAATCCTTGCATTTCCTGCCTAAGCCATCTGACTTGCTCACTTGGACTCGGTTGTAGCTTCCATCGTCCCAAAATTGAGCTCTAAACTTGAGTAATCACCCTGATACTGTCTTGCTTGATCTCATCATCTGGCTTCTTGCTTTCTTCACGGTCTTTGGCTGAGGTCAATCCTTCACTTATCTCGATCTTTTTCAGTTCAGTAGCCACTCCCTCCTTAGAATAGGGCATTGCCTACGATCATTACTTCAAACTTCCAGGATTCTCTCCTGTAATTTGTTCGAAGCTGATGCTCCAGATGGTGTATTCAAACAAACCAATCTAGAGTTGCCTCCCGCACACAACTCAACTCTTGAAAAATAATTCAGACAAACGAATGTGATGAACCCCAATTGAACAAAACAGTTGTATGGATTCCATATATACATATATATATAAATCCAACTGTTTACGAAAGTGTTTCATCATACCTTACTTCTTAGTCCAAAATAATTTCCAAGGAAATACAACTTTTACTTAGTTGCAATTCTATATGCACATACCGGTACTAGCACTCCTGCCTTCTACAGCTTGCTGGTAGCAGTTGCGAACTCTACCCTTGGTGAACAGGCTCCTTTCCTTTATTGTTCATCTTCGAGGTTGATCTGCCGTTCCTCCGGTGAAGCTGGGGAATATCTGGTCGGATACGACCAATCCTTCCACATTCGTAACATGTACGGGTATCTATCTGAGTGACCTTCCTCGAACATTGGTTCTTGAGATGACCATGCTCACCACATAAAAACAACTTCCTCAGCTTCCTCATTTCCCGATGTATGCTGACTGTGCCGCTGTGTGTTGATCCACACTTTGTCCATGCGGCGATGAAATCTCCTGAGGCTCTGCACTCAAGATCATTGAAATTCCAGCGATATCGGTCCACTCTCTTCCATCAACACCTTCTCAGTTAGGACATCCTCGAACACCATTCATGTGGTTAAAGGATGGTAACACATACACTAGGATTAGTCCGGATATAGAGAAATTATAAAACATAAGTTGAAGGAACCAACAATATGAATTATAACTATCTACAACTAACTAAAACCCGACTCCTAAAGGGCATTCAAGTTTAATTTTCCTACTGTGTTGGACTGTAAATTGAAGTCAGCTCTGATACCATCTGTAACGCCCCGATCTCCCCGTTGCTGGGAAACCGTGACACATGCCAAGATCTTTCCTTCAATTAGTCTCGAGACACAAAAAAAAACTGGAAAATTTAAAAACTTTTCTTCAACACAAAGTTACTATGCAGTAATTACAAATATAAGTTTGTAATACCGACTGTAGTGCCTGCCCTTTTTTTTCTTTTTGACTCCAAACTCAATTCTTCCAATTTCTATATCACTTTAAACATAAACTAAAATGGTTATATTTCAAAGAAAAATTGGGCAGAGTCTCCTTTGTATTTTTTTGCCCAAAACACAGAAAAGCTTACGGAATTTTGCTCTAAATTCCGTAGCTTACATCACAGGCAATAAAAATACGGGCTCCCCAGGCCAAAATGAGCATCATCACACAGGCAATATATATATATGCTCTGGGGGCCAAACTCATAACGGTATAACAATTATCAAATAAAAACCATAAATTCCTTATGAAACGTAGTAAGTTTTTAGAATTTTACCTGTAAAAACCTACCACGACGCCTGGCACTCCACACGAAATGGTTACGGGTCAAAACCATATCCTGCTGCCTCACACTATACTTTTCATCATCATGCTCATACTTATACATCAAAAATACAATTTAAAGCATAAATCTTTACTATTTACAAATAAAACATAACAACAAATTATAACTGGAGCTCCACTCCACGGAACCTGTACCTACACCTCACCTCTGCACTGCTGAAGACCTGTAACAGTAGGGACCTAGGGCAGTCCGGGGACTCCCTAACCCCCAAACACTAAGGGGTTAGCCATTTCTGGTGTGAGTATAATTTATTAAAAGTAAATAAATTAAACTTTCAAGTAAAAACATAACGAACTCACAATTTCCAAGATAACAAATCTTACTTGACATTTGAACATGTAAACATCATAAATGAGATTTTACATCAAATACTCTCTGAGTCATCACCTGTATGTATATCTATACCCGCTCATAACATACTTATATTTAGTAACCATTTGAATAACCACTCATAATACAATATTGATTTTGTTTCCTTATCTCACGTATCACATCATAAACATATGCCTTCATCCTCATACTACCACATTCATTCATGTCCAACCTAACATCTCATTCACCTTACCATTTACTTGCATTTTATCACAATACACCTCATATCCCAACATAGTTTGGTAATAACACAATCACATCCCAAGCCCATAGCTTGGTTATTAATCTACTCCAACTATCACACTCGCAATTTATCTCGAATGGAAAGGACACGTGTACATATGATTTGTGCCTGTGTATCTTATGACTTACTCTAATGCAAAACTACCAATACAACGATGCTCTTATTCTAATGCAAGATTACTAATGCGAGGATGCTCTTATTCTAATGCCAGCAAGTCTCCGAAGCAACATGCAGCCCATAATTACATGCGCCCCATCTCAAGCCGTTTCTCCATATATAGGGATTTGAACCCGCGTCATGAATTTCTAATTGTACACAACCTGTTCCTGACAGATACTACATGACTGATGAGGTTGCAAATGTGGTCAAGTCCCACCAATGCAGTACGCTCATGGTGTCTATGTTTGCCACTACTACCCGGTACACCGGACCTCACTCAAAAACCAGACGAACACGGGGTCTCTCCGAGCGCAGTATAGCATACAAAGCCTATCCTGTGTCGCCCCTAACTCATAGACCGTGATCTATGGCCTGTTCGCTCTCTCCTGGCCAAGGACCCGACGAAGTTCCGGGGTCCATTCCCCTAGCTCCGCCGCCTTATCATGGCACTTCAGGAATTAACAGTGTGCGATACGCATCCCATGCTCCCAACTCGTGAGAAGGCACCGTACGTATCCCTTTGACAGGAAGATACAACCCAATATCACCACCTAAGGCCTGCTTCGAGGGACAAGTTGGTCGTAAGGCGCTACCTATAACCAACTCCTCTCTTTTCGGCAAGGGTCGAAGTAAAATGATCTTTATAAGTCACTACCTTAATGATGTTCCTAACCCTGAACAATCCTAGGAATGACAACATTACACAGCATGCTAGGTCTTAAATTAGACTTCGCAAGATAACTCTACTAGGCTGCTCAACCTAAACTCACCAGAATCCCTCAGGATCTGGTTCATGGCCTATCGATCCAAGACCCTGGCAATACGAACGTATTCGCATGCTACTATCCTGAACTTGGATTTCGTCACACTCCGGTCCGCAATCAACCAACGGTTAAGATCTGACGGCACCCGCGAAGTGACTCGTCCACAGTCCCTTAGGAGTAAGCTAAACACACGTCTTAATGGTCGATAGCCCTAGGGCAATGATATCACCCTAGATGAGCACAACAAACTGCGTATTAGCCAAGAAGCTACATACGAGTAACCAAAAACACATACGAGCTAAATAGCTACGTATGGGACCAACAGCTACATACGGGCTAGTCGAGCCGCGTATGAGACAACAACATGCATACGAGCCAAATAAGCTCCGTATGAGACCAACATTTACATACGGGCCAGTCGAGCTGCGTATGAGACAACAACACACATACGAGCCGAATAAGCTGCGTATGAGACCCACAGCTACATACGGGCCAGTCGAGCCACGTACGCGCAAAACCACATACAAACAATCATACAGGTAATCAAACTTAGAAACAACCAACTGTGCTTACTAGCAAACTTGATCTTCTATAATTAGAAGCAACAAAAGAATCTACTATAATCAACTTAGCATGGGTTTCTTCTAAAATCAACTCATCATGGCATACCTACTATAATCGACTCAAACATGAGTTTCTTTCTGAAATCGACCCAAACATGATATTCTACTACAACTTAACCATGGGTTTCTTTCTACAACAATTCAAATCCATAGGATGGGTTCTTTTTACTCAATACTACTAAAAAATGAGTTCTTTTTGAGACTCTTAGCTAAAACCACTACTATACTCACTTAAGCATGGTTTCTTTGAACCTTAGAACAACTACTCATCTTAGCATGGGTTCTTCTCTTAGAATCATTAATTACAACAAATCTTTAAGCATGGTAGTTCTATTTTTGACGTAGCACACCAACTCAAGCATGATATTCTACTATAACTCAAGCATGATCTTCTTCATGGTTCACGAGCATGAATGAGTTCCTTTTTGACATAGACAACAACTCATCTTTATGTTATTTTCTCAAGTCCTACCATTCATACTTTTTATAGGATCCCTTTATCCATAAATTTATAACAATACTTTAGTTTATTCGAACTTCTTCAAAGCCTCAAATACGTATATAAACCATCCACGCCATATTTTGATATCATCATCTAAATATAGCTCATCCATTATATGGGTTTTTATATACTCAAGAATAGTTAAAATTCACCATATTTTTTACAATCACAAAAATATGTAAAATAAATCAATACTCACATATTCTTTAACCCACAAAATATATTAATACTAACTCACATATATTTTTAAACCACAAAAATATATAAATAATATAACTCACATATTCATCAAACTACAAAAATATATAATAAACCCACTCACTTATTTCTTTAAACCATAAAATACACAAATATATAAACAAACTAACTCACATAATACATATGATAAATCATACTCACATAATTTTTAACACACCAAAAACACATAATAAATTAACTCACATCTTTCTTAGCACACAAAAATACATAATAAGTCATACTCACATAATTTTTAACACACCAAAAACACATAATAAATTAACTCACATCTTTCTTAGCACACAAAAATACATAATAAGTCATACTCACATATTTTGCGAAGATCCAAGCGCCGTGCCATCTCGCGTCCAAGGTTGTGAATACATCCTATCACCAAATTTCAAGCAATTAAAACTCAAATAATTCAAACCAATCATAAAAGCTAATAACACTATCCCCAAATATCACACAAGCGTTTACTGAATGCTTGGGATATACACGTGCGATGCACGTGATAATCTAATACCGACGGTATTTTCATCCTCAATTAATTACTAAAATTTCCCCCAAATAATCTAATAGTCCAACTACAAATTTCTATTTCTATACAAGAATTAATTCATACCCATATAGTTCTCTTTTTCAAATCCAAAACCTTATTTTACTAACAACTCACAATCTCTCTAATAACCTACTAATTTTTCCCATCTACAATTTCCAACATCTCAAAATCTCTCTACCAAAATAATTCTACTCAATAAAAATTAACCCAACTAATTTTTATACAATGAAATAGTTAGGGTTATACCTTCGCGAAGTCCAATCGAAAATCCAACGCTACTACCATGTAGAGAATCCCTCATTTAGCTTACCCCTCAATTTAATTTGGAATCCATGGAGAATCGAAGGAGTTTGAAGGTGGGGAAATCCATGCCGATCGATGGGTTCCTGGGGTTCGATGGGTTCGGAGTGGAAGGGGAAGAAGGAGGACGAAGGAAGGTGGAGTCGGGGTTCTTTTCGATCAGTTGGGGCGAACGGGAGAAGGAGGAAGGGAGAGAAGGTCGGGCTTCTTTGGGTTCGGCATCGAACAAGACGGAGAAGAAGAAGAAGAAGACGGGAGTGGGGGTCGTCGGTTGGAAGCGAACGGAGAGGGAGAAAGGAGGAGGAGGTCGGCGGGGGAGGGGGGGGGGGTGTGGGGTTTCATGGGTTCGGGATGGAGAACGAATGGAAGAAGAAGAAGGGAAGAAGAAGGAGAAGAAGGAGAGAGAGAGAAGGGGTTTTTTTGTAAAAAATGGAATAATTAATAATAGATGATAAATATCTAGTAGAATGTTGCATATAAGCCCTCTAACTTCAATACATTTCAAATAAAGTCTAACTCTCTATTCTAATAATTCCAAACAATACAAAATACATTAAAACTACTTTGTAGATAATCTGTATAAAAATAATTTAATCTTGAAAATAATAATAATATAAAATAGACAATATATCTTATATTTCTCAATTAAGATAATTTTTATCAGAAAATCCATGATCGCGCGGAATTCTCAATCGCGCACACATTTCGATGCAAAATAGCCATGTGCTATTTTTCAGGTCGTTACACTAGCTGTCGCGTGGGCCAGGCAATTTCCGGCGAGCTCATTCCGACCGTGAACGTCACTTCAAAGGTCAGTCTACTAGCCTTAGCTTTTTTTTTAGAGATGTCAAGAGTGAACTCGGGGAGTGAGGCCTCGTCTTCGGGCAATGATGGCGCCGAGGAGAGGAGGAAGGCGCAGATCCGAAGGAAGGGAAAACAGGTCACCGAGCCGTCTGCGGCCGAGGCGAGGAAGGAGAAGAAGAAGAGGAGGGTGGTCACCCAATCTCCCGTGGTCGAGGTGATCGTGGAGAACCCGAAGCATGCCCCCGAGATGGGGCGATACCCTTCTGTACTGTTCGGGCATTCAGGGGTTAGGCAGTACGAAGGTGATCTTTTGAAGAAGGTGATCTTCAGCCAGTCGGAAGTATACGAGGAGCCCAATCCGGCACTTCCTACCGAGGCAGACGAGATTGGGTCGGTGCTATCCAAGAGGGATCTCCTTCGGATAAGAAAGGGATTCGCCATCCCTCCGGAGTATAAGTTAATTGTCCCCGGCGCTGGGATGCGGGCGAATTACAAACTATCATCGTCGGATATGTGCATGTTCGACTTCGACTCCCTGAATGCCGAACTGCGTTTTTCGTTGCATCCCTTCATTCTCCAGGTCCTCGGGTGGTTCTGCCTCGCGCCGACCCAATTTATGCCGAACACATGGCGTCACGTGAACGCTTTCCTGCTTCAGTGCCGCAACGCTGGAGTCGAGCTGGACCTAACGGTCTTCCGAGGCCTGTATCGAATAAACCGGATGCACAAGACAGAGCATCGGTACTACTTGGGGCCGAGGAAGGGTGTTAGGATCATAGAAAACCCGGACTCAATTAAAGGTTGGAAAGAGAAGTTCTTTATATTAAGGGGGGAACCAATATTGCAAATTCCGACCCGGTGGAAACCGGAGGTGCCCAAGTTTGTGAGAGCCGACCCCGTACTGTCTGCGGCCGAGGAGGAGGTGGCGAGGAAGATCATGGCCCTCCCCTTGTTGAGTTGGAGGGAGTTGACGGAGGAGGTGCTGTTCGGGTCCGGCCTTAGCCCCATCGACCCGAGTATGCTCCTGACATCTCATTTATTTTTGTTTTTCTTTCAAGTCTTTAGCTCGTCTTACTAACTCAGTTTTTGTTTCGTTTGATGCAGAAGCGATGAAGATAGATTTCAACGCCATGATGGCCGATAGGTCCAAATTGGCCGGTGGCAGGAAGAGGAAGAGGCCGACCGTGGCTGCCTCGTCAGCTCCGCAGCCCAAGGTCGCTTCGACCACCACTCCGCCTCCTCCGACCACCGAGGCGCCTTCGACAGTGGTTGTTGCCGAGGAGCCCTCGGTGCCTGTAGCCTCGGCCCCGGCTGGTGGGGCCTTCGATGTTAATGCGGTGTTGTCGCTCGAGGCTCCGCAGTTGACTGATGCGGCCGAGGAGATCCTGACCGAGCAGCACAAACAGCTGTTCGTGCCGAACTGGCGAGTGAAGAATCACGACGGATTCCTCGGGAGCTCGCAGATGTCGGTGCAGGTCGTCAAGCACCTAGCGACCCCGAAGGATAGAGCCGCGCTGAAGGCGGGGACGGTCGGCGATGATACCTACAAAGTGGCTCGGTCGCTCGTATCGGTAAGTTTTTTATTGTGGATTTCTTTAAGTCTACTGCTCGGCCTGTATCTTGCGCTTATCGTTTTCTTCACAGGCTACCTGTCACTTCGGCCATCTCCTTGAGACGTTCGCCGAGCAAGAGAAAGAGCTGAAGGCCGCCAGCGACAAAGACAGGGCAGAGAAGATCAAGGCGGTTTGGCAACTCGAGGCTGAGCAGAGGCGAGTCGAGGCCTTGGAAGTCCGAGTTGCCGATCTTGTGGCCGACCTGGAAAGAGCCAAGGGGCGACTTGATGCGGAGTCTGCCAAAGCCGCGAAGGCTACCGAGGAGCTGGCCGCGTCGGCGAAGTCTCTGGCCGATCTGAAGGCGGAGAAAGAGGCCTTGGCCACGCAGATTAGGGCCGAGGTCGAGGCCGAGTGTGAGGCCGAGACGAAGAAGCACATGGCCAAGAACATGGAGATGTCCTATCAGAGGGCGCTCGACCATGTTCAGGACCGTGTCCCCGGCTTCGAGCGGGTCGGCTACAGGCTGTGGCCGGGGTCACCCTCAGGCGGCGAGGAGGAGGGAGCCGAAGGTGACGAAGGGGAAGGCGACGATGACGAGGAGGTGGAGGCCGACCCTTCGGTGGCAGACCCCCAGGTCGAGGGGAGAAACGAGGGGCCATCTGGCAACGCGCCTGGGGGTCGAAGCGGCGACGCAGGTGGACCCCTGATCCCCTCGTAATTTTTGTAGTCTTTGTTCTTTTTTTTTTAAACAGTGTAATGCCTTTTGCGGACTGACCACCGCTTTGATGATGAATGAAAAAGATTGTTTTGATTTTGGACTTGACTAAGTGTTTGGTTCGGTCATGTAGTTCTTCAATGCTGTCCTTTTTCATTTCAGATCGCCGAGCAAACTCGTATCACCGTGGCAGCTCGGTGCCGCGCGGAGTTGTTTCAGCAGTCCCGGGAGGATCGCCTCGAGGGTGAGGTCCATCTGACGAGGAGAATACTGTACAACGTAGAAAAGAGGAACAGCGAGCTGTTGGCCGAGTTGCACCATCTGCGGATAGTCGAGGCTGAACTATCTGCGAAGGAGGAAGAGTTGGCCCGTTCTTTGGCCGAGCGAGATGATTTCGCAAGGAGGGTAGAGCAGCTGCAAAGGGTAACAGTCGACAAGAGTATCGAGGTGACCCATTTGCACCGTGTCATATCTGATAGCGCCGAGTATCCTGTTTCGGCGAAGCTTCCTCGGTTCAAGGTAATTGTAAGGGACGACACACTGAAGGACAGGATCGTTGAACTGGAGGAAGAGGTTGCTCGGCTTAAACCTCAGCCGGTGAGGGCTAATGTCCGGAGCACTTCGTGTACTCGCAAAGAGATTGACCGAGGGATTACGTTCTATCAACTCGCAAGCCGAACCCCCATCATAGGTCGGACAGCAGCCGACGCCCAAAGTGGAGTAGCGGTATCTTCAAGTGGTGCTTCGGTTGGAGCGACCGTCAGGGTCAGCGGCGAGGGGGCGTCTCGATTCGTCGGCTTAGAGACTAGCTCGGAGGCTAAGAAGCGCCGACCCCGGGTATCCCTGAACCAGAGCGTCCCCCTTCCGCGGAGGCACTAAACGGGTCGTATTGTATTTTTGGGTCTCCGAACCGTCTTTTGTTGTACCCATTTTTGTAAATTTATCCAAGTTATATTAATGAAATTGGAGTTGGCTTGCTTATTGTTGTGCTGTAATTGCGTTAGCTAGAGTAGGCTTGTAATGAACCATGAGAAGCGAGTGTTTGCTTCGTCGAGCACCTTGGCCACGAAACTCACGCTTTAACCGCGGTTCCGACTCTTGCTCGGTACATACCGGTGCGGCTCGGTGCCTCGGCAGAGGTGTAATTGTTTCGAGGCTGCGGCCACGTGGCCTGATCTGGACGGTGGATCTTGATCAGGGTGCGGATCACAAGAAGGGAGGCACGAGTTCCAAGAAAACACTATCTTGTCGTTTTGTGGACACGTGGCATGGTCAGGTCCGTTCATCACACTCTAGCACACATTTTGAGATGATCTAACGGTGACTTCGCCTCGGAAGGATTTTTCGCCATATACGAGGGTCGGTCCCTCGTCCGCTCGGCTCGAGGATTTGAGTGGGCATTGTCGATCCGAACCAGCGTTAGCGTTGCTCGACGGTTGTGGGAGCAGTTCCGAATGGCGATCTACTTCTGGCTCGCCTAAGGGTGAGCCGGGGAAGTAAGGTCGAGCCGAGTGTTGGACTCCGAACCATCGGTGTAGTTCAACGGTTGTGGGAGCAGTTCCGAACGGCGATCTACTTCTGGCTCGCCTAAGGGCGATCTGGGAAAGTAAAGTCGAGCCGAGTGTTGGACTCCGAACCATCGGTGTAGTTCAACGGTTGTGGGAGCAGTTCCGAACGGCGATCTACTTCTGGCTCGCCTAAGGGCGAACTGGGGAAGTAGAGTCGAGCCGAGTGTTGGACTCCGAACCATCGGTGTATTTCAATGGTTGTGGGAGCAGTTCCGAACGGCGATCTACTTCTGGCTCGTCTAAGGGCGAACTGGGGAAGTAAAGTCGAGCCGAGTGTTGGACTCCGAACCATCGGTGTAGTTCAACGATTGTGGGAGCAGTTCCGAACGGCGATCTACTTCTGGCTCGCCTAAGGGCAAACTGGGGAAGTAGAGTCGAGCCGTGTGTTGGACTCCGAACCATCGGTGTAGTTCAACGGTTGTGGGAGCAGTTCCGAACGGCGATCTACTTCTGGCTCGCCTAAGGGCGAACTGGGGAAGTAAAGTCGAGCCGAGTGTTAGACTCCGAACCATCGGTGTAGTTCAACGGTTGTGGGAGCAGTTTCGAACGGCGATCTACTTCTCGCTCGCCTAAGGGCGAGCCGGGGAAGTAAAGTCGAGCCGGACATTGGACTCCGAACCATTGGTTAAAATTAAAAAACAAAAGATAAAGGCGGAGAGATGCTAACAAATTTATAAGTATGAAAGAGCATTCTTCATTGATAATTGACGGCGAACCGTTTTTACATATAACAACTTGAGAAATGGATTACAAGTTAGAGGAGAGGAATGGTTCGACCCCTCGTGATACTCAGAGAGGCGCCAGGGCGCTTTCTTGGTATTTTAGGAGGTGGTCGGCATTCCAGGTCCTCGGAATCTCTCTGCCCTCTAGATCTTCCAGACGATAAGCTCCGGGCCAAACAACCTTTGTGATCTTGTAGGGCCCTTCCCAGTTCGGGGCCAGTTTGCTCCTCTGATTAGGGAAGGGTATGGCTAGCTTTCTGAGAACCAAGTCCCCCTCCTTGAGATCGGTGGGTCGGACTTTCTTGTTGTACGCCAGTTCGACCCTCCTCCGTAGCTCTGTTGGCGTATCGATGCTCTTTCCCTCAGCTCGTCTACCAGGTCCAAGTTCGCCCGTAGGTCTCTGGCATTCTGTTCCTCATTGTAGGCTGCGAGACGAAGAGAGGGTATTCCAACTTCGAGTGGTATTACCGCTTCGGACCCATAGGTGAGGTTGAACGGGGACTCGCCTGTGGGGGTCCGCTTGTTGGTGCGGTAGTTCCACAGCACATTGGGGAGTTGGTCGACCCATAAGCCTCTAGAACACCTGTCCAGTCTCTTCTTGATACCAGAGAGGATCTGCTGGTTAGCGTTCTCCGCCTGTCCATTCGACTGAGGGTGGGAGACGGATGAGAAGCGCTGTTGGATGGCAAGGTCTTCACACAGAGCTCGGAGTGCGGCACCGGTGAACTGAGTCCCGTTGTCCGTTACAAGGACACTGGGGATGCCGAATCTGCAGATGATGCTCTTCCAGAAGAATTGAAGCACTTTGTTCTCGGTGATAGTGGCGAGGGGCTCGGCCTCAATCCACTTCGAGAAGTAGTCGATGGCTACAACCAAGAACTTGAACTGGCCCGGAGCCGGAGAGAAGGGCCCTAGTAAATCCATCCCCCACATTGCGAAGGGGATAGGACTTGATAGGGAGGCGAGGTTGGCTTGAGGGAGGCGACGAACGTTGGAATGTCTTTGACAAGAGCCACATTGCCGAACGTGTCGCTCGGCATCTTGGAGGAGAGTCGGCCAAAAGTATCCGTAATTCAGAGCTTTTTGAGCCAAAGACCTGGACCCTGAATGTGCTCTACCGATGCCTTCGTGGAGCTCCTGTAAGGCGTAGTCGGCCTGTTCTGGGGAGAGGCACCTTAGGTATGGTCGGCCGTCAATCTACGAGAAGGAGCGCTTGTATAAGATCCCCTCGATCAAGACATACCGCTCGGCCCTGGTTCTGACTCGGTGTGCTTCTTTGGGGTCCTCGGGGAGGAGTCCATTCCTTAAGAACTCCACTAATGGCTTCATCCAATTATCTTGTAGTAGGACCGGCAATGACTCCACTGAGCCGGGGGTCTCGTCTTCTATGCTCGGCCTTGAGAGGACCTCGATCAAAACGGTCTGCTCAAGACCCTGGAGGGAGGATGAGGCCAACAATGAGAGGGCATCGGCCTGTGAATTCTCCTCTCGAGGGACTCGTTGGATGAGTGCCTCTTCAAACCGGCTCATGAGGGCTCGGACCTTGGCGAGGTACTTCGCCATTCGTTCGTCTCGCGCCTCGTACTCACCCAAGACTTGGTTCACAACCAGCTGAGAGTCACTATGGACTCGGAGGCGCTGCGCCCCGGCACTTCGGGCAAGTCTAAGGCCCGCGATTAGTGCCTCATACTCCGCCTCGTTGTTTGAGGCCTTGAAGTTCATGCGGAGGGCATACTGGAGGATGAAGTCATCAGGGCCGTTCAGGATGATACCGGCGCCGCTACCCTCGTTGCAGGAGGATCCGTCCACGAAGACCGTCCAAATGGGGGGTCCGTTCGGAACATGGCTGACCTCGGGAATGGTGGACTCGACGATGAAGTCAGCGAGGGCCTGAGCTTTGATAGCAGTCCGAGGCTGGTAGGAGATGTCGTGTTGGCTCAGTTCTATGGACCACTTCATAAGCCGGCCCGAGGTTTCGGGCTTGTGGAGGATCTGCTTCAGCGGTTGGTCGGTGAGGACTACGACTGAGTGGGACTGGAAGTATGGACGGAGCTTCCTTGCCGCCATGACCAGGGCGTAGGCCATCTTTTCTATCTTCGGATAGCGGAGCTCGGCATCCCGAAGCACCTTGCTCACATAGTAAATGGGCATCTGAGCCCGGTCTTCTTCCCTCACCAACACAGCACTTAGGGTCTGCTCAAAAGCAGCTAAGTAGATGAAGAGGGTTTCCCCCGGAACGGGTTCGCTGAGCAGAGGAGGGTTCACCAAGTAGGCCTTCAGTTGGTCGAACGACTCCTGTTGTGGTTGGCCCCATTTGAAACCCTTAGCCCCCCTGAGGGCCTTGAAGAAGGGGAGGCACTTTTCCCCAGACTTCGAAAGGAACCGGCCAATAGCGGCGAGCTGACCTATAAGCTTCTGCACCTCCTTGACATTCCGGGGTGGGGCCATGTCCAGTATGGCCTTGATCTTCTCGGAATTTGCTTCGATCCCTCGCTAGCTCACCATGAAGCCGAGGAACTTTCCCGATGAGACCCCGAACGCACACTTGTTCGGATTTAGTCTCATGTTGTGCCTTCTCAATACGCCGAATGCCTCCTAGAGGTCGGCCACGTGGTCGGCACCTCTGATGTTCTTCACGAGCATGTCGTCGACGTACACTTCCATGTTGCGGCCTATTTGGCTTTGGAAGACCTTGTTGACGAGGCACTGGTAGGTGGCTCCAGCGTTCTTCAATCCGAATGGCATGACTCTATAGCAGTAGAGGCCCTGGTCGGTAATGAAGGAAGTCTTCGGAATGTCCCGGGGGAACATTCGGATCTGATTATAGCCGGAGAAGGCGTCCATAAAGCTGAGGAGCTC
Organism: Hemerocallis citrina; assembly: GCA_017893485.1. Classification (NCBI taxonomy): domain Eukaryota; kingdom Viridiplantae; phylum Streptophyta; class Magnoliopsida; order Asparagales; family Asphodelaceae; genus Hemerocallis; species Hemerocallis citrina. Next base: position 178,387,764 of record CM030361.1, read on the forward strand.
ATGGCCCGAGGTGGCGTCGATGAGGGTGTCGATATTTGGGAGAGGGAATGGATCCTTCGGACACGCTTTAGGAGAGCTCATGGCCCAGGTCGGTGAAGTCGATGCATATACTCCACGAACCATTGGACTTCTTAACCATGACCACATTGGAGAGCCACTCGGAATAGTTCACCTCCTGTATGAACCGAGCTCTTAAGAGCTTGTCCACCTCCTCCTTGATGGCCTGTTGTCGCTCGGAGGCGAACTTACGCCTCTTCTGTTGAACCGGTCTGCACCCTGATTAGACGCTGAGGCGGTGCACTAGAAGGTCCTTGGAAATCCCGGGCATATCCGCGGCGGACCAAGCAAATAGGTCGCGGTTCTCCAGGATGCACTGCACCAAGTCGGAGCATAGGGCAGTCGGCAAGGACTTACTGATGAGGAACTTTTGGCTCGGGTCCTCGTCCGAGAAGAGTACTTCTTCCAATTCGTCCGCCGGCTCGGACGTGGGTCGGACATTCGGCTCGGGGATTTCTAGAGTCTCGAGGGAGAGGACCGGTCCCCCAGTGGAAGTCATATAGCACTTCCGAGCCGTCTCTTGGCTGCCCCTGACTTCTCCCACTCCCGACCGGGTGGGGAACTTCATTTTAAGGTGGTACGCTGAAGGAACAGCTTCCAGGGCAGCTAGGCCGGGCCGGCCTAAGATGACATTATATGCAGCCGGCACGTTGACGACCATAAAGTCCATCGGCTCTGTCTGGGTAGTAGGGGTCTTCCCAGCAGTTACGTCCAGGGTGATAACCCCTTCGACCGTTACTGGTACCCCCATGAACCCGTGGAGCGTGTAGCCGACCGGCTTGAGGCGATCCCGAAACAGCTGCAGCCCTCGGAAGGCCGAGAGGAAGAGGATGTTCACCGAGCTCCCATTGTCTACCAGGACACTCTGCACCTTGAAGTTTGCCATGCGAAGGTCGATGACAAGTGCGTCGCAGTGGGGAGTTCGGACCCCCTCGAGGTCTTCGTCGGAGAAAGTCACTGGGATGCCAAGGCCTTTGGGGGGAGGGGCGCTGTGAACCGAGTTGACCTCTCGGACGAAGGCCTTCCGAGAGGAGTTAGAGGAGCCCCCCATGGGGCATCCGTGGATGAGGTGCAGAACTCGTTCTTCCTCGAACTCGGGGGTCTCATCGCACCGCTCGGAGCGCTTGTTAGCCCCCAGAGGCGGGGAGTGTTGCGATCCGCCCGATCGTTTGCCTTTACAAATTTGGCCAACTGCCCCCTCTGGATGAGGGCCTCTATCTCATTTTTCAACGCCCGACAGTCGTTGGTGTCGTGGCCGTGGTCCTGGTGGTAACGGCACCATTTCTCCTTGTTCCTCCTCTTGGCCGGTGTGTTCATCCTCGGAGCGGGAGGTATAACTCCTTCCTTCTCCACTTCCATCAGGATGGTGGAGACATTGGTGGTGAGGGGAGTGAACTTCTTGAACCTGGGGGGAGGACGGCGCTGACCGCCATTGTCCTTCTGTAGCTTTTTGGACCCTTCCTCCTCTGTCGTCTTCCTCTTTGATCCGGAGGCGGATCCCCCGAAATTCGGGAGGCACTCGGCCTCCTCCGCCCGAATGTACTTCTCGCACCTTAGGAGAAGATCGGCGAAGTTGTGCGGAGGCTTCTTGGCGAGGGACGATCGGAGGTTGGAGTTGAGGACGTTCGACTGGAACGCAACTGTTGCCACTGACTGGTCGAGGGAGGCGATTGACCTTACCTCTATGGTAAATCTCCTCACATAATCCCTCAGCTTTTCTCCCCTCTCCTGTCGGAGGTGGAGTAGGGAGAGGCTCGTCTTCTATGTTCGCCTGCTACTCACAAAGTGAGTTATGAAGAGCGTTTCGAACTGCTCGAACGAGAAGATGGAAGAGGGAGCGAGCCGGGAGTACCATTCCCGAGCCGACCCCTTGAGGGTGGCGGGGAAGGTCTTGCAGAGCATAGCGTCGGAAGCTTGATGGATCAGCATTAAGGTCTTGAAGCTTTCGACATGATCGACGGGGTCGGACTCCCCTGAGTACGTTTCAAACTGCGGAGGTTTGAAACCCCTCGGTATGAGGGCCTCCATGATTGTCCGAGAGAAGGGGGTCTGCTGGGGCGGACGGTCCCTGCTCTCGACTCCTCCTCTTTGTCCATGCGACCGATGTGCCTCTCCACCTCGTGGAGACGACGGTAGAGGGCATCGTCCCTCCGTTGGTAATCAAACGATCCCCTGGACTCTTCTTCATAGGAAGGGGAGCGGGGACTACGGCGTCGGTAGTCCTGGGATCGGCGAGGACTATAGGGGTGCTGCTGGCGACTAGGAGCTGGGAGAGGACTTCTGGATCGGTGGCGAGGACTGGGAACCCGTGGGGGTGTTGGAACCCTCTGGGCATTATGGTTGTTGGGGCGAAGGTTGAGGGCCTGCAACACAGTCTCCTGGAATTGTAGGAACTCGGCACGAGTGATAGGTGCCTCATCGTTCCTCGGATGATGTCGATCAGCGGGGGAACGTGGCCTCCTCCTGTGACGCTCAGGAGATACGCCCTGCCCTCTTCGGTCCGGAGACCCCCTGCCGTCGCGGCGATGAGGGGATCGCTCGCCTTGATGTTGGCGGGAGGCTCCCTCTCGGGCCCGCTTCTCATCTAGGCGGTTGCGAAGGTCCTCATCCTTTTAGCGGTTCAGAACGGTGTTGCGGAGGTCGGGGTGATGAGAAGCCATTGAATCCGAGGCATTGTGAACCGAGACATGGTCTGGGTGGAGAGGTTGCTTCTGCCTCCGCCCGTTATGGCCAGCAGGACCATTGGGGGGTTGTTGATTGGGAAGAGGAGGCTGGCCCTGTTGGAACGGGGGAGGAAGTTGTTCAGGCTGTGGAGCGGGATGGACGGGAACTTCCTCTGGCTGATCAGCGGGATTGGGTCCGCGGTTGGACCCCCTAGATCTGACCTTTTTGGGAGGCATAGTTGGAGAAGGGCTAGTCGACAAGGAAGAGGCAGAGGCTGTTCGTGTGGTTTTTCCACAGACGGCGCCAATCTGTTACCGCTGATTCTGGTGTGGGGGTAAACAGATGAGATTTGTGGGTTCGCAGAAAAATCTGAATAGCGGATCCAAGCCTTCTGATTCCTGCCGCTACCTGCAAGGAAGTGCGATACACCGGGGTTGATTCCGGCGATGCACCCTCCGACGCTCTTGTCAGTAACCAGTGGTGATTAAGAAAGAGCTTAAGGTGGAAAAAGAGTGATTACCTGGTCACAGTGGTAGGGGGAGGTATTTATAGTCGCCATGGGAGTGATTAGGGACCTGATTTCCTGTGTAACTGTCAGGAGAAAAATCCTCCCAATCTGTTTAGGAAACTGACCCTTGATTCCCGGTGAGAGCAAATCAGGCCCGTTGATTCAGTCAAATCAGTGACCCTGATTTTCCTCTTGCTGATCTGGGTTTGTCTTGGGTCGGGACCCGTACCCAGTTGGAGTGGATCCGTTTGTGGGGTGTTGGGTCTGTGAGAAGGAGACCCAGTACCCGTTTCGAACCCATTTGTATGTGAAATTACCGTTTCACCCCTGAGCTTCATGATTCGTGCCCAATCTGGACGGTTCCGATTTAACCCCATTTTTAGATTTTGAGCTCTTTGTATTTGATTGGTTGTCTTTTGTTGTCGTTCTTCATCGATATTTGTTCTTTCTTTCATTTGGTTCTTATCCTCTTTATTTTTGTTCTTGGGTGCTCGTGGTGGTAATTGGTTGTTCATCCTATTCCTAATCCTATTATTTGATTCCCTAATAGAATTACCAAAGCCAAATGAAATCCACAATCCCATTTGATAACCTATACAATTTGTATCCTAATCAAAGCCCAATTAACCAAATCATATTACTACTCCTAAACTATCCACAACCCAATACCCAACTTATATTTCTAAACCCTAATTACCACACACATATATATAACTCTCTCTCTCCCTTACCTCAAACCCTAACCCTAATTCCATACACCCCCGGCCTCCTCCTTGTTCCCTTGCGCCGCACAGCCAACCTGAACACCCCCAGCCTAGGCTGAAGCCACCCAAGCCCCCCTTCGCGGCTGTACCCAACGCTGCACACCCCCAAATCCTGATCCCCTTGGCCATACACCGAGCTCCCTTGCACCTATCTCATTTTCTCTCCCCGTCTCTTCCTGTCGGCACCGTCGACAGCCAGCGCCCAGGACGCAAGCCCCCAACCCCATCTCTCTCTCTCTCTCTTGTGGTTTCTCTCTTTCTCTTGCTTTAAGAAGCTTGCGCGTGTGATCGTGCGAGTTGTTCATGGGTTCGTTGCTCTTGATTTGCAGATTTTTTGTTCGTGAATTTCGTTTGTTGGTCGGGAATCCGTTCCCGTTATTCTTGGTGTTCGTTTCGTCTTCGGTTAAGGCAAGTAACTTGTACTCAAATTCTTTTGTATGATACAAATCAAAAATACTGCTTGTAGTGTAGTTGGGTTCTAGAGACAATTTGTGTGTGAAACTCCTTGTTGATATTGTCTCTATAGTGATTTGACCATAGTTGCCTCATGACACAAAATTGACATGAAATAACTTAGGTTTTTCCCGTTCTTGATTTGATCATGTATGTGAGACTTCTTGTGAGAATTTTGGTATTTGTTAAGAATCATGTAAGAGACTTGTTTTAGATATGTTAATTACCCTATTTCATGATGTTTGGACACTTGGTAGACTCGATTTCATGTTTGGTTGTGTTTGGATCAAGTTTCGTTGAATCTATGTTGATTTTGGTTTTTAAGGAAATTCTGTGTTTTGTCGATGTTCTGCCTTGATCAGTAATTTAGACCATATTAAGGTCAGAATCTTAATTTCAGTATAAAACATGAGTTTTATAGAAATTCCTCTTCTTTTCAACCATTCTGACCTTGCTTGATTTCGTTTTCGTATGTGTGAGTTATGACTGTTTTATTATAGAGGTGTAGATCTTTTCCAGATTTTGTTTCTTGGTGATTTTGATGACTAAATCATTTTGATACTTGTGCTACATATATTGTTTTGATCCAAAACTTTTGTCAGTTTTTCTATACTTATTTAGGGCCAGAATTTTGGTGTATTTTATTGATGAGTTTATATGTGGTTTCATGCTTGTTTATATAAACTATACTTGCTGAATTTTGCTCGCTGTTCTGTAAAGATTTGTATTTTCACCCTGATAACTTTTCCTGTATGCAAAATATTTATCAAATATGAAAGTTAGATTATTTTGTCTATTTTCATCTCCATTTAGCGAATTTGGATTTCATTTCACGGTTTGCGAGATATTACTATTTTCGTACAGCTGTGTTGGGAATTCCAGATTTACCAAACTATCGTTTCTTGATGTTTTCTGATTTTTGATGACTGATCTAATTTCACTGTAAAATTTTGAAACCTTATATTTTGTTACTAGACAGATAGGGGAATATGCCAGATTTTTCGTGAATTTATTTATTTAGTTTTGATGTTGTTTTCCTGACTGAGAATTTGATTTACTGATTTCTGGCTGAACCTAATTTCTGAATTCAAACCTGTTTTGAGACTTGTTTTTTGCAAAATACTATATGACTTATTTATACTCACTGGATTCGGTTGGGAGTCTATTTTATAGATCTTTCGACGGATTCAGGTTTGTATGTTTGTAACACCGGGAATTTCAGTTTTACTACAGTATGGTCTTGTTGTCGTGAACTTGACATTTGGTTATTTTGTTCTTTTATGTGTTATCTTACACCCGTACATTCTTATCTTGCAACTTGAACTTATTACTTGACCATACAATGATATTATACTTGCTTGGTTCGTGACACATACTTGCTTGTTTGACATTAATAATAAATTAACCAAGCCGAGGTTTTAAAGGGTCAGATCTAATAGTGGATAATTCAGAAACGTGTACTCGGAAGAGAATCTATTGATTCTATGTGATACTTTGCTTGATATTTGAGACTTGGCTTGATATTTAAGACTTGGCTTGATACTCGAGATTTGGCTTGATACTTGATTACTTGAGGCTTGATATTTAACTACTTGAGGCTTGATACTTCACTCTTGAGGCTTTTTTACTTGATTACTCGAGTCTTGATACTTCACTCTTGAGGCTTGTTTACTTGATTCTTGAGGCTTGTCCCTGAGTACACTGCCCTATATGGTCCACTATGAAATCTAAAATGAAACTGCATTGACTGTAACAACCATGTGATAAAAGGATGGCACATGAAGTATTACCTAGATAGTAATAACTACAAGATTTAATATACGATACTTGAAAATGATACATGCTTACTTGATACTTGATTACATGATACATGTGACTTGATGTTTGAACATGATACTTGACAATTGTACTTAGCTACTTGACACTTGTTATTTGTTACTTGATTTCGTGATACATAACACTTGATGCTTGACACTTGATACATGCCTCTTATACTTGTTTATTTGCCATGCTAGTTGCTATATATGGATATCATGCGTATATCATGTTGTTAGTTAGTTTCCCCATGTACTTGTATCCTTCATTACAAGCGGTCCGTAACTTGCAATTGACGGGTACATGTTTTCTCTTTTTCACTTCCCTTCAATTGTTAAATTGCAGATTTTGGAGAACAGGTTCCAGATGGTATTGGTGACATGAAGTATTAGTACTGAATTTTATTATTATTATTTCTTATAGCTTGCTTGAATAGGTCCCATCAATTTATTTTTAAAACTATGGTCACTATTTGGAATAGAGACCTTTATTGTACTAAGGTCACTATTTCGGATAGAGGCCTTAGTTGTATGACTATTTTGTAATTTTTACAAAAAATAAGGATATTGTGTTTCCTACTGTAGGTCGCTATTCCTAATAGCGACCTCAGTTTTAAATTTTTGGGAAAAATTCTTTAGGAATCGCTAAGTGTCTCAATATATTCATTCGAGGTCGTTAATCCCATTAGCGACCTCATATAACTAAGGTCGCTAGTAGAAATAGCGACGGAAAATAAAAAATTCAAAAACATTTAAAACATAGGCCGCTATTCTCATTAACAACCTCGAAAATGAAGATGCCATTATTGAAAATAGCGGCCGCTGCTGACGTGGCACAAGTTAACCCACGAGCGCTAATAGTTTCGAAATTGGCCCATAATCACAAATATTTCAAAAAGTGGCTTATCACGGCAAAAAATTCCCACGATCTTTAGCAATCTTTCGAGGCCTAGACAGCCACCTTTTCCATCCTCAACTACCGAATCGATTCCAATACTTGAAACATTTTTCTTCCATAGTTTTTGTCAGAAAACATAAAATATAACTAATAATGTAAGAGAGTATGTAAGCTTAAGTTACATAATACTTATCTTCTTGCTTGTGGTTCTATAAACTTATCAATTTACACTTTACCCTGACCGGGAACCACACTTTTTTTTACAACAAGGATGGAGCAAAAGCTCTAGCCCTACACACACATACATATATATCTCTACTATTTTAATAAAAGAGTTTGTCACCAAACAAATTTCATTTATAACCAAACAAACATGTGCATACCCAACAAACATTTGCAATGCAGCATAACTAATATAAACTATAAAAGAGGTCTCAGGTTCGATCCCAAACAACTTCAAAATCTATTTTTTAAATATATATATTTATAAAGACGTGCATCGCACGTGAAAATTACTAGTGTATATATATATATATATATATATATATATATATTGAGAGAGAGAGAGAGTCGTCTCCACGTGCACTCGGTCTTTTGGCCTTCGTATTGACGATCCGAACCATTCATATTGATTTACACATCTAAATTAGTGTAAATATGTAAGATTAAGTCATTGGAAATTCATTTGCCCATGCATTAAAATGTTACAAAATTGTATGTCTGAATATCGTTTTTTTTTAAATTGGTATGATGGATGGACAGATGAATTTCAAATAACTTGATTTTATATATTTAAACTATTTTAGACGTGTAGATCAATGTGAACGATTCAAATCATCGATACGAATGCTGAAACACCGAGTACACAATGAAAGGTATATATATATATATATATATATATATATATATATATATATATATATATATAGAGAGAGAGAGAGAGAGAGAGAGCAACAAAATTACAGTCACAGTAATTAAGTCCAACAAAGATACCGAACTAACACATAACCATGTTGCTAACAAGGAGTCTTGCAGTCAAGAAACTCAACAAACACAGCATAACAGAGTAACAATATATACAGCACAGCAACAAAACAAAATGATCAGGTTTTGGCTGTAACATCGTGTATTTTCAAATAATTAAATTTGTATTCACGTGTCTTGCACGTGCAAGTTAATGTATGTATTTGGCTTTAAAAATTATTCTCATATCATGAACAAATATTTTCTTCTCATTTAAAAAGCCTATTATTATCTATTATTAATTCTTAGGCCTAATAGTCAAATTCTAGCCCATCTAAAATTAATTAATTAATTAATTAATTAATTAAAGAGCTATGGATTTTAGCCGACCTAATTAGCCCACTAGTTAATTCTAATAATAATTAATATAACTTGTAGGGTAGAGTTGATCTTGTAACAATAAATTAGCAATTTAATGAACAAACAACCAGTGTGCATGTGATGGCACGTGCAAAGGAGCAAGAAGGGGGAGGCTGACCATTTGTTTGAGTGGAAGAGATGGAGAGAGTGGTGAGTTGGTTACTTGGTGATGCATAGTTCTTCTAACTCCCAATTGTATCATAGCCCTTCATCTAAACTCATCTCAACCCTCCATTCACTCTTAAAATGTGTATAAATACCCCTCCCTTGTCACTCTTGTCATTTGCACTTAGAATTTTCAAAGAGAGAGAAAGAAAAGACATTTGTGAGGAAAAGATTGAGAGAGAAGAATTTTGTGTGAGAAAAAGAAAGAGAAGTGTGTATTCCTTTCCAATTGGAGGCCGGCCAAAGCAAGAAGAGGAGGAGAAGGTTCGGGTTCATGCCTTGCTAGGAGGAGGAGCTCGGATTTTGTGCACAAACTAAGAGGAGAAGGGAGACGATCGTGCTTTCAAGGAGTTCTTTAGGAGTTTTCTTTGTTTTCTTCACACGGTGGGTGATTTCTCTACTTCTAGTATAGATGCCATGCTAAGAATTTAATTTGTGAATATGTTAGAAACAAGTAGAAAAGTTTCCATATACTTGCTTGAAAAGACTAGTCAGAAAAAGAGGAAACTGTATCTACATGAGAAAGTTAGTAAAATGAATTGAAATGTGTTAATTAGGAGTTGTCATGATGCTTTATTAATATATTTTCATGCTAGAATACATATAATTTGATGAATCATGCTCATACGAAAATTTTGTTTGCAAATGAATTGTAGAATGCAAAATAACACCCATGGATTTGTGAAATAAATTGATTAGTGTAGACGTTGCAATTAGTGTTAAAATTCTAATTGTATTGTATGAGTAATGTTATATTCACTTGATTGTCAAATATGTTGTCTCTTTGAATCTTAAGAAATGAGTTAGTTTGTAAAAGGTAAAAAGTAACTTAAGGGCTTGACTATGTTAAAGAATGAAAATTTGTGTAAACATATTGTGAATAAATGGGAAATAAATAGATAAAAGATTCATCTAGAATTGCGATTTTTGAATGTCGAAAAAAATACTAATGTTTCACTTCAAAAGAAATAAAAGGAGAATAGTTCTTTCATGTTGATAAAAATGAGAATTTTGGAAATCTAAAGAATATATTTTCCTGTTTTTCAAAAGAATACATTCTGGAAAAATATAGATTTTTAAATAAGTACGATTTGATTGAGAAATCGAGTATATATATAAAAAAAGGTTAAATACAGTCAGTAGAACAAAACAATTTCCACTCTTGAGTACAATAGAAAGTGAGCTTGGGCTTACTGGCTTTCGGTGTGGGTTAAAAGCGATGTGTACAGTGCGGAGGTCTTGGATTCGAGTCTTGAAGAGGCTCTGTTTTTATCCAAAATTCGATTTTTACTTGAAAACTGTACAGTCAGTACATAAAGAATAAAACCCCTTTCATATCGGTTAGTCACTAAAGACCAATTGGTCTTCGGGTGCACTTTGGGTCTGTTACTGTTCATAGGCGGGGGCGTTGGTCTGGGTTCGAATCCAGCCTTGGCCTTTTGCTTGTGTTTTTTTTTTTGATTTTTTTAACTTATTTCGATTTTTTGGAATATTTAAAGTGTGTAAAAAGTTGAGAAAAATACTAGAATTCTTCTAAAATTACCTAGACTTCATAAAAATTATTTCTACATTATTTGACATAATATAATAAGAATTAGAAGTAATTTTGAGAAGAAGAACTTGATAAATGTTCTTAGATTATGACTTGATTAATTAAAGAAAAGAAATATTTTGAAGATAAAGAATTTTTGTGTAGAGATTAAAATTGAGATTGCCAACATGGAAAATTGAGTAAGATAATAAATGGATTTTGTTGTTTAATATATGCAAGTGTGCATGGAAACTGAAACAAAAAGATTATGATGAAATGTGGAAATTTTGTGAGTATAAACACTCATTTTGGTGAACATGAAAAAGAAGTTAAGAACTAGAATGTAGCTAAGTCCTTATACCTGCATGAATGAAGTCTTGAAAAATGAAGGTTGTAGACCAACATTTGGGTCGTTGTTATAAATTGATGGTTAAGTCCGGTGTAGAGGTGATGCTAACTCTAGGGTGTTAATTTTACTCATGATTCAATTATCTAAGGATTAGACACAGTGAAGATCTGATGAAAGTAAGAGAAAAACATAAGTATCAGGGCCTCGGATCTACGGTGTGAGAGTGTTCACAGGATATCACATGATGCGTCATGCCAACACGTGAATACATCTCCAGAATATCGGGACCGTGGTGATGCTTGTGGGGTGCTTGGTGACTTCGTAGTACCATCGTTCCATGCGGAGGCAAATTTTCCATAGGATGTCTACATGATGCGTCATGCCATGATGTGGGATTCCCCTCCAGGATATCTGAACATGGACTCGTAACTCATAGAGCATCTAAGATACTTATCGTAGTTACCGTACTAGTTTAACTCATAACGAGGGATCCAACCCTACAAGAAGAAGTACGATTAAGGGCTTGCCCTCAGACCTATGTAGTATGGGATGCATAGAATCCGAACAAGTGTGTATTAGTGTCATTAAATATAAATAACTGCATTAAGGACTAAGTGCACAGCCGCACACCATATCAATAAGATAGTCCCCCTTAGCTTTGTTTGTGATCAAGTGTGTGCTTTCCAAGTAAGAGAAAAATATGTGTTATATCATAGCGTCAGTTGTATACAACTGACGTGCCCAAAGTTTCTATGCAGAATAAAATGAATGAAAGGATTAAAGAAGGAATGCTACTTAAAGAAATGATCAAATTGTTATTTATTTCATATATCATGGTGTCATTATATTTCCGCTACGTTGATGTAAACATTGTTGTATAAAAAGTTTTAAATTCCTTATAAAATTATACGAAGTGAAGTGTAAAGATCCTGTGGAACTTCGAATTCTGGCTTATTTGGAATTCCGGGTGTTACAGAGTGGTATCAGAGCCACGTTTCCAAGTAGTACAAATTTATAAGGAACGACACCCTAGAGTGGACATTAGAGTGTGAGTTGGGTATAGAGATTTAAATGTAAGCTACTTACATTTGTGTTGCTCTATGATTGATGCTTCTTCTTCTCCCTCCCTAAAGATGGCGAACCACCATGACCCAGCAGGCGATGATGATTGGCACATAATTAAAGAGGACTAGAACCCTGGACAAGGAGATTCCGATGAAAAAGATCCCGAGGAGTATGAAGGAGAATGACCCGAGTTCCGAGAGATCACTCCGCCTCCGGAATCATCAGGCATTTCATCCGACAAGGAAGAGCCAGTTTCAAGAGGTCTCATCGAATCTCTTCAGAGGCAAGAGGAGACTCAGAAGGAGAGAGCAGAACAATTGCAGGCCCAGTGTGCGAAATTCAAGGAGAACATTACAACTCTCAGTCATCGTGTTTGGAAACTCGAGAAGAGAAAGAACATGTACGATGCGTTGAAGGAAGAAGTGGCAGAACTATCGGAAGAGCTTAGGAAAGCCAAGAGGAACCGTAGGTATTAGAATGTTGTATCATCTCAATGCTTTTCGCTAGATGTCAGAAGATATTTTAAATTTGAATGTACAAAGTTTGAATTCAAAGAAATGAAGAGTTGATTTAAATTCATATTTTCCACTTTGAATTTAATGGATCTTTTGAATCAGAGTATGGTTGGAAGGAGATCAAGGAATGGAGAAGGACCCAGCTGTGGACTCGACTTAGAAGCGGAGTTGGCCAGAGTCTATCTTCAATCGTATTCTTGAGGATATGCTTCGGTGTTGTGTGCTAGATTTTGGTGGCAGTTGGGAAAGGCATCTAGCTTTGGTGGAGTTTGCCTACAACAATAGTTTTTAGACTAGTATTAGGATGATGCCGTACGAAGCTTTGTATGGCAGAAAGTGCAGAATGCCAGTTTGTTGGTTCGAAGTTAGGGTGCATCAGATGTTTGGGCCTGAGATTGTGCAGCAAATCTCTGAAAAGATTGATCTAATCAGGAAGAGGTTGGTGGATGCTCAGAGTAGGCAAAAGAGCTATGCAGACAACCAGAGAAGGGACATCGAGTTTGAGGAAGGTGACTTTGTCTTTCTGAAGGTATCGCCCAGTAAAGGTGTGATCCGATTTGGCAAGAGTGGAAAGTTAGCCCCGAGGTTCATAGGCCCATATAAGATATTGAAAGGGATCGGGAAAACTGCTTACCAGCTTGAGTTACCGGAAGAGTTGTCTCAGGTGCACAATGTCTTTCACGTGTCTATGCTGAGAGGTTACATTCCAGATCCGAGTCATCATTTGCCCGAAGTGCCGGAAGGTTTGCAATTAGATCCGAGTTACATTGAGCTTCCAGTTGAGATTGTGGATCGTCGGAAGAAAGCCTTGAGGAATAAGATGATACCGATGGTCAAGGTAGTCTGGAGAAAGCATTTGGTTGAAAAGGCTACTTAGGAATCTGAGGAGATGATGTTTAAGGATCATCCTGAGCTCTTTGTTTGATTTGTGTTTTCTTCTTCTTTCTTCTTATTGTGTTTTGTTTTCTCACCCTTTAATTGTAGTTCCGGGGACGGAACTATTCTAAGAAGGGAGTGTTATAATACCCTGAATTAAATGAGAAATTGTTGATTTTACGTGTTGTGCACGTACAAGTTTTTGCATATATGTTTTCTTATAAAATTATCTCTTATAATATGAACAAACAATTGTTTTCTTTCTTTCTCTTTAACTCTAGAAGCCTATTTTATAAGCCTAAGCTTGTTTTTCTAATTTAAGCCCAACCTAATTAATTAAATATTTTATTTTAACCCATGAGTCTATATGCCCACTATTTTGAAGCCCACAAATTAATTATCCTTTTAATTATCATAACTTGTAGTGTAGACACAATTAGTAGACAATTAATAAATTAACAATGTACAACTTTTATGGGGGACACTAGTTGGGGCACGTGCATGCACTAGTGTGTGCATTGCACACCCTAGAGGGGTAGGCCGGATTATGGAGAGAAGAGAGGGAGAGTGGGGTTGAGTTGAGGGGTGGTTATGAGATCATGTAAGTTACTACAACTTCCCATTTCATCTTGATCCTTGATCTCTAACTCCTTGATTAAATCCTAACCATTTATTCTCATCCTAAAAGTGTATAAATACCCCTAGTTTGTTCTCATTAGTACACTAAACAATTTATTAAGAGAAGAAAAGACTAAGTGAGCAAAAGATTGAGAAGTGTTAGTGAGTAAAAGATTAGAGTGTGCTTGTGTGTGCGTGTTCCGTCAAGTAAAGGCCGGCCAGCATCCAAGGAGCAAAGGTGGGCTCGGGTTCCAATCAAGCAACAAGGAGGAGACGTTTGGCAACACAATCTAGGAGGAGATGGCCACTTTCTTGCATTTCAGGAGATTCTAGGAGCATTCATTTCATTTTCTCCAATAGGTGGGTGTTTCTCATGCTTCTAAATCTAGATACCAGGCTAGGAATGATTTGATAAAATTACTAGGAACAAGTAAATGAAATTGGACTCATGTGTGCTTAATTAGAGATGAAATGGTAATTTAGAGAATGATTGATAAAATAATTGCTAGTCGATAAATGGTGAATTAAATTGCTAGAAACTATCATGTTGACATGCTATATGTTTTGAATTAAGCTCTATGATGAAATTTGTGCTTATGAGATAAATAGTTGATTAAATGCATCATGTGTAGTGGATTGTCTAAAATAAAGTTTCATTATTGTAGAAAGATGAGAATTTGTGTTCTAAAAATGTGGTAGGATGTTAATAAGTAAAAGAACAAGAAATGAAGTAGCTTTGTGGAAATCTAGCTCTAAATTATGAAGAAATGTGTTATTGTTCTCAATGTCAAAATTATGGACATAGAACATAAAGTAGGACCAAAATGCACGTTTTATAAAGCAAATAATGATTATAAAAATACCGGTTCACTGTAATTTCATATAGATTAAAATCTGGAAAGTTTTGATCAAAAAAGAGAAGAAAAAGAACTAAAAATGTTTTGAGAATTATGAAATTTAGAAATGAACAGAGAACTGGGTTATAAACAATCAAACTCATTTTGAAACAATTTGGTCACTTAGACCATTTGGTTGAAGGGTGTTTGGGCGCTACTGTAGCGCAGGGGGGTTATCTCTGGTCTCGGGTTCGATATTGGGTAGGAGCCTTTTACTTTTTATTTTTTGAAAAATCCCAAATACCGAGAGTTAATACACATGCATAATAAACCATTCCATTTCGCTTCTGTGGCTTTGGCGCAGTGGTCTTTGGGGGTGCCCACGTGGCCGTTGTTTGTGGGTTCGAATCCGGATGTGGGTTTTGGTTTAAAAGTTGGTTTTTTTGGGAAAATTAATAATATTATGCGATTTAAAAATAAATTAAAATTGAGGAAAAATAGGGAAAAAGTTACTGAAATTATTTAGACTTCATGAGATAATTTTTTTATAACTTTTGGTGTAGTATAATTGAGAATTTGAGGCTATTTGCAAGAAAAGACTTGTTTTAATTGTTAAATTAAATTGTCTTTTGGGTAAAGAAAAATAAATGGGTTATTTTAAGGAGTTTAAAAATGAGAATTAGTAATGGAAAATTTGAAAGTGTGAATTGTGAAATTAATTGAAAATGTAAATTGTGAAATTGATATTGTTAAAATAAAAATATAAGAATTTTGTGGAAAGAATAAATTAGGAATGTGACAAGTTAGAAAAAATGAAATTATATTATTTATGCATGAGATTGTGAATGAAAGTGGAATTAAATGACATGATGAGTTATGAAGGATTTTATGAATATGAATACATGAATGCTATGAACATGAAATGAAAATTATTGTTAATCATGAAAAAAAGAACTTATGAGTATGAAAAACTCGATGTTGTAATTATGAGTTGAAATTAAGAACTAGGGTGTAGCTAAGCTTCATACCGGCAATGAAAGAAATGTTGAGATGATATTTGAAATGAAAAGAACAAGATTTGGGTCATGTGAAATGAATGAATAAGACCGGTATAGTGGGAGAGCTAACCCTAAGGGATTAATTTTGTTCATGATTCAATTAAATTAAGGACTAGATACATAGTGAAGATGTGATGAAAGTAAGAGAAAAACATGAGTATGAGGGCTATTGGTTTGGAGGCGTGAGAGTATTCACAGGATGTCCCATGATGCGTCATGAGTAGGACATGGATACTGCTCTAGAGTACCGTTCCGGTGGCGACGCTCGTAAGGTGTTTGGTGATTGCGGGTGGTGTCATGTCTATGGTAGGAGGTGAATTACCACAGGATGCCTGCATGATGAGTCATGTGTCAGTGCATTGGGATTCTCTCCAGGGCACCTAGGCGTGAGCTCGTAAGTCATAGAACATCTAGGATACTTACCGTATTAGATTAAGCCATTGCAAGGGATTGAACCCTACAAGATGAAGAACGGTTAAGGGCTTGCCCTCGAATCTATGTAGTATGGGCTGCATAGACTCTGAACAAGTGCGCATTAGTGTCATATAATATAAATAATTGCATTAAGGACTAAGTGCACATTCACAACACGACATCAATAGGATAGTCCCCTTAACTTTGTTTGTGAACAAGTTTGTGGTTTGTTAAGTATTGAGAATTGTTATACTGTTTCGGCATAAAGATGATGGCCGTGTATAATATTTCGTCAGTTGAATGAACTGATGTGCCCACAATTTCTATGCAGGGCAAAGCACATGAAAAAGACTAAGGAGGAATTGATGCTTAAAGATTATTCAAGTGTTGTTGTATTTCATTCATTGTTGTAAAATTGCTTCCGCTGTATAAGTATTAATGTAAATGTAACTCTGATGTAAAGTAAAGTTTTGATTTCCTTGTAAAATTGTAAGAAGGGAAGTGAAAAGATGCTGTGGAACTCGAATTCATTCTTATTTGGAATTCGGGGTGTTATAGAAAGGGCGGCAATGGGATATAGCCAAGCGCCCTAGAAGGTTCTGCAGATTGGGCTGAGCAGGGAGAAGGTAGGGCTTGGCGGCCTGGACACAGGAATTAATCACCCTATTTGTATTTTTATTTTATTTTTTTACAACATTAACCCAAGAGAGGCCCATCGCAGCCCAAGTGTACAGAACTAACAGGGAGAGGAAGAGAAGGAAATATTGAAGAAAGGTAGGGTCCACAGACCACTACTGTAGCGATCAAACAGCTGATCGAAAAAAAAGAAAAAAAAGGACTTCCAAAGACGTAGAAAAGAGAGGCAAATCGAGTTCTAAAAACTCGACAGAGGGGAATCTTGAAGAAACGCAAGAAATTACATAGGGGATCGTAATGTCAAACTGAACCAAACAAACAAAACCCACCAACAACATGCAAAACAAACGAGCCAACAACCACTAACACTCACGCTGATCTCAAATAGATCGAGCTGAAGCACAGAGAACGAGCGAGAATGTAAAAAAGAGGGAGAAGAAGAGAGATCGAGGATGATCAGAAGAAATAGGATGACGCAGAGCGCGCCCTGAACCGAGAACAAAACAAAAAAAGGAAAGCCAAAAAATGAAACAAAAACACTGTACATACAGTGATTGGATAAGGACGGAATCGCTAAGCGGATCTGAACTGAATGGAGACCTCTGAATCCTCGAGAGGGAAGCAGCAGCACCCACCACAGCCTAGAAGAGGGCACCGGGCAGGATAGGAACCTCGCACGATCGTCAAGAGCCGGCCAACCAGAGAGAGGAGAGGGAGGGCACGAGGAGGACAAGGGAAACACTCAAGAAGAAGATCTGAACATAGGGGAGAAGCTGGAGAGAAGGAAGGAGGACGGGATCTGAGGGGAGGAGGCGTCACAGGGGGAAGGGGAGAAGAGATCCGGGAGAGAAGGGAAGTAGATCTGGAGAACTGGAGGTTGAGCAGTGGGAGGAGTTTGTTGATGAGGTTCAAGTTTTTATTGATAGATATTATTGTTATTGTTATTATTATGCATAAATGTGAAATTTTATTTTATATATATTCTTTAATTTATTTATTTATTCGGTGGAGCGGGTTTTATTGGATTTTATTATTTAAAAAAACGGAGTTATAAGGACATATAAATAATAAAATAGTCAAAGGAGGACTTATACTTAATTTTTCTATGATATTTACAAAAACCACCCCTCCCCTCTTCCTCCTCAGTTTTCGCCAGAACCCACCGAAACCCATGCCCGACCGAAACTGTTTCTTTTTCTTTCTTTTCGGATTTTCAAATCCCACCAAAAATTTTAGCCTTTTATAAGAAATTTTATAGGGATTTTGTTAACTTGAAGGTGCTCTCCAACATCCCACCATCAGTTTTTTGGATTGATCTTTTGGAAGGAAGAGGGCGCGAGTTTGGGAAATAGCGGAGAGCTTTCACAGCCGGCCTTCGCATTTCCTCAAGTGAGTCTGATTATACTAGGTATATATTATGTTGTGTCAGAATTTTATGCGGTTTCGAAGTATTTTTTGTGAATTTTAGCTAAATGAAGATTCGACCAAAAATACAAAATTTTTATATGCTAAAATTGTGTTACATGGTAAATTTGTGTGATTTTGAATATTTAGTGTTATGGGTGATATATTGGGTATATGTATGACAGTATGAAATAATTGGGGTTGATATACGTATTATATATGGTAGATAAACAAAAATGACATATATATGGTGTTATGATGTATTGACCCATTTGGTGTATGTTTGTGATATATATGGGTGATAATGAGTTATGATAGCATGATCGACGAAAATTAATGAGTGAGTACATGTATAATATAGTGATGTTTAAAGTGAAACATATGGGCGGCAATATGATATAATCATTTACTTAATTTAGCATGTTCATAAGATATTATAAGGTGATTAAATAAATACTTTGGTGCGTTTATGATACGGAACAATAAGAAGTAATAGTCTTATAAATTAAATAACCAGGTGTATGTGAATACGTGAAATAAATAAAATAATTTAATATTGCAGTGCCGCACAATCTCCCAGGGGTTTGGGCTAGACCCCACAGGCTCGGGATATACCCGGAACAGGAGTTATAGATACCCCAGGGTAGACCTGGGATGAGTGCAGATACCTCAGGATAAACCTGAGATGAGAGTTGGTACCCCAGGATAGACCTGAGTGTGCAGATACCTCAGGATAGACCTGAGATGAGAGTTGATACCCCAGGATAGACCTGGGAGTACAGATACCTAGGATAGACCTGAGATGAGAGTTGATACCCCAGGATGGACCTGGGAGGTATTTCCCTCGCTGGTATAGGCCAGGAGGAAGACGTAGCCTCAAGGGTGTCAGACTCTGTCTGAGCAGCTTCCCATGTGTATACTATTCTATCGGCGTCAGTTGGATGGGTTTTGTGGGCACTGAGAAAGAAAAGAATTCATATAATAAATGTTTTATGTGTTGAATACGTAAATGAACAATGAATGAAATACGTTGTTGAATGAGAATGAAGAGAGAAGAAATTGTGTTATGTGATTATATATAAAATAAAGAAATGATGCTATGAAAATATCAATAAAAAGATAAGAAAGTATGTTAAGTGGTTAAATATGATCAGTGAAGATGTGGGGATTATATTAATGAGTATGAAAAGTGAAGAAATTATGTATATGAAGTAATATGAATAAATTGAAGAAATTGCGGTATGGAAATAAATATGAGTGTGAAACATGAAGTAAAATATATTATGTGAAGAATAATAAGAGTAAGTGGTATTATGTGATCGGAATGGTTATTAAAGTAAAATATGATATGAAATGAGTTTGATGTGCCTTGGAATTGTGTCGAGGAACTACTCGTCCGCTATTTCCATGGAAATGGTGGGAACTATTTGCCTTGACACAACTCCCGGGTGAATTAGTGGGTTGTTGATATGATGATTAGATTGCAGAGGGAAAATAAAGTAAAGTAAATTGTAACCTAAAAATGAAAATAAAATAACGTAATATTCCAATTAATTGGCTTGAGATGCGATGTTATATTACTCAAGTTCTACTTGCGTTGCGGTGATTATTACCCAGGCTATTGGCCTTTGGGTGGGGTGATTATTACCCAAACTATGTTTGGGGTGCAGAGGGTTATTTGATAAGAATGAAAGTTGAAGTAAATTGTAATATGATAATGAGAAAGGAAATGAATATGAATGAAGATGAGTATGAAAGAATATGAGTCATGAATTTGTAATGGAAAATAAACGGTAAATGAAGTATGTGGTTAACTAAGCATGAAAAACGAGGTAATTGCATTAAATAATTATAAATGAAAATAAAGAATTGTTGATGTGAAGATATTCATGAAAAGAGGAACATTATGTATGTGATTAAATTTGAAAAGTAATAGAATTATATATATTAATTAATATAGTGTTGTCTTTGAATATAAAGTAAAGGAATTATCTATATAAATTAATATGATGTGGTGTATATGAGATTAATCATGAAGGATTTATGTATGCAAAATTAATGTGAATAACTCAAAAAAATTGTGGTATGGAAAAGAGTACGAGAAGTAAAGAAAGTGTGTATGTATGATATAATATTATATAAATGAAAAATAAAGTTACATGTGATATTAGTGTGATGCATAAAGTGATGTGTGTTAAATGATGGATATCAGAATGATTTCAAATCTAAAAATAAATTGTAATATGAGATGTGAATGAGAATGGAAGTAAGATACATTATCGATAAGAATGAGAAGCAACTAAAATTATATGATGAGATGAGAATGAATGGTAAAGTAAATGATAAACTCAGAATGAGCATTAAGATAATTTGTGTAACTACAGTTCCTGCTATTCTCTTTTTTCCCCCTTTTGTAATATTTTATTTGAAATTGAATAAAATACTCTATTTTTGCTTCTTGATTATTTCAATTAACTCTTGTCCATGAAATTCTTCTTTCTTTGTGATTGAGCTATTTTTGTTGATTCTATTTCCTTCTATTTAATTGCGGGTATTTTTATTTGAACCCTATTGATTTAGATCTATCTCTTATTGAACCCTACAACCCAATTTCATTTTTTCTTGACCCAAAACCGCTATTATTGGATCCTAAATCACCAACCCAGTACCCTAATTGTACCCTATAAATACAACTCTACTGCAAATCCTAAAAATTACACAATTTTAAAACCCTAGCTGCTTATTCTCTCTCTTCTCTCCTTGCCATTCCCTCTCCCCCGACTGTTTCCCGCCCAAATTTCCTAAGAACCCATTGCTGGCCTTCATCTTCTCCCGCCATCTCCCCACTTTCCGGCCACGCCCTCATTGTCACCTACTCCCCAACCTCCAGTCGCCACCCCCTGACCCTCCTCCTCTGTCATCGACATTAGGAGCGACCAAAACCCCTCTCTGTTTTCGTCGATAGCAACCGCCCAATCCCGAATCCCTGAGCGCTGACGTCGTTCGCTGCCCCTTCCGTCGACGTCGACCCCCAATTCGCTGTCGACGTCTCCACTAGTCGCCAGCACCGCCGCCCCCTTGGCCGCTGTGCTGCTGTCTCTACTCTCTGCCACTGCTATCTCTTTGCTATTGTGTGACTGCTGAGTTCTCTCTTGTACTGTTGCTGCTTTGGCTCTTTGCTTTTGCATGAATATTGCACGTGCTAATTAATTAGTCTGTGGGTTCGTTGCTCCGGGATCCTTATCCCGTTATTCTTGGTATTCGTTTTCACTGGTTATAAGGCAAGTCACTGTCCTCTTAAATTATTAATTGTATCAAATTCAAGTTTTGTTGAAATTCTTGCAGGTGTATCCCTTGTTTATCGTATTATATTTGTTCATCTCTTCGTTGGATCTATTGAGGGTTTACACGAGCTAACCCCAATATTCTTGACATCGTGCCACTTTTGACTCCAAAGATTGAATCTTTCATGCGTGCATATAGAATTGATAATAGGGTTGTTCATATAATTATCACACAAATAAATTATTGTAGAAATAATTGTTAGGTTGTATGTTCGGTTGATTGATTGTTGTTGGTTGATGATAAATTGATGTATGAGTGTGTTCTAATTTTATTCATCTTGTTTTTGCACCCATCATGCTGATTAAATAGTTTATCGACTAATAGAATTGATACACATCCTGTTTAAATTTATTTATTTTAAGAAAACTACCGAAAATTCTGTATATTGCTTGCTGGCCTATATGTTGACTGCTATTTTTGAACCTAGTAAATGATCTTACAATAAATTACATTCTGAATATGAATTGTAGACTTATCTTTTTAGTTTCTAGAATATCTTGAATTTTTGAATTCCGAGTTGTATAGTAAAAGTTATGCCCGTTTTACTATAACTGTGTTTTTTACTTTCAGATTTTCAGATTTTCAGATTCTTATATCTTACATGCTTAAACAGTAAAAAAGCTGATCAAATGTTAAAATTTTGCTCTAATAATTTCCAGATTATTAGTATCATGTTTAGAAGTCCAGGAAATATTTTTAATGAATTTATTATTAAGTTTTTGCTGATTCTAAAAATAAAATAACATAATGTTAAAATTCTGCCTGAACATGAAATCTGTAAAAAACAATGTGTTTGACCTAGCTACTGTTGTCGGATTTTGAACTTTAAATATGCGTTGGAACCGTGTGGAAGTCTAGTTTCTAGAATTTCTGACGGATTTAGTTTTTGAGTTCTAAAACAGCGGAAAACTGTAATTTTGTACAGACTGCTCTTACTGTCCAGAATTTTACTTTTCAGTTTTTAATAGTTTAATTATTCCTATATTGTAATATTGCCTGGAATAATATATGTATGTTGCACTGCATGATCTCAATGAGTTATTTTCATAATTCTAATTGTCCTACTTCATGTTACCATTCTATTGTTCCCCTATTGATACTATCCACCGAAATATTCATTAATTGCATATTGTATTGTTGCATTGGTAAATAATTAATAAGCCAGGGTTTAAGGGATTGACTAGAGTAGTTGATGATATAGAGACTATACTCGGATGATGGCCCGTGATTATTACCGTTATCTTCATTGTGTAAGAAATTACACCATGGTCCGTGTTATTACCGTATCATCATCATACCCAGTACATGAACTATAAAGTCTACCTCTCTAGTCTAAACGAAATTGATTGTATGCACCGAACCTGTGTTATGGAACATATGGGGCACAGTAGTACATGCATTAGTTAGGACTAAAATGATTAATAGACATAAGGATTGACATTTACCGAAATTGCATATTGTTCATCATTGTTTCTATTGATATCGAATATTGGCTAAGTGTTACCGTTAGTGTTCATTGATTACTGTTACCGAATATTGAAACATTTTTATAGCCATTGCATCGATTACCGTATTATTGATTATTGATTATCGTGCCATGTTATTGATTCCTATTGATCCATTGATTCATTGTTATACCGTTATTTCATTGTTCCTTACTTTCTCTACTTGCTGTCCATGACTTGCTCTAAGGATTGTTTTTCTTCTTTTTTTAGATGAAGTGTACACAGGTAATGAAGGAAAATTGCCTGCTAGGATTGGAGAACAGACATTCTAAAGTCTTAATGCTTTCTAAATTGCTTGTTGCTTTAATGACCTATTGTATTGAGACTTATTGCTATTGTGTTTGAGACTTATTATTGTATTCGGATTTATTATTGTATTGGGCTTATGTCCTGAATTTTACTATTGTTTCCAGATATTGGATTATTATTTTATTTGGATATTTTTATTATTTTCATTTTAAGTATTATTATTCATGAGATTATTATTTCCTGCATATTTGTTCTGTATTGATTATATTGTTGAGTTAATCGGATAAACAGCTTATGGGTGACGTCACTCATTCGCTGAGCCAATATCATGTACTCGTATTCCGTATTCTGGGAAGCAGGGGCGTGACAATTTGTATGATGAAATCAGAATGAAGAGAAGATAATTTGTAAAATATAATGAGAATGAAAGTTAATGCATTACGAGATGTTATGATATAAGTTACAAGGTGTGAATGAATGTGATATTACGAGATAAATATATGTGATAAGATGCGAGAAAAATGTATGTGATATTATATGATTGAATGAATGTAAAGTTATGTGATGAGAATAAATATCAATATGTTGTAAGTTTGAATAAGTGGGACGTAATGCAATGAGAATGAATATAAATATAGTATGAGATTGAATGAATGAAATGTTATAAGTTTGAATGACTGTGATGTTAGAGACGAGAATTATTGTGAATATAGAGTGAGTGAATATGGATATGTTGATGGGTTGAAGATTCAAAAGAGTACTTTAGTGCAAAGTCACTTTTATGATAGTGTTGTATTCAAATTTCAGGTTAACTTAATTATCAGAATATTTGTAAGTTCTTTCAATTTTTCCTGTATAGTTTAATTTATTTTCCTAACTAGTAAGTTATACTCACACCAGACATGGCTAACCTCTGTTTTATGGGGGTTAGGGGAGTCCCACCCTGAGGGTAGACGATCCTAACTCTCCTATAGGTTTGATAACAGCGAGGTGAGATAATTGTTGTGGTTTTGGTGGTTTAATACTTTTGCTCATAGTAAAATGAAATATATGTATGTATTAAATGTAGAAATGGGAGTCGAACGATGTATTATTTTGTATTATGGAAGATTGTGTGTATAACTGTAAGGTATAATAACACTAGATTTTCTCGTGGGCATGTGCCTACGGCACGTCTTCGGAACGATACAGCATATGAAAGTCTTGTAAACAGTAAAACAACAATTATGTAGCTTAAGTTTGAATAGTAAAACAATAATTAGTTGTAAATAAAAGTCCATGTTTCCATTAGTATATGTTGAAAAATAATTATAAATGGGGGTATAAAATCCAACTTCTTAGAACTTTGAGTGTGGAAAATAATGAAATTTAACTGTTGATGAGATATTTGCTATTTTCAATGTAACATGAGCAATAAAAAATACATAAAAAATCTGAAAATTTACAAACCTGAAATCTGAAAATATAAATTTCTAAGTAAATAGAGAGAGAATGTGTGTGTGTGTGAGAGAGAGAGAGAGAAAAAATAAATAAATAAATAAAGGAGTTGTTTTTGGCGGAATTGAATTTGAGTTTTTTTTTAGGGGGGGTGGAATTTTGGGCCAGAAAATATGTTTTGTGAGGTTAGATCTGGACCATTGATTTCAACCCTATTGAATGAAAGCCACTTGATAGCTTTCTTTGTGTTTTATTATATAGATATATAGTGTTGTGATGAAGTATGAAAGCCCATACCCACCTTGTTGTGGAGTATTGGGTTCTGTTGTTGGTTTTGAAAGGTTTTTCTAAAGTTTTTCTAAAAGTCATATATGTTTTCAAAGGAATTTTTGATTTTTAATCTGTATCTTGCTTGTTATGAAGCATTATGCCCCTAGAGCCATTTATATTATTACCTGTGTGATGTAGAATGATTTGGTCTGCGGAGGATTGAATTATATTACAGGTACATTAATTTGTGTGATTGTTTACCGATTTCCGTAA
Source organism: Hemerocallis citrina (assembly GCA_017893485.1). Lineage (NCBI taxonomy): Eukaryota > Viridiplantae > Streptophyta > Magnoliopsida > Asparagales > Asphodelaceae > Hemerocallis > Hemerocallis citrina. The sequence goes on from CM030361.1 coordinate 178,412,851, forward strand.
GGAAACTCTGTAGAAGGGCTAATATTTCAGGGGAAACTCTGCCGAAATTTTTATTAAAAATCTATGAGTATTTTTCTAAGTAATAAATGGTGTAGATAAGTAATAAGTTAAGTTGTTGGTCATTGGAATAAATTATAGTTAAAAAAATATTTGGGGTGTTACACCCGTTATCCTCTTTAAAGTTTTTTTTTGAGCAAATCTCAACTGTCAATCAGGATCGAGCACGGATCAGGAGGAAAAAAAATTCGACATTTTTCAGTTTGAGAACGCGTTTGCTCGGCGCTATACACGTGCTTTTATTAAGCTGATGATGTGGCAAAATCTGGGTTGCTGATCATGATCGTGACCGAAAATCAAAGAGATCGAACGGTCAGAAGAAGCGAGAGCGACACATGTCCTTTGGCCGTTGACCGTTGACCTTTTTTTGCAATTTCGCATTCGGTGATGCGTTTACTCGGATCCTGCCACCGAAGCGCTATGGGGGTTCGGCTGATTGACACGTGGCCAGTTTGACCGTGGGCCATTGACCAGTCAACGATTTTTTGGCTCGGCGCAACTGTGTTGAAACCAGTTTTACCCGAGCTACAGAGGTTCGATCGGGGCGTTTGACCCCTTGTTTCGAAGCTGACTCAAAGATTTACAATTTCTCTTCAGAAGTCTATTGAAGAATCATCATTCTTCATGGTCAAAATAGTCCCGCAATATCTTTGCCTACATGAAGTTTGAGAAGAGTTTTGCATGACTCTTGGGGGGATCCGTTCTTGGAGGTGAGTTTTAGGGAGCAACTCTGGGGGGAGTTGAGCTCCGAACTCGTTGGGAAGAAGGCTGCTCGGGAGGCGAACGGGATGAAGAGCATTGTCTGGCTCTAGGAGAGAGCTGTTCGAGAGGCGAGTTTGAGGAACAACTCTAGGGGAGAGTTGAGCTCCGAGGTCGTTGCGAAGAAGGCTGCTCGGGAGGTGAGTTTGAGGCAACTCTAGGGGTGAGTTTGAGGAGCAACTCTAGGGTGAGTTTGAGGAGCTCGTTTGGAAGAAGAACTCTCAGGAGGCGAGTTTGAGGAGCAACTCTAGGGGTGAGTTGAGCTCCGAACTCGTTTGGAAGAAGGTCGCTAAGGAGGCGATCGGGGCAAAAAGCATCACCGGGCTCTAGGATAGAGCCGTTCGAGAGGCGAGTTTGAGGAGCAACTCTAGGGGTGAATTGAGCTCCGAACCTGACGTTTGAGCCCGGCAAATTTGTAGAAGAAACCCGGTTGCAAAAGAAACTCTTCGGAAGGGCGGGGCTCCACCACCATCGCATAGAGTTAGGGGGTTGCTGGTGTGGCTCGGAAGAGGAGCTAAGCATGAAACTCATTGATGAGGGTTGTCTAGCCGATGGAACAGCTCCAGGGGTGAGATAGGCCCTACTTCGAGTACTTTTTTTGGAGAGCCCTGGGAAATAGCTGGTCTTCAAGCTTGCTTGTTGCAAAATTTAACCAGTAGTGGACATAGTATAAATGGTCGTCTTGAACCCTGAAACTGCATACTTGCAAGCTGTGAAGGCAATTTTGAACCATGATTGCGAACTTCAAACTAGTTGTTTCGGAGTTATCAACAAGTTATAGGAGCAACTTCGAATGGTGAGCTGTTCCGCACTTGCTTATTTGCAAGTGGCTAAAGCAGCGTCAAACCAAGCGTTGGACTCCGAACTTGTTGTTTTGGGGTTTCAGCGAGTGGTAGGAGCAATTCCGAATGGTGAGCTGCTCCGCATTTGCTTGTTCGCAAGCGACTAAAGCGGCGGCGAACCAAGTGTTGGACTCCAAACTTGTTGTTTGGAGGTTTGAACGAGTTGTAGGAGAACTTCTGAATGGTGAGCTGCTCCACACTTTCTTGTTTTCAAGCAGCTAAAGCGGCATCGAACCAAGTGTTGTACTCCGAACTTGTTGTTTTGAGATTAGCAAGTTGTGGGAGCAGCCTTGTGGGACAAACTGGACTCCGAACTTACCCTTTAACGAGTTGTAGATGTGCCTCAGAAAGAGACATGAGGCCAATACAATAATTTTCAAAAGGAAAAGGCTAAGTTTTATTGAAACAAACTAAGTGGCCTCTTCGACGGTGCGAGCCTTTATTACATGCTTTAGCCATATCGCTAGTGGTGGCCTTTAAACTGAAAACCTATTTCGATGAAAGGGTGTTAGATACCCTTCTTCATTTGACGGCCAGTATTCCAAGTTCACCTTCCATAAAGAGGGGGATCTCCTCGAGTTCATTAACTAGTTCGGGAATGACTTGACTTGACTATCCTTGAGAAGTGGCAGGACCGAGCCCCCCATTATGGTTGTGTAGCACCTCCGAGCTGTCTCTTGGTTTCCTTTGACTTCTCCTACTCCTGTAGAGGTTGGAAACTTCATTGTTATGTGAAAGGCTGAAGGTATGGCATGAAGTACTGCTAGGCCTGGTCGGCCTAGGATAGCATTGTAAGCGGCCTTCACATCGACGACCATGAAGTCCATCGCCTTTGTCTGGGTAGTTGGAGTTTTTCCTGTGGTCACATCAAGAGTGACTATTCCTTCGATTGGGACCGGAACCCCAGAGAACCCATGGAGTGTGTATTCGGCAGGCTTGAGACGATCTCGAGAATGTTTGAGGCCTTGGAAGGCTTCGAGGAAGTGGATATAACAAAACTTCCATTGTTGATCGGGATTAGGCGTACCTCGTGATTGGCCAAGTGGAGACTAATTACGAGCGCATCACAGTGAGGCATTTGGATGCCTTCCAGGTTTTTGTCTGAGAATGTCACCGATACCCCATGATTCTTGGCTAGGGGAAAGTTCTGGACCGAACTCACCTATCGGATGAAGGCCTTTCGAGAGGAGTTTGATTCTTCCCCTATTGGACCTCCATGGTTAAGGTGGAGGATGGTCCAAGGCTCAGAGTCTTGGAACTCGGCGGGCCTTTTGGTTTGCTTATTAGCTCCTCGGGGTGGAGGATCAGCTCCGTCCTTTCTAACGAACTTGGCCAAGTGCCCCCGTTGTATGAGTTCTTCGTTTTCCTCCTTAAGAGCCTGACAATCATCCGTATCATGGCCGTGATCTCTATGAAAGCGGCACCACTTATCTTTGTTCCTTTTCTTGCTAGGAGTATTCATTCTAGGGGAACTGCGTAGTAGTCCTTCCTTGTCCACCTCCATAAGAACTGCTGATATAATGGCATTGAGGGGGGTGAACTTCTCAAAATGAGGAGCTGGGCGGCGCTGGCCATTGTCGTCCTTCTGGAATTTCTGGGACCCTTCTTCACTTTGTATTCTTCTGTTTGTTCCCGGTTGGATCCTCTCGGCTGGAGGGGTTGAGAGCCTCTTCTGCTCGGATGTACTTCTCACTCCTAAGTAGGAGTTCCGTGAAGTTCTGAGGAGGCTTCTTGGCAAGGGATGCCTTGAAGTCGACGTGATTGATGTTCTGTCGAAATGCCGCTGATGCCACTGATTGGTTGAGGGAGGCGATAGACCGAGCTTCGGTGGTAAAGCCTCGAACATAGTCCCTCAGATGTCCGTCCTTCTTTCCACTGAGTGCTAGCAGAGATGCACTCGTTTTCTCGGCTCGATGGCTGTTGACAAAGTGGGTGAGGAAGAGTTCCACAAACTGGTCGAACGAGAAGATGGAGGCGGGGGACAGTCGGAAGTACCATTCTCTCGCAGGTCCCTTCACTGTGGTTGGAAAGGTATTACAAAGAAGTGCATCTGAGGATTGGTGAATCATCATGAGAGTTTTGAAACTATCGATATGATCAGCTGGGTCTGACTCCCCATTGTAAGACTCAAAGTGAGGGGGCTTGAAGGTCTCAGGGACCGAAGCTTCCATGATGGCCCTGGAGAAGGAAGGCCTGCTCGGGCGGAAATTCTTCGCCCACTGTTCTTTTTCCAGGCCGAGTCTGCTAATGCGCCTCTCCATCTCGTGGAGACGGCGATGGATCGTGTAACACCCCGAATTCCAAAATACAACTGAATTCGAAGTTCCACAGGATCTTTAAACTTCTTTCGTACAATTTTATAAGGAAATAAAAAAAATTTCTTTCATCAGAGTTACATTACACTTGGACAGTGTCACAGGGGAAGCAATTTTACAATAATTTACAAAAAACAACATTTAAATGAATCTTGCGCGGCTGTATACTTCAATTTGTTAAGCATCTTTACCCTGCATATAAAACTGTGGGCGCGTCAGTTCATTCAACTGACGAAATATTATACACGGCCATCCTCTCTATGCCGAAAACAATATAACGATTCTCATTACTTAGCAATCCACAAACTTGTTCACAAACAAAGCTAAAGGGACTATCCTATTGATGTCGTGTTGTGAATGTGCACTTAGTCCTTAATGCAATTATTTGTATTATATGACACTAATGCGCACTTGTTCAAAGTCTATGTAGCCCATACTACATAGGTCCGAGGGCAAGCCCTTAACCGTTCTTCATCTTGTAGAATTCATTCCCTCGCCATGACTTAATCTACTACTGTAACTACGTAAGTATCCTAGATGATTTCTGACCTACGAACTCATGTTTAGGTGCCTTGGAGGGAATCCCAACACACTGACACATGACTCATCATGTAGACATCTGTGGTAATTCAGCTCCTACCATAGACATGACACCACCCGCAGTCGTCAAACACCCTATGAGCGTCGCCACCGGAACGGTACTCTGGAGCAGTATCCACGCCTAATCATGACGCATCATGGGACAATCTGTGAATACTCTCACGCCGCCAATCCAATGGCCCTCATACTCAATATTTTTCTCTTACTTTCATCACATCTTCACTATGTAACTAATCCTTAGTTTAATTGAATCATGAATAAAATCAACTCTTAGAATGTAGCACTCCCACCATGTCTTATTCATTTAATTCACATGACCCAACCTTGGTCTTCTCATTTCAAATATCATTTCACAATTCTTTCATTGCCGGTATAAGGCTTGGCTATACCCTAATTCTCAATTTCAACACATAATTACAATATCGAGCTTTTCATACTCATAAGATCTTTTAATGATTAATCACAATTCACATTTCATATTCATAACATTCATGCATTCATATTCATAGTACTCTTCCTAACTCATCATGTCAACTAATTTCAATTTCTCAAGTCAAATATCATGCATAACAATAAAAATGCAACATGCCACAATCGCTAGTTTATAACCCACATAATTCTATTTTAATCCATGCTAATTCCACAGTTCACAATTTCACTTAGTTCACACTCACACTTTTTCAAATTTCTTATTACCAAAATCTCATTTTAAACTTCTTAAACAATCCATTCGAACTTCAAAAGAAAACAATTTAAGTTAATAATTAAAATAAGTTCCTTCCGGTAAAAACGGTCTCACTTATACAAGGCCACAGGTAATAGAGATTTCCTCACAAAATATAGATATTATTTGAAACTTCAGGGCAGTAGACTGTTAATTATGGCCAGTTGGCTGTTCTGCGAGGTTCTAAAGCTCGAAAATACAGTAAGCAGAGAAGTCGACTGTCACATATGACCAGTCAGCTGTTCTGCGATGATCTTTAAACTCAAAAAATAAAACGATCAGGGCATTCGACTGTTACAAAATTCGGTCGACTATTCTGTAAAAGATTCAAACTATATATTTTTCATTTTCTCTGACCAGTCGATAGTTTCAACGTGATCGGTCGACTATGCTACTGGTTTTTTCAATTTCTCAAAAAAAATATTTTTTTAGTTCTTTTTCTTCTCTTTTTGAAACATAACTTTTCGGATATTATAGCACACATAAAATTATAGCAACTCAGTATTTTTATGAGTATTTTAACTCTTTAAAACATGCATTTTAACCTTAGTTTGTATTCCATGATCATAATTTCGACATTTGAGAACTAAAGCATAATTCTTCATAATTAAAGATAGATTCCCACAAAAATCACTACAAAAATGTTTTCTTTCTTACGATGTTTTTAGAACACAAAAAACATCTTTCTTAATGAATAAAACTCATATTTTTATCCACTAATTTACACATAATGCATTCAAAATTTTGTTTGCAAAAATACAATCTTTTCATTTATTCTAATACTCATATGGCACATATAACAAGGGAAAATTCTACTACAACAATTAACAATCATCTCTTAGTAAATTATTCCATCAATTCATATCTAGCATAACATTCTACTTTAATACTTTAATCAACAAACATGGTTCTAGTAATCAAAATAATTAATAAATCTAGTAATCAAAATAACACACATTTACTAATTTATCAATTCTCTTCTAATTAGGCAAGCATGCATTTCATTTCAACTAGTGGCTTTATAATAATAATTCAATTTCATTCCTAGCATGATTTCTACTTTAGAAGTCATGAGAAACACCCACCTCTTTGACGAAAAAGCCAACTAAAAGCTCCTAGAGTCCCCTAGAATGCGAGAGAGTGCCTTCTCCTCCTAGATTGCGATGCAAAAACTCCTTCTCCTTGCTTCCTTGCCAAAACCGAGAGCTCCAAGTGTGGGGGAATGAATGGCCGGCCTCCAATGGTATACACACACACTCACACTCACACTAATATATATCTCCTATATTATTTCTTCTTTCAATAGTTTCTTAGTGTAGAATACAAATAGATAGGGGGTATTTATACTAATTCTAGGATAAATTGGAGGGCTAGGATTCATTGGATAGTTATAGGATGGATGGCTAGGATAGGAAGGGAAGTTGTAGCAACCACCCACACTCAAATAAACTACCCATGCACACACACCCACTCTCCCATTCCTCCATGCACAATCCGGCCTCAAAATAGTGTGCATTGCACACTACGTGCATGCACGTACCTCCTAGTACTCCTATTTAAAGTTTGTACAATTTTAATTAATCAAATTGGTCACATTTTGTGTCTACATGACAAGTGTGACCATTTAAATGATTAATTAATTTTGTGGGCATAACAAATAGTGGGCTTAGGCTTGTGGGCCAAATAATTAAAATAATAAAATAATAGTTTATTAAAGTGGGCTCAAATTAAGAAAATAGTGTTTTAGGCATTATAAAATAGGCTTTTAGAAAAATAAAAGAAGAAAATAATTGTTCATACTATAATATGAAACTTTATATATAAAAATAAATAAATAAATATACGCATGAAATTTGCACGTGTACAACACGTGAAAATTAATATTTTCATTAAAATGAAAGTTTAGGGTATTACAACACTCCCTGCTTAGAATAGTTCCGTCCCCGAAACTACAATTAAAGAGTGAGAGAACAAAACACAATAAGAAAATACAATCAAGCAAAGAGCTCAGGATGATCCTTCATCATCCTCTCCTTAGATTCCCAAGTAGCCTCTTCAACCAACTGGTTTCTCCAGACTACCTTGACCATCGATATCATCTTATTCCTCAAGACTTTGTCTCGACGATCAACAATCTCAACTGGAAGCTCAATGTAACTCAGATCTAACTGTAAACCTTCTGGCACTTCGGGTAAATGATCACTTGGATCTGGAATGTAACCTCTCATCATAGACACATAAAAGACATTGTGCACCTGAGATAACTCTACCGGTAACTCAAGCCAGTAAGCAGTTTTTCCGATCCTTTTGAATATCTTATACGGACCTATGAACCTTGGGGCTAACTTTCCACCCTTGCCGAAATGGATCACGCCTTTGCTGGGTGATACCTTCAAAAAGACAAAGTCACCAACCTTAAACTCAAGGTCCCTCCTCCGGTTGTCTGCGTAGCTCTTCTGCCTACTCTGAGCTTCCACCAACCTCTTCCTGATCAGATCAATCTTTTCAGAGGTCTGCTGCACAATCTCAGGCCCAAACATCTGACGCTCCCCAACTTCGAACCAACAGACAGGCGTCCTGCACTTCCTGCCATACAAAGCTTCGTACGGCGCCATCCCAATGCTAGTCTAAAAACTGCTGTTGTAGGCAAACTCCACCAAAGGTAAATGTCTTTCCCAACTGCCTCCAAAGTCTAGTACACAGCATCGAAGTATGTCATCAAGAATACTGTTGACCTCTCGGTCTGCCCATCGATCTGGGGATGAAAAGCAGTGCTGAAATTTGTCTTGGTACCCGAAGCCATCTGGAGACTCCTCCAGAAATGCGAAGTAAACCGCACATCTCGATCGGACACAATGGTCAACGAAACACTATGAAGCCTGATGATCTCGCCAACATACATCTCAGCCAACTTGTCCATCGAAGCAGTGAGTTTCATTGCCATGAAGTGAGCAGACTTGGTTAGTCGATCGACTATGACCCAAATCGCATCATTGCCTTTAGGACTCTTAGGCAAACCCGTGATTAAATCCATACTGATATTATCCCACTTCCATTCCGGAATAAGTAACGATTGCAATAGAACTTCGGGTTTCTGATTCTCGGCTTTGACTTGTTGACAAATCTCATACCTCGACACAAATTCAGCCACAACCCGCTTCAAACCTGACCACCAGAAATATTGTTTAATGTCCTTATACATTTTGGTACTCCCAGGATGTACAGATAGAAGAGTAGCATGTGCCTCCGAAGAAAACTTTCTTTCAAGTTCGACTGATCCGGAACACACAGTCTCTCCCCAAACCACATCACTTCATCCTTGATTTGAAATCCGGGCAACTTGCTAGCACCAACCTGCAACTTCATCTTCTGAATCTCTGCATCTTCCTTCTAACTTGCAATAATCCTTTTGTTCAGCGTCGGTTGAAGCCTCAACTGAGCTAAAGATGATCCCAAGCCTTGCAGAACAACTTCAATACTAACCCGATCCAACTCCTCTGCCAGCTGCCTTTAAGTTGTAATCAAACCCGCCAGACTGCTCTTGCGGCTAAGTGCATCAGCAAAAATATTAGCCTTCCCAAGATGATACTTAATCTCTGGAAGAATGTCCTTAAGTACCTCCAGCCATCTCCTTTGCCTCAGGTTCAGATCCTTCTGCTGATAGAAGTACTTCAAGCTTTTGTGGTCTGTGTACATGTTCAGCTTCTCACCATACACATAGTGTCTCCATTGCTTCAAGGCGAAGATAATCGTTATGAACTCCAGATCATGAGTCGGATAATTCTTCTCATGCAGTCTTAGTTGCCTAGATCCATAAGCGATTACTCTCCCTTCTTGCATTAAGACACAACCAAGCCCATGATGTGAAGTATCGCTGTAGACATCATACTCAACACCTGCTCTAGACAAAGCCAAAATAGGTGCAGTAGTCAGCCTCTCTTTCAACTCCTGAAAGCTTGCCTCGCATTGTTCGGTCCACTTGAAGTTCACATTCTTTTTTGGTCAGACCAGTGAGCGGCACGGCTATCTGAGCGTAGCCCTGGATAAATCTTCTATAGTATCCAATTAATCCAAGAAAACTCCTAATTTCCTTTACTATAGTAGGCCTTGTCTAATCTCTCACTGCCTCTATCTTCTGAGGATCGGTTGCCACTCCCTCCTTAGAAAGGATTTAACCTAGGAATACCACTTCAGATTTCCAAAAATCACACCTGGATAACTTGGCATACAACTCAAACTTCTGAAGCTTCCTCAAAACTACTGCCAGATGCTCCTTGTGCTCCTCCTCCTACTTAGAGTATACGAGAATATCATCGATAAACACCACGACGAAAGAATCAAAGAACGGACTCAGAACTCTATTCATCATGTCCATGAAGATTGCAGGGACATTCGTCACCCCAAATGGCATAACTAAGAATTCTTAATGCCCATGTCGAGTTCTGAATGCAGTCTTGTGCACGTCTTCAGCTTTCACTCGAACTTGATGATATCCTGATCGAAGATCTATTTTGGAGAAAACAGCTGCTCCTTGTAGACGATCGAACAAGTCATCAATTCGCAGAATTGGATACTTATTCTGAACAGTGACCTTATTTAGCTCTCGATAATCGATGCACATCCTCATCGAACCATCCTTCTTCTTTACCAAAAGCACCGGCGCTCCCCAAGGTGACGCACTCGGTTGAATAAAGCCCTTCTCCAACAGTTCCTCAATCGCCATTTGATCTCATCCTGCTCCATAGGCACCATCCTATACGGTGCCTTGGAAATAGATGCACTCCTTGGCTGAATAGTGATGCTGAACTCCACATTACGATGCGGGAGTAACCCAGACAAATCTTCCAAGAACACAGTCGAATAATCCCGAACCACAGGAATCTGCTGCAACTCTGCAGGAATCCCTCTCCTCTGGCTGATAGCAGCAACCAAATCTGAACATCTCCTCTTCCCTTGGAAGATGACTTCAGGTCCACCTGGAGCCTTCACTGTTACTGTCTTGGTCTTGCACTCGATGTTCGCACTATACACCGACATCCAATCAATGCCAATGATAACATTGACTCCCAAAACATTAAGCTCGATCAGATCGATCCCGAAAATTCAATCTCCAATCACGATCTCGCAGTCAGCATAGTACCGATCAGTGGTTAGAGTCTCTCCTGATGGAGTAGCTACTACTAAAACCTTGCCTGGAAATATCTTCGGTTCGACTTCCAGAACTTTAGCAAATTTAGGTGATACAAAAGTATGAGAAGACCCAGTATTGAACAAAACAACAGCTTTCTTTCAATTCAAAATAAGTTCTCCTGTTACATAACACACACTCGTCATATAACAGTTCACTAATTAACGGGAAAAAGAGACAATAGAAAACATTCCTAAACATCCTCCCTCATAACAGTGATGACGTGATCCACCTCATCAGCGTCAGCTTCAGTCAAGGCAAATACTCGCCCCTGCTGGTATGGCTTCTTCCCGGCCTGCTGAGTTGGTCCATTACGGACGACATCCTGCAGTTTGGGGCAATGAGACTTGTAATGGCCTGTCTCTCCACAGTTGAAACAAGTCACTGGAGGTCTCGCCCAAGTATTCCTGGGTCTTCCTACCACTTGAACAGCGTTCGCACCCGTAGGCTTGAAACTTTGAGCCGGTGGCTGTCCCCTGGCATTGCAAGCAACTGCGGGCCTCTTCCCTACATTCCGGTTGTTCCTTCGATTTTGAACAGCGTGAAATTGCTCCATGTCTGCCTCCGTGGCAACCGCTCGTTTGACCAGCTTGTCAAACCTCCTGATACCGAGGGGTATCATCATGGATCTCAAACTTGGCCTCAACCCATGCTCGAACTTTCGAGCCTTCTTCGCCTCATCCATCACCAACTCGAGAGCATACCTTGAGAGCTGAGTGAATCTGGTCTCATACTCCCTAACTGACATGCCGCCCTGCTGCAGCAATAGAAACTCCATGGCCTTCTTCTCCTGGACGTCCGAAGAAAAATAATGACTGCAGAATTCCTCCAAGAATTTCTCCCAGCCAAGAACCAAGCCTCCCATCGTCCGCTTCATCGACCACCACCATACAGCCGCATCCTTCTCGAATTGTAGAGTCGCCAACTTCACCTTGCTGCCCTCCGGAATCTCCAAGACTTCGAAGATAGTTTCTACCTGTCAGATCCAATTGTCAGCCGTGTTAGGGTCTGACTTTCCCTCAAACACCAGTTGTTTCATTCGTTTAAATGATTCCACAAGTTTGATTACTTCGGGTACTGGATTCGCAGGCACCCTTCCCTGATTCTGATTCATGGCAACGGCATTGAGTGTCTGATAGACCCTCGCTAGCTCTGTTTCCAAGTCCAGACCTTCACCATTTCGAGCTCGTCTTCAAGCCATATTCTGATGAAAATGATCCATTAAATTCGAAGTATAAACATGAACTTTTAAGTCAATTTTTCATTTCATTAAATTACAAACTTTATACATTCGAATTTAAAACATTTCTGACATCAAAATGAAAGCAGTAGATGATACAACGGTCTAACTCCTATGGTTCCTCTTGGCTTCACGAAGCTCTCCCCGTAGTTCCTCCACTTCCTCCTTCAGTACATCGGTCATGTTTTTCCTCTTCTCGAGTTCCCAAACACGATGACTGAAAACTAAAAAATCATCCTTGTGCTTTGCCAATTGAGCCTCTAGTAGTTCGACTCTCTCCCATAGAGTCTCTACCTGCCTCTGAAGAGACACAATGAGATTTTCCGAAACTAGTTCTTCTTCGTCAGAAGAATCATCAGATGAATCCGAAGGTGGAGTGATCTCTCGGGACTCAGGCCATTCCTCTTACACTTCTTCAGGATCTTCCTCGTCTGAATCTGCTTGCCCGAGTAGTAATCTTCCTCAATGATGTGCCAATTGTCATCTCTAGCTGGGTCGTAGTGGTTCGCCATCTTAAAGATATAGAGGAAGAAGAAGCATAAATCATAGAGCAATACAAATGTAAGTGACTTACATTTAAATCTCTAGACTCAAGACACACTCTAATGTCCACTTCTAGGGTGTCGTTCCTTATAAATTTGTACTACTTATAAGCATGCTCTAATACCACTCTGTAACACCCCGAATTCCAAAATACAACTGAATTCGAAATTCCACAGGATCTTTACACTTCTTTCGTATAATTTTACAAGGAAATAAAAACTTTTCTTTCATCAGAGTTACATTACACATGTACATTGTCACAGCGGAAGCAATTTTACAATAATTTACATGAAACAATATTTAAATCAATCTTGCGCAGCATGTATACCTCAATTTGTCAAGCATCTTTACCCGGCATATAAAACTATGGGCACGTCAGTTCATTCAACTGACGAATATTATACACAGCTGATATGGCTAAAATCGGGGTTCAATCAGGACCGCCCAAATCAGGCACGAATCTTGACGTCCGGGGGTAAAATGGTAATTTCACGTACAAACGGGTCCAAAGCAGGTACTGGGTCTCTTTTGCAAAGAACCAATAACCCGCGAATGGATCCGCCTTAGCTGGGTACGAGTTCCGACCCGATACAAACCCGGCTCAACAAGAGGGAATCAAGGCCACTGATTTAACCAAATCAAAGGGCTTGATTGGCAGTTACCCTCTCACCTGGGGATTAGGGATTAGTTTCCTGAACTAATTGGGAGGATTTTACTCCTAAACAGTTGGACAGGAAATCAGGCCCCTAACTTCACTCCTATGGCGGCTATAAATACCTCCAACCTACAATTGTCATAGGTTAATTACTTTTTCCACACCTTAAGCTCTTTCTTTAAAATCTCCACTGTTTACTGACAAGAGCGTCGGAGGGTGTGTCGCCGGAATCAACCCCGGTGTCTCACACTTCCTTGCAGGTTGCGGTAGGAGCAAGAAGGCTTGAGTCAACTGTTCAGGTTTTCTCGAACTCACAAATTCATCTGTTTACCCCCACACCGAAATCAGCAGGTAACAGATTGGCGCCGTCTGTGGGAAAGACCACACGAACAGCCTCAGCTTCTTCCCCGTCGTCTTCTGCAGCCATGCCTCCGAAGAAGGTCAGATCTAGAGGGTCGAACCTGTGTGGCCAACACCACCGACCCTACGGAGGAAGCCCCTGCCAATCCTATTCCACAGTCCGATCTTCCTCCACCGGCCCAGCAGGTCCCACCTCCTCATCCCAAGCAGCAACCCAAGAACGGCCCTTCCGGCCATAATGCTCGGAAGCAGAAGCAGCCCCTCAATCCGGAGCATGTTTCGACCCATAATGGGTCCTCAGACTCAATGGCTTCTCATCATCCCGACCTCCGCATCACACTCCTGAACCGCCAGAAGGACGACGACCTCCGCACCCACTTTGACGAGAGGCGGGCCCGAGAGGGAGCCTCCCGCCAGCGTCAGGGTGAGCGGTCCCCTCGTCGCCGAGACGGCAGAAGGTCCCCGGACCGCATGGGCCGAGCGGCATCTCCCGAGCGCCGAAGGAGGAGGCCGCATTCCCCTGGGGATCGGCGTCATCCGAGGGACCGAGAGGTGCCTATCAGCCGGGCCGAATTCCTCCAATTTCAGGAGACCGTTCTGCAGGCTCTCAACCTTCGGCAGAACGTCCAGAATGCTCAGAGGGCTCCGACGCCCCCGAGGGACCCCAGTCCTCGCCGTCGAACCTGAAGTCCTTCCCCGGCTCCCAGCCGCCAGCGGCAGCAATACAGTCCTCGCCGATCCCAGGACTACCGGCGCCGCAGTCCGCGCTCCCCCTCCTATGAAGAGGGGTCCGGGGGGTCATACGATTATCAGCGGAGAGACGATGCCCTCATCCGCCGTCTCCATGAGGTGGAAAGGCGTATCGGCCGCATGGACAGGGAGGAGGAGTCCCGAGCAGGAACCGTCCGTCCCAACCGACCCCCTTTCTCGCGGTCGATCATGGAGGCCCACATACCGAGGGGTTTCAAACCTCTGCAGTTTGAAACGTACTCAGGGGAATCTGACCCAGTCGACCACGTCGAGAGCTTCAAGACACTGATGCTGATCCATCAAGCTTCCGACGCCGTGCTCTGCAGGACCTTCCCGACCACCCTCCGGGGGACGGCTCGGGAATGGTATTCCAGGATCGCCCCCTCATCCATCTTCTCATTCAAGCAGTTCGAGACGCTGTTCATAACTCACTTTGTGAGTAGCAGGAGAGCCGAGAAGACAAGTCTTTCCCTGCTGAACCTGCGGCAGGAAAGGGAAGAGAAACTGCGGGACTATGTGAAGAGATTCACCGCAGAGGTCAGGTCTATCGCCTCCTTAGACCAGTCCGTGGCCACCGTGGCGTTCCAGTCGAACGTCCTCAACGCCAACCTCCGATCATCCCTAGCCAAGAAGCCCCCGCATGACTTCGCCGACCTCCTCCTGAGGTGCGAGAAGTACATCCGAGCAGAGGAGGCTGAAGCCCTTCCGAGCTTCGGAGGGCCCTCCGCAGGGTCGAAGAGGAAGGCGACGGGGGAAGAGGGGTCCAAGAAAGCTCAGAAGGACAATGGCGGTCAGCGCCGCCCTCCCCCCAGGTTCGAGAAGTTCACTCCCCTCACCACTAATGTCTCTATTATCCTAATAGAGGTGGAGAAGGAGGGGATCATCCCTCCAGCTCTGAGGATGCACACCCCAGCGAAGAGGAGGAACAAAGATAAGTGGTGTCGTTACCACCGAGACCACGGCCATGACACGAATGATTGCCGGGCTCTGAGAGATGAGATTGAAGCCC
Source organism: Hemerocallis citrina (assembly GCA_017893485.1). Lineage (NCBI taxonomy): Eukaryota > Viridiplantae > Streptophyta > Magnoliopsida > Asparagales > Asphodelaceae > Hemerocallis > Hemerocallis citrina. Next base: position 178,427,893 of record CM030361.1, read on the forward strand.
TCATCCGGAGGGGGCAGTTGGCCAAGTTCGTGAAGGCTAACGACCGGACGAATCGCAACTCTCCTCCGCCTCGGGGGGCTAACAAGCGCTCCGAGCGCCGTGAGGAAACGCCAGAGTTCGAGGAGGAACGGATTCTGCACCTGATCCACGGAGGCCCCATGGGGGGCTCCTCTAATTCCTCCTAGAAGGCCTTCGTCCGAGAGGTCAACTCGGTCCACAGTGCCCCTCCCCCGAAAGGTCTCGGCATCCCTGTGTCTTTCTCCGATGCCGACCTCGAAAGGGTCTGAACCCCACACTGCGATGCCCTTGTCATCGACCTCCGCATGGCTAACTTCAAGGTGCAGAGGATTTTAGTAGACAATGGGAGTTCGGTCAATATCCTCTTCCTCTCGGCCTTCCGAGGCCTGCAGCTGTCCCGGGACTTACACACTCCACGGGTTCACGGGGGTCCCGGTAACCGTCGAGGGGGTGATAACCCTAGACATTACTGCGGGAAGCACCCCTACTACCCGGACCGAGCCGATGGACTTCATGGTCGTCGACGTCCCGGCAGCGTATAATGTCATTCTAGGCCGTCTCGGCCTAGCCGCCCTGGAAGCTGTCCCCTCGGCGTATCATTTGAAAATGAAGTTCCCCACTCGGTCGGGAGTAGGGGAGGTCAGGGGAAGCCAAGAAACAGCCCGAAAGTGCTACATGACTTCCACCGGGGGACCAGTGCTCTCGCTCGAGACACTAGAAATCCCCGAGCCAAAAGTTCGGCCAACATCCGAGCCGACGGACGAGTTAGAAGAAGTGCTCTTCTCGGACAAGGACCCAAGTCGGAAGTTCCTCATCAGCAAGTCCTTGCCGACCGCACTGTGCTCGGACCTGATTCAGTGCATCCGGGATAACCGCGACTTGTTCGCTTGGTCGGCCGCGGACATGCCCGGCATTTCCGAGGAGCTGCTCGTCCATCGCCTAAGTGTCGAACCGGGGTACAAACCGGTTCAGCAGAAGAGGCGAAAGTTCGCTCCCGAGCGACAACAGGCCATCAAGGAGGAGGTTGATAAACTTCTGAAGGCCAAGTTCATACAGGAGGTAAATTACCCCGAGTGGCTGTCGAATGTTGTAATGGTCAAGAAGTCCAATGGCTCGTGGAGGATATGTATTGACTTCACCGACCTAAACAAGGCGTGTCCGAAGGATCCATTCCCTCTCCCGAACATCGACACCCTTATTGACGCTACCTCGGGCCATGAGCTCCTCAGCTTCATGGACGCCTTCTTGGGGTACAATCAATTCTGAATGTTCCCCCCGGACATTCCGAAGACCTCCTTCGTCACCGACCAAGGCCTCTACTGCCACCGGGTCATGCCGTTTGGCTTGAAGAACGCGGGCGCCACCTATCAGCGCCTCGTCAATAAGGTTTTCCAAAACCAGATAGGCCGGAATATGGAAGTGTACGTTGACGATATGCTTGTCAAGAGCGTCGAGGCTCAGATCATGTGGCCGACCTCCAGGAGGCCTTCGGCGTGTTGAGAAGGCACAGCATGCGACTAAACCCGAACAAGTGTGCGTTCGGGGTCTCCTCGGGAAAATTCCTTGGCTTCATGGTAAGCCAACGAGGGATCGAAGCTAATCCCGAGAAGATTAAGGCCATATTAGACATGGCCCCGCCTCGGAACATCAAGGAGGTGCAGAAGCTTACCGGTCGGCTCGCCGCTATCGGTCGGTTCCTCTCGAAGTCAGGGGAAAAATGCCTCCCTTTCTTCAAAGCACTCAGGGGGGCTAAGGGTTTTGAATGGGGCCAGCCACAACAGGAGTCGTTCTACCAGCTGAAGGCCCACTTAGTGAACCCCCCTCTGCTCAGCAAATCGGTCCCGGGCGAGACTCTCTTTGTCTACTTGGCTGCTTCCGAGCAGACCTTGAGCGCTGTCTTGGTAAGAGAAGAGGACCGAACCCAAAGGCCGATCTACTACGTGAGCAAGGTGCTTAGGGACGCTGAACTCCGCTATCCGAAGATAGAGAAGATGGCCTACGCCCTAGTCACTGCGGCGAGAAAGCTTCGGCCATACTTTCAGTCCCACTCGATCGTCGTCCTTACCGACCAACCCCTAAAATAGATCCTCTACAAGCCTAAGACCTCGGGCCGGCTGATGAATTGGTCCATAGAGCTGAGCCAGCATGACAACTCTTACCAGCCTCGGACAGCAATTAAGGCGCAGGCACTCGCCGACTTCATCGTAGAGTCCACTATTCCTGAGGTCGGCCACATCCTGAATGGACCCCCCATTTGGACAGTCTTCGTGGACGGATCCTCATGTAATGAAGGAAGCGGTGCCGGCATCATTCTGAATGGCCCTGACGACTTCATCCTCCAGTACGCGATCCGCATGAACTTCAAGGCCTCGAACAACGAGGCGGAGTACGAGGCACTCATTACCGGCCTCGGACTTGCACGAAGTGCTGGGGCGCAGCGCCTCCGAATCCACAGCAATTCCTAGCTCGTCGTAAATCAGGTCTTGGGCGAGTACGAGGCCCGAGACGAGCGGATGGCGAAGTACCTCACCAGGGTTCGGGCCCTCATGAACCATTTCGAGGAAGCGCTCATCCAGCGGGTCCCTCGTGAAGAGAACTCACAGGCCGACTGCCCTCTCCAAATTGGCCTCGTCCTCACTGCAAGGTCTCGAACAGACCGTACTGATCGAAGTCCTCTCCAAGCCGAGCATCGATGACGAGACCCCTGTCTCGGCAGAATCATTGCCGGTCATGCTACAAGACAATTGGATGAAGCCACTGGTAGAATTCTTAAGGGATGGGGGTTCTGCCCTCGGATCCCAAGGAAGCACGCCGAGTCAGAACTCGGGCCGAGCGCTATGTCTTGATCGAGGGTATCCTATACAAATGCTCTTTCTCTCAAATAGACGGCCGACCGTACCTAAGGTGCCTCTCTCCGGATCAGGCCGAATATGCCCTACAAGAGCTCCACGAAGGCATCGGAGGGGCGCACTCGGGGTTTAGGTCCTTGGCCCGAAAAGCTTTGAATTATGGGTACTTCTGGCCGACCCTCCTTCAAGACACCGAACGACACGTTCAGCAATGCAGCTCCTGTCAGAGACACTCTAGCATCCGACGCCTCCCTCAGGCCAACCTCGCCTCCCTATCAAGTCCCATCCCCTTCGCAATGTGGGGCATGGACTTACTAGGGCCCTTCCCTCCGGCTCCGGGTCAGTTCAGGTTCTTGGTCGTAGCCATTGACTACTTCTCGAAGTGGGTCGAGGCCGAGCCCCTCGCCACTATAACCGAGAACAAAGTGGTACAGTTCTTCTGGAAGAACATCATATGCAGGTTCGGCGTCCCTCGTGTCCTCGTAACGGACAACGGGACTCAGTTCACGGGCGCAGCGTTCCGAGCTCTATGCGAAGACCTGGCCATTCAGCAGCGCTTCTCGTCCGTCTCCCACCCTCAGTCGAACGGACAGGCAGAAAATGCTAACCGGCAGATCCTCGCAGGCATCAAGAAAAGGCTCGACAAAAGTTCCAAGGGTTTATGGGTCGACCAACTCCCCAACGTCCTATGGAACTACCGCACGAGCAAGCGGACCCCCACAGGCGAGTCCCCTTTCAACCTCACCTATGGGTCCGAGGCCGTGATACCTCTTGAGGTCGGAATACCTTTCCCCTCGGCTCACAGCCTATGACGAAGCACAGAATGCCAGGGACCTCAGAGCAGACTTGGACTTGATAGACGAGCTGAGGGAAAGGGCGTCGATTCGGCAGCATACCTTCCCCTCGGCTCACAGCCTATGACGAAGCACAGAATGCCAGGGACCTCAGAGCAGACTTGGACTTGATAGACGAGCTGAGGGAAAGGGCATCGATTCGGCAGCAGATCTACCGAAGAAGAGTTGAACTGGCGTACAACAAAAAGGTCCGACCCGCCAACCTTGAGCAAGGAGATTTGGTCTTGAGAAAGCTAGCTATATCCCTCCCCAGTCAGAAGAGCAAGCTAGCTCCGAACTGGGAAGGGCCGTACAGGATCACGAAAGTTGTTCGGCCGGGAACATATCGCCTTGAAGACCTAGAGGGCAGAGAGCTTTCGAGGACCTGGAATGCCGACCACCTCCTAAAATACCAAGAAAGCGCTCCGGCGCCGATCTAAGTATCAGGAGATATTGAGCCATTCCAGTCCTCCGACTTGTAACCCATTTTCATAAATTGTACTATGTAAAACGGTTCGCCGTCGATTATCAATAAAGAAAGCTCTTTTGTGTTTGTGAATTCGCATGTTTCTCTCCCCTCTTACCACCTACTTTTTAAATTGTGATTTCAACCAATGGTTCGGAGTCCACGTCCCGTTCGACTTCACCTCCTCGGCTCGTCCCCGGACGAGCCCACGGTAGACCGTCGTTCGGAACTGCTCCCACAACCGTTGAATTAACGATGGTTCGGAGTCCAACACTTGGCTCGATTCTACCTCGCAAGTTCGCCCCAAAGCGAACTAGAAGTAGTTCGCCATTCGGAATTGCTCCTACAACCGTCGAATGGTACGGAGCCCAACACTTGGTTCGATTCCACTTCGCAAGTTCGCTACTAAGCAAGCTAGAAGTGGTTCGCCATTCGAAATTGCTCCAACACCCCTTTGAATTAACGATGGTTCGGAGTCCAACACTTGGCTCGATTCTACCTCGCAAGTTCGCCCCTAAGCGAACTAGAAGTAGTTCGCCATTCAGAATTGCTCCTACAACCGTCGAATGGTATGGAGTCCAACACTTGGTTCGATTCCACTTCGCAAGTTCGCTACTAAGCAAGCTAGAAGTGGTTCGCCATTCGGAATTGCTCCAACGCCCCTTGAATTAACGATGGTTCGGAGTCCAACACTTGGCTCGATTCTACCTCGCAAGTTCGCTCCTAAGCGAACTAGAAGTAGTTCGCCATTCGGAATTGCTCCTACAACCGTCGAATGGTACGGAGTCCAACACTTGGTTCGATTCCACTTCGCAAGTTCGCTACTAAGCAAGCTAGAAGTGGTTCGCCATTCGGAATTGCTCCAACGCCCCTTGAATTAACGATGGTTCGGAGTCCAACACTTGGCTCGATTCTACCTCGCAAGTTCGCTCCTAAGCGAACTAGAAGTAGTTCGCCATTTGGAATTGCTCCTACAACCGTCGAATGGTACGGAGTCCAACACTTGGTTCGATTCCACTTCGCAAGTTCGCTACTAAGCAAGCTAGAAGTGGTTCGCCATTCGGAATTGCTCCAACGCCCCTTGAATTAACGATGATTCGGACTCCAACACTTGGTTGTCGAGCGTTCTTGGCACAGACCGTAATACAGGCGTGAGTTCGGCACCCGCGCCGAGCATTCTTGCCACCGACCGTATTACGGGCTTGGGTTCGGCAGTCAAGATCATCAAAAAATCAACAAGTCTCAAGCCTCGGCACCAGCTGCCGAGCGTTCTTGACACCGACCGTATTATGGGCGTAAGTTCGGCACCCGCGCCGAGTGTTCTTGCCACCGACCGTATTACGGGCCTGGGTTCGGCAGTCAAGATCATCAAAAAATCAACAAGTCTCAAGCCTCGGCACCAGCTGCCGAGCGTTCTTGACACCGACCGTATTACGGGCGCGAGTTCGGCACCCGCGCCGAGCGTTCTTGCCATCGACCGTATTACGGACTTGAGTTCGGCAGTCAAGACCACCAAAAAACGTCCCAAGTCTCAAACCCCAGCTCCGACAGAATTTCTAAAGCCAACTCCACGACTAAACTAAGAGTGGGGCAACTACAATACAGCAACGGGCGAGTCAACTTCAATTTTATTAAAAAACAACTCTTACACGCATCATGATTACAAAGCATTAAGAAACAAGGATCGATTATCCGACCCGTTACACTTGGCTGAATACAAAGAGTTTTCAAAAAAAAAATGAAGAAGAAAAATGATCGTCAATGCCTCCGAGGCGCAGGGATGTTTCTTTTCAGAGACACCTGAGGTCGGCGAAGTTTACTTCCAGAAACCTGCCCCAGGCCAGCGAGTTGCGACGTATCCTCGGCACTACTCCTGGCAGCTACGCCAACAGATGCACCACTCGACGAGACGGCCACTGAACTCTGCGCATCCCCCGGGCTCGGATGGTCGAGAGGCGCACGGGTCGCCATCTCGTAAAAAGTGATGCCACGCTCGCTCTTCGCTCGGGTACATGAAGTGCTCCTCACATTAATTGGCCCCGAATGTGGTTTGAGGCGAGCTACCTCTGCCTCCAGTTCAGAAATCCGACCCCTCAGGGAGCCATCTTTCACCTCGACCTCGAAGCAGGCAGGTACTGCCGAGTTCGGAACACCTGCGTGGCTCGCGATGAGATGACGAAGATGAGTGACTTCGATGCTCCTATCTACCATGGCTCTCTTCAACACATCGACTTCGGCCGCTAATTCATCCCGTTCAGCTGTAAGCTTGGCCACCTTAGTCGACAGCTCCTCCCCTTCCGTCCGAAGCTCCGTCTCCACAGTTTGCAAGTGTTGAATCTCCGAAAGCAGATTGTCCCTCTCCGCCGTTACCTTTGACAATGTGTGGCGAAAGCACTTGGTCCGAAGACTGCTAGTGAAGGCTGCCGGCGAACCCTCGCCCTCACCCGAGGGGGTCATCTCGGCGATCCTGCCTTCCAGACGTCGAATGTCGCTGTCCCGCTGCCCTAAGATGAGCTGAAGCTGGCTTCGCTCGCTTTCGGCTCGACGCAGTCCCAGATCGACTTCGTAAAGTCGCTCTCTACACTTCGCCAGACATAGCCTCGTCGCCCCAAGGCCTGCTTCGGTGCGAACTTTGTCATCCGAGCCTGTGCGCTCGGCATCTTGGGCTACCACAACAAGCTGAAAAGAAACGCAAACAAGCAACAAAGATTCAGGCATCGTCTAAGTCCCAGACTTCGGGGGTTCTTTCGAACAAATGCTCGAGCGCTCAACAGTCAACAGACGAAGACACGAAATCGAGCCCAAAAAGTTTGTGTTTTTCATTTATTTCAAAAAAGGTAGCGGTGGCCAGTCCGCTATTAGGCATTACACTTCAAAAAACAAAAGAAAAACAAACGGAGTCAGGGCACGACCTCTTTCCCGGGGCGGCGAGAGGGGGTCGGGGACGATACCTCCGAAGGGGCCACCGTCACCAAGGGGGTGACCACCAACCCCTGAACTCCGACGGAGGGGTCGGCCACAGGTTCGTCGTCGCCCTTCTCCTCCTCTTCTTCTTCTTCCCCCTCCGACTCGGGGTCGAAGCCTTCAACGTGCCCCGGGAACAACCTCCAACCCGAGCAGTCCACGGTGGGGTAGGCCTCCGTCACGCGGGCAAGAGCATCGGCGAAGACCTTGGCCATGTTCTGGGCGAAGAAGCCTTGTGCCTTCTCCAAGGTCGCATCCTCCGCCTGCTTCACCTTGGCCTCGGCAGCCTCCGCCAACTGCCTGGCCGCCTCCTCCTTTTGCTGAAGAAGTTGGCCCTCCAGCATCGCGACCCTGTCCTCGAGGTAGGCAACCCTCGCCGACTTTGCCTCAAAGTTCAGCTCGAGCTTGTCGAGCTCGTTCCTAATCTGGGCCTTCTCCTTCCGAGCTTGGTCGGACTCCTTCTTCATCTCCTTCTCCTGGGCCGCCAGCCTCTCGGTAAGGTGCCCAAAATGGACGACGATCTGCAATTAGAAGTCAAGGAAGTCATAAAAATTTCAACTTAAGAAGGTCGGCATAAAAAGGGGGGGGATAGATCCGACACTCACCGACATCGTTGAGCGCGCTATCTCGATAACGTCGTCTCCCTCCCGTCCGGCCTCCATGGCCGCCCGATCCTTCGGCGTGGCGAGGTGCTTGATGGCCTCCATGCTCGCCAAAGAATTGCCGAGGAACCCGTCATGCTTCCGAACTTGCCAGTCCGGGACGTGGATCCTTTTGTGAGCCTCGGTCAGGAGCTCCTCGGTCACTCGCGTTAGCGGCGGCGTCGCCATGTTGAGGGCTGTGGCGATGGGAAATTCGCCGACCCTGGTCGACGTCGAAGCAACCACGCCATCAGGAGCCGGGCTCTCCAGGATCTCCACCTCCTCGGTCACCTCGGTAACCTTCGGAGACTTCACCGTCGGCAGCTTGGAGACCACCCTCTTCCTCTTCTTCGGCGCCTTGTTGGCGAGGCCTGCCCTCAGCGCCAACACCGCCTGATAATCCATAGACTCTGCACCATAAGACAAGTTGATTAGCTCGGAACAAGCCATGAAAATTGAAGTGCAAGAAGTAAAACAACGATAATGAATAAAGGAAGCCGCGTACTGGGATCGGCATGAACGAGCCCTCCCTTAAACAGGACGTCCTCGGTCAGATCCTTCCGGTCAAGCTTCGGCCGACCCAGGAGTACCCGAATAGACTCCTCCTCTTCGGGCCGAAGTGTCGGCAGCGCCTTCACCTTCTTCGGCACACCTTCCACCCAACTAACAGGGATGGGCCAGGCCTCCGGGCTACGCACCAGAAGAAACTTCTCGCGCCAGTACTTGATGGAATCAGGGCACACGACGAGCCGACCTCCGTGCCTCGGAGTCAAATAGTACCGGTACGCCGACCTGTTCCCCTGATGTAGCTGGTAGATGGTCCGAAGCACGTTCAACTCCGACTGAATCCCAGCGGCTTGGCAGTGAAGTACGAAGCCATTTATTACTCTCCATGCGTTCGGCATAAGTTGGATGGGGCTGACCCCGAGCCAACTTAATACAGCAACCGCGAACGGATGGAGAGGCAGCCGAGCCCCGGCGATAAAGGCATCGACCGGCCAGCAACACACGGTCACCGGCAGCGGCGAGTTGGCCCTAACCCTGGGACCCGGCAACATAAGCTCGTACTCCTCCGGGATCTGAAAGCAGTCCCGGATCACCCCCAAGTCCTCTTCGCGAAGGATTGACACCGTCTCGTCGGCCTCTGTCATCTCCCTCGCCGGATTCTCCTCGAATGACCGGGCCCTCCCGTACGCAATGCGTTCGGTGTCTTCCTCCGGAAGCTCCCGAACCCTGTGAAGCCCAGTCAGCGGCCCCGGTAATCTGCCGAACTCCCCCATGCGCTTAGGCTCCTCCACGACAGAATCTTTGCCAAACACCTTCCTGCTTTTGTGAGGTCGGCTAGAGGTCGGAGCTTCGGTAATTTCAAGGGAGGGCTCGGACGAAGAAGAGGAGGCGGAGACAGACATGTTTAGAAACTAAAATATAAGTTACCTTGAACGGAGATGTCGTCGGAAAGCTCGCCGGAAAAAGGTCAGCGATCACCTGGAGCTCTAGCAAGAACAAACCTAAACACCAGAGCGAAGAGTTGAAAAGTGAAAAATGAAGAGGGGGTGGGGGTTTTATAGAGAAGCCAGCGCGTCAATCGAGGTTAACGGGCCTTTACCACAGGCCCACTCCCACAAAACGACAAAAGGCGACTCCAATCGTCGCCTTGTTTGCCACGCCAAGCAGAACGGCTCATTAATGACAGTCACGTCAGCAGAAGCCCAGGGGACGCAGCATTAATGGACGTCACATCTGTCAGAAACCCAGGGGCCGTCACATCCGTCAGAACCGTCGAATCTCAAGCCCCGGCACCAGCTGCCGAGCATTCTTGACACCGACCGTCTTACGGGCGTGAGTTCGGGAGATTCCCAAGACTTTTTCGAAGAACAAAAACTCTTTCAACCTCTTCTGCTTTGTTAAAATCAACAAGTCTCAAGCCTCGGCACTAGCTGCCGAGCGTTCTTGACACCGATCGTATTACGGGCATGAGTTCGGCACCTGCGCCGAGCGTTCTTGCCACCGACCGTATTACGGGCTTGAGTTCGGCAGTCAAGACCTCCAAAAAATCTCTAAGTCTCAAGCCTCGGCACCAGCTGCCGAGCATTCTTGCCACCGATCGTATTACGGGCTTGAGTTCGGCAGTCAAGATCTCCAAAAAATCTCTAAGTCTCAAGCCTCGGCACCAGCTGCCGAGCGTTCTTGACACCGATCGTATTACGGGCGTGAATTCGGCACCCGCACCGAGCGTTCTTGCCACCGACCGTATTACGGGCTTGAGTTCAGCAGTCAAGACCTCCAAAAAATCTCTAAGTCTCAAGCCTCGGAACCAGCTGCCGAGCGTTCTTGACACCGACCGTATTACGGGCTTGAGTTCGGCAGTCAAGATCTCCAAAAAATCTCTAAGTCTCAAGCCTCGGCACCAGCTGCCGAGCGTTCTTGACACACACCGTATTACGGGCTTGAGTTCGGCAGTCAAGACCTCCAAAAAATCTCTAAGCCTCAAGCCTCGGCACCAGCTGCCGAACATTCTTGACACCGACCGTATTACGGGCTTGAGTTCGGCAGTCAAGATCTCCAAAAAATCTCTAAGTCTCAAGCCTCGGCACCAGCTGCCGCGCGTTCTTGACACCGATCGTATTACGGGCGTGTGTTCGACACCCGCGCCGAGCGTTCTTGCCACCGACCGTATTACGGGCTTGGGTTCGACAGTCAAGATCTCCAAAAAATCTCTAAGTCTCAGCCTCGGCACCAGCTGCCGAGCGTTCTTGACACCGATCGTATTACGGGCGTGAGTTCGGCACCCGCGCCGAGCGTTCTTGCCACCGACCGTATTACGGGCTTGAGTTCGGCAGTCAAGACCTCCAAAAAATCTCTAAGTCTTAAGCCTCGGAACCAGCTGCCGAGCGTTCTTGACACCGACCGTATTACGGGATTGAGTTAGGCAGTCAAGATCTCCAAAAAAATCTCTAAGTCTCAAGCCTCTGCACCAGCTGCCGAGTGTTCTTGACACCGATCGTATTACGGGCATGAGTTCGACACCCGCGCCGAGCGTTCTTGCCACCGACCGTATTACGGGCTTGAGTTCGGCAGTCAAGACCTCCAAAAAATCTCTAAGTCTCAAGCCTCGGCACCAGCTGCCGAGCGTTCTTGCCACCGACCGTATTACGAGCGTGAGTTCGGCACCCGCTCCGAGCGTTCTTGCCATCGATCGTACTACGGGCTTGAGTTCGGCACTTACGCCGAACGTTCTCGCCACCGACCGTGTTATGGGCCTAAGGTCGACGTTGACTGCCAAACGTCCTTGGTTCCGACCCCCTGTACGTGAGAAATCTGGCCTTCGGACTTCGACAAACCCACTCTCTAGGCTCGCGACCACGCCGAGGTCCCTCTCCCCATCGGAAAGAATCGCCGAACCGATCTCTGACCTCGGCATTCTGGTCGTCGAGCTCTGGGAAGGGTCAGAGTTGTGACGCCGGTAAGACGCGACTCTCAACAGAGGGAAACGACCGTACTGTTCACCGAGAGATTACAAAGCTGAGAAGATATCCATGCAAGAACACCACCCGATCATGAAGAATCACCACACTACCTCCCTCAAGATTTGCAGCCTCTCGCTTTGGCTCCGATACAACACCGCTGGCCATTAGAACAACATGAACTACTCCTCAAAGGCCGATCAAGCTCAGCCTTCGGGAGTGGGGGGCTCGTGAGGGAGTGGGGGGCTCGTGATATGGCTAAAATCGGGGTTCAATCAGGACCGCCCAAATCAGGCACGAATCTTGACACCCGGGGGTAAAATGGTAATTTCACGTACAAACGGGTCCAAAGCAGGTACTGGGTCTCTTTTGCAAAGAACCAATAACCCGCGAATGGATCCGCCTTAGCCGAGTACGGGTTCCGACCCGATACAAACCCGGCTCAACAAAAGGGAATCATGGCCACTGATTTAACCAAATCAAAGGGCTTGATTGGCAGTTACCCTCTCACTTGGGGATTAGGGATTAGTTTCCTAAACTAATTGGGAGGATTTTACTCCTAAACAGTTGGACAGGAAATCAGGCCCCTAACTTCACTCCTATGGCGGCTATAAATACCTCCAACCTACAATTGTCACAGGTTAATCACTTTTTCCACACCTTAAGCTCTTTCTTTAAAATCTCCACTGTTTACTGACAAGAGCGTCGGAGGGTGCGTCGCCGGAATCAACCCCGGTGTCTCACACTTCCTTGCAGGTTGCGGCAGGAGCAAGAAGGCTTGAGTCAACTGTTCAGGTTTTCTCGAACTCACAAATTCATCTATTTACCCCCACACCGAAATCAGCGGTAACAACAGCCATCCTCTCTATGCCGAAAACAGTATAACGATTCTCATTACTTAGCAATCCACAAACTTGTTCACAAACAAAGCTAAAGGAACTATCCCATTGATGTCGTGTTGTTAATGTGCACTTAGTCCTTAATGCAATTATTTGTATTATATGACACTAATGCGCACTTGTTCAGAGTCTATGCAGCTCATACTACATAGGTCCGAGGGCAAGCCCTTAACCGTTATTCATCTTGTAGGGTTCAATCCCTTGCCATGACTTAATCTACTACTGTAACTACGGTAAGTATCCTAGATATTTTCTGACCTACGAACTCATGTCTAGGTGCCCTGGAGGGAATCCCAACGCACTGACACATGACTTATCATGCAGACATCCTGTGGTAATTCAGTTCCTACCATAGACATGACACCACCCGCAGTCGTCAAACACCCCATGAGCGTCGCCATCGGGACGGTACTCTGGAGCACTATCCATGCCCTATCTTGACGCATCATGGGACATCCTGTGAATACTCTCACGTCGCCAATCCAATAGCTCTCATACTCAATGTTTTTCTCTTACTTTCATCACATCTTCATTATGTAACTAATCCTTAGTTTAATTGAATCATGAATAAAATCAACTCTTAGAATGTAGCACTCCCACTATACCAGTCTTATTCATTTAATTCATATGATCCAACCTTGGTTTTCTCATTTCAAATATCATTTCACAATTCTTTCATTGCCGGTATAAGGCTTGGTTATACCCTAATTCTCAATTTCAACTCATAATTACAATATCGAGCTTTTCATACTCATAAGATCTTTTAATGATTAATCACAATTCACATTTCATATTCATAACATTCATGTATTCATATTCATGGTACTCTTCCTAACTCATCATGTCAACTAATTTCAATTTCTCAAGTAAAATATCATGCATAACAATAAAAATGCAACATGCCACAATCGCTAGTTTATAACCCACATAATTCTATTTTGATCCATGCTAATTCCACAGTTCACAATTTCACTTAGTTCACACTTCACACTTTTTTAAATTTCTCATTACCAAAATCTCATTTTAAACTTCTTAAACAATCCATTTGAACTTCAAAAGAAAACAATTTAAGTTAATAATTAAAATAAGTTCCTTGTAAAAACGGTCTCACTTATACAAGGCCACAGGTAATAGAGATTTCCTCACAAAATATAGATATTATTTGAAACTTTAGGGCAGTCGACTGTTAATTATGGACAGTCGGCTGTTCTGCGAGGTTCTAAAGCTCGAAAATAAAGTAATCAGAGAAGTCGACTGTCACATATGACCAGTCGGCTGTTCTGCGATGATCTTTAAACTCAAAAATAAAACGATCAGGGCAGTCGACTATTACGAAATTCGTTCGACTGTTCTGTAAAAGATTTGAACTATATATTTTTTATTTTCTCAGACCAGTTAATTGTGTCAACGTGATTGGTCAACTATGCAACTGGGTTTTTCAATTTCTCAAAAAAATGTATTTTATTTCTTTTTCTTCTCTTTTTGAAACATAACTTTCCGGATTATAGCACACATAAAATTACAGCAACTCAGTATTTTTATGAGTATTTTAACTCTTTAAAACATGCATTTTAGCCTTAGTTTGTATTCCATGATCATAATTTCGACATTCGAGAACTAAAGATAGATTCCCACAAAAATCACTACAAAAATGTTTTCTTTTTCACGATGTTTTTAGAACACAAAAATCATCCTTCTTAATGAATAAAACTCATATTTTTATCCACTAATTTACACATAATGCATTCAATCTTTTGTTTGCAAAAATACAATCTTTTCATTTATTCTAATACTCATATGGCATATATAACAATGGAAAATTCTACTACAACAATTAACAATCATCTTTTAGTAAATTATTCCATCAATTCATCTCTAGCATAACATTCTACTTTAATACTTTAATCAACAAACATGGTTCTAATCTTTTTACTAGTTAATCCACATAGTTTGCATTTAGAACATACTTAGCATGCATACTAACATCAAAAACAATGAGAACATTCACTTTTACTCATAATTAATAAATTTAGTAATCAAAATAACACATATTTACTAATTTATCAATTCTCTTCTAATTAGGCAAGCATGCATTTCATTTCAACTAGTGGCTTTATAATAATAATTCAATTTCATTTCTAGCATGATTTCTACTTTAGAAGTCATGAGAAACACCCACCTCTTTGACGAAAAAGCCAACTAAAAGCTCCTAGAGTCCCCTAGAATGCGAGAGAGTGCCTTCTCCTCCTAGATTGCGATGCAAAAACTCCTCCTTGCTTCCTTGCCAAAACCGAGAGCTCGAAGTGTGGGGGAATGAATGTCCGGCCTCCAATGGTACACACACACACACACACTCACACTAATATATATCTCCTATATAATTTCTTCTTTCATTAGTTTCTTAGTGTAGAATACAAATAGATAGGGGGGTATTTATACTAATTCTAGGATAAATTGGAGGGCTATGATTCATTGGATAGTTATAGGATGGATGGCTAGGATAGGAGGGGAAGTTGTAGCAACCACCCACACTCAAATAAACTACCCATGCACACACACCCACTCTCCCATTCCTCCATGCACAATCCGGCCTCAAAATAGTGTGCATTGCACACTAAGTGCATGCACGTGCCCCTTAGTACCCCTATTTGAAGTTTGTACAGTTTTAATTAATCAAATTGTTCACATTTTGTGTCTATATGACAAGTGTGACCATTTAAATGATTAATTAATTTTTTGGGCTTCACAAATAGTGGGCTTAGGCTTGTGGGCCCAATAATTAAAATAATAGTTTATTAAAGTGGGCTCAAATTAAGAAAATAGTGTTTTAGGCTTTATAAAATAGGCTTTTAGAAAAATAAAAGAATAAAATTATTGTTCATACTATAAAATGAAACTTTATACATAAAAATAAATAAATAAATATACACATGGAATTTGCACGTGCACAACACATGAAAATTAACATTTCCATTAAACTGAAAGTTTAGGGTATTGCAGATCGAATTGTCCCTCCGGTCGGATCTAGTCGACCATCGGGACTCTCCTTCATGAGTGGCAGTATGGCGAGGGCTAGGTGCACGCTTGTCAAGACTCGGCATATGGCGAGGGCTAGGTGCACGCTGATCATGGCTAGTGGCAATATTGAGGGCTCGCAGGATATCTTCTTTGAAGTTTCGGAACTCTACTAGAGTGGCTGGTGCCCCTCCAGCTCGGTGGTCTCTAGGTGCGATCGACTTGTTGGGGTGAGACTTCTCCGTCGACGACATGGAGGGGACTCCCTTTGCCTCCTCGGGGAGGGGGTTCTTCTAGGTCTCGGCCTGCGGGGGGACCGGACTCTCGGGGCCCTTTGGCGCTCGGGGTGAGGAACTTCATCAAGGGCTCGCCTCTCATACAAGCGAGTTCGGAGATCTACCCCCTGCTGGCGGTTAACAATTACTTGACAAAGATCTCCTGACCCTGGAGGAATTTGAGAGGCCATGGAGTAGTTTGAAGGATTGTGAACTGAGATGTGGTCATGGTGAGAGTGTTTTCTCTAACAGCTTCGACGGGAGCCTCCCGAGGCAGCCCCCTGGACTTGGGAGGAGGCTGTTGAGAAAAAGGCTGTTCAGGCTGTGGTTGTTGAACTTGTTGGTCTGGTTGAGGAAGAACATCTTCGGGTGGTGGGGGAGGAGGAAGAGGAGTGGCTCTTCGGCTGTACACCGCTGCCTTCTCTTTCCCTTTCGGAGGCAAGACTTAGAAACTACTTTCACCGGGGATATGTGGATGGATCGCTTAATCTGTTTCCTACAGACGGCGCCAATGTGTTGCTGGTAATTTCGGAATGGGAGTAAACAGATTATTTGTGAGTTCTTCAAGAAACAATAAAAGCAAATCTGTTAACTTCTTGCCGGAGTTTGACTGTTTCTCACCACTGTCGCTAACCTTTAAAAAGTTTGAAACACCGAGATGGATCCCAGCGACGAACCCTCCGACGCTCAAGTCAGTAATCAGAAAGGTTAAGAAAGAGCTCTTTGTGGAAAAAATATTGATTACCTTTCTTATGATAGGGGTAGAAGAGTATTTATAGTCGCCTTTAGAGACGGTTTAGAGATAATCATTTATCTCCATGTCTCGGTGTTTTTGGATAAGTCATAGAGTTTAAATCATTTCATGATAAGAGTTTTGGTTTAAACCGTCTTTTAGATATAATCATAAATTCAAATTACTCTTTTAATGACCTGGGTTTGTTTTGTAATGGGTTGTCACCCTAATCCACTCAGGCAAACCCATTTTTGGGTTATTGGGCTTGGAAAAAACCCACTTCCCATTTTGACCAGTTTGTAGTGGAAATTACTGTTTTACCCCTGAGAGCTTTGCGATTCACGCCCGATTTGAACGGTCCTAATTTACTTCAATTTTTAGCTTTATCATAATCCATAAGAGAACATCAATCATACATAACCTGCAAGTATTGTACCTTATTCCTTCTGAAAAGCTTCCTTTTAGGATCCTTATTGCCCCTCAAGGTTGAAATGTCCCTGTATCATAAACTGTAATGCACCGGCCCCAAACTCAGACAATTTTATTTATTTATTAGTACAACTATCCATCACAGACTACCTCTCAAAAAGTGGTTAACCAATTTGGTGACTCTTGGTCATAGGAAATTATATTTGTTATTTAATTACTCTTGTTAAATTCCGATATGGGACAAAGAGCACACACACACACAACACAGTACAGTACAACAACTGCCCCCTCCTCTTCCATGTGCAAGGCACATCCCATGGGGGCCCCACCTGGCAGCAACACGTCAGCCAACAGAAACCAACCCATCTCATCTCATCTCATCTATTAAATCCCAAGCAACACTCCTATAGAAATCTCATATAGGACAACTACAAAATCCACCATATTATATATATTATGATTATGATTATGATTATGATTATGATATGATTATTATTATTATTATTATTATTATTATTATTATTATTATTATTATTATTATTATTATTATTAGTATATTTTTAGCCAATATAATATTATATATACCCTCTTAAGTACGTGGTGTTACACACACCCCCTCTTAAGAACTCAGCTTCCTTGCTGAGTACGGGACTTACAACATGCACAGGATCGCCTTTTCTAGTCGATGTGGAGTGGAGTATCCTGATTCAGCTAGCATTGTAATGCCCCGAATTCCAAAATACGGTAATTTGTAGCTCAACATTATCTTCACTTCATTTCGTACAATTTTATAAGGAGTTTTGAAACTTTTATTACAACATTATCTTTTTACATCAACGTAGTGAAAATAAATAATACAACATGATAAATATACAAGTGCAACAACTTTACCATTTAAGTAATCATCAGCATCAAATTCATCTTTATATCTTCTTGCAAATTCCAAGTCCTGCATGTGAAACTGTGGGCACGTCAGTTGCTTACAACCGACGCAATATTATAAACTGCGATCCTCACTATGCCGTAATATAACGATTCTTTATAATTTAGCAACCACAAACTTGTATGCATCACAAAGTGTAAAAGAGTGACTATCATAATCATGTCAGTGTATGTAATGACTTAATGCCTAATGCAGATGTTTACGCTAGGATGACACTAATGTATACTTATTCGGATTCTATACATCCCATATTATATAGGTCTGAGGGCAAGCACCTACGTACTCCACATTATAGGGTTAGATCTCTCGCCATGCAACCTACTACGATGACTACTACAAGATTTAGACACTTTGCAAGTATTGGCTCTCGTCCTTGGAATACTGGAGACCAATCCCTATCCGTGGATCATTCTGTGGCCCTTACGTCCATCGTCTCAGAATACTGGGGATTGTCTCACAATGCAGGTCATTCTGGAGCCCTCATTGCACAAGTATCCCATGAGCATCACTCTCGTCCCGGAATACTGGAGATCGTTCCCAATTATGGATCATTTGGTGGCCCTTAAGTCCATCGTCCCGAAATACTGGGGACTGTCTCTCTCCAAGGATCATTGTGGAGTCCATAACTCACGTTTGCACTCATTTCGTCATATCACCAACTAGTGCCTATCCTTAAGTTTAAGCTATAGTTATTAAGAACTAGAGTTTAGCATACCCACTGGTCTTAAACACAAGACTGAGACAGTCAACCCATACTGGTTACTTCTCACAATTTCTTAATTTCAACTGCCGGTAATCTGGGCCTCGCTCACCCTAGAATAACAACCGTCTCAACTGAGACCACAAAGGTTACATCTAACCTCATCAAAATAATTTGATTCTATATTCACAATCTATTTCTTATTCATTTCTTTGTAATCTCATATCTTGAAGTAACTCTCATTATTAATTTAGTCAATTATAGCCTTGTATGCAACCCAAATATTCTTAATCAAATGTATTTATAACCAAGAAAATTTAATCAAGATGAATCTAATCGTATTCCACTTTAATCTCCTTTAACCATACAAAAATCTCTTCTTTAATTTCGAAATCAAGTTCTCTTGAACAAATTGTGTTAATGTGAAATACAACTTCTAATTCACAAATAAATCATAAATATCGTGGGAATATTTTAATAAAGTCTAGATAATTTTTAGAGGAATAATAGAATTTTTTCCCAATTTTTTATACTCATGGAAACTCAAAATATATAAAAACCAAAAACGAAATAATAAAAAGCATGGCCAGGTTTCGAACCCACGTCCCCATGCAGCCAACAAAGACAGCGCCCTATTCACCGCCTAACAACCAGTAAGCCCATTAGCGGTAAGTGAAAGAAACCAATTTCGAATTACATTTATATAACCCTACCGGGTATTGATTGAAAAAGTCACATTTCAATAAAAACAGAGCCCCTAACAAGAATTCAACCCATGCCAACTCCATAGGGCCAGGGCGCCTACCCACTGAGCTGAAGCTCGGATCACAACAGATATGGGGTTAAATTTTCTTTATTTTACTTGTTTGTTTAGAAATCTATCTTAAAATTTCGATTTCTCATTTATTTTGTATCATTAAAATCTAATTCACTCCAGAATACATTCTTTCCAAAACACTTTATATTAGCACGTATTTAAACTTATAAAACTCTTATTTTCTACAATAAAATAAAAATTTTCCACCAAATTGTATTAATGTATCCTACTCCCAAACTTTAATTTCGTATAAAATATTATCCTCTTAAAAACATCATTAAAAAAAATTATTTATACTAATATAAAAATATACTCACCAGTGAGACTATTTCCATACTTCTTTACTATAATGAAATTTTAAAGGTTTTTCATACATGTTGCATTATTTTGACTTCAATACGAACATTCTAATATACATCAATTAGAAGATTTTCAATCCTACAACCCACCAGATGTTACTTTCTTTTTCTCTTTTATTTCACAAGTATTTTATACATCAAATTGAAGTACAACAACATGTCTACAAACCAATCACATAGTTATACTAGTATTGTGCAATCACCATTCATCATATCAATCCAAATTTAACAACTAAACCATATGTCAAACTAGCATGCATGATACTACTAAACTTAGAAAGCAATCAAGAAACACCCACCTCAATGAAGATTCTAATGTAAAAGAAAAACTCCTAGCTCCAGTACGATTGCTTACCACTTCTCCTCCTAGCAAGATCAACTCCAAGCTCCAAAAATGGCAAAATCCGAAATCTCTTTGCTATCTTTCTTTTCCTCTCTCTTTGAATTCTTACTTTAGGTGCCGGGGGGGGGGGGGGGGGGGGGGGGGTTATATAGGCAAATTGTATGGCTAGGATTCACTCCACTACCCCATGATCTCACCCCACCACTACAAACGGCTAGAGCTGTACTGGATTTTTTTTGGTCTATGGCGGCGTTTATAAACGCCGCTATAGATGATAGCGGCGATAATAATAACGCCGCGCGTAACGCCGTTGTATCGAGCGTCGGGACAAACCATAGGTCTATAACAGCGCTTTTTAGACCGCTGTTACAAGCAGTAGGTCTATAACGGCGCTTTTTTAAACACCATTACAAGCCGTAGGTTTATAACAGTGCTCTTTAAAACCGCCGTTACAAGTTGTAGGTCTATGACGGCACTTTTTTAGACCGCCGTTACAAGTCGTAGGTCTATTACGGTGCTTCATAAATGCCGTGATAGACACATGCGCTGGCGTTTTGTGAACGACGTTGTATATTTTTTGAATAATTTCGATATCCTATACTGGCGTTCCTAAACGCCGGGATAGGTTCAATTTTTTTTTTAAAATAATTTGCCACGTTTGGTGGATCGATATGTATCCCAGCATATATATCTTAAAATGGATTGATAGGGGGTTTCAAATTTTTTCCCACTATTTTAAAAATAGGTCATAAATTCAAAATATATGTAGTCACATCAAATGTGAAAGTTCAAATATTAAAATCACTAATAGCAGCATAATAAACAACTATATAATCATGGACCACAATAAACAATAATTACTTGTCTAAAAATGGTCAGACGAAGAGTTAGAAATATACATGTTATAGATCAATTTCTTTAACAAAACATAAATTCAGTTTCGAAAAAACATAAAAAGACTAAAGTCCAAATTAAACTAAACTATGGCAAAGTCTACTGGTATGGCTCGGCATTGCTTTCATTCCCATTGATATTTCGCCCAGATGTTTGTGTGTGACTAGAAGTCGATGGAATTCGCTGGCTCTGTATAATTCACAATAGTGTCATTTATTAGTTTATTTACTACACTAGTCACCACACCAGTCAAATGCAATAGTTAAATTTCATACTGATATTGTAAAATGTTGCTGAATACTTACAATTCCATGTACTGGATTATTATAGTTGTGGTTTTGTTGGGAGATTAAAGAAGCAATCATATCTTTCAAGCCGTCAATCTCTTCTTGCATCTTGGCTTGCATCTTGAATACGTTCGGATAGGATGTACGACTGGAGGTAGATGCACAAGAACCAAATACCTGTGATTGAACACCTAAATTTAAATTATCTCCAACGATCAATAGAAAAAATACTTCAGAATAGAAATAATTTAAATTATCTCCAACGATCAACAATTTAAAATACTTGAGAACAGAACAGAATTTGGATGCCCAAGGATTCCTTTTCTAATATATATTAATCCATCCTCAAACTTGATCACAAAAAGCTTATAATAAAACTCGGAATTTCTAATGCTTCATTTATAAAAGTTAGTGTCAAGGAAACTAGTATACTGATCAGTATACTAGTTTGTATAGTTTATCAACACCAAAGTAGTATACTAATCAGTATACTAGTTTGCATATGGTTGATCCAACTTTGGAAGATAATTTTATATTTGGTCTCTACATCCATATCAGATATCGGTATTAGGTACTGATTTCGGACTGAACTTCTTACATCCATTTGGAGTTTGCACTTGCACCACTATATATACCAGCATCCTATCCTCTTATCCTATCTTGCTAGGTTCTTGTATTGTAGCATATTCTAAGTACTGGCTCCTCAGAATTTGCAATATCGACCAGAAAGAGTGAGTGGCGAAGAATTTAACTTCTTTCTTAGTCAATATAACATCTGATCTGAGAGAGAAAATTCATATGGCCTCTTGTGAAGTATCTTGTTCAGATTCTGAGTCTTATATATTTCTGGCCTTTGGCATGGAATTTGGAATGATGCTGCGTACAATTGAAGGTCGAAGTTGACAAATTCGACTTGTTTGGTTCTTCCTTTGACAACTTAAATGATCCAATTTTTGTATCATAGGGAAAATCTGTAAGATTGTCGAGTTTAATTTCCCAACTTCTTTTTCCAGACCTGATTTCTTTTATAGCTTCAATATCAAGATGTGGACATAATTCATTTTTTAGATCTACATAGTTTTAAAGCCTTATTATATATATAGTAAACTTAATAGATATTTTCATATGAATACTGCGATGTTTCGCTCATGTATATGAATATCAAAAAGAGGTGTAACTTCAATATAAAGGAGTAGGGGACCAATATTTTCTATATAAAAAGTGTAGTATGGTATGTTATATATCTGAGAAAACAAGCTTGAATAGACTCGTTTCATAGCTGTGTTTTGATTCTATGCAAATAGCTAAGAGATGTTCAACTAGAATGGACCAATCAAAAAATATATATAGCTTTATATTATTCAAAACCCTACTTGAATATGTCGACAGCTTTCCGGTTAATTTGGCTGGTGGACATATGCATGCATTTGAGATATGATTATGATTGTTCGATAATTTCAAGTGCACAAAAACAAAAGAAGAAAAAAAAAATCAAAAATATTGATTACCCAAATGAAGTTAAATATATCATTTAGGACAAAAAGACCTGTTTATAGACGAACAATAAAATTGAAATGTAATGTTTCTTTATAAGAAATATGCATGATATTCTATATGTATATTTTTTTTGTTAATAACTGTCTGTTTCAAATGTATTACTTTCAATTGTAGTAGTGTACATCTTAACTATTACTCTTGATGAAGTTATAAAAAAAAAAAATTAAATAAATTTGATTGGAAAACTGAAGTTGAGTGTGGGGCTTAAAGCAAATATTTCCCTTCTTTCTCTTTGCCCTCTTATTTATTTTGCATATGGTTGATCCGACTTTGGAAGATAATTTTATATTTGGTCTCTACATTATCTTTATTGTGTTTTTTTTGTTGTATGGATGAACACAGTTGCACTGAATATCGAAAGTTTTAACCAAGTCTTATATCAAATTCTGTTGGCCATAAGCAAAAATTTAGGAAGCATAGCTGTCAGACATAGGAATAATGTAAAATAGTGGAGAAAGATGAATGGAACTAGTCAAATGGAGAAAGATTTATGGTCTTTGTGAACTTGTTGCATAATCTATTACTATTTCAAATACTAGTTCTAAATCAAATGTTTGATCTCACCAAACTAGGAAACAAATAAGCAGATAATTACTTGGATGAATACTTTTACATCTCTAGTTTGCTATCCATATAAATTCCAAAACCTCTTCCCCAAGCCCCGATTAATAAACAAATATAACTGCTGGCTATTCATTATTTCGAGTCATAATTAAGCCTGAATAGTGTAGCAGTATCATACAATACATATCAGTTAGTACACTTAATTTAGGGCAGAAAGTAACCATGTCATTATTGTTTTCATAGTCAACCACCAGATGTGTGTAGTTGTTTTTGAGTAACACTCTTACTATTCAATTGGTGAGATGTGAAATTTCTGATGCATGTGTGATTTATTTTTCTTTAGTTGCCACTACTTTGGTACCAAGTTTTTGCAATCACACATTACTTAAGTTGATCGGCACAGGTAGTAAATTAATTTGGAATTTACAAAAGATAAAGATGATATTAAATATTGGTGATAAATAATTATCATTATCTTTTAGTTTTTTTCTCTATTTAATTGTTGGTACTACCTGTATTCTAGAAGACTAGAAATTTTAGGAAACAAGAATTATAAACTTGGGGATGACATATTATAAAGAAGGTTGCAAGACCTTATATGCATGCGGTTATTTGTTACATAAATACTGTACCTAGATCTTAATACTGCATGCATGCATGGATAAAGCATTATTACTGCATACTCTTGATTGTTGATTTATATCAGTAAACATAGTGGAGCAGTCACTGGTGTGCTAGCGAATATGCAATCATCGATATGTATTACCTTTTATGACTAATGGTATATACGTCTCATGGTTCTTGAAGGTAAAAACAATTTAGCAATTCACTTTTGTTTCTGAAATGCCTCAAATGCATGACTCTGTGTGTGTGTGTGTGTGTCATTGACCTACTTATAACTCATGCATAATATAATCAAAGAAGAAGAAGCTGTGCATAAAATATGGTTCCCAAACTAGTGATGAGGTAGGTAATCCATCTAAGACAGAAATCTTTTCAGTCCATTAGCACCAAATTAATAGTGTACTGTTTTACTAATGAACTTAATTAGATTAGAATGATTATATATATATATAGAAAGAGTAATGCTTCATCCACTACCAATTTCACTGCCATTTTGTTCACTACCTTAGGTAGCACATTCCTATTGGAGAGTTCTCCCATCTACTTATCTTTTTCTACCCAATGGAGTGTGCCACCTAAGATAGTGAACAAAATGGTAGTGAAATTGGTAGAGAATGTAGCATTACTCATATAGAAATAGTGTACTGAAGACAAGATAAGGTGACACTATCAAAGTATGGATGCACGTGTGTTCCCAAAGGCAAGGGCACTTCCCCTTTTTCTAATTCTATCATCATGTCCCTTTTATTCTCCACATTAACATTCATACTGATACCAATAACATTTCATATTCATGCATCTTTTTCTATACATATATGAGTAGACAGAGATAGCACTGAGCATAGGCATGGGTATTAGGGGTTTTCATCTCTGTCAAATTATCCCATTATCCACCATTCTTCCATTAAAAATGGGGTTGTTATGGAGAGAGGCTTCTATGAAAATCTGACTAAGTTCTACAACAGGCTGTTTGTCAACCTAACATAAATCCTCACAACACTAGAACAAACATTCCAAACTAAAAGACAACAGAAGGAATCACCTGGATCCCAGAAAGAAAAAATTTACGATTAATCAATTTTGTGTCTATACCAAAATCTGTAAAATTATCAAATGGCCTAAATCATTCACCAAAACATATCGACTAAGGGGCGTGGACGAAAGAGTGGCATGAAAAATTTGAAAAAAAATCGAATGCCCTAAAATTTTCAAATACCCTAAAAATTGTAAAATTTTGAGTCTATACCAGCGGAGGGAGGGGTGGCGGCAATGATGGAGGCAATGGCAAGAGACGCACGACAATGGAGGGAGGGGCGGCGGCGATGGACGAAGCGGCGGCAGTAACGGAAGGGTGGCGGTGAACGGCGAATGGCGAATGGCGACTGGCGAGGGGACGAGTGGCGAGATTGAGGAGGAGAGGGGCGAGATTGAGGAGGAGATGAGCGGCGAGTGGTTAGAGAGAGAGAGAGAGACAGTTCGCGAGACGGAATGGGCTTTTAGGGTTCTAGCATTTTTAGGTGGGAAATGAATAGTTGGGGGCAGGACGGGAATATTATTCGACAATCTATAACGGCATTTTATATTCAGAAACGCCGTTATATAGTATATATATAACGGCATGCTACATCAACACCGTCATAGACATTCGATATTGAAAAAAAAATTATAACGACGATCTATCCCGGCGTTTGGGAGTACATGCCGGGATAGATGTCGTTATATCCATTGCGATTAGTAGTGCACTACCCCACTCTACCACTTCCTCTACTTCTCTCAGTCAAGGCCGGCCTACCCTCCTATGCATGCACACATACCCACGTGCACGTGTAGTACACATGCACACTCTTCTCATTTATTTTATATTTTATTAATTTTTGTGTTGCTACTAGTTTTACAAGACAAGTGTAAAAGTGTACAAAATGAGTGTAGGTCTTCTTAGTGGGCTACTCATTGTGGGCTTGGTTTTATGTATTTATTTTATTTATTTCAGTGGGTATAGAGTCATCTGTTAGGCCTATGGGTTCTAATTAAGAAAAAGAAACTAAATAAGATAAAATAAATGAAAGGAAATTTATGCATAAATTAATAAAACTTAGGAACAAAATTTGAGATAAAATTTGCACGTGCGTTCCACGTTCAAAATGAAAAAAAATGTATTTTTATTTTAAAATTAATACGGGATGTTACAACACTCCCTCCTTAGAATAGTTCCGTCATCGGAACTACTCTTAAGATTGAGAAAGCAAAAGAAAGAAAAATTTTACAAATTTTAATTGAAAAGCTTAGGGTGATCTCTCATCATCCTCTCCTCGGATTCCCAAGTTGCATCCTCAACAAGTTGGTTTCTCCAGACGACTTTGACCATAGGTATAGTCTTATTCCTTAAGACTTTCTCCACTGGACGCTCAGTGAAGCTCAAATCCAACTGCAGATCTTCTGGCACTTCGGGAAAATGGTAACTCGGATCCAGAATATAACCTCGTAATATAGACACATGGAAGACATTGTGTACTTAGGCTAACTCTTCTGATAATTCTAACCGATAAACTTCTTCCCAATTCTTTTCAATATCTTATAAGGACCTATGTATCTCGGGGCTAATTTTCATCCTCTACCAAACCGAATCACTCCCTTGGTTGGAGACACCTTCATAAAGACAAAATTACCTTTCTCAAACTC
The DNA here is from genome assembly GCA_017893485.1 of Hemerocallis citrina. Lineage (NCBI taxonomy): Eukaryota > Viridiplantae > Streptophyta > Magnoliopsida > Asparagales > Asphodelaceae > Hemerocallis > Hemerocallis citrina. Next base: position 178,454,246 of record CM030361.1, read on the forward strand.
CAGATCTCTCCTTTGATTGTTGGTATAACTTTTCTGCCTGCTTTGGGCGTCGACTAACCTCTTCCTGATCAACTCAATCTTTTCTGAGGTCTGTTGCACAATCTCTGGCTCATACAGCTTTCGCTCCCTACTTCATACAAGCACACTGGAGTTCTGTACTTCCTTCCATACAGAGCGTCATATGGTGCCATACCGATACTTGCCTGGAAACTGTTGTTGTAGTCGAATTCCACTAGAACCAAATGCCTCTCCCAACTGCACCGAAGTCCAACACACAACACTGTAGCATATCCTCCAATACCTGGTTGACTCTCTCAGTCTACCCATCAGTTTGAAGATGGAAGGCGGTACTGAAACCAATCTCCGTCCCCAAAGCTGCTTAAAGACTTTTTCAGAAATGCAAAGTGAAGCGCGCATCTCGGTCTGATACAATCGACAAAGGAAATCCATGTAGCCTCACGATCTCCCCGACATACAACTCGGCTAACTTTCCCATAGACCAAGTAAGTTTCATCGCCAAAAAGTGAGCCCGATTTGGTGAGTCGGTCCACTATCACCCAAATTGCATCATTGCCTCTGGAACTTCTGGGAAACCCTGTGATGAAGTCCATGTTGATATTATCCCACTTCCACTCCAGAATGGGTAATGGCTGCAACAAACCCCTAAGTTTTTGATTCTCGGCCTTGACCTGCTGACAGACGGCACGCTTGGCGACAAACTCAGCCACATCCCGCTTCATTCCTGACCACCAGAAAATACTGTTTTATGTCCTTGTACATCTTGGTACAACCTGTATGTACGAATAATAAAGTGGCATGTGCTTCCTGAAAAATACTCTCCTTCAGTTCTGCTTGATTTGACACACACAACTGCTCTCCAAACCACAATACTTCATCTTTCACCTGGAATTCTATTAACTTGCCAATGCCAACCTGCTCTCTCTTCTCCTGAATCTCTGGATCGGTCTTCTGACGATCAATAATTCTTTCCCTTAATGTGGGTTGAATTCTTAACTGGGCTGAGGATGCCCCCAATCCTTACAACACCACCTCAATCTCAGCTCGATCGAGTTCCTCTACTAACTTCTCCTGAGTTGTGATCAAACAAGCCAAACTACTCTTCTGGCTGAGTGCATCAGCTACCATATTGGCCTTGCCCAGATGGTACTTGATTTCGGGTCAGATATCCTCAACACTTCCAACCATCTCCGTTACCTCAGGTTCAAGTCCTTCTGCTGGTAGATGTACTTTAGACTCTTATGGTCTATGTACATGTTAACTTTTTCCCCGTACATGCAGTGCTTCCACTACTTTAGTGCAAAGATGATCGCTGCCAACTTCAGATCATGGGTTAGGTAATTCTTCTCATACAGTCTTAGCTGTCCAGACCCATAAGCTATTACCTTCCCCTCCTGCATCAGTACGCAGTCCAGTCCGTGATGGGAAGCATCGCTGTCGACATTATAGTTGACTCCTACTCTTGGCAAAGCCAGAATGGGACCGGTAGTCAATCTCTCCTTTAACTTAACCCTAGTTCCAAATCCGAAGATCTATACTTCCAAATCGAAACGATTAATTCGATTTGTGTTTCTTTTAATCTCTTACTACTCCACCCCGACGCTCCTCTCAATTATCCCGCCCTCGAAATCCCCCCAAATTGCCTTACCCTGGCTGTCTCATCTTCGAGCTCCCAACGTCCCAACCCCCGACGCCCCCCTCTCACAATTGCTTACTCATTCCTCATTCACACGCTAGAATTCATTCACTGATTGCAAGTGTTTTCAACTCAATTCATTATTCTACTATCTGGTTTTTTTTGGCATTTGATAGTTTAGCTTTGGTTTGCAAGTATATGAACATATTGGCATGTGATAGCATGTAGATGAACATAGTCTTCATAGTCTACCTTTTTTGGTTTGCAAGCAGATGAACATAGTCTACATTATTTAGCATGTGATAGCAGCAAAAAGTAGATGAACATATTGGTTCCTGAAATTTTCCTTTATTTGCACTTGGAAGATCGTAGGGATGGCGACTAAGCATTTCTGATAAGTCATATATATTGTCTGTGTCCCATTCTTCCCTAGTTGCCTGTGAATTGTTGTAGTAAAATGTTGTGAAGTACATTCATTTGAAGTAGTTATAGCTTATATAATAACTTCTACACGGCGACTGACTTTGAAATATCTAGGTTGAGGTATAGATTGAGGTATGTTATCATGCATTTATTCATTTACTTTCACTATTCGGCATTCATTTGTTCAAACATCACTACATGAGCATGATTAATGACTTTGCAGATAATGGTTGAATTGAAGATCAAATATTGAAGTTATTGGTGAACTGTGTGGACACAAATCATTATAGAGGGAAGTATTTGATACTTTGACATCTATTTATGAATTTGGTCAGAAGCTTTTGTGTGTGTGGGTGTAGGCAATGATGACAATCACTTTTTGACAAATGTGTGTGACAGTAGGCAGTGATGACAATTACTTAATGAACATTGATACTGATTTAATCTTTGCTCTTTGTTAATTCTGCTCTTTGTTTATATATGAAGAGTTCCCCTATATTTATACCGAATTCCCCTATATTTATAGGGTGCTCTTCAGTTGCGCACTCCATTTTGTGCACTCATTCCACACACTCGAAACATTCCCCCCGATTTTGATCTCATGTGATTACTTTCTCTCGCTCTCACTCATAAGTCCGGGGGGGTAAAAAAGACATTCACTCATTTAATGACATGCTACTATCAAGTCCCTTACTATTTTTTGAAGAGTTCCCTATATGTATATAATAACAGAGAGCAAAGATTTAAACTAGATCAATGGTATTGCAACGGTATTTGAACTGGTTGGCATGGTTAATGGTTGATTATTTATGCAGCTAGACTAGTTGTCATGGCATTAACATGCTGCCCTAGTGACTGAAGCTTGAATTTTTGTGTAAATTGCTACATATTCTGATTTTCCTGCCTGATGCTTGTCACAAAATTGCATTTGATGAACTTGTCATGTTGCTTCCTTAAAACCAGTGTGTTCTGAGCCTATAACATTTCAAATATCTTTCCATGAATTAGTAGGTTTGAATTCTTACAAAAACAATGCAAAATTCGAAAGTTAATTCCCTTTGGTTTTTTTTTGCGACCAGCGAGAGAAGAAGAAGAAGAAGAAGAAGAAGAAGAAGTAGGAGCAGCGGAGTTGTAGAGAATGCAGCAGCAGAGTATGATTTCCAGTGAGCAGCAGTAGCAGAAGAAGTATGATTTTTACGTGGGACAGTTGACCAACTACAGTATGAAGTTGACTGCCACTGCTCTGACTGACATTTTCTTGAGCTCTCTGATGTTCTTTTAAAACAATTGATTCTTTAATATTTTTGGATTAATGACCAACTGTTCTAAACATCATTTTGCTACAAATTATAGTATTTTCGAGACATTTTCTAAATATAAAAGAAGTATGAGTTGTAATGAAAGTTTGGCTTCGATGGTTAAGTGTGAGTCACTAGAGGGTGTGTGGGACCCTAGTATACCGGCAGTTGAGAGTTGTGGTTTAACCTGTTGAGGCTTGTTGCTAATCAGTTGAGTTAAGTCCGATATGGTACACCAACTCTAGGAGATTCATGAATTAATTTAGTTAACTTTAAAAAAAAGATAAGGACAGGCACTAGATGGTGATATGATGAAATGAGAACATGGATTATGGACCTCAGTGTGTCTTGCGGTGTGAGATAATCCTCGGAATTATCGAGGTGTGAGTGAAATAGTCTTCGGAATTACCTGCGGTGTGGGATTGATCTCCGGAATTATCGGGGTCGAGGTGACTCTCATGGGGTATTCGTGTGATGAGGCGTCATAGCTTGCAGTGTAGGGTATTCTCGAAGATTCTCAATTGTGAGTGAAATAGTCTCTGGAATTATCTGTGGCTAGAGATTGACCTCCGGAATTATCGGGATGTGGGCTAATACTCACAGTTCATCTATATCTCGTAGTAGTCATCGTAGTAGGATTAGTTGCATAGCGGGGGATTAAACCCTATTAAGTGGAGAACGTTAAGGGCTTGCACCGGACCTATGTAGAGTGGGATGCATAGAATCCGACAAGTATGCATTAAAGAGTCAGCATATAGCACTGATATTTTTCTTGACTTGGTTTTATGCATATTGTTTCCTGTTTTTCCTACACTTGACACTTAGTCTAGTTTCACTTGATGTTTTCATATTTTATTTATTGTTATTTCTTATTTCATTTATTCTTGCTGTTGATACATGTTGTTTATGACTTTATGCTTTATGTTTTACTTATGTTGCATTTTATGTTACTCACACCGTTATAGCTGACCCCTATAGTTTTGGGGATTATGATTATCTCTAGCCTCATGTTTTACAGGTAGGTGCTTGGGATTTGGATGCATGAGATAGAATTGATGTTATGGCTTATGTAAATTGTAAAAGAATGTGTTGTAAAAGAAAGATTGTAATTCAAGGTGTTTGTTTTCTGCTATTTTTTGTAATGGACTAATGTAATAAAAGTTGAAAAAATTTATCTGTATTTTTGGCTATGTTTACTATTATAATTGAAGTTGATGCTAGAAATTGTGCCACGTATTTCTGAGATATCATATTGGAAATTCGGAGAGCTACATGGGGATATGGATTAGGTCTTGGAATGAGAGAGGAGCATGGTCGGGGGGGGCATGAAGACGGTGGGCAGGGGATGACGATGGCAGAAAAGGGACGATGACGACGACATGGACTCTGGGCGGTGGAGTAGGAGATTCGAGAGTGAGAGTGAGAGAGAGAGAGAGAGAGAGAGAGAGAGAGAGGTGTTGTAAAAATTGGGAGATTTGCGATCGTGCTTTGGGAGGGGAAAATATTTTTTTTTTGGGGGGGGGGGACTAAAAACATGATCTATCCTGACGGTTTATTTACAAACACTGGGATAAATATGATAAATCCCGGCATTTATATGGAAAACGCCAATATAGACCCCATATATCCCGGCGTTTAACCCAAACGCCGAGATAGATAAGCGAATTTTTTAAATAAATCAAATATCATATATCCCGACATTCATACCCAAATGTCAGGAAAGACGTTGCGGTTTGTAGTGTTTAAAAGTTCAAATAACTGATGCCGCTATTGGAATAATAACATCAGTTACCTGTAACGTTAATCCCAACAACGACATCAGTTCAAAACATGCACACACTCATATTTTTTTGTCACTCCCTGTTTCCCAAAAATACGGAATACGAGTATATGACATTGGCCCAGCGAATGACTAACATTACCCATAAGCTGTTTATCAAATCAACACTACAATATAATCAATACAAACTGTTACCGCTGATTTCGGTATGGGGGTAAACAGATAGAATTTGTGAGTTCGAGAAAACCTGAACAGCTGATCCAAGCCTTCTGATTCCCGCCGCGACCTGCAAGGAAGTACGAAACACCGGGGTTGATTCCGGCGATGCACCCTCCGACGCTCTTGTCAGTAACCAGTGGTGATTAAAGAAAGAGCTTAAGGTGGAAAAAGAGTGATTACCTAGTCACAGTGGCAGTGGGGAGGTATTTATAGTCGCCAGGGGAGTGATTAGAGGCTTGATTCCCTGTGTAACTGTTAGGAGAAAAATCCTCACAGTCTGTTTAGGAAACTAACCCCTGATTCCCGGTGAGAGCAAATCAGGCCTGTTGACTTGGTCAGATCAGTAGTCCTGATTTGTCTCTTTGTAGGTCTGGGTTTGCCTCCGGTCAGGACCCGTACCCAGTCGGAGTGGATCCGTTTGTGGGCTGTTGGATCTGCGAGAAGGAGACCCAATACCCGCTCTGGATCCAGTCATATGTGAAATTACCGTTTTACCCCCGAGCTTCAAGATTCGCGCCCAATCTGGACGGTTCCAATTTAACCCCATTTTTAGCCATATCACGAGCCCCCCACTCCTAAAGGTTGAGTGTGATCAGCCTTTAAGGAGTAGTTTAACTGTTTTGGTGGCTAGTGGAGTTGTATCGGAGTCCAAATGGAGGATTTTGAATTTCGAAGGGGGTAGTGAGGTAATTTTTTGATGTCGGGTGCCGTTCTTTAGCCAAGTCGAGTATTTGACGGCTTTTATCTATTTTTTCGGATCATTTATTTAATTTTGCGATGTGTTCACTAACCGTTCGGGGGCCTTAACAGTACATACTAGGCAATAATTGTTCGTTCAGGGAATCAAAAATATACCCCCGAATTTCTAATTATTTTCTAGAATTTTTAATTAACGTTCCCAAATTTTTAGCAAATTTTTCGCAATTTTTAAATAAATAAAAAACGATTTTTAATACCGATTTATGACGTGGCCTGATCTGAGCCGTTGATCATGGACGAGCACGAATTTCTGAGAGATCCAACGGTAGTTATCGCTCGGATGTTTTTTTCTCCGTTTGCGAGCTCGGAAAGGCACTTGTTCGGTAGCCGACCGAAGACAGGGGGTCTCGGCAGGTCGAGCGACGTGGCGCAATCTGGGCCATCGGATGACGACACGCATCTCAAGACGGGCACATTTCCCAAGAAAATACTATCTTGTCTTTTAGCGCACGTGGCGCAATCTAGGCCGTTCATCATTAGAAGCACGACTTTCTGAGAGATCCAACGGTAGTTATCGCTCGGATGTTTTTTTCTCCGTTTGCGAGCTCGGAAAGGCACTTGCTCGACAACCGACCGAAGACAGGGGGCCTCGGCAGGTCGAGCGACGTGGCGCAATCTGGGCCATCGGATGACGACACGCATCTCAAGACGGGCACATTTCCCAAGAAAACACTATCTTGTCTTTTAGCGCACGTGGCGCAATCTAGGCCGTTCATCATTAGAAGCACGACTTTCTGAGAGATCCAACGGTAGTTATCGCTTGGATGTTTTTTTCTCCGTTTGTGAGCTCGGAAAGGCACTTGCTCGGCAGCCGACCGAAGACAGGGGGCCTCGGCAGGTCGAGCGACGTGGCGCAATCTGGGCCATCGGATGACGACGCGCATCTCAAGACGGGCACATTTTCCAAGAAAACACTATCTTGTCTTTTAGCGCACGTGGCGCAATCTAGGCCGTTCATCATTAGAAGCACGACTTTCTGAGAGATCCAACGGTAGTTATCGCTCAGATGTTTTTTTCTCCGTTTGCGAGCTCGAAAAGGCACTTGCTCGGCAGCCGACCGAAGACAGGGGGCCTCGGCAGGTCGAGCGACGTGGCGCAATCTGAGCCGTTGGATGACGACGCGCATCTCGAGATGGGCACATTTCTCAAGAAAACACTATCTTGTCGCCTAGTGTCCTCGGCAAGATCTGGGCTGTCTGATCGAGATCATGCGCGAAAGTTGAGGAGAAAGTGAGTTTTCTCCGTTTGCGAGCTCGGAAAGGCACTTGCTCGGCAGCCGACCGAAGACGGGGGGTCACGGCAGGTCGAGCGACGTGGCGCAATCTGAGCCGTTGGATGACGACGCGCATCTCGAGACGGGCACATTTCTCAAGAAAACACTATCTTGTCGCCTAGTGTCCTCGACAAGATCTGGGCCGTCTGATAGAGATCATGCACGAAAGTTGAGGAGAAAGTGAGTTTTCTCCGTTTGCGAGCTCGGAAAGGCACTTGCTCGGTAGTCGACCGAAGACAGGGGGTCACGGCAGGTCGAGCGACGTGGCGCAATCTGTCTCGAGACGATCCTGTTCCCAAGGGCATTAATGGTGCCCCGGGGTTTGTGCGGCGTTCCACCTTCCCCAGGTCATTAAGGACAATTTCTTCAACTAATGCGTGGCGTTTCAACTTCTGAGGGTCATAATGGCCAGATCTTGGAGGAGAGCTTATAAGTGCCCCACTCCCTTTGTCATTTCAATCGCAACAATGTAGAGTTTCAAACCTCGGAGGTATTGGCCTTGGGTAACTTCTCTTTCGAGGTCCGAGGAGTGGTTGCTCTTTTGCCTTGTTCTTCTCCCGTTCCTAACGGCCCCAAAGTGGATGTTAGGGTCGGGGGAGAATAAGGCAATAGTGGTGACGACCGTAACCCGGACCTGAGGGATGAGTTTCTTCGGAAGGACGGGTGGTCGTTCTTCCACCATGGTCTTCTCCTGACTCTGACTGCTCCAACGTGGGTGTTAGAGTCAGGAAATCATGGTGGAAGAGGTGATGATCCATGTCCGGAGCCGAGGGGTGAGCTACTTCGGAATGACGGGAGGTCACCCTTCCACCATGATCATCACCCGATTTTGACCGGCCCGATGAGGGTGTCAAGATCGGGGGTGATCATGGTAGAATGGGTGATGACCCTAGTCCGGATCCGACGGCGAGGTTCACTTCTGAAGGACTGGTGGCCGTTCTTCCGCCCAAATCTTCTCCTGACTCTGACGGCCCGAGCGGAGGTGTCAGGGTCAGGGGAGGTTTGGGCCGAAGGGTAGACCACCGAAGTCCGGATCCGAGGGACTGTGTGTTTCGGATGGACGGGGAGCTGCTCCTCCGCCTAGATCTTCTCCTGACTCTGACGTCCTGGATGGAGGTGTCAGGATCAGAGGAGATCTTGGCAGAGGGGTTGGCTGCTGAGGTCCACATCCGAGGGGCGATCTGCCTCGGTTGGATGGGTGGTCGCTCTTCCACCATAATCTTCACCCGATTCTGATTGCTCCGATGTGGGTGTCACGGTCGGGGAAGGTTATGGTAGAAGGGGTGATGACCCAAGTCCGGATTCGAGGGTCGAGTTTGCTTCGGGAGGACGGGTGGTCGTTCTTCCACAATGATCTTCTCCCGATTCTGAGTGCTCCAACGTGGGTGTCAGGATCGGGGAAGGTCATGGTAGAAGAGGTGATGACCCATGTCCGGAACTGAGGGACGATTTTTGCTTCGGAAGGACGGGTGGTCGTTCTTCCACTGTGGTCTTCTCCCGATTCTGACTGGCCCGATGTGGGTGTCAGGGTCGGGGAAGATCACAGTAGAAGAGATGATGACCTTGGGTCCGGATTCGAGGGACTGCAACAGTTTCAGAATGATGGGTCTCCTCCCATCTCTGTCTTCCTTCCGGGCTGATGGCTTCTGATGGATGTCAACCCGGAGGAGTTAGAGATGGGGGGAGTGCCGATCTGCTTTTGACCGGGCCCCGTGGGTTGGCGGAATGCCGACCGAGACGTGGGGCCTGGGGGCACGCCGAGGGCGGTGCCTTAAAACTTTGAATAAAAACTTTTCTGGTATCTTCAGTCAGTGGTGGGACGTCCGAGGGTGCAATGATCCGCGCGACGCGGCGTAATCGAAGCCGTCAAATGACATGGGGCAAGTGTAGCAGTCCGAGCGGCTTGACGCGATCTGGGTCTTTAGATGACGGCGTGCATCTCAAGACGGGCGCCATTCTCAAGAAAACACTATCTTGTCGTCTAGTGTTTTTGGCGAGATCTGAGCCGTCTGATCGAGATCATGCGCGAAAGTTGAGGAGAAAGTGAATTTTCTCCACTTGCAGGATCGAGAAGGCACCTGCTCGGCATCCGACCGAAGGCATGGGGCTTTGGTGCCGAACGGCTTGACTTGGTGAGGAGGCGAAGTGGTCTTGGGCTTTTGCGACGTTTCGAGTACGGCCCAAAAGTCGCGCCCTTACGTTTGGAAGTCCAAGGGACGTTCCTTTTTACTATAAATCTTCACCCCCCCTTAAACCAAGTCTCATTATTTACTTTTACTCTCTCTCTTCAGTTCTTACTTTCATCTTCGAAGTTTTCAGCTCCCTGGTGGTGGTGCTAGCTGTCACAGCGAGGCGTTCCTTGTTTCCGGTGAACTTTCCGACCGTAGCTGTCACTTCGAGGTCAGTCTCTCTCCCTTCTCTTTTAGAAAAATGGTTAAGATTACGGATGAGACCCCCGCCTCGGAGCAAGCCGTTGGCCGAGTGGGCGGAGGAGAGGAGATGGTGGTTCTGGAGCCGACCGATCAGCACGTCGTACGTCCGGATAGAGAGGGCGAGGTGGCCGAGCTGCCTAAGGAAGTCGCAGGCGGTGTCCCAGAAAGGTAAAGCGGTGGTCACGATCGAGGAAACGCCGAAGACAGCGAGAGCGTTCGGTCGGCAGCCCATTGCTCTGTCGAGCGTGGGAGGTGTACGGGACTATGCCGAGGACATTTTGGAGAAAGTGACCCAAGGCACGGCCAAGGCGGTGGAGGAGAATGAACCGAGAGAGCTGTCCGAGGTGGACCATACCATCTCGTCTCTTACGGAGGCCGACCTTCACCTGATCCGAAAGGACTTCCGGATCCCTGCCGACTACGGACTGCTCCTCCCCGGGCCGGGTTTCCGAGCCAATATGAAGTCTTCGTCAGATGTGTGCGTCTTTCCGGTCGAATCCCTCATTGCTGGACTTCGCTTTCCCCTCCACCCGTTCATTGTGGATGTCTTGACATGGTACGGTTTGAGCTCCGCCCAGCTGATGCCGAACACATGGAGGCACGTCATGGCATTCGTCCTCCGGTGCCAAGAGGTTGGTGCCGAGCCGAGTATGTTTCTCTTTCGGAGCCTCTACCGACCTTGTCAGCCAAAGCGAGACGAACAAAGGTTCTATCTTTCGCCGCGAACGGGTGTGAAGTTGATCGAGAATCCGGACTCGATCAAACATTGGAAGGAAAAGTATTTCATCATCCGAGCCCCCACGCCGTGGGTGATACCGACAGTTTGGGCGAAGGATGGCCTGCCCAAGCGAACCAAGAAGGAGCCGGTGCTGAGTGACGAGGAGACAGAGGTCCACAAGAAGCTCCTCGCCCTGCCAGCGCTAAGTTGGAAAGATATTACCGAGGAGGATCTGTTCCGAGGGGGTCTCAGTCCGATCGACCCTAGTACGCTTCTGGTATTTATACTCTTTGCTTAAAGTTCATGAAAATTTTTCTAAGTTTTTTCATTCGGCTTGTGCAGAGACGATGAAGCTGGACTACAAAGCTCTGATGGCGAAGGGCAGGTCGGAGCAGGAGACGAAGAAGAAGAGGCCTTCGGCGGGGCCTCAGGACGGCCGAGCCTCGAAGAAGCCTTCGGTCGCGAAGGTCGCCGACCAGCCGAAGGTTGTTGCGTCGGAGGCTGGTCCCGAGCAAGGGGAGGTCATGGTCCCTGAACCTCCTGCTTCAGGGGCGCCGACACCGATCTCGAAGGGGGATGCTCCCGGTTCGTCGAGCGGTGCGTTCGGCATGAAGGAGCTGCTGTCCCTCCAAGTTCCGCCCCTCACTGCCGAGGCGGAGAAGATCTTGACTGAGCGTCATAAGCAGATCTTCGTCCCCGACTGGCAGGTGATGAATGTCGACGGCTTCTTGGGCGACGGCAATATCTGCATGGAAGTGGTGAGGCATCTGCCGACCCCAAAGGATCGAGCGACCCTGAAGGCCGGGCTAGCGGGGGACGCCGTGATGCAGATTGCTCAGAACACCATGTCGGTAAGTAGGCCGAGCCCTTCTTTATCGAAACTTTTACTGAGAATTTTCCAAGTCCTTGGGTTCGGTTCCTAATGTCTTGTTCTCCTTTCAGACCCTCTGCCACTTCAACTTCCTGCTCGAGGAATTCGCGAGCAAGGAACAGGAGCATGAGCGGGAGAGGGTGGAGCGTGTCAAGGTCGCGAAGCAGCTTGATGCCGAGCAGCTCCTCTCGGCGAAGAAGGGTGCCGAAGTGGCTCGGCTGGAGAAGCAGCTGGCCGATGCCATTCAGCTGTCGAAGGACGCAGCGACCAAACTTGAGGCCTCGGAGAAGGAGGTTGCCGAGCTGAAGGAGGAGCTGGCCAACGCTCGGTCGGAAGCGGAGAGGGCTCGGAAGAGGGCCGAGAAGATCATGGCCAAACACCAGAAGAAGGTGAAGAAGGTGAAGAAGGCTGTGCAGGAGGAGGCCGCGCAACACATGCTCCAGAACATGGAGGATGCCTACGGTCGAGCCTTGCTCCACGTGGCCGCCAGGAACCCGGGCTTCGACACGTCCTCCTACCGTTTTTACGACCCCGTGGAAGGGGAGGAGGAGGTTCCCGAGGGGATGCTCGACCCCGAGGGAGAGACGGAAGGCGTCGAAGGCCCAGGAGAGACTGCGGCCGAGGGTGAGGGGGAAGACGACTCCGAGGAGGAGAGCGGGAGCGAAGGCGAAGACAGGGGCGACGGCGAGAACAAGGCCGGGGGGTCGACGGACCCGAACGACAAAAAGGTCGACCCCTGACTCGGTTGTCTCTTTTAGTCTTTCGTTATTTTGTTTCTTTTTGTAAGCCTAACTGCGGACTGGCCACTGCTCTTTGTAAAACTTTCTTCTCGGTTTTGAATGAAAACAGTGTGTTTGGCCAAAATTTATCCAAGTATTGAGTCTCGGATTTTGTGTTTGATTTGGTGTGGAATTCTCCAAGTGTTGGGTCTCGGATTTATCTCTGATTTTCAGGTAAGGTTCGGTCCGATTACGGAGGTTGCATACCTTCGTAAGGAGCTGGCCAAAATGAGGGGTGAGCTCTCGAACAGCCGGCAGAGGCGGTTTCTCATGCTCTTGAAGCTGGAGGAGACGAAGGCAGCTGTGCGGAAGTATTGTCGCGAGTTGTGGCAACTGCGGAAGCAACCCCAAGCCCCTTGTCCCGAAGGCGAGGCCGAGCGGCTCCGTAGAGAGCTTACTGCTGCCGAGCGGAAGAATGACGAGCTTTTGGCCGAGGTCCAACACATGGAATTAGCGGAGAAAGAACGCTCGGCGGCGGAAGGGAAGCTAACTTCCGAGCTAGAGAAGGCGTCGGCCGAGCGCAAGAGGTTGCTGGCCGAGGTCGACAGGCTCAGGAGGATCACGATAGACAGGGGGATCGAGGTCACCCACTTCCGACGGCTTGCGGCCGATGGCGCCAACGTCTCTGGCTCGTCAAGACCTTCTCGTTTGAAGAAGGCGAAGGACGACGCCCTGAGAGACAGAATCATTGAACTGGAGGAAGAGGTCGTGTCACTCAAGCCTATGCCGGAGAGGGCTAATGTCCGCAATACGTCGTGCACTCGGGAAGAGAGCGAGAGAGGGATTTCCTTTTACGAACTCGCGACACGTTTGCCCGCAGCTAGGCGGAGCCCTGCTGACGCTCAGAGTAGCGCAGCCGTCTCGTCGAGCGGTGCCTCGGTCGGCGCTACAGTCAAGGTCAGCGGCGAAGGGGGGTCACGCTTCGTTGGTTTGGAATCGAGCTCGGAGGTCAGGCCTCATCGTCCTCGCGTTTCCTTGAACCGAAGCGTTCCCCTTCCGAAGAGGCCCTGATCGTGTCGTTTTGTGTTTCTTCTGATTGGTTGCGAAACTTTGTAGTAGAGTCGGTCTTGTTGTATTGTGGAGCTATTACATATGAATTTGAAAGTTTGATTGGAAAATGTGGTGCCTCGGAAGTGTATTGAAACCTTGCTATTCATTTTCCCTTCTTTTCAGCTCCTGGTGTCAGACCAATACACCGATCCCAACGGCTCGGACAATGAAGCTGACGCCGAGGTGACCTCCGGGGTGGTGAAGTCGCGCTCGTCGAAGTGCCGAGAGCGGCGTCGTGGAGTGGAGCTGGAGTTACGTCGGGCTGAGAGCGAGCGGGCCCACCTTCAGTCCGTCCTCGGCCAACGGGACGCCGAGATCCAACGCTTGGAGAGCAGGATCATCGAGGCGACCCCCGCAGGGGAAGGCGAGGACTCGCAGACAGCTTTTAGCAATGCTCTTCGGGTTCAGTGCATTAGGCACAATCAGTCGAAGATATTAGCCGAGCGGGACGATTTGCTCTACGAGATTCATCACCTACAGACTGTGGAGGCGAAGCTTCGGAAGGAGGCGGAGGAGCTAACAGCCGAAGGGGAAGGGCTGGCGACCGAAGAGATCAGTGAAGACATTTCTGTTTGAGGACCAAGTTTAATGGGTCGGTGCTGTATTATTTGTTTTCTAGTATTTTGTAACTATGGAAAGACTGCTTTGTGTTGTGTCCCGATCATTAATAAAATTCCTTTGTGGCTCTGCATATTTGTTTTGCTTGCGAGTGTGTTGGTCGTGCCGAGGTCCTCGAGCCGAGCACATGGTGTCGTCGGCTAGAGTCTTGAGGCGAGCGAGCTCCTGACAGAGCGGTGCCTTGTCGTTTAGCGATTCTGACAAGATCTGGGCCGTCGGATGTTGGCACGCATCTCGTGGTGGCTCAGTTCCCAAGGAAACGCTATCTTGTCGTTTTAGTGTTGTTGGCAGGATCTGAACCGTTGGGTGATGGTACGAATCTCGAGGCGGCTCAGTTCTCGAGAAAACGCTATCTTGTCGTTTAGCGTCGGTGGCAGGATCTGGGCCGTCTGATCGAGATCAATCACGAAAGTTGAGGAGAAAGTGAGTTTTCCCCGTTTGCAGGGTCGGAAAGGCCCTTGCTTGGCAGCCGACCGAAGGCGTAGGGTTTCGGATTTCGACTTCTAGACAAGATTGCACGGATTATGTTGCCGGTCAGTGCTTCGGTCTCCCTTTTCTTGCGAAGCTGGGGGGTGAGCCGAGCTCTTTCCCTTTGCGGGACTCGTCGGTCATGACGTGCGTTCGATGGTTGTGGGGGCAACTTTGAATGGCGGTCCACTCCTAGTCTGCAGCGAAGCAAGCTTGGGGGATAGCAACCAAGTGTTGGACTCCGGAACCATCGGCATAGTTCGACGGCTGTGGGAGCAGTTCCGAATGGCGATCGACCTCTGGCTCGTCTGGGGACGAGCCGAGGAGGTAAAGTCGAGCCGAGTGTTGGACTCCAAACCATCGGTAAGTTCAACGGTTGTGGGAGCATTTCCGAACGGCGATCTTCCTCTGGCTCGTCCGGGGACGGGCCGTGGAGGTAAAGTCGAGCTGAGTGTTGGACTCCGAACCATCGGTAAGTTTGTTCAACGGTTGTGGGAGCAATTCCGAACGGCGATCTACCTCTGGCTCGTCCGGGGACGAGCCGAGGAGGTAAAGTCGAGCCGAGTGTTGGACTCCGAACCATCGGTAAGTTTGTTCAACGGTTGTGAGAGCAATTCCGAACGGCGATCTACCTCTGGCTCGTCCGGGGACGAGCCGAGGAGGTAAAGTCGAGCCGAGTGTTGGACTCCGAACCATCGGTAAGTTTGTTCAACGGTTGTGGGAGCAATTCCGAATGGCGATCTACCTCTGGCTCGTCTGGGGACGAGCCGAGGAGGTAAAGTTGAGCCGAGTGTTGGACTCCGAACCATCGGTAAGTTCAACGGTTGTGGGAGCACACTACAAGAAATTTTCCATATACCAACGGACACCTATAGTGACGGATCACTAAAACCGTTGGTATAGACATTCTATACCTACAGACGTATAATAAGCTGTGGGTATAGGTATCCTGTGGCTTTAGACACCAATTCTCACCGTGGGTATAGGTATAGGTATATTCTATATTTTATTTCCCCCCAACATTTTCATTTTCCCACCAATTCTCAATTACCCCCAATTTATACAGTTCTCAACGCTCACACCCATCTCTCTCTCCTCTCTATCTCTCACACCCGAATCCCCCATTATCGCATCGCCGTCGTTGGTCTTCGAAGTCGCCGTCGTCGGTCTTCGAAGTCGCCGTCGTCGGTCTTCGAAGTCGCCGTCGTCGGTCTTCCACGTGGCTGCCATCGTCAGTCTTCCACGCCGCCGTTGTCTTCCCTCGCCACCGCAGTACAAGAGCTGCCTCCGTCGCCCACTTCTTCATCCGCCGTCACCCACCGCCACCCACCTCCGTCGCCCACTTCTTCATCCGCCGTCACCCACCGCTTCCACCATCACCCGTGGCCATCTATTTTTGATTAATTTTTGCAAACCCTAGGTATGAATCTAGGTGCTTCCCCTTTAGTTGATGAATTTTGATTTCCATGTTGTTGTTTATTATTTATTAATTTAGAGAGTTTGGTGATACCAGTTGGAATCTTTATCGCTGTGACCAATTTGCCATAGATTCCTAGCATATTTGCTCCTTGTCCTTTCCATCAAATGACCAAGTTGTTAGATACTGAGTCCGGTTTT
Source organism: Hemerocallis citrina (assembly GCA_017893485.1). Lineage (NCBI taxonomy): Eukaryota > Viridiplantae > Streptophyta > Magnoliopsida > Asparagales > Asphodelaceae > Hemerocallis > Hemerocallis citrina. The sequence continues at coordinate 178,470,205 of CM030361.1, forward strand.
TCTTATGGATCCCATTCTGACACATATTAGATTAGGCTCATTCATATTCTAAGGAAAAGTTTTCATGAATTGACTTTGAATTTTGAATGGTGAGGACCACGAATCAAACATTTACCTTCTTTTTCTTAGGATGTAAGTGTAGTTAGATTTTCTTGCCTACTTCTCTGTTTAATCTAAGCTCCATTGAATTTAAACTGGCTTAAAGTTTATCTATACAGCATACCACTTGTGTTTAGTGGTAATTGAAGAGTAGTTATATTTTTGCCTATAATATTTACAGAAAAGGCTTATGACTGACGAAGATGCAAAATATTTAAGACAACTTATGTAGCGTCCAGAGCGAAAGTGGATGCATTATAATTGCTCAATTACTACATAGCAGAATTATACAGTAAAATGTTCAGATTATATCATGGATATATAGTAAAATGCCAAATAACAGATACCAATTTTGGTATCAAGATGCATGTACTATGTGGTGTAGTAGGATATATATCTTGCTTTCTTCTTTCCATTTCAACTTCAAACATGATAATATCATGAATATTACCAATGGGGCCACATATGAGATTCCCCGCATCAACTTGCACTAGATCATAAAAGAGTTTTGAAAGTTCCTTTTAGTTTCAAGTAGATATTTCATCCTTTCTTATGGTGTGCTCATGATTTTTGTTTATGACATGACAAACTTTATTAGAGGAAATGTATGATCATTATTATTCCAAATATATTATATTAATTTCTCTTTATGGTATCAAATGTTAGCTATTGAGGAAGCTGGATATGGCAAACAATTGTGTGCAGTCTCATGTTATACAAAGGATATTGTAAGAAATGGATTCTTGGTAATTTGGAAATTCTTTTTTTTCCATTCTGTTTTGGTTTTTCACTGCATCTTTCGATTTCCTCTTATTATAATTTGTACTACACACACACGCACACACACACACTCACTAGTATTTTGGGGGCTTACCTGATAGAAATGATGCTGATCTATTCTTATATATATATATATATATATATATATATACTAGATTTGCCCGTGAGCACGTGCCTCACACACGCACATATTTTTATCTGTGTTGCCTTACACATGCACATATTGTTTTTCTATATTTTTAATAATTATTTATTTACATTTTCTTCTCTATTTTTAATTATTATTTATTTACATTTTCAGTTAATTTTTTCAATTGGAGTATAGAGGGTGGATCCGCGATCCATCAAAACAAAGTGAAGTATATATTCGAGGGATTAATGAATTCCTCGAATTTGCTTTTCAACATTCAGAAGAGAACGAGAAAATATTGTGTCCTTGTACAAAATGTGCCAACTGTAAATCACATTCTCGCACAAGTGTTTATGAACACTTAACTGATCCACGACGTGGATTTCTTAGAGGTTATAGGCAATGGATATTTCACGGTGAGAGGCCTACAACTTCAAGTAGCACAACTGAACAACATTTAGAAATGGGGCATGACATGGATGGGTTAATTCGTGATGTTTTTCCAATGCATCCTATAGAAGAGCCATTTTGTGGTGAAGGTGAAAGGAATCCAGAAGTAGGAGAGAACATTAAGTTTTACCGTTTGGTGAAAGAAAATGAGCAAATGCTCTACCCAAACTGTAAGAAGTATAGCAAGTTATCATTTATGGTACATTTGTATCATTTAAAGTGTCTACATGGGTGGAGTGACAAGTCATTCTCTATGTTACTGGATTTATTAAGAGATGTTCTACCAGAAGGAAATGTTTTGCCAAAGTCATACTATGAAACGAAGAAGATGATTTCAGGGTTAGGTTTGGGGTATGAGAAGATCCATGCTTGTCCTAATGACTGCATATTGTATCGGGATAGATATATTAAAGATGAAGTATGTCCAAAGTGCGGTACGTCAAGGTGGAAAACAACAGATGAAGATGTACAAGCTAATGGAACAGAGACTTCTGAAAAGCGAAAGAACTTGCCTGCAAAGATCCTTCGATGGTTTCCTTTGAAACCGAGGCTGCAGAGGTTGTTCATGTCATCCAAAATTGCCGAATCAATGAGATGGCACCATGAGGGTAGATTGAATGATGGTTCTCTTAGGCATCCAGCTGACTCACTTGCTTGGAAGGAATTTGACTCTCGATATCCAACATTTTCATTAGATCCTCGTAATGTTCGACTAGGAGTGGCTTCTGATGGGTTCAATCCTTTCAAGACTATGGGTATTACCCATAGCACGTGGCCCGTCATGATAATTCCTTATAATCTTCCTCCTTGGATGTGCATGAAACAATCATTCTTCATGTTGTCACTACTAATTCCAGGTCCTAAAGGTCCCGGAAATAACATTGATATTTATCTACAACCATTAGTACAAGAGCTGCAAGAGTTATGGGATGATGGAATTGAAACCTATGATGCCTGCAAGAAAGAGACATTCCAACTCCGTGCTGCTGTAATGTGGACTATTAATGACTTTCCAGCATATGCAAACCTATCTGGATGGAGTACAAAAGGTCAATATGCTTGTCCATGTTGTGGTATTGAAACAGCCTCACGATGGTTACGTCATGGTAGAAAATTTTGCTACATGTGCCATCGTCGTTGGTTAGCGCCTAACCACAAGTGGAGGTTGAATAGCAGGGATTTTGACGGAACAAGGGAGTTACGAAATCCTCCGAGAAGACTTGATGGGATTGAAATTTTAAGGCAAATAGATGAAACTAGAGAAGAAGGTCTAGAGGATGGGGCACAACCTTGGAAAAAGAAGAGCATTTTCTTCACTTTGCCTTATTGGCAATATAATGTATTGTGTCACAATCTTGATGTGATGCACATTGAAAAAAATGTATGTGATAACATCATTGGTACATTGTTAAACCAAGGGGAAAAATCCAAAGATAATTATAAAGCACGAGCCGACCTTGCAGATATGGGCATAAGAAGTATGCTTCACCCTCAGCCGAGTTCAAAAAGTAATACAATGCTTTTGCCTAGAGCATGTTATCAAATGACTACCAAAGATAAGGATGCTTTTCTGAGCATCCTCAAGAATGTAAAAGCTCCAGATGAATGCTCATCAAACATCTCACGTTGTGTGCAAGTCAAGCAACGCAAGATATTTGGCTTAAAAAGTTATGATTGTCATGTTTTGATACAACAACTTCTCCCAGTAGCATTAAGGGGTTCATTGCCAGATAAAGTCACTTCAATTTTGGTTGATCTCTGCAATTTCTTCAAGCAAGTATGTTCTAAGGTGCTTAATGTGGATTTTCTAGCACAACTGGAGTCTCAAATAGCTATAACACTTTGTCAACTCGAAACAATTTTTCCTCCATCATTTTTTACTGTTATGGTGCATTTGGTAATTCATTTGGCATATGAAGCCAAGGTTGCTAGACCAGTACAGTATCGATGGATGTATCCTATTGAGAGGTATGAATTCTTTATTTGAAGATGTTATTTTATTTAAAACTGTTAAAGATGTTATTAGGATGCTAAGAGCATATATATCTAAAACTAAATTTACTTTCAGGTTTCTTCTTACTCTTAAGTCATTTGTACGCAATAAAGCACATCCAGAAGGATCGATTGCAGAAGGTTTTTTGGCAAATGAATGCTTGACCTTTTGTTCGCAATATCTTTATGGGGTGGAAACTAGGTTCAATAGACCTAGTAGAAATGATGATGAAATTGATTCTACATTGATAGATGATGTGACCTTTTTACATCCTGTTGGAAGGCCATTAGGAAGGAAAAAACAGCAAAAGTTACAATTAGGGAAGCGCAAGAGAGTGAGCAGAACTAAGCTTGATAAGAAAGAGTTAATGCAAGCTCATAGATATGTTCTTTCTAATCGTGACGCAGTCGCTCCATTTATAGAGTAAGACACCAATCATTATTCACTATTACACTAGTTGAATTTTTTTATAACTCCTTGAATTCTATTTTCATTATTTTTAGAGAACACATTGGACTTCTCAAGAGACAGTCTCGGCCGCGGCGATTATCACAACTTGAAATTGATAAACAACATAGTCAAAAATTTAGTGACTGGTTTCGAGAAAGGGTAAGCGCGAAAAAATTGAATTATTGAAAATTTAATTGTTGTTTTTATAGTGCAACTAACTTTTGTTCTTGAATATTTTAGATTCATCGCCTGGATGATCAAAGGAGCCCACAAGTTACTCAAGAACTTAGATGGTTAGCTCGTGGACCATCTGAGGTAGTAAGGAGACACACCGGTTATGCCATTAATGGTTTTAGGTTCCACACAAGGAAGAGAGAGAGATACCTGAAAACGCAAAATAGTGGAGTAGTTGTAAGGACTAAGACATCAAAAGATGAAATTAATTACTATGGGGCGATAACTGATATAATCCAGTTGGATTATTCTGGCAAGTACAAGGCTGTGTTATTCAAATGTGATTGGGTTGATATCAAGAAAGGTGTCAAGAAAGATAAGTTTGGGATGACACTTGTGAATTTCAATTTTTTGAAACACACCGGAAAAGATATTTGTGATGATCCGTTTGTTTTCGCATCACAAGCTAAAAAGGTGTTTTATGTATATGATGAGAGGAACAAGAATTGGCCTGTTGTTCTGAATGCAAAGGTCAGGGATATCTATGATATGGGTGATGAGGAATCCAATGAAATTGAAGAAATCCATGAGCAACCAATGCATGATACAAGCGAAGCTACTCAAAATGATAATGATTTAATTGGGCTTTCAGCTGATGATGATAATGATTTTTTTGAAGTTGATGTTGATGTTGATAATGATATTGATGATGAGGATGGGGAGGAAGAATGGGAGGATATGTTTTAATTGTGAATGATTTTGTACTTTTTCCATGCAATTAGACTTGACTATTTTTTTACTCATGTTTTGAATATGAATTTGATCCGTGTTATGTTTTTCTTTATCTTTTCTTTCCCTTTGTGTTTTATAGTCATTCTAATGTTATTTTTTATGCTATTTTTTTACTCATGTTTTGAATATGAATTTGATCCGTGTTATGTTTTTCTTTATCTTTTCTTTCCCTTTGTGTTTTATAGTCATTCTAATGTTGTTTTTTATGCTAATATGCTGAGTCTAGATAATTTGAAAATTATATTTCTTTCAGACGCTATTTTATGTCAGAAGTTAGTTGAAGCTTGTGTTATGATTTGATCCTTCGTTTGTTTATTTGAAAGTATACAGCAATGGGAAGGAGAAGAAAATTGAATATTGGGCGCCGTATGTTAGAAGACTCAAACCAACATATACAAGCAAGTGACAATGAAGGAACACAATCTATTCCTACTCATACAACCTCATCCCATGCCCAAGGAAGTAATGCTGAAGAAACTCGGCCTAGTCCTGGTCATATAGAAGGCGTCATACATGAGTCTGTAGAATCCAACTCCATTCCATCTAATATAGCAGCAAGAGAAGAACAAATTGAAAAAGGTATGAATTATATACTTTCTATTTTTTATACTTTATTTATCTATAACAATATATAATGGTTATCTGCCATCTCAAGTTATTTATCTATAACAATATATTGGTTAACCCCTAAATAAGTTGGTGCTAAAGCTTGGCACGACTCCTCGAGTTTGAATCTTGGAGATGGCCATATTAAAGTTACTTGTTTGAACATGGAAAAGTTTATCTAATTGTCAGATGACTTTAATAGTAGACCAACAAGTCAGGATAGTTTCTACTCAGTCAAGCTATCATTGTTATTGAGCATCTTGAGCTTGCTGAAGCTAATGTATTAATTACTATTTCTACTCCATGCACTACACTTATCAGATGGAATTATTTTTTATACTTGATTGGAGTTAAGAAATCATTCATTTTGGGAATTGAACTACTGCTACTTGTAACTAAAATTCATTCATATTTCTATTGATTTTATTGATTCACTGAGTAAACCATAAATTTATGGTACCACTTCATGTAGAAGCATGTTTAGAAACTCAGTACTGGGGTCGATTTCTGACTGCCATTATTGGTCATATCAAACATATTGGAGACATCACTAGGTAGGTAAGTTTTGTATTAGAAAAATGTCTCTGTGTTGTCCAGGATTTGAAACTAATTGATCCTACAGTAAACGGAATAAATAACATTTCCTTTATTTATAAGGTACTATAGATCGTACTCAACTGAAAGGAAAATCAAGATGATCTTTTGATCTATAATTCGGTCCAAGATTTGACCCACGTGAAGATTCATGGATGTTCGTGATCCTAACAACAATGCACAAGAAACACAACACTTGCAGGCTTCTTTCTTAGAGTTCACTAATTTGTGACAGACCAATTACTCATTGTTTTCTGATTTCATCAAAATTTGAATTCATAAATTAAAAGGGCTTAGCAATTTGCTTCTTTAGTATATTTAAAAATTCGCTTCTCATATAGAAATTTTATTGCGAGTTAGTTTTTTGGAGAACATATTTGTGCAAGTTAGTGAAGTGTCAGACATATGTTTTTTACTTTCTTCCTAGGTTCATCATCACATTCCAGTTCTTAATCTTTAAACTTAACAGAAGAGAATTATTGGCTTGCTTATTTATTCAGTATTCACTGTGATTTAGCAATATTTGATCTGGACTACTATTCACATTATGCAACAAACTGGCTAAACCAACTAGTTGAGATGAAGGGAGTGCCAATCTGTTATACTGAATATTTTCTGATAAGTCAGCTGCACATCACAGTGAATACTAAATAAATAAGCAAGCCAATAATACTCTTCTTTTAAATTTAAAGATTAAGAACTTGAACATGATTCTATATTGGAAAGTCGTGGTTCTATACCAGAAAGTCAATAAAGGAGAAGTGAGTTAGATATTACGTGAGATTTTTGTGACACTGCATCCAAACTTTGAAGGTTCTGTGTGGGTTAAAGAATTTATGTTTATAATAGTAATATTGCAAAACATAGTCATTCTGAAAGCTCATCAAAGAAAGAGAGAATTCTCCAATTCTGCAATTGTTTTTGGCACTAGTATCTCTTCCTGCAGACTATGCAGCTGTACTTCATTTCATATGTTTTTTTCTGAATCGAAGAGCCATCAATTTTAATCGTTCGTGGATGCATTGACATCTATGGCTTAGCTCCTTTATTCCTCCAGGATTGGATTGGATGTGGCTGAACATTGATATGTGATTAAGTTGTAATCTTTATGTCAATTTTGAACTACATTTGGACTCTCTTTGCTAAAATGTTTGAGCAGTTTGTTCACAGCCAAAGCACATCTCTTCCTATTTCTATGCACTATCTTAGATTTTTCTCTGTCGTGAAGTGTTTCATCAAATCTGTGTCTATGTATCTGTAACTCATCATATTTAAGAGGTTCTAATTGTGTTAATTATGTAAGTTTTGTTTTAATTATAGATGCGGAGCCTAAACGGTTGAGAGGCCCAACAAGAATGTTAGATGTGTGGGACATGGAAGATGGTGATTTCATAATTGTTAATTTAGACAAGTACGGTCGACCCGTTGGTGAGGAAGGGACAACTCTTACTCGTTTCATAGGCAGTATGGTTCGAAGGCATCAATATGCTCCCATCAGCTACAAATCCTGGAAAGACATGCCAAAGGAGGACAAAGATGCGATGCTGGGAATAATAGAGGTATTATAGTTGTATATTTAAATTATATTGTATCAAAAGCTGTAATATGACTCATTTTATAGTTTATTTATTTAACATCTTTCTTTTTTTAGTCCAAATTTGAGTTTGTTCCTCCTATAAATGACACAACAAGAGAAATGTTGAAATCTGAGTTGAATGAAAAGTGGAGGCAATGGAAGAGCGATTTAAAGTCAATGGCATATGACCCGAGTAAAACGGAAGAAGAAGTTGCATCTGCATTACCGGATGATAGAGTTGACCAAAATCAATACCGTGAATTGGTTCGTTATGGGTTTTCTGAAGAAGGACAAGTAAGTCATATAGCAAATAGATTTTTGCATATTATGAGTAATATTTTGACTTTGGTTTTTTCATTCGTCTGATAATTTGTTGTATCAATTGTAGAAAGTAAGTAAAATTAATAGACAGAATCGTGCTAAGTTTGAAGATCTCCATTGTATGGGTACAAAAAGTCTCCCAAAATTGATTGATGAAAAGGTTTGTTTATATTTGTACTTTTCATTGAGTAAAATGTAATTACAAGATACATATAACTTGTTTGTTTGGTTTCAGAAAAAAAAGAGCAAAGGATTATCACCTAAACGTAAAGAGATTTACATTGATACTCGCACTCGTAAAGATGGATCGATTGTGAATGGGAAGGCTGCTAGATTGATTGTAAGATTTAGTTCTCATTCGTATCAGTTATCTTTTTCAGTATCTTTTTCAGTATCAGTTAACTTGGGAGTCCAAACCTGATTAGATAAAATTTTCAGTATCAGTTATCAGTTATCTTTTTCAGTATCAGTTTTCTTTTTCGTAGTTACTATTAATAGTTGTATGATCAGTCAGTTATCTTTTTCAGTACCAGTTATCTTTTTTTATGTATCAGTTATCTTTTTTTATGATCAGTCAGTTATCTCTATTTGAACTTTGTATGAGTTATCTCTTTGCCTTGAAGTTTCTTTTTTTTGTGAAGCGGGCATTTTGGTACAGAAGAATGTGGAAGAGGAGTTTTAAAGTTGCTATTATCTGTAGAGTGGGCGTTTGGTACAAAGAATGGAGGATTCTTAGGAACCTGGGATATGATGACGAATCATATTCTGTTTTGGGTCTGTTCTTTGTAGAGCAGAGCAGACATTTGGTATAAAGAATCGAGGATTTACAAGAACTAATGGGTTCCTGGGATTTGGTGGGAAATATGATTTGTCCATAAATATGAAACAATTGAGATCATAAGTAACCATGAACAAGCAAAGAAAGGAAATGAGAACTAAACATTCATTCTGGTTTTCTTGAGGTGGATCTAAGAGTAGAGAGCCTTCAACTGAGCAAAATAGTCTAGAAATGGGAATAGATGAGTAAAAATTGAAGGTGGGATATAGATCAGTCAGTTATCTCTCTTTTTTAATATTATGCAGGATGTAATTTCATCCTGCATAATATTTAGACACTTTAAATATTAATTTCATCCTGTTATCTTTTTGTATGATCAGTCATGTATGATCAGTTTATGCATTATTGAGACATAGAACCAGGTTTTGCTCCAAATATAAATTTCTATGGCTGTATACACGAAATATAAATTATGATCAGTCATGCCATAAATTTATGGTATGACTGATCATACCATAAATTTCTATGGCTGTATACACTGATCAGTCATGCATTATCTTTTTTTATGATCAGTCATACCATTATTGAGACATAGAACCAGATTGTATTCTTAGCATATATATTTAATATTTAGCAGGATGTAATTTCATCCTGCATAATATTTAGACACTTTAAATATTAATTTCATCCTGTTATCTTTTTGTATGATCAGTCATGTATGATCAGTCATGCATTATTGAGACATAGAACCAGGTTTTGCTCCAAATTATGATCAGTCATGTACAAAGGCTTACACGAAATATAAATTATGATCAGTCAGTTACAATGATAGCATCATAGCACACATTTACAAGGACTAATAATATTCAATTTGTATTGTCTTCGCTTGCTGGGTTTACAAGGACTAATAATATTCAACTCGGAGTTCATATTCTTGAAGCAGTTACAATCACCTTGACTGTGTGCATTGATATTGCCATGCAATTAAATATGTAAGTAGGTGCATATGCTTTCTGTTCAAAATAAACTGCAGTATAATAATGTTTTGTTATCTGTGATTTTATTGGAGGATGGAAGTGACTAGATATAATGGCTATAAACACCAAACATGGTGATTAGTTAGGGGTCATCTCTAAAGTTTCTTTGCTAATTATCAATTAACAAGCATATATATATAAGCATGCATCAGTCTTTAGAGATAATTAGCAAAGAAACTGACTGAAAGATAGCAGATTTTAGAGGGTATACAACCAGACTGATGGGCCTGAAAGATATATCATTGCTATCAGTCAGTTTCTTTGCTATCTTTCAGGCATCTCCATTTCCATACCCTCTAAAATCCTAAGCATATATATATCATTGGTGGGCCTGAAAGATAGCAGATTGACATCCAAATTGCATTAATAATACATCATCAATACAATGACATTCTTATTATTATTGAGGTGCTATGGTTGGTCACTGTCAATTGATTGTATGATTAAGTGTGAAAATGAAAGAGCAGGCTACTGGACAAGTAAATGGAGTACGGATAGTAGTAGTAATTGCAGTAGTAATAGTAGTTCTATTCTTCACATTTATATTTTATCCCCATATGAACAAATTTCACATTTTTTCTCTTCTAATTGCAGGATCTAATATTTGTAATGTTTCAGGGTGAACTAAACAAACACAATAATGAAGCTGGAACATCTCAATCAACCCAAAATACACAAAGTCATATGCCTTGGAAGGATGACATATATTCCCAAGTACAAGGGCCTGAAAAGAGAGGACGTGTGCGTTGTATGGGCAAGATTCCTAAGCCTAAAAAACAGAAGGTTTCTTTGTCTGAAAATCAAGAGTTACGTAATAGAGTTAAGCAAGTGGAAAGCCTGTTGACAAATGTTCTGTCGTTGATTCATAATCGATTCTCTGGAGAAGATGTGAATGACATTATACAGGCTGCAAGACAGGTATATTATATTTTACTCTTGGAGTTCATATTTCAATGTTATGTTTTGTATGAGATATTTTGGTATTTATTATTGATTTTTCATATGTTTAATTCTAATGTATTGCATTTGTAAGGTCTTTTTTTCCATAAATTTTTTTCTTTAATGAATGATGGAAATATTTATTAAGAAGAGTCTATAAGCTGTATTTTATTTTTAATAGGTTACAGATGCTTCAAGTGCCCCTGACCATACACATTCTCTAAATCCAGACACTAATGAAGATATTGAAGATGGTATCTAATTAGTTTTAACTAATTCTTACTGAAATTTTTAATATTTCTTATGTTGAGTTATGTTTGATTCATTTGTTCTTTTTGTTATTTGCAGGTGAGGATTAGAAGCTAATTTTTTCTTGATGGAGCAAACTTAGAAATTGAGTGGATGAGATTGTTAGAAGACTTTATATGTTTATTATATGTCAGTATGGTACTCTTAGGTTGACTTTTCAACTATTTTGTAATCGACACTCTTGTAATACTTTATTTATTTTTAATATGATTGAAGTTTAATTTTATTTAATTTTGTTTCATAAACACATTTATTTATTTTATTGTATTCTTAGTTTATAATTGGATTAATATTATAAAAGAATACATTAAATTATCATAAGCGTAATTAATAAGAAAAAATTGTGTATAGAGCAAATTATGACCTATCCGTAAAATTTGGAGGGGGGGGGGTATGTGTAAAAAATGTTGCTAAAACCTATACCAACGGACCGCACAAAAAGAACTATACCAACGGAATAAATACGGTGGGTATATATTCAAATAATTGGATGCTAAAACCATTGCTAAAACCTATAGCAATGGAGTTTCAACCATGGGTATAGGAAAGCAAAAGGTGTCTTTAAAACCTATACCAACGGATATGAAACCGTGGGTATAACACCGATACCTATACCAACGGGTGAAAAAACCGTCGCTATAGGCTATAGTGACGGCATTTTACCGTGGGCATAGCTAATTAAAAACGACGGAAAAATATGTCCGTTGGTATAGGTTTTACGGGATATACCTACGGTTTTTCGCCCTTTACCCACGGATTTTTGCTGTCACTATATGTCAAATTCCTTGTAGTGGCAGTTCGAACGGCGATCTACTTCTGGCTCGTCCGGGGACGAACCGAGGTGGTAAAGTCGAGCCGGACATGGACTCCGAACCATTGGTTGAAAAATAACGAATAACAATGAATAGGGGAGGAGATATGTAAACAAATTTGTAAGCACGAAAGAGCATTCTTTATTGATAATCGACGGCGAACCGTTTTACATGTTACAGCTCATGAAAATAGATTACAAATTAGAGGAGGGGAATAGCTCGATATCCTATAATACATAGAGTGGCGCCGGGGTGCTTTCTTCGTATTTCAGGAGATGGTCGGCATTCCAGGTCCTCGGAATCTCTCTGCCCTCTAAATCTTCCGGTCGATATGCTCCAGGCCGAACTACCCTCGTAATTCTGTACGGCCCTTCCCAGTTCGGAGCCAGCTTGCTCTTCTGGTTGGGGAAGGATATGGCCAGTTTTCTCAAGACTAAATCCCCTTGCTTAAGGTTGGTGGTTCGGACCTTCCTGTTGTATGCCAACTCGACCCTTCTTCGGTAATTCTGCTGCCGAATCGACGCTCTTTCCCTCAGCTCATCTATCAGATCTAAGTCCGCCCTGAGGTCCCTGGCGTTCTGTTCCTCGTTGTAGGCTGCGAGCCGAGGGGAAGGTATTCCGACCTCGAGGGGTATCACGGCCTCGGACCCATAGGTGAGGTTGAAAGGGGACTCGCCTGTGGGGGTCCGCTTGCTCGTGCGGTAGTTCCAGAGGACGTTGGGGAGTTGGTCGACCCATAAGCCTTTGGAACTTTTGTCCAGCCTTTTCTTGATGCCCGCGAGGATCTGCCGATTAGCGTTTTCTGCCTGTCCGTTCGACTGAGGGTGGGAGACAGACGAGAAGCATTGCTGGATGGCAAGGTCGTCGCATAGAGCTCGGAATGCCGCGCTAGTGAACTGAGTCCCGTTGTCCGTCACGAGGACACGGGGGACGCCGAATCTGCAGATGATGTTCCTCCAGAAGAATTGTACCACCTTGTTCTCGGTTATTGTGGCAAGGGGCTCGGCCTCGACCCACTTCGAGAAGTAGTCGATGGCTACGACCAGGAACTTGAACTGACCCGGAGCCGGAGGGAAAGGCCCTAGTAAATCCATCCCCCACATTGCGAAGGAGATGGGACTTGATAGGGAGGCGAGGTTGGCTTGAGGGAGGCGACAGACGTTGGAGTGTCTCTGACAGGGGCCGCATTGCCGAACGTGTCGCTCGGCGTCCTGGAGGAGGGTCGGCCAGAAGTATCCATAGTTCAAAGTTTTCCGAGCTAAGGCCCTAGATCCTGAATGTGCTCTACCGATACCCTCGTGGAGATCCTGTAGAGCGTAGTCGGCCTGCTCTGGGGAGAGGCACCTCAGGTACGGTCGGCCATCGACCTGCGAGAAGGAGCGTTTGTATAAGATACCCTCGATCAAGACATACCGCTCGGCCCGGGTTCTGACTCGGCGCGCTTCTTTGGGGTCTTCGGGCAGGAGCCCGTCCCTTAAGAACTCCACCAACGGCTTCATCAAATTATCATGTAACATGACCGGCAACGATTCCGCCGAGCCGGGTGTCTCGTCTTCTATGCTCGGCTTAGAGAGGACCTCGATCAGAATGGTCTGTTCAAGGCCTTGTAGGGAGGATGAGGCCAATTTGGAGAGGGCATCGGCCTGAGAGTTCTCCTCACGAGGGACCCGCTGGATGAGAGCCTCTTCGAACCGGCTCATGAAGGCTCGAAGCTTAGCGAGGTACTTCGCCATCCACTCGTCTCGGGCCTCGTACTCGCCCAAGACTTGGTTCACGATAAGCTGGGAGTCGCTATGGATTCGGAGGCACTGCGCCCCAGCACTTCGGGCAAGTCCGAGGCCTGCGATGAGCGCTTCGTACTCCGCCTCATTGTTAGAAGCCTTGAAGTTCATACGGATCGCATACTGGAGGACGAAGTCGTCAGGACCGTTGAGGATGATACCGACGCCGCTTCCTTCGCTACAGGAGGAGCCATCCACGAAGACTGTCCAAATGGGGGGTCCATTCGGGACGTGGCTGACTTCAGGGATAGTGGATTCTACGATGAAGTCGGTGAGGGCCTGTGCTTTAATTGCCGTCCAAGACTGGTAAGCGATGTCATGCTGGCTCAGCTCTATGGACCACTTCATTAGCCGGCCCGAGGTCTCAGGCTTGTGGAGGATCTGTTTTAGGGGCTGGTCGGTGAGGACAACGACCGAGTGGGATTGAAAGTACGGCCGAAGCTTCCTCGCTGCCAAGACCAGGGCGTAGGCCATCTTCTCTATCTTCGGATAGCGGAGCTCGGCGTCCCGAAGCACCTTGCTCATGTAGTAGATGGGCCTTTGGGCCCGGTCCTCCTCTCTCACCAAGACAGCACTTAGGGTCTGCTCGGAAGCAGCCAAGTAGATGAAGAGAGTCTCGCCCGGGACCGGTTTGCTGAGCAGAGGGGGGTTCACCAAGTAGGCCTTCAGTTGGTCGAACGATTCCTGTTGTGGTTGGCCCCATTCAAAACCCTTAGCCCCCCTGAGTGCTTTGAAGAAGGGGAGGCACTTTTCTCCCAGACTTCGAGAGGAACCAGCCGATAGCAGCGAGCCGACCAGTCAACTTCTGCACCTCCTTGACGTTCCGGGGCGGGGCCATGTCTAATATGGCCTTGATCTTCTCAGGATTGGCTTCGATCCCTCGCTGGCTCACCATGAAGCCGAGGAACTTTCCCGAAGAGACCCCGAACGCACACTTATTCGGGTTCAGCCGCATGTTGTGCCTCCTCAACACGCTGAAGGCCTCCTGGAGGTCGGCCACGTGGTCAGTGCCTCGGATACTCTTGACGAGCATGTCGTCAACGTACACCTCCATATTCCGACCTATCTGGCTCTGGAAGACCTTGTTGACGAGGAGCTGATAGGTGGCGCCCGTGTTCTTCAACCCGAACGGCATGACCCGGTAGCAGTAGAGGCCCTGGTCGGTGATGAAGGAGGTCTTCGGAATGTCCGGGGGGAACATCCGAATTTGATTATAGCCGGAGAAGGCGTCCATGAAGCTGAGGAGCTCATGGCCCGAGGTGGCATCGATGAGGGTGTCGATGTTCGGAAGAGGGAATGGGTCCTTCGGACACGCCTTATTCAGGTCGGTGAAGTCGATGCATATTCTCCAAGAGCCGTTGGACTTCTTGACCATTACAACATTGGAGAGCCACTCGGGGTAGTTTACCTCCTCCTTGATGGCCTGCTGTCGCTCGGGAGTGAATTTTCGTCTCTTCTGCTGAACCGGTTTGCACCCCGGCTCGACACTTAGGCGGTGGACTAGCAACTCCTCGGAAATGCCAGGGCATATCCGCGGCCGACCAAGCAAACAGGTCGCAGTTATCTCGGATGCATTTAATCAGGTCAGAGCACAGCGCGGTCGGCAAGGACTTGCTGATGAGGAATTTTCGGCTCGGGTCCTCATCCGAGAAGAGGACTTCTTCTAACTCGTCCGCCGGCTCGGACGTTGGCCGAACTTTCGGCTCGGGGATTTCTAGTGTCTCGAGCGAGAGCACCGGTCCCCCAGTGGAAGTCATGTAGCACTTCCGGGCTGTCTCTTGGCTTCCCCTGACTTCCCCTACTCCCGACCGAGTGGGGAACTTCATTTTGAGATGGTACGCTGAGGGGACAGCTTCCAGGGTGGCTAGGCCGGGTCGGCCAAGAATGACATTATACGCAACTGGGACGTCGACGACCATGAAGTCCATCGGCTCGGTCCGGGTAGTAGGGGTGTTTCCAGCAGTCACGTCTAGGGTTATTACGCCCTCGACAGTTACTGGGATCCCCGTGAACCCGTGGAGTGTGTAACCGACGGGTTTGAGATGGTCCCGTGACAGCTGCAGGCCTCGGAAGGCCTGAGAGGAAGAGGATGTTGACCGAGCTCCCGTTATCTACTAGGACCCTCTGCACCTTGAAATTTGCCATGCGAAGGTCAATGAAGAGGGCGTCACAGTGGGGAGTTCGGACCCCTTTGAGGTCCTCATCGGAGAAAGTCACCGGGACCCCGAGGCCTTTGGGAGGAGGAGCGCTGTGAACTGAGTTGACCTCTCGGACGAAGGCCTTCCGAGAGGAGTTGGAGGAGCCCCCCATAGGCCCTCCGTGGATGAGGTGCAGTACCCGTTCTTCCTCAAACTCGGGCGTCTCCTCGTGCCGTTCAGAGCGCTTGTTAGCCCCCCGAGGGAGAGGAGTGCTGCGATCCGCCCGATCGTTTGCCTTTACGAATTTGGCCAGTTGCCCCCTCTGGATGAGGGCCTCTATTTCATTTTTCAATGCTCGGCAGTCGTTGGTGTCATGGCCGTGGTCCCTGTGGTAACGGCAAAATTTCTCCTTATTCCTCCTCTTAGCCGGGGTGTTCATCCTTGGAGCTGGAGGGATGACCCCCTCCTTTTCCACTTCCATCAGGATAGTGGAGACATTGGTGGTGAGGGGCGTGAACTTCTCGAACCTAGGGGAAGGTCGGCGTTGACCGCCGTTGTCCTTCTGCATCTTCTTCGATCCTTCCCCCTCGGTCGCCTTCCTCTTCGATCCAGAGGCTGATCCTCCAAAGTTCGGGAGGCACTCGGCCTCTTCCGCCCGGATGTACTTCTCGCACCTTAGGAGAAGGTCGGCAAAGTTGTGCGGGGGCTTCTTGGCGAGGGACGACCGGAGGTCGGAGTTGAGGACGTTCGATTGGAACGCAACAATCGCCATTGACTGGTCTAGGGAGGCGATAGACCTGACTTCTGCGGTGAATCTCTTCACGTAGTCCCTCAGTTTCTCTCCCCTTTCCTGCCGCAGGTTGAGCAGGGAGAGGCTCGTCTTCTCGGCCCGCCTGCTACTCACAAAGTGAGTAATGAAAAGCGTCTCGAACTGCTCGAATGAGAAGATGGAAGAGGGGGCGAGCCTGGAGTACCACTCCTGAGCCGACCCCCGGAGGGTGGCAGGGAAGGTCTTGCAGAGCATAGCGTCGGAAGCTTGATGGATCAGCATTAACGTCTTGAAGCTTTCGACGTGATCAACTGGGTCGGACTCCTCTGAGTACGTTTCAAACTGCGGAGGTTTGAAACCCCTCGGTATGGGGGCCTCCATGATCGTCCGAGAGAAAGGGGGTCTGCTGGGCCGGACGGTTGCCGCTCTGGACTCCTCCTCTCTGTCCATGCGACCAATGCGTCTCTCTACCTCATGGAGACAGCAGTTGAGGGCATCGTCCCTCCACTGGTAATCATAGGATCCCCCAGACTCTTCTTCATAGGAAGGGGAGCGGGGACTGCGGCGCCGGTAATCCTGGGATCGGTGGGGACTATACTGCTGCTGCTGGCGACTGGGAGCCGGGATAGGACTTCTGGATCGGCGACGAGGACTGGGAACCCTCGGGGGCGTTGGAGCCCTCTGGGCATTTTGGTTGTTCTGCCGAAGGTTGAGGGCCTACAGTACGGTGTCTTGAAATTGTAGGAACTCGGCTCGAGTGATAGGTGCGTCATTGTTCCTCCGATGATACAAATCCGCGGGGGAATGCGGCCTCCTCCTTCGGCGTTCGGGAGATATCGCTCGGCCCCTGCGGTCCGGAGACCTTCTACCGTCTCGGCGGTGAGGGGACCGCTCACCCTGATGCTGGCGGGAGGCTCCCTCTCGGGCCCGCCTCTCATCAAGGTGGGTGCGGAGGTCCTCATCTTTCTGGCGGTTCAGGACCGTGTTGCGGAGGTCGGGGTGATGAGAAGCCATTGAATCCGAGGATTCATTATGAACCGAAACATGGTCCGGATTGAGGGGCTGCTTCTGCCTCCGACCGTTATGTCCGGAAGGGCCATTGTTGGGTTGCTGTTTGGGAAGAGGAGGCTGGCCCTGCGGGGCCGGAGGAGGAAGTTCAGGCTGTGGAATAGGATTGACAGGGGCTTCCTCTGTTGGATCGGCGGGATTGGTCCCGCGGTTGGACCCTCTCGATCTGACCTTCTTTGGAGGCATGGTTGGAGAGGACGACAAGGAAGAGGCTGAGGCTGTTTGTGTGGTTTTTCCCACAGACGGCGCCAATCTGTTACCGCTGATTTCGGTGTGGGGGTAAACAGATAGAATTTGTGAGTTCGAGAAAACCTGAACAGCTGATCCAAGCCTTCTGATTCCCGCCGCGACCTGCAAGGAAGTGCGAAACACCGGGGTTGATTCCTGCGATGCACCCTCCGACGCTCTTGTCAGTAACCAGTGGTGATTAAAGAAAGAGCTTAAGGTGGAAAAAGAGTGATTACCTGGTCACAGTGGCAGAGGAGAGGTATTTATAGTCGCCAGGGGAGTGATTAGAGGCTTGATTCCCTGTGTAACTGTTAGGAGAAAAATCCTCACAGTCTGTTTAGGAAACTAACCCCTGATTCCCGATGAGAGCAAATCGGGCCTGTTGACTTGGTCAGATCAGTAGTCCTGATTTGTCTCTTTGTAGGTCTGGGTTTGCCTCCAGGTCAGGACCCGTACCCAGTCGGAGTGGATCCGTTTGTTGGCTGTTGGATCTGCGAGAAGGAGACCCAATACCCGCTCTGGATCCAGTCGTATGTGAAATTACCGTTTTACCCCCGAGCTTCAAGATTCGCGCCCAATCTGGACGGTTCCGATTTAACCCCATTTTTAGCCATATCACAAACAATTGTGCAGACAATAATAATAATCTCATGAACAATAATACTTGGAATGAAGCAATATGAAATATCCAAATACAATAATCCAACATTTGGAAATAAATAATAAAATTCAGGTCATAAGCCCAATACAATAATAAATCCAATCACTATAATAATAAGTCTCAAAACATTAAGTTCAATAAAACAATAAGCAACTAGAAAGCATTAAATCTTCAAAAGGTTTGTTCTCCAATTTCAGCAAGAAATTCTCCATTATCACCTGTGAACACTTCATCTAAAAAGAGGAGAAAGATTGTCCTTAAAGCAAGTCATGGACAGCAAGTAGAGAAAGTAAGGAATAATGGAATAACGATATAACAATGAATTCAATGGATCAATAGGAATCAATAACATGGGACAATATCAATAATCAATATCATGATAATCGATACAATGGATATAATCAATGATTCAATAATCGATAACAAAATTCAATGATCAATATCAATAACACTTAAACAATATTCGATATCAATGGGGACAATGATGTACAATATGCAATGCCAATGTGAAATCCTTAAGTCTATTATTTATTTTAATCCTAACTAATGCACGTACTATTGCATCCCATTCTACAGGTTCGATGCATACAGTCAATTTCGTTTAAACTTAAGTGAAAAATTCTATAGATCATGTACACGGCACGATAACATTATTTGCAGCATTGGTTCACATTGGTTGGCTCATTAAAAATAAAACAATACACGATCAATTGGGATACTGTAGTCAGTAATCTAATAATAAACCGATAACAATAACAATAGCCAACGCACGATATTTTGGGACATATGGCCCACACTTTCGCGTACAGTGACTGTGATCAACTACTCCAGTCAATCCCTTAAATCTCGACTTGTTAATTATTTTATTAATACAACAGTGCAATATGCAAATATGAGACATGAAATGAATGATGGTAATAATAGGAAAACAATAGGATGATAACTTGAATTTGATACAAGAATCAATTCAAGGGGAAAGTGACTTGCCTTATTGACGTTTAATTTGAATACCAAGAATAACGGGATGAGAATTCCAGAGCAACGAACCCACGAACTCACAAAAAAGATGTGCGCTCACGTGCACACAAAAACCACCAAAAATCAAAGAGACAACAACTGCAACTGCAAGCAAGGAGGCTCGGGATCGGGGCTCGACATCGCGATCGTTGGCATCGCAGGCGACGGCACGATGGGAACAGAGGTGTCGAGGGGGCAGCGCTACTATGCTTCAGGCTGGGCGTCGATCGGAACAAGGGAAAAATAGAGAGACAGTGGTAGGGTGTTTCAGGGTGTGGCTACTGTTGGTCGACGGGAGGAGGGTCGACGAAGGCGACGATGGGTTTAGGTGAGGGTGACGATGGGGTTCACCGAAGTAGGGCCGGACAGGGAGGTCAGGGGTTTGAGCGGGAAACAGGGTCGAGGAGAGAGAAAACAGAGGGGAGAGAGAGAAAGCGGCTAGATTAGGGTTTCAAATAGTATATTTTAGGGTTTGCAATAAGATTATATTTATAAGGTACAATTAGGATGTTGGGTTAATGGTTTATGATCCAATAATAGCAGGTTTGGGTCAAGAATCAATTGTAGTTGGGTTTGGGTTCAATACGAGGTGTAATTAGAGACAATAGGGTTCAAATAAAACACCAACAATCAATTAAAAAATAGGATTACCAAGAAAATGGCTCAACAAGAAGAATGAGAGAATTTCATGAACAAAATTTAATCAAAATATCAAGAAAATAGAGGATTTTATTCAATTGCAAATAAAATATTACAAAAGAGAGAAAATGAAAAGAATGAAAACGGTAGTTACATTTTTATTATAGCTATTGTCGCTATTGCTAAGAACGACATCTAGTATAATGATGTAGTTGTTGATGATAACGGCATCATGGTTTGACAACTTTTGGGCCAAAATTCTTCTCTGTGGAACTTTCTGTCTTAATAGTCGTTATTCCGATAACGGTATCGAAATAACTATTGTCGTTGTTGACAATAGCGGCAACAGCTCAAAAAGATTGATTATATCATTATAACTATAGATAGTTTCGTTTTGAACTGTTACCGCTATTGTCAACAACAATAACAATAATTTTAATACCCGTTATCGAGAATAACGACATCAGTTTTTGACTTTTTTTTTTGCCAAACTTCTTCTCTGTGGAACTTTCTGTCTCCACAGTTGTTATTCCCAATAACAGTATTGAAATGACTGTTACTGTTGTTGTAAATAGTGGCATCAGTTCAAAGAGATTAATCTTATTTTTTTACAATCCTGAGATTTTTTTCTTTGAACTGTTGCCGCTATTGTCAAAACCGGTAACAGTTATTTCAATACCGTTATCGGGAATAACGACTGTGAAGACAGAAAGTTCCACAGAGAAGAACTTTGGCCCAAAAATTGTCAAAACCTGATTTCATCGCCAATAATGGCATCATCATAGCAGATGTCGTTTTCTGAGATAGAGGCAACACTATAATAATAAAGTGTTTACATATGAGTGTGTGTATGTTTTAAACTGATGTCGTTGTTGAGAGTGACGTCACAGGTAACTGATGTTGTTATTCACAATAGTGGCATCAGTTATTTGAAA
This sequence comes from Hemerocallis citrina, assembly GCA_017893485.1. Classification (NCBI taxonomy): domain Eukaryota; kingdom Viridiplantae; phylum Streptophyta; class Magnoliopsida; order Asparagales; family Asphodelaceae; genus Hemerocallis; species Hemerocallis citrina. The sequence goes on from CM030361.1 coordinate 178,491,281, forward strand.
GAAAAAAACAAAAGCCAGAGGACATTACAAATGGTATCAGACTTTTATAATTTCAAGTTCGAAAACATACATTCACAACAACAATATTTCTCACCAATCAACCTAAACGGGTAAAATCATGCATAATCAAGTACAATATTGGACACAACATAATAGAGGATAGGAATCAAAGTTCGGAGATAACCAAAACATATACAAGCTCAAACATAATGTTGTAATACCAAAAAAGGTCTGGAAATTCCATTTTGAGCCAGTAAACAACAACACATTCTACAATTAACACTAATTAGGCATGTAGTGTTGCAGCTTGCTCCTCTTCCGAACTGTGTCTCTCCGTACACATTTTACTTGTGTCCACTGTGACCGGGGTATCTGGGGGTCAACCTCCTCCTCATGCTTAGCTTCCTCTTTTACAATCTCTTGTGGCCGTGCACGTTCTTGCACTTGAAGTTAGGCACCTTCCCTCGGTTGTGTGATGTCTCTCTTCAAGCGACAACTGATGTGGGTGGAGGATTTCTCGTGCTAAATCCTTACAAGCCTTCGAAGAACTACTTTTCAACACACGAGCACTTTTCCGTACAATATCCCATGAATTATCAATCTACAACAACATTTAAATATAATCATGCATAAACAAATTTATGTGATACATGTTTAAGTAAAATATGTTCAGAATTTGTTAATTTTAATTATTAACAAACGAGTTACTAACCAAGAGTCATTACAACGAAGCCTTGGGTTGATACATCGATTGAGAAGTAGATAGTGCCAGTTGTGGTTCGACCTGGTGATTCGAAATCGATATTTGGATCCCTTCCGGTATAGTGGTTCGTGGAGATATATACAAACGCATAAAACAACGGTACTACGTCATGTATGTTTTTTGCTCCGACCCATCATATTGTATGAGACCTTCAAGCACCAAATCATATTTTCTCTCGTTCCACATTGCCACATGAGATCGATGATGATTGGCCTAATAATATTCAGCAAATGACCCTGGCCGATGATGTTGTGTAGTCGTCAGTCGTACATCTAGTTTTTTGGGATTCTTTATTGCGCGCTGAACTGTCGGAGGATTCAACCGGGGTAGTAGTACTCCGCGATATTGAAGTTCACAAGTGGATGCGTGTTGGCCGTGCAAGAGGGTGGTAGTCTTTCAATCCTATCGGAGGTGTACAGATCCTAGTTGACGTACTCTTGCCACAATTGATCAAGCTGATCTCTATAGTACGTCAATACTCCACGTGGGTTATCTCTCCACATGTGCCGACCGGTCTAGTAAACCCTTAGAGGTGCCTCAACACGGAGTTCTCATTAATTACCTTCCATGTCTTCGAAAGAACCATTTTTCGGGGATGGCCGAGGTGTATACGTTCCCAACACCAAATCTGTAATATCCCCATCGACCTTGTCATCTGTATCGAACACATCCCACAGTAACACAATGCACGATAAAGTGAAGCCAACGCCGCACTTTCCCAACTATAACAGACAGCTCTGTGTAAATCCGCTATCAAGGGTAGGTACATTTGGTGGACGACATCACCGAAAGTGTTTAGAAAGATAACACCCCTGTAACCCCCATTCCCGCCAATACGTATTTTCTGGGTAGTTCCAGTATTTCGATTTTATGTAAATTATTTTCCACTTTTAAATTCTCTTTGTTAAAATTTATCGTTGGATCCCCTAATAAAGTCAATTTCTATTAATTAATTATATTTGTCACTATTTTCAAACGACTATATATTTTCTAAAAATCTATTTCCGTTCTATAAGTTTATTTTCTTATTCGGTTAATTATTTAACCCAAATCAAATATATTGTTATTATTGGATTATTTCAATAAACGTGTTAAACCCAAATCTTATTATTATTATTATTCCTTCTTTAATTATTTATTAATTTGTGAAACCTATAGATCTTAACATATATTTTATTATTATTATTGGAATACGAATTTTATGTACACTATTTGATTTAATTAATTAATATGTACTACTATATTGCTCTTTATTATATTTTAGTTCAAATCGAATACATTCTTAATTATTTTGAGAGGTCCTACATTCTATCGTATTTATTAGTATTTGAACATTAACTTGATGCATAATATTTGATTATTTTTACTATCATATTACTATTTATTTATTTTTTTATTTATTTTAATCTAAAATCCGAAACCCATCAACTAATCCTATATCTCTTCTAATTGAATTAACCCGCACCCGTTAACCCGCAAAACTGTATCTAAACCCGTACCCATTAACCCATTCATTAACTCTATAAATACTAATCTATCATTAACCCCTAACCCTAATTATCTTCTTAACCTAATCCTAATCTCCCCGCCGCCTAAACCCCCCCAAACCCTGTTCATCTTCTTCCTCTGTTTCTTTCAAAACCAATGCCGCCCTCCATCATCGCCAGCATTCATCGCCCATCCAACCCATCACTCTACCTCCACCGTTTACACTCTCATCGCCATTGCCTCCATCCCCGACCTCCTTGCATGGCCTTCTGCCATTGCAGCCTCCGCCATCGCTAGCACCCCTCGTCATCTCCCACCTGTGCCCCACCATCGCGCGTCGCCGCTCCAACCTACCATCATCACCGCCTCTGTGGCACCCCGAACCGAACCCATCACCCTCCCCACCCTCCTCTGTTTTCTTTCGAAACAGAGCACCATCGCACTCCGCCGCTATCCACTCCCTCACCCCCTGTGGCACCACCTCTGCTCTCCCTCACCTCCACCTTGCCCTCCTCACCGCCATCCCCACCGAACCCCCTCTACTGCCTTCATCGCCAGCATCACCATTGCCGAGCCCCGCCATGGCTACCTTTAGTCCACCACAGTCACCACCCCGTTGCTCGCTTCCAACCTCAGCACCCTCCTACCACTGTTGTTATTGCTGTTGTTTCTCCCGACTACTCCTCCGGCAGCCAGCAACCCCACCCCCGCAATCACCATCCTCGACGCAGCTCCGTTGAAGCCCCATCGAGCCTCAACCACCTCTGCCCTCCGCAGTCGCCTTAATGTTGCCTTGCGTCACCTCCCTTGCTGCTCTTTGCCGGGTTGCGGTTGCTATTCTTGTTGTTTGCACGTGCAGTGGTGTGCACATGTCACCTTTTATTACTGCCGATTGTTGCTGCAGTTGTTGTTCCTGCCGATTGCTTGTCCTACAGTTGCTCTGTTGTTGTTGTGTGCTCTTAATGTTCGTTGTTGCCATTCTTGAGTTGCACATGTTTTGCATGTGTTGCTCTTGTTGTGCCATCGTTTGCACGTATTGCTGTCGTCGTTCGTCATCTATACGGAAAGTACCTTGTATATTTTTATTGTTTCGTACAAGTTTTTTAATTGAACTCCCGCAATTAGTAATTTTGCTTGATTATCGTGTTTTGAAACTCGTCCATGTTCATGAAATATATCTTTACAAATTTCAATTGATTGAACCATTGATTAGTTTATGCCTTGAAATCATTCCATGATTAAATCACTAGATATGTATGTTGAATCGAAAGATTCTATTTGCCTCTGTGATTTGATGCCCATTAATAGATGATAGATTGTATATTTCTGCCATGCTATCTGTTCTGACTTGTAATCAGATTTTGACCATGTTACATTTTGGATCTATTAAAACTTTCTAAATAAGAGTTTTAGCCCCCTAAGTCTAGTTTTTAGAACCTTTGACAGATCTAAAATCCGATGTGTAGATTACAAGATATGCTGTTTTTAGTGTTGTGACATTTTCAATTCCATATATATCACTATTTTGAAGTATATTTTCTCGATTGACTAATTTAATTATCATGTTAAATGTATAATTAAGACCTGATATTTTCCAGTATGTTACTAAACATGCTTAATAGTTGATTTATGATTTTTATAAGATTTTTCAATGAATTTGCTATTAATTTTTATATACAAGAATTCGACCTTGGCTTGCTGCCTGAACACAAAATTTGTAAAGAATTGACTGTTTGACCTAGCTATTATATTTTTAATATATCGTGCATATATGTGTTGGATCTGACTTGGAGTCTACTTTCTGGAACCTCTGACGTACCTGATTTGCTTTTATGTAGTAACGGGAAAGTGAGTTTTTCTACAACAACGTATTGCTGTCTAGAATTGTAACCTCATGTCCTTGATTGTAAATATATTTATATCTTGCATTTAATTAATCAACTTGTATATCATGCATTTCATAGCCTCGATACTTCCTTGATCACGTCCCGATACTCGTTCTAATCATTGCATGTTCATGTATAAATATTGTAAAAAGAATAACAAGCTTGGGTAATAAGGGAAAGACCTAGTAATGGACAATATATGAGAGTGTACTCGAAAGGAGGCCCGTGTTTCTTGTAATAATGACCCATGATTACACGATATGATTCTTGGTTACATGAAAATATGCTTGGTTACACGATATGATTCCTGTTAGTGTCACTGGAAGACCCGAGTACATGAACCTATAGAATTCAGCACTAGAGTCTAAACATTAACTTCATTGTATGCACCCGAACCTATGGTATGGGATGCAGGATTACGTATATTAGTTAAGATTTATAAAAGATTGGTAGACTTGAGATTAACTCTGTACATGTGCATGATTCATGTTTACAAGTTATATGTTACCTGTTTATCAGTTAATTGATTCTCGTTTACAGGATTACCTGATCCTGCTACAAGTTCACAAGTTTACAAGTTTACAAGTTTATATGACTCCTGTTACAAGTTACATGACTCCCGTTAGAATTTTGCATGATTTCTGTTTACATGGCATATTCCTGTTGCATTATTCCTTATTCCTGGTTAGTTATATTTTGAGACATGTTCCATTTGTTACCTACATTACCTTGATCATGTTATATTATATTTGCACCGCTAGTTCTTGTTTCCTCTATTGTTCAATCTTTGTTGCTTTCTTGTTATATATGTTATTCTCGTGATCATGTTCTTTCTGTATATGAATTCCCAGTTCTTATTGTTCCCTGTTATATTTTTGTTGTTGTTCCCATTTTTGCTTGTACTTGCAACCCGCAACTTGCTCTAACGAGTACTCAATCCATCTTTCTTTAGAGTTATGTTATACAGGTACAGACGATGGGTTAATGAAGGAACTCGTCGAGCTATTATTGCATTGCATATTCTCGGGCTATTTGGTAAGTTCTTGTATCTCAGGTATTGGTTATTGTATTATATTCTCGTTTATGTGATTATTATTGCATTGTTGAGTTGACTAGTACTGTACAACTTATGGATGATATGAGTTGACATACTTATATCATTCATTGGACCTCAGTTACGTGCCTATGTTCCCGTATTATAGGAAGCGTGGTGCGACAACCTCCGATCATACTCACTAGGTACGCCTAAGTGTAACATAGAAGTTTGAAGTTGGTCGGTTCCTCTCCCAAACTAAAACACCTTTTTCGTCCTCATCAACCTCTCTCCCAAGATACTATCTGACCGATGCAACTTTGTTGAACATGAGATTACCATTTACGGTAACCTTATCTATTGGAAGTCTAGATATAATCACTATATCATGTAGCGTCACTGTCATCTCACCTACTGGTTGGTGGAACTTGTGTCCCTGGTCTCCATCGCTCCCCAAGAGTTGTAAGTAATGAATGGTTGCATTTTATATTGTCCAACATCGACATTCCATGAAAACTGGAATTTACCAAATAGTTGCGTATACGTGGGTGCACCGGCAATGTCGTGTGTAGCTGAAAACTCATATTCGTCGTCTCTCCCATCCACACCGCCTGAGACCTGTGCTCTTCTTACAAGTAGAGTAAAGTTGGATCTAATGGTCCTAGACTTCCATGTGCGGCGGAAGACGACGCACCTAGTGCATGTAAAGAAGATGGTTGGCTGACGTCCTACACAAAAATATAATTTTTTGTTGTTATCAAAAGCATATTAGACATTAAGATTTGAGTCTAAAAATAATAACCGCTTCTTACTTGTGATGATAGTTGGCATCTACCACTGCCTGATGGCTGTGATGATCCACTCGGTCCCACCATTTCTTATCAACATTAATAAAGTATTTCTTATCAACAAAATTCAAGTATTGAGATTATACAACTCGTTTCAATACACTACTCATATCAATATAGACAACATCTGAACACACTGTGTATATTCATTCATACATACACATTTTGAAAAATAAACTAATTCTCATATATTAAAAATTTAACGATTGAGTACTCGTAACAATACACTACTCATATGAATATCCTACTCATATCAATATCGACAACATGCCTCAATAATCGTATCATACTACTACTCGTAACAGTCTCCACCATGTCTCAATACACTACATATTTATATGCATACATACATTTAAATCTCATATCAACATCCATTCATACAATAAATCTTCTTAACTTTGAAAAATATAGCAATTCTAGTTTACACAAAATTTTCACAACATCACATATACTATATTGTCAATTCTAGAATATAAAAAAATTCAACATCCATTCATACTACTACTCATATCAATCACCACAACATCTCATATACTACATTGTCAATATAAATCTCAAAACACAAAGTGAATATTTTTTAAAGAAATTAAGGATTTTCTAATACCTAACACGATTTCTAATTCAAGGTGAGTTGTAGAAGAATCAGCGATGAGATCTAAGTGAACGGAGAGAGGAGAGAATCAGAGGGGGTGAGAATTAGGGTTTGCGAATGAGTATTTTGTGAATTATTTGGGGATATAAAAGAGGACAGATTGAAGGAGAAGAAGTGAGATATCGAGATTTAGGGTTTTTGGGTTTTGAGTTCGGGAGTAGAGGGAGATAGAGATAAAGTGAAAGGAGAAGAAGAAGATGAGGTCACTTTGTATGTGAAAATAATATTGTACTAATGTCGTTAGTGTCAATAGCGGATCAGCTTAGGGTTGTTATTGGGAATAGCGGCATCGATTATAAGATATTTCAATTCTTACAATTTTTTTCTCAAGTCAGACAGCTCATTATAGAATGTGAAATGTACAGATGTCGTTACTCCCAAAAACAGTATGTGAAAAAAAAATTACAGTTGTCTCTATTGACAACATCAGTATCAAAATAATATATATCGTTGTTGCCAATAGAGTTTTTTGCTGTTGTATCTAAAAGTTGATCAGTTGGGTAAAATTTTTCAAAACTGTATCAGTTTGAAAATTATTTTCAAAAAGTGGGTCAGCACGGAAAAAAATCCCAAAGAGAAGGGAGTCCTTATTTTGAGTCAAAAGAGCATCTGTAGTCATGGAGACCCAAATTTTGGGTATTTGGCAAATGAAAATGGAAAAAATGACTTTGCGCTGCAGTCGTCGAATGCCAATGAGTTTTTGGACTTTTATAATCTCAGACGAAAGATTATTTTTCGTCCGACGTTAAAAAAAAAAGGTTTAATTAATTCCTAAAAACTGTTAATTTAATCCTAATAATTTCTTAATTATTAATTAATTAATATTTAAACAAACATTTAACCCATACAAATACTCTATAGGGTGGTTGTATAGAAATTATAAGGTGAGAAATGTATGGGACGGGGCATCATCTCACGTCCCAACACATTTCAGATTTGGTTTTTTTTTAAATGGAACGGACGGGGAATAATCCCTCGTCCGACCATTTTTTAATTAAAAAAAATTAAAATCAAGGACGGTAAATAATCTATCGTCCGATAAAAAAAATGCGATGAAAGATAATCTTTCATCCGATCGAACGGACGAAAAATTATCTTTCGTTAGCTATATTTTGGCAATTATCATTTCGTTTGCCAGATATAGCCGATTACTATAGCGGCGAAATCCAATTTTTTGATAAATGGTCAACGAACTATAGTGCTATTTCTCCCAAATTTTAAAAAATTAAGGTAAATGGCAAACAAATACAGATGCTCTAAGCACTTACTTAATCATTGTCTTAAGAGGACCAAATTAGTATAATTAGGATCTGAAATTAGTGTGGTAGGTTGATGACAGTTTGGTTATCTATCCCCGGTCTCCCTCCTGATAATCTAATGATCCAGATGGAGTAGGTGAGCGGTAGATGAATACATTACTGGTGGTAAAATTATCACAGTATTATTTGCATGCACCTTGATTGTGTCATTTCAAATTCAACATGTGAGTGGGATGGGACTCTTATTAATTCATGCATCCATGTTGCCCACGTGGCAGACAGCATCGTGCTTTGGTCCAATGCGTGGGACCCAGCTCAGCTGACTCTGTTTCCGCGCCCGCTGGTTCCAATCAAGGAATTTTTTTTCCAAAATGATCCTATTTGTGAAAGTTTTTTCATAAACGACTTGTTTTTTTTTTTTTCCATGAACGCCCCACTCGCTTTTTGAAAAAGCGAATGTAGTATAATAACCCACGCTTTTTCAAAAAGCGAGTCTTAGGGTTCAGAAAATTTAAAACGTAAGACTTGCTTTTTGAAAAACCGTGGGGGATAATGCCACGCTCGCTTTTTCAAAAAGCAAGTCTTGGCCTTTTTTGCCCAGCAACACTCGCTTTTTGAAAAAGCGGAGGAGATTAACCCACACTCGCTTTTTCAAAAAGCGAGTGTCGTTTGGGACTTAAACCCCCCACCCCCAAACAGTTCTCACTTTATTATTTTCTTTCTCCTTCTTCGTGAGCGAAACCCTAACCCATCGTCGATCTTCTTCGATTTAAGGCCTTATTCCATCAAATTAGTTGTCGAATCACTCCTAAATTCTTCATTGTCTCATCCCAGTCCAATTGCCCACTTTGTGTTTGCTGGTTTTTTCGAATTTTTTGGTGATTTGCCGTGGCGTTCTTCCATAAGGGGGTTGATCGATTTCGGGGCGTCTCTCGTGGTTCGATTCTTGGGCGAATACTGTGGTATATTTTTCAAACCCTACATTTTCTAATGTTGTATTTATATTTAGAATTATTTAGTTAGAAATTAGTTGATATTATTGGAGGTACAATTTGCATCGGCGTTGAAAATGTGTAAAATTCGGTATAAAATTAATGGGTAATTAGGGTGTAAAATTTGTGAGTGGATAAATGTATATTTGTCCGAGTGAGTGGAGAAAGAAAGAAATTTATAAGAAAGGATACCTCTTACATACTAGAAATACTTGGGATAATTTAATCTAGATGTGTATGCATGTTAGAGTGACTGATGGTGTTTTTTATGTTTCTCCAAGATCAAGTAGCAGTGTGATAGTCTGGAACTAGGCAGCATTACATAGCACTAAATTAAAAAATGCTTTTCTTTTCTTTTTTGTTTGGGGAATAGAAGTTACGCTATATATTAGGTATTAAAATATATAATGCTTTGTTCAAAAACCTCGACATGGTTTTTCTTCTGAGGTATACAGTATTCTCACTTTTCAAATTTATTACTCGTGTCCAACAAGTGAGATACTAAGCTGAAAGGACACGATCAAGTGATGATGGATTCTGTGGCAATTTTTTGAAATGAACTGATTGGTTCAATAAATGATGTAGCTAAAAATGTGTAAAATTGGTTTTAGTTATTAATAATCAAATTGTTCGTATGTGTTCTATATTTCTTGTTTTTATATTTTGGTATTGCTAATAATGATTGCTCGCTCCACGTTGTAGGATACTCTTTTTTTAGAAAAATGCCACGGACTAGGAGAAACGTGGAGGTAGGTTCTACTAGTAGACCCAATCGTGGCGATGGACCACGTACATCTTTCGGCCCACCTCCTCGCGGTGGATGTGGTGGTCGTCGTGGTGGCGCCGCACGTACTAATGTAAGCTTATAATTTTCTGCATTCGATTTGTTTCATTATCATACAATTAAATGATATATTTCTTTGCTGATGTAAATGTTGTTTTGCAGGTCCCAAGTAACCCAAATGTGGCTGGTACTTCGTTCCCGGCCCCTTCTTCATCTACTATTCCCCTTGGGGGTCCAGGTTCCCTCGACCCCGCTCTTCTTACTCTTCAGTCGCACCATCGTTCTAGAGATGTGTGGAAGGGCGATTCGAAGGAGTGCACATTCCGTGGGGGTCATCCACTCCCTATGCACCCACGGATTCATCAGATCTTACGGGATTGCGGACTCTACGGTATTGCACTGATGAGCGGCATCAAGTGCGATCGGCCACTTCTTACAGCACTCCTCGAGAGATGGCGTCCTGCGACCCACAGCTTCCACCTTTCAGTTGGGGAGATGACTGTTACGTTGCAGGACGTTTCAGTACTCACAGGACTTCCGGTAGATGGGCAAGCGGTGACAGGATCAATGGACTTCGACCCTCCATATTTGGTAGAACAATATCTTGGTGTCGAAGTGGAGACTGGGGCAGTTATTGGGAAACAGATTCGGTTGAAGTGGTTAAAGAAAAAATTCAAGGACAGATTGACAGATGATTCGACTGAAGAGGAGGTCCACTACTACTACAGGGCGTACATTCTGACTCTTTTTGGAGGTGTATTATTCCCTAATTCCAGCGGCCATTCTGTCCCCCTCATGTACCTCCCGCTTATTGCAGATCTTGGACGAGTCGGCCAGTACAGTTGGGGTAGTGCTGACTTGGCATCCCTCTACAGGAGTTTGTGCCTGTGTAGTCTCAGGTCCGTGCAGATGAATGGCCCGATGATATTGCTTCAAGTGTAGAGTTGGGAGCGTATCCACGTTGGGCGTCCTGTAGTTAGGAAACAATCACCCAACTGGATCCATCTCCCCGAGGACTAGTACATGCTACCTCCTCTTGGTGTGTACTGGTCCGGTAACCTTACTTGGACTGCCAACCCCAACAGGTGCCTGACCTACTTCCGTGATGAGTTGGACAGGTTGGCAGATAATTGCACAGTATGGATGCCCTACACGGAGGAGCGTCTAGCTCGACTACCACCCATTTCCCTGTATAGGCGAGATCTTTGGCTAACAAAAGCACCACTGATCAACTTTAGCACTGTGGAGTTCTATTATGTGGACAGAGTGCTACTACAGTTTGGTCTACAGCAGGCGATTCCGGTAGCTGAACCATTCAATGCGGACATGCATAAAATTACTGGAATGGGTCGTACGACAGGACATAATTGGGCCGCCAGCTTCTCGACATATGTGGAGAGATGGAATCTACATAGGTTTGATGAAATCATCCAGAACATTCCTCCATTTGACTTAGCAATGCACGAGAACTATATGGGCTGGTATGGGAGGATGACAAGGCGGTACATCTCTCTGACGGGGCAGACTCCAGCAGGCGTGGTGATACCTATACGTCGACCGGCAGCAGAACCAGTAGACCTACATTCAATGCATTTGCCTATGTTTCAACCAAAGGCATCGGCTATTCGTACGATTGTATGTTTTTTAGTACTGTTAAGTTTTTTAGTTTTTTTGAACTGGAACTACAAAGTCCAACTTATTATATTTTTTAGATGGCCCAGACTTGGAGTATGGGCAAGAAATGTGCAGCTGTGTTGAGTAGCAACGTAGCCGATGCGGTTAAGGACTTCGCACGCGAGATGCTGACGTCCTGTCGAGCACAAGCTGATGCTGTGGGAGAAGGGGCGACCCTAGATGCTATCTTACACACTCCCTCTCATCGGACCAGTGCACGTGGTAAGCGAGTGAAGAGAGTTGCCCGTAAACCACCGCGTCGTCCTATAATTGAGGAAGAACAAGAGGATGAAGTTGAAGAGGCCGAAATGCAAGTAGAGGGTGCAGACCAACAAGTGGAAGAGGAGCCGATAAAGGGTGTGACACAGAAAACTCCATCACCGCGAGGTAAGAGGCAACGGCGACGTCCCAACTTGTTCACCCCGGACCCGTAAACCGAGATAGGTCAACTCGGTTTTTGAAAAAGCGAGTCTTGCCTATGTTAATGAAATCTTTAAATTAGATTACGATACTCATAACGCAACAAACACACTAGGACATCAACAATTGATACAAACAGATTTTCAAAATAAAACTTTGTCGTCTCATTCTTCATAATTTAGTACAATTAGAAAGTTCAAATTAAAAAGTACAAGCATACAATAGTTAAATGTTCTGAGTTCCACTATTAGTGCATCGCCGCTTATTGTGTCCTTGCAAACCACATTTTGAACATTTCATCCCCGTACCACGACTTGACCTATCTCTCACATCCATGTCATTGCGGAATCTGGTAGTTCTAGACCTACCCTTCCTTTTACGACGCAAACTAGCATCAGGTACTAGTTTTGGTCCATCAATAATAGGCCAATATGCTGGATCTAGAATAGGATAAAACAGTGGAGCGTATGTTTGTGCTAATGAAGTAACGGTGTAAAATTTATCAACGAGATGCTTGTGATCGATTGCACGATATGCACAAGCTGCCAGTACATGAGAACATGGGATATGGTATAGATGAAATTTCATACATGTGCACATTTTCGTTCCCAAATTCACAGTGTGCAAGTTCCCACCCTTCCTTTCTCCACTCACCATGCGTATACCCGTTCTCACGGAAAAAACTCTCGGTTGATGATGGAACATTGTAACCTCATGTCTGTTTGCTCTCTCACGGCGACTATCGAGCAGTTCATGTATTCTTCGAGCAAAAATCGTCCATTCAGATAAAAGTTTACCGGCTTCCTGTCGACGAGTAGTAAAATAAGAGTTCAGACGTAAGAAGATCGTCTCAACAATCGCAGTTACTGGCAAACTACGGACGCCTTTCAAGACTGAGTTGAACACTTCTGACAGGTTCGTAGTCATTATCCCGTATCTTCGATCTTCATCTGCATAAAGTGCCCATTTCACAACCGGCTTCTCTTTCAACCAATTAGCCGCCTCAACATTTACGCTTTCAAGTTCTGCAAGTTTGGCCATGAACTTTTTGGGTTGGCGCTGATATGCTATAATTTTGGCCTTTTTCCGCAACGCCTTGCTACCAAATTCACTAAAGAAATTTGTAGCAAAATGACGCATACAATAACAGTAATATCCATTAGGTTCGTTCCAAGCTCCATTTTGTAAGTCCATAGCAGACATTATACCAGCATGACGATCAGAGATAACACACAACTCAGTGCGATCGGTGACATAATATCGGATGCAAGTCATGAACCATGTCCACGTATTTATACTCTCTCCATCAACCAATACAAATGCAAGCGAAAATAAGCAATCATTCACATCTGGGAAAACAGCAATTAGCAAGCAACCCTTGTACTTACCGTACAAGTGAGTTCCGTTAACACTGATAACAGGTCTGCAAGACTTGAAACCTTCAATCGAAGGACCAAATGCCCAGAATATACCCTTGAATGTTTCCTCGCTAGGACTAGACTCATATTTATCCTAGTGAACAACGGTTCCTGTATTTGCTGCTTGAATTGCTGTGAGTAGAAAAGGCAACTTCGTGTATGCTTCTTCGAAGGTACCATACAACCTCTCAATCGCCTTTTGTTTTGCTAGCCAAGCTTTCTTATACGAAATCTGATAATTATATTGTAATTTAATAATCCCAATAATTGACCTCGGTGTTAAACCGGTATCCTTTTTCACCACATCAACAATCAGATTACAAACAATATTGTAATCAATTTTACGGTGATCCTAATTCAAAGTTGGATTCGTACATGTGTGAGGCCCAACTATCTTCTTCACCACAAAATTCGTCCCGCCTTTTGGAACCATTGCTCGTAATCTCCAAGGGCAGCCACCATCACTTACTCCGGGGGGACCTTGCACGATCTCTTCAATGGTACGTTTTCTAGGTACCATTTTGCATTTAACAGTGTATAGTGACGGTTTAGATTTCAAAGTTACGAATTCACGATGTTTTTTGATAGAATACAACTTCACTGCCTGTTGAATCGACTGCTTACTTATAAAATCCTGTCCAATGTACAATTCGTTTACATTGGACGAACCAAACGACTCTTCTGGAACTAGGTATACTCTAGCACCTTCAGCCATCTCCTCGGTAAAATGAGCGTCAACATTGGAGTAGCTATAAGTAGCTCTGACTTCATTAGAACTGTTGTTCGTAGGATTTACATTTGCACCACTATCATCATCATCTTCGTCTCCGTCATCATTTTCACCACTATCATCAACTTCGTCGTCTGTTTCTTCCTCTTCTTCATCATCGTCTAATAAGCTGTTGTTACAGACTGCATTTTGAAAGAGTTCAAATACACTGTCATTTGGAACAGAGTCAGGAACGGGACTAGGTTGGCGTGGCAGCTCAACATTTAGAGAATCCGGGATTGTTGAATTTGTGAAGGTGTTGTCTTGTGAGGATACTGGATTTGGTTCTGAAGATTGAGTGGGGTTAAACCTTATCTGCTGTGTAGGTACTACCCTTATGAAGCTTGAACTGGGAATATCATCTGGCTGAGCATTCAAAATTTGAATTTGCTGAATATATAACTCTAATGCAGACCAAGCACAATTGGGATCAAATGTCCTAGCAATCAATGACTTCAGCGCATTATTAGTAGGTACGGGCACTGTCATAAAATACTGACCATCTCCTCTTCCTGCTGCGTATCGAGCTAAAATTTTCACATTCCATTGATTCCTATCCCAATTAGTAACTTCATATATTTTCTCAACTACTTCTTCAAATGTAATGGTACGGGGTACCCAAACTATTTCGGGATCCAACACGCTATAACAATAACCAATCTTTGGATCACGAATTATTTCATCACCAAAGTAAAACCAAATAGGAATTTCCAAATCCATACCTACGTTAATTTATACCAATAAGCGAGTTATTATCTACCCATAAAGAAAACCTCATGAAATTAACAAAATAATGGGGCAATAAACATCATACCTTCACAATAAAGTTACTTTCCTCTTCAAGTATACCCAAATTCCAACAAATTAAACCTCTATCGGAAGATGGGTTTAAGTTGTCCAAAGCAATTTTATGGGTTATTCCACAAATTACGAGGGTACTTTGACGAATTTGAGATGAGAGATGGGTTAGGGTTTCGGAGCTAGAAGAGGAAGAGAAAGAATACAGAGAATAGTCAGATCTGTTGGGGGTGGGGGGTTTAAGTCCCAAACGACACTCGCTTTTTGAAAAAGCGAGTGTGGGTTAATTCCTCCCGCTTTTTCCAAAAGCGAGTGTTGCTGGGCAAAGAAGGCCAAGACTCACTTTTTGAAAAAGCGAGTGTAGCATTATCACCCGCGGTGTTTCAAAAAGCGAGTCTTAGGTTTCAAATTTTCTGAACCCTAAGACTCGCTTTTTGAAAAAGCGTGAGAAATTATACCACACTCGCTTTTTCAAAAAGCGAGTGGGGCGTTTAGGGAATAAAAAAAACAGATCGGTTAGGAAAAAACTTTCATAAAAAGGGTCATTTAGGGAAAAAATTCCCAATCACGTGGGCCTTCTACTTTCTTCAAGTCGTCACCCACGCTCACCTTATACTTTGCATATGAACTTTCGGTCAATTTTGAATATGAACTATTTTATTTTTGAAAAAATTGGAAGCCAAGAAGAATCGGAAGGAATGTGATTTGCTTCGACTATTTTGTTCTTCACTTTTTACCGGTGGATAAAATATATATATATACATTGAGTCTGGTTCCGGTGTGTACCACTCTTGGTATACACACGGCATGTATATTTGGCCTTCGGGTATTTATATCGATGATCTGAACCGTTTACATTGATCTACATATTTAAATTACTTTAAATATGTAAAATTAAGTTATTTGAAATTTATTTACTCATGTATTGATGTGTTAAAAATTATATGGCTAGAAATCTTTTTATTTATAATGACATGATGAATGAGCAAATAAATTTCAAATGACTTAATTATACATATTTAAACTAATTTAGACATGTAGATCAATGTGAACAGTTCGGATCGTCGATATGAACGTTCAAAGGCCGGGTGAACACACCGTGTGCACCATGAGTGGTGCACAAGGAAGGGGGGCTATATATATATATATATATATATATATATATATATATATATATATATATATATATATATATATATAGTAAAAAGGATATGAGCAACTTGCTCATTTAGTAAATAAGCAATTGATGATGTGGCATGCATGTGATACATTGGACAACTAACCATTTTTAGAATTTTTCAATCACATGCATGCCACCTCATCAATTGCTCATTTACTAAATGAGCAAGTTGCTTATACCCCTTTTCTCTATATATATATGATGCGGTTTGTTTTTGGTCGCAGTGTGGATGCACCAGGTGTGAGTTCGGACTCAATTTGTAACGAGGGAAGAGTACGGTGCCGGACGGTGAGCGAGGGGCTCGCTTCGGCGCTTGAGGATCGGCTCGGATGGCCTCGCCTCGAGTACCTGCGGACGGTCCTGAAACACCGGGGTTTATCCCGGTGGCGGACCCTCCGACGATCTAGTCAGTCTCTGTGAGAGAGTAGCAGTAACTAGGAAAATTTAGATGGCAAAGATTGATTACCTGAAAAGGTGGGTGAGGGTCTGGTATTTATAGGGAATCCCAACCGGGTTTGGATCCGCTTGGGGGGCGGGTCTGAACCCGAAAGCCCATGGGTCTGACGTGGCAGGAGGCCCAGGGGGTTTAGGGCGGACGTGGCAGTGCCAAGAGTGTATATGGCTGACGTGGCAAAGCCCTAGGTGGTATTTGGAACTGACATGGCTGATCATGGGGCTCCTGTACCTCTAGGAGAATCGGATGGCCTAGGTTGTGCCAGGTCATCCTCATTCCTCGCCAGGCTGGGAGGACGGCCCGTGGGGCTGTCGCGGATCGGAGGCCGAGGGCCATCGAGGCTCGTCGGATACGAGGAGACCAGGTCTGTGGGGGTGAATTTACGGCTCGGTGCCGAGGCCGTAGTGGTCCGGGACCGAGCCGGATTGATTTGTATTGTCCGTTTCGAGTGAGCCATCCTGGGCCTTGGCTGGGCCCCAGGCCATTTTTACCCTACCACACAAGCCCCCCACTCCTGCGGGGATGCGAGAGTTAGCCATGGAGGAGTGTTTATGGTCGTGGAAATGGGATGGCGAATCGTTGGGCCTTCATGAGAAGGCTACCCTGGTGCCAGACCGAACCTCGAGCTGGTGAGGAATTATGGGTCGGCAAGGGTGATGGCAAGCCGTTAAGCCTTCTTGAGAAGACTACCCTGGTGCTAGACTGAACCTCGAGCTGGTGAGGGATTATGGGTCGGCAAGGGTGATGGCGAGCCGTTGAGCCTTCCTGAGAAGACTACCCTGGTGCTAGACTGAACCTCGAGCTGGCAAGGGATTATGGGTCGGCAATGGTGATGGCGAGCCGTTGAGCCTTCCTGAGAAGACTACCCTGGTGCTCGACCGAACCTCGAGCTGGCAAGGGATTAGGGGTCGGCAAGGGTGATGGCGAGCCGTTGAGCCTTCCTGAGAAGGCTACCCTGGTGCCAGACCGAACCTCGAGCTGGCGAGGGATTATGGGTCGGCAAGGGTGATGGCGAGCCGTTGAGCCTTCCTGAGAAGACTACCCTGGTGCTAGACCGAACCTCGAGCTGGCAAGGGATTAGGGATCGGCAAGGGTGATAGCGAGCCGTTGAGCCTTCCTGAGAAGACTACCCTGGTGCTAAACCGAACCTCGAGCTGGCGAGGGATTAGGGATCGGCAAGGGTGATGGCGAGCCGTTGAGCCTTCCTGAGAAGACTACCCTGGTGCTAGACCGAACCTCGGGCTGGCGAGGGATTAGGGGCCGGCAAGGGTGATGGCAAGCCGTTGAGCCTTCCTGAGAAGACTACCCTGGTGCTAGACCGAACCTCGAGCTGGCGAGGGATTATGGGTCAGCAAGGGTGATGGCGAACCGTGGAGCCTTAGAAGGTTTGAGCGGGGTGGCCTGCTGTCTTCGCGGAGCATTGAAGGCGCTCCGGGATCTGTACAATGTTCCAATTTCCTAGGGGCATTAATGGTGCCGCCTAATAAATGCATGGCGCATGGGCTTCCGTCGTTTGGCTTTTCCAATGTCATAATGGTCGATCTATGGAGGAGGTTATAAATACCCCTCTCCCCACAGTGGGTTTGATCACAGCAAGGGTGGCCCATCGGCCATCAGAGGTGTCTGCTTTGGCGGACGTCTGTCTCTTGCAAAATTTTGACCATGAGAGCGTTGGATGGGTGGTCACTCTATTGCCTTATTCTTCTCCCGTCCCTGATGGCCTCGATGTGAGTGTCAGGTCGGGGGAGAACAAGGCAGAAGAGATGGCGGCCGTAGTCCGGTGCTCGGGGGACAAGGTACTGAAAGGTTTTAACCCTGGGAACCTCGGACTGGTGGTGACTTTGCCGTCTGGATCCTTTTTCGGGTCGGACGGCCCTGACACGGCTGTTTGCCCGAGAAAGATCCAGACGGGAGGGGTATCAACCGAATTTCGGACCTGGGGCTGAGGAGCCTCGGATAGATGGGTCGTCTCCGATCTCTGTCTTCCTTCTGGTGCTAACGGTTTCTGATGGTCTGTCAGCCCAAAGGAGTTAGAGATTGGAGGTGGGCCGATCTGCTTTCCGATAGGGTTCTAGGCGATGGTGGCTTTCCTCCCACCCTTGAACAGTTTGGGGTTTCGGCTGCCGAGGCTGTAAGCCTCGACCTGTTCGCGGGTGAGAGGGGAGCCGACTGAGCCCTGGAGCCCGGGGCGCCTGTCTAAGGACGGCGCCTTAAATCTTAAGTAAGAAATTTTCTCTGCCGAACACTTCATCCGAACCGACCTCTGTGTGGTCTCCAACCGGCGCTAGGTGACGTCAGCAGTGCCAGTTTCGAGGATGACGTGGCGCAATTCCATTGGTGGCAGACGCGCGCTATTCGAGGAATGGTAATGCGAAAATCGAGGCGTCGCCTCTCTCTCTATAAATACCCCCCCTCTTCTCCATTCTGTTCATTTCCCTCCTGCTGTCTTCTTAAAAAGAAATCAAACACTTCAGCGCTCGGCTTGACTGCTTAGCAGCACCGACTCGTCAGTCCGAGGCAACCCAAAGGTTAGTTTGTAAGTTTCTTTTGTTAGGCACAGATGTCTAGGGCTCAGTCTGGCTCGTCAGCGTCGACGTCGAGGGGGGAAGGGAACCCTGTCTCAAAGTCAACTTCGTGGGAGGAGCCAGTAGGCGAGGAGGAGCCGGTGTACAATGTGAGGCCGTTGCGCTCCCGGAAACATTTTGTGGTGGAGAGTAGCGAATCTGAGGAGGCAAGCGACAGTTCGGACGAATTTCAGATTCTAGAGTTGACTTCCGAAGGGGAGGGTGGCCCAGAAGAGGGTGAACCCGAAGGGGCTTGGATAGGAGGTGCGGGGGGGAGATCCACAGGTCAGGGTGTGGGTTCGAGCTCCATGCCGACCGGTCTGAGGCGATTATCTACCCCCTCGCCGGAAAGAGCCAAGAAGAAGAGGATTCCGAAGAAGACGGGGTCGAGGACCGGTGGCTCGAGCCAGGCGCCCATTCACCGCAACTTAATGACAGGGTCGCCCGTACAACCAAAGCCATTCCGTCGGTACCCCGATGACCTTTCCGATAAGGAGCTTTTTGGGGTCCAGCCGTCTTCCCCGAGCCGGAAGAGGGTGAAGATGGACACGCTTCCGACCGTCTTGGAGGCTGGTGACTTGGAGGCTTTGCAGTTGGCGTACCACATAGGGTCCGGCTACGAGCTCATGTTGCCGAACTCTACCCTGCGCCCGACCGACCCCCTGCCTGCTTGGTACTGCGTCTTCCCAGTGGACGCCTTCATCTCTGGACTGAGGCTGCCAGTCCATCCGTTTGTTCGGGAGGTGTTGAATTGGGCGTCCCTGGCGCCGATGCAGTATGGGCCGAACTCCTGGAAGCAGATCATCTGCTTCGTGCTGTTGTGCGAGGAGCAGAAGGTGCCCCTTCGGTTGGGCGTGTTCCGGGCGATGCTGGGGATCAGCTCGTCGGGGGAGTCGGAGGGTGTTTATTATATCTCGCCTCGGAGTAAGGGGAAGGTCGTCCACGGTCACCCGGACTCTATCAAGGAGTGGAAGAAAAAATATTTGGTGATCCGGAGTGAGGAGCCTTGGGACATCCCTACTCGATGGAACCATTCTAAGCCGAGCTCCAAAGCGCCGAGGTCGAGGGACCTGACGGCCGAGGAGTGGAGGTTCGTTGAGCGCCTCCGTCTGTCGCATAGTATCAGTTGGCCGAAGGTGACGGAGGGTCACCTGGCGAGCGTCGGACTGAGCCCGGTCGTGCTTTGTATGTAGTTGTTTCTTTTCTCTCGGTCTTGTTGTTCTTTTGCGCTCATTGTTCATAATGGATCTTTTCGCAGGTATGGATCCCGAATCAATCAAGGCAAAAAGGCTCGCCATGAAGAAGCAGAAGGCCGAGACGAAGGGGGATGCGATGAAGACGAGGGGGTCGTCCCAGGTGGTCTCCGAGGTCCCAGACGAGCCTCCGGCAAAGAGGACGCGCTCGGAAACGGGCAAGGTGGTGGTTGCTCGGAAGAGCTCGGACCATGGCAAGGCAGATGATCTTGATAAGGGGAAGGGTCCCCTGGTGGGGTCAGAGGTAGAGGAGAGGTTGCGGCGACCGTGGGTGCCGAGTTGGTCGATCCGCGAGGGTGACTGCTTAACTCGAGGGCGCCAGACCGTCGAGGTGGCGGATAAGCTGGCGACCCCCGGGACCGCGCGGAGATGAATGCCGAAACCCTGGAGGATGCGTACACGCGCCTCGCGCAGGCTAATGTGCTGGTAAGTCTGCCGACCCCGCTTGCCTTGTAATCACTTCGTAAAGGAGGTTTTCTTAGTAGTGCTTGGTTACTGCAGACGACCGTGCAAGGGGCCCACGTAAGAGGCCTTTATGAGGCGGCCTTGGAGCGGGAGCGAGGCCGGGCTGACAAGGCCGAGCAGGAGATGAAGGAGATGAGGATAGAGCTCGAAGGCTCGCATCAGAGGGAGCAGAAGATGAAGGTCGAGTTCGACGCCAAGGAGGCGGAATGGGGGAAGAAGATGGCGGCTCTGAAGAAGAAGTTCGCAAAGGAGATGGAGGAGTTGACTGAGGCGGATCAGACCATGGTGATCAAGGCCCAGGACGAGTGCTATGCGAAGGCCCTCAGTCATGTGAGGCACTTCTACCCGACCATCGACCTATCCAACTTCGACTACGACATGGAGGTCGAGGGGACACCGAAGACCCCTAATGAAGAAGGGCCCGTTGATGACCCGGCTGCCGACCTCCCCGTGAACCCGGCCGATGTTGAGGTGGGAAAATAAGTTGTATAGTTTTGTCTTTCTTTTTCTATCTCTCGATTGTATTTGCCTACCGCGAACTGGCCACCGCATTTTTTGTATGAAGTAATTCTATTTATAAAAGAGGATTTTTGACTGGCCAAGTGTTTTGACCTCGGATATTTCCGAACCTCCTTGCTTATGTGTTTTGAGTGGGCTGGTTCTCTTGTAGGTTACGGCTCCCCTTCCTGAGGTGGACCCCCGTCGTTCCGACGTGGCGTGGCTCCGGAGCAAGGTTGAGGCCCTAGAGGCCACGTTGGTTCGCTACCGAAAGGGGGCTCATGACAATGATGCGGCCTTTAACTATTATCGGAACAAGTCTGAAGCCCTAAGTGAGGAGGCGAGCCGACTGAGGAGGGCGATGGTGGATTGGGACCTCGGGAGTGTCGGCCTTGGATATACCATGTTGAGTGCATCGGTGCAGAGGCCCTCCTCTGAGAGGCTACTTCGTGATGTCATTGTGGAGAAGGAGATGGAGATACACCATTAGGTGTCTCGGCATCCTCCTCGGGAGGTCGGCGAGCGGAGGGGGTTCCCTCTGCGTTGCTGCTGCTGGAGCGTGTGCGACCAGTTGATGCCCAGAGCTCTGTGGCTGGTGTGTCGACCGTGGCTAAGCCTAAGGACCACCATGACGAGGAGAGGGCTCCTAGTCGTTCGGTCGGAGTGGTCCCGCCATTCGTCGGACCTAAGATGGCGGCTTCCTTCAGTTTGAGATGAGTGGAGTGGTCCTGTAACGGTCTTTGTTTGTTTTTTCAGAACTAATAAGGGAGTATGAATAAAGAATTCTTTTCATTCTTTGCTCTGGTCAATAGTATAGTGAATGATGGCGGAAGTGAGCTTTGGCCCCGTCGATCCGTGAAGGATCGGCACGGGGCATTAGGAAGACTCCTTGGCCTGAAGCCGAGTCGGACCTACTGAGACGTTGGGGACGATACCGAAGTGAGGACTCGGGTGCCGATCCCATTGTCCGGTGTTAGGTCGGGGCTGCCGAGGCGTTTGGAGTTTGACAAAAAGAGATTTCTTTCATATATGATAGGGAGGGTCGTTAAAACGGCCCTTTACACATGAAAGCTTACAAAAAATATTATTTACATTAGCCAAGCTAGAACCTATGTTCGCTCTTCCAGGAACTTCATTAGGTGCTCGGCGTTCCAGGGTCGGCTGATCAGCCGGCCGTCCATATCTGCCAGTCGGTACGTACCAGGGCGTACAGCCTCGACGACACGGTATGGGCCTTCCCAGTGGGGAGCCAATTTCCTCTTCTTGGTTGGGTCGGAGACGGACAGTTTTCGTAACACGAGGTCCCCCACCTTGGTGTTTGTGGGGCGGACCTTCTTGTTGTCAAACTTCTCAATCCGTTGTTGGTAGATGCTTCTTCGGATTGAAGACTTCTCTCTGACCTCGGCGACGAGGTCCAAGTTGGCCCTCAGGCCGGATGAATTGTCAGCTTCGTCGAAGGCCATGATACGGGGAGAAGGCAGGCCGACCTCGATGGGGATAACAGCCTCTGTCCCATAGGTCAGACTGAACGGCGTCTCCTCCGTGGGGATCCTCTTGGTGGTTCGGTGCGCCCATAGCACGCTAGGCAATTCTTCGACTACAGCCCTTTGGGGAAACTGTCGAGGCGCTTTTTGAGGCCGTCGAGGATTTGCCTGTTCGCGTTCTCTGCTTGGCTGTTGGACTGAGGGTGGCAAATAGCGAAGAAACGCTGCTGGATGCCGATGTCTGCGCAGAAAGTTTGGAAGTTCTGACCTTGGAATTGGGTTCCGTTGTCCGTGACGAGGACCCGAAGGATTCCGAACCGGCAAATGATGTTCTTCCAAAAGAATTGTTGTACTTGGCGCTCGGTGATGCTGGACAGAGGCTCGGCTTCGAGCCACTTGGTGAAGTAGTCGATGGCGACTATCAAGAATTTCTTTTGCCCTACCGCTACGGGGAAGGGCCCACAAGGTCCATGCCCCACATGGCGAATGGCGTAGGGCTAGTCAGGGATCGGAGATTGGCTTGAGGAAGCCTCTTGATAGGGGAGAACCTTTGGCATGGGCCGCACCTCTTGACTAGGTCTTGCGAGTCTTGGAGCATGGACGGCCAATAGTACCCCTGATTCAGGGCCTTCCGAGCGAGTGTCCTGCTCCCCATGTGGCATCCGCCGATCCCCTCATGAAGATCTTTTAGTGCGTAGCTGGCCTCGTCGCTGTTGAGACAGCGGAGGTACGGCTTGCCGTCGGCCAAGGTGTATGAGCGTTTGAATAGGATGTCATCAATCATGACGAACCTTTCAGCTCGGACCCTGACTCGTCTAGCTTCGGCCCGGTCTTCAGGAAGCTCGGCGTTAATTAAGAATTTCTGGATGGGGGTGGTCCAGTCGTCTGGACTGGCAACGCCTTGCACACACATCGCCTCCTGATCTTGGTCATTGATACTTTGCTTTAGGAGGATTTCTATGAGTACCGTCTGATCGAGACCCTCGAAGGAGGAAGAGGCGAGTTTGGATAACGCGTCTGCTTGAGCGTTCTGCTCCCTAGGGACTCGAGTGACTGTGGAGTGGCAGAAGGACGCTAGGAGACGTCGGACCACCGCCAAATACCTCATCATGCGATCATCGCGGGCTTCGTATTCTCCGGTGATCTGATTGACCACGAGCTGAGAATCGCTGAAGGCCCAGATTTGCTTGGCTCCGGCTCGGTGTGCTAGCATCAATCCGGCGATCATGGCCTCGTATTCTGCCTCGTTGTTGGAGGCCGGAAAGTTGAGGCGGAGGGAGTATTGAAGTAGGAATTGGTCGGGGCCACGAAGGATGATGCCAGCCTCACTCCCCGTTTCGCATGATGATCCATCGACAAAGACCTCCCAGGTCGGATCCGAGCCCTCGATGCTGGGCTGCTCGGAGACGGTGCACTCAGTTATGAATTCGGCGAGGGCCTGCCCTTTGATGGCCGTCCTCGGCTGATAGCTGATGTCGAACTGACTCAGCTTAATTGACCACTTGACTAAGCGGTCGGAGTTTTCGGGCTTGTGGAGTATAGTCTTCAGTGGCTGGTCGGTCAGTACTTGGACGGAGTGGGCCTGGAAGTAAGGACGAAGCTTCCGGGCTGCCATGACCAAAGCATAGGCCACCTTTTCTATCTTTGCGTACCTCGTCTCGGCGGGGAGCAGGACTTTGCTCACATAGTACAGTGGTCTCTGAACTCCATCTTCTTCTCGGACGAGGACGGTGCTGAGGGCGCTATCCGAGGCGGACAGATAGAGCCATAGTGGTTTTCCCGGCTCGGGCTTGCTGAGGAGAGGAGGGTTGGCGAGGTACTGCTTCAGCTGTTCGAAGGCTTCTTGTTAATGGGTACCCTACTCGAAGCCCCCTTTTCCGCGCAGGGCCTTGAAGAACGGGAGAGATTTCTCCCCTGACTTGGAGAGAAAACGGCTGATCGCAGCCAACCGGCCTGTAAGCCTCTGAACCTCCTTGACATTCGGGGCGGGGCCATGTCAATAATAGCTTGGATTTTCTTGGGGTTCGCCTCGATGCCGCGCTGGCTGACGATGAACCCCAGGGATTTCCCAGTGGAGATGCCTGAAGGCGCATTTAGCCGGGTTGAGCCTCATGTTGTGATGCCGGAGGACTCCGAAGGCTTCCTCGAGGTCGGCGACGTGGTCCGGCCCGGCCCGGCTCTTGACGAGCATGTCGTCGACATAGACTTCCACGTTGCGGCCGATCAAGTCTTTGAAGATTCTGTTGACGAGCCGTTGGTATGTGGCTCCGGCATTTTTCAGCCCGAAGGGCATAACGCGGTAACAAAACAGACCCTGGTCGGTGACGAACGAGGTCTTGGAGATGTCCGGTGGAAACATCCGGATCTGATTGTACCCCGAGAATGCATCCATGAAGGACAGTAGCTCATGCCCCGAGGTTGCGTCGATTAAGGCGTCGATGAGGGGGAGGGAGAAAGGATCTTTCGGACATGCCTTATTTAGATCCATAAAGTTGATACAGATCCGCCAGCCCCCAGGTTGCCTTCTTCACCATGACGACATTAGCCAACCACTCGGGGTAGCTGACTTCCTGAATAAATCGAGCGAACAAGAGTTTGTCGACCTCTATCTTCACAATTTGCTGCCTCTCCGGGGCGACTTTGCGCCTCTTTTGGACGACCAGCTTAGAGTTCGGGATGACGCTCAGCCGATGTATGATCAAGTCTTCGGAGATCCCGGGCATGTCGGAGGGCTTCCAGGCGAAGAGATCAACGTTGCGGCGGATGCAGGCGATTATGCCTGGCTTCAAGTCCTCGGGGAGCGAGTGGCTCACCCGGAACCATTTCGATTCGTCCTCGGCGCCGAACAGGACCTCCTCCAGTTCGTCGACAGGCTCGGGAGCGGGGCCGTCCCTCTCGGGTTCGAGCTCAACGGCGTCGAGGGGGAACACACACCCCCCCGACGGCGGTCATGCAGCACGACCGCGCTGCTTCTTGGCTACCTCGGACTATGCCGACCCCTTGCGGGGTGGGAAATTTAAGTTTCAGATGGTAAGCCGAAGGTACCGCTTGAAGGGAGCACAGTCCGGATCGGCCGAGTATGGCGTTGTAAGCCGCTTTGACGTTTACCACCATGAAGTCCATGGATTCGGTCCTCTTGACAGGAGCCGATCCCGCGGTAACGTCGAGAGTAACAATCCCTTCTATTACGACAGGAACGCCGGAGAACCCATGCAAGGTGTATCCGGTTGGCTTGAGTTTTCCTCTGGGCAGCTTGAGATTGTCGAAGGCTTCGAGGAAAAAAATATTTACCGAGCTGCCGTTGTCGACGAGGATTCGGCGAACCTCATAATTAGCCATGTGGAGGCCAATGACGAGGGCGTCGCAATGAGGGAGGCGAACGCCTTCGAGGTCCTCTCCAGAGAGGGAGACAGGCACCGGTTGCAACCTGGGCGAGGGGTTGTCTTGGACAGCATTCACCTCTCGGATGAAGGCTTTTCGGGAAGTATTTGATTCTCCCCCCATTGGCCCCCCGTGGACACAGTGCAAGATGAATGGCGTATCCGCGGCTCCCTCGGGTTCGGGGTCCCGATCCTGGATGCGGTTCGGAGTAGGGTTCGGAGGTGAAGGCCTCCAGTTCCTAGCATCTCGCCGATCCCATGGGCCTTCTCTGGTGAATTCTCAGAGGTACCCTCATGAGATGAGTTTCTCAATCTCGTCTTTCATGGCCCGACATTGGTCGGTTTCGTGCCCATGATCTCTGTGGAAACGGCAGTAGAAGCGCTGATTTCGCTTCTTGTTGTTACTTGGTCGGGGAGGTAGTCGGACAATGCCTTTGTCTTCGATTTCTAAGAGGATGGCGGACACGTTATGTATCAAGGGAGTGTACCTTTTGAAGCGAGGGACCGGAGGTGCCCTCTTCGCGCTGACCCCTTCCTTTGTTGTTTTCTTGACAGGTTCGGCCTCATCGACCCTGCGCTTGCCCTTCCCCACGACTTCTTTGCTGCCCTCTGGGTTAAGAGATTCTTCAGCTCGTATGTACTTCTCGACCCGGTTGAGAAGGTCGGGGAAGTCCAGAGGTGGCTTCTTCGCCAGGGAGACCTTCAGCTGGTTGTGCCGGATATTGTGTCGGAAAGCTGCCGAGGCGACCCCTGCGTCGAGGGCGGAGACAGATCTGGCCTCGGTAGTGAACCTCTTGACGAAGTTACGGAGCGACTCCCCCTCCCTCTGGGTGAGGTCGAGCAGGGAAGCGCTCGTTCTCTCAGCCTTTCGGCTGGTGATGAAGTGGGCCAGGAAGCTGGCTTCCAGCTGGTCGAACGAGAAGATCGAGCCAGGGGAGAGTTTGGAGAACCAATCCCTGGCCGGACCCCGGAGGGTGGCCGGGAAGGCTCGGCACAGCAGGGGATCCGAAGCGCTGTGAATCATCATGAGGGTTTTGAAGCCCTCCATGTGATCAGCTGGATCACCCTCGCCGTTGTAAGTCTCGAACTGCGGAGGCCGAAAGTTTCGGGGGATCTCTGCTTCTATGATGTTAACGAAAAATGGAGGTCGAGAAGGCCCACGTCCTTGGACTAGTTGGGATTCCCATCGCCGATGCGCTCGATTCGATTCTCCATCTCTAGGAGGCGTCGGAGCACCTCGTCTGTGCGCTCAGGAGGGGGAGTCGGCGCACGAGTGTGACTTCTCCCTTCGCTCATTTGAGGGGGTCGGCCATAGTTCGCGGACCTTGGCGCTCCATGGAGGGCCTCCATGATTTCATCTCTGAAGCTTCTGAACTCGCCCCTGGTGACCGCGCCATGGTCGGAAGGGTCGGGTCGGGGCGTAGGAATTCGGCCGATGCCGCTGAGTGCCGACGGCCTGTCCCCTTGCGCAGGCCTGGAATGGTTCGGGGCCGAGTTGGAAGTGGTCCCTCCCCTAGCCTGGCTAGCCCTTCTGTTCAGAATGACCCGACGAAGGTCGGGTTCGGCGACGTGTGAAGCGCTTCGCTGGGGTCCGGGGTTTCCACCCGAATTATTGGATGCTTGCCCTCCGTCGAGGGCCCCCACGGGAGGAGGCCCGTCTGGTCGGGCGGAACGGGCCGATCTTCGGGCTCGGGGAGCCATGGGAGATCTGGTCGAGGGAGAGCGTCGGTGGCGAGGCTCGGATTGTCGTCCGTACCGAATAAAGGGTTCCCATAGACGGCGCCAACCTGATGCGGTTTGTTTTTGGTCGCAGTGTGGATGCACCAGGTGTGAGTTCGGACTCAATTTGTAACGAGGGAAGAGTACGGTGCCGGACGGTGAGCGAGGGGCTCGCTTCGGCGCTTGAGGATCGGCTCGGATGGCCTCGCCTCGAGTACCTGCAGACGGTCCTGAAACACCGGGGTTTATCCCGGTGGCAGACCCTCCGACGATCTAGTCAGTCTCTGTGAGAGAGTAGCAGTAACTAGAAAAATTTAGGTGGCAAAGATTGATTACCTGAAAAGGTGGGTAAGGGTCTGGTATTTATAGGGAATCCCAACCGGGTATGGATCCGCTTGGGGGCCGGGTCTGAACCCGAAAGCCCATGGGCCGGACGTGGTATGAGGCCCGGGGGTTTAGGGCGGACGTGGCAGTGCCAAGAGTGGTATAGGGCTGACGTGGCAAAGCCTTAGGTGGTATTTAGAGCTGACATGGCTGATCATGGGTCTCCTGTGCCTCTAGGAGAATCGAATGGCCTAGGTTGTGCCAGGTCATCCTCATTCCTCGCCAGGCTGGGAGGACGGCCCGTGGGGCTGTCGCGGATCGGAGGCCGAGGGCCATCGAGGCTCGTCGGATTCGAGGAGACCAGGTCTGTGGGGGTGAATTTACGGCTCGGTGCCGAGGCCGTAGTGGTCCGCGGACCGAGCCGGATTGATTTGTATTGTCCGTTTCGAGTGAGCCATCCTGGGCCTTGGCTGGGCCCCAGGCCATTTTTACCCTACCATAATATATATGAGTTATCCCCTAATATCTGATCTTATTTCTTAGTTTAAGATCCACATCTGAAAATCGTACGATTGAATTGGCATGAATCGGAAGGCAAAAAAACACAAAAAAATATCAACATTTTCCCAAATTGAGTTGACGTGGGAGAACCTGGAGGTGGCTACGGCGTACGTGGAGGCGGTGGCGTGGTAGGAGTGCGATGGCAGTGGGGTGGCGATGGCAATGGTGGTGGTGATGGCGACGATGATGGCGGTGGGTGGTGCGGTGGCAGTGGTGATGGTGCGTGGCGGTGGTGCGTTGATGGCAATGGCAATGGCGATGGCGATGGCAAGGAGGAGGGGGATGAGGAGGAGCGATGGAGGTGGTAGTGGTGGACCGGTGCTGGTGGTGCTGGTGGTGCTAGTGGAGAGTTTGGTGGTGATGGAAGGGGTGGATTTCGGATTGTGATTGTGATTGGAATTGGGATTGAGAGAGAGAAAGAGGAAATGTTGAGGAGGAGAAGATTTTTTTGGTTCGCAAAGGAGCTTATAGCTTAGCGGGTGTTGGATCTTAAATTAAAAAATAAGATCAGATTTTAGGGGATCATTCACACACACACACACACACACACACACACACACACACACACACATATAGGAAAACCTTCCATTGTGCACTACCCCTCCATTTGCACTCGGCCTTCCCGCCTTCGTATCGACAATCCAAACCGTTCACATTGATTTACACATCTAAATTTGTCTAAATATGTAAAATCAAATTATTTTAAATTTATTGGCCCATCCATCATGTAACTATAAAAAAAATGATTTTCAGCCATACAATTTTGTAACACTTCAATGGATGGGCAAATAAATTTCAAATGATTTGATTTTACATATTTAGACTAATTTAGATGTGTAGATCAATGTGAACGGTTCGGATCGCACTACAACACATGATGGATTTACCGGCGTATATTCCCCGGCATTTTATCAGTCACGCCGGGTAGGAAGAGACCAGGAATGGGGCGTCAGATTGGATGGTTATACGCCGGCAGCCTCTATAAAACGCCGGGGAATTATGATATTCACCGGCATTTTTTATTAAAATGCCAGTGAAGGCCATATTCACCGGCGTTTTAATAAAACACGCCGGCGAATATACAGATAAAATGTACCAAAAAATCTTCTCCCATTCACCGGCGTTTTTAGTTAAAATGCCGGTATAGGGTTTGGAATAAATTTCCCCCAAATCCAAACCCTATACCATTTCCTCCTTCGATCCCAAAAAAAAATCCCAATTTTTTCCTCTCTCTCTCGCGCTCTCCCGCCTCTGCCTTGGCCGCCATCGCTGTGCTCTCCGTCGTCGTCCCCGTGCTCCGTCGTCGTCCATCGTCCACTCTCTCAACCTCTCTCACTCCCGTCGTCGCTGCAAGTCTCCCCAACCCTCTCTCTCTCTTTCACTTGCATCGTCACCACCCGTCGCCCCCCCCTCTCCTACTCTCTCTCGGTTCCGACGTCGCCGCCAATCGCTCCCACCCTTTCATTTTGAGACTCCGGCGATGCCCATCGCCCATTCTCTTCCTTCGCCGCCGCCGTTTGTCGCTCCCCTATTCAACGAGCCATCCAAATCCTAGAAACACAAAAAAGTATCATTTTTAACCTTAATTTCAATTTCAATTTTTGTAGCAATAATGAGAATTTATAGGTTTAAATTATTATGTCATTTGCGTATTGAAAATTTGATGGGAAATAAGATATGGGAGACAAGGTTTGAGAGATGAATGTGGGCATACCAACTACAGATAGTTGATGTGCGTGACTAATTAAAGGTGTAAGATTTGAAAATTTAGTTCAAGCATACAAGGCGGTAAAGCATCAGCAAAGTGAACAAAAAGAATTTTGATTTCAGTTTCAGTTGAATGAAATGAACTGAAAAAATTTTGCTTTCAGTTTTTGATAAATGAAATGAACTGGAATGTGATGGGTATTCTAATAGGAACTGTAATGAACTGGTGGGTAATCTATTTTGTTTATTTGGGTATATCTTTACTATTTCCAAATAAAGAAAATAGATCACCCAAGTTATGTGTTTACCATGTACTTTTCTAAGTGGACATGACTTACCTAGTCATGTGTTTAGAGTAATAAAGTTGTATATTATGTATGTATGTACAAGAAAGGGAATCTCATGTAAGTCACATCTGTGAGAGGCTTTCCTGCTATAGAGATGAGGTGGTATATTCATGTGCAATGAGTATGAGCTGGATTGGAACAAATAGTTCCTATTGAAAGTTCAACTCGAAGCTTCATGTACTGACCACATTGTGATACCCTACCAGCTAAGTACAACTCATTTCAGTTTATATCACCTACAAAAGAAAGGATCCCTTTGTACATATTTGTATGATTGTTTTACTAGATTGTATGATTATCCTCATCTAATAAACCAGCTTCATCTTTCTTGTAGTGAAGGTAAACTACTTCAGGTTAGCGTCAAATGTATGTTACTGGATTGTATGATTTGAAACTCTTGCTTCAGGTTAGTGCAGCTTCATGAGTTGCTTTTTTGTCTGAATTTGGAGATGAGATGGATCATGTATCTGAAGTTGCACACTCTGATTTTTTGAGGAGTGACTAGTGATTGAATTTTTTTAATACAAACTTCATATACAATTATATCATGATGTCCAGATGAGTATAAGTTTCTGAGATTTCGAGTATCAATTTCTAAGATTTCGAGATTGTTCTTTCTCATTGGTTTTAAGTGATGATGAGATGGATTATGTAACTGAAGTTGCATACTATGATTTACAGAGGAGTGACTAGTGATGAAATAATCCTGTTTGAACTTATGTTGTGGTCTTAATTTGGGTCTCTTTTAGCTTTGCAATTGGTTTTGATTGTGAGAGTGTTGTAGCTTTGCAATTGGTTTTTGACATAAAGTTCAAGAGCTAAGTGATTTATCCTTCAAAGCTTGATCAATATAGTTTTCGATTTTGCCCATACAAATGATCAAAACTTTTTAGGTATATTTATGTTCTTGGAGTTGGATCAGAGAGTTATTCCAATTGTAGTTAGGGGAGCTAGTTGATATGGATAATCAGACCTGAATTTGCTCACATTTTATATATCCAATACATGAGTGGTACTGAACTCTGAGTTACTCAAATATCTGATTGATATTTGAGTACCTGAATAAATATCTTGATATACGGCATTTAACTCATTTTTTCTTTCAAATCAGGAGTCATTAATTTTATATCTCTTTTACATCCCTTATATATAGTACTTATATCCATTCCATGTCTGCTTTGCTTACCCGCTAATATGAGCAAAGATACTGTGTAGGGCTTGTATTCATTTGCAATAATTTTTTAGATCCAAATAGTTCTGCATGCAAAAATATGTTATAATTCTGTAATACATTGCTGTTATGCAAAAATATTTATTATAAGTGAAGATGTACCAAAAGTTCACGTTAAATCTCAGAAAACATGTATATTTGATTAGCGGTGGTAAATAGGTACATACTTCATTGATGATATGTTCAGCATATGGTCGAAAGTACTTGAAGTGCAGCAATATACAATTAACTGAAGCTGCATACTATGTTTGTTTGTTTTTTTTTTTTTTTTAATTTTAATTTTTTTTAATTTTTTTATTTTTTTTGAAATATATCTACCCCGGCATTTTTACAAGCGCCGGGGTAGCTTTCAGCAAAAAAAAAAGGTAGTCTATACCGGCGTTTTCAAAATGTCGGTGTAGGTGATGGCCGAGAACAGTGCTTCCAAACGAAACCACCCTTTCAGCGGCGTTTTTCAACCGCCGGTGTAGTTTTAATCTATACCGGCATTCGTAAAAAACGCCGGTAAATGTATCTAAGCTACAGCGACACACGATTCAGCGACACTTGCACCGGCGATTTATAAAACGCCGGTGGTATCTACAGCGGGGTTTAAAAATGCCGGTAAATGTGCAAAAAAACGCCAGTAAAGACTGTTAGTCTCATAGTGTCGTCTTTACGAAGGCGGGAAGGCCGAGTGCACACGCCGTGTGCACCATAGGTGGTGCACAACAGAAGACTTCCCTATATATATATATATATACTAGTTGAAATTTGTCGTGCACTAAGTGCACGTGGTTTACTCGACATGCCTAATAATATTATAACTCCTGCAAATATATAATGGGGCAAGATGCAATACAAAATGCATCTAAAACTTCATTGACAAATTTCAATCCAAGATGGTCGATAAATCAGTTTGAAAGCAATATAAATGGGACAAAGAAACATTCTGGTTTGATAAAAATAGGAATTATTCTACCTTTCGCTGGTCAAAGAAATAATGAACTCAAGATAAAAGAGTGATCCAAAGAAGAAACAATTACTTTATATAGCAAAAGTATCATAAGTTCATAACTTTGGGTGGAATCATGAGACAATCAAGAAAAATGTAAAGTAAATAGCCAATGGTAATAGCAAAAGTTGAAAAGTAGCGAAAAGGCCACAGATATGATGCCAACTCATGCTCATTTCATGTAGATCAACTTTCACAACAGCACAATTAAAGAAATAGCAAGAACTTGATGTTATCTACTGCTCAGATACCATCACAAATATTAACTTAAATTTCAAGCAATAATGCAAGCATCTTCATCTGCAATCCTAGGTTTTAGTGTTGTCATATTTGAAACTTTTCTACCTAAGGTGCAAACAAGCCTTTGGTGTTTTTATGGATTCAAAAATCAGTACGATTGTCAGTTGTTTTCTGTATGCTTTGAATATAAATCTTTTAAGAAATAGGTCAATTTACTGTGCTCCTTCCATGAGTTGAATAATAGGATTTCCTTCATTAATCCTTACAATCTGAACATAATTTATTATTGTTTAGCATATTTTAAAATCACATTCCACATAAGACACATAATTGGTGCATTAAAAGGTACAACTTCTACACAATAGAGTTAAATTAGGTATTACAATTTTTCGTTTCTCTACTGCCAAAGGTACGATATTTCTCAAGCACACTTAATTTTCCAGGATTACAAAACTTTAATCTTTAACTGAAAGGAAAACTTAATTCTACTACATAATTTGTGGAAAATATGAATCCGTAGAGGCAACTAAGGCAATGTGCATAATGCTTATTTGATCTTTCTGTAAAAGATTGAGGTGAGTGAAGAACCAAAAGATAATTAGTCAATCCTATATTAGTCTCTCACCAAGCAATGGAAGAAAGACATTTATTTTGAAGAGAACCTAAACAAGATGACCTGATTGTCATAGTAATAACCACTATCAACTGTGCCAGTTTTCTCGTTAAGTATGAAAATGTTCACATTACAAATTTATATAGGTGCTACTAAGAAATAAGTTATTCAGACTAAGTTAAAGGAACCCATGAAATGTCAAGGATCAAAGCAAGAACATCAAACAACATGCAACTTCTTTATCAAGTCTTCCTTACTGCTTCTGATCAACACATCATTTACAATTTACATAAAAAATAATGTTTTCTCCATTTAAAAAAAATATTTACAGCTTAGTGCAACATAAGAACTCTGGTCAAATATAAAATCTCCACAAAATACCATATATAAAGCATTTTTTAGTAAACCAAGTTATGTCAATCAAAGATGAATAAAAACTAAAAAGTGCTTAAGCTTCACAAGATAAGAATAAGTACAATCTAGAAAAGGGACACCAATGCCGAACCATTTTTGCTACCATCCTCTTGCATTAGCGATGACCATCTTCATCTAAATTCCTGGATAAAAAGAATTACATATCAAGATTGACAATTTTTATAGTGGAGCAGGAAGTTTTATGAAGTTATCAATGATAAATAATATAGACTAGGCGCCCTTAAGGAAGATTGTCCAAATATAGGTTACTACGTGTGCATTATTTGTCTCTCTTTTTCAGGTCTTTGTTGTTTCCTCACAATCATAAACTACACTACTTCAATTGTAGAATCTTACCAATTTTAGATATGATCAATAGGATCATAGTAATGCTGGCTTCTCTACTGTCTATGCAATTGGAAGTTGCCAATATAGTGTGACTTCTGTAGCCAGTATATACCACAAGTCTTCTCTAGCAACCTAGTATCTCTATCATTTATTCAATTGCAACTTGAATTTTGAACAAAAAGTTTGATTAAGTATATAGGATCTTGACTTTGCATGAATGAATACATAAATCCAGTGTCTCATGACTTGATCCCTTTAAGTCATTCACCCCATTTTGTGCTCATTTTCCGCATGTCATAACTGAGCAATTCACAACCTATCTCTTTTAACAGTTGATCTTTATCCACTAATTTCTAACTTATACATTACACTTTTTCAGCCCATAAACGAATTAAGAAACAAAATTAGAATGTCGAAACACTAAAATCGTACCACATCTAATACTGCAATGAATGGTCATGCTATTGTTGAATCACTAACCAAAATAGGCTACTACTTGAAGATACTCAGTACCCCGAGTGTAGCTTCTCTCCAATTGGTAATGCATCTCCTAATCGAATTCCTCCCCAATTCTATATTAAATTTATCTTTGCTGATCAGAATAATTAAGGGTTTATTACTATTTTTTATCATTAAAAACTTATTCCTTTTTTGGGCTGTCGGTTGAATTTTCTTTTGTTGTACAATATTATAAAATACTAAATGGATCCCCTGAACTTGTAAACCTAGCTATTTCACAAAGGAAGCAGCAAACTTATAAAACTATTTGACAACGAAGCATCAAACTTGGCCACTCTGATCCCTGATTCTCAATGGGGGAGACATATTCAGTCAACAAGTAGTAAGCAATTTTAGTTAAACAAATATAAAAATTATAATCATAACTGTTGCTGGTGAATCTGGTGTGGGGGCAAACAGATAGTATTTGTGGATCTTGGAAAACTTTGAACAACAAACCTGTTACCTGTTCCGCCGGAGTTTGACCGTTGCTCCCGCCGTTCACCTGCAAGAAGTGCGAGACAGGGTCGTTCCCGGCGACGCACCCTCCGACGCTCAAGTCAGTAATCAGAAGTGATTATGAATGAACGCAAAAACTGGCAAAAGATTGATTACCTCTTAATGGAGATGGGTGGGGGGTATTTATAGGCGCCGCTGGGATCAGATTAGGAATGTAATCCCTGTGGTTAGATAAGAAATGTAATTCCTAATCTCCAGTGAAAGGATAGACATGAATCAGGGCCGTTTATTAGGATTTAATCAGAAATCCTAATTCTATCCTTTCTGGACCAGGTTTGCCGCGAGTTGAGACCTGCATCCAGTTGAGATGGATCCGTTCGCGGGTTAGTGGGTCTTCGAGGAGGAAAACCCGTACCCGCTTCAGACCCATTGGTAGGTGAAATTACCGTTTTACCCATAGGCTTCAAGATTCGTGCCCGATTTGGACGGTTCCGATTTAACCCCATTTTTAGCCATATCACGAGCCCCCCACTCCTAAAGATTGAGTTTGATCAGCCTTTGAGGAGTAGTTTTACTGTTTTAATGGCTAGTGGAGTTGTATCGGAGTCCAAATGGAGGGTTTTGAATCTCGAAGGAGGTAGTGAGGTGATTTTTCAAGCTGTTCGTTCTCTAAGCTGTTCTTGAGCTTCTCTAGATATCTGGCGGTTTTTATCTATTTTTTCGGATTATTTATTTAATTTTGCGATGTGTTAACCAGTCGTTCGGGGGTCTTAACAACACATTCTAGGCAGTAATTGTTTGTTCAGGGGCTCAAAAATATTCCCCCGACTTTATAATTATTTTCTAGGATTTCTAGTTAATTTTCCCAAATTTTTAGTAATTTTTTCGCAATTTTTAAATAAATAAAACGATTAAAATAAATAAAAACTAATTTTTAATGCCTATTTATGGCGTGGCGCGATCTGGGCCCTCTATCAGCGCCGAGCACGATTTTCTTAGCGATCGGACGATCCGCGTTCCTCAGCAGATAGTTTCTTCGTATGCGAGGGTCGGTTTCTCGTCCCCTCGGCTCGGTAGCTCGGCACTTATTTTAGAATCTGCCGAACTACGTGGCGAGATCCTGAGCGTCCATCTCAGTGCGGATCCCCATAAATGCTATCTTGTCGTTTAGTGAACATGGCAAGATCTGAGCCGTCCATCACGTCGAGCGCGTTTTTTGACAAGATCCAACGGCTAAGGAGGGTCGGCGGAATTTTTCTCCATATGTGAGGGTCGGTTCGTCGTCCCCTCGGCTCGGGAGCTCGGCACTTAGCTCGGAATCTGCCGAACTATGTGGCGTGATCCTGAGTGTCCATCTCAGCGCGGATCCCCAAAAAATGCTATCTTGTCGTTTAGTGAACGTGGCAAGATCTGAGCTGTCCATCACGTCGAGCGCGTTTTTTGATAATATCCAACGGCTGAGGAGGGTCGGCAGAATTTTTCTCCATATATGAGGGTCGGTTCCTCGTCCCCCCGGCTCGGAAGCTCGGCACTTAGCTCGGAATCTGCCGAACTACGTGGCGTGATCCTGAGCGTCCATCTCAGCGCGGATGTCCAAAAAATGCTATCTTGTCGTTTAGTGAACGTGGCAAGATCTGAGCCGTCCATCACGTCGAGCGCGTTTTTTGACAAGATCCAACGGCTGAGGAGGGTCGGCGGAATTTTTCTCCATATATGAGGGTCGGTTCCTCGTTCCTTCGGCTCGGAAGCTCGGCACTTAGCTCGGAATCTGCCGAACTACGTGGCATGATCCTGAGCGTCCATCTCTGCGCGGATCTCCAAAAAACGCTATCTTGTCGTTTAGTGAACGTGGCAAGATCTGAGCCGTTCATCACGTCGAGCGCGTTTTTTGACAAGATCCAACGGCTGAGGAGGGTCGGCGGAATTTTTCTCCATATATGAGGGTCGGTTCCTCGTCCCCTCGGTTCGGAGGCTCGGTGCTGTTAGCCGAGGTATGGAGTTAGACGTTTTGAAGCGTTCCAGCTTTGAGGCGTCACCACCCTCAGACTCTGTAGCTCGGTTGCTTAGCCGAGCTGTTCGGTAGCTCGGCTAGGCAGATTGGTGACCAGCAGCTCGGAAGGTACATGCGGCCAGATCTGGAGCGTCCATCATTGCGTGAATCACGAGGACGGGGTTCAGATCACGAGAGAACGTAATTTTGTCGTTTTGTGAGCGTGGCGCAGTCTGAACCGTCCATCAAGTCTTGACACGAATTTTGGAGCGATCCGACGGTGATTCAGCCCCGGTAGAATTTTTCTCCATATATAAGGATCGGTTCCTCGTCCCCTCGGCTCGGAGGCTCGGTGCTGTTAGCCGAGGTATGGAGTTAGATGTTTTGAAGCGTCCCGGCTTTGAGGCGTCACCACTCTCCGACTCAGTAGCTCGGTTGCTTAGCCAAGCTGTTCGGTAGCTCGGCTAGGCAGACCGGTGACCGGCAGCTCGGAAGGTGCACGTGGCCAGATCTGGAGTGTCCATCATTGCGTGAATCACGAGGACGGGGTTCAGATCATGAGAAAACGTTATTTTGTCATTTTGTGAGCGTGGCGCAATCTGAACCGTCCATCGAGTCTTGACACGAATTTTGGAGCGATCCGACAGTGATTCAGCCTCGATAGAATTTTTCTCCATATGTGAGGATCGGTTCCTCGTCCCCTCAGCTCGGAGGCTCGGTGCTGTTAGCCGAGGTATGGAGTTAGACGTTTTGAAGCGTCCCAGCTTTGAGGCATCGCCACCCTCCGACTCAGTAGCTCGGTTGCTTAGCCAAGCTGTTCGGTAGCTCGGCTAGGCAGACCGGTGACCAGCAGCTCGGAAGGTGCACGTGGCCAGATCTGGAGCGTCCATCATTACGTGAATCACGAGGACGGGGTTCAGATCACGAGAAAATGTTATTTTGTCGTTTTGTGAGCGTGGCATAATCTGAACCGTCCATCGAGTCATGACATGAATTTTGGAGTGATCCGTTGGTTATTAGGCCCCGGTAGAATTTTTCTCCATATGTGAGGATCGGTTCCTCGTCCCCTCGGCTCGGAGGCTCAGTGCTGTTAGCCGAGGTATGGAGTTAGACATTTTGAAGCGTCCCGGCTTTGAGGCGTCGCCACCCTCCGACTTAGTAGCTCGGTTGTTTAGCCAAGCTGTTCGGTAGCTCGGCTAGACAGACCGGTGACCAGCAGCTCGGAAGGTGCACGTGGCCAGATCTGGAGCATCTATCATTGCGTGAATCACGAGGACGGGGTTCAGATCACGAGAAAACGTTATTTTGTCGTTTTGTGAGCATGGCGCAATCTGAACCGTCCATCGAGTCATGACACGAATTTTGGAGCGATCCGACGGTGATTCAGCCTCGGTAGAATTTTTCTCCATATGTGAGGATCGGTTCCTCGTCCCCTCGACTCGGAGGCTCGGTGCTATTAGCTGAGGTATGGAGTTAGACGTTTTGAAGGGGACTTAGTAGCTCGGTTGCTCAGCCAAGCTGTTCGATAGCTTGGCTAGGCACACTGGTGGCCGAGTCGTGGACTTAAGCGATTTGAGGAGTCTTTGTTTCGAAACGTCGCAACTCTCCGCTTTGGCACTTTGGCTTCTTAGTGGGCTTTTAAATTCCCAAGGAAGCCCAAACGTCGCACTGGGGTTATAAGTTCTCACTCCTCCACCCCCAAGCTCATTTCTCACTTTTTACTCCAAGCTTTCACTTTTACTCTCTGCGTTCTCTGCTAGCGGCGATTTTTGCTCCAAGGCGGTTGCGTTAGCTGTCGCGTGGGCCAGGCGATTTTTGGCGAACTAATTTCGACCGTGAACGTCACTTCAAGGGCACGTCACATCAAGGTCAGTTTACTTGCCTTAGCTTTTTTTCTAGAGATGTTAAGGGTATACTCGGGGAGTGAGGCCTCGTCCTCGGGTGATAGTGGTGCCGAGGAGAGGAGGCAAATGGAGATCCGAAGGAAGGGGAAGTAGGTGGCCGAGTCGTCCGTGGCCGAGGCGAAGAAGAAGAAGAAGAGGGTAGTGGCCCAATCTCCTGTAGTCGAGGAGATTGTGGAGACCCCGAGGCAAGCCCCTGAGTCGGGCCGGTACCCTTGTGTACTGTCCGGGCATGCTGGGGTCAGGCAATACGAGGGCGACCTCATGAAGAAGGCGATCATAGGTCAGTCGGAAGTTTACGAGGAGAACAACCTGGTTCTAAGCACCGAGGTGGACGAGATTGGATCGGTGTTATCCGAGAAGGACCTGCTCCGGATCAGAAAAGGGTTTGCCATCCCTCCGGAGTACAAGCTGATTCTCCCCAGCCCTAGGATACGAGCGAACTCCAAACTGTCGTCGTCAGATATGTGTATGTTCGACTACGACTCGCTAAAAGCCGGATTGCGCTTTTCCCTGCACCCCTTCGTTCTTCAGGTCCTCGGGTGGTACTGTCTTGCGCCGACCCAATTCATGCCGAACACCTGGCACCATGTGAATGCCTTCTTGCTGCAGTGCTGTAACGCCGAGGTCGAGCTGGACCTGACGATCTTCCGAAGCATGTATCGGGTTCACCGGATGCACAAGACCGAGTATCGCTACTACCTGGCGCCGAGGAAAGGCGTTCGGATTATGGAGAACCCGGACTCGATCAAAGGTTGGAAGGAGAAGTTCTTCTTGTTGAGGGAGCCCTCGATGCTGAAGGTTCCGACTCAGTGGAAAGTAGAGGTGCCGAAGTTCGCGAGGGCCGACCCGGTACTGACTGCGGCCGAGGAGGAAGTGGTGGGGAAGATCATGGCCCTCCTGATGTTGAGCTGGAGGGAGATGACCGAGGAGGTGCTACACGGGTCAGGCCTTAGCCCGATCAACCCGAGTACGCTCCTGACATCTCGCAATATTTTTTTTTCTAAGTTTTTAGCTCGTTTCGCTAACTTGCTGTTTATTTGTTGTTTTTAACAGAAGCGCCGAAGATGGACTTTTTGGGGATGATGAATGAGCGAGGCAAAGTTGCCGATGGAAGGAAGAGGAAGAGGCCGAGCACGATCGCCTCGTCTGGTCGGCCCTCTAAGGTTGCTTCGGTAATTGCTCCGCCTCCACCCGTTACTGAGGTCCCCTCGCCATCGGTACTCGTTGTCGCCGACCCCTCGGCTCCTGCTGCATCTGCCACGTCCGGTGAGGCCTTCGATGTTTCGGCGGCGCTGTCGCTCCAGGCTCAGCTGTTGACCCCTCAGGCCGAGGTGATCTTGATCGAGCAGCATAAGAAACTGTTCGTCCCGGACTGGCGAGTCAAGAACCATGACGGCTTCCTCGGGAATTTGCAGATGTGCATGCAAGCCGTCAAGCACTTGGCGACCTCGAAGGATCGAGCCGCGCTGAAGGCGGGGACGGTTGGCGCCGACACCTATGAGGTGCTCAGTCGCTCGTATCGGTAAGTTTTGCGTACTTTTTCTTGAGAATTTCTTTAAGTCTGCCGTTCGGCTCTTACTTTGTTCTTACTATCTTTTTGTTTCGGCATGCCACTTGTCACTTCAACCATCTCCTTGAAGCGTTCGCCAAACAGGAGAAGGAGCTGAAGGCCGCCAGTGATAAGGATAGGGCGGACAAGGTGAGGGCGGTTCGGCAGCTCGAAGCAGAGCAGAGACGAGCTGATGGCTTGGAGGTCCGGGTTGCCGACCTTGTGGCAGACCTGGAGCGAGTGAAGGGGCGGCTTGCTGAGGAGGTTGCCAAAGCCGCCAAGGCTGCCGAGGAGCTGGCGGCGTCGGTGAAGGCCCTGGCGGAGGTGAAGGCGGAGAAGGACTCTTTGGCGACGGTGATCCAGGCCGAAGTCGAGGCCGAGGCAAAGAAGCACATGGCCTCGAACATGGAGAAGTCCTATGAGAGAGCCCTCGACCACGTCTAGGATCGTGTCCCCGGCTTTCAGCGGGTCGGCTACAGGCTGTGGCCCAGAGCTGCGGCAGATGGTGAAGAAGGGGAAGGCGAGGAAGAGGAAGGCGACGAGGAGGAAGGCGAAGAGGACGAAGAGGTGGTCGCTCAGGCCAGGGCGATGGGAAATGAGGGGCCGTCTGACGAGGCGCCTGTGGTCGAGGCGACGACGCAGGTAGACCCCTGATCTCCTTGTCTCTTGTACTTTAGTTTCTTTTTTCCTTTTCAAAAATGTAACACCTTTTTGCGGACTGGCCACCGCCTCTTCTTTTATGAATAAAATTGTTTCTTCAAATTTGTCTCAAGTGTTTGGTTCGGACTTTTAGTCTTTGAATGTAATGTGCTCGTCTTTCAGATCATCGTTCATGCTCCAGACACCGCGGCAGCTCGGCGTCGTGCTGAGCTGTTTAAGCAGTCTCGCGAGGCTTGCCTCGAGGGTGAAATTAAGCTGATCAGGCGAGTGTCACTCAATGTAGAGAAGAAGAACATCGAGCTGCTAGCCGAGGTGCACCACCTACGGATAGTCGAGGAGGAACTCTCAACGAAGGAGGAAGAGCTAGCCTCGGTGCAGGCTGAGCGTGACGAACTCGCGAAGAAGGTTGAGCAGCTGTAGAGGGCCACGGTCGACAAGAGCATCGAGGTGACCAACTTGCGTCGAATTATATCCGATAGTGCTGAGTACCCGGGTTCGGCGAAGCTCCCTCGATTCAAGATACTGGTCAAGGATGACACTTTGAAAGACAGGATCGTTGAGCTCGAGGAGGAGGTGGCTCGTCTGAAGCCTCAGCCCATGAGGACTAACGTCCGTAGCACCTCGTGTACTCGCGAGGAGAGAGAGCGAGGAATATCCTTTTACGAGCTCGCAACTCGTCCTCCCGTCATTGGTCGGACCGCAGCCGACGCACAGAGCGGTGTAGCTATCAGCTCGAGCGGAGCCTCGGTCGGAGCCACCGTTAGGGTCAGTAGGGAAGAGGCGTCCCAGTTTGTCGGCCTAGAGACGAGCTCGGAGGTGAAGAGACGAAAACCCCGAGTGTCTCTGAATCGGAATGTCCCCATTCCGAGGAGGCGCTGAACAAGTTGTACCGAGCTTTTGACTTTCGCATCATTTTCTTCGTTGTAATAACACGCCTTGTAAATTTATCAAGTCGCTTTTTTACTGTAACTTCTTGCCTTGTAAATTTATCAAGTGTCAATAAAATCAAAGCTCGTCTGCCCATTGTTGTGCCGAACTATAAGGACCCATAGTTAGCTCCTTCCAGCATTTTAGCTGTAGAACTTTAATTTTTTGCTCGGAGTATACCGAGGCAACTTTGCACTTCTGCGGTGCAATAGCTTGGATTTCAGATGCAGTCCACGTGGCTCAATCTGGATGGTCGATCACGATCGTGGCACGCATCATGAGGTGGGAGGCACGAGTTCCAAGAAAACACTATCTTGTCGTTTTGTGGATACGTGACACGATCTGATCCGTTCATCACGTTCCAGTATGCATTTTGAGATGATCTAACGGTGAAATTGGTTCGGCTGGATTTTTCTCCATATGTGGGGGTTGGTTCCTCGTCCGCTCGGCTCGAGGTATTGAGTGAGCGCAGTCGAGCCGAACGTTGGACTCTGAACCACCGTTAGAGTTGCTCAACGGTTGTAGGAGCAGTTCCGAATGGCGATCTACTTCTAGCTCGCTTAAGAGCGAACTTGTGAAGTAGAATCGAGCCAAGTGTTGGACTCCGAACCATCGTTAGAGTAGTTCAACGGTTGTGGGAGCAGTTTCTAGTGGCAACCTACTTCTGGCTCGCTTCAGAGCGAACTTGCAAAGTAGAATCAAGCCAAGTGTTGGACTCCGGACCATCGGTAGAGTTGTTCAACGGTTGTGGGAGCAATTCTGAATGGCGACCTACTTCTAGCTCGCTATAGAGCAAACTTGCGAAGTAGAATCGAGCCAAGTGTTGGACTCCGAACCATCGGTAGGGTTATTCAACGGTTGTGGGAGCAATTCCGAATGGCGACCTACTTCTAGCTCGCTATAGAGCAAACTTGTGAAGTAGAATCGAGCCAAGTGTTGGACTCCGAACCATCGGTAGAGTTGTTCAACGGTTGTGGGAGCAGTTCCGAATGGCGACCTACTTCTGGCTCGCTTTAGAGCGAACTTGTGAAGTAGAATCGAGCCAAGTGTTGGACTCCGAACCATCGTT
This sequence comes from Hemerocallis citrina, assembly GCA_017893485.1. Lineage (NCBI taxonomy): Eukaryota > Viridiplantae > Streptophyta > Magnoliopsida > Asparagales > Asphodelaceae > Hemerocallis > Hemerocallis citrina. The sequence continues at coordinate 178,534,897 of CM030361.1, forward strand.
AGAGTTGTTCAACGGTTGTGGGAGCAGTTCCGAATAGCGATCTACTTCTAGCTCGCTTAAGAGCGAACTTGCAAAGTAGAATCAAGCCAAGTGTTGGACTCCAAACCATCGTTAGAGTAGTTCAACGGTTGTTGGAGCAATTCCGAATGGCGACCTACTTCTGGCTCGCTTAAGAGCAAACTTGCAAAGTAGAATCGAGCCAAGTGTTGGACTCCGGACCATCGGTAAAGTTGTTCAACGGTTGTTGGAGCAATTCCAAATGGCGACCTACTTCTAGCTCGCTATAGAGCGAACTTGCAAAGTAGAATCGAGCCAAGTGTTGGACTCCGAACCATCGGTAGGGTTGTTCAACGGTTGTGGGACCGATTTCGAATGGCGACCTACTTCTAGCTCGCTATAGAGCGAACTTGCGAAGTAGAATCGAGCCAAGTGTCGGACTCCGAACCATCGGTAGAGTTGTTCAACGGTTGTGGGAGCAGTTCCGAATGGCGACCTACTTCTGGCTCGCTTAAGAGCGAACTTGCGAAGTAGAATCGAGCCAAGTGTTGGACTTCGAACCATCGTTAGAGTCGTTCAACGGTTGTGGGAGCAGTTCTGAATGGCGACCTACTTCTGGCTCGCTTAAGAGCGAACTTGCGAAGTAGAATCGAGCCAAGTGTTGGACTCCGAACCATCGTTAGAGTGAAGAGTAAAGGCAGAGAGATGTAAACAAGTTTTACAAGTAGAATATGAAAAAGCTTTCTTTATTGATGACTAATGGTCGGCTGCTTTTAAAGTTGCAAGCCGTTATTATAAGAGAGAAATGAAAGCAAAACATTACAAGTAATAGGAGAGGAACGGTTCGACATCCCAAGATACTTAGAGAGGCGTTAGTGCTCTCTCTTGGTATTTCAAGAGATGGTCGGCATTCCAAGTCCTGGGGATCTCCCTGCCTTCGAGGTCTTCTAGTCTGTATGTCCCGGGCCGAACCACCTTGGCCATCTTATAAGTTCCCTCCCAATTTGGAGCCAGATTGCTCTTCTGGCCGGGGAAAAAAATGGCTAACTTTCTGAGGACCAGGTCCCCTTCTTTGAGGTCAGTAGGGTGGACTCTCTTGTTGTATGCCAACTCGATCCTTCTTCGGTAGCTTTGTTGACGAATGGCAGCTCTTTCTCGGATCTCATCAATCAGGTCTAGATTTGCTCGGAGCTCTCTGGCATTTTGTTCTTCTTCATATGTCATTAGACGAGGAGAGGGAATACCGACTTCTAGGGGGATCATAGCCTCGGACCCATAGGTGACATTGAATGGACTCTCTCCTATGGGGGTCCGTTTTGTGGTGCGGTAGTTCCACAGCACGTTAGGGAGCTGATCGACCCATAAGCCTTTAGAGCATTTATCCAACCTCTTCTTAATGCCGGAGAGGATCTGTCGGTTAGCATTCTTGACTTGACCATTCTATTAGGGATGGGAAATGGAGGAGAATCGGTGTTGGATGGCAAGGTCTTTACATAGAGCTCGGAAGGCAGCCCCGGTAAACTGGGTACCGTTGTCTGTTATGAGGACCCGAGGGACGCCGAATCGGCAGATTACGTTCTTCCAAAAGAACTGAACTACCTTGTTCTCGGTGATCGTGGCTAAGGGCTCGGCCTCTATCCATTTTGAGAAGTAGTCGATAGCCACGACTATGAATTTGAACTGGACGGGAGCGGGTGGGAATGGCCCTAGTAAATCCATTCCCCACATTGCGAAAGGGATTGGACTTGATAGGGAAGTGAGTGGAGCTTGTGGGAGGCATCGGATGTCGGAGTACTTCTGACAAGAGCTGCATTGCCGAACGTGTCGTTCGACGTCTTGTAGGAGAGTGGGCCAGAAATATCCGTAATTCAACACTTTGCGGGCTAGAGATCTGGACCCCGAATGTGCCCCACCGATGCCCTCGTGAAGTTCTTGCAGGGCGTAGTCGGCCTGCCCTGGGGAGAGGCATCTCAGGTACGGCCTGCCGTCTACCTGTGTGAAAGAGCATTTATATAGGATGCCTCCGATCAGTGTGTAACGCTCGGCTCGGGTTCTCACTCTTCGAGCTTCCTTAGGATCCTCGGGGAGGAGCCCGTCCCTTAAGAATTCGACGAGGGGTTTCATCCAGTTATCTTCAAGCAGGACAGGCAGTGACTCCATAGAGTCGGAAGTTTCATCCTCTATACTTGGCTTCAGGAGGACCTCTATCAAGACGGTCTGCTTGAGACCTTGGAGGGAGGAAGAGGTTAGCTTGGAGAGGGCATCGGCCTGGGCATTTTCTTCCTGGGGATTCGTTGGATGAGGGCTTCCTCAAACAGCGCCATGAGGCTCCTGACCTTGGCTAAGTACTTAACCATTCGGTCATCACGTGCTTCATACTCACCGAGGACCTGATTCACGACTAGCTGAGAGTCGCTAAAGATTCAGAGGCACTGCGTCCCTGCATTGCGAGCCATTCCCAGGCCGGCTATGAGTGCCTCGTATTCTGGTTCGTTGTTAGAGGCCTTGAAGTTGATACAGAGGGAGTATTGGAGGATGAAGTCATCTGGGCCTGCCAGAATGACCCCGGCCCCGCTTCCCTCGTTACAAGAGGAGCCATCCACATAAACCGACCAGACAGGTGGTCCCTTCATTACTTGGCTGAACTCGGAGATGCTACTTTCAACTATGAATTCTGCTAAGGCCTGAGCCTTGATTGCGGTCCGAGGCTGATAAGTTATATCATGCTGGCTCAGCTCGATAGACCACTTCATAAGACGACCGGAGGTCTCCGGCTTATGGAGCACTTGCTTCAGCGGTTGGTCGGTAAGAACGACCACCGAATGGGACTGAAAATACGGGAGAAGCTTTCTCGCGGCCATTACCAGGGCATAAGCCATCTTTTCTATCCTCGGGTAGCGGAGCTCGGCGTTTTGAAGTACTTTGCTCACATAGTAGATTGGCTTTTGAGCCCGGTCTTCTTCCCTTACTAAAACGGCGCTAAGGGTTTGCTCAGAGGCTGCCAGGTAGAGGTAAAGGGGTTCACCAGGAATGGGTTTGCTGAGGAGAGGAGGGTTGACGAGGTAAGCCTTGAGCTGTTCGAACAATTCCTGCTGTTGCTGTCCCCATTCAAAACCTTTAGCCCCCCTGAGGGCCTTGAAGAAGGGGAGGCACTTCTCCCCGGACTTCGAGAGAAAATGCCCTATGGCGGCTAGGCGGCCTGTTAGCCTCTGAACTTCCTTAACATTCTTGGGAGGGGCCATGTCTAATATGGCCTTGATTTTCTCAGGGTTAGCTTCAATTCCTCGTTGGCTGACCATGAAGCCGAGGAACTTTCCTGACGAGACTCCGAACGCACAGTTGTTCGGATTGAGTCTCATGTTGTGCTTTCTCAAAACATCAAATGCCTCCTGTAGGTCAGTCACATGATCGGCTCCTCGGATGCTTTTTACAAGCATGTCGTCAACATACACCTCCATATTCCGGTTGATTTGCGCTTGGAAAACCTTGTTGACGAGGCATTGATATGTTGCGCCTGCATTCTTCAAACCGAAGGGCATAATCCTGTAGCAGTAGAGGCCCTGGTCGGTCACGAATGAGGTCTTCGGGATGTCCAAGGGGAACATCCGGATCGGGTTGTAGCATGAGAAGGCGTCCATGAAGCTGAGGAGTTCATGACCCGAAGTGGCATCAATCAGAGTGTCAATACTCGGAAGAGGGAAGGGATCCTTGGGGCAAGCCTTGTTGAGATCGGTAAAATCGATACAAATCCTCCAGGTCCCATTGGACTTCTTCACCATTACTACATTCGACAACCACTCGGGATAGTTCACCTCTTGTATGAACGGGGCCTTCAAGAGCTTGTCCACCTCCTCTTTTATAGCCAGCTGGCGCTCGGAGGCAAACTTGCGCTTCTTCTGTTGAACCGGTTTGGACCCCAGAGCAATGCTGAGGTGGTGGACCAAGAGCTCTTCGGAAATTCCGGGCATGTCTGCAGCTAACCAAGCAAAGAGATCTCGGTTCCTTTGGATGCACTGGACTATGTCTGAGCATAGGGCGGATGGGAGGGTCTTGCTAACAAAGAACTTTCGGGTTGGATCCTGCTCAGAGAAGAGCACTACCTCCAATTCATCCACTGGCTCGGACGTCGGTCGGGCAGCATCTTGGGGGATTTCCAGAGTTTCTAGGGAGAGGACCGGACCGAGGGTAGAGGTCATGTAGCACTTACGGGCTGTTTCCTGATTGCCTTTTACTTCCCCTACTCCAGCCCGAGTGGAAAACTTCATCTTGAGGTGATAGGCGGAAGGGACGGCTTCAAGGGTAGCTAGACCGGGCCGACCCAGAATGACGTTGTAAGCTGCAGGAACATCTACGACCATGAAGTCCATCGACTCCGTTCGGGTAGTAGGAGTTTTGCCAGCGGTTTCATCGAGGGTGATCACCCCTTCAATAGTCACTGGCACTCCCATGAACCCATGGAGCGTGTAGCCGGCGGGCTTGAGTCTGTCTCGGGAGAGTTTGAGGCCTTTAAAACCAGCGAGGAAGAGGATGTTAACGGAGCTGCCATTGTCCGCTAGGATCCTCTCCACTTTGAAGTTCGTCATATGGAGATTGATGACGAGTGCGTCACAATGGGGGGTGCGGACACCTTCAAGATCTTCGTCTGAGAATGTGACGGGCACTCCGAGGTCTTTGGGAGGAGGGGTGGTGCGAACCGAATTGACTTCCCTAATGAACGCTTTTCGAGAGGGGTGGTCCCCCATGAATGAGGTGTAGGACACGTTCTTCTTCGAAGTCAGGCGTTTCATCGCGTTCCGGACGCTTGTTAGCCCCCCGAGGCGGGGAGGAAGGTCGGCTTGGTCCTTTCTCACGAACCTGGTCAGCTACCCTCTCTGGATGAGGGCTTCTATCTCATTCTTCAAGGCCTGACAATCATTGGTGTCGTGCCCATGGTCCCGGTGATAACGGCACCACTTCTCTTTATCCCTCTTCTTGGCGGGGTTGTTCATCCTCGGAGCAGGAGGTATGATCCCTTCCTTCACAACTTCCATTAGAATGGTGGAGACATTGGTCGGCGCTGGCCGCCATTATCCTTCTGGAGCTTCTTGGCTCCTTCCTCTTCTGTTCCCTTTCTCTTAGACCTGGAGGAAGACCCCTCCAAGTTAGGGCGGTGCTCAGCATCTTCGGCCCGAATATACTTTTCGCTCCGGAGGAGGAGGTCTGAGAAGTTCTGTGGGGATTTCTTGGCAAGGGAGGAGCGGAGGCTGGAGTTGAGGATATTGGACTGAAATGATGCTGTAGCGACCGACTGGTCGAGGGATGCTATGGACCTGGCTTCAGCTGTGAACCTTTTCACATAGTCTCTCAGCTTCTTACCCTTCTTCTGGTGGAGGTACAGTAGCGAGATGCTGGTCTTCTCAGTTCTGCGGCTACTTACGAAGTTGGTGACGAAGAGGGTCTCGAATTGCTCGAAGGAGAATATCGAGGATGGGGCAAGGCGAGAGTACCATTCTCGAGCTGGGCCCTTGAGAGTTGCGGGGAAGGTTTTGCAGAGCAGGGCATCGGACGCTTGGTGGATGAGCATTAGGGTCTTGAAGCTTTCGATGTGATCGACGGGGTCAGTCTCCCCGGAATAGGTCTCAAATTGAGGAGGCTTGAAGCCGATTGGTACGGGTGCATCCATTATGGTTCGGGAAAAAGGAAGTCGACGGGGGCGAAGGGTCCTCCCTCTAAGCTCATTTTCTCGGTCTAACTGACCCAAGCGCCTCTCCATTTTGTAGAGACAGTGGTAGACGGCGTCATCCCTTCGACGGTAATCAGCCGAGCGTCTAGACTCGTCTATGTACGAGGGAGAGCAGGGGCTACGACGACGGTAGCTCCTGGAGCGGCGAGGGCTTGGCATATGCCGGGAGTTGCTAGGAGCTGGAGGAGGAGTTGGGGACTGTCGGCGAGGACTTCGGACCGGAGGAGGAGAGGGGATCTTTGGAGCATTGGTGTTGGGACGGAGATTCAGAGCTTGTAGGACGGTTTCTTGGAACTGCTGGAATTCGGCACGGGTGATGGGTGCCTCATCGTTCCTAGGCTGTTGCCGACCAGCAGGGGAGTGTGGCCTTCTTCTGTGATGCTCGGGGGATTCTCTCCGCCCCCTTCGGGTAGGGGACCTTCTGTATTCTCGACGGCGAGGAGATCGCTCATCCGGACGGTGTTGGCGGGAGGCTCCCTCTCGAGCTCGTTTTTCATCCAGACGGCGGCAAATATCCTCATCCTTTTGCCGATTGAGGACGGTGTTGCGAAGGTCGGAAGCCTGGGGATTGTGGGAGGCCATCGAATCCGAAGAGGCATTGTGGATGGAGACGTGGTCCGGATGGAAAGGTTGTTTATGCGGGTTGGGACCCTTAGGAGGCTGTTGATTCTGAGGAGGGAGGTCCTGTTTGAGAGAGTCCACGGCTTGCGGCAGAAGTTGCCCCTGCTGTTGAGCAGGTTGGGGGAGACTTCCTGTTGCTGATCGGGGTTGGGCCCTCGGTTGGACCCTCTGGATCTGGCTTTCCTAGGAGGCATGGCTGGAGAAGATTTGTTCCAACGGGAAGAGGGGAGGTTGCTATTCGTTAGGTTCCCACAGACGGCGCCAATCTGTTGCCGCTGAATCTGGTGTAGGGGCAAACAGATAGTATTTGTGGGTTCTTGGAAAACTTTGAACAACAAACCTGTTACCTGTTCCGTCGGAGTTTGACCGTTGCTCCCACCGTTCACATGCAAGAAGTGCGAGACACCGGGGTTGTTCCCGGTGACGCACCCTCCGACGCTCAAGTCAGTAATCAGAAGTGATTATGAATGAACGCAAAAACTGGCAAAAGATTGATTACCTCTTAATGGAGATGGGTGGGGGGTATTTATAGGCGCCACTGGGATCAGATTAGGAATGTAATCCCTGTGGTTAGATAAGGAATGTAATCCCTAATTTCCAGTGAAAGGATAGACATGAATCAGGGCCGTTGATTAGGATTTAATCAGAAACCCTAATTCTATCCTTTCTGGACCGGGTTTGCCGTGGGTTGAGACCCGCATCCAGTTGAGATGGATCCGTTCGCGGGTTAGTGGGTCTTCGAGGAGGAAAACCCGTACCCGCTTCAGACCCATTGGTAGGTGAAATTACCGTTTTACCCCTGGGCTTCAAGATTCGTGCCCAATTTGGACGATTCCGATTTAACCCCATTTTTAGCCATATCAATAACAATAAACATAATTCAAAACAAACATTCACAATAAGAGGGAGAGAAAGAGACCCGAAAGGAATATATCAGATTCGAGGTAGCCGACAATGAGTTTCTTCAAAATTCAAGCAAGTGGTCCAATGAGATCATGAATGCATTTTGAAATTCACCAATTAAGAATTAAAAGCGAGAGATAATACTATTGTTGGGGATAATAAATTGAAAGTGAAAGAGAAGGAGACAGATCACCAGATCAATATCATCGACTGATAAAAATATAGATTTCTTTCTCTTTTTTCCGGAGAGCTTAGGGAATAATTAAGGAAGAAAGAGAGGCACAGGTTTCTCTATAAAAAAATTCCCATTATTTTGCTTCGTTCTAGAAGTAGACGTTCAGGAGAGGGAGAGGGGGAAAGTGGGGTTTAGCGTGTGTTTTTATTATTATTTATATTTAGTTTTAAATTTAAAAAAAACTAAATAAATGATGACAAATCAATAATAGATGCTAATCAGTTTGATCAACAAAATGAACGAAGGGCTGGGATCTGTTTATACAAACCTGTTGCAAACTCGATCTTGGGCGGTTGGACCAACTTGATCATGAGTCAATAGTCTAGATTCATCCTGCCCAAACTCCCCCTCTCCACATAAATCGGGGGGGGGGGGGGGGGGGGGGGGGGGGTTATTTTGGGTATTTCACTTCAAAATACCCTTCAACCCTTCAACATACATGATTTTTGCCAATTTTCATCAGTAGTGAAAATTAGTATTGGATTCGAACTTTGGTTTTGTAAACCGTTCTCCAAGGTTCGGAGTTTCTTGTTGGATAACTAGACCATATCTGTAATAGACTTAAATCGCTAGTTTCTATTAGACTGTGTCCTTTTTTGACCATGGCATCCCTGTCTCAACGCCATACCGCCATCTGTGGTTTTCTGGTGAAGGCTACACACACTAAACACCCACCTATATGACTGAGCGTATAAGAAACAACTAATAGACTCTAAATACATTACTCTACTAGATGGATAGCATCTTCAACGTGAAGGATATACTTCTCCATTCTTGTTTAACGTGAAGTTAGGCTACACACGAGCTAACACAACTTCGAGAAGTGAATTTTGATTCACGGTTTGCGTGATGTGACAATGTTTCACTAGCATAGAAAAGAAAAAAAAAGTAAACTGATACATGGCCGTATTTCGCAAACCGCGAGTCGAAACTCACTTTTAGAAGTTGCGCTACCTTGTGTGTGGTGAATCCGACCTACTAGCAAATTTTCGTAATTTTTTATTTTCGTTTGAGCAGTTTTCTCACGTATCAAACAACTATAATTTTGTATATTTTAAGTACGAAAACATACAAAACCGCATAAACGGCAACAAAAATTACAAAACTTTGCAAGTAGGTTGGACTCACCACACACAAGCTAACGCAACTTGTAGAAGCGAGTTTCGACTCACGGTTTGCAAGATACGGCAATGTATCATTTTCATTTACCAAAAAGAAAATAAAGTGATACACGGCCGTATCTTGCAAACCGTGAGTCGAGATTCACTTCAACAAGTTGTGTTGAATTGTGTGCAGGGAGTCCGACCTACTTGCATAGTTTCATAATTTATGGTAGCCGTTTGTGCTGTTTCTCACGTATGTTGTTTTGCATTTATATTGAGAATAATGTGATTGAGAATTATTGTATAATTTATGATAGAAAAATGGTCAAAACGAGGGGATCCACAAGGCCGTCTGGTAGTGGTAGGGATCAAGCATTCATACAAGGTCAACCATCCACATAAGTAAGAGGATTATTAGTTTTATTTGTGAATTTTGTATATGTACTAATGTATGTTCAATAACAACATTTATTTTTGTTGGTGCAGGTTGGTGGCCAACCATCCTCTTTCACCGAGGTTGGTGCGTCGTCTTCGGGTGGATGTCGCGGTCCAGGACATTTGGACGATAGCTTACTCACTTTGCAAGACCACCATTGATTCGAAGATGTGTGGAAAGGAACGATGAAAATGTGTAATTTTCGTACGCATGCGATAATGCCGATGCACCCGCGTACCCACGAGTACTTGGTCCAAGCCATTTTCTATGGAGTCAGTTTGATGGGTAAACTGAAATTAGATCGAGCACTACTTTTAGCCCTCGTTGAGCGATGGACACTGGAGACACACACCTTCCATTTACCGATGGGTGAGATGATGGTCACATTGCAAGATATCACCATAATTTCCTGCCTTTTAATAAATGAGATGACTGTGATGGGAAGTATGAACTTTGAGAAATTAGTGGTTTTTCGTAATCTCCTTAGTGTAGAGTTAGACGGTGAGGATATGGATGATAGAGATATTTTTACGGGCAATCAATCTGACTTTCCTGGTTGAAGAACCATTTTAAAAATTCCTTGACCAATGACTCGAGCGACCATGACATGTAGTGCTACACTAAGGCTTACATTCTAATTTTGCTTGGAGGTGTTATCTTACCAAACCCTACCGGTCATACCGTTCCATTGATATATCTACAGTTGCTCACCAACCTAAGCATAATGAGCCGATATAGTTAGGAAAGTTGTACATTAACTACCATGTAGAAGATTTTGTGTGCAGGTGCATTAGATGGAGTTGAGATGACGGGGTCAATTGTCTTATTACAAATTTGGTGTTGGGAATGTTTACACATGGGGTGTTCCTGTATTAAGCAATTGACGGAGGGTTGGGTGGCTGATGCACTGAACGATAAAATGTAAGCGCCTTTAGGAGTATATTGGGCAAGAAATCGTAGCTATAAAGATAACCCACATGGTGTTTTAACATACTATAGAGACTAGCTCAACCAACTATGAGATGAGTTTGTAATTTGGGAGCCGTATACATCCGATTTTGTGCAAAGACTACCAGCAGCATGTACGGCTGGTTCACAGTTATGGTTGACGAGAGTCTCACTCGTCAACTTTGGTATGGTGAAGCATTACTTTCCAGATAGAGTCATTTGCCAATTCCGGATGTAGCAAAACATTTCTGTCAACCACTCGTACAACTTTGAGTTACATGATGTGAGTGGGACGGGCCGTATGCCTAGTCATGACTGGGCAGGATTCCACCGAGCTCATGTGACATTGTGGAATGAGCAGAGGTTTCACTTGGTACTTGAAGACGTCTAGAGATACGATGGCAAGACGCATGACATCTACATGACATGGTACCGGCTAATAACATGTTTATACATATCTCCGAAGGCCAACGTACCAGCTGGGATTCAAGTTCCAGTTCCGACGAGAGAGTTTGAACCACCACATGTGCATTCTTCGTCACAACCCATGTAACAAGCGAAGGCATCATCATATCGTTTGTTGGTGAGTTAAATTGATTTGACATTTCAGTATTTTGATTCTATAACGCCCTGCTTCCCAAAAAGAATACGGAATACGGATACGAGATAAAAGCCCAGCGAATGATTTTCATCATCCATAAGCTGTTCAAGAAATCTTTACAACATTCAAAAGAATCATCAAAGTCGGAAGCAAAAAAATCAACCACAAGCACATATGAGCCAAAATACTGTAACCCCTGTTTTCCCAAAAATATAATTTTGTGTATTTTCTGTATTTTAAAATTTTCGCAAATTATTTTTCCGGTTTTCAAATTCTTTTGTCAAATGTATTTTTTTGGATCTTCTATTTTAAAAATCTATTTTCGATCAATAATTTTGTTTGTAACTAGTTTCTATTATTTTATATTGAATACAATTCTTATGTTGTTTTTATTAGTCTTATTATTATTATTGTTATTAGTATTATTGTTTTTATTAATATTTTTGACTGGTATTAAAAATCTGCTTTTATCTACTAACTATATTTGTAGTATTTTAAATAAATTATATTTTTGTAATGCAAATTATATTTTATTAGAGACAATATTTTTATTTGTTATTTTATTGAATTTAAAACCCTATTTTTTAATTAAACCCCTTATATGGTTTTACACTAAACCCCTTCATATATACCCAATACCTATTTCCTTAAACTACCCAAACCCACTTAAACTACCCAGATTGATTCCTTACCTAATTACTATACCTTTTAATTACCTATTATATCATATCATCAGAATAATTCCTCCACCATTACCTTCCTAATTACTACACCTACTTCCTAATATCCCCAAATCCCTACCTGGCATCAAAACCATGGGCCTCTCTTTTCCCCCACACCCGGATTACACCTAGAAGCACCCAGCCCTTTTCCTTCCCCTGTAGCCGCAAAGGTGCACCGTCCCCATCTTTCTCTAACCCTATTTTTTATACATAATATATACATGCTTTTGTTTACTTGTTCCACCGAAAAGACAAAAAACCCGCATGTTCTTTTTTCCCAAACCCTTGCGCCGTGCTTCATCTCTTCCGTTTTCTCTCCATCCGCCGTCCCGCGCTCTCGTGCTTTTGGGTTTTTATTGCGCGTGCTCGAGTGCGCGTGTGGATCGTTCGTGAGTCCATAGATTTTCGTCCGTGGGAATTTCTCCCACTTTTGATTTTCATCATTCTTCATCTCCAAATCAAAGCAAGTAACTTGTACTCTAATTCATTTGTTTGATATAAGTCAAAAAGTTCTCCTATAGTGTAGTTGGGTTTAGAGACAACCAAAGATTGTGTTTTCCATGATGGATTTTGTCTCTATTGTGATAATTTGGCCATAGATGACCTATGACACCAATCTTGATAGGTGATAACCTAGAATTTGCCTAAATCTTGATTTTTTAATCATGTATGTGAATATTTCTATGAATTTGTGTTTGGACTAAGACCCATGTGAAATAATAGGTGTGGACTTGTTAGTAACCCTAAATCATGATATTTATATGCTTGGTAGATTGTATTTCAAGTTTGTATGTGTTTGAATCAATATTCTTGAAGTTATGATGTTCTTGATTAGAAGTGTGAAATCTGTATTGACTGGGTATTCTGTTTTGATTGCTGTTTTCGTCTATGTTAAAGCCAGTATCTTGATTCCTGTACAAAATATGAATTTTAGATAATTTTGTCTATTTTCAAAGCCTACTTGTTTTGCTTGATTTGGATTTTGTATGACTGAGTTATGGCTGTTTTAGTACAGAGGTGTTGATCAATTCCAGATTCAGTTTTTGGTTGATTTTGTTAACAAACTATTTTCAAGAACTATTCTATACATATTTTCTTATTCTAATATTTTGGTAAGTGTTTATTTATGAAGTTAGGGATTTTCTAGAATTTTTATGAATTTTATTGATGAGTTTTATGTGGTATTTCATGATCGTTTCTAAAATCGACTTATGCTGTATTTTGCTCGCTGTGCGGTAAAGAACTCTATTTTCACTATAATTTCCTATACTGTATGAAAATTCTTTGTGAAATGTGAAAGTTAGTAAAATCTATCTATTTTCATATTCATTTGGCGGAATTAGATTTCGATTCACTGGTTGCGATATATCTTAGTTTTCGTACATCAGTGTCTAGATTTCTAGATTCGTTAAACTCTATTTTCTTGATGCTTTGGTATTTTTGATGACTGATCTATACTTACTGAAATATTATGAAACTTGTTATTTTGAGTCTAGACTTATAGGGGAATACCCCAGATTTTTCGTGGATTTATTTAATATGTTTTCATGCTGTTTTCATGCTCTTAAATTCGTTTTCCTGATTTCTGTCTGAACATGTTTTCTATTTTCAAACTTGTTTTGAGTTAAGATGTTGTGAATTACTATATGACTTAATTATACTCGTTGGATTCGTGTGGATGTCTAGTTTCCAGATCCTTTGACGGATCTAGGTTTGAATTTCTGTAGAGATGAGAATCACTATTTTAGTACTGATCTGTCATGCTGTCCTGATTATGAACATACACCATTTTGCTCGATTATGTGACTGTATATTATCTATGCACGCTGATTTGTTTCCCCAAACCTTATACTTATTATACCATGTTAGCTTGACACTATTTAGTATACATTTATGTCTGTTTGATAACCATAATAATAAATAATCAAGCCAGGGTTTAAGGGAATGATTTAATAGTGGATAATTCAGAAACGTGTATTCGGAAGGGGGCCCGTGTTTTCCATTTTGATTCATGTTGATACATGAACCTGTTACTGCATGGACCTGTTGGTTCATATACCTGTTACCTGTTGCTGCATGGACCTGTTGGTTCATGTACCTGTTACTTGTTGCTGCACGGACTTATTGGTCGTGTACCTGTTGCTTCATGAACCTGTTGCTGCATGAATCGGATGATTCGTGTACCTGTTGCTTCATGAACCTGTTACCTCTTCATGATTCCTGAGTATATTGCCCTCTATGGTCCACTATGAAATCTAAAACGAAATTATTTTGACCGTAGCAATCATATAGTAAAAAGATGGATACATGAAGTGCTACCTAGATAGTAATAACTATAAGACTTGACACATGAGACCTGAACATGATACTTGAATACGATACGTGCTTGCTCGATACTTAATACATGTTACATGATTATCTATTTACCTGTATATCTGTTTGCATGAATACCTGTTACATATTTACCTGTTTACTTGATTTCTTGACACTTGATTTAAGCCATTTTACACTTGTTCACTTTTGCCATGCTAGTTGTTTATTTTGGACATCATGATTATACCATGCTAGGGTTGTTACTTAGATTAACCCATTTCTATGTACTTGTATCCTACATTATTTGTGACCCGCGACTTGCAATTGACGGGTACTTGTTTTTTTCTTTCCCTCTTTCCTGCATTCATTGAATTGCAGATTTTGGAGGACAGGTTCCAGACGGTATTGGTGACATGATGTACTAGATACTGGAATTTTGCTATTATTATTCTTGTTGCTTATTTTGAACAATAATTATATTTTGAGACTTGGATTTATTCTTGTATTTGGGCAATGTGACCCAGGATTATTTGTGTTATTCAGATCATGACTATTTCAGATTAATATATTTTATTTCAAGTATTTTGTTGGTATTTTCTAGCTTCCTACTCTGATTATTTTGTAAAATATTGTAAAGATTCTTGAACAGCTTATGGATGATGAAAATCATTCGCTGGGCTTTTGTTACGTACTCGTATTCCGTATTTTTGGGAAGCGGGGCATGACAAATACCAACAAGAATACTTGAAACAAAATATATAAATCTCAAATAGTCATGATCTGAGTAAAACAATTATCTTGGGTCACATCGCTCACATACAAGAATAAATCCAAGTCTCAAAATACAATATTGTTCAGGCAAGCTACAAGAATAATAATAATAAAATGCAGCACTAATACTTCATGTCTCCGATACCATCTGGAACCTATTCTCCAAAATCTGCAATTCAACGAATGCAGGAAAGAGAAAAAGAGAAAAACAAGTACCCTTCAATTGCAAGTTACGGGCCACTTATAATGTAGGATACAAGTACATGGAAAAACTAACTGGCAACATGGTATACGTATGATGTCAACATAAACAACTAGCATGGCAAAGTGAACAAGTGTAAATGGCATAAATCAAGTATCATGCAAACATGCATCAGGTGTCAAGTATCATGTAATCATGTATCAAGTGTGAAGTTTCAAGTCTCAAGTATCATGTAGTCAAGTATCAAGCAAGCATGTATCATGTTCAAGTATCATGTTCAAGTAGCAAGTATCAAGTCTTGTAGCGATTACTCTCTAAGTAGCACTTCATGCAGCACACCTTACATGGTTGCTACAACAAACAGTTTTGCTTTAGATTTTATAGTGGACCATAGAGGGCAGGCAGTACACTCGGGGACAAGTCAAGTAATCGAGCTCCAAGCTCCAAGTATCATGTATCATGTAATCACGAGTCAAGTTGTGCAATTGGCAAGTATCGTGTCTTGCGTGCAAGTATCAAGTAATCACGTGCCAAGTATCATGTCTCAAGTAATCATGCAGGATCAGTGGATCCCCTTCCGAGTATACATTTCTGAATTATCCACTATTAGATCTGTTCCTTAAACTCCAGCTTGATTATTTATTATTATTGTCAAACAAGCATGTATATGTGCAAAATAGATCAAGAATAATATGGTAGGATCATGTGACAAGTGCAAGTTGAAAGATAAACATGTACGAGTGCAAAATATCTCATAAAAGAATAAACTCGACAAATCTCAAATTCAGGACAGCAAGACCATACTGTAGTAAAACAGTGATTTCCAGTGTTACAAACATACAAATCTGGATTCGTCGAAGGATCTAGAAAATAGACTTCCACACGAATCCAGCGAATATAAATAAGTCATATATTACTTCACAAAAATATAGCTCAAAACTAATTTGAATACAGAAAATAGGTTCAGCCAGAAATCAGGAAAATAAATTCAAGAACAGGAAAACAACATGATAATACATTAAATAAATCCACGAAAAATCTGGGGTATTCCCTTATATGTCCAGTATATAAATATAAAGTTTTAGAATTTTCCAGTAAAAGTATGTCAGTCATAAAAAATAAGAAAGCATCAAGAAACCATAGTTTGGCAAATCTGGAATTTCCAATACTGCTGTACGAAAACTATGATATCTCGCAATCAGTGAAACAAAATCTAATTCCACCAAAGGGATATGAAAATAGATAAAATATACTAACTTTCATATTTCACAAATATTTTTCATACAGTAAAAGGAGTCATAGTGAAAATAAAGTTCTTTACAAAACAGCGAGCGAAATACAATAATAATAGTTTTCATAAACGAGCATGAAACAATACATAAAACTCATCAATAAAATCTTCCAAAATCCTGGGTAATCCCTAACTAGATAAAGAAGCACTGACCAAAGTTTTGGATCAAAATAATATATGTAGCATCAGTATCAAATCATTTAGTCATCAAAATTTGGAAAAGATCAACACCTCTGTAGTAAAACAGTCATAGCTCACTCATACGAAAACAAAATCGAGCAAGGTTGGAGGGGTTTGAAAATAGACGAAATTCTCTAAAACTCATGTTTTATACCAAAATTAAGATACTGACTTCAAGACAGTCCAAAACAGCAAACAAAACAGATCAGCGACAATATACATATTTTTCCCTTTAACGACAACTCAACATATATCATACAAAACTTGTTCAAAATACAACCAAACATGAAATCGAGTCTACCAAGTGTCCAAACATTATGAATTAGGGTATCTAACATGTCCACACCAAATATATCACATGGATCTCAACCACATTACGAATTCTCACAAAAGTCTCACATACATGATCAAAATCAAGAACGGGTAAAACCTAAGTTAACTCATGTCCATATTGTGTCGTGAGTCATCTATGGTCAAAATTTCACAATAGAGACAAAACCATCAAACATAACACAAACAAGAGTCGTCTCTAGACCCAACTACACTATAAGTGGTATTTTTGACTTGTATCAAACAAATAAATTGGAGTACAAGTTACTTGCCTTAACCGAAGATGAAAAACAACGAAAACCAAGAGTAACGAGCAAAACCCACGAACGAAAATCCGCGAATAAATGAATCCAAGCAACTCGAGCAAAAATCTCCACACGAGCAAAACTCTACAAAGCGAGAGATCAAGAGAGCGAGGGATGGTGGCGATGGTGGCTTGCGGCCATGAGAGAACACCAAGAAAGGGAGTCGAGGTGCAAGAGGGTTTGTATGGTGGTGCGAGGAGTGGTCGGATGGCCAAGGGAAGATGGGGGGGTTTCGGTCGGGTGCACAGGCCGGAGAAGGGGGGTAGGGGTTTGTCGGGTTGGAGGCAAGCCGGGAGAGGGGTGTCGGCAGCCTGGGGGCTGATCGGGTCGACTGTGTCTGGCGCAAGCAACCGGGGAGAGAGAGAGGGAGACTAGGGTTAGGGTTAGATGAAGGAAAGAGAGAGTATATATATGAGGGGAATTAGGGTTTAGAAATATGAGTTGGGTTAATAGGTAATGAGTTATGGGTATATTAGGAGGAGTAATAGGATTTGTTTAATTGGGCTTTAATTAGGATACAAATTGTATAGGATATCAAATAGGATTGGAGATTTAATTTGGCTTTGGTAATCTTATTAGGGATCAAATAATAGGATTGGGAAAAGGATCACAACTAAATTACCACCACAAGCACCCAAGAAAATAAAAATAAAAAATAAAGGGAACGAGACCAAAATGAAGAAAGAACAAAATAATGAAGAATGAAACAAAAGAGACAACCAATCAAACACAAAGAGCTCAATTGAACTAAACGAATATATATATTGAAAACAACTCCAATATACGGTTCAAAAAAAAGTACAAGAGAGAAAATACACCAAAACAAAAAATACACAAAATGAAAAACAGGGGTTACAGATTCAATGTTTTTAAATTTATAAATTTATCATGAGAGTGTGTCTATTATACTTTCCTTTGTATTTTAGATCGGTAATACATGAGATATTACAAAGAAATGTGCTTGTGTACTTTCGAGTAATGCCACCGAAAGCATAAAAACTTTTGCTCGCAAGATACTTAATACATGCAGAGGTTCACTTGAAGAGGTAGGAAATCGAGCACGATTTGACCATTATCTAAATACGATGCTATGTCCGACTCGACTAAAAGCGTGATTAGCATGCCACAATGCCTCGGGCAACAACGGCAACAAAAACCTCTACCACAAGACGAGCTCCAAGAAGAAGAAGAAGAAGAAGAAGAAGAAGAAGAAGAAGAAGAAGAAGAAGAATTTACTGGCGCATCACAGTTGACCCAAGTTGGGCATTCTCGTCGACAACCAGTTTGGAAGAGGAAAAATTCACAACACTACACTCCAAGTTAGGTAGAGTGAGTTATCCTTTGTGTTATTGAATTAGGTTTTGTAATGTGAAGTTTGTGGTTTATACAAGTTGATGTTATTGTTATTTTTATTGTTATTGTTATTATTCATATTATTATTGTTGTTAATGTTATTGTTGTTAGTTGAATTTTGAAATTGTTGCTCTTATTGTTATAGATGATATTGATCTTGTTACTAGTTTTATGTGGAGTTGAGATGAGAATGTGATGATTAAATGCTCTCGTATATGAATTTGTTGAAATTGTTGCAATTTTTGTGGTTGTAGCAACTGATGCTGTTGTTGATAAAGTTGTATTTTTTTTCAAACTTTAAACTTGCAAAAATCTTGCTCTCTGTTAAACACTTGTCTTTTTGAACCAACACTAGCCGTTGTTTCAAACAACGACTTTTTATAACCAAGGACTTTGTTTGAAACAACGACTTAAGCTTAACAAAATTTGGGCAAATTTTCTTACTCTTTGTTAAAAACTTGTGAACCAACAGTAGTCGTTTTTTCAAATAATGAATTTTTATTACCTACATCATTGTTTCAAACAACGACTAAAACTTAGCAAAATTTAATCCAAAAATCTTGCTATCCGAGAAAAAAAATTTTTTTTGAAGCAACAGTAGTCGTTCTTTCAAACAATGACTTTTTAAAACCTAGGTCGTTGTTTGAAACAATGGCTTTAGGTAAACCCAAATATGGGCGAAAACTCTTGTCCTTTCACTTTAACAATGTTTTTAATTTTTAAATATTATTTTGTTTTTTTTGGGGGGGGGGGGGGCATGAAGAGCCGTTTTTTTTTTTTTTTGCATTTTAATACTTTCAAAATGTGATGACATCTTATTTTATCAATTTTTAACCATAACTCTCTCTTCACTGTACTTATCTTCTCATATTGCAGTGTCCAATAACGGGTGCTGGAGTTACTTAAGTCATTGTTTCCAATAAATCAGAGTCGTTCAGTTAAAGAATTCAAACGAATACTCCATCCTCCAACCCTAACCCTAAACCTACATCTAACCCTACCCCTAACCCTAACCCTAACCCTACTCTCCAACCTTAACCTCCATTTCCACTTACAAGTCTTATAGATTAAAATTAAGAATAGGCCATAAACATAGAAAGGAAGACAAGTTTTTCACATCTGACAATTCCAAAAAAATTTCACAATTGAAAATATATTGGGACATGAAGAAAGCAGTTAGGAAAGAAATTCAGTGCGCTTCAGAGCAGAGAGTCATCAGATCCCACTGTGCGGTAAAAGCCATAACACATTGTCAACACAAAGATAATTTCATCTCATGTATGAAAGTAAAGTCCTAAATCGGAGTCATATGATCGCATCACGTATTAAAACTAAAATTTTAGTAAAATTAATTAAAAACTTTCTTATTAAAAACAACCAAAAAAAGTAAAATAGAGTCTGAAGGAAAAAAAATGAAAAATTAAAATGACTATGTCATTATCTTTTTGAACAAACGGCAACAAAAAATTTCAAAACTTTGTGAGTAGGTCGTATTCACCACACACAAGGCAACATACCTTGTAGAAGTAAGTTTCGACTCACGGTTTGCGAAATACGACCATGTATCACTTTTTTTTGTTGTATGAAAGTGATACACGGTCGTATCTTGCAAACCGTGAGTCAAAACTCACTTCTACAAGTTTTGTTAGCTTGGGTGGGGTTTTTGACCTACTTGCAAAGTTTGATAATTTTTTGTTGTCATTTGTGTGGTTTTACAATTATCAAACTACTATAACTACAACTAGTTCTAAAAATTGAGCGAACAAAAATAACTATATATACAATTCTACCGTCTACAATTATCAAACAACTATATATAATACACATCAAACAACTATATCTACATAACTACACATCACAAAAATAAATTCAAAAATTAAAAAACAACTATATCTTCATAACTACATCTACGAAGCTAGGATTTTTTACCTTGCACAATGCGGATTTGTACGGCGTAGATATTGGACAGCGATGTGTACAAATTTAAAAGGTGAAGTAGGGTTTCAAGTTCCTGATTGGGGATCGAATAATGAAGGAGGATGAGCGGTTTGTGCTCGGGGGAGTCTTCAGAATGTCAGGAAAGAGAAGGATGAGGAGGAGGGGTTTCGGACTTGGGGTGTTGGGTTTCAGTCGGAAGAGAAAGAGAGCAACAAGGGAGAGAGTGTGTGAGAGAGAGGGAGCTGTCGGGTTGGAGGAGGAGGAGGAAGAGGAGGAGGAGGCACGGCGGGCGGCAAGCAGAGAATGAGGAGGCAGCAACGATCAGGATTGGGTTTTGGGTTTCGAAAGAGAAGTTAGAAGAGAGAGAGGCAGAAGAGAGAGAGAGTAAGAGAAAGAAGGTGAATGAGTATTTTGGGGTGAAATACACAAAATACCCCTGGGGCTTTATGTGAGAAGGAGGGGAGATGGGCGGAAGAAATCGGGGCCGTTAGATCTTGATCAAATTGATCCAATGACCATGTGGGGCTGTTTACAACGGGTCTGTGCAAACAGAAATGTTTGCAATGGAAGTCCCCTCTATATATATATATACACACACACTGTTAAGGTATATATTTTTGTACATATATTTTAGCTTTGTTGCTTTAAAATACTTCTCTATGAATTTGACGGATTTTGAGAAGATGATATGAGAAGTTGGTTTTAAGTAAGGTAACACGCCTCCAACACGAATATGTACTAAATTTTGTTTTTCTTTTTCTTGCTACAGTATACTTCTCTTTCAGATACTACTTCGCCTTCTTAACTGAATTCGATTAAGATCTTAGGTGAACTATAAATCCATAGTGGAGTCGAACAACAAATATAGGTGGAACCGATAGTGATTTATCCAAGTGCTTAAATTAATCTATATATACGCACATTTGCAAAAAAGAAGGTTGAGTGCTTCCGAGACATTACTAGCTTATCTGTGTAGGACTTACAAAGAGTACAATTTTTAGATTTTAGTTTGTTACTGTCTTTTTTCTTTTTTCTTTTTCTTTTTCTTTTTCCGACATTTAGATGTAGCCGCTCACATTAGGGAGATAAGAATTTCTCAATATTCTAAATCAATTCTATCTAAGTCCGGAATACAATATGTAACAACTTACTTTTAAGTGTGAGAAGTTGTCATGTGCATGTTTGGCTTTAATTTGTTACTTCAATATGCATGTAATATGTAAAAGGTTCATGTATTTGAGAATGTTTTACCTACCAGTAAGCGTTCACGAGATGAATTTATTCTTCACGACATAATTTTAAAGATCCTTAACTACTTATCATGAGCAAGATCCTAGCGAAAATTGTTGTCATGATCGAGCTAGAATTCTTGAAATGAACTCTTCTTCTTTTTTTCTTTTTTTCTTTTTTTCTTGAGTTGTCTTTGCACTATCCGGAGTATACGTGACATGCATATTAAAGTACACAGAGTGGATCTTTCAATTTGATATTATGTAACCTCCTTCTTTAAGGTATGTATATCCCAGGTATATACGTACACGCATACCATGGAATATCTGACAATTATAACCCCGACAGGCACACTAGTACACACTGTGTAGCGTGACTACCTCAGGCTCATCTATTCAGTTTTTTTTTGTTCAAATTCAGTATATTATAAACATTCGACAAAAACGATTAGGTTTTAGGAAGCACAGATACTTTTCTGGGGGTGCGTACCACCTGAAATGTATCATGTGCGATACGTATCAGAATACATATATCCCAAAAATTAATTTAAATAAAAGAAAAAATAATGTTGGATATGTTCAGGATAAGTTCAGATATGTTGGGGATACGTTTGGATATGCTGGATTTTTTATTTCTGCCCGAAACAAATTCGGCCCAAGACCAAGCCCAAAATTCATCCATTTCTCTCTCTTATTTTCTCTCTCATTCTCATTTTCATCGTTTACTACTCCTTAACGCCGCCAGTCGCCACCTCCTCCACTTGCTCCGCCACCTCCTCCGTCATCTCCTCCGTCATCTCCTCCACTGGCTCTGTTGGTTCCATGCCTCATTCGCCACCTTCTACTCAGACGACTCCTTACTCTCCATCCAAACCCTACCCTAACCCAGTAACCATTACCCTAACCGACGATTCATCTCCTCTTTGCCCAAATAGAAACTTTAACCATAATCTCCTTCCTCTCCATTAAAAAGCTGTAAGATATAAGGTACAACTCTCTTCCTACCCGTTTAAAATTTTTGATTTATTTATATTTAATTTCGGTTAAATTTAGGTTGTGAGTTGATTTTGGTTGTTGTCATCATGTTGTTTACTCTGTAATTTGAGTATTGATATGGCTAAAAATGGGGTTAAATCGGAGCCGTTCAAAGGGGGCACGAATCTCAAAGTCCCAAGGGCAGGATGGTAATTTCACCTACGGATGGGTTCGAATTGGAAATCGGGTCCCTCCTCTTGGACCCGCTAACCCATGAACGGATCTGTTCAGTTGAGAATGGGTGTCAACCCGTTAGGGGCCAGTTCAACAGGATTGGAGGAAATTCTGGCTCCCCCTGATCATGAGGAGGTGGTTATAACCACCCTTATCCTGCCACACCTGGGAAGTAGGGGTTCACTCTCATCCTGAAAGAGATCCCCATGGCGACTATAAAAACCCCCTACCTCATACTGGAAAAGGTGATCACTCCTTGCACACTTGAGCTCTTTCTCTCCACTTTTTCTGTGTATTGACTTGAGCGTCGGAGGGTTTGTCGCCGGGATCCATCCTGGTGTTTCGAATATTGTACAGGTCAGCGGGAGCACCAAGGAGTCAACTTATCAACAAGGAAGGAGGGAGATCCAGCCTATTCGAGTTCCTCACGAACCTACAAATCTCATCTATTACCCCCACACCAAAATTCAGCGGCAACAGATTGGCACCGTCTGTGGGAAACATCTCGACAAAGCAATCCAACCTTCCTCCTTCCACCACAGCCACTCCCAGCAATGCCTTCCAAGAAGAGACCCGCAAACTCTAATCAAAGAACAACCTCTTCTCATCCTCCTCCTCCTCCTTTGCAGGGGGATCTCCCTCATCCCAACCAACTAACCCTGTAGCTCGATCCGCCGGCTCCGCAGTCCATCCAGCAGCCTTTGGGACCCCAAGCCATAGTGGGAGAACACTTTCGACGAAGCCGCCACAAGCAACCTGTCCATCAGGTTCGAGTCTCCATCCACAATGCCGACACATACTCAATGGCTTCCTATACTCCTCCCACTCCAAAGGATCTGTGGAATGTGATTAACAATCGGCAGACCGAGCATGGACCCGATCTTCGTAACCATCTGGATGAGAGGCGGGCCAAGAGGTGAACCCTCGCCGTGAGCTCATGAGGGATCGCTCGCCATGCCGATCCAACGGGGGAGGGTCTAACTCTCCCTGTAGGCGAAGAGAGTCGTCCCAACGTCACCCAAGCCGCCCTGCACCTCAGGCCTATCATGAGCAGGAGGCCCCCATCACAAGGGTGAAATTTCAGCAATTCCAGGAGGCAGTCCTCCGGGAGCTTAACGCTGCCCCCAACAATGGCCATTGGGCTCCCAGCCCTCCGCCAGCTCCTTGGCATCCTCACTGTTTCTGCAGTCCTCAACCGGCTCCGAGCCACCCTCGTCGCTCCCAAAGACCTAGGCCGGCTCCGAGCAATTGCTATCCTTCTCCCGACCGTCACCGTCGCTCCCGGAGCTCGCGGCCTGCTCCGAGCCGCCCTTGTCGTTCTATCAGTCCGCCACCTACTCAGAGCCATCGCCGTCGCAGCCCCACTCCTCCTCGAGGTGAGAAGGAGTCTCGAGGCTCAACAAGATAAGACCGAAGGGAGGAATCGGTCTACCGCCGTCTCCACGAGATGGAGAGGCGCCTCGGCCAGCTCGACCGAGACGTAGAACGACGACCAGGGACCTCCGCCCGAGCAGGCCCCCATTCTCTCGCACCATCATGGAGGCTCCAGTCCCGGACAACTTTAAGCCTCCGCACTTCGATACCTACACCGGGGAGTCAGACCCTGCAGATCACATCGAGAGTTTCAAAACTCTCATAATGATCCACCATGCATCCGACGCCCTCCTTTGCAAGACCTTCCCAGCCACACTTAAGGGGCCGGCCCAGGAGTGGTACTCTTGACTTGCACCAGCATCTATCTTCTCCTTCGACCAGTTTGAGGGTCTTTTTCTCACGCATTTCGTGAGCAGTCGCCGCACCGAGAAGACAAGCGACTCCCTACTGTTCCTCAGTCAAAAGAAGGACGAGCGATTGAGGGACTATGTTAAGCGCTTCATGGCTGAAGCTAGGTCCATCGCTTTCTTGGAACCCTTGGTCGCCAATGTTGCCTTCTGGTCCAACGTCCTCAATGCTGACCTCAGAGCGTCTCTCTCCAAAAAGCCCCCTCAGGACTTCTCCGAGCTCCTACTCCGGAGCGAGAAGTATATCCGAGTGGAGGAGGCTCTCTATCGCCCCATCTTTGAGGCCTCATCTTTCACGAACAAGCAGAATGGCACAGAAGAAAAAGGAGCTAAGAAACTCCAGAGGGACAGTGGGGGTCAACGGCATCCTCCTCCTCGGTTCAAAAAATTCACTCCGCTTAATGCGAGTGTATCTACCATCCTGATGGAGATCAGGAATGAAGGCCTCCTACCGCCTCCCTCAAAGATGAATACTCCAGGAAAGAAGAGGGGCCGGAATAAGTGATGTCGTTTCCATCAGGACTACAGGCACGACACGGACGAATGTCGGGCCCTCAAAGATGAGATTGAGGCTCTCATCCAGAGAGGGCAGCTCACTCGCTTTGTGAGAAGAGACCGAGCCGATCCACCTCCACCGCCAAGGGGGGCTAACAGGCGAACCGAGCAGCGCACGGAGACTCCGGGGGCCGAAGTAGAGGGTATCTTGCACCTGATACACTGAGGCCCAATGGGGGGAAATTTCTACTCCTCCCGAAAAGCCTTCGTAAGGGAGGTTAACTCCGTGCAGAGCCATCCTCCCCCAAAAGGCCTCGGAGTCCCGGTGACGTTCTCTGATAGGGACATGGAGGGCGTCTACACACCCCACTGCGATGCCCTCGTCATCAATCTCCGAATGGTGAACTTTGAAGTCCGTCGGGACTTGGTAGAGAACGGCAGCTCCGTCAATATCCTTTTCTTGGAGGCCTTCAAAGGCCTCCCGCTGTCGAGGGACCAGCTCAAGCCTGCAGGCTACACTCTCCACGGGTTCACTGGAGTCCCGGTTACGGTCGAGGGAGTTATAACCCTCGACGTAATGGCAGGAAAGGCCCCGGCAACTCGCACGGAGCCAATGGACTTCATGGTGGTCGTCATCAAGGCCGCCTATAATGTTATCCTGGGTAGACCAGGTTTGGTCGCACTGTAAGCCATCCTTTCAGCCTACCACATGAAAATGAAGTTACCCACGCCCTCAGGAGTGAGGGAAGTGAGGGAAAGCCAAGAAGTGGCTCGGAAGTGCTATATGACCTCAGTGGGGGGTCTAGTTCTCTCTTTGGAAGCGCTCGAACTTCCTCAGGAAGGCGGTCAAACTATCTCCGAGCTCGTGGACGAGTTAGAGGAAGTGGCCTTCTTCGAAGAAGACACCACTAAGACGTTCCGCGTCAGCAAGGCTCTCTCCCCCTCCATTAAGCAAGACATCGCTCGGTGCATATGGGAGAACTGCAACCTCTTTCGCCTGGACTGCAGCCGATATGTTCGAGATCTCAGAAGAGCTCTCAATGCACCGTCTAAACATCACCCCTGGGGTCAAGCCTGTCCAACAGAAGAGACAGAAGTTTGCTCCCGAGTGGCAACAGGCAATCAAGGAGGAGGTTGAGAAACTCCTCAATGCCCACTTTATCCAGGAGGTGAACTACCCTGAGTGGCACTTCAATGTGGTGTTGGTCAAGAAGGCCAATGGGAGCTGGAGAATATGCATTGACTTCACAAATCTCAATAAGGCGTGCTCGAAGGACCCTTTTCCTCTTCCCAGCATCGACGCCCTGATCGATGCGACCTCCGGGCACGAGCTCATCAGTTTTATGGACACCTTCTCAGGGTACAATCAAATCAGGATGTTCCCTCCCGACATCCCGAAGACCTTGTTCGTGACGGACCAAGGCCTCTATTGCTACTGTGTTATGCCCTTCGGCTTGAAAAACGTGAGAGCTACCTATCAGTGCCTGGTGAAAAGGGTCTTCCGAGACCAGATTGGCCGAAACATGAAGATTTTCGTCGACGACATGTTAGTCAATAACACCCGAGGGCAGGATCACACTCTCAACCTTCAAGAAGCCTTTGGAGTGCTCAGGACGCACAATTTGAGGCTAAACCCGAACAAGTGTGCGTTCGGTGTCTCATCGGAAAAATTTATGGGGTTTATGGTCAGCCAGAGGGGCATAGAGGCCAACCCCGAAAAGATCCAAGCCATTCTCAAAATGGCTCCTCCGTCCAACGTCAAAGAAGTACAGAGGCTCACGGGGAGCCTCGCCGCGATTGAGCGATTCCTCTCCAAGTCTGGGGAGAAGTGTCTCCCCTTCTTCAAAGCCCTTAGGGGGGGCTAAAGGCTTCGAGTGGGGACAGTAGCAACAGGAGTCCTTTGACAAGCTCAAGGAATATTTGGCTAACCCCCCGCCCCTGAGCAAGCCAGCACCTGGGGAGGTCCTCTACTTCTATCTCGCAGCTTCAGAGCAGACACTCAGCACGGTCCTTGTAAGGGAAGAGGAGAAGACGTAGAAGCCCATCTATTACGTGAGCAAGGTGTTCCGCGACGCCGAACTCCGTTACCCGAAGCTGGAGAAGATGGCTCTCGCCCTGGTCATGGCGGCCGGCAAGCTCCGCCCCTACTTCCAATCCCATTCGGTGGTCGTCCTTACCGACTAACCACTGAAACAAGTTCTCCACAAGCCCAAGACTTCCGAATGGCTCATGAAGTGGTCCATCGAGCTGAGTCAGCATGACATCAGCTACCAGCCCAGAACGGCAATAAAGGCCCAAGCTCTGGCCGAGTTCATCGTGGAGAACACCATCCCCGACTCATGTGAGCGCCTGCCAACCCTTTCGTCTGGACCATTTATGTGGACGGGTCCTCTTGTGCCGATGGAAGTGGGGCTGGCATCATCCTAACTTGCCCCGATGCTTTCGACCTCCAGTACTCCCTCTGCCTGAACTTTCTGGCATCAAACAATGAGGCAGAGTATGAGGCCCTCATAGCGGGGCTCTGCATGGCTCGCATGGCAGGTGCCAAGCGCGTAAGGATCTTCAGTGACTCACAGTTAGTAGTCAACCAGGTGTCCGGGGAATATGAGGCGAGGGACGACCGTATGGCCAGGTACTTGGCAAAAATGAGGGAGTTCTAGCTCTATACGAAGATGTTCAACTCTAGCGGGTTCCCCGAGAGGAAAACGCGCAAGCGGATGCCCTCTCTAAGCTCGCCTCCTCGTCTTTCCAAGGTCTAGAACAGACCGTCTTGATAGAGGACCTTCTCAATCCAAGCATCGACAAAGACGGCTCGGAGCCAATGGAAGCCTACCCCTAACACTTAGGAAAAACTAGATGAAGCCCCTCCTCGAGTACCTCCGAGATGGAGTCCTTCCCAAAGATTCAAAAGAAGTAAGGAGGATCAGGACACGAGCAGGGCGGTACACACTCCTAGATGGGGTCATGTACAAACGCTCCTACACCCAGATTGATGGTCGGCCCTATCTGAGGTGCCTCTCCCAGGAGGAAGCGCTCTACGCCCTAAAGGAGGCCCATGATAGTCTGTGTGGCACGCACTTGGGAGTGAGATCCCTCGCCCGGAAGCTCTTGAACTACAGCTACTTCTGGCCCACACTACTAAGTGACTCCGAGGAGTACATCCACCAGTACGACTCTTGCTAGAAGTTTGCCCCAATCCATCGCCTGCCCCAAGCACAACTTACTTCCTTGGCGAGTCCAATCCCCTTCGCAATGTGGGGGATGGATTTGCTCGGATCCTTCCCTCTAGCACTAGGCCAACTGAAGTTCTTAGTGGTAGCAATAGACTACTTCTCGAAATGGATAGAGGCCGAACCTCTTTCAACAATCACCGAGCACAAGGTGCAGAAGTTCTTTTGGAAGAACATCGTCTGTCAGTTCGGGGTACCTCGCGTCCTTATAACCGACAACGAAACCCAATTCACGGGAGCGACCTTTCGCGACTTCTGCACCGACCTCAGGATTCAGCAGTGGTTCTCTTCAGTAGCGCACCCCCAGTCTAATGGCTAAGTGGAAAATGCAAACCGACAAATCCCGCTCTAGATTAAAGAAGAGGCTTGACAAGTCCACTAAAGGGCTACGGGTCGAACAACTCCCCAATGTGCTTTGGAACTATCGCACCACCAAAATAGCTCCAATGGGAGAGTCCCCTTTCAACATCACGTACAGATCCGAAGCCCGCATCCCTTTAGAGGTGGGCCTACCTTCACCTCGACTCATAGCTTACAGTGAAGCGCAGAATGCGAACTAACTTCACAACTGCCTAGACCTCATTGATGAGGTCCACGAGAGAGCCGCAATTCGGCAAGAGACCTACTGCCGTAGGATTGCTTGGGCCTACAATAAGAGGGTCCGGCCCGCCAGCCTAAAAGAAGGTGACTTAGTGCTCAGAAAGTTATCAATCTCCGATCTAAGCAAAAGAGGCAAGTTGGCACCCAATTGGGAAGGGCCATATAGGGTCTCCAGAGTTATTCACCCGGGAGCGTATCAACTCGAAGACCCTGGGGGTAGGAAGATACTGAGGACATGGAATGCGGAGTACTTAATGAAGTACCGAGAGGGTGTTTAAACGCCGCTCCAAACAACTTCTCCAAGAGAGCTCCAGAAGACATGTCCAAACTCCCTACTTGTATTTTTCCTTTATCAAAATGTAAAGGCGGCTCACAACTTAGAAGCGGCTGCCCAGTTGTTTGCAATAAAAGGAAATCTTTCCCCACAACTTTTCTATCTTTTGAGTAGCCTAACTTTACTTAGCAAATTCTCTATTTTTGGGTAGTCTAACCCTACTTACAAAATTTTTTATTAAAACGACGTGCTCGGAGTCCAACACTTGGTTTGAATCCGCTTCAACTACTTGCTTCTAAGCGAGTATGAAGCTGATCACCATTCGAAATTGCTCCTTCAGCTGTTGATACCTTCTAAACGACACGCTCGGAGTCCAACACTTGGTTCGACTCCGCTTCAACTAGTTGCTTCTAAGCGAGTACGAAGTGGATCACCATTCGAAATTGCTTCTACAACTATTGATACCTTCCAAACGACACGCTCGGATTCCAACACTTGGTTCGACTCCGCTTCAACTACTTGCTTCTAAGAGAGTACGAAGCGGATCACCATTCGGAATTGCTCCTACAGCTGTTGATATCTTCAAAACGACGCGCTTGGAGTCCAACACTTGGATTCGACTCCGCTTCAACTACTTGCTTCTAAGCGAGTAAAGAGCGGGTTACCATTCGAAATTGCTCCTACAGCTGTTGATATGGCTAAAAATAGGGTTAAATCGGGATCGTCCAAATCGGGCACGAATCTCAAAGCTTAGGGGTAAAATGGTAATTTCACCTACTAACGGGTCTGAAATGGGTACTGGATCTCCTCCCCAAAGATCTAATAACCCACGAACGAATCCACCTCAACCGGGTACGGGTTTTTACCCGCTGCAAACCCGATCCAGCATGGTAGAATTAGGGTTTCTGATTAAGATTAATCAACGGCCCTGATTCACATCTATCCTTTCACTGGGGATTAGGGATTACATTCCTTATCTGAATACAGGGATCACATTCCTAATCTGATCCCAACGGCGACTATAAATACCCCCCATCCATCACCATTAAGAGGTAATCAATCTTTTGCCAATTTACGCTCTTTCATAATCTTCCTGATTACTGACTTGAGCGTCGGAGGGTGCGTCGCCGGGATCAACCCCGGTGTCTCGCACTTTTTGCAGGTGAACGGCGGGAGTCAGCGGTCAAACTCCGGCGGAACAGGTTCAGGTTTGCTATTCAAGTTTTCCAAGAATCCACAAATACTATCTGTTTGCCCCCACACCAGATTTAGCGGTAACAGATTGGAGCCGTCTATGGGAATCAAATGAATAGCAGCCTCCCCTCTTCCCGTTGGTCAGATCTTCTCCAGCCATGCCTCCTAGGAAAGTAAGATCCAGAGGGTTCAACCGTGGACCCTACCCCGTCGATCAGCAATAGGAAGTCCCCATCCAACCCGCTCAGCAGTAGGGGCAACTTCCTCCTCAAGCAGAGGACCCTCTCCAACAGGACCAGCCTCCTCTTCAGAATCAGCAACCTCCTAAGGGTCCCCCCGTTCCTTAAAATGCCGGTGCAGGGGTCTCGCGTCCCAACCCGCAGAAGCAACCTCTCCATCAGGACCACGTCTCAATACACAATGCCTCTACGGATTCTATGGCCTCCCACAATCCTCGAGCTTCCGACCTTCGCAATACCATCCTCAATCGGCAAAAGGATGAGGATTTTCGTCGCCGTCTGGATGAGAAGCTGGCCCGAGAGGGAGCCTCCCGCCAACAACGTCCAGATGAGCGATCTCCTCACCGCCGATACTACAGAAGGTCCCCCACCCGAAGAGGGCGGAGAGAGTCCCTCGAGCATCACAGGAGAAGACCCCATTCCCCAGCCGGTCGGCAACATCCGAGGAACGATGAGGTACCCATCACTCGTGCCGAGTTCCAGCAATTCCAAGCAACTATCCTACAAGCTCTCAATCTCCGACCCAACAACACCAATGCTCCAAGGATTCAACTCCTCCTCCGGTCCGAAGTCCTCACCGACGGTCCTTAACTCCTCCCCCAGCTCCTAGCAACCCCCAGCACATTCCTAGTCCTCGCCGCTCCAGGAGCTACCGTCGTCGTAGCCCCCACTCTCCCTCGTACGAATATGAGTCTAGAGGCTCGGTTGATTACCGTCGAAGAGATGACGCTGTCTACCGCCGTCTCCACGAAATGGAGAGGCGCTTGGGTCAGTTAGACAGAGAAGAAGAGCTTAGAGGAAGGACCCTTCGCCCGAGTTGCCCTCCTTTTTCCCGAACCATAATGGAGGCACCCGTACCAATTGGCTTTAAACCTCCTCAATTCGAGACTTATTCCGGGGAGTCTGACCCCGTCGATCACATCGAAAGCTTTAAGACCCTCATGCTCATCCATCAAGCTTCCGATGCTCTGCTGTGCAAGACAATCCCCGCTACTCTCAAGGGTCCGGCTCGAGAATGGTACTCTCGCCTTGCCCCATCCTCAATATTCTCCTTCGTGCAATTGGAGACCCTCTTCGTCACCCACTTCGTGAGTAGCCGCCGAACTGAGAAGACCAGCATTTCGCTACTCTATCTCAACCAGAAGAAGGGAGAGAAGCTGAGAGACTATGTGAAAAGGTTCACAGCGGAAGTCAGGTCCATAGCATCCCTCGACCAGTCGGTCGCTGCAGCAGCATTCCAATCCAATGTCCTCAACTCCAGCCTCCGCTCCTCCCTCGCCAAGAAGCCCCCGCAGAACTTCTCTGACCTCCTCCTCTGGAGCGAAAAGTATATTCGGGCCGAGGAAGCTGAGCACTGCCATAACTTGGAGGGGCCTTCCTCCGGGTCTATGAGAAAGGGAATAGAAGAGGAAGAGGCCAAGAAGCTCCAGAAGGATAATGGCGGGCAGCGCCGACCTCCCCCCAGATTTGAAAAGTTTACTCCTCTTAACGCCAACATCTCCACAATTCTCATGGAAGTTGAGAAGGAAGGGGTGATACCTCCTGTGCCAAAAATGAACACCCCCGGCAAGAAGAGGGATAAAGAGAAGTGGTGTCGCTATCACCGGGACCATGGCCACGATACCAATGATTATCGGGCCCTAGAAAACGAGATAGAAGCCCTCATCCAGAGGGGTCAACTAACCAAGTTCGTGAGAAAGGATCGATCCGATCTTCCTCCCCCGCCTCGGGGGGCTAATGTTGGATCCTATAGGCAGGGCAACAAATACTAGAGGGGGGGTGAATAGTGTTTATTAAAAATAAATTACGGAATAAGAATTTTTCTTCGGTGCAGTCGACTTAGGAGTGAACCAGTCGACTGAGTTAACCCAATAAGAGAAATTTAAACAAATCTGTGAAGTCGACTTAAAGCAGAAACAATCGACTTATTTAAATAATAAACTTATAGATTACAAGTCTGACCAGTCGACTTATAAAGAAGTCAGTCGACTGTCCAGACAAGTTTCAGAGTAATAAAACACACAGAAAAATGTAAATGCAAGTTCAAGAGATACAACCACAGAGAGCACACGATATATTCTGGTTCGGTCCTTCCAACCTACATCCAGTCCCCAAGCAACCCACTTGAGATTTCCACTATTCTTGAAAAAGTTTACAAGAATACCCTACGGCGTTCAGACAACAACCTTGTCTAACCCGTAGTCCTTTCTCTCAACCAGAGAAAGCACCCCACTCTTCCACCAAGAGTGAAACCACTGACTCTACACCCTAGAGTCTAACTCTCCAACCGAGAGGAAAAGAAAATAATAAAATGTTTACAATCAACCTATAGCCTTGTATGTGATTCGTGATGTAGTACGTGGCTAAAAGAGGTTGACTTCTATATCCAGTCCAGAACGAATTCAGATGTTATACTGGACAGAATGTAGAGAACCAGGACTTTAGAGATTTGAAAGCTTTGTCTCTTGAAGAATGTAACACTTAAAAAATCTCAAAAGAATGCTCGGAAAATTGTTAGATCTTTTAACAGTGAACTCTGAACTCTATTTATAGAGTTAGAGTTACTGGACGTTGGGAGGCAGTTATTCCAACTGCCAACCAACGGATCTAAACAGTTTTTGAATTTGAAAAACAATTTTAAAAACAGAAAACAGTCAAATGCACTCGAACAGTCGACTGGGTTGCCATAATGAGTCGACTGGTCAGAGTTTGAATAAGTTTAATCAGTTTTGTACTGACAGTCGACTGGTATGAGTATCGGTCGACTGGTACTCAACAGTTAAACTATTTCAAACTGTTTTGACCTTTTGATGTTTTGAAAAACACACATTTGTAAAAGAGTGAGTGTATGTGTGTGTGACAAGGCTTTACATCATACTAAGACTCAATTAAAACAAGATTACATTTGTTTACAAGACATAACAATAGATGGCACTTTAAGCATAAGTCTTGGCTTGAGTCTTGAGTCTTAAGTGAAGCTTTGCCATTGTCTTTATCTGGAGTTTTGTGCTTGTTCATTTGTTTAGCTGTATAGTAATGAAACCTTTGTGTATACAACCTGCAATTATAAAGTATAGCATAGATACATATTGCAGTGTGTTGTGATCATCAAAATCAAGAATCAACATTCTCCCCCTTTTTGATGATGACAACACAATGGCTGATATAAACATAAATAATACAAGCATAGAAATGATATGCTCCCCCTATTAAAAGCACAACATGCATGAAGATATATCATAAAACAAAAACTTTAACAGACTGTATCAGTCGACTTATAACGGAATCAGTCAACTTAACAGAGAAAGAAAAAACACAGTAAATACAGCAATATCAGTCGACTTATAATGTAATTAGTCGACTTAACAGAGAGATAAATACAGCAAACACAGTAAAAACAATAAACACAAACACAGTAGAAGGTATTTCTCCCCCTTTGTCATCAACAAAAAATAAGAGAACCAATAATGATAAGGGAAATAACAAAGTCTTTTACAGAAATAAACAAAGTCTTTTGCAAAAACTAAAAAAATAATGAAAAATACATAAATAAATAAAAAAAATCATCAATCTTCATCTTCAGTGTCTTCATCAACAACTTGAGACGGTGGGGGAAATTGAGTAGTAAAGAGATGAGTGAGATTGGTGATTTTAGAGTCAAGAGAGTCAAGACGAGAATCAAGAGTGTCTTGATGATCCATGAGATAGTTAACACATTCATATAGAGTATGTGGATTATCAAAATCAGCACGAGACGAGAAGAACTGGAAGCAGAAGATCGTCTAGCAGAAGTTGCTAGAGGAACTTGGGAAGGAGGAGGAGACCTAGGGGAAGTTCTAGGTGGAAGGTCAAGAAGCTTCATACGGGCTAAACTAGCACGATCGAAGCACTCATAATGTTTAACGACATTGGTCTCCGAGTCGAGATCAATATCATAAGCCATAAAGACACGAGTAAGGAGACCACCAAAAGGTAAGAAATGAGTATGAGACTGTTGAAGTTTCGAAAAAATGACTCGACCCCAATTGATATTAATCTTACCAAAAATTGCATAAACTGCTTGTTGCAATTCCATAGAATACTGATCATAACTCCCTCTTTTGGGAAGAATGTTATAAGCTAGTATTCGTGCAACTAGTTTTGCAACAGGTGTGATATTTTTACTAGTCATGGGGGGTCCATGATTTGGCAAAAATATTTTAGACAAAATAGAGGAATCATCTATAATTATTTCTCCTAAATCAAGTCCCTCGTCATCAATACCCATAATAAGATTAATTCTCTCGGATGTGAGTTTAATCTTTGTATTTTTGACCGAGGAAAAAATAATAATTTCTCCATCCTCCTTCTGAACAACTTTCATGTTTGTATAAAGAGATAGATGAGTTGGGGATGGTAATTAGGTTGATTGACCAAGGAAAGAAACTCATATAGACTACAGTTTTGAAAAATAGGGACAAGATTGAACCTATCTAACTCATTGAAATTAACAAATTGTCCTGGAAAAATCACCATGGTACAAATAAGATACCATCGTTCCAAAAGATCAGGACTCCTAAGGTATTGAGAATAATCTTGGGATGAAGAACTAGCATCTTCATGAGATCTCTTAGATTTTTTAGGTGCCATTAAGAGAAATGCAAGGAACGAGATTTTACCAACAGGGGAGAGGGAAACAAACAGCAAAATGAGAGACGAGGATCAGCAGCTCCAAAAAGATTCAGCAGTCGACTCTTCGGATTTGATCTTCTTCTCCTTGCTTAGGGTTTCGGATTTGGGGTAAAAGTAAAAGTTGAAGATGGAGGCTGTGGAGAAGGTTTTTAATAGAAGACAGACGGCTGTGATTCAATAGGAAAGAGATCAACAGCTAATGGAGAAGTCACGGAAGAGTAAAAAGATAGACATTTGTCTCAAAATCTGTGTGATGATTCCTGAAGACAGATTAACTCGCGACAGTCGACTTATAGTATAGAACAGTCGACTTAGTCGAGAAGAAAATAAGTTTTTATATCAACTGATTAGTCGTCTTGGGGAAAGTTCAGTCGACTGGTCAAAGAAAAAAAATAAGTATACAGAAAATACGAGACAGTCGACTTAATGAAAACACAGTCGACTTGACAGAAATATTTTCAACAAATATCAATAAAATTACATATTCCTAGTTCTCTTCTTAAAGTGATAAAAGTATCTTCTTTAAGGGGTTTTGTAAAGATATCAGCTACTTGTTTATCAGTAGAGATAAAGTCTAAAGATATATCTCCTTTTAAAACATGATCACGTAGAAAATGATGTCGAATATCAATATGTTTCGTACGTGAATGTTGAACCGGATTTTTAGATAGATTAATTGCACTAGTATTATCACACATAATTGAAGGTTTATAAAGGAAATACCATAATCTAATAAGGTTTGTTTCATCCACAAAATTTGTGCACAGGCCAAACTTGCAGCGATATATTCAGCTTCTGTAGTAGATAGGGACACTGAATTTTGCTTTTTACTGCACCAAGAAACTAGTGAATGTCCCAAAAAGTAACATGTCCCACTAGTGCTCTTGCGATCAGTTTTACTACCAGCAAAGTCAGCATCGCTATACGACAAAAGTTGAAAATTATCGGTGCGTGGATAAAATAAACCATAATCAGATGTGCCTTTAATATATCTTAAAATTTGTTTCACAGCTTTTAAATGAGACTCTTTAGGACTAGACTGATATCTAGCACACAAGCATACGCTGAACATAATATCTGGTCTACTTGCGGTAATATATAAGAGTGAACCAATCATACCTCGATAGAGTTTTTGATCAACACTCTTACCTAATATATCTTTGTCAAGGGTAGTAGTAGTAGCCATAGGTGTGGATTTACTACTTGTACTATCCATGTTAAACCGTTTGAGTAATTCCTTTGCATATTTTCCTTAATTAATAAATATGCCATTTGAAGACTGTTTAAATTGAAGTCCAAGGAAATAATTGAGTTCACCCATGTGACTCATCTCAAACTCATTTTTCATGGTGTTAGCAAACTCTTGACATAGATTATTATTAGTAGAACCAAAGATTATATCATCAACATATATTTGTATGATTAAGATATCATTCTTAATTCTCTTAATAAACAAAGTAGTGTCTACTTTACCTATCTCAAATCCTGTTTCTAAAAGAAAGGTTTTCAAACGATCATACCAAGCACGAGGTGCTTGTTTAAGACCGTATAAAGCCTTTTTCAATTTATAAACATGATTTGGGAATTGTTCATGTTCAAAACCTGGTGGTTGTTTAACATAAACATTCTCTTTAATAAACCCATTAAGAAAAGCACTTTTAACATCCATTTGATAAAGTATAAAATTCATGAAACAAGCAAAAGATAATAAAATACGAATTGATTCTAATCTAGCAACAGGAGCATATGTTTCATCAAAATCTATGCCTTCTTCTTGATTATATTTTTGAGCAACTAGTCTAGCTTTGTTCCTTACAACTTATCCTGATTCATCTAACTTATTTTTAAATACCCATTTGGTACCAATAATAGTATGATCAGGAGGTCGTGGAACTAAATCCCATACATCATTCCTTATGAATTGGTTTAACTCATCTTGCATGGCATTCATCCAAAATTCATTCTCACAAGCTTCTTGTATATTTTTCGGTTCAAAATCCGACAAGAAGGCTGTATGAGATATCATATTAATATGTGATTGTGTCTGAATACCATGGGAGATGTCACCAATTATTAAGTCATGTGGATGATCTCTAACTTCAACAAAAGATTTTGGTAAAGTTGAAGATATCACAATAGGATCAGTCGACTTGACAGGTTCTTCAGTCGACTACTTTTCTTCAGTCGACTTGCAGTCCTTATCGGTCGACTTATCCGTAAGACTAGTTTGTTCTAAAGATGTAATCACTTTATTTAAGGGTGATGAATCAGTTTCATCATCTTTAATTAAATTTGATGAAGGCAGAGATTCATCGAATGTAACATGCATTGACTCTTCAATTGTCATTGTAGACTTGTTGAAAATTCTATATGCTTTACTCCTATTTGAGTATCCTAAAAAGATACCCTCATTAGATCTAGGATCAAATTTATCTAAATTATCTTTAGTGTTCAGAATAAAACACTTACAACCAAATGTCTTGAAATAAGAGACTTTAGGAATTTTGTTAAAAAATAACTCATAACAAGTCTTCTTTAGTTTAGGTCTTATTAGAATCCTATTTAAAACATAACAAGCTGTAGCAACGGCTTTAGCCCAAAAATACTTAGGTAAATTACTTTCAACAAGCATGGTTTGTGCGCATTCTTGTAAAGTCCTATTTTTCTTTCAACCACTCTATTTTGTGGTGAAGCTCTAGGAAATGCAAATGAATGTGTTATACCATTCTTGTTGCAATATTCTGTAAATGTTTCATTCTCAAATTCTCCACCATGATCACTTCTAATAGTGACTATGGTTTGGTTTTGAATACGTTTACAAAAATTTGCAAATTCATCAAAACCATCATTTTTATGTTTTAAAAAGAATGTCCAAGTGAATCGTGAAAAATCATCTACTAAAACAAATACATATCTACTTTTATTTAAAGAAGCAACTCTAGTAGGGCCAAATAAATCCATATGAATTAATTCAAGCGGTCTACTAGTAGAAATTACTTCTTTTGTTTTAAAAGTGGATTTGATTTGTTTTCCCAGTTGACATGCAT
Organism: Hemerocallis citrina; assembly: GCA_017893485.1. Taxonomy (NCBI): domain Eukaryota; kingdom Viridiplantae; phylum Streptophyta; class Magnoliopsida; order Asparagales; family Asphodelaceae; genus Hemerocallis; species Hemerocallis citrina. The sequence goes on from CM030361.1 coordinate 178,572,837, forward strand.
CACATAACTTATCCTTTTTAAAGGATAGTTTTGGCAGTCCTTTAACTAGGTTATACTTAGATATCTTCGAGAGATTTTTCATATTCACATGGCCAAAACGTCTATGCCAAAGCCAAGAATCATTATTAGAAGCTATTAAACAAAAATCATTTGAAAATTCATTTGTAGTCAAACATAATTCATAACTATTGTTTTTGCGAAAACCTTGAAAAATGATATTTTGCATAGTAGAATCATAAATTAAACAAGCATCTTTTTCAAATACAATTTTATATCCTTTATCACACAATTGACTAATACTTAACAAATTATGTTTTAATCCACTAACTAACAATACATTTTCTATAGTGGGGTTAGAAGTTTTACCAACCATGCCGATTCCTTTGACTTTTCCTTTGTTGTTATCACCAAAGGTAACTGTTCCTCCATCGATGCTTTGTATGGTGGATAGAAGATTGGCATGACCAGTCATATGTTTTGAACACCCGCTGTCAAGTATCCAGCGATCTTTCTTTGGTTCCTATAAAATATTCAATGTAAATATGGTACCCTTTTCATTGGGTCCAAAACATATTAGTTTGGAGGAAACCAAATCCATAATGAGTTTGATTTTCCTCCATAAGCAGGAATAAAATTAATAGAATTACATACATTTAACATATATGAATTGATATACGCCGTTCTATCATTCAGATTTAAGTTAACTGGAACCCATACAAATTTGTTCTGTCCAGTCGACTTTATAGTATCCTTCAGTCGACTTCTACTGTAAGTCAGTTGACTGGATGATGGTATAGGTCGACTTATATGAGGTTCTGATCTCGTTGAATAAGACACAGTTCCTCTGGACAGACGACTGGTGGATGGACTCAGTCGACTTAACCGAACGTTAGACTTGCTTTTATCATTAAAATTTGGAACCTTAGGCTTTTCAAAGAATTCATATAGTTTATGTGTAACACTAGAAATAGATTCAGGTTTATTTCCACTTGTGTTTTTAGAAGAAGATTCTTTTACAAGAGAGTTTTTGAAACCAAGACCATATTTTTGACTAGATTTCACTTGATTATGAAGAACATCATTTAAATTATCTTTGACTTTATTGAACTTAGATACGTTCTTGGATATCTCTTCATAATTCTTTTTTAGAGATTCAAGATCGGTATCTAAACTTGCAATACGAGAATTTAAGGATTTCACTTCATGATCAAGGTTAAGATTTTCTTGAGAAAGTGTTTGATTAACTTTCTCTAGATTCTTAACTGTAATCTTTTCCTTTTTCAACTCTTGAAAGATTTCATTAAAAGCATCAAGTAAATCTTCTGAATCAAAATCATTACTTACTTGATCTTGTGAAGCCATAAAACACATGTTTGCAACTTCGTTGGTTTCATCAGTTTCTTCTTCTGAGGAAGAATCACTGTCATCCCAAGTTGCATGATAAGCCTTTTTGTTCTTGGCAAACTTGTTCTTTGTATACTTGTCCTTCTTGAAGTTGGAGGTCTTTCCCTTATTCTTTGTATTTTCTAGGGGACAATCCTTCTTCATGTGACCTGTTTTATTACACCTGAAACAAGTTGGAGGATCATTAGAATCTCTAAATTTGGAATTGAACTTACCTTTCTGTAGAAATTTTTTAAATCTCCTTGTGAACATGGCTATCTCCTCTTCATCTTCTTCTTCATCTTCTGAGTCTGTCATGGCTTTAAAAGCTAATGATTTCTTCTTTGCCTGTGGTGGTTCTGCATCCTTTTTCCGTTCTTCGAGTTGAACCTCATAGGCCATTAGATTTCCCACAAGATTCTCAAGAGAAAGTTGTGACAAATCATTTGCTTCTTCTATTGCAGTGATCTTCTTTTCCCATTCAGGAGTGAGTGCACGAAGAACTTTTCTCACCATCTTTGCTTGTGTATATGTCTTTCCAAGTGCCACAAGTGAGTTTGTAATGTCAGTAAATCTGGTAATCATTTCAGACACATTTTCGTTTTCCTTCATGCGGAACATTTCAAACCTGTGAACAAGAACAGATATTTTAAATTCTTTCACTTTGTTTGTTCCTTCATGAGTTACCTCGAGTGTATGCCAGATTTAATGTGCGGTTGTTGCATTGGATACACGGTTGAACTCCTCCTTTGTGAGAGCACAAAATAATGCATTCATCGCTTTTGCATTGTTCATAGTTTGGTTCTTCATATTATCATTCCATTGTGCATATGGAATAGTAGGAGCAGTGTATTCCGTTTCCGTCATGTTCCATATTTCATAATTGATGGATTGGAGGTAGATCTTCATCCTGCACTTCCAATAGTTGTAGTTTGTTCCATCGAAGAGAGGTGGCCTTTGTGTAGATTTGCCTTCATGGTACTGATTTGCATTCGAAGTTGTAGCGCCCCGATTTCCGATACTGGAAAACCGTGACACGAGTCAAGACCTTTTCTTCAATTAGTCACAATACACAGAAAAACAGGAGAATTTAAAACTTTTTATTCAATACACAAAGCGTTACAAGTCTGAATACTGTACAACTGTAATACTTTACAATGGAGTTACAATATTGCCTTTACATTTCTAAGTATTACAACCTTCACATCTTACATCAGAGTACTTCTTAACTAATACAGAATCAATACATATACTGCAGCGGAACTAAACATAACACTGACTCCTTGCTTCCCTTGCCTTGAGTCCTCATGAATCTCGCCTTGTATTTCGGCGATCCAGTACCTATGGAAGTGGGGACGTCAGTATTCACTGACGCTTAAAGGCTGATCATATAGCAGCGAATCTTCCAAACAATATACAAAATATAGCAATGGTGTTGGTGTAGTTTAAGTATTCGTGAGTGTTATGACTAGACTCTAATGCGATATTTAAATGGAACTAGGATGCTCCTATCCTAATATTAGCAAGTCTCCGAAAGCAACATGCAGCCCATACTACATGCGACTCCATCTCAAGCCGTTTCTCCATATATAGGGATTGAACCCGCGTTATGAACTTCTAATTGTACACAACCTGTTCCTGACAACTACACGTGACTCGCGAGGCTGCAGATGTGGACATGTGCCACTGTTGCATTTCGCCCGTGGTGTCTATGTTCGCCACCGCGACCCGGCTAACCGGACCTCACTCAAATTAGACGATCCCAATGTATCGGGCGTCATTCCAAAAATCACACTATAGGGTTTCGCAAGCGCAGGGTAGCGCAAAGCCTACCCTGTGGCACCCTCTGGGGTATCGCAAGCGCAGGACTGCACAATGCATCCTGTGGCACCCCTAGCCACGGTACTTCAGGAATTAACAGCGCGAGATACGCAACCCATGTCCTCAACTTGTGAGACGGCACCGTACGTATCCCTTTGACGGGAAGGTACAACCCAGTACACCACCTATGATCTGCCTCAAGGGACGAGTTAGTGTAAGGGGCCCCCTACGACTGACCCCTCTCTCCCGGCAAAAGGGTTTAAGTAAACCGATCCTTGTAAGTCACTATCCTAGTGATGTCCCTGACTCGAACGATCCTAGGAATGATAACATTATAACACAACATGCTAGGCCTTAAATTAGGCTTCGCAAGACAACTCTACTAGGCCGCTCAACCTAGGCTTACCAGAATCCCTCAGGATCTGGTTCATGGCTCATCGATCCAAGACTTTGGCTGTGCGAATATACACGCATGCCGCTACCCTAGACTTGGATTCTGTCTATGCTTCGGTCCTCGATTAACCTACCCTGGTTAAAATTCGACGGTACACAAGGAGTGACTCCTCCACCGTTCCTTAGGGTAGAAATCATATGTCTTGACGGTCGACAGCCCTTAGGGTAGTAACATCACCCTAGACGAGCACAACGAACTGTGTACTAGCTAACAAGCTATACACGAGTAACAACCACATACGAGCCCATCAAACTACGTATGACACAATAACTACCTACGAGCCAGGCGGGCCCCGTAGGAGATAACCGCGTACATACCGGCCAAATAAACCGTGTATGAGACCGACAGCTACGTACTAGCCGGTCGGGCCGCGTACGAGACAACAACCTACATACGAGCCGACTAAACTACGTATGCGACCCACGGCTACGTACGGGCCAGTCGAGCCACGTATGAGCACGACCGTGTGCAAACAACCATACAGGTAATCAATCTTAGAAGCAACCAAACGTGCTTACTAACAAACTTAATCTTCTATTGTTAGAAGCAACAGAAGAATCTACTAATATTCTATGGTCGGTATTCCACTAAGGAAGGATCCGAAGGCGACCTAACGGCCTTTATCGGACCAACTATCACTAGTGGTCTTCCCAATCCTTATTACTTCAACCTATGGCGCCTTAAGTATGGCATACAATTACAAGCAGCTTCCTACGACAATCAATCATATAACACAACCACCATGATATTCCTATGTATGAATGTGATTAATGCTTATGCTTACATTGAGCTCAAGCATGAAAATCACTAACGACCTTAAACATAAAATTCTCTATAGTCAATCGTAGGTTACAAATTGAGCATGGAAGCCTACTACTTATCATAACCAACCACAACCACCCAACTAAGCAATACTTCCAAGGTATAGTAGGTAGTCCTAACACTACTCCTACAACATTCTAAGCAAGTATTACTCTAGTATGGTATAGAACCCCACATAAATCACTACAACTAGCCATGGGTAGTTTCTTTACTCTAAGCATGAACATCATAGTATGGGTATCCTTAACTTAACATGATTAATAATTAGCATGATACCTACTTACTTAGCATAAGTCATGATCATCTACTAACATAACATGAACAAACACTCATCTAAGCATGGGTACCATGTAAACATGAGTGTTCATATAACTTAGCATGGTATACGACTTACTCACAATCTAACTAGTATGACCTACAACTTACTTACAATTAAGCTAGCATGGCATAGATCTTGCCTATAATTAAAAACTAGCATGGTATATTTCTTACCTACAATTTATTAGCATGGTATACAACTCTTCTACCACTTATCTAGCATGAATCTTCCTTAAGCATAAATAACTACTAAACATGGTAGGAAATTCCTATGATGAATCCTACAACATTCTAATCATAAATAAATTATTAAACATGATAGGAAACTTTAGGAATGAATCCTACAAAATTCTAGCATAAGTGAGTTACTAAACATGATGGGTATTTTTTGAATGAGTCCTACAACATCCTAAACATAAAGCATGATGGGATAATTTTAATAAACATCCTACAACTAATTAAGCATAGCATCATGGTAGGATATTTTTAGCAAAAGTCCTACAACCTCCTAAACATAAAGCATGGATATGGCTTCTAATTATTTTTAGAAATGATCCTACAACATAAGTAGCATGAATATGACTTCTAATTATTTTTAGAAGCAAAGCTACAACTAACTAAGCATGGTAAACATGGTAGGATATTTTACAAGCAATCCTACAACTAACTAAGCATGGATTATGGCTTCTAAATATTTTTAGAAGCAAGGCTACCACTAACTAAGCATGGTAAACATGGTAGGATATTTTTACAAGCAATCCTACAACTAACTAAGCATGGATTATGGCTCCTAAATATTTTTAGAAGCAATCCTACAACATTTTACTACTACTACTACTCCTACTTTAATCAAAACATAACACACAATTATCTACTACTACTACTACTTCATTCACAACAAAATCACCACATACAACTATCTATTACTACTACTACTTTATGGACATAAACATACTACTACCTTATTAATTACATACATGCTACTACTACTTCATTTATTACATACTACTAATTATTTTAGCTTACTACTACTTAGTTTCTTACTAATCTTATTTATTACTAGTGATAAAGGAAGGATTATTTTTTATTTATTTTACTTTACTTTACAAAAGAAAGATCTCTTTAATTAACTACAACTAGTGATTAAAAGAAAAGGAAGATCTTTTTATCATTTCTACAACTAGTGATCAAAATAAAAAGAGAAGATCTTTTTAATTAACTACAACTAGTGATTAGAATAAAAGAAAAGATCTTTTTAATTAGCTACAACTAGTGCTTAAAATAAAAAGAAAGGTCTTTTTAATTAACTACAACTAGTGATTAAAAATGAAAGAAAGATCTTTTTAATTAATTACAACTAGTGATAAAAGAAAGATCTTTTTAATTAATTACAACTAGTGATTAAAAAATAAAAGAAAGATCTTTTTAGTTAATTACAACTAGTGATTAAAATAAAAGAAAGATCTTTTTAATTAATTCTACAACTAGTGTTTACAAGGAAATATCTTTTTATTAGAACTTATGTTCTTATTAGTCCAAGTTTCATAAAGAGTCCTACAACCCACAATGGTTGTAAACTGAATGTTCATATGCTTATGTGAATCAAGTCCTACAACCAACCATGGTTGTATGTCCAACATTATGCAATATGTGAATTTCTTTAGTCCAATAACATACAAACAACAACTTCAATAATAATGCTATGATCTTTATAAATTTATTAGTTACTACTACTACTTTACTACTTTTATTTACTACAACATACACACCCTCATCCATAAGAACAACCCAAAAAAGTAAAACAAAACAAGAAGGTAGAAGAAGAAGTCAAACAACAAACAACAACAAACAAACAAACAAACAAACAAACAAACAAAGAATCAAAGTGAAGAAACCCCCACCTTATTTAACTTTGGTGGAAGAACTTGCTAGCTACCTTCTCCTTCCCCTAAGCTTTTTAGAATTCTTTTAAGAACCCTACAAAACAAAACTCTCAAGTTATTTGTTCTTTCTTTCTTTTCCTTTCCTTCTTTCTTTCTTTCTTTTGTTTTTCTAAAATGAGAGAAGGAGGAGAATGAGGGGGGGTTTATAGGAGAACTAGAAGGTGGTAAGTGCACCCATTGGCACAAAATAGCCCCAAAAGGGGGAGGCCGGCCATGACTTGGGGGGGGGGAGGGTATGGTGTAGGCTAGTGAGGTGGAGTGATAAGGTTTCTAGAAGGGTTTAACTCTCTTCTCATGCATACAATCCTACATTAAACCACTTAATCAAAACCCTAACCTCCTAATTAAGTAGCCATGACAAGAAATAGTATATTGGCCAAAAGTACATACTATATACTAGGTATAATATACTAAGTACCATACAATTATGTGTATGTGTACATGTATGTGTATACAAAAATTTTCTTATAAAATCCTTATAAAATTCTCAAAAATAATTTAATTTAGAAAATAATAGTGAAATAAATTTTATTATTACTTCGGAGAGTCGCGTTATCAATTTGATGCGCTTTGGATGCGCACCGACCGATAGACGTGCGTAGGCACTGTTTGTGGGCAACCCAGCGAAAATCGCCAAAATAGTCCAATTTTGGAATTAAAATAAAATAATAATAAAATAATAATTTATATGAGTTAATATCCGTCCGGGATATTACAGAAGTAGTTGCCATAGCCTTTAAACCTGCTCTGATACCAAGTGTTGGATCCTGTAGGCAAGGCAACAAACACTAGAGGGGGGTGAATAGTGTTTATTAAAAATAAATTGCGGAATAAGAATTTTTCTTCGGTGCAGTCGACTTAGGAGTGAACCAGTCGACTGAGTTAACCCAATAAGAGAAATTTAAACAAATCTGTGAAGTCGACTTAAAGCAGAAACAGTCGACTTATATAAATAATAAACTTACAGATTACAAGTCTGACTAGTCGACTTATAAAGGAGTCAGTCGACTGTCCAGACAAGTTTCACAGTAATAAAACACACAGAAAAATGTAAATGCAAGTTCAAGAGATACAACCACAGAGTGCACACGATGTATCCTGGTTCGGTCCTTCCAACCTACATCCAGTCCCCAAGCAACCCACTTGAGATTTCCACTATTCTTGAAAAAGTTTACAAGAATACCCTACGGCGTTCAGACAATAACCTTGTCTAACCCATAGTCCTTTCTCTCAACCAGAGAAAGCACCCCACTCTTCCACTAAGAGTGAAACCACTGACTCTACACCCTAGAGTCTAACTCTCCAACCGAGAGGAAAAGAAAACAATAAAATGTTTACAATCAACCTATAGCCTTGTATGTGATTCGTGATGTAGTACGTGGCTAAAAGAGGTTGACTTCTATATCCAGTCCAGAACGAATTCAGATGTTATACTGGACAGAATGTAGAGAACCAGGACTTTAGAGATTTGAAAGCTTTGTCTCTTGAAGAATGTAACACTTAAAAAATCTCAAAAGAATGCTCGGAAAATTGTTAGATCTTTTAACAGTGAACTCTGAACTCTATTTATAGAGTTAGAGTTACTGGACGTTGGGAGGCAGTTATTCCAACTGTCAACCAACCGATCTAGACAGCTTTTGAATTTGAAAAACGATTTTAAAAATAGAAAACGGTCAAATGCACTCGAACAGTCGACTGGGTTGCCATAATGAGTCGACAGGTCAGAGTTTGAATAAGTTTAATCAGTTTTGTACTGAAGTCGACTGGTACTCAATAGTTAAACTATTTCAAACTGTTTTGACCTTTTGATGTTTTGAAAAACACACATTTGTAAAAGAGTGAGTGTATGTGTGTGTGACAAGGCTTTACTTCATACTAAGACTCAATTAAAACAAGATTACATTTGTTTACAAGACATAACAATAGATGGCACTTTAAGCATAAGTCTTGGCTTGAGTCTTGAGTCTTGAGTGAAGCTTTGCCATTGTCTTTATCTGGAGTTTTGTGCTTGTTCATTTGTTCAGCTGTATAGTAATGAAACCTCTGTGTATACAACCTGCAATTATAAAGTATAGCGTAGATACATGTTGCAGTGTGTTGTGATCATCAAAATCAAGAATCAACAACTAACAAGCGTCCTGAACGCGATGAAACGCCCGAATTCGAAGAGGAGCATGTCCTGCACCTCATTCATGGGGGGCTCCTCCAACTCCTCTCGAAAGGCGTTTATTAGGGAAGTTAATTCGGTCCGCGCCACACCTCCTCCTAAAGGCCTAGTAGTTCCCGTCACATTCTCAGATGAAGACCTTGAGGGTGTCCGAACCCCCCATTGTGACGCATTCGTCATCAACCTCCATATGGCGAACTTTAAAGTGGAAAGGATCCTAGTGGACAATGGCAGCTCCGTTAACATCCTCTTCCTCGCCGCTTTCAAAGGCCTCAAACTATCCCGGGACAGACTTAAGCCCGCCGGCTACACACTCCATGGGTTCACGGGAGTGCCAGTGACTATTGAAGGGGTTATCACCCTCGACGTAACCACTGGCAAAACTCCTACTACCCGAATGGAATCGATGGACTTCATGGTCGTGGATGTCCCTGCAACTTACAATGTCATTTTGGGTCGGCCCAGCTAAGCCGCTCTCGAAGCCATCCCCTCCGCTTATCACCTCAAGATGAAATTCCCCACCCGCGCAGGAGTAGGGGAAGTAAAAGGCAATCAGGAAACGGCCCGCAAATGCTACATGACTTCTACTATGGGTCCAGTCTTCTCCCTCGAAACACTCGAAATCCTCCAAGATGTTGTCCGACCAACGTCCGAGCTGGTGGATGAGTTGGAGGAAGTGCTCTTCTCTGAGCAAGATCCGAGCCGAAAGTTCTTTGTTAGCAAGACCCTCCCATCTGCCCTATGCTCCGACATAGTCCAGTGCATCCGTAGGAATCGCGACCTCTTTACTTGGTCGGCTGCAGACATGCCCGGAATTTTCGAAGAGCTTTTAGTCCACCACCTCAGCGTCGCTCCGGGGTCCAAACCTGTCCAACAGAAGAGGCGCAAGTTCGCTCCCGAGCGCCAGCAAGCTATAAAAGAGGAGGTGGACAAGCTCTTGAAGGCCCGGTTCATACAAGAGGTCAATTATCCTGAATGGCTCTCGAATGTAGTGATGGTGAAGAAGTCCAATGGGACCTGGAGGATTTGTATCGACTTTACCGACCTCAACAAGGCATGCCCCAAAGATCCATTCCCACTTCCAAGTATCGATACTTTGATTGACGCCACTTCGGGCTATGAACTCCTCAGCTTCATGGACGCCTTCTCAGGCTACAATCAGATTTGTATGTTTCCCCCGGATATCCCGAAGACCTCCTTTGTAACCGATCAGGGCCTCTACTGCTACAAGGTAATGCCCTTCGGTTTGAAGAATCCAGGTGCCACTTATCAATGCCTCATCAACAAGGTTTTTCAAGCACAAATCGGCCGAAATATGGAGGTGTATGTTGACGATATGCTTGTGAAGAGCATCCACGGGGCCGATTATGTGGCCGATCTGCATGAGGCATTCGATGTACTCAGAAAGCATGATATGAGGCTCAATCCGAACAAGTGTGCATTCGGAGTCTCGTCGGGGAAATTCCTAGGCTTCATGGTCAGCCAAGGAGGAATCGAGGCCAACCCCGAGAAGATCAAAGCCATATTGGACATGGCTCCCCTGAAGAATGTTAAAGAGGTTCAGAAGCTAACAGGTCGCCTAGCAGCCATAGGGCGCTTCCTTTCCAAGTCAGGGGAGAAGTGTCTTCCCTTCTTCAAGGCTCTCAGGGGAGCCAAAGGCTTCGAGTGGGGTCAGCAGCAACACGACTCATTCGATCAGCTGAAGGCTTACCTAGTCAACCCTCCTCTCCTCAGCAAACATGTTCCCGGAGAAACCCTCTACCTCTACTTAGTAGCCTCCGAGCAGACCCTCAGCGCTGTCATCGTGAGGGAAGAAGATAGGACTCAAAAGCCCATTTATTACGTGAGCAAGGTACTTCGGGATGCCGAGCTCCGCTACCCGAGGATAGAGAAGATGGCATACGCCTTAGTCATGGCCGCAAGAAAGCTTCGCCCATATTTCCAATCCTATTCGGTGGTCGTTCTTACCGACCAACCGCTGAAGTAAGTTCTCCACAAACCAGAGACCTCCGGTCACCTCATGAAGTGGTCTATCGAGCTGAGCTAGCATGATATAACGTATTAGCCTCGGACCGCAATCAAGGCTCAGGCCTTAGCTGAATTCATAGTTGAAAGTACCATCCCCGAGGTCAGCCAAGCAATGAAGGGACCGCCTGTCTGGTCGGTTTATGTAGATGGATCCTCTTGTAACGAGGGAAGCGGAGCCGGGGTCATTCTGGCCGGCCCAGATGATTTCATCCTCTAATACTCCATCCGGATCAACTTCAAGGCCTCTAACAACGAAGCAGAATATGAAGCACTCATAGCCGGCCTCAGAATGGCTCGCAATGCAGGGGCGCAGCACCTCCGGATCTTTAGCGACTCTCAGCTGGTCGTAAACTAGGTCTTAGGTGCGTACGAGGCACGAGATGACCGAATGGCTAAGTACCTAGCCAAGGTCAGGAATCTCTTGGCCCTATTTGAAGAAGCTCTCATCCAGCGAATCCCCTGAGAAGAGAATTCCCAAGCCGATGCCCTCTCCAAGCTAGCCTCCTCCTCCCTCTAAGGTCTAGAGCAGACCGTCTTGATCGAGGTTCTCCTGAAGCCAAGTATAGAGGGTGAAACTTCCGACTCGATGGAGTCGCTACCTGTCCTGCTTCAAGATAACTGGATGAAACCCCTGGTAGAATTCATAAGGAATGGGCTCCTCCCTGAAGACCTTAAAGAAGCTCGCCGAGTGAGAACCCGAGCAGAGCGATACACACTTATCGAGGGCATCTATACAAGCGCTCCTTCACACAAGTAGGCGACAGGCCTTATTTGAGATGCTTCTCCCCAGAACAAGCCGATTATGCCCTGCAAGAGCTCCACGAAGCCATCAGCAGGGCACATTCAGGGTCCAGATCCCTAGCCCGGAAAGTGTTGAATTATGGATATTTCTGGCCACTCTCCTTCAAGATGCCGAACTACACATTCGGCAATGCAGCTCTTGTCAGAAATACTCCAACGTCCGTTGCCTCCCACAAGCTCCACTCACCTCCCTATCAAGTCCTATCCCTTTCGCAATGTGGGGGATGGATTTACTAGGGCCATTCCCACCAGCTCCGGGCCAGCTCAAATTCTTAGTCGTGGCAATCGACTACTTCTCGAAGTGGATAGAGGCCGAGCCCTTGCAACAATCACCGAGAACAAAGTACTTCAGTTCTTCTGGAAGAATGTTATCTGCCGATTCGGTGTCCCTCGAGTCCTCATAACAGACAACGAAACCCAGTTTACCGGGGCTGCCTTCCGAGCTCTATGTGAAGACCTCGCTATACAACAATGTTTCTCCTCCGTCTCCCATCCATAGTCGAATGGTCAAGTGGAGAATGCTAACCGACAGATCCTCTCCGGTATTAAGAAGAGGCTGAATAGGTGCTCTAAAGGCTTATGGGTCGATCAGCTCCCTAACGTGTTGTGGAACTACCGCACCACGAAACGGACCCCCACAGGAGAGTCGCCATTCAACCTCACGTATGGGTCCGAGGCTGTGATGCCATTGGAAGTCGGCATACCTTCTCCTCGCCTTCTTGCCTACGAAGAAGAACAGAATGCCAGAGAACTTCGGGCAAACTTAGACTTGGTCGACGAGTTACGGGAAAGTGCGTCAATCCGCTAACAGAGTTATCGGAGGAGGATCGAGTTGGCTTACAATAAGAGAGTCCATCCTACCGACCTCAAAGAAGGGGACTTGGTCCTCAGAAAGTTAGCAATCTCTTTTCCTGGTCAGAAGAGTAAACTAGCTCCAAATTGGGAGGGACCCTACAAGATCCCCAAAGTAGTTCGGCCATATCGTCTAGAAGACCTCGAAGGTAGAGAGATCCCCAAGACATGGAATGCCGACCATCTTTTGAAATACCAAGAGAGAGCATTAATGCCTCTCTAAGTATTCTGGGATGTCGAACCGTTCCTTTCCTTTTACTTGTATTTTTTCCTTCATTTCTCTTATGTAATAACGGCTCGCAACTTAGAAGCAGCCAACTATTAGTTATCAATAAAGAAAGTTTTTTCATATTTTACTTATAAAATTGCTTGTATCTCTCTGCTTTTACTCTTCACCCTAACGACGAGTTTGGAGTCCAACACTTGGCTCGACTCCTCTTCGCAAGCTTGCTCTTAAGCGGGCAAGAAGGGGTTCGCCATTCGGAATTGCTCCCACAACCGTTGAACAAACTCTAACGACGAGTTCGGAGTCCAACACTTGGCTCGACTCCTCTTTGCAAGCTCGCTCTTAAGCGGGCTAGAAGGGGTTCGCCATTCGGAATTGCTCCCACAACCGTTGAACAAACTCTAACGACGAGTTCGGAGTCAACACTTGGCTCGACTCTACCTCGCAAGCTCGCTCTTAAGCGAGCTAGAAGTGGTTCGCTATTCGGAATTGCTCCCACAACCGTTGAACAAACTCTAACGACGAGTTCGAAGTCCAACACTTGGCTCGACTCTGCTTCGCAAGCTTGCTCTTAAGCGAGCTAGAAGTCGTTCGCCATTCAGGAATTGCTCCCACAATCGTTGAACAAACTCTAACGACGAGTTCGGAGTCCAACACTTGGCTCGACTCTACTTCGCAAGCTCGCTCTTAAGCGAGCTAGAAGTGGTTCGCCATTCGGAATTCAAAACAAAACTTTCGAGAAGAAGCCTTTTCATTCACATCAAAAGAGCAGTGGCCAGTCCGCTATAAGGCTTACACAAAAAGAAAAAATTACAAAAACAAAAGAATCAGGGGTCCACCTGGGGCGGCAGCTCAGATACCGGTGCCTCGCTAGATGGCCCTTTGCCCCCTCGACACCTAGGTTCGAGGATCGGCCGACGCGGTCTTGGGGTCAGCTGGCGCCTTCCCATCCCGAGGTTCATCCTCCTCTTCCCAATCGTCGTCTTCTTCGACCTCTTCGCCTTCATCCTCGGCGACAGGCCACAGCCGATACCCAACTCTGTGAAAGCCGGGGACCCGAGCCTGGACATGGTCGAGCACCCTGGCATAGGACTTCTCCATATTCCCAGCCATATGCTTCTTCGCCTCGGCTTCGACCTCCTGCCTTTATCACTGCCGCCACGACGTCCTTCTTCGCCTTCGCCGCCTCCAGGGCCTTCGCCGACTCTGCCAACTCCTCGGCAGCCTTAGCAACTTTGGTGACCTCCGCGGCGAGCTGCTGCTTCGTTCGCTCTAAGACTGCCTCGAGGTCGGTGACTCGAACCACCAAGCCATCCGAGCGACGTTGCTCCGCCTCGAGCTGCCTAACCGCTCTTGCCTTCTCCGCCCTGTCCTTGTCACAGGCAGCCTTCAGTTCCCTCTCCTGCTCGGCGAACTCTTGAATCAGATGGCCGAAGTGACAGGTGGCCTGTTGCAAGAAGGAGTTAGAGTCGAGCTGTGAACTTAGGCAAAATTCTTAAAAAGAGAAAAGTCAAGACTTACCGACATAAGCGACCGGGCAACCTCGTAGGTGTCATCGCCGGTCGTCCCCGCCTTCAGGGTAGCTCGGTCCTTAGGGGGTCGCGAGATGCTTCACGGCTTGCATACACATCTGCGAGTCACCGAGGAAGCCGTCATGGTTCTTCACCAGCCAGTCGAGGATGAACAGCTTCTTGTGCTGCTCGGTCAGAATCTCCTCGGCCTAAGTCGTCAGGGGAGGGGCCTGAGCGACAGTGCCGCCGAAATGGAGAAGGTCTCACCGGCCATGGCAGACGAAGCGGGGGCCGAGGGGTCGGCGGGAACAGCCACCACCAACGATGGAGCTTGAGTAGCAGGGGCAGGGTCGGCGACTACCGAGGGAGAGCTTTGGTAGGGCGGCCAGACGAAGGACCCGTGCCCAGTCTTTTCCTCTTCCTACCGTCGGCCACCTTGCCTCGCTCATTCATCATCCCCAGGAAATCCATCTTCGGCGCTTCTGTTCCGAACAACCAAACAAACAACAAGTTAGAAAAACGAACAAGAAACTTAAAGGAAAAAAAAATATTTTGGTGACAAGATGTCAGGGGCATACTCGGGTCGATTGGACTAAGGCCCGACCCGTGTAGTACCTCCTCGGTCATTTCTCTCCAACTCAACATTGGGAGGGCAATGAGCTTTGCTGCCACCTCCGCCTTGGCCACAGTCAGCACCGGGTTGACCCTTGCGAACTTCGGCACCTCCACCTTCCACCGTTTCGGAAAGTCCAGCGTCGAGGGCCCCTTCAGTAGAAAAAACTTCTCCTTCCAACCTTTTATCGAATCCGGATTCTCTATGAGCCTAACGCCTTTCCGTGGTGACAGGTAGTAGCGAGGCTCGGCCTTATTCATCCGGTGGATTCGATACAGGCTACGGAGGACCACCAAGTCAGGCTCGACCTCGGTGATGCGGCACTGCAACAAGAAGGCGAGCACGTGGCGCCAGGAGTTCGGCATAAACTGGGTTGGTGCCAAGCAATACCACTAAAGTACCTCTAACACGAAGGGATGCAGGGGAAAGTGCAAGCCGACGCTCAAAGAGTCGAAGTCAAATGCACACGTATCTGACGACAGTTCGGAGTTCGCCCACATCCCAGGGCCGGGGAGGATCAGCTTGTACTCCGGAGGGATGGCGAACCCCTTTCTAATCCGAAGCAGGTCCTTCTCAGATAATACCGAGGCAATTTCGTCCACCTCGGTAGTCTCTCTCGGGTTGTTTTCCTCGTAAACTGCCGATGTAATACCCCAGATCAATCGACTGGTACTGCCAGCAGTCGACTGATAGAGGACAGTCGACTGGTACTGCCAGCAGTCGACTGGTCTGTGAGATTTGTGAGAGGATTGTGAAATATAGTCCCATATCGGGAATTTGGGAGGATAATCAGAGTATAAATACTATTGCCTGAGATCAAGAGTCACCAATTCGGTTAACCACCTTTTGAGAGGCAGCCTGTGGTGGGCAGTGGAACTACATAGTATTTATGATTTGTCTGAGCATTGGGGCGGGGCGTTACAAAATGGTATCAGAGCCGATTTTCGACCCACTAGGTATATCTGCACGATGAAAGGGTGCCTCCGAGGGAGGGGGGCCTATTCGTGGGGTACATATGCTTACGTGTTGAGGGGGCCTCCGAAGGAGGGGGCCTCCGAAGGAGGGGGGCCTATTCACGAAGCATGCCGGGTGCTAGAAAGGACGGTCCTACACTGAGGTGTGCTCTGTGCTCAGCGAGGACACTGATTCCTAAGGGGGGGTGTATGTAATACCCCAGATCAGTCGACTGGTACTGCCAGCAGTAGACTGATAGAGGACAGTCGACTGGTACTGCCAGCAGTCGACTGGTCTGTGAGATTTGTGAGAGGATTGTGAAATATAGTCCCATATCGGGAATTTGCGAGGATAATCAGAGTATAAATACTATTGCCTGAGATCAAGAGTCACCAATTCGGTTAACCACCTTTTGAGAGGCAGCCTGTAGTGGGCAGTGGAACTACATAGTATTTATGATTTGTCTGAGCATTGGGGCGGGGCGTTACAAATATTATTTTAATTATTTTAATTAAAATAAAAATGAATTAAAATGATTTACTGAAAATTTAATAAAATATTTTCTAAAAGATTTATCTTTTTACACGTGCGAAACACGTGCAAATAATTTTGGTGAACATATACAATTTTTAGATTTTTAATAAGTTCCCATACTTATTATGGAGCGTATTCTAAATTTTGGGATTTTTCTGAATAAAGAAACTATTTTTACAAATATCTCGAAAGAGAGGGGCTTTTATGTAAAAAGTCGTTTGGATCTTAAATAAACTATAAAAATTCGTTTTACTGATATTTTGGTTCTCCATGGTCATCATTTGAATTTAAATATATTTGAAATTTATTTAAAGTCGATTTGGTGAAGATTTAAACAAAAAGGGTGTTTTTGCAAATATAGAATTTATGTTGGATCTTTGTGCAAATATTTTTCTGGAAGGTAAAAGTCAAATATTTTTATTGGAAACTATAATATGTATTACTATATATTATTTCCGATTTTTCTGGATTTTTATGAATATCTTATGATGTATTTGCAAATATTACAAAAGTGAGGGCTTTTGTGCAAAATTGCCACCCTGAGTGTAAATCCAGGATTTTCTTATCTCTGGACCGTGCTGGGTTGTTGGAAAACTTAGTGGTAAAAATATTTTATTTAGTTTTGATTTATTTAACTTATTTTGACTAAGAAAGGTTATATATGTGAAGTAATAAATTGAAAAAGGACTATTTTGCAAAAGTACTTCAAAACCCTAATTCCTTTCAATCCCAGCCTGTATAAAAGAGGGTGTGCAGCCGTCAATCGCTGCACAACTCCAGATTTATTAAAATATTATTTTCTTGGTGATCGGGAGGAGGATTTTTGGATCTAGCAAAAGGAAGACCTTTTCGTGGATACTTCTAAAAATCAAAGGTGAGTGACATTGTTTGTGTTGTTGTTTGATTTTGCAAATGATATGAAATTGGTTGTTTTGATTTATGCGAATGACATCATTTGCTTTGTTTCATTATATGAATGATATGATCCTTGTATTGTGATGTGAATGAACCATTGTTATTGCTTGGACCATGTTTGTGAAACTCATGAATATTGAGTAGATCTTGAATTATTAGATTATATTGTTAGAAAGCATGTTAAGAATTGATTATGTTGAGATCGGATGACGAACATCTGGATCTCATGGTTATAAATCAGACTTTGATCATGGTTGTGAAAGATATTTAGTATTGAGAAATCCTAATGGAGGAATTAGGAGATTAGAACATGAGAATTAAATTTTGAGATAACGGTTGATTTGAGGAAATGTATCCATAATGGAGATTATTTGAGATTGTCGATTTTACCTAAATACAAATTATTTTAGTAAACAACAATTGCTTTTGGAAAACCCTAATTTTGATTATCATGAACAACCAAACCTTGCAGACTGAAGGCCGACAGTCGACTGGTATACTAATCAGTCGACTGGTACGACCCAGCCGCTGTATCTTTAGTTTTCTTGAAAATCCGCTCTGGACAGTCGACTTAGACCCCTTTTCAGTCGACTGGTACACTTAGAAGTTATTTTTCAAAGTTATCTTAAATTTTCTCTGGTAAGTCGACTTATATTGTATTTTAAGTCGACTTATGACTTTGCAAGTCGACTAATGACACTTAGAATATTTTCTTAAAGATTTCTGGAATTTCTCTTTGGTAAGTCGACTTATGTTTTTATGAGTCGAGTTATGTTCTTATAAGTCGACTTATGTTTCTTTTAAGTCGACTTATGTTTTTATAAGTCTACTTATGAATTTTATAAGTCTACTTATGTTTTTGGTAAGTCACCTTATGTTTTTATAAGTCTACTTATGTTTTTGGTAAGTCACCTTATGTTTTTATAAGTCTACTTATGTTTTTGGTAAGTCACCTTATGTTTCTATAAGCCATCTTATATTGTTAGTAAGTCAACTTATGACTCTTATAAGTCAACTTACGTTACTTAGTTTATTTTCGTAAAAATTATAGATATTCTCCTCTGGACAGTCGACTTACTACAGTATAAGTCGACTGGTGTCCTGAGGTCTTTACTTTGTAAAATTTGTTCTGAACAGTCGACCTAGACTGATGTCAGTCGACTGGTCTGTTGAGAGATTATTTTGTTCAGTCCCTTCTGGTCAGTCGACCGATTCTTTTTTTAAGTCGACTGATATGACTTGGTCTATTTTGTGAAATTTTGGGTATCGTCCTCTGGACAGTCGACTTACCAAAGTATAAGTCGACTGGTACTGAAGGATTCTTTGTATCTTTAGTGTTATTTCGAGTGATTGGTTTCAGATAAATCAGTCTATACCATATTCAGTTCAGTATTTGATCATAAGATATTCAGTTGAGCCACTCTCGTTAGTGGGAATTTGTTTAGATTCTTGAGTTTGAGTCTTTAGAGGTACGTGACCCTAGTATACCGGTGTTGAGATATTTGTTAAGTTATTTTGTTGAGGCCCATTGAGGCATTTTCAGTTATTCAGTCTAATTTTTAGGCCGGTAGGGTACACTACTCTAGGAGATTTGTTCAGTAACCAAAAATAATAAGGACAGGCACTAGTGATGATATGATGAACGGGAACATGAGTTATGCACCTCAATACGGCTTTAGATGAGAGATTTGATCTCCTGAATTATCCAATTAACTATCTTGAGATGTGGGATTTATCTCCTGAATTATCCAGGTAATTTACCTGAGATGTGAGATATATCTCCTGAATTATCCAAGTAGTTTGCTTGAGATGCGGGATTGAACTCCTGAATTATCAAGGTCGAGGCGACGCACATGGGCTAATCATGCGATGATGTGTCTATGTCTAGATGTGGGATGATCTCCTGAATTATCCAGGTAAAATACCTGAGATGTGGGATCCATCTCCTGAATTATCAGGCATGGGCTAATTCTCACAGTTTATCTTTGTCTCGTAGTAGTCATCGTGTTAAGATTAGTTGCATAGCGGGGATTGAACCCTATGATGTGGAGACGTTAAGGGCTTGCACCGAACCTATGTAGAATGGGATGCATAGACTTCGACAAGTATGCATTAGAGAGTCCGCATATAGAAATTGTGTTTTCTTGACTTGGTTTTATGCATGAGTTTTCCAGTTTTCCTACACTTGACCTTTATACTAGATGCACTTGTTGTTTTCATCCTATGATGTTTTCATGCTTTACATCTTGTCTTTTCCTCATTCATTTATCATTGTGGTTAATGCATGTTGTTGATGACCTTATCTTTAACAATTTAATTATGTTGATTGTTTTATGTCACTCACACCATTTATGGCTAACCCCTTTAGTTTTGGGAGTTAGGGATCATCTCTAGCCTCACATATTGCAGGTTGTTGCTTAGAGTTTGGAGGTTTGGATGCTTGGGCATAATTGAGATAAATTTGATTTATAAGAGTTTGGTGTAAATTTGTAAAAGCAGTTTTGAGATAATTCAAGTTGTAAATGACAGAAAATATTGTTTGAGTTGTTTTGAATTCCGCTGTGATTTGTAAAAGTTTGTTGTAATAAAAGTTGAAAATTTTAGTGGTGTTGGTTGTGTTTATTGTTGCATTGAAGTGGATGCTGAGATTGTGCCACGTATTTTCTAAGTTATCATATTAGAAATTCCGGGCGCTACAGATTGGTATCAGAGCATGCTTCAATAGTAATAATAGACATAGTATGAAAACCAACCTAGGTATGGACACTAGAGCGTGAGTACCTAGGTGGACATTAGAAGTGTGATTACCCTGGTGGACATCTGATGTGTGTGATTTGATTGTTTGGTCATGAAGACCTATAATGAGATTTAGGCTGTTTGTATGCTTAGACTTGAATGAAATCTTTTATCGCAAGTATATTGATTATTTTTGCATAAGCAATTATTTCCTCACTAGCTGTTTTTGACATCTCTTGTTCGCTTGGTGTAATTGATATTTATTTATGTAAGGTATTACCCTTTCGACTTATATAACCTCTATTTTACTTATTCATGATCTACTATATGTTTTGCTATCTTACCCACTGTATATAATTTCTGGATTATGCAATTTTCGCCAAAGTAATTTCCATTTATTTATTTATTCCTAGTTATAAAATTTAATTATTTTCCGTTAGATTCTTTTAATCATTTGCTCTCTTGTATACTTTGTGCACCTCAATTTTGTTACTCGTATACCTTGATATTACTTTTACATATTACATTAAATTTTTGAATTACTACGAGTTAAGTTATTATTGCTACTTTTATTTCCTTCCATTATTGTTTGCTATACTATAAATTTTGCCTTGCATATTTACCTTCATTTTATTATATATACTTGGATTTTCGATACTATATATATTTTCCATTATTTTATATTGTCTTATTTATTTTGGAGCATTTAAACTTGATTGCAATATTTTACTCATATAAATATGATATGTTTCTGCACATTTAAATCTTTATTATGTATTTGCACCTTATATTCGATACCCTTATTATTACTTATAGTTGACCGCTTTTGTTATAATTTCTTTCCACTATTTAAAAGCTACTTATTAAATGTGTTGCGTCATACTTTTCGAGTGTACTATGTGCACCCACTACTTATATTTTGCTCAAAATTTATTATCATTACATTCTTGATTACTACATGTACATTCTACAAATTTCTATATATGTACCACATATTTCAACATACTCACTATGCATGTCATTTTACATTCGTTTAATTCCTACATTATTGTATACTTTATGATATATCCCTTATGTAAATTTGCTATACTACATAGGTATTTTCTCATTCTCGTTTGCATTTGTGCTTAAGCATATATTTCATCCCGTTTGAAACATGATGTTTTGGTTTGGGGTATGGTTATGGTTTTGCCATAGGGTATGGATGTGAATGTGTAATGTGTGTGTGACTCTCTAACTTTACCCTCGTTTTGTAGTGAACAGTATGGTTGCATCCAGACCCCGGAACGAGGACAACAATGAGGATGGATCTGGAAGTTCTCGAGGAACAGGAATTGACCTCGAGGCTGAATTCGCCAAGGTGTATCAGACTCTGGATGCGCTGATGGCAGTTAATTTGGCGCAGATTCGGAACCAAGATCGGAATTATAGGATTGGACAGGTGTTTATTAACGCTGATCCCACCAAGCAGGACGAGTCTCTCAAGAGGAAGAGGCCAACATCAGATCAGGAAGGAAAGGAATCCCCAGCGAAGAAAGTCAAGTTCAGTGACCCAGTGCAGAAGATACCAGCAATTAAGAAAGTGACTTGTTATTGCTGCAAGGAGGTAGGACATTACCTGTCAACGTGTCCAAAGTCGGCAAAGCAAATCAAGCTCAGCAATCCAGTGCAGAAGGCCTCGGCAACTAAGGAAGTGACTTGTTTTTACTGCAAGCAGGCAGGTCACTACAGATCAGCATGTTCGAAGTTGGCAGAGCAGACTTGTTTTCATTGTGGCCTGGAAGGGCATATTCGACAAATCTGTCCGCAGCTAAAGAAAGAGAATGCAAGGAAAAGAAAGGACCTGAGGAAGGGGCGAGAGTCTGCATTGACTGATGAGGATGCAGATAACTCAGGAATGTGACTTGTGTGTGCAAGAACTTGGAAATTCATTCTTTTGTATTAAATAAAACTACTATTTGGAATAATTGAAGATTGAGTATTTTCTTCATGTAACAAGATTTAGTTGGATTAATAGAATAAAGACCAAAGTTTTATTAATACTGTTTTCTTGCATGCAATTGTGTCGCCCAATTCTTGTTAGTCTTAGTGTGGAGTTTAAGGTGTTTCCAGGCAAGGTCTTGAGGTGGTTATCTTTAGTCATGTCCTTTCTAAGGAGGGAGTGACCACTGATTCTTGGAGCAAATGTAGAAGGTCAGAGTTGGATGCAGGAGTTCAGTAGTTGTGGCAGCATGGCTTCCGGTGGCAGTTATCAGAGTTGCGCAGCGGAAGTTTGATTTTCTGAATTCTTTACATGATTGTTTTTCGTCTGTATGTTGTACATCTTTTGTTGAGATGCATTCCCTTGAGTGATTGTATTTCTTTAAATTATATTCCTATCCATAAGTTTTCATTCTTTCTTGATGTATTTGTTTGGTCCCCATTACCAGTAGTTCTGAGGACAGAACTCTTCTAAGGAGGGAGTGATGTAGAACCCCGTATTTTCAAATATTATTTTAATTATTTGAAAATGAATTAAAATGATTTACTGGAAATTTAATAAAATATTTTCTAAAAGATTTATCTTTTTACACGTGCGAAACACGTGCAAATAATTTTGGTGAACATATACAATTTTTATATTTTTAATAAGTTCCCATACTTATTATGGAGCGTATTCTAAATTTTGGGATTTTTCTGAATAAAGAAACTATTTTTACAAATATCTCGAAAGAGAGGGGCTTTTATGTAAAAAGTCGTTTGGATCTTAAATAAACTATGAAAATTCGTTTTACTGATATTTTGGTTCTCCATGTTCATCATTTGAATTTAAATATATTTGAAATTTATTTAAAGTCAATTTGGTGAAGATTTAAACAAAAAGGGTGTTTTTGCAAATATAGAATTTATGTTGGATCTTTGTGCAAATATTTTTCTGGAAGGTAAAAGTCAAATATTTTTATTGGAAACTATAATATGTATTACTATATATTATTTCCGATTTTTCTGGATTTTTATGAACATCTTATGATGTATTTGCAAATATTACAAAAGGGAGGGCTTTTGTGTAAAATTGCCACCCTGAGTGTAAATCCGGGATTTTCTTATCTCTGGACCGTGCTGGGTTGTTGGAAAACTTAGTGGTAAAAAGATTTTATTTAGTTTTGATTTATTTAACTTATTTTGACTAAGAAAGGTTATATATGTGAAGTAATAAATTGAAAAAGGACTATTTTGCAAAAGTACTTCAAAACCCTAATTCTATTCAATCCCGGCCTGTATAAAAGAGGGTGTGCAGCCGTCATTCGCTGCACAACTCCAGATTTATTAAAATATTATTTTCTTGGTGATCGGGAGGAGGATTTTTGGATCTAGCAAAAGGAAGACCTTTTCGTGGATACTTCTAAAAATCAAAGGTGAGTGACATTGTTTATGTTGTTGTTTGATTTTGCGAATGATATGAAATTGGTTGTTTTGATTTATGCGAATGACATCATTTGCTTTGTTTCATTATATGAATGATATGATCCTTGTATTGTGATGTGAATGAACCATTGTTATTGCTTGGACCATGTTTGTGAAACTCATGAATATTGAGTAGATCTTGAATTATGAGATTATATTGTTAGAAAGCATGTTAAGAATTGATTATGTTGAGATCGGATGACGAACATCTGGATCTCATGGTTATAAATCAGACTTTGATCATGGTTGTGAAAGATATTTAGTATTGAGAAATCCTAATGGAAGAATTAGGAGATTAGAACATGAGAATTAAATTTTGAGATAACGGTTGATTTGAGGAAATGTATCCATAATAGAGATTATTTGAGATTGTCGATTTTACCTAAATACAAATTATTTTAGTAAACAACAATTGCTTTTGGAAAACCCTAATTTTGATTATCATGAACAACCAAACCTTGCAGACTGAAGGCCGACAGTCGACTGGTATACTAATCAGTCGACTGGTATGACCCAGCCGCTGTATCTTTAGTTTTCTTGAAAATCCGCTCTGGACAGTCGACTTAGACCCCTTTTCAGTCGACTGGTACACTTAGAAGTTATTTTTCAAAGTTATCTTAGATTTTCTCTGGTAAGTCGACTTATGACCTTTTAAGTCGACTTATATTGTATTTTAAGTCGACTTATGACTTTGCAAGTCGACAAATGACACTTAGAATATTTTCTTAAAGATTTCTGGAATTTCTCTCTGGTAAGTCGACTTATGTTTTTATGAGTCGACTTATGTTCTTATAAGTCGACTTATGTTTCTTTTAAGTCGACTTATGTTTTTATAAGTCTACTTATGAATTTTATAAGTCTACTTATGTTTTTGGTAAGTCACCTTATGTTTTTATAAGTCTACTTATGTTTTTGGTAAGTCACCTTATGTTTTTATAAGTCTATTTATGTTTTTGGTAAGTCACCTTATGTTTCTATAAGCCATCTTATATTGTTAGTAAGTCAACTTATGACTCTTATAAGTCAACTTACGTTACTTAGTTTATTTTCGTAAAAATTATAGATATTCTCCTCTGGACAGTCGACTTACTACAGTATAAGTCGACTGGTGTCCTGAGGTCTTTACTTTGTAAAATTTGTTCTGAACAATCGACCTAGACTGATGTCAGTCGACTGGTCTGTTGAGAGATTATTTTGTTCAGTCCCTTCTGGTCAGTCGACCGATTCTTTTTTTAAGTCGACTGATATGACTTGGTCTATTTTGTGAAATTTTGGGTATCGTCCTCTGGACAGTCGACTTACCAAAGTATAAGTCGACTGGTACTGAAGGATTCTTTGTATCTTTAGTGTTATTTCGAGTGATTGGTTTCAGATAAATCAGTCTATACCATATTCAGTTCAGTATTTGATCATAAGATATTCAATTGAGCCACTCTTGTTAGTGGGAATTTGTTTAGATTCTTGAGTTTGAGTCTCTAGAGGTACGTGACCCTAGTATACCGGTATTGAGATATTTGTTAAGTTATTTTGTTGAGGCCCATTGAGGCATTTTCAGTTATTCAGTCTAATTTTTAGGCCGGTAGGGTACACTACTCTAGGAGATTTGTTCAGTAACCAAAAATAATAAGGACAGGCACTAGTGATGATATGATGAACGGGAAAATGAGTTATGCACCTCAATACGGCTTTAGATGAGAGATTTGATCTCCTGAATTATCCAAGTAACTATCTTGAGATGTGGGATTTATCTCCTGAATTATCCAGGTAATTTACCTGAGATGTGAGATATATCTCCTGAATTATCCAAGTAGTTTGCTTGAGATGCGGGATTGAACTCCTGAATTATCAAGGTCGAGGCGACGCACATGGGCTAATCATGCGATGATGTGTCTATGTCTAGATGTGGGATGATCTCCTGAATTATCCAGGTAAAATACCTGAGATGTGGGATCCATCTCCTGAATTATCAGGCATGGGCTAATTCTCACAGTTTATCTTTGTCTCGTAGTAGTCATCGTGTTAAGATTAGTTGCATAGCGGGGATTGAACCCTATGATGTGGAGACGTTAAGGGCTTGCACCGAACCTATGTAGAATGGGATGCATAGACTTCGACAAGTATGCATTAGAGAGTCCGCATATAGAAATTGTGTTTTCTTGACTTGGTTTTATGCATGAGTTTTCCAGTTTTCCTACACTTGACCTTTATACTAGATGCACTTGTTGTTTTCATCCTATGATGTTTTCATGCTTTACATCTTGTCTTTTCCTCATTCATTTATCATTGTGGTTAATGCATGTTGTTGATGACCTTATCTTTAACAATTTAATTATGTTGATTGTTTTATGTCACTCACACTATTTATGGCTAACCCCTTTAGTTTTGGGGGTTAGGGATCATCTCTAGCCTCACATGTTGCAGGTTGTTGCTTAGAGTTTGGAGGTTTGGATGCTTGGGCATAATTGAGATAAATTTGATTTATAAGAGTTTGGTGTAAATTTGTAAAAGCAGTTTTGAGATAATTCAAGTTGTAAATGACAGAAAATATTGTTTGAGTTGTTTTGAATTCCGCTGTGATTTGTAAAAGTTTGTTGTAATAAAAGTTGAAAATTTTAGTGGTGTTGGTTGTGTTTATTGTTGCATTGAAGTAGATGCTGGGATTGTGCCACGTATTTTCTAAGTTGTCATATTTGAAATTCGGGGCGCTACAGCCGAACTACCAACGATCGCTTTCTTCAGATGATCACCCTCGTACCGCCTAATTTCGGCGTGGCCGGATAGCACACTAGGGTACCGGCCCGACTCAGGGGCTCGCCTCTCAGTCTCCACGATCTCCTCGACTACAGGAGACCGGGCCACTACCTTCTTCCTCTTCTCCTCGACCACGGAAGGTCCTACCACCTCCTTCCCCTTTCTCCGGCTCGCCACTTGCCTCCTCGCCTCGGCACCACTATCGTCCGAGGACGATGCCTCACTTCCCGAGTTTACCCTTGACATCTCTAAAAAAGTACAAGGCAAATACACTGACCTTGAGGTGACGTATCCTTGAAGTGACGTTCACGGCCGGAATTAGATCACCGAAAATCATCTGGCCCACGCGACAGCTAGAGCAACCACCTTAGAGGACAAATCGCCGCTAGCAGAGCAAACTGAGAGTAAAAGTAAAAACTAGGAAGTAAAAGTGGGAATGAGCCAAGGGGTGAAGGGGGGTGAGAATTTATAACCTCAAAGCGACTTTTAGGTTCCTTGGGCATTTAAAGGCCCACTAAGAGAAGGCAAAATGCCAAAACGGAGAGTTGCGACGTTTCAAAACAAGGACTCTTCAAAACACTTAACACCACCCTTCGGCAATCAACGCCTCGACGTGCCACCGAACAGCCGAGCCGAGGTGCCGAGGTACCGACCTCCACATATGGAGAAATATTCTGCCGAACCAAATTCACCGTCGGACCGTTCCAAAATTTGTGTCGAAACTTGATAGACGGTTCAGATAGCGACACGCTCACAAAACGACAAGATACCGTTTTCTGGTGATCTGAACCCCGTCCTCGTGATTTACACCGTGATAATCGCTCCAGATCTATCCACGCATTCCTTCCGAGCTGTTGGCCACCGGTGTGCATGGCCGAGCTACCGAACAGCTTGGCTAAGCAACCGAGCTACTGAAACGAAGAGTTGCGACATTTCAAAACAAGGACTCTTCAAAACACTTAACTCCACCCCTCGGCAATCAACACCTCGACGTGCCACCGAACAGCCGAGCCGAGGTGCCGAGGTACCGACCTCCACATATGGAGAAATATTCTGCTGAACCAAATTCACTGTCGGATCGTTCCAAAATTCCTTTCGAAACTTGATTGACGGTTCAGATAGCAACACGCTCACAAAACGATAAGATACTGTTTTCTCGTGATCTGAACCCGTCCTCGTGATTCACACCGTGATAATCGCTCCAGATCTAGCCACGCGTTCCTTCCGAGCTGCCGGCCACCGGTGTGCATGGCCGAGCTACCGAACAGCTTGGCTAAGCAACCGACCTACTGGGTCGGAGGGTGGCGACGGTTCAAGACAAGGACTCTTCAAAACACTTAGCTCCACCCCTCGGCAATCAACGCCTCGACGTGCCACCGAACAGCCAAGCCGAGGTGCCGAGGAACCGACCTCCAGATATGGAGAAAAATTCTGCCGAGCCAGAACCACCGTCGGATTGTTCCAAAATTCGTGTCAAAATCTGATGGACGGCTCAGATCGCGCCACGCCCACAAAACGACAAAATAACATTTTCTCGTGATCTGAACCCCGTTCTCATGATTCGCGCTGTGAAGGATGCTCAGGATTGTGCCACGTAGCTCGACAGATCCTGAGGCTCCGAGCCGAGCTGCCAAAGAGCCGAGCCGGGGTGCCGTGGCACCAACCCTCTCATACGAAGAAACTACTTACCGAGCAACTTGGATCGTCCGATCCCCCAGAAAATCGCGCTTGAAGCCGATGGAGGGCCCAGATCACACCATGCCATAAATCGGTATTAAAAACTGGTTTTTATTTATTTTAATCGTTTTATTTATCTAAAAATTGCGAAAAAAATTGTTAAAAATTCGAGAAAATTAACAAAAAATTCTAGAAAATAATTATAAATTTGGGGGTGTATTTTCGAGCCCCTGAATGAACAATTGTTACCTAGAACGGTTCATTAAGGCCCCCGAACGACGGATTAACACTTTGCAAAAATAAATAAATAATCCGAAAAAGTAGATAAAAATCACCGAATGTCTAGAACAACTCAGAGCGCACATCCAACTTGAAAAATTACCATACTGCCTCATATAAAGATTCGAATCTCCCCGTTGGACTCCGATACAACCCCGTAAGCCATGGAAACAGTAAAACTACTCCTTAAAGGCTGATCAAACCTAGTCTTCAAGAGTGGGGGGCTCGTGATATGGCTAAAAATAGGGTTAAATCGAGATTGTCTAAATCGGGCACGAATCTCAAAGCTTAGGGGTAAAATGGTAATTTCACCTACTAACGAGTCTGAAATGGGTACTGGATCTCCTCCCCAAAGATCCAATAACCCACGAACGGATCCACCTGAACCGGGTACGGGTTTTTACCCGTTGCGAACCCGATCCAGCAGGGTAGAATTAGGGTTTCTGATTAAGATTAATCAACGGCCCTGATTCACATCTATCCTTTCACTGGGGATTAGGGATTACATTCCTTATCTGAACACAGGGATCACATTCCTAATCTGATCCCAACGGCGACTATAAATACCCCCCATCCAACATCATTAAGAGGTAATCAATCTTTTGCCAATTTACGCTCTTTCATAATCTTCCTGATTACTGACTTGAGCGTCGGAGGGTGCGTCGCCGGGATCAACCCCAGTGTCTCGCACTTTTTGCAGGTGAACGGCGGGAGTCAGCGGTCAAACTCTGGCGGAACAGGTTCAGGTTTGCTATTCAGGTTTTCCAAGAATCCACAAATACTATCTGTTTGCCCCCACACCAGATTTAGCGGTAACAGCTGTTGGTACCCTCTAAACAATAAGTTCGGAGTCCAACACGTGGTTCGACGCAACTTTTTGCTACTTGCGAACGAGTAAGTGCCCAGCATCTTACCATTCAAGATTGCTCCTACAGCTGTTGACAATTACAAATGCTGACAAAACACACAAGTGTGAAAACAAAGTTTTATTTCATTAAAGTTTGAGGAACAAGTCTAATTACAAGACCAACTACTCATCTTTACAACGAGATACAAAATTTGTGAAACTCGAAGCACAACACTACAAAGACCTACTTCAACGCCTCTTAGGCGCAGGGATACTTCGGTTGAGAGACACCCTGAGGCGACGAATGTTGTACTGCCGATGCCCCCCCTTCAACACTCGTTTCTAAGCTAGCGAGCCGAGAAGCATCATCGGCACCCGTTCTAATAGTAGCCCCAACAGATGCTCTGCTTGATGAAGCTGCCACCCCACTTTGTGCATTGCCCGGGCTTCGGTGCATTGACGGCGAGCGATGCGCAAGCTTGTGGAAAGTTATCCCCCTATCACGCTTTTCTCGAATACAAGAAGTGGATCTGACATTGCTTCGCTCGGATCGCGATTGAAGACGAGCGACCTTTGCCTCGAGCTCGACAATTCGCTCTTTGAGAGAGTCATCGCTCACCTTTATCTTCAGACGAGGCAGTCGCGCCAAGCCTGCCCCTCGAAAGCCATCGATGATCGTCCGCCGAAGCTGAGCAACTTCCATGCTCTTGCCGAGGGTCACCTTCTTCAGCTCGTCCCTCTCCGCTGTCACTTAGAAAGAGAGTCGCGAAGGCACTTGAGCTTCAGGCCGAGGTTGGCCTCTGCGGACGACCCCACATCATCACCTTCAGGGGTCCTCTCTTTGATCTGCTCCTCTAATCGCCTCCTCTCTATGTCTTGGCGAACTAGGGTCGACCTCAAGTGATTCAGCTCATACCTCACCTTGTAGAGATTTGACTCTGCTTCAAGAAGCCCTCTTGGTTTCTCGCGAGCCCTAACCTCGTCGCCCCTAGACTAGCTTTGAGACGAGCCACTTCGACTATCTGAGGAACTTCGGCGACCTGTAGCGCTTCGACAATCTGAAAAGAGTCAGAGCACGGAGCTATTGAGTTTTCATGACTCCAAACTTAGCCAAAAAAGTGTTCAAATTAATACAACACTCTGACAAAAAAGAGCTCAAAGATTTCCACAACACTTAGCCAAAAAAGGGTTTAAAATTTTTTCGACACTTAGACAAAAGCGACAACATTTTATTCACTTCAAAATCAAAGCGGTGGCCAGTCCGCAGGTCGGCAATACATGGAGAAGAAGAAGAAGAAGAGAAAAACAAAAAAAAAGACTAAGCGACTAAGTCAGGGGGCGACCTCGAAGCGCTGCTCAGAGGCGCTCTCGCTCGGTACGGTGACAAATGCCCCCTCAGAATTAGCCTCTTCCTTGCCGTCACCGTCGGCTTCGTCGCCTTCCCCTTCGGGCTCTATCTCCGCTAGCGGGACGAACTCCTCGCCCTCCACCAGGTCTTAGAAGCAGTACCCAGAGCAGTCGAAGTCCGGAAGACGAGCTGCTACATGCTTCAAAGCCCGAGCATAGGCCTCCTCCATGTTCGTCATCATGTGGGCCTCCGCCTCGTCCTGAATGGTTTTCTTCGCCTCTTCCACCTTCGACTCCTGCTCCTTCAGCACCTCCTCGGACGCCTTCAAAGCCTTCGCCAGCTCCTCCTCGAGTCGAGCCGAGCCTTCTCCAGCGCTCCGACTTTGGCCGTCTCAGTCGCCAAGCGCTCGAGTGCCTCGGCAAGTTTAGTCTCGAGGTCCCCAACCTCGGCAGCTCGTGATGCCGAGAGCTGTTGTTCGGCCTCGAACAACTTCACCCCTTCGCACGCTCCGCTTGTTCCCGATCGTTCGTCGCCTTCATCTCCTTCTCCTGCTCGGTGAACTGCTCGAGCATGTGGCTGAAGTGGTAGAGGGTCTGAAAACAAAGGGAGAAGAGCGTGAGAACCCCAAAGTCACTAACTCCGAAACTTAAGAGAGCAGGGTAGGGTTACTTACCGGCATTATTGACCGGGCGACTTCCAAGGCATCGTCGCCGACCGTGCCGGCCTTCAGGGCCGCGCGATCCTTCGAACTCGGCAGGTGGCGTACGGCCTGCATGCACATCGCCGCATCGCCGAGGAAGCCGTCAAGCTTCATCACCCTCCAATCGGGGATGAAGAGCTTCTTATGCTCTTCGGTGAGGATGACCTACGCTTCGGCCGTAAGCGGCGACACCTCCAACGCCAAGGCTGCACCGGCCGAGAATGCCCCACTCGAAGATCTGGGGGCATCGGCCGAGGGGAGAGCGGCCTGCGAAGCCGAGGGAGAGTCACCGACTAGGTCGACAATAGTCGCAGGAGCCGAGGGTACTAGGGTCGCCTGAACCGCTTGGCTAGAAGGAGGCCCCGCCGTCGGCCTTTTCCTCCTTTTGGTGTCCGCACCCTTCGTCACTGCCGCACTCCTCTTTGCCATAAAAGCTCAGTAGTCCATATCGGGGGCTTCTGTACAACGAAAAGACGAGCAAAAGAGTTAGAGAAATAAATGCAAATACTAAAAGCAAATACATGTATACTAAAGAAAAAGAAGTAATGGAGCATACTGGGGTCGATCGGACTAAGACCCCCACCGAAAATAACCTTCTCGGTGATATCCTTCCAACCGAGGGTCGGAAGACCGAGAATCTTCGCCACGACCTCCTCTTCTTCTTTGGTGAGCACCGGTTCAGCCTTCGCCTACTTCGGAACATCCTCTTTCCACGCCGTAAGGAACCCCCATGGCTCTGGGCCTCGGATCAAGAAGTACTTCTCCTTCCAATGCTTGATGGAGTCCGGGTTCTCGAACAGTTTGACCCCCTTCCTCGGTGACAGATAGTAACGGTACTCCATCTTGCTCATTCGGCAGATCCGGTAGAGACTGCGGAGAATGACGAGCTGGGGCTGTACGCCGACCGCTTGACATTGAAGGATGAAGGCGGTGATGTGTTGCCACATGTTCGGCATGAACTGCACCGGGCTCAGGCTGTACCACAGTAGTACCTCGACCACGAAAGGCGGGAGAGGTAGCCGAAGGCCAGCATTGAGTGTGTCGTACGGGAAGACGCATGTGTTTGGCGACGTCCCTGTACACGCTCGGAAGCCTGGGCCGGGGAGGAGCAGGGCATACTCCTTCAGGATGCGGAATCCCTTCCTGATCCGGTGGAGGTCTGCCTCGGTCATGACCGAAGGAATCTCGTCTACTTCGGAAGGGTCCCTAGGACTGTTCTCCTCATAGGTGACCGATCTCCCCTGCACCACCTTTGCCAAAACGTCCTCGGAGTAGTTTCTGACCTTCCTGAGGCTCGATAGTGTCGACGGTAGCTGACCCAATGCTCCAGCTTCCTTCAACTTCTCCACTATAGTCTCTACGACGACTGACTTCGCCACTTCCTTCCCCTTGCTCGGAAGGACCACTATGGCTCGGTCGATACCTTGGTCTGAGGTGGAGGTCTCATTCCCCTACGACACTCTAGACATTTCGAGTTAAGTTTGAGATAGTTTACCTTGAAGTGACATCTACGGTCGAAATAGCTCGTCGGAGATTAGAAATGCCTGGCCAAGAAAGCTAGCAGTGCCACTCGAGAGTAAAGATGACTGGAACAAAAAGTGAGGTGAAAGTAAAAGAGTAAGAAATGAGGGAAGAGAGAGGCGGTGAAAACTTATAAGTGTTGAAGCAGATTCGGGTGCGCCTTCGAGTACATTGGGCCCCCACAACGGCCCACCAGAAGCCTAAGCGGCACAACCAGAAGCCTAAGCGCCATCCTCGTCTTTCCCTTGTGATCCACGCCTGATCTTCATCAGACGGTCCAGATCACGCCACGTCGCTCGAAAACCAAATCCGAGCAACTACCATTCTGAGCTGCGAATTGGAGAAAAACGACTTTCTCCTTGAAATTTGCGCCTGATCGTCATCAGACGGCTCAGACATCGCCGCGTCGACCAAAATAATGTATTCTCGTGATCCACGCCATCACGCCTCGTGATCCGTGCCGTCATGCCTCGTGGTCCGCGCCTGATCCCCATCAGGCGGTCCAGATCGCGCCACGTTGCTCGGAAACCAAATCCGAGTAGCCACCATTCCAAGCTGCGAATTGGAGAAAAATGACTTTCTTCTCAGAATTCTCGCCTGATCATCATCAGACGGCTCAGATCTCTCCGCATCGACCAAAATCACGTTTTCTCGTGATCCACGCTGTCATGCCTCGTGATTCGCGCCGTCATCCCCATCAGACGGTCCAGATCGCGCCGCATCGCTCGGAAACCAAATCCGAGCAACTACCATTCCGAGCTGCAAATTGGAGAAAAACGTCTTTCTCCTCGTGATTCGTGTCTGATCGGCATCGGACGGCCCAGATTGTTCCACGTCGCTCAGAAATCAAATCCAAGCAACTCGCATTCCGAGCTGCTCATGCGGAGAAAATGTCGCCGAGCCATGAAAGCAGTCTGATTGACTCGAAATTTGTGCTGCGACCTGGTAGATGCCTCTGATTTAACCACGTCGACCAAAATCACATTTTCTCGTGATACACGCCTCATGCCTCGTGATCCGCGCTTGATCGGCATCGGACAGCCCAGATCGTGCCATGTCACTCGGAAACTGAATCCGAGCGACTTGCATTCTGAGCTGCTCATGCGGAGAAAATGTTACCGAGCTATGAGAGTCGTCTGATCACCCCGAAAGTCGCGCTCTGACCTGATGAGCATCCCTAATTCAGCCACGTGACCGGATGCAGGATCCACCGTTGGATTACCTCGAAATTCGTTCTGCATCCAGATGGGCATCCTAGATTACGCCACATCGCTCGGAATCCCAATCCGAGCGACAGGCGTTCCGAGTTGCTCATATGGGGAAAATACCGCCGAGCAATAGAAACCATCGGATCACTCAGAATTTCGTACGAAAGGCTGATGGACGATCAAGATTTTGCCACGTCATAATTGGTCATTAAAATTATATTTTAATTATTTATTCAAATTATTTATTCAAAAAATTGCGAAAAAATGATTAAAAATACGGGAAAAATAATTAAAAATCCTAAAAAATAATTATAAATTCAAGAGAACATTTTTGAGTCCCTTGGTAAATAATTGTTGGTTAGAATGATTAATTAATGCTCCTGAAAAATAAATCATCATTTTGCAAAATTGAATAAATGGCTCGAAAAAATAATATAAAGTTGGAAAAAATCACCAAAAATCTAGAAGGACCTGAGAGCTAACTTGGGCACACTACCAGCTCAGAAAGGTACCATTGCCCCTCAGACGAGATTCCAACACCCTTTGAGGACTCCGATAAAGCCCTATACGCCATTAAAAAACAAAACTACTCCCCAAAGGCCATAACACACAGTCTTTAGGAGTAGGGGGCTTGTGATATGGCTAAAAATGGGGTTAAATCAGAGCCGTTCAAAGGGGGCACGAATCTCAAAGTCCAGGGGCAGGACGATAATTTCACCTACGGACGGGTCCGAATTGGGAATCGGGTCCCTCCTCTTGGACCCGTTAATCCATGAATGGATCTGTTCAATTGAGAACAAGTGTCAACTCGTTAGGGACCAGTTCAACAAGATTGGACGAAATCCTGGCTCCCCCTGATCTTGAGGAGGTGGTTATAACCACCCTTATCCTGCCACACCGGGAAGTAGAGATTCACTCTCATCCTGAAAGAGATCCCCATGGTGACTATAAAAACCCCCCCTACCTCATACTAGAAAAGGTGATCACTCTTTGCACACTTGAGCTCTTTCTCTCCACTTTTTCTGTGTATTGACTTGAGCGTAGGAGGGTTCGTCGCAGGGATCTATCCCGGTGTTTCGAACATTTGTGCAGGTCAGCGGGAGCACCAAGGAGTCAACTCATCAACAAGGAATAAGGGAGATCCAGCATGTTCGAGTTCCTTACGAACCTACAAATCTCATCTATTGCCCCCCCACCAGAATTCAGCGGCAACAAGTATATTATGGTGTATACTGCTATTGACATTGTTTGTTATTTGAACTTAGGTTTGTGCATAATTTACTGGAATATTGAAATTTCAAGCATATTTTGGTGGACATGAAAATGTGGAACAGTAGATAAATATGAGGAATATATTGCTAGGATGACAAATACAATGTTTCATGCAGATAGAGAAAGTGACTTTAATTATCAATAGTGTGCATGGCGAGAGGTTGATGTGAAAATTGTATATGCCTCATTCAATTTGATTATTTAAAGGCTTTAATTTGGTCAAAGAGACAACCTTTTAATGAGTAGTGAATAGTAGACTACAAAGTGTTTGTTAAAATGCTTGTATGAAAATGATGAACACAATATAAAGAATCTCCTTTCGATTGATTGTTGTTTATGCAGCTAGAGACAAGAATTTTATTTGTTCACAACTAATTGTTTTGTAAAATATATAATTGGATTAGAAAAGAACATAGAACAAAACTAATTGTTTTATACACATATACATGTAATGGTACACAAGTTGATTGATATATAAAATAAAAAATTGGAGCTCAAGCACCAAAACAGGGAACGACACTTTAGTGTTAGATCTCTATATTTAGCATTGACCCTCCAACAAGAATACTTTTGAAAATAGACCCCATCATGTCTACTATGCCTAATCTGCAATATTAACTATTTTAAATTATTTTAATTTAGTGTATACTAACGTACTTGTATCCTAAATTTCGAGAAATTGGCGTATCCATGTACCGGATATGGGTGCATATCCGTGCTTCATATGTTAGGCTGTCAACCGGTAATGTATATAAGACTCGTGAAAAGTTGGGGTTCAGATCTAGTGATATAGAATTGGGATGGTAAACCTGACCAAGTAAAAACGATAAGAAAGTACTCAACAGCATCGTGTACTTGTCGGCATTATGTCGGCTGTGAATGGGAACTGTGTATATATAGTTTGGGATGGGTCACAGTTCAGCGGGGAAGTTAGGCAAAGCATACAACTAAGATGAGATGGTGTGTAATAATCTACGGCTTAAAGTGATATGGAACTTACTAAATATACAAGCATGAAGTCAATAGTAAAAAAAGCTGAATATCTATCTGGTCTTTTGGATTCTGAAACGACCGAATCATGAAACTGGTAGTTGTGGAATTGTGAAATGGTATAGAATTAATTGCTGGAGTAACATTTGGACATTCAATTTCACAAGTACGACGAGGAGGAGGTTATGATTGGGGCTACTCTCGAATGAGCGATATTCGGTAACCCACTCTTCAGGATTTTGTTGGTGGGTAGTCCAGTTTTTAGTACTCCATATGTTGTAACTCATTTTGCTTTGTGTTTTCCTATCCTCCAGAGTCTTGTAGGAAACTTATTGACTATATTTATTTTTCTGGTTGTAGGTCTTGTATTTGTGCATAGTACTCTGCGTTTGTTATGTTAAACTTCTCTAATGAAATAGGGTGGATATATTCCACCTTTCTTTAATTTTTTTTTAGAAAACAACATTTGAGGGACACAGAAGGAATTGTTTGCTCCGAATCTACGACAGCCACGTCGATGACTTAGTGCTACATTCTTTTTCCCAAGCCATGCATCCATGCAAATGGTCAAAATCACTAGGTAAGTGCTGCTAATTACATGTTCTTAAAAAAAAAGTGCTAATTACATCCCAATATTTAATACTAGCCTTTTCTTCTCTTTAGCTAACCCGGGAAAATAGGCCTGAATCTTTTTTCAGAAATTAATTGAGCTTAGTTGATCAGTTTGAATTTTTTTGCACCAAAATGAAGATGTTTATAAAACTCTTAGTATTCAACAGTTGTGGAGAATACCATTGAGTTCAGGATTGCTTGTATTTTTGCTTATGAATTCATATAATTTGTTTACTTACTTCATTTGACTTTGGATAATATGTATTATGAACTCCTTTATTCATTTTTTATTAATAAAATTAGATGGCTAGGTTTGATAACATGCTACAAAGACGTAGTCCTTTATTCAAAGAAAATAATTATAGATTTTCAAATGTTTTCAGAATATTGAAACGATGTAAGGATCTTGTTGCCACACTTCAGGACTAGTTGTAAACATTAGAAATTATCAAAACAATTTATTCTCCTGGGACTTGAGATGTGTTTGATAAGAGACATTTTAAAGAAGAAAAAAAAGTGAAAACTTGTAAAATCTCAAATTAAATTCTTTTGGCATGCTATGCTTAAGATTTTATGAGTTTTCTATTTTTCTCTATAATTTTACTTGCCAAACACATTCAAAAAATAAGTTGATGTGGGTAAAAATCACAGCTAATCAGTACCATGCAATCCGCACGAATCTTGGAGATCTTAAAAGGCGAAGCAGTCATTTCTACGACAACTACAGGCCCACAATAGGAATATAAGCTGTCCATAGGCCCACCACACAAACTGCAGCCCAAGCATAGGAGATTTACCAACCATTTATGGTTGGTAATCAAATCCCCTAATAATCAGGGATATAATTAATGGTTTAGATCCCGAGTCAAAGGGATCGATTCAAACCAGTTAAGAAATTTTTCCCTAACTGCTCCTCCATAGACCTATAAAAACAAACCCTTCTCCTCGGTCACAGGTAATCAATAAACTCAGTTCGTCACTATTGGTTACTGACTAGATCGTCGGAGAGTCTGTCACCGGGATCCATCACGATGTTTCAAGTTGTCCTTACAGGTTTTCAGTGGTCAGCAACCAATACAACCACCACTAGATCCCAGATCCAATCAAATACAAGTCTCACATCAATACCAGGTCGATGGCTGTGATCTCGGCCTTCGACTTCAATACAAGAACTTATTATCTGTTGCTTCCATACCGAAAAAGCACCATCAGATTGACGTCATCTGTGTGAAAAGACATAGATCAGTCAGTCGGTCAAAGCGCTATGATCTGAATTGTAACACCCCGAATTCCAAATAAGCATGAATTCGGAGTTCCACAGGATCTTTACACTTCACTTCGTATAATTTTACAAGGAATTTAAAACTTTTTATACAACAATGTTTACATCAACGCAGCGGAAATATAAATACACCATGATACATGAAATAAATATCAATTTGATCATTTCTTTGAGCAACATTCATTCTTTAGTCCTTTCATTTATTTTATCCTGCATAGAAACTGTGGGCATGTCAGTTGTATACAACTGACGTTAGGATATAATACATCAATTTCTCTTACTTGGAAAGCACATACTTGATCACAAACAAAGATAAGGGGGACTATCTTATTGATGTCATGTGTGGCTGTGCACTTATTCCTTCATGCACACTTGTTCGGATTCTATGCATCACATACTATATAGGTCCGAGGGCAAGCCCTTAATCGTACTTCTTCTTGTAGGGTTGAATCTCTCGTTATGTGTTAAACTACTACGGTAACTACGATAAGTATCTTGGATGCTCTATGAGTTACCAGCCCATGTCCAGATATCCTGAATGGGAATCCCACGTCATGACATGACACATCATGCAGACATCCTATGGACAATTCGCCTCCGCCATACAACGATGGCACTACGTAGTCACCAAACACCCCACAAGCGTCGCCACGGTCCCGATATTCTGGAGATGTATTCACGTCTTGACATGACACATCATGTAGATATCCTATGAACACTCTCACACCGTAAATCCAACGCTCTCATACTTGTGTTTTTCTCTTACTTTCATCACATCTTCACTATGTGTCTAATCTCTACTACTATAATGGGAGAAGGGGTTAGTGTAATTTGTCCTTCTACCAACCCGTGCAACGCACGTGTTGGGTTGTGGACTAACTTTGGTAAATATTTTCGGCAGTGGACCAGTTTGGTAAATATTTCCGAAAGTGGATCATTTTGGAAATTATTTTCTTTTTACCCTTTTCATTATCCCTTCAATGGACTAACTTTGGTAAATATTTTCGACAGTGGATCAGTTTGGTAAATATTGCCGAAAGTGGATCAGTTTGGAAATTATTTTCTTTTTACCCTTTTCATTATCCCTTCAATTTTTTCCACGTGCACGTGTGCACGTGTATAATACTAGTCCTTAGATAATTGAATCATGAGTAAAATTAACACCCTAGTGCTTGCATCACCTCTACACCAAACTTAACCATCAATTTATAACAACGACCCAAATCTCAGTCGTTTTCTACAACCTTCATTTTTCAGGAGTTTATTCATGCCGGTATAAGGACTTAGCTACACTCTAGTTTTCTTAACTTATTTTTCATGTTCACCAA
Organism: Hemerocallis citrina; assembly: GCA_017893485.1. Taxonomy (NCBI): domain Eukaryota; kingdom Viridiplantae; phylum Streptophyta; class Magnoliopsida; order Asparagales; family Asphodelaceae; genus Hemerocallis; species Hemerocallis citrina. The sequence continues at coordinate 178,612,174 of CM030361.1, forward strand.
AATGAGTGTTTATACTCACAAAATTTTCACATTTTATCATAATCTTTTTGTTTCATTTTCCATACACACATGCATATATTAAACAAAAAAACCCATTTATTATCTTACTCAATTTTCCATGTTGACCATCTCAATTTTAATCTCTACACAAAATTCTTTATCTTCAAAATATTCCTTTTCTTTAATTAATCAAGTCATAATCTAAGAATATTGATCAAGTTCTTCTTCTCAAAATTACTTCTAATTCTTATTATATTATGTAAATATTGTAGAAATAATTTTTATGAAGTCTAGGTAATTTTAGAAGAATCTAGTATTTTTCTCAATTTTTACACACTTAAAATACCCCCAAAAAATCGAAATAAGTTAAAAACAAATCAAAAAAACCACAAACAAAAGGCCAGGGCCGGCTTCAAATCCAGACCAACACCCCCGCCTATGAACAGTAACAGACCCAAAGCACACCCGAAGACCAAATCGGTCTTGAGTGGCTAACCAATATGAAAGAGGTTTCATTCTTTATGTACTGACTGTACAATATTCAAGTAAAAAATCGAATTTGGAATAAAAACAGAGCCTCTTCAAGACTTGAACCAAAGACCTCTGCACTGTACACAGTGCTTGTAACCCACACCGAAAGCCAGTAAACCCAAGCTCACTTTTTGTTGTACTCAAGAGTGAAAATTGTTTTGTTCTACTGACTGTATCTAACTTTTTTTTATTTTTTATATAAACTCGATTTCTCAATCACTTATTTAAAAATCTATATTTTTCCAGAATGTATTCTTTTGAAAAACAGTAAAGTATATTGTTTAGATTTCCCAAATTCTCATTTTTAACAACATGAAAGAACTATTCTCCTCTTATTTTTTTGAATAGTGAAACATTTTCGACATTGAAAAAATTGCTATTCTAGAAGAATCTTTTCCCCATTTATTCACAATATGTTTACACAAATTTTGATTCTTTACCATAGTCAAGCCCTTAAGTTACTTTTTATCTTTTACAAACTAACTCGTTTCTTAAGATTCAAAGAGACCACATATTTGACAATTAAGTGAATATAACATTACTCATACAATATAATTAGAATTTTAACACTTATTGTAACTTCTACACTAATCAATTTATTTCACAATCCATGGATGTTATTTTGCATTCTACAATTCATTCACAAACACAATTTTCATACGAGCATGATTCATCAAATTATATGTATTCTAGCATGAAAATATATTAATAAAGCATCATGACAACTCTTAATTAACACATTTCAATTCATTTTACTAAGTTTCTCATGTAGATGAATTAGAGTTTCCTCCTTTTCTTACTAGCCTATTCAAGTAAGTATATGGAAACTTTTCTATTTGTTTCTAACATATTCACAAATTAAATTCCTAGCATGGCATCTATACTAGAAGTAGAGAAATAACCAACCTTGTGAAGAAAACAAAGAAAACTCCTAAAGAACTCCTTGAAAGTACAATCGTATCCCTTCTCCTCCTAGTTTGTGCACAGAATCCGAGCTCCTCCTCCTTGCAAGGCATGAACCCGAACCTTCTCCTCCTTTTCTTGCTTTGGCCGGACTCCAATTGGAAAGGAACACACACTTCTCTTTCTTTTTCTCACACAAAATTCTTTTCTCACTCAATCTTTTCCTTACAAATGTCTTTTCTTTTTCTTTCTCTTTGAAAATTCTAAGTGCAAATGACAAGAGTGACAAGGGAGGGGTATTTATACACATTTCAAGAGTGAATGAAGGGTTGAGATGACCAAAATAGTATGGTACTTAATCTTATATGCACATAGTATTTAGTCCAAGTTGTTAACTTTGTGTTTAACAAAGTAACCAAAATAACAACCATAAACATAACAAGTTCAAAGGTCCCATTTTTATGGATTTTTTTGTGAGTTCCATCCTTTCAACTTTCCTTGCATGTCATCCCTTGATTTTTCCAACCATCCTTATGCATAAATTAAAGTCCAAGTAGTGAAAATTAACCATAAAGACAACATAATCACAATAAAGTTCAAAGATCTCATCTTTATGTTACTTTATCCAGTTCTACCATTCATACTCTTCATAGAATTTTTTTTGATCCATACTACTACTTATATGCTCATGATTTAGTCCAAGTTGTTTTAAGCAACATAAAACATACATACACAAACCTAGCCATAAGTAGAGAATAAATTAAACAAAAAAATCAACATATAAGAAAGTAGAGAAACCCCCACATTTTCTTTTCAATTAGGAAAGACTAGCCTAAGCAACCTTCTACTTCCTCCTTGTTTTTTGAGAGCTCCAAACCTACAAGAGAACTCTAGGGTTTTCTTCTCATTCTTTTTCTCTCAAAAAAATGGTAAATGAGGCAAGGGGTTAGAGAGGGGGGGGGGGATTTATAGGATGGCATTTTGCAAAATCCCCCTTGGGGACAAGGGTGGCCGGCCAATCCTATGGGGGAGGGGGAGGTGGCATGGTGAGGTGGAAGTGGACACTTCTAGTAGAAGTCTCCTTAATCCCTTATGTAGTCCTAATTAATCCAAACTCTAGGTTTAATCCTTTACTGAAACCCTAGCCATCATGACAAAAGATATTTTTTTTTCCAAAACACATACTACATAATTTATACGAATGCATGAAATCGATACAATATGCGTACATGTAGATTAATAAGTGTACCGATAATTTTTGTTTGTAAAACCGCACAATCTGTATAAAAATAAATTGATTCTGTAAATAATAATTAAAATAAATTTTATTGTCGGGTCGGAAGTTTCCAGTACCAAAAAAACAGTATATCGTACATACAAATGGACTGGTATATATACAGATGATGGTTAATAATTAAACTAAGTAATATCCAAAAAAATATTTCGATTCCGAAAAATAAAATTAAATAATAAAATAATAATAATAAATAATAATAATAAATAAATAATATTTATTATTTAACAGGGCAGGATATTACATGGATCCACTAGGAGCGCTAGTTCGTGGCTGCTCCCCTCAGCCGCCTCTGATGCAGGCACCATAGCCAGTGGGGGGTTCGTCACGACAACTTGCTTGCCGTCCACCTCATCTCCTCCCTTGATCTCTGCTTCCTCCCCCTTTTCGTCGGGAAACAAGTAATATACCGAGCGATCGAAGCTGGGGAGACGTTCGCCAACATCGCTCAGGGCCCTAGCATAGGATTTTCGCATGTTTTTCTCCAAAAAGTCGACAGCCTTCTTCTCCGCCGTGGCCTCGGCCTCTCGCACGATAACGTCTCTCTCGAAGGCAGCCTTCTCTCTCTCAGCGGCCCTCTCTCGAGCCCACCACGTCCTTCTCCAAGGTGGCGGCCTCCTTTGTCTTCGCCAACACCTCTACCAGCAGTTTGATCTGAGTGGCTTGCATTTCTACTAAGAGCGCGGCCGCCTTTAGCTCCCTCTTAGCCTTCGACCGCTCGACCTTCTCCCTATCCTGCAAGGCCTTCAGCTTTTTCTCTTGCTCCGACACTCGCCTCATCAAGTGACTGAAGTGGTAGATCGCCTACAAGAAAATAAGAAATGTAAGGAAAAGGAGCGAAAGTCCAGCGAATAACAACCCACGAACTGAGCGAAGCATCGACGGCTTGCAGTCATTTGCGCCTTTGCGATCTCCAAGGCAGAGTCACCCACGGTCCCGTGCTCCATTGACGCCTTGTCCTTGGGCGTGGCAAAGTTGCGGACGACGTCCATGCAGCTCGCCGAGTCTCCGAGGAAGCCGTCGTGCCTCCGAATTTACCAATCTAGTACAAAGATCCTCTTCAGCTCGTCGGTCAGCATGGCATCGGCGATCGCTATACGAGGAGGAGCCTCAAGAGCGAGCGTGGCCGAAAGATCGAGTTCTCCAGTCAATGGAGCAACTTGAACGGGCGCAGCCTCCAAATCGACAACGGGAGTGACACCGCTCTCACTTCTTATCACCTTTGACGGCGACGGTCAGACGATGGCGTGCTTCCTCTTCCTCTCTTTGACCCGCTTGCCGCTCAAAGCCGAACCCCTATTCCTAATATCTTCAAAGTCCATGCCTGCGGATCCTGCAATGAAAGATGATGAGAACAGGTTAAGTATTTTCATACAGTTCAAACACTCAAAAGGGCGATCAACATAAAGAACTCGTACTAGGGTTCATTAGACTAAGGCCTCCCTCAAAGAGACTCTCCTCGGAGATATCTCTCCATTGCATCGTTGGCCGATCCAAGAGAATGCCGATCATCTCGTCTTCTTCAGGGCTCAGGGTCGGCTCCATCTTCGCCCTCTTCGGCACATCATCTCTCCACACTGTGGGGATGTCCCACGGCTTCTTGCCCTAAATAAGGAAGTACTTGTCTCTCCAGGACTTCACGGAGTCGGGATTTTTGACCAACTTGATGCCCTTCCGAGCGGTCAAGTAGAAATGACACTCCGTTCGCGTCTTCTAGTGGATCTTGTATAGTCGGCGAAGCACGCTAAGTCTAGGCTCGATCCCTGCAGCCTGACAGTGAAGCACGAACTCCGTGATGTGCCTCCAGATGTTCGGCATTAGCTGTAGCGGACCTAGCACCTGCCCTTATTAAGGGATGGAGAGGAAGGTGGAGTCCTACGTGGAAAGCGTCAAACGGGAACACGCACGTACCGAAGGAGAACGAAGAGCAAGACCTAACCCCGGGGCTAGGGAGGATGAGGTCAAACTCAGGCAGGGATCAAATAGCATATCCGGATGGTGTGCAGGTCCGCCTCTTTAAGAACGCTGACAATGTCGTTTGCCTCCGTGCGCTCTCGCGGTGTGTTCTCCTCGTAAAACTATACCATGCCGTGCTCGACACGCCTTAGCTCTTCAGTGCTATTTTGCCGAACCCCCCCAAGGTGAGACACGGCGATCGAATGCCTTCCGAACTCGCCTATTCTCCGATCTCTCTCCACAATAGTCTCCACCACTGGTGAAGAAAGGATCACTGCTCTGCTACCCTCTTCGACCACTAGATCCCTCTCCACGACTGCATCGACCTCCAGTGAGGATAGAACCACGATGTCCTTCCCCCTATCAACCTTAGAAGAAGCAGAAGGAGGGTCCACTTCGGGCCGACCCGAGGGGGAGGCCTCTTCGCCAGAGGATACCCTAGACATCCCTTAAATTAAAAATAAATTACCTGTTGAGTTGACAACCCCGGTCGGAAAGTACGCCAAAAAACTGGAAAGGTCATCGAAAACCCCGCTTAAGCTCTGAAGAGAGAAAATCTCAGACGAGGTGAAAGTGAAAAAGTGAGGTAAAAGGGAAGGGGGGGAGATTTATAGCGAGACTTAGTGGGCTTGGGCCGAAAAGCTTGTTGGGCTCTAAGGAAGCCCAAATAGTGCGTAGTTTTATGCAGTCAGAATGCAAAACGACAAGAGAGTCAGAAGGCAAAGCGAAAAAATGGTCGGGACTCGAAGCGACTTAGCTGACTAACCAACGCAAGTGCTCGTCAGACAAGTTGATGGCTCGCCAAGCTCGCCGCAGATGTCGAACAGATGTGTTTCCGAACAGAAAATAGGCAAAATGACGTTGACCATTCAACGCTCGCCTATCTTCCGCCAAGTTCGATACACCGCTCGCCAAGCTCGCTGCTACATGTCGAACAGACATGTTTCCGAACTGAAAAATAGGCAAAATGACGTTGACCAGTCATTGCTCACCTATCTTTTCGCCAAGTTCAACACACCACTCGCCAAGCTCCCGCTACAGTCCAACAGACGTGTTTCCGAACTGAAAATAGGCAAAATGACATTGACTACTCACCAAGCTCGTCGCTACATGTCGAACAGACATGTTTCCATACTGAAAAAAAGGCAAAATAACGTTGACCAGTCAACGCTCGCCTATCTTTCGCCAATTTTGACACACTGCTCACCAAGCTCACCGGAGATGTCGAACAGACGTGCTTCTGAATTGAAAACAGGCAAAATGACGTTGACCAGTCAACGAACGCCTATCATTTGCCAAGTTCGACACACCACTCACCCAGCTCGCCGCTACATGTCGAACAAACGTGTTTCCGAACTGAAAATAGGAAAATGACGTTGACCAGTCAATGCTCACCTATCTTTCGCCAAGTTCGACACACCGCTCGCCAAGCTCACCACAGATGTCGATAGATGTGTATCTGAACTGAAAATAGGCAAAATGATGTTGACCAGTCAATGCTCGCCTACCTTTTGCCAAGTTCGACACACCACTTGCCAAGCTCACTGCTACATATCGAATAGACATGTTTCCGAACTGAAAATAGGCAAAATGACGTTGACTAGTCAACGCTCACCTATCGTTCGCCAAGTTTGACACACTGCTAGCCAAGCTCGCCAAGCAAGCCGCAACATGTTGAACAAACGTGTTTCCGAACAGAGAATAGGCAAATGACGTTGACCAGTCAACGCTCGCCTATCTTTCGCCAAGTTCGACACTCCAGTCGCCAAGCTTGCCACAACATGTTGAACAGACGTGTTTCCAAACTGAAAATAGGCAAAATGACGTTGACCAGTCAATGCTTGCCTATCTTTCGCCAAGTTCGACACACCCTCGCCAAGCTCACCGCTACATGTCGAACAGACTTGTTTTCGAACTGAAAATAGCCAAAATGACGTTGACTAGTCAACTCTCGCCTATCCTTTGCCAAGTTCGACATACTTCTTGCCAAGCTCGCCGCTACATGTCGAACAGACGGGTCTCCGAACTGAAAATTAGGCAAAATGACGTTGACCAGTCATCGCTCATTTATCTTAGACCAAGTTTGACACACCGCTCGCCAAGCTCGCTAGAGATGTCGAATAAATCTGTTTCCGAACTGAAAATAGGCAAAATAACGTTGACCAGTCAACGCTCGCCTATCTTTTGCCAAGTTCGGCACACCGCTCGCCAAGCTCGCCGCTACATGTCAAACAGACTTGTTTCCGAACTGAAAATAGGCAAAATGACGTTGAACAGTCAATGCTCGCTTATCGATCGCCAAGTTTGACACACCACTCACCAAGCTTGCCGCTACATGTCGAACAGACGTGTTTCCGAACTGAAAATAGGCAAATTGACGTTGACCAGTCAACGCTTGCCTATCTTTTGCCAAGTTCGACACACCGCTCGGCAAGCTCACCACAGATGTTGAACAGACGTGTTTCTGAACTGAAAATAGGCAAAATGATGTTGAACAGTCAATGCTCGCCTATCTTTCGCCAAGTTCGACACACCGCTCGCCAAGTTCGCCGCTACTTGTCGAACAGACGTGTTTCCGAATTGAAAATAGGCAAAATGACGTTGACCAGTCAATGCTCGCATATCGTTTGCTAAGTTCGACACACCGCTAGCCAAGCTCGCCGCTACATGTCAAACAGACGTGTAACGCCCTGATTTCCAAACACTGGTAAACCGTGACATAAGCCAGAATTTTTTCTTCAATTAGCCACAATACACAAAAAAAATAGAAAAATTTAAAATTTTTTATTCAACAAAAATGTATTACAAGTCTGAATGTTACAAATTGCAATACATTATAACAGTATTACAATAATATCTTTACAATCCCAAGTGTTACAACTTTTAACAAATTGTATCAGAGTACAATGAATAAAGAACAACACTTGGTATTTCACTTGGATGCTTCTCAATAACAATTAAATTGCAACAATGAATAAATTACAATAATTGTTACTAATGAAATTACAACATATATTACAGCGGAAAACTGAAATAAAATCGACTCCTTGCTTCTGTTGTCTTGAGTCCTTCTGAATCCTGTACCTGTACTTCTGCAATCCAGTACCTATTGAAGTGGAGACGACAGTACATATACTGATGCTTTAAGGCTGATAACTAGCAGTAAATCTTAATTATAGCAAACAGATTGATGAAAAGAGAAACGTGTATATATATATGATGTGTCAGTGTATGTTATGACTTAGACTCTAATGCAAGATTTATTAATGCAAGGATGCTCTTATTCTAATGCAAGCGAATCTCCGGAATAGTATGCATCCCATACTACATTCGCCCCATCTCAAGCCGTTTCTTTATGTATAGGAATTTGAACCCGCGCCATGAATTCTACTCTTATACTCAACTTGTTTCTGAAGCTACAACATGACTGATAAGGTTGCTCTGAAACGGTCTAAGCCCACCATTCGCAGTCATATAGTGGTGTCCCCGTTTTTCACTATTGCCTGACGTACCGGACCTCACTCAAAAATCTGACGAACCCTTGGGTTATCTGACAGCACAGGTTAGCTCGAAGCATCCCCCATGGCCACCCTGGGGTTATTCGACAGCACAGGTTGCTAGAAGCATCACCTGTGGCCCCCCTAGCTGATAGACCATAGTCTATTGCTTGTTCATCCTTAGATCTAGGGCATGACGGAGTTCCAGGGGGTCCATCCCCTAGCATGGATGGGTTCACAAGCATGAATAGGTTCTCTCTTTGACATAGAACACAACATGGTAGGTTCATGGGTTCACAAAGCATGGATGGGTTCCTTGCTACAACTCAAGCATGATCTAATACAACTCAAGCATGGTAGTCCTACTACTAACTCAAGCATGATTAGTTAACTAGAATGTCACATAGCATGAATGGGTTCTTTTTTGACATAGACAACAACTCAAGCATGATCTAATACAACTCAAGCATGGTAGGTTCTTCACTAAGAACAACTAAATATCACAACCATGAATAGGTTTCTAGCAACCTATAAAAATTTAGAACATGCTACTAAAAGACTAAAAAAATAATTATTACAAGACTACTCTTTTAGAAAAAAATTACAAGTCCTATACATTACAAAGATAACATATTTAGTCTACAAATTGCTATATGCTACAACCCACTTTTTTCTTCAATCCTACAAGTTCCTACACACAAAAAGAGTATCTTTTTATGAACTAGGGTTAGCAAGGAATGTTTTCTTAACAAAGTAGAGAGCAACATAGAACAAAACTTATCTTTGAATATAGCTAGATGAGTCCTACAACCCTAGAATGGGACTACACTAATCTTCATATGCACATAGATATAGTCAAAGTGGTCATTTGTGCTAACAAAATAACCATAATAACAACAAGAAGCATACATGGTTAAAGAAACAACATTTATGCTTAATACTTAGTCCAAGTCATTTTTTTGAACATACATACAACAAAAATGGGCAAGAATCCACACAATAAAAACAGACAACTTCATCTTGATTTTTCCATCGTTCTTATGCACCAATCATAGTCCAATTAGTCCAAAATAATTATCACAACAATACTAACCATACAAGGTCTCAAAAATCAACCTTTATGTGATTTTGTTGAATCCTTTCAATCCATCTTTTTCATGGGATCATTTTGATCCCTACAACATGCTTATGCTTAGGAAATTAGTCCAAGTTATTAGGAACACAAAAACACAACAACACATCATAAAGATGGGTTCTTTTTCCACCTACAACCACTTATATGCTTAGAAAAATAGTCCAAGTTATTTAGAACATACACCTACAACATCCACCATCAAAAGATGTGTTCTTTTTATCCTACAACAAACCACCATCAAAGATGGGTTCTTTACTCACATAGAACCAAAACTAACCCTTAAAGATGGGTTCTTTTCTACATAAAAAAAATAAATAAGAACAAACAAGCCTAAATTAGAAGTAGAGAATCCCCACCTTAGATCTCTTTGTAGGAAGGACTAGCTAGCTTTCCTTCTCCTTCCTCCTAGCCTTCTACTACAACTTGAATGAAGAACACTCCTATGGAAAAACCCCCAAATGAAGAACACTTAGGGTTTTCCTTCTCTTTGTTTGCCTTTCTCTTTTTTTTCTTGTAAATGAGGCAAAGTGTGAAAGGGAGGGGTATTTATAGGTCAAAATGAGGGTGGAAAGTGCAAAATACCCTACACAAATGCACAAAACCCCTTGGGGTTCATTTGGGCCGGCCAAAGAAGGATGAGGTGGAGAAGAGTCTTCTAGTAGGAGATACAATTTAAACCCTTATGTAATCCTAATTAATCTTAACCTTAGGATTAAGCCTCCAAACCAATCCTAGCCTCCAAATTTGATTAATCATGATAAAAATAAGATATTTTTGTCCAAAACACATACTACATGATTTGTACAAACATACGAAATCGGTACAATACGCATACGTATGTATATATCTATATACCGATAATTTCCGTTTGTAAAACCGCATAATCCGTATAAAAATAATTTAATTATGAAAATAATAATAAAATAAATTTTATTATTAACCCGGAAGATTTCAGTACCAATTTGATACAATACAGATGTATACACACTGGTATGTGTACACAGATAATGCTTATTAACAAAACCGGGTGATATCCACCAAAAATATTTCATTTCGGGAAATAAAAATAAAATAATAATAAAATAATAATTTTCAGTGTCTGCCCGGGATTTCCAGACATTTTTTCCAAAAATGCATTTTTTCAGAATTTTGTACAAGTGCACAAAACTGATACAATACCTGTATATACTTACCAATATATAGGTCCAGGTAACTTTTCATGTGTAAAACCAAGAATTTCCAATTAAAATATTTTAATTTAAAAATAATAATTTATACAATATAATATCCGTCCGGGATATTACATCTAGGGTTAAGAAACCCATCTACTTGTGTGTGTTCTCAATCCCAATCTCATCTCAACCTATTCCACTACTCCTACTAGTTTCTATGTAGAAAAATTGAAAAGAAAGAGAAAGAAAGAGGGAATCAAATCAAAAGAAAAGAGAAAGAGGGGTTTTCATGGGTTCCATTTCATGGAGATGTTCTTGAGAGGAGGAGCAAGAACAAGGAGGAAGAACAAGGAGGAGAAGTTGCAAGCAAGCCCTTCCTACAAGTCTTAAGCTGGGGGTTCTCAACTCTTGTTTGTTTTGTTTGTTTATTTGGTTGTTATATGTTATTTGGACTAGATTCATATGCATAATCATTTTATGGACCAGAATAATGAGGCATTTTGGAGTTGTAGAACACAAATTAGAACCATAAAAATTCGGTTTTTGTTGTTGAAGGGTTGATTTTATTTGGCTATGTAAACAGAGGAATCTTGATCCAAAATTTATGTGGGAGGTTCTCCTAGTTGTTAGTAGCATTTTGTAAATTTTGGAGATTTTTCGGAGTTGGTTTGATGGGTGAAACGAGCCGTTTCCCCAAAACTGCGAGCTTAAAGCAATCGTTGAAAACTGTGTTTTTTTGGGTTAAGTATCGCAGTAGGTTGAAGAGGCTTTTACAAGGGTTTCCTTTTGGAATTAGAGGTAGATACCCTGTAGAGAAGTTGTAGTAGACATTCTCCCCTTTCCAAATTGACCTCTCTCGTTAAATTCCGTTAAGAGATGAAAAAGTTATGGTCGTTACAAAAATAGGGTAGCAACTTGACTGAGTTGCTCAATATTTTTGTTGATTGCTATTTTTGAGCCTCTTAGTGGTCGAATCTGAGGTAGAGACCCATTAGAGAAATTGTAGTAGAGAGTCTCCCCTTTCCGAATTGGCCCCTCAGGTTAAATTCCGATAAGCGGAGTAGGAGTTATGGCCTTTGGAAAATACAGCAAAAAGCGGTCTGACTGAGTGCTTACTGTTTTGACTCTTTGAAGTTTTTGAGCCTCTTAATGGTTGAATCTGAGGTAGATGCCCATTAGAGAAATTGTAGTAGACATTCTCCCCTTTCTGAATTGGCCTCTTGGGGTAAAATTTCGATAAAAGGAGCAAAAGTTACAAGCCACGGAAGTTTCAACTTTTTGTTAAAAATCGATAGTTTGGTAACTGTTTGCATATGTTCGACGGGTAGAAATTTGATTTTCCATACGGAATCTGAGCAACTGGTCAACTGGGAAGTTTTAGCAGATGTTCCCACCTTTTCAAATTATCCAGTTTTGTTAGATTCCGATAAGAGGAGCAAAAGTTACAAGCTATGGAAGTTTCAACTTTTTGTTGAAAATCGGTAGTTTGGTAACTGTTTGCGTATGTTCGAGGGTTAGGAATTTAGATTTCCTTACAGAATCTGAGCAACTGGTCAACTGGGAAGTTTTAGTAGATGTTCCCATCTTTTCAAATTGTCTAGTTTTGTTAGATTCCAATAAGTGGAGCAAAAGTTACAAGCTACGGAAGTTTCGACTTTTGTTGAAAATTGGTAGTTTGGTAACTGTTTGCGTATGTTCGACAGGTAGAAACTCGGATTTCCTTACGGAATCTGAGCAACTGATCAACAAGAAAGTTTTAGTAGATGTTCCTACCTTTTCAAATTGCTCAGCTTCGTTAGATTCCGACGAGTGGAGCAAAAGTTACCAGCTTGCAAAATTTCAACTTTTGTTGAAAATATGCAGTTGGGTTAAACTGTTTACGTGTGTTCGATGGACCGAATTTTGGATTTCTTACAGAATCTGATATAGTATTCCACTAGAGATGTCGCGGATGTTCTTACTTTTCTAAAAAAGTATATTTTTGTCAAATTCCGACAAGCGCAGTACTGGTTGCTTCTAGGCCATCGGAAGGTTCTTATGTCGCTTTCTGCGCTTTTCTTTGGTAGTATGTTTGTACTGGACTGTTAGTAGTCGCTTATGTTGCTTCTAATTATAGAAGATCAAGTTTTGCTAGTAAGCACGTTTGGTTGCTTCTAGGTTGATTACTTGTATGGTTTTTTTCATATGTAGGTTGTTGTCTCATGCGCGGCTCGCCTGCCCCGTATGTAGTTGGTGGTCTCATACGTATATATGTTGTCTCATACGCGGCTCGACTGGCCGGTATATAGCTGTTGGTCTCAAACATGGCTTAGTTGGCAAGTATGTATGTTATTGTCTCGTACGAAGCTCATTAGGCTCGTATGCGGGTATTGTCTTGAATAGGTAGGCTGTGAGTGAATCCGAGGAGATCTTGAGAAGTCTAGATTAAGACTTCGTTAATTGTGTCAACAAATTGTTACACTCTCTAAAAGAGGGATTCGTACGGTTCTTTTTCATGTCAAGTTGGAAGAGCAGTGCATGTCTCGCTTGTTTAGTTAGAAGAGAGACACGTACGGTGCTTTTTCATGTTAAGTTGGAAGCACAGTATATGTCTTGCTTGTTTGGTTAGAAGGGGGACACGTACGGTGCTTTTTTATGTCAAGTTGGAAGCACAGTATATGGCTCGCTTGTTTAGTTAGAAGAGGGACACGTACGATACTTTTTCATGTCAAGTTAGAAGTACAGTGCATGTCTCGCTTGTTTGGTTAGAAACGGGACACGTACGGTGCTTTTTCATGTCAAGTTAGAAGCACAGCACATGGCTTCCTTGTTTGGTTAGAAGCGGGACACGTACGGTGCTTTTTCATGTCAAGTTAGAAGCACAACGCATGTCTCGCTTGTTTATTTAGAAAAAGAACACGTACGGTATTTTTTCATGTCAAGTTGGAAGCACAGTGCCTGTCTCGCTTGTTTTTTAGAAGTGGGACACGTACGGTGCTTTTTCATGTCAAGTTGGAAGCACAGTGCATGTCTCGATTGTTTAGTTAGAAGAGGGACACGTACGGTGCTTTTTCATGTCAAGTTGAAAGTACAGTGCATGTCTCGCTTGTTTGGTTAGAAGAGAGATACGTACGGTGCTTTTTCATGTCAAGTTGGAAGCACAATGGCTTGTCTCGCTTGTTTGGTTAGGGGTGACATCTTTAGGGCAGTAACAGTTACTTAACCATTTTTATCTATAAATTGCCAAAGGGTGAGAGTTAGTGTTAGGGGTGATACCCTATAATCCAACCTCTCCTATAGGCTGACACTAGGTGGTGTTATCGGGATGTATTCCCCTGTCAAAAGGATACGGACGGTGCTTTTTCATGACAAGTTGGGAGCACGAGTTCCGTATCTTGATTGTTAATTCCTGAATGTGCCATGATAAGAACGAGAGGGTTTTCTAGGGAAATAGACCCTACGATCCCGGCAGGTTCTATGCCTTCTCATGACCAATTGAGGGCATGGAAGAAGGTTGACAAGTATCTTGTAGTTCGTATTGGCTTCTGAGTGAGGTTCGATACGTCGGGCAATAGTTGCCAGTCATGTAGTATTATGTCAGGAACAGGATGGGTACAAAAGTAGAATTCATAACGCAGGTTCAAATCCCTATATATGAAGAAATGGCTTGATATGAGGCGTATGTAGTATGGGCTGCATACTGTTCCGGAGACTTTCTTGCATTAGAATAAGTGCATCATTGCGTTGGTCAATCTTGCATTAGAGTCTGAGTCATAGCATACACTGACACATCGAATATATATACATGTTTCTCTTTTCATCAATCTGTTTGCTATAGTTGAGATTCGCTGCTAGTTATCAGCCTTAAAGCATTAGTGAATACTGACGTCCCCACTTCAATAGGTACTGGATTGTAGAAGTACAGGTACAGGTACAGGTACAGGATTCAGGAGGACTTAAGGCGAGGGAGTAAGGAGGTGATGTCATTAAAGTTTTCCGCTGCAAATGTGTTGTAATATCATTTGTAATAATTGTTGTAAATTATTTAATTGTTGGAAAGCATCCAAGTAGAATACCAAGTGTTGTTCCTTATTCACTTTACTCTGATGTAATATGTTGAAAGTTGTAACAATTGGGATTGTAAAGGTATTATTGTAACTCTGTTGTAATGTATTGCAATTTTGTAACATTCGGATTTGTAATACATTTGTGTTAAATAAAAAGTTTTAAATTGGGGCGTTACATTGATCCTCTCTTTCTTTTCCTTTCTTTTCTTCTCAATCTTTTTCTAAATAAAACTAGGTAGAGAAGTGAAGTAGAAGGAGAGATGAGAAAGAGATGGAGAAGAAATGAAGAAACACAAGAATGGAAGAGGGCCTTTTGCCCTTTTTTGTTGGGAGGCCGGAATTGGGAGAGAGTGGTGTGTAGGGGCAACATTTTGTGGGGGAGGGGGTTGGATATGTGGGTGAGAAGAAGCCACTTGTCCAATTTCCCATGTTTAATCAATTTGATGTTCAAATTGTAATTTTATGTTACAATCAAACCCAATTAATTTGCAATCAAAACCTAATCGAATTTTAACCCTTCATCTCATCAAGATTGATCAAGAATAAGAGATATTTTTTTTCCAAATCACATACTACATGATTTCGTACAAACATACGAAATCGATATTGTACATATGCGTACATCTATCTTTCTACACATAAAATCTCTTTTAGTTAAAATGATTAATCTGTACAAAAATCATTTAATTCCGAGAAAATAATTTTATTTATCGGTTCGGAAGATTCCAGTATCAATTGATACAAAACAGTCATATATCGACTAGTTTATACGAATAGATACTGCTTATTAACAAACCGGGTGATGTCCTCCAAAAATATTTCAGTTTTGAAAATAATAATAAAATAATAATTTTTTAATATCCGCCCTGTATTTTTCAGAAATTCTCTCAAAAACGCATTTTTCAAGATTTTATACAAGTGCACAAAACCGATACAATACCTATATATACTTACTAGTATATATATCCATATAAAGTTTTATTAGAAAAACCAGTTTTTCTATAAAAATATTTTTAATTTTAAAAATAATAATTATATAAAGATAATATCCGTCCAGGACATTACAAGACGTGTTTCCGAACTGCAAATAGGCAAAATGACTTTGACCAGTCAACGCTCGCCTATCTTTTGCCAAGTTCGACACACCGCTCGCCAAGCTCGCCGCTACTTGTCGAAAAGACGTGTTTCCGAACTGAAAAATAGGCAAAATGATGTTGACCAGTCATCGTTCGACTATCTTTCGCCAAGTTCGACACACCGCTCGCCAAGCTCGCCGGAGATGTCGAACAGACGTGTTTCCGAACTGAAAATAGGCAAAATGATGTTGACCGGTCAATGCTCGCCTATTGTTCGACAAGTTCAACACACCACTCGCCAACCTTGCCGCTACATGTCCAACAGACATGTTTCCGAACTGAAAATAAGCAAAATGATGTTAACCAGTCAACGCTCGTCAATCTTTCGCCAAGTTCGACACATCGCTCGCCAAACTCGCCGCAGATGTCGAACAGATGTGTTTCTGAAAAGAAAATAGGCAAAATGTTGTTGACCAGTCAATGCTCGGCTATCTTTCGCCATGTTCGACACACCGCATGCCAAGCTCGCCGCTACATGTCGAACAGACTTGTTTCCGAACTGAAAATAGGCAAAATGATATTGACCAGTCAATGCTCGCCTATCATTCGCCAAGTTCGACACACCGCTTGCGAAGCTCGCCGCTATATGGCGAACAGATGTGTTTCCGAACTGAAAGCAGGAAAAATGACATTGACCAGTCAATACTCGCCAATATTTCGCCAAGTTCGCACACCGCTTTCCAAGCTCGCCTCTACATGTCGAACAGACATGTTTCCGAACTGAAAACAGGCAAAATGACGTTGCCCAATCAACGCTGCCCTATTGTTCGCCAAGTTCGACACACCACTCTCCAAGCTCGCCGCTATATGTTGAACAGACATTTTTCCGAACTGAAAATATGCAAAATGACGTTGACTAGTCAATGCTCGCCTATCTTTCGCCAAGTTCGACAAACCCTCGGCATGCTCGCCGCAGATGTCGAACAGACGTGTTTCCGAACTGAAAGTAGGCAAATCACGTTGACCAGTAAACGCTAGCCTATCTTTCGCCAAGTTCGACACACCGCTCGCCAAGCTCGCCGGAGATGTCGAACATACGTGTTCCCGAACTGAAATACGCAAAAATGACGTTTACCAGTCAACGCTCGCCTATCTTTTGCGAGGTTCGACCCACCCCTCGCCAAGCTCGCCGCTACATGTCGAACAGACGTGTTTCCGAACTGAAAATAGACCAAATGACATTGACCAGTCAACGCTAGCCTATCTTCTGCCAAGTTCGACAAACCGCTCGCCAAGCTCGCTGCAGATGTCGAACAGATGTGTTTCCGAACTGAAAATAGGCAAAATGACGTTGACCAGTCAACGCTCGCCTATCTTTCGCCAAGTTCGACACACCGCTCGCCAAGCTCACCTAAAATGTGGAACAGACGTATTTCCGAAGTGAAAATAGGTAAAATGACGTTGACCAGTCAACGCTCGTCTATCTTTCGCCAAGTTCGACAAACCGCCCGCCAAGCTCGCCGCTACATGTCGAAAAAGACTTGTTTCCAAACTGAAAATGGACAAAATGACGTTGACCAGTCAACACTCGCCTATCATTCGCAAAGTTCGACAGACCGCTTGCCAAGCTCGACGTTACATGTCGAACAGACGTGTTTTCGAACTGAAAATAGACCAAATAACGTTGACCAGTCAACACTCGCCTATCTTTGGCCAAGTTCGACACACCGCTCGCCAAGCTAGCCGCAGATGTCAAACAGATGTGTTTACGAACTGAAAATAGGCAAAATGACGTTGAACAGACAACGCTCGCATAACTTTCGCAAAGTTCGACACACCGCTAGCCAAGCTCGCAGCTACATGTCGAACATACGTGTTTCCGAACGGAAATAGGCAAAATGATGTTGACCGGTCAATGCTCGCCTATCGTTCGACCAGTTTGGCACACCACTCGCCAAGCTCGCCGCTACATGTCCAACAGACTTGTTTCCGAACTAAATATAGGCAAAATGACGTTGACCAGTCAACGCTCGCCAATCTTTCGCCAAGTTCGACACTCAGCTCGCCAAGCTCACTGCAGATGTCGAACAGATGTGTTTCTGAACTGAAAATAGGCAAAATGACGTTGACCAGTCAACGCTCGGCTATCTTTCCCCAAGTTCGACATGCCGCTCACCAAGCTCGCCGCTACATGTCGAACAGACGTGTTTCTGAACTTAAAAGAGCCAAAATGACTTTGACCAGTGAACGCTCGCCTATCGTTCGCCAAGTTCGACATACCACTACCCAAGCTCGCCAAGCTCGCCGCTACATGTCGAACAGACGTGTTTCTGAACTTAAAAGAGCCAAAATGACTTTGACCAGTGAACGCTCGCCTATCGTTCGCCAAGTTCGACATACCACTACCCAAACTCGCCAAGCTCGCCGCTACAGGTCGAACAGACGTGTTTTCGAACTGAAAGTAGGAAAATCACGTTGACCAGTAAACGCTAGCCTATCTTTCGCCAAGTTCGACACAACGCTCGCCAAGCTCGTCGCAGTTGTCGAACAGATGTGTTTTCGAACTGAAAATTGTCAAAATGAAGTTGACCAGTCAACGGTTGCAAATCTTTCGCCAAGTTCGACACACCGCTCGCCAAGCTCGCCACTACATGTCGAACAGACGTGTTTCCGAACTAAAAGTAGGCAAATCATGTTGACCAGTAAACACTAGCCTATCTTTCGCCAAGTTCGACACAACGCTCGCCAAGCTCGCCGCTACATGTCGAATAGACGTGTTTCCGAACTGAAAAATAGGCAAAATGACTTTGTCCAGTCAACGCTCGCCTAACTTTTGCCAAGTTCAACACACCGCTCGCCAAGTTCGCCGCTACATGTCGAACAGACGTGTTTCCGAACTGAAAAATAAGCAAAATGACGTTGACCAGTCATCGTTCGACTATCTTTCGCCAAGTTCGACACACCGCTCGCCAAGCTTGCCGGAGATGTTGAACAGACATGTTTCCGAACTGCAAATAGGCAAAATGACTTTGACCAGTCAACGCTCGCCTATCTTGTTACAAGTTCGACACACTGCTCGCCAAGCTCTCCGCTACATGTCCAACAGACATGTTTCCGAACTGAAAATAGGCAAAATGATGTTGACCAGTCAACGCTCGTCAATCTTTCGCCAAGTTCGACACACCGCTCGCCAAACTCGCCGCAGATGTCGAACAGATGTGTTTCTGAACCAAAATAGGCGAAAGACGTTGACCAGTGAATGCTCGGCTATCTTTCGCCAAGTTCGACACACCGCTCACCAAGCTTGATGCAGATGTCGAACAGACGTGTTTCCGAACTGAAAATAGGCAAAATGTCGTTGACCAGTCAATGCTCGCCTATCATTCGCCAAGTTCGACACACCGCTCGCGAAGCTCGCCGCTATATGGCGAACAAATGTGTTTCCAAACTGAAAATAGGCAAAATGACATTGACCAGTCAACACTCACCTATCTTTCGCCAAGTACGCACACCGCTTGCCAAGCTCGCCTCTACATGTCGAATAGACTTGTTTCCGAACCGAAAATAGGCAAAATGATGTTGACCAATCAACGCTCGCCTATTGTTCACCAAGTTCGACACACCACTCTCCAAGCTCGCCGCTATATGTCAAACAGACATTTTTCCGAACTGAAAATATGCAAAATGACGTTGACTAGTCAACGCTCGCCTATCTTTCGCCAAGTTCGACAAACCGCTCGGCAAGCTCATCGTAGATGTCGAACAGACATGTTTCCAAACTGAAAGTAGGCAAATTACGTTGACCAGTAAACGCTAGCCTATCTTTCGCCAAGTTCGACACACCGCTCGCCAAGCTCATCGGAGATGTCGAACAGACGTGTTTCCAAACTGAAAATAGGCAAAATGACGTTTACCAGTCAATGCTCGCCTATCTTTTGCCAAGTTCGACACACCGCTCGCCAAACTCCCATTTACATGTCAAACAGATGTGTTTCCGAACTGAAAATAGAAAATAATGATGCTGACCAGTCAATGCTCGCCTATCTTTCCGCAAGTTCGACACCCACTCGCCAAGCTCGCGCTACATGTCGAACAGATGTGTTTCCGAACTGAAAATAGGCAAAATGACGTTGACTAGTCAACGCTCACCTATCTTTGGCCAAGTTCGACACACCGCTCGCCAAGCTCGCCGCAGATGTCGAACAGACGTGTTTCCGAACTGAAAGTAGGCAAAATGTCATTGACCAATCAATGTTCGCCTATCATTCGCCAAGTTCGACACACCGCTCACGAAGTTCGCCGCTATATGCCGAACAGACATGTTTCCAAACAGAAAATAGGCAAAATGACTTTGACCAGTCAACACTCACTTATCTTTCGCCAAGTTCGCACACCTCTCGCCAAGCTCGCCTTTACATGTTGAACAGACTTGTTTCCGGACTGAAAATAGGCAAATGACAGTCACCAGGCAATGCTAGCCTATCGTTCCCCAAGTTCGGCACCGCTCGCCAAACTCGCCGCTACATGTCGAACAGACGTGTTTCCGAACAGAACAAAGGCAAAATGATGTTGAGCTGTCAACGCTGGCCAATCTTTTGCCAATTTCAACACACCGCTCGCCAAGCTCGTCGCTACATGTCGAACAGACATGTTTCCGAACTGAAAAATAGGCAAAATGACGTTGACCAGTAAACGCTAGCCTATCTTTTGCCAAGTTCGACACACTGCTCGCCAAGCTCGCTGGAGATGTCGAAAAGACGTGTTTACGAACTGAAAATAGGCAAAAATGACGTTTACCAGTTAACGCTCGCCTATCTTTTGCCTGGTTCGACACACCCCTCACCAAGCTCGCCGCTACATGTCGAACAGACGTATTTCCGAACTGAAAATAGGAAAAATGACATTGACCAGTCAATGCTAGCCTATCTTTCCCCAAGTTCGGTACCGCTCGCCATACTCGCTGCTACATGTTGAACAGACGTGTTTCCCAATAGTACAAAATGATGTTGAGCAGTCAATGCTCGCCTATCTTTTGCCAAGTTTGACACACCGCTCGCCAAGCTCGCCGCTACTTGTCGAACAGACGTGTTTCCGAACTGAAAGTAGGCAAATCACATTGACCAGTAAACACTAGCCTATCTTTTGCCAAGTTTGACACAACGCTCGCCAAGCTCGCCGTAGTTGTCGAACAGACGTGTTTCCGAACTGAAAATTGTCAAAATGAAGTTAACCAGTCAACGGTTGCAAATCTTTCGCCAAGTTCAACGCACCGCTTGCCAAGCTCGCCGCTATATGGCAAACAGACATGTTTCCGAACTGCAAATAGGCAAAATGACTTTGACCAGTCAACGCTCGACTATCTTTTGCCAAGTTCGACTCACCGCTCGCCAAGCTCGCCGCTACATGTCGAACAGACGTGTTTCTGAACTAAAAAATAGGCAAAATGACGTTGACCAGTCATCGTTCGACTATCTTTCGCCAGGTTCGACACACCGCTCGCCAAGCTCGCCGGAGATGTTGAACAGACGTGTTTCCGAACTGAAAATAGGCAAAATGACGATGACCGGTCAATGCTCGCCTATTGTTCGACAAGTTCGACACACCACTCGCCAAGCTCTCCGCTACATATCCACAGACATGTTTCCGAACTGAAAAAAGGCAAAATGACGTTAACCAGTCAATGCTCGTCAATCTTTCGCCAAGTTCTACACACCGCTCGCCAAACTCGTCGCAGATGTCGAACAGATGTGTTTCTGAACAGAAAATAGGCAAAATGACGTTGACCAGTCAATGCTCGGCTATCTTTCGCCAAGTTCAACACACCGCTCGCCAAGCTTGCCGCTACATGTCGAACAGACTTGTTTCCGAACTGAAACTAGGCAAAATGATATTGACCAATCAATGCAAGCCTATCTTTCCCCAAGTTCGGCACCTCTCGCCATACTCGCCGCTACATGTCGAACAGACGTATTTCCGAACAGAACAAAGCCAAATGATGTTGAGCAGTCAACGCTCGCCTACCTTTTGCCAAGTTCGACACACCGCTCGCTAAGCTCGCCGCTACATTTCGAACAGACGTGTTTCCGAACTGAAAGTAGGCAAATCACGTTGACCAGTAAACACCAGCCTATCTTTCGCCAAGTTCGACACACTGCTCGCCAAGCTCGCCGGAGATGTCGAACAGACGTGTTTCCGAACTGAAAATACCAAAATGACGTTTACCAGTCAATGCTCGCCTATCTTTAGCCAAGTTCGACACAACGCTCACCAAACTCGCATTTACATAACAAACCGATGTGTTTACGAACTGAAAATAGGCATAATGATGCTGTCCAGTCAACGCTCGCCTATCTTTCCCCAAGTTCGACACCCACTCTGCAAGCTCGCCGCTACATGTCGAACAGACGTGTTTCCGAACTGAAAATAGGAGAAATTACGTTGACCAGTCAACGCTCGCCTATTTTTGGCCAAGTTCGACACACCGCTCGCCAAGCTCGCTGCAGATGTCGAACAGACGTGTTTCCATACTAAAAGTAGGCAAAATGTCGTTGACCAGTCAATGCTCGCCTCTCATTCGCCATGTTCGACACACCGCTCTCGAAGCTCGCCGTTATATGTTGAACAGACGTGTTTCCGAACTGAAAATAGGCAAAATGATATTGACCAGTCAATGCGAGCCTATCTTTCCCCAAGTTCGGCACCACTCGCCATACTCGCCGCTACAGGTCGAACAGACGTGTTTCCGAACAGAACAAGGCTAATGATGTTGAGCAGTGAATGCTCGCCTACCTTTTGCCAAGTTCGACACACCGCTCGCCAAGCTCGCCGCTACATGTCGAACAAACGTGTTTCCGAACTGAAAGTAGGCAAATCACGTTGACCAATAAACACTAGCCTATCTTTCGCCAAGTTCGACACACCGCTCGCCAAGCTCGCCGGAGATGCCGAACAGATGTGTTTTCGAACTGAAAATAGCCAAAATGGCGTTTACCAGTCAATGCTCGCCTATCTTTTGCCAAGTTCGACACAACGCTCGCCAAACTCGCATTTACATGTCAAACCGATGTGTTTCCGAACAGAAAATAGGCATAATGATGCTGACCAGTCAACACTCGCCTATCTTTCCCCAAGTTCGACACCCATTCTACAAGCTCGCCGCTACATGTCGAACAGACATGTTTCCGAACTGAAAATAGGCGAAATGACGTTGACCAGTCAATGCTGGCCTATTTTTGGCAAAGTTCGACACACCGCTCGCCAAGCTCGCTGCAGATGTCGAACAGACGTGTTTCCAAACTGAAAGTAGGCAAAATGTCATTGACCAGTCAATGCTCGCCTATCATTCGCCAAGTTCGACACACCGCTCTCGAAGCTCGCAGCTATATGTTGAACAGACGTGTTTACGAAGTGAAAATAGGCAAAATGACTTTGACCAGTCAACACTTGCCTATCTTTCGCCAAGTTCGCACTCCGCTCGCCAAGCTCGCCTCTAAATGTCGAACAGACTTGTTTTCGAACTGAAAATAGGCAAAATGACATTGACCAGTCAATGCTAGCCTATCTTTCCCTAAGTTCGGCACCGCTTGCCATACTCACAGCTACATGTCGAACAGACGTGTTTCCAAACAGAACAAAGGCAAAATGATGTTTAGCAGTCAACGCTCGCCTATCTTTTGGCAAGTTCAACACACCGCTCGCCAAGCTCGCCGCTACATGTTGAACAGACATGTTTCCGAACTGAAAAATAGGCAAAATGACGTTGGCCAGTCAAACCCTAGCCTATCATTTGCCAAGTTTGACACAGCGCTCGCCAAGCTCGCCGGAGATGTCGAACAGACGTGTTTCCGAGCTGAAAATCTGCAAAAAAGACGTTTACCAGTCAACGCTCACCTATCTTACGCCATGTTCGACACACCCCTCGCCAAGCTCGCCGCTACATGTCGAACAGACGTGTTTCCGAACTGAAAATAGACAAAATGACGTTGACCAGTCAACGCTCACCTATCTTTCGCTAAGTTCGACACACCGCTCGCAAAGCTCGCCGCAGATGTCGAACAGATGTGTTTCCGAACTGAAAATAGGCAAAATGACGTTGACCAGTCAACGCTCGTCAATCTTTCGCCAAGTTCGACACACCGCTTGCCAAGCTCACCGCGACATGTCGAACAGACGTGTTTCCGAACTGAAAATAGACAAAACGACCTATCGTTCGCCAAGTTCGACACACCGCTCGCTAAGCTCGGTGCAACATGTCGAACAGACGTGTTTCCGAACTGAAAATAGGCAAAATGAGGTTGACTGGTCGGCGCACGCCTATCTTTTACCAAGTTCGACAAACTGCTCGGTAAGCTCGTCGCAGATGTTGAACATACGCGTTTCCGAACTGAAAGTAGGCAAATCACGTTGACCAATAAATGCTAGCCTATCTTTGGCCAAGTTCCACACACCGCTCGCCAATCTCGCCGGAGATGTCGAACGGACATGTTCCCGAACTGAAAATAGGCAAAATGATGTTTACCAGTCAATGCTCGCGTATCTTTTGCCAAGTTCAACACACCGCTCGCCAAACATGCAATTACATGTCAAACAGATGTGTTTCCGAACTAAAAATAGGCATAATGACGCTGACCAGTCACGCTCGCCTATCTTTCCCCAAGTTCGATACCCACTCACGAAGCTCGCCGCTACATGTCGAACAGATGTGTTTTCGAACTGAAAATAGGCAAAATTACGTTGACCAGTCAACGCTCGCCTATCTTTGGCCAAGTTCGACACACCACTCGCCAAGCTCGCTGCAGATGTCGAACAGACGTGTTTCCGAACTAAAAGTAGGCAAAATGTCGTTGACCAGTCAATGCTAGCCTATCATTCCCCAAGTTCGACACACAGCTCGCGAAGCTCGCCGCTATATGGAGAACGGACATGTTTCCGAACTGAAAATAGGCAAAATGATTTTGACCAGTCAACACTCGCCTATCTTTCGCCAAGTTCGCACACCGCTCGCCAAGCTCACCTCTACATGTCGAACAGACTTGTTTCCGAACTGAAAATAGGCAAAATGACACTGACCAGTCAATGCTAGCCTATCATTCCCCAAGTTCGGCACCGCTCGCCATACTCACCGCTACATGTCGAACAGATGTGTTTCTGAACAGAACAAAGGCAAAATGATGTTGAGCTGTCAACGCTCGCCAATCTTTTGCCAAGTTCGACACACCGCTCACCAAGCTCGCTGCTACATTTCGAACAGACATGTTTCTGAACTGAAAAATAGGAAAAATGACGTTGACCAGTAAACGCTAGCCTATCTTTCGCCAAGTTCGACACACCGCTCGCCAAGCTCTCCGGAGATGTCAAACAGACGTGTTTACGAAGTGAAAATAGGCAAAAATGATGTTTACCAGTCAACGCTCGCCTATCTTTTGCCAGGTTCGACACACCCCTCGCCAAGCTCGCCTCTACATGTCGAACAGACGTGTTTCCGAACTGAAAATAGGCAAAATGATATTGACCAGTCAATGCTAGCCTATCTTTCCCTAAGTTCGGCACCGCTCGCGATACTCGCCGCTACATGTCAAACAGATGTGTTTCCCAACAGAACAAAGGGAAAATGAAATTGAGCAGTCAATGCTCGCCTTTCTTTTGCCAAGATCGACACACCGCTCGCCAAGCTCGCCGCTACATGTCGAACAGATGTGTTTCCGAACTGAAAGTAGGCAAATCACGTTGACCAGTAAACACTAGCCTATCTTTCGCTAAGTTCGACACACCGCTCGCCAAGCTCGCCGGAGATGTCGAACAGACGTGTTTCCGAACTGAAAATAGCCAAAATGACGTTTACCAGTCAATGCTCGCCTATCGTTTGCCAAGTTCGACACACCGCTTGCCAAACTCGCATTTACATGTCAAACAGATGTGTTTCCGAACTGAAAATAGGCATAATGATGCTGACCAGTCAACGCTCGCCTATCTTTCCCCAAGTTCGACACCCACTCTACAAGCTCGCCGCTACATGTCGAACAGACGTGTTTCCGAACTGAAAATAGGCAAAATGATGTTGACCAGTCAACGCTCGCCTATTTTTGGCCAAGTTCGACACACCGCTCGCCAAGCTCGCTGCAGCTGTCGAACAGACGTGTTTCCGAACTGAAAGTAGGCAAAATGTCGTTGACTAGTCAATGCTCGCCTATCATTCGCCAAGTTCGACACACCGCTCTCGAAGCTCGCCGCTATATGTTGAACAGACGTGCTTCCGAATTGAAAATAGGCAAAATGATAATGACCAGTCAATGCGAGCCTATCTTTCCCCAAGTACGGCACCACTTACCATACTCGCCGCTACATGTCGAACAGACGTGTTTCCGAACAGAACAAAGGCAAATGATGTTGAGCAGTGAACGCTCGCCTACCTTTTGCCAAGTTCGACACACCGCTCGCCAAGCACGCCACTACATGTCGAACAGACGTGTTTCCGAATTGAAAGTAGGCAAATCACAATGACCAGTAAACACTAGCCTATCTCCGCTCGCCAAGCTCGCCTCTACATGTCGAACAGACTTGTTTTTGAACTGAAAATAGGCAAAATGACATTGACCAGTCAACGCTGGCCTATCTTTCCCTAAGTTTGGCACCGCTCGCCATACTCGCCACTACATGTCGAACAGACGTGTTTCCAAACAGAACAAAGGCAAAATGATGTTTAGTAGTCAACGCTCGCCTATCATTGGCCAAGTTCAACACACCGCTCGCCAAGCTCGCCACTACATGTCGAACAGACATGTGTCTGAACTGAAAAATAGGCAAAATGACGTTGGCCAGTCAACGCTAGCCTATCTTTTGCCAAGTTCGACACATCGCTCGCCAAGCTCGCCGGATATGTCGAATAGACGTGTTTCTGAACCGAAAATATGCAAAAATGACGTTTACCAGTCAACGCTCACCTATCTTTCGCCATGTTCGACACACCCCTCGCCAAGCTCGCCGCAACATGTCGAACAGAGGTTTTTCCGAACTGAAAATAGACAAAATGACGTTGACCAGTCAACGCTCACCTATCTTTCGCCAAGTTCGACACACCGCTCGCCAAGCTCACCGCAGTTGTCGAACAGATGTGTTTCCGAACTGAAAAAAGGCAAAATGACGTTGACCAGTCAACGCTCATCAATCTTTCGCAAAGTTCGACACACCGCTCGCCAAGCTTGCCGCGATATGTCGAACAGACGTGTTTCCGAACTGAAAATAGACAAAATGACGTTGACAAGTCAACGCTCGCCTATCGTTCGCCAAGTTCGACACACCGCTCGCTAAGCTCGGCGCAACATGTCGAACAGACGTGTTTCCGAACTGAAAATAGGCAAAATGAGGTGGACTGGTCGGCGCTCGCCTATCTTTTGCTAAGTTCGACAAACCGCTCGGCAAGCTCGCCGCAGATGTCGAACATACGTGTTTCCGAACTGAAAGTAGGCAAATCACGTTGACCAATAAATGCTAGCTTATCTTTCGCCAAGTTCGACACACCGCTCGCCAATCTTGCCGGAGATGTCGAACAGACGTGTTCCCGAACTGAAAATAGGCAAAATGACGTTTACCAATCAATGCTCGCCTATCTTTTGCCAAGTTCAACACCCCGCTCGCCTGACACGCAATTACATGTCAAACAGATGTGTTTTCGAACTGAAAATAGGCATAATGATGCTGACCAGTCACGCTCGCCTATCTTTCCTCAAGTTCGACACCCACACGCCAAGCTCGCCGCTACAAGTCGTACAGACGTGTTTCCAAACTAAAAATTGGCAAAATGACGTTGACCAGTCAACGCTCGCCTATCTTTGGCCAAGTTCAACACACCGCTCGCCAAGCTCGTCGCAGATGTCGAACAGACGTGTTTCCGAACTGAAAGTAGGCAAAATGTCATTGGCCAGTCAATGCTAGCCTATCATTCCCCAAGTTCGACACACAGCTCGCGAAGCTCGTCGCTATATGGAGAACAGACATGTTTCCGAACTGAAAATAGGCAAAATGACTTTGACCAGTCAACACTCGCCTATCTTTCGCCAAGTTCGCACACCACTCGCCAAGCTCGCCTCTACATGTCGAACAGACTTGTTTCCGAACTGAAAATAGGCAAAATGACATTGACCAGTCAATGCTAGCCTATCATTCCCCAAGTTCGGCACCGCTCGCCATACTCGCCGCTACATGTTGAACAAACGTGTTTCCGAACAGAACAAAGGCAAAATGATGTTGATCTGTCAACGCTCGCCAATCTTTTGCCAAGTTCGACACACCGCTCGCGAAGCTCGCCGCTACATGTCGAACAGACATGTTTCTGAACTGAAAAATAGGCAAAATGACGTTGACGAGTAAAGGCTAGCCTATCTTTCACCAAGTTTGACACACCGCTCGCCAAGCTCACCGGAGATGTCGAACAGACGTGTTTACGAACTGAAAATAGGCAAAAATGATGTTTACCAGTCAACGCTCGCCTATCTTTTGCCAGGTTCGACACACCCCTCGCCAAGCTCGCCGCTACATGTCGAATAGACGTGTTTCCGAACTGAAAATAGGCAAAATGACATTAACCTCCTATCTTTCCCCAAGTTCGGCACCGCTCGGCATACTCGCCGCTACATATCGAACAGACGTGTTTCCCAACAGAACAAAGGGAAAATGAAAGTAGTCAACGCTCGCCTATCTTTTGCCAAGATCGACACACCGCTCGCCAAGCTCGCCGCTACATGTCGAACAGACGTGTTTTCGATCTGAAAGTAGGAATCATGTTGACCAGTAAACGCTAGCCAATTTTTTGCCAAGTTCGACTCAATGCTTGCCAAGCTCGCCGCAGTTGTTGAACAGACATTTTTCCGAACCGAAAATGGTCAAAATGAAGTTGACCAGTCACCGGTTGCAAATCTTTTGCCAAGTTCGACACACCGCTCGCCAAGCTTGCCGCTATATGGCGTACAGACGTGTTACCGAACTGCAAATAGGCAAAATGACTTTGACCAGCCAACGCTCGCCTATCTTTTGCCATGTTCGACACACTGCTCGCCAAGCTCACCGCTACATGTCGAACGGACGTGTTTTCGAACTGAAAAATAGGCAAAATGACATTGACCAGTCATCGTTCGACTATATTTCGCCAGGTTCGACACACCGCTCGCCAAGCTCACCGGAGATGTTGAACAGACGTGTTTCCGAACGGAAAATAGGCAAAATGACGATAACCGGTCCATGCTCGCCTATCTTTTGCAAAGTTCGACACACTGCTCGACAACCTCGCAACTACATGTCGAACTTACGTGTTTCCGAACTGAAAATAGGCAAAATGATGTTGACTAGTCAACGCTCACCTTTCTTTCGCCAAGTTCGACACACCGATCGCCAAGCTCACCGCAGATTTTGAACAGACGTGTTTCAGAACTGAAAATAGGCAGAATGACATTGACCAGTCAATGCCCGCTTATCTTTTGCCAAGATTGACACACCGCTTGCCAAGCTCGCCGCTACAAGTCGAACAGAGGTGTTTCCGAACTGAAAATAGGCAAAATGACGTGGCCCAGTCAATGCCCGCCTATCGTTCACCAAGTTCGACACACCGCCAGCCAAACTCCCCAAGCTCGTCGCTACATGTCGAACAAACGTGTTTCTGAATTGAAAATAGGCAAATGACGTTGACCTGTCAACCCTCACCTATCTTTCGCCAAGTTCAACACACCGCTCCCCTATGCTCCCCACAGATGCGGAACAGACGTGTTTCCGAACTGAAAATAGGCAAAATGACGTTGACTAGTCAACGCTCGCCTATCTTTTGCCAAGTTCGACACACAACTCGCTAAGCAAGCCTGAAATGTAGATCAAACGTGTTTTCGAACTGAAAATATACAAAATGATGTTGACCAGTCAATGCTTGCCTATCGTTCACCAAGTTTGACACACTGCTTGCCAAGCTCGACACTACTTGTCGAACAGACGTGTTTTCGAACTGAAAATAGGCAAAATGAGGTTGACCAGTCAATGCTCACCAATCTTTCACCAAGTTGACACATCGCTCGCCAAGCTCGCCGCTACATGTCGAACAGACGTGTTTTCGAACTGAAAATAGGCAAAATGGCGTTGACCAGTCAATGCTCACTTATCTTTCGCCAAGTTCGTCACACCGTTCGCCAAGCTCGCAGCTGCATGTCGAACTTACGTGTTTCCGAACTGAAAATAGGCAAAATGAAGTTGACCAATCAAAGCTCGCTTATCTTTTGCCAAGTTCAACACACCGATTGCCAAGCTCGCCGCTACAAGTGGAACAGACGTGTTTCCAAACAGAAAATAGGCAAAATGACGTTGCCCAGTCAATGCTCGCCTATCGTTCACCAAGTTCGACACCGCTAGCCAAGCTCGCCAAGCTTGTCGCTACATGTAGAACAAACGTGTTTCCGAATTGAAAATAGGCAAATGACGTTGACCAGTCAACGCACACCTATCTGTCGCTAAGTTCGACACACCGCTGGCCAATATCGCCGCAAATGTCGAACATACGTGTTTCCGAACTAAAAATAGGCAAAATGACGTTGACTAGTCAACGCTCGCCAATCTTTCGCCAACTTCGACACCATGCTCGCCAAGCTCACCGCTACATGTCGAACATATGTGTTTCCGAATTGAAAATTGGCAAAATGAAGTTGACCAGTCAACGCTCGCCTATCTTTCGCCAAGTTCGACACACCGCTCGCCAAGCTCGCCGCTACATGTCGAAGAGACGTGTTTCCAAACTGAAAATAGGCAAAATGACGTTGACCACTTAACGCTCGCCTATCATTTGCCGAGGTCGACACACCTCTCGCCAGGCTCGGTGCTACTTGTCGAAGCGACGTGTTTTCGAACTGAAAAATAGGCAAAATGTTGTTGATCAGTCAACACTCGTATATCTTTCGCCAAGTTCGGCACACCGCTCGCCAAGCACGCCGGAGATTTCAAACAGATGTGTTTTCGAACTGAAAATTGGCAAAATCACGTTGACCAGTCAACACTTGCTTATCGTTCGCCAAGTTCGACACACCAATCGCCAAGCTCGCCGCTACATGTCGAACAGACGTGCTTACGAACTGAGAATAGGCAAAATGACGTTGACCAGTCAACGCTCGCTTATCTTTTGCCAAGTTCGACACACCGCTCTCCAAGCTCGCAACTACATGTCGAACTTACGCGTTTTCGAACTAAAAATAGGCAAAATGAAGTTGACCAGTGAACGCTCGCTTATCTTTCCTCAAGTTCGACACACCGCTCGCCAAGCTCGCCGCTACATGTCGAAGAGACGTGTTTCCAAACTGAAAATAGGCAAAATGACGTTGACCACTCAATGCTCGCCTATCATTCGCCAAGTTCGACACACCGCTCGCCAAGCTCGGTGTTACTTGTCGAAGAGACGTGTTTCCGAACTGGCAAAATGATGTTGACCAGTCAATGCTCGTCTACTTTCGCCAAGTTCGACACACCGATCGCCAAGCTCGCCGGAGATTTGGAACAGACGTGTTTCCGAACTGAAAATAGGAAAAATGACGTTGACCAGTCAACACTTGCTTATCGTTCGCCAAGTTAGACACACCACTCGCCAAGCTCGCCACTACATGTCGAACAGACATGTTTACGAACTGAGAATAGGAAAAATGACGTTGACCAGTCAATGCTCGCCTATCTTTCGCCAAGTTCGACGCACCACTCGCTAAGCTCGCCGCAGATGTCGAACAGATGTGTTTCC
Organism: Hemerocallis citrina; assembly: GCA_017893485.1. Classification (NCBI taxonomy): domain Eukaryota; kingdom Viridiplantae; phylum Streptophyta; class Magnoliopsida; order Asparagales; family Asphodelaceae; genus Hemerocallis; species Hemerocallis citrina. The sequence goes on from CM030361.1 coordinate 178,643,535, forward strand.
GACCTGAAAATAGGCAAAATGACATCAACCAGTCATCGCTTACCTATCTTTTGCCGGTTCGACACACTGCTTGCGAAGCTTGCCCTAAATGTAGAACAGACATGTTTCTGAACTGAAAATAGGCAAAATGATGTTGACCAGTCAAAGCTCGTCTATCTTTCGCCACGTTTGACACACCACTTGCCAAGCTCGACGCAACATGTCGAACAGACGTGTTTCCAAACTAAAAATAGGGAAAATGACGTTGAGCAGTCAACGCTCACCTATCGTTCGCCATGTTCGACAGACCACTCACCAAGCTCACGCTACTTGTCGAACAGTTTCCGAACTGAAAATAGGCAAAATGACGTTGACCAGTCAACGCTCGCCTATATTTTGCCAAGTTCGACACACCGCTCGCCAGGCTCGCCGTTACATGCCGAACAGACATGTTACCGAACTGAAAATAGGCAAAATGACATTGACCAGTCAACGCTCGCCTATCTTTCGCCAAGTTCGACACACCGTTCGCCAAGCTCGCTGCTACATGTCGAACAGACGAGTTTCCGAATAGAAAAATAGGCAAAATGACGTTGACCAGTTAATGCTCTACTTTCTTTTTTCAAGTTCGACACACCGCTCGCCAAGCTCACCGGAGATGTCGAACAGACGTGCATTCGATCTGAAAATAGGAAAAAAATGATGTTTGCTAGTCAACGCTCGCCTATCTTCTTCCAAGTTCGACACACCGCTCGCCAAGCTCGCTGCTACATGTCGAACAGACGTGTTTCCGAACTGAAAATAGGCAAAATGACGTTGACCGGTCAATGCTCGCCTATTGTTCGACAAGTTCGACACACCACTCGCCAAGCTCGCCGCTACATGTCCCATAGATACGTTTCCGAACTGAAAATAGGCAAAATGTCTTTGACCAGTCAACGATCACCTATGTTTGGCCAAGTTCGACACTCCGCTCGCCAAGCTCGCCGTCGATGTAGAACAGACGTGGTTCCAAACTGAAAATAGGCAAAATGATGTTGAACAGTCAATGCTTGGCTATCTTTCGCCAAGTTCGACACACCGCTCGCCAAGCTCACCGCTACATGTCGAACAGACTTGTTTTTGAACTGAAAAAGGCAAAACAACGTTGACCAGTCAACGCTCCCCTATCATTCGCCAAGTTCGACACACCGCTTGCCAAGCTCGCCGCTACATGTCGAACAGACGTGCTTCCGAACTGAAAATCGGCAAATCACGTTGACCAGTAAATGCTCGCCTTTCTTTCGCCAAGTTCGACACAACGCTCGCCAACCTCGCCGCAGATGTCGAACATACGTGTTTCTGAACTGAAAATAGTCAAAATGAAGTTGACCAGTCAACGCTTGCAAATCTTTTGTCAAGTTACACACACCGCTCACCAAGCTCGCCGCTATATGGCGAACAGACGTGTTTCCAAACTGAGAATAGGCAAAATGATATTGACCAGTCAACGCTCACCTATCTTTTGCCAAGTTCGACACACCGCTCGCCAAGCTCACCGCTACATGTCGAACAGACTTGTTTCCGAACTGAAAAATACGCAATATGACGTTGACCAGTCATCGTTCGACTATCTTTCGCCAAGTTCGACCCATCGCTCGCCAAGCTCGGTGGAGATGTCGAACAGACGTGTTTCCGAACTGAAAATAGGCAAAATGACATTTACCAGTCAATGCTTGCTTATCTTTTGCCAAGTTCGACACACCGCTAGCCAAACTTGGATCTACATGTCGAATAGATGTGTTTCCAAACTGAAAATAGGCATAATCATACTGACCAGTCAACGCTCGCCTATCTTTCCCCAAGTTCGACACCCACTCGCCAAGCTGGCCGCTACATGTCGAACAGACGTGTATCCGAACTGAAAATAGGCAAAATGTCGTTGACCAGTCAACACTCGCCTATCTTTGGCCAAGTTCGCCACACCGCTCGCCAAGCTCGTCGCAAAAGTCGAACAAACGTGTTTCCGAACTGAAAATTGGCAAAATGTCGTTCACCAGTCAATGCTCGCCTATCATTCGCCAATTTCGACACACCGCTCGCGAAGCTCGCCGCTATATAGTGAACAGATGTGTTTCCGAAATGAAAATAGGCAAAATGACGTTGACCAATCAACACTGGCCTATTGTTCGCCAAGTTCAACACACCACTCGCCAAGCATGCCGCTGATTTCGAACAGACGTGTTTCCGAACTGAAAATTGGCAAAATGATGTTGACGAGTCAATGCACTCCTATCTTTCCCCAAGCTCGACACACCGCACGCCAAGCTCACCGCTGCATGTCGAACAGACGTATTTCCGAACAGAAAATAGGCAAAATGACGTTGACCAGTCAACGCTCGGCAATCTTCCACCATGTTCAACACACCGCTCGCCAAGCTCGTAGAAGATGTCGAACAGATGTGTTTCTGAATAGAAAATAGGCAAAATGACGTTGACTAGTCAACGCTCGGCTATCTTTCGCCAAGTTCGACACACCGCTCGCCAAGCTCGCCGCTACATGTCGAACAGACGTGTTTCCGAACTGAAAAAAGCCAAAATGACGTTGACAAGGCAACACTCGCCTATCGTTTGCCAAGTTCGACACACCGCTAGCCAAGCTCGCCGCTACATGTCGAACAGACGTGTTTCCGAACTGAAAATAGGCAAATCACGTTGACCAGTAAACGCTCGCCTATGAAGTCGACTATTGACCAAACTGAAAATAGGCAAAATGACGTTGCCCAGTCAATGCTTGCCTATCGTTCGCCAAGTTCGACACACCGCTAGCCAAGCTCGCCAAGCTTGTCGCTACATGTCGAACAAACCTGTTTCCGAACTGAAAATAGGCAAATGACGTTGACCAGTCAAAGCTCACCTATCTGTCGCCAAGTTCGACACACCGCTGGCCAATATCGTCGTAAATGTCGAACATACGTGTTTCCGAACTGAAAATAGGAAAAATGATGTTGACCAGTCAATGCTCGCCTACCTTTTGCCAACTTCGACACCCTGCTCGCCAAGCTCACCGCTACATGTCGAACAGATGTGTTTCCGAACTGAAAATAGGCAAAATGACGTTGACTAGTCAACGCTCGCCAATCTTTCGCCCACTTCGACACACCGCTCGCCAAGCTCGCCGCAGATGTCGAACAGACGTGTTTCCGTTCTGAAAATCGGCAAAATGAAGTTGACCAGTCAACGCTCGCCTATCTTTCGCCAAGTTCGACACACAGCTCGCCAAGCTCGCCGCTACATGTCGAAGAGACGTGTTTCCAAACTGAAAATAGGCAAAATGACGTTGACCACTCAACGCTCGCCTATCGTTTGCCAAGTTCGACACACCGCTCGCCAGGCTCGGCGCTACGTGTCGAAGAGACGTGTTTCCGAACTAAAAAATAGGCAATATGATGTTGACCAGTCAATGCTCGTATATCTCTCGCCAAGTTCGACACACCGCTAGCCAAGCTCGCCGGAGATTTCGAACAGACGTGTTTCCAAACTAAAAATAGGCAAAATGATGTTCACTAATCACCACTCGCCTATCTTTTGCTAAATTCGACACACAGCTCGCCAAGCAAACCTGAAATGTCGAACAGACGTGTTTCTGAACTGAAAATAGGCAAAATGACGTTGACCAGTCAACGCTCGCCTATCTTTCGCCAAGTTCGACACACCGCTCGCCAAGCTCACAGCTACATGTCGAACTTACATGTTTCCGAACTGAAAATAGGCAAAATGAAGTTGACCAGTCAACGCTCGCTTATCTTTTGCCAAGTTCGATACACCGATCGCCAAGCTCGCCGCTACAAGTCTAACAGACGTGTTTCCAAACTGAAAATAGGCAAAATGATGTTGCCCAGTCAATGCCGCCTATTGTTCACCAAGTTCGACACACTGCTAGCCAAGCTTGCCAAGCTTGCCAAGCTTGTCGCTACATGTCGAACAAACGTATTTCCGAACTGAAAATAGGCAAATGACGTTGACCAGTCAACACTCACATATCTGTCGCCAAGTTCGACAAACCGCTGGCCAATATCGCCGTAAATGTCAAACATACGTGCTTCCGAACAGAAAATTGGAAAAATGATGTTGAGCAGTCAAAGCTCGCCAATCTTTCGCCAACTTTGACATCCTGCTCGCCAAGCTCACCGCTACATGTCGAACATATGTGTTTCCAAGCTGAAAATTTGCAAAATGATGTTGACTTGTCAAAGCTCGCCTATCTTTCGCCCACTTCGACACACCGCTCGCCAAGCTCGCCGCAGATGTCGAACAGACGTATTTCCGTTCTGAAAATCGGCAAAATGAAGTTGACCAGTCAATGCTCGCCTATCTTTCGCCAAGTCCGACACACTACTAGCCAAGCTCGCCGCTACATGTCGAAGAGACGTGTTTCCAAATTGAAAATAAGCAAAATGACATTGACCACTCAACGCTCGCCTATCGTTCGCTAAGTTCGACACACCGCTCGCCAAGCTCGGCGCTACTTGTCGAAGAGAGGTGTTTTCGAACAGAAAAATAGGCAAAATGATGTTGACCAGTCAACGCTCGTCTATCTTTCGCCAAGTTTAACACACCGCTCGCCAAGCTCGCCGGAGATTTCGAACAGACGTGTTTCCGAACTGAAAATTGGCAAAATGACGTTGACCAGTCAACACCTGCTTATCGTTCGACAAGTTCGACATACCACTCGCCAAGCTCGCCGCTACATGTCGAACAGATGTGTTTACAAACTGAGAATAGGCAAAATGATGTTGACCAGTCAACTCTTGCCTATCTTTCGCCAAGTTTGACATACCGCTCGCCAAGCTCGCCGTAGATATCGAACAGATGTGTTTCTGAACTGAAAATAGGCAAAATGACGTTGACCAGTCAATGCTCACCTATCTTTTGCCAAGTTCGACACACCGCTCGCGAAGCTCGCCCTAAATGTCGAACAGACTTGTTTCCGAACTGAAAATAGGCAAAATGACGTTGACCAGTCAACACTCGTCTATTTTTTGCCACTTTCGACACACCGCTCACCAAGCTCGACGCTACATGTCTAACAAACGTGTTTCCAAACTAAAAATAGGCAAACTGACGTTGACCAGTCAATGCTCGCCTATCGTTCGCCATGTTCGACACACCGCTCGCCAAGCTCGACGCTACATGTCGAACAGTTTCCAAACGGAAAATAGGCAAAATGACGTTGACCAGTCAACGCTCGCCAATCTTTTGCCAAGTTCGACACACCGCTCGCCAGGCACGCCATTACATGCCGAACAGACGTGTTACCGAACTGAAAATCGGCAAAATGAGATTGACCAGTCAACGCTTGCCTATCTTTTGCCAAGTTCGACCCACTGCTCTCCAAGCTCACCATTGATGTTGAACAGACATGTATCCGATTTGAAAATAGGAAAAAATAACGTTTACCAGTCAACGTTCGCCTATCTTTTGCCAAGTTCGACACATCGCTCGCCAAACTCGTATCTACATATTGAACAGATGTGTTTCCGAACTGAAAATAAGCATAATGATGTTGACCAGTCTATGCTCACCTATCGTTCCCCAAGTTCGACACACCACTCGCAAAAGCTCGCTGCTACATGTCGAACAGACATGTTTCCGAACTGAAAATAGGCAAAATGACTTTGTCCAGTAAACGATCGCCTATGTTTGGCCAAGTTCGACACACCGCTCGCTAAGCTCACCGTAGATGTAGAACAGACGTGGTTCCGAACTGAAAATAGGGAAAATGTCGTTGACCAGTCAATGCTTGCCTATCGTTCGCGAAGTATGACACATCGCAAGCCAAGCTCGCCAAGCTCTCCGCTACATGTCCCACAGACGTGTTTCCGAACTGAAGATAGGCAAACGACATTGACCAGTCAACGCTTGCCTATCTATCACCAAGTTCGACACACTGCTCGCCAAGCTCACTGCAGATGTCGAACAGACGTGTTTCCGAACTAAAAGTAAGTAAAATGACGTTGACCCGTCAACGCTTGCCTATCTTTTGCCGAGTTCGACACACCGGTCGCCAAGCTCACCGCTACAGGTCGAACAGACTTGTTTCCGAATAGAAAATAGGAAAAATGACGTTAACCCGTCAACGCTCGCCTATCTTTCGCCAAGTTCGACACACCGCTCACCAAGCTCGCCCCTACATGTCGAACAGATTTGTTTCCGAACTGAAAATAGGAAAAATGATGTTGACCAGTCAACACTCGCCTATCTTTCGCCAAGTTCGACACACTGCTCACCAAGCTCACGGCTACATGTCGAACAGACGTGTTTCCGAACTGAAAATAGGCAAAATGATGTCGACCGGTCAATGCTCGCCTATTGCTCGACAAGTTCGACACACCACTCGCCAAGCTCGCCGCTACATGTCCAACAGACATGTTTCCGAACTAAAAATAGACAAAATGATGTTGACCAGTCAATGCTCTCCAATCTTTCGCCAAGTTTGATACACCGCTCGCCAAACTCACTGCAGATGTCGAACAGATGTGTTTCTGAACAGAAAATAAGCAAAATGACGTTGACCAGTCAATGCTTGGCTATCTTTTGCCAAGTTCAACACACCGCTCACCAAGCTCGCCGCTACATGTCGAACAGACGTGTTTCAGAACTGAAAAAAGCAAAATGACGTTGATCAGTCAATGCTCGCCTATCGTTCGCCAAGTTCGACATATTGCTAGCCAATCTCGCCGCTACATGTCAAACAGACGTGTTTCCGAACTGAAAATAGGCAAATCACGTTGACCAGTAAACGCTCACCTATCTTTTGCCAAGTTCGACACAACGCTCGCCAAGCTCGCCGCAGATGTCGAACAGACGTGTTTCTGAATTGAAAATAGTTAAAATGAAGTTTACCAGTCAGCACTTGCAAAACTTTCACCAAGTTCGACACACCGCTAGCCAAGCTCGCAGCTATATGGCGAACAGACGTGTTTCCAAATTGAAAATAGGCAAAATGATGTTGACCAGTCAACGCTCACCTATCTCTGGCCAAGTTCGACACACCGCTCGCCAAGCTCGCCGCAAATGTTGAACAGACGTGTTTCTGAACTGAAAATAGGCAAAATGTCGTTGACCAGTCAATGCTCGCCTATGATTCGCCAAGTTCGACACACCGCTCGCGAAGCTCGATGTTGAATGGTGAACAGATGTGTTTCCGAACTGAAAACAGGCAAAATGACATTGACCTGTCAACACTGGCCAATCTTTCGCCAAGTTCGCACACCGCTCGCCAAGCTCTCCTTTACAAGTCGAACAAACTTGTTTCCGAACTGAAAATAGGCACAATGATGTTGACCAGTCAACACTCAGCAATCTTTCGCCATGTTCGACACACCGCTCGCCAAGCTCACCGCAGATTTCGAAAATGACGTGTTTCCAAAGTGAAAATTGGCAAAATGACGTTGACGAGTCAATGCACTCCTATCTTTTGCCAAGCTCGACACACCGCAAGCCAAGCTCGCCGCTACATGTCGAACAGACGTGTTTCCGAACAGAAAATAGGCAAAACGACGTTGACCAGTCAACGCTCGACAATCTTTCACCATGTTCGACACACCGCTCGCCAAGCTCGCCGCAGATTTCGATTAGATGTGTTTCTGAACAGAAATAGGCAAAATGACGTTGAACAGTCAACACTCGGCTATCTTTTGCCGAGTTCGACACACCGCTCACCAAGCTCACCGCTACATGTCGAACAGACGTGTTTCCGAACTGACAAAAGGCAAAATGACGTTGACCAGTAAATGCTCGCCTATCGTTCGCCAAGTTCGACACACCACTAGCCAAGCTCGCCAAGCTCGCCGCTACATGTCGAACAGACGTGTTTCCGAACTGAACATAGGCAAATCACGTTGACCAGTAAACGCTCGCTTATCTTTCGCCAAGTTCGACACAATGCTCGCCAAGCTTGCCTCAGATGTCGAACAGACGTGTTTCCGAACTGAAAATAATCAAAATGAAGTTGATCAATCACTGCTTGCAAATCTTTCCCTAAGTTTGACACACCGCTCGCCAAGCACGCCGCTATATGGCGAACAGACGTGTTTCCGAACAGAAAATAGGCAAAATGAAAGTGACCAGTCAACGCTCGCCAATCTTTTGCCAAGTTCGACACACCCTCACCAAGTTCACCGCTACATGTCGAACAGACTTGTTTCCGAACTGAAAAATAAGCAAAATGACGATGACTAGCCATCGTTCGACTATCTTTCGCCAAGTTCGACACACAGCTCTCCAAGCTCGCCGGAGATGTCGAACATACGTGTTTCCGAACTGAAAATAGGCAAAATGACATTTACCAGTCAATGCTCGCCTATCTTTTGCCAAGTTCGACACATCGCTCACCAAAAGGCAAAATGACGTTGACAGTCAATGCTCGCCTATCTTTCGCCAAGTTCGACACACCGCTCGCCAAGCTTACCGCAGATGTCGAACAGACTTGTTACCGAACTGAAAATAGGCAAAAGGACGTTGACCAGTCAAAGCTCGCCTATCGTTCTCCAAGTTCGACACACCACTCGCCAAGCTCACCGCTGCATGTGAACAGACTTGTTTCCGAACTAAAAATACGCAAAACGACGTTGACCAGTTAATGCTTGCCTATCTTTCGCCAAGTTCGACACACAGCTCCCCAAGCTCACCGCAGATGTCGAACAGACGTCTTTCCGAACTGAAAATATGAAAAATGACGTTGACCAATCAATGCTCACCTATGTTTCGCCAAGTTCGACACAACGCTCGCCAAGCTCGCAACTACATGTCGAACAGACGTGTTATCCGAACTAAAAAAATGCAAAATGACGTTGACCATGCAATGCTCGCCTCTCTTTCACCAAGTTCAACCCAATGCTCGCCAAGCTCGCCGCAGATGTCGAACAGACGTGTTTCCAAACTGAAAATAGGCAAAATGACGTTGACCAATCAACGCTCTCCTATCTTATGCCAAGTTCGACACACCGCTCGCCAAGCTCGCCGCTACATGTCGAACAGACGTATTACCGAACCGAAAAAGGCAAAATGACATTGACCAGTCAACGCTCGCCTATCATTTGCCAAGTTCGACACACCGCTCGCCAAGCTTACCGCAGTTGTCGAACAGACGTGTTTCCGAACTAAAAATGTGCAAAATGACGTTGACTAGTCAATGCTCGCCTATCGTTCGCCAAGTTCGACACACCGCTAGCCAAGCTCGGTGCTAAATGACGAACAGACGTGTTTGAGAACTGAAGATAGGCAAATGACGTTTAGCAGTCAATGCTCTCCTATCTTTTGCCAAGTTCGACACACCGCTCGACAAGCTTGCCGCAGTTGTCGAAGAGACGTGTTTCCGGACCGAAAATAGGCAAAATGATGTTGACCAGTCAACGATCGCCTATCTTTCGCCAAGTTCGACACACCGCTTACCAAGCTCACTGCTACAAGTCGAGCAGACGTGTTTCCGAACTAAAAATAGGCAAAAAGACGTTGACAAGTCAATGCTCGCCTATCTTTTGCCATGTTCGACACACCGCTCACCAAGTTCATCGCTACATGTCGAACAGACGTGTTTCTGAACTGAAAAATAGGAAAAATGACGTTGACGAGTCAACCTTCGCCTATCTTTCACCAAGTTCGACACACCGCTCGCCAAGCTTGCCGGAGATGTCGAACAGACGTTTTCCGAACTAAAAATAGGCAAAAATGACGTTTACCAGTCAACGCTCGCCTATTATTCCCCAAGTTCAACACAACACTCGCCAAGCTTGCCGCTACATGTCGAACAGACATGTTTCCGAATTGAAAAAAGGCAAAATAACGTTGACCAGTCAACGCTCACCTATCATTCCCCAAGTTCGACACAGCACTTGCCAAGCTCGCCACTACATGTCGAACAAACATGTTTCCGAACTGAAAATAGGGAAAATGACAATGACGAGTCAATGCTCGTCTATCATTCGCCAAGTTGGACACATCGCTCGCCAAGCTTGCCGCAGTTGTCGAACAGACATGTTTCCAAACTAAAAATAGGCAAAATGACGTTGACCAGTAAATGCTCGCCAATCGTTCGCCAAGTTCGACACAACGCTAACCAAGCTCGCTGCTACATGTCGAACAGAAGTGTTTGCAAACTGAAGATAAGCAAATGACGTTGACCAGTCAACGCTCTCCTATCTTTTGCCAAGTTCGCCACACTGCTCGGCAAGCTCGCCTCGACTTGTCGAACAGACCTGTTTCCGAACTGAAAATAGGCAGAATGACATTGAGTAGTCAACGCTCGCCAATCTTTTGCCAAGTTCGACACACCGCTCGCCAAGATCATCGTTACATGTCGAACAGACGTGTTTCCGAACTGAAAATAGGCAAAATGATGTTGACCAGTCAACGCTCGCCTATCGTTCGCCAAGTTCGACACACCGCTCGCCAAGCTCGCCGCTACATGTCGAACAGACGTGTTTCCGAACTGAAAATAGGCAGAATGATGTTGACCAGTCAACGCTCGCCTATCGTTCTCCAAGTTCGACACACCACTCGCCAAGCTCGCCGCTACGTGTCGAACAGACTTGTTTCTGAACTGAAAAAAGGCAAAATGACGTTGACTAGTCAATGCTCGCCTATCTTTCGCCAAGTTCGACACACCGCTGGCCAAGCTCACCGTTACTTGTCGAACTGACATGTTTCAGAACCGAAAATGGAGAAATGATGTTGACAGTCAACGCTCGCCTATCTTTCGCCAAGTTCGATACACTGCTCGCCAAGCTTACCGCAGATGTCGAACAGACTTGTTTACGAACTGAAAATAGGCAAAATGATGTTGACCAGTCAACGCTCGCCTGTCGTTCTCCAAGTTCGACACACCACTCTCCAAGCTCGCCGCTACATGTGAACAGACTTGTTTCCGAACTGAAAATACGCAAAACGACGTTGACCAGTCAATGCTCGCCTATCTTTCGCCATGTTCGACACACCGCTCGCCAAGCTCCCCGCAGATGTCGAACAGACTTGTTTCCGAACTGAAAATAGGAAAAATGACGTTGACCTGTCAATGCTCGCCTATGTTTTCGCCAAGTTCGACACACCGCTCGCCAAGCTCGCCGCTACATGTCGAAAAGACATGGTTTCCGAACTAAAAATATGCAAAATGATGTTGACCAATCAACGCTCGCCTCTCTTTCGCCAAGTTCAACCCAACGCTTGCCAAGCTCGCTGCAGATGACCAATCAACGCTCTCCTATCTTACACCAAGTTTGACACACCGCTCGCCAAGCTCGCTACTACATGTCGAACAAACGTGTTACCGAACCGAAAAAGGCAAAATGACGTTGACCAATCAATGCTCGCTAATCTTCTGCCAAGTTCGACACACCGCTCGCCAAGCTTGCGGCTACATGTTGAACAGACGTGTTTCCGAACTAAAAATTGGTAAAATGACGTTGAGCAGTCAACGCTCGCCTATCTTTCGCCAAGTTCGAAACACCGCTCGCCAAGCTCGCCGCTACATATCGAACAAACGTGTTTTCGAACAAAAAATAGACAAAATGATGTTGACCAGTCAATGCTTGCCTATCATTCCCCAAGTTCGACACACCACTCGCCAAGCTCGCCGCTACATGTCGAATAGACATGTTTTCGAACTGAAAATTGGCAAAATGACGTTGGCCAGTCAACAGTCCTATCTTCGGCCATGTTTGACACACCGCTCGCCAAGCTCACCGCAGAAGTCAAACAAAGGTGTTTTCGAACGGAAAATAGGCAAAATGACGTTGACTAGTCAACTCTCGCCTATCATTCGCCAAGTTCGACGCACCGCTCACCAAGCTCGCCGCTAAATATCGAACATACGTGTTTTCGAACTGAAAATACACAAAATGACGTTGACCAGTCAACGCTCACCTATCGTTCACCAAATTCGACACTTCGCTCGCCAAGCTCGCCGCTACATGTCGAACAGACTTGTTTCTGAGCAGAAAGGAGGCAAAATGATGATGACCAGCTAACGCTCTCCTATCTATCACCAAGTTTGACACACCGTTCACCAAGCTCGCCGATACATGTCGAACAGATGTGTTTCTGAACTGAACATAGGCAAAACAACGTTGACCAGTCAACGCTCGCCTATCATTCACCAAGTTCGACACACCTCTCGTCAAGCTCGCCGTTACATGTTGAACAAACGTGTTTTCCGAACTGAAAATAGGCAAAATGACGTTGACCAGTCAAAGCTCGCCTATCTTTTGCCAAGTTCGACACAACGCTCGCCAAGCTCGCCGCAGATTTCGAACAGACGTGTTCCCGAACTGAAAATGGGCAAAATGACGTTGACCAGTCAACGCTTTCCTATCTTTCGCCAAGTTCGGTGCACCGCTTGCCAAGCTCGCCGCTACATGTCGAACAGACATGTGACCGAACTGAAAATCTGTAAAATGACGTTGACTAGTCAACGCTCTGCTATCTTTTCCAAAGTTCGACACACCGCTCACCAAGCTCGCCGCTACATGTTGAACAGATGTGTTTCTAAACTGAAAAATAGGGAAAATGACGTTGACGAGTCAACCTTCGCCTATCATTCACCAAGTTCGACCCACCGCTCGCAAAGCTCGCCGGAGAAGTCGAACAGACGTTTTCCGAATTGAAAATAGGCAAAAATGACGTTTACCAGTCAACGCTCACCTATCTTTTACCAAGTTCGACACACCGCTCGCCAAGCTCGCTGCTACATGTCGAACAGACATGTTTCCGAACTGAAAATAGGCAAAATGACGTTGACCAGTCAACACTTGCCTATCATTCCCCAAGTTCAACACAACACTCGCCAAGCTCGCCGCTACATGTCGATCAGACATGTTTCCGAACAGAAAATAGGCAAAATGATGTTCACCAGTCAACACTCGCCTATCTTTGGCCAAGTTCGATACACTGCTCGCCAAGCTCGCCGCACATGTCGAACAGACGTGTTTTCGAACTGAAAATATGCAAAATGACGTTGAACAGTCAACGCTCGCCTATCATTCGTCAAGTTCGACACACCGCTCGTCAAGCTTGCCGCAGTTGTCGAAAAGACGTGTTTCCGAACTAAAAACAGGCAAAATGACGTTGACCAGTAAAGGCTCGCCTATCGTTCGCCAAGTTCGACACACCGCTAGCCAAGCACGCCGCTACATATCGAACAGACGTGTTTGCAAACTGAAGATAGGCAAATGACGTTGACCAGTCAACGCTCTCCTATCTTTTGCCAAGTTCGACACACCGCTCGGCAAGCTTGCCGCCACATGTCGAACAGACTTGTTTCCGAACTGAAAATAGGCAGAATGACATTGAGCAGTCAACGCTCGCCTAAATTTTGCCAAGTTCGACACACCGGTCACCAAGCTCGTCGTTACATGTCGAACAGACGTGTTTTTGAACTAAAAATAGGCAAAATGACGTTGACCAGTCAACGCTCGCCAATCGTTCTCCAAGTTCGACACACCACTCGCCAAGCTCGCCGCTACATGTCGAACATACTTGTTTCCAAACTGAAAATAGGCAAAATGACGTTGACCAGTCAATGCTTGCCGATCTTTCGCCAAGATCGACACACCGCTGGCCAAGCTCGCCGTTACATGTCGAACCGACATGTTTCGGAACTGAAAAAGGCAAAATGACGTTGACAGTCAATGCTCGCCTATCTTTCGCCAAGTTCGACACACCGCTCGCCAAGCTTACCGCAGATGTCGAACAGACTTGTTACCGAACTGAAAATAGGCAAAAGGACGTTGACCAGTCAAAGCTCGCCTATCGTTCTCCAAGTTCGACACACCACTCGCCAAGCTCACCGCTGCATGTGAACAGACTTGTTTCCGAACTGAAAATATGCAAAACGATGTTGACCAGTCAATGCTTGCCTATCTTTCGCCAAGTTCGACACACAGCTCCCCAAGCTCACCGCAGATGTCGAACAGACGTCTTTCCGAACTGAAAATATGAAAAATGACGTTGACCAATCAATGCTCGCCTATGTTTCGCCAAGTTCGACACAACGCTCGCCAAGCTCGCAACTACATGTCGAACAGACGTGTTTTCCGAACTAAAAAAATGCAAAATGACGTTGACCATGCAATGCTCGCCTCTCTTTCACCAAGTTCAACCCAATGCTCGCCAAGCTCGCCGCAGATGTCGAACAGACGTGTTTCCAAACTGAAAATAGGCAAAATGACGTTGACCAATCAACGCTCTCCTATCTTATGCCAAGTTCGACACACCGCTCGCCAAGCTCGCCGCTACATGTCGAACAGACGTATTACCGAACCGAAAAAGGCAAAATGACGTTGACCAGTCAACGCTCGCTAATCTTTTGCCAAGTTCGACACACCGCTCGTCAAGCTCGCCGCTACATGTTGAACAAATGTGTTTCCGAACAGATAATAAGCAAAATGATGTTGACCAGTCAATGCTCGCCTATCATTCCCTAAGTTCGACACACCACTCGCCAAGCTCGCCGCTACATGTCGAATAGACGTGTTTCTGAACTGAAAATAGGCAAAATGATGTTGACCAGTCAACACTCACCTATCTTTGGCCATGTTTGACACACCGCTCGCCAAGCTCGCTGCAGATGTCAAACAAACGTGTTTCCGAACGGAAAATAGGCAACATGGCGTTGACCAGTCAACTCTCGCTTATCATTCGCCAAGTTCGATGCACCGCTCACCAAGCTTACCGGTAAATGTCGAACAGACTTGTTTCCCAACTAAAAATAGACAAAATGACGTTGACCAGTCAACGCTGACCTATCGTTCGCTAAGTTCGACACTTCGCTCGCCAAGCTCGCCGCAACATGTCGATCAGACTTGTTTCCGAACTGAAAATAGGCAAAATGACGATGAACAACCAATGCTCTCCTATCTATCGCCAAGTTCAACACACCGCTCGCCAAGCTCGCCGATACATGTCGAACAGAGGTGTTTCCGAACTGAACATAGGCAAAACGACGTTGATTAGTCAATGCTCACCTATCGTTCTCCAAGTTCGACATACCGCTCACCAAGCTCGCCGTTACATGTTGAACAGACGTTTTTCCGAACTAAACATAGGCAAAATGACGTTGACCAGTCAAAGCTCGCCTATCTTTCGCCAAGTTCGACACAACGCTCTCCAAGCTCGTCGCAGATTTTGAACAGACGTGTTTCCGAACGGAAAATAGGCAAATTAACGTTTACCAGACAACGCTCGCCTATCTTTCGCCAAGTTCGGCACACCGCTCGCCAAGCTCGCAGCTACATGTCGGACAGACGTGTGACCGAACTGAAAATCTGTAAAATGACGTTGACCAGTCAACGCTCACCTATCTTTTCCAAAGTTCGACACACCGCTCACCAAGATCGCCGCTACATGTCGAACAGACGTGTTTCTGAACTGAAAAATAGGAAAAATGACGTTGACGAGTCAACCTTCGCCTATCTTTCACCAAGTTCGACAAACCGCTCGCCAAGCTTGCCTGGAGATGTCGAACAGATGTTTTCCGAACCGAAAATAGGCAAAAATGACGTTTACCAGTCAACGCTCGTCTATCTTTTACCAAGTTCGACACACCGCTCACCAAGCTCGCCGCTACATGGCGAACAGACATGTTTCCGATCTGAAAATAGGCAAAATGATGTTGACCAGTCAACACTCGCCTATCTTTGGCCAAGTTCGACACACTGCATGCCAAGCTCGCCGCAGATATCGAACAGACGTGTTTCCGAACTGAAAATAGGCAAAATGACGTTGACCAGTCAACGCTCGCCTATCATTAGCCAAGTTCGACACACCGCTCGCCAAGCTTGCCGCAGTTGTCGAACACACGTGTTCCCGAACTAAAAATCGGCAAAATGACATTAACCAGTAATCACTCGCCTATCGTTCACCA
This sequence comes from Hemerocallis citrina, assembly GCA_017893485.1. Taxonomy (NCBI): domain Eukaryota; kingdom Viridiplantae; phylum Streptophyta; class Magnoliopsida; order Asparagales; family Asphodelaceae; genus Hemerocallis; species Hemerocallis citrina. The sequence goes on from CM030361.1 coordinate 178,659,412, forward strand.
AGTTCGACACACCGCTAGCCAAGCTCGCCGCTACATGTCGAACAGACGTGTTACCGAACCGAAAAAGGCAAAATGATATTGACCAGTCAATGCTCACTAATCTTTTGCCAAGTTCGACACACCGCTCGCCAAGCTCGCCGCTACATGTTGAACAGACGTGTTTCCGAACTGAAAAATAGGCAAAATGACGTTGAGCAGTCAACGCTCGCCTATCTTTCGCCAAGTTCGACACACCGCTCGCCAAGCTCGCCGTTACATATCGAACAAACGTGTTTCCGAATAGAAAATAGGCAAAATGATGTTGACCAGTCAACGCTCGCCTATCATTCCCCAAGTTCGACACACCATTCGCCAAGCTCGCCGCTACAGGTCGAGTAGACGTGTTTCCGAATTGAAAATAGGCAAAATGATGTTGACCAGTCAACACTCGACTATCTTTGGCCATGTTTGACACACCGCTTGCCAAGCTCGATGCAGATGTCAAACAAACATGATTCCGTACGGAAAATAGGCAAAATGACATTGACCAGTCAACTCTCACCTATCATTCGCCAAGTTCGACGCTCCTCTCACCAAGCTAGCTGCTAAATGTCGAACAGACGTGTTTTCGAACTAAAAATAGGCAAAGTGACGTTGACCAGTCAACGCTTACCTATCGTTCGCCAAGTTCGACACACCGCTCGCCAAGCTCGCCGCTAAATGTCGAACAGACGTGTTTCCGAACTGAACATAGGCAAAACGACGTTGACCAGTCAACGCCCGCTTATCGTTTGCCAAGCTCGACACACCGCTCGCTAAGCTCACCTCAGATGTCGAACAGACGTGATTCCGAACTTAAAATAGGCAAAATGACGTTGACCAGTCAACGGTCGCCTATCTTTTGCCAAGTTCGACACACCTGCTCACCAAGCTTGCCGCTACATGTCAAACAGACGTGTTTCCGAACTGAAAATAGGCAAAAAGGCATTGACCAGTCAACGCTCGCCTATCATTTCCCAAGTTCGACACACCCCTCGCTAAGCTCGCCAGTACATGTCGAACAAATGGTTTTCCGAACTGAAAATAGGCAAAATGATGTTGACCAGTCATTGCTCACCTATCTTTGGCCAAGTTCGACACATAGTTTGCCAAGCTCGCCGCAGATGTCGAACAGACGTGTTTCCGATCTGAAAATTGGCAAAATGATGTTGACCAGTCAATGCTCACCTATCAATTGCCAAGTTTGACACACCGCTTGCCAAGCTTGCCGCAGTTGTCGAACAAACTAGTTTCCGAACTAAAAATATGCAAAATGATGTTGACCAGTCAACGCTCGCCTATCGTTTGCCAAGTTCGACACACTGCTAACCAAGCCCGAAGCTACAAGTCGAACAGACATGTTTCCGAACTGATGATAGGCAAATGACGTTGACCAGTCAATGCTCTCCTATCTTTTGCCGAGTTCGACACACCGCTCGACAAGCTTGCCGCAGTTCTCGAACAGACATGTTTCCGAACTGAAAATAGGCAATATGACGTTGACCAGTCATCGCTCGCCTATCTTTTGCCAAGTTCGACACACCGCCCACAAGCTCACCGCTACAAGTCGAACAGACGTGCTTCCGAACTGAAAATAGGCAAAAAGACGTTGACCAGTCAATGCTCGCCTATCTTTTGCCAAGTTCGGCACACCGCTCGCCAAGCTCGCCGCTACATGTCGAACAGACGTGTTTCCAAACTGAAAAAGGCAAAATGACGTTGACTTGTCAACGCTCGCCAAGCTCACCGCTCGCCTATCATTTGCCATGTTTGACACACCGCTCGCCAAGCTTACTGCTACAAGTCGAACAGACGTGTTTCCCGAACTGAAAATAGGCAAAAAGACGTTGACCAGTCAACGCTCGCCTATCTTTTGCCAAGTTCGGCACACAGCTCGCCAAGCTCGCCGCTACATGTCGAACAGACATATTTTCGAACTGAAAATAGGCAAATGACGTTGACCACTCAACGCTCACCTATTGTTCGTCAAGTTCGACACACCGCTAGCCAAGCTCATCGCTACATGTCGAACAGACGTGTTTCCGAAATGAAGATAGGCAAATGACGTTGACCAGTCAACGCTCGCCTATCTTTTGCCAAGTTCGACACATCGCTCGCCGAGCTCGCCAAGCTCGCCGCTACATGTGGAACAGATGTGTTTCCGAACTGAAAAATAGGCAAAATGTCGTTGACCAGTCATCGCTCACCTTTCTTTCACCATGTTCGACACCCCGCTCGCCAAGCTCGCCGGAGATGTCGAACAGACATGTTTCCGAATTGAAATAGGCAAAATGATGTTGACCAGTCAACGCTCGCCTATCTTTCGCCAAGTTCAACACACCGCTGGCCAAGCTCGCCACTACATGTCGAACAGACATGTTTCCAAACTAAAAATAGGGAAAATGACGTTAAACAGTCAACGCTTGCCTAGTTCGAAAATTGTCTGTTGAACAATCCACCAAATTGAACAGTCTGTTGAATCATTTGAATGATCACCGGTTTAATTTCAAAATTGTTCGCTTCTATAGCGGGCCATTAAATATTCGATGATGCTCCATTAACTGAGAGCATACCATAATCCCTCAAAGCCTTATTTTCATCATCTTTTGCCATGGATAAAGAGGATCTGGTAATTTCCCACTTCTTTTTTCTGATCTTAAGTAGAGTTCTCTCAATCTCTGGATAAAAAAATGTAGGCGCTAATGGTTTAGATCGGAGCATCCACTTCTAAGTGCTGAAATATAAATGATGGAAACAGTAGTCAAAATAATTTCTAAATAAAATAAACTAAAATAAAAATCCATATTACTAACAATCTAGCTATTATCAATAACAATAAAATTATAACTAGACCCCGGCAATGGTACCAAAAACTTGATGGAATATTTTGCAAGTGTACAAAATCGCAACAAGTAGTATAGTTTTTAAAAAAAGAGTGTCGAACCCACAAGGACTAATTTTTTTTTGAGTGCCGAAATTCACTAGATTAACAACAATTTGGAAAATTGAGATTTTAATGAAAATAGCAACTAAACTAAATTAAAATAAAAGAAAAGATAATCCAATTAAGAATAATGAAAAGCTGCAATTTGGTTATTTGTTAATAGCAAAGCTAGTGTTATGGCTTTTGATTTCACCTAGTTAATTTCACACAATTCATAATTCTATGTAGCTAGAAATTCTACTTTTTCAAGTTGTAGACCAAAATCCCATATTTATTCAATGTTTTCTCGTGAACAACACCAAACATATCTCCAACTAACAATTTGTCATATTTCTATGCACATTTTATTAATTGAAGATTCATTAAGTTCTATGGATTTCTTTATAGTCACATTAATTGCGGTAAATCGTCTCCAATTTTGCTCAATCAATGGTGTTTAATTCTATAATTCTATGTCACAAGTTACCTCTCGGTCTTTCCATGATTCAATAAATCAAACAATAGTTGCCAAACAATTGTAAGCATTAAGAACAAAAATTAAACACACAACCATGAAAAACTAGATGAACCAAATAATATGAAATTAGAATTGTGTTCTCATAATTATGCTACATCGAAGCCCTAGAAAAATAAATTTAGTTCATAATGATTTTGCAGCTAACAACATGTTTTTGGATTACATAATAATAAAATTTAGAAGAGATGAGAAAGAACTCGATTGTTGTATGAAGCCAAAATTGAAGAGCATCAGGATCGGTGCTCAAGTCAGAGCCCCTTCTCTTTCTCAAGTCAGTGCCACACTTCTTCTTTCTCTTCCGAAATCTTTCTCTGCCGCAATTTTTTTATCTTCCTTTTCTCTTTTCAAACCGCAATCCTCCATAGTCTTTATATAGGGGAAAGACAAACATAGGGTTAGGGTTATTTAAATTAGGGTTAAGATTAGTTAATTAATTAATAGATTAAGAATAATCTATCGACTTTTTAAACTAATCAATCCCTTAACTAATATTCAAACCCATATATTAATCCGTCTGTTTCTTCCATTCCCCATTTTTTTAATATTTTTTTATTACAAAATTTTGTTCCACCTCCTACTTGACCATAATTTTTTCGATTGATTCTTCAAATGACCAATTTGTAAATACATGCAGTACAGTGCTTAAATCTTCTAGAAATCTTCACATAGAATTTTTGAATTTTTGAAATCTATATCCTTGCACCCATCCTTGATTTCACACCAAATTCTTTCATTTTGTACTTATCATTCACATTCCTACAAAAAGAAACAAATAAATAAAATTAAGTAGAATAAGATAAATTTTAAAAAAATAAACGAGAACTCGCAACTTTAATGTGTAAAAGGAGTAATAAATTCATGTATAAATTTCACTCATCAAGAAGATGCAGTTGATGAGGCATATAGTTCCTCTGAAATTCATACCACTCATTTGACAGTGAACATGAAGAAGAAGCAAAGGAATTGAAGTTGAAAAGGAACATAATGGAAAGGTATAGGAGAATCCAGGTTTAATGTGGGATGAAAATATGGAAGATTATGTTTTTCATTTTGGTCAAAAAGTTCTATGATAATGACAGGTTTAAAATAGCTTTAAGATAGTTCGGCATTAAAGATAACTTCAATAACTGGCTGAAGAAAAATTACAATACTTCACTTGTAGTACAACATGGTGTCGAGGATTGTCCATGGTGTATTAGAGCTTCTAGAATGGCAGAAAAGTCACAAATGAGGTGAGAATGTTTCTGTAACATCCTGAATTTTTTATTTATAAGAGTTTGTGATTTTACGTGTTTTGCACGTATAATTTTATATGCATTTTTCTAGAGAAAATATTTCTTTATAGCTTGAGCTAGCAATTATTCTCTTTATTTCCTAAAAGATCTATTTTTAAAGCCTAAATAAAATCCTAGGCCTAATTATCTCTTTCTAGCCCATTATAATTAATTTATTAATTAATTCACTAAAACTCATGGTCTTTTGGCCCATTAGTGAGCCCACTTAATTTAATTCCTCTTTTAATTAACCTAACTTGTAGTGTAGACCAGTTTAGTAAACAATTAATTAAAATTGCATGAACAAATTTTGGTAGGGGGTACTAGTTTGCATGTGCATTGCACTAGTACATGCACTTGCACCATGGGAGTAGGCCGGGTTGTATCAAAGAGAGAGGGAGTGGTGGATGAAGTGGGGAGGTGGTTGCTCCATCATGGGTAGTTGCTATAACTCTTTAATTCATCTTGGCCTTTGATCCTTAACCATTTGAAGAAATCCTAGCCCTCCATTGGCACTCCAAATTAGTATAAATACTCCCTCTCATTCACTCACATTTACACTTGAAAAAGAATTGAAAAAGAAAGAAAGAAAGACAAGATTGTGAGTAAAAAATTAGGAGAGTTGTGAGTCAAAAGATTGAGTGCTAGTGTGTGTGTTCTTCATCCTAGAAGTGGCCGGCATTCTTCAAGAAGCAAGGGTAAAGGCTCGGAGGAGAAGTCAATTGGTGGCTCGATCTAGGAGGAAAAGGCTTCACTTGTTCATTCTAAGAGATCCTTTAGGAGTTCTTGTTGTTTTTCTCTCCATTAAAGGTGGGCAATTTTCTCCAACTTCTAACGAGTTACCATGCTAGGTTTATGTGTGTGATCATGTTAGAATAAACAAGAAAAGGAAATATTACTTTATGTTAGTACCATGTTTAAGGAGAAAATGAACCCATGTGAAATTGCATGAAATAAGTAGTAAAATTGATTGAATGATGTGAATAGAAATATTATTGTGATAACTTGATAATATACTTGTTTGCTAATTAAGAAAATATGAATCTTTATGTTGAGATATTCATGAATGTGGAAAAATGCAATATGAAGGAATGTGTGGTTTATATGATGTGAATTATGAGAAAATCTCCATGTTATGAAATTAGATTGTGTAACAAATCATACATGTTTATCGTTAATAAGATTGATACAAAAATCCCCAAATTTTACATGTTGTTTTGTAAAAAAGAAAGAAGAAATGAACATTTTGTAGTTAGGGCTAAGCTAAGAGAAAGATTGAATTTTTATTGATAAAAGAAGAAAAGGAGGAAATTATTAGTTTAATAAAGAGTAATCCACTTGAGAATTATCAAATTAAAATTTTCTCTTTGAAAAGAGGCAAATTAAGAGGACATAAAGCTTTTTGTGACCAATTTTGTACAAATAAAAGAATAGACTTTTATATGGAAAAAATGAGAGTTAAATTGTTTTTAAGATCTTAAGTTACTGTATAAATATCAAAGAAATTCAGTCAGGAAAATTTTTATACTTCTAAGGAAAAAATCGTATTTTGAAAGAAATGAACTATTTTATGAACTAGAAATGCCACAGTCGTATACAAACCTATTTGTGATTATTTTCCCTACGGGTTAGTCACTCTGTCCATTCTGGTCAGTGGGTGCAAAATAAAAACGTTCTCGTAGCAAGAGGTCATGAGTTCGAGTCTATGTATAGACTCTTTATTTTTTTCCAATTGTGAAATAAGCTCAATACCGAGCCCTAAAGTACAAAGGGTTAATAAGTGCCTCTTTTATCACTTGGCGTTGTTGGCCTTTCTGGTCAGCAGCTGCGCCATTGTAACGTTACTGTAGAACAGCGGCTGTGTGTGTGCGGGTTCGAAACCTGGCTTACGCCAAGGTTTTTTTTTATTCCGATTTTTCTAGAAAAATGATTTTTTTAAAATGGTTTTAAGTTAAATAAATTCATAAAAAATATTATAATTATCTTGAAATTAATTAGATCTCATGAAAAATTTCTATAGCTTAATTGAAAATTATAGACCAAGTTAGAGGAATTATAAGAGTATTTTTGTGAGATAAACAAAGCAATAATTAGTCTCTTTTAAGAAATTTTGTGCGAAGTTTTCTAAGAAACTGACTTGATGCAAATGTGAATAATTTCACTTGGTTTAAATAAATGAGATTTTAGACTTATGAATGCAAAGAAAATGTAACCCCTGTTTTTCACTTTTGGTATTTTTTTGAGGGTATTTTTCATTTTATTGAATTATTATTTTCCATTGTATTTTTCGGATCAATAAAATTAATTATCTTTATTCTATAATATTTTTCTAGCAGTTTTGACCTCCTTTTGTTGATTGTGCGCCGTTTGGCCTTTTTTCGACATTTTGAGCTCTTTTTCTCAATTTCTTGATCCCGTTCATGTATAAATATTATTTTAGGGTCATGGTGGATTTTTAGGAGAGTTTTGACCAATTTGAGATTTTTGGCCCTTAAGGAGATTTTTAGGAGCTATAGGATTCATTGTATTTTGTATTCTCATTTGAAATCTACCCAATATCTATTACCCAATTGTATACCTATTGTTTCCTATTGATATCCACTACCCATTAACCCACATTTGATTCCCTATAAATACCCCCTCATCTATTAATCCCTAACCCTAATCTTCTTTTTCGTTCTCTAATCAAACCCGGCCTTCCCCTCTCCTTCTCTTCTCTCCCGGCCTGCATACCACCCCAGGCCGACACCCCCTTGTGCTGCCCTAGCCATTGCCGACCATACAAACCCTCCCTCCTCCATCCATACAACTCCTTCTACATCAAAAACCCCGTCTTTTCCTCTCCTTTGGTGGCCGGCATCTCAAAACAGCACCCATCCATCTCAAAACAGCCCCCTACATCCCCTTCGCTGATTTGGATGAGTGGGTATCACCCGCTTCGAGTTCGTGCTTCAAGAAGACGGTCGTAGGCAAGATTCGGTTCGTGGGTTCGCTTGAAATCGCGCGTGGAAGGACTTTTGTTCGTGGGTTTTCTTTGAAGGCTTGGATTCGTCGCGTTCATCATCACATAAAGGCAAGTAACTTGTACTTAAATTTCTTAGGTTGATACAAGTAGAAAGTTCACACATAGGATAGGTTGAGACTAGAGACGGACAAAGATCATGTTTTTCATTGTGGGTTTCGTCTCTATTGTTCAAAATAGGCCATAGACGACTCAGGACATGGAGTTTGATAGGATTGTGCCTTAGGAATCACCCAAACGCGGTTTGATCGCGTATGTGCCATATTGTGTACCCGATGTATGTTTGAACACCCATATGACGAATACTAGATTTTGACATGTTAGATACCCTCCATTATGACATTTGGACCATGGGTAGACAGTGTTTTGAATTTGGAAGAGTTTTGATGATTTTTGAGGAAGTTATGATGTTTTGAAGTTTGGTTGAGAAATCTGGAAATTAGGATTGAACTGGATTGATTGTTGTTTTTACCTGAATTAGAGTCCGAATCTCAACATGACTATTTCTGAGTAATTTGTAGAGAATTGAATCTAATTTCTAATCCCACTGATTTCACCCTGTTTTGAGTTTGTATGAATTAGTTATGATTATTTTAGTGACTGTATGCCGATAGTTCCCAGATTTATTTCGGGGTAGATTTTATCACCAATTTATTTTCAAGATCCAAGTTAGACATAATTTCATGCCACAAGATTTTGTCCAGTGTTTCACTATGATGTTAGGTAGTTCTCTGATTTTTGTGGTAATTAAAAGGTGAGTTTTGAGTGATGCCTTACATTCTTTTCCAATAGATCGCTTTTGCTGTAAACTGCGTGTGATTGTATGTTGAATGTCGTGTTCAACTTATTTCTGATTACTGTATGAATATTTTATGTGAGATATGAAAGTTGGGTAATTTTATCTACTTTCATCCCATTTTGGCGGAAGTGGATTTTGATGCGCTGTGTGCAAGATATGCATGATTTTGTACAGCGGTGTTAAAGAATTCCAGATCCATCAAAACTGTGTTATGTGTTACCTTCTATTTTTGAAAACATATCTATACTTTCTGGAAAAATATGAAAATCTATATTTTGAGACTATACATATAGGGGATTACCCCAGAATTTTTGTGGATTTAATTGATGATTTTATCTGCTGTTTTCATGTGGTTTAAGTTATTCCCCTGTTTTCTGACTGTACATGAAAACTGTGTTGAATTGTGTTTTGAGTCGTGATGTTGTGAAATAGCATATGGATTTATTATAACCGTTAGAAGCATGTGGAAGTCTAGTTTCCAGATCCTTCGACGGATTATGAATTTCATGGCTGTAGATCTTTGGATCACTGTTTATGTACATACTGGTCTTGCTGTCCTGTTTATAAACATACACTAATTTGCTCGTATTTGTGAATGTTTTGCACCTATACTTGCTGATCTAATTCCCTGAGACTAAACCTGATTATGACCTGTTAGTTGGACATTAGTTAGCACACTCTCATGCCTGTGGATGATATTAATAATAAAAGTAATCAAGCCGGGGTTTATGGGACAGATCTAGTAGAGGGAAAGCATAGAAATGTGTACTTGGAGGCGGACCAATGGGTTCGAACTGTTCTGTTACCTGATTACCTGACTACATGCTTTCCTCTAGGAAGATGTACTCGGATGACTGTTACCTGATTACCTGACTACATGTTTCCCTATAGGAAAATGTACTCGGATGACTGTTACTGTTACTATTTCCTGTACCTAAGTACACTGCCCTACAATATCCCCTACGAAATCTAAAGCGAAACTGCATTGACTGTAACAACCATGTGATAAAAGTTTGGCACATGAAGTGTTACCTAGATAGTAATAATACAAGATATTAATATATGATTACCTGTATACCTGTTACCTGCACCTGATATTCTTGTTACCTGTTTTCCTGATACTTGATATAGATTTACCAGATTTACCCGAATACCTGATAATTATACATGCTACCTGTTTACCTGTTGACACTTGACATATGTTTACCTTTACCTGTTAGTATATCCTGTGATTAGATAGTGTCCATGTGCTTGTATCCTATTCTATTTGTGACTCGGACTTGCCATTGACGGGTACTGTGTTTTCTTCTTTTCCTTTTTCCTGCATTCGATGATTGCAGATTACAGTGGACAGATTCAAGAAGGTACTGGTGGTTCGCAGTATTAGTTGCTGATTATTATTTCTGTTTCCTGTTAGAACTTTATTTTGTATTCGTGAACTTGATTATTCCTGTACTTGAGACTTGAGTATTATTTGTATTTGGGCAATGTGACCTAGAATATTTGTTCCAGACTCTGTTTTTATTTGAGAACAAGATATTTGGTTTCAATTAATTCCTGTTGGTAAAATTATCTCAATGATGCATGTTGGTTCCACTCTTTGCTTCCGACTGTGATATCCATATTGACTCTGATATATGTTGACTCTGATGTACTGCCTGTGATATATATATTGCAAAGATTTCTGAAACAGCTTAAGGATGATTATATTCATTCGCTGGGCTTGTGTTACGTGCCCGTATTCTGTATTTTTGGGAAGCGGGGCGTGACAGGGTTTTCTGTGGTATCAGAAACTCAGGTTTGGCTAATATATTAGTTGCCTAATATATTAGACAAGCTTGACTCGAACGGGAATCTGTGCAATATATCACCAACCATGCATGCAAAATTGAAATATGACACCAACACAGAATCTGGACGCTAACTGTAATTATTGTAAATTGCTTCTGCTGTTTAAATGTAATTTAATATGTAACACCTGATGTAATAAAAGTTTTAATTTTCTTGTAAAATTGTACGAAGAGAAGTGAAAAGATCCCGTAGAACTTCAAATTCAGTCTGTTTTGGAATACGGGGTGTTACAGAGTGGTATCAGAGCCACGCTTCCAAGTAGTACAAATTTATAAGGAACGACATCCTAGAGTGGATATTAGAGCGTGTGTTGAGTCTAGAGATTTAAATATAAGTCACTTACATTTGTATTGCTCTATGATTTATGCTTCTTCTTCTCCTTTCCCTAAGATGGCGGACCACTTCGACCCAGCTAGAGGTGATGAATGACACATAGTTGAGGAGGATTACTACCCCGGGTAAGCTGATTCAGACAAAGAAGATCCTGAAGAATTTGAAGAGGAATGGCCTGAGTCCAGAGAGATTACTCCACCTCCGGATTCATCTGATGACTCCACCGACGAGGAAGAACCAGTTCCGAGTAGTCTCATTGTGTCTCTTCAGAGGCAAGTAGAGACTCAGAGGGAGAAAGCGGAGCTACTACAGGCACAGTGTGCAAAGTGCAAGGAGAGCATTGCCACGCTTAGTCATCGTGTTTGGGAACTCGAGAAGAGAAAAAACATGTACGAAGTACTGAAGGAGGAAGTGGCGGAACTACGGGAAGAGCTTCGAGAAGCCAAGAGAAACCATAGGAACTAGAATGTTGTATCTTCTTACTACTTTCATTTGATGTCAGAAATGTTTTAAATTCGAATGTATAAAGTTTGAAATTTAATGAAATGAAGAATTGATTTAAATTCATGTTTTCTACTTTGAATTTAATGGATCTTTTGCCTCAGAATATGGCTGGAAGAAGAGCTAGAAGCGGAGAAGGTCTGGACTTGAAAACGGAGTTAGCGAGGGTCTATCAGACACTCAATGCCGTTGCCATGAATCAGAACCAAGGGAGGGTGCCTGTGAATCCAGTATCCGAATCAATCAAACTCGTGGAATCATTCAAACGGATGAAACCACCTGTGTTTGAGGGGAAGCCAGGCCCTGACGCGGCTGATAATTGGATCCGACAAATCGAGACTATTTTCGAAGTCTTAGATACTCCGGAGGGCAACAAGGTGAAGTTGGCTGCACTGCAGTTCGAGAAGGATGCGGCTATGTGGTGGCAGTCGATGAAGCGGACGATGAGAGATATTGTTCTTGGTTGGGAGGAATTTTTGGAGAAATTCTGCAATTATTATTTTCCATCAGACGTCCAGGAGAAGAAGGCCATGGAATTTTTGGCACTGCAGCAGGGCGGCATGTCGGTTAGGGAGTATGAGACAAGGTTCACTCAGCTCTCGAGGTATGCTCCCGAATTGGTGATAGATGAGGCAAAGAAGGCTCAAAAATTCGAGCATGGTTTAAGGCCAAGTCTAAGATCGCGGATGATACCCCTCGGTATCAGGAGGATTAACAAATTGGTCAAACGAGTTGCAGCCACTGAGACGGACATGGAGCAGTTCCATGCTGTTCAGAATTGGAGGAACAACTAGAATGTGGGGAAGAGGCCCGCAGTTGCTAGAAATGTCAGAGGACAGCCACCGGCCCAAAGGTTCATACTAACTGGGGCAAACGCTGTCAGTGTGGCTGGGAAACCCGGGAATGTATGGGTGAGACCTCCAATGTTGCATTGTTACAACTGCGGGGAGTCAGGTCACTACTGATCCCAGTGCTCTAAGTTGCAAGATGTTGTCCGTAAGGGACCAACTCGGTAGGCCGGAAAGATGTCGTACGAACAGGGGCGAGTACTTGCCTTGACTGAAGCTGACGCTGATGAGGTGGATCACGTCATCACTGGTACGAGGGAGGATGTTTAAGAGTGTTTTTTGTTGTTCTTCTTTTCCCACTTTATTTAGTGAAATGTTATGTAATGAGTGTGTGTTATGTAACAGGAGAACTTTATTTGAATGGAAAGAAAGCTGTTGTTTTGTTCGATACTGGGTCCTCTCAAACTTTTGTATCACCTAAGTTTGCTAAAGTTTTGGGAGTCGAACCGAAAGTCTTTCCAGGCAAGGTCTTAGTAGTAGCTACTCCATCAGGGGAGACTGTAACCACTGATCGGTACTATGCAAACTGCGAGATCGAGATTGGAGATAGAATTTTTAGGATTGATCTGATCGAGCTGAATGTCTTAGGAGTCGATGTTATCATTGGCATTGATTGGATGTCAGTGTACAGTACAAGCATCGAGTGCAAGACCAAAGAAGTAACAGTCGAAGGCTCCAGGTGGTCCTGAAGTCACTTTCCAGGGGAAGAGGAGATGTTCAGATTTGGTTTCTGCTATCAGCAAGAGGAAGGGGATTCCTATAGAGGTGCAGCAAATTCCAGTGGTTCGAGATTACCCGACTGTATTCTTGGAAGATTTGCCTGGGTTACCCTTGCATCGTGATGTAGAGTTCAGCATCACTATTCAGCCACGAAGTGCACCTATTTCCAAGGCACCGTATAGAATGGCGCCTGTGGAGCAGGATGAGATCAAACGGAAGATTGAGGAACTATTGGAGAAAGGCTTTATTCAACCGAGTGCGCCGCCTTGGGGAGCACCGGTGCTGTTGGTAAAGAAGAAGGATGGTTCGATGATAGTGTGCATCGATTACCGAGAGCTAAATAAGGTCATTGTTCAGAACAAGTATCCTATTCCTCGAATTGACGACCTGTTCGACCGTCTACAAGGAGCAGCTGTTTTCTCCAAAATAGATCTTCAATCGGGATACCATTAGGTTCGAGTGAAGACTGAAGATGTGCATAAGATTGCATTCCGAACTCGACACGGGCATTACGAATTTTTAGTTATACCGTTTGGAGTGACGAATGCACCCGCAATTTTCATGGATATGATGAACAGAGTTCTGAGGGCCGTTTATTGATTCTTTCGTTGTGGTGTTTATCGATGGTATTCTTGTGTACTCCAAGTCGGAGGAGGAGCACACGGAGCAGCTGGCAGCGGTTTTGAGGAAGCTTCAGGAGCATGATGTAATGCCCCGAATTCCAAAACACAACTGAATTCGAGATTCCACAGGATCTTTACACTTCTTTCGTACAATTTTACAAGGAATTTGAAACTTTTTTACTTTACATCAGAGTTACATGAAAACTTTACACTTTACATTTTACAGCGGAAGCAAATTTACAACATTTAAATAAATGTACATCAACATTTGAATAATCTATAAGCATCTGTTCTTCTTTAATCTTTATCATGTCATTTATCCTGCATACAAAACTGTGGGTACGTCAGTTTATTCAACCGACGAACATTATACACGGCCATTCTCTCTATGCCAGAAATAGTATAACTGATTTTCCATATTTAATAAACACAAACTTGTCACATATCAAACTAAAGGGAATACCCTATTGATGTCGTGTTGTGATTGTGCACTTAGTCCTTAATGCAATTATTTATATTACATGACACTAATGCACACTTGTTCGGATTCTATGCATCCTATATTACATAGGTCCGAGGGCAAGCCTCTTAATCGTTCTTCATCTTGTAGGGTTCAATCCCTCGTCATGACTTAATCTACTACTATAACTACGGTAAGTATCCTAGATGATCTATGAGTACAAGCTCGTGTACAGAAAACCTGGAGGGGAATCCCACGCCATGTCTTGACACATCAAGCATGCATTCTGTGGTAATTCAGCCTCATTCATGGCACACGATCCTCTTGCAGTCACCAAACATCCCACAAGTGTCGCCAAGATCCCGATAATTCTGGAGTAGTGCCCACACCATGTCCTGACACATCAAGCATGCATTCTGTGGATCACTCTCACATCGTAGACTCGAGGCCCTCATACTTGTATTTTTCTCTCACTTTCATCACCTCTTCACTATGTACTAATTCTTAATTTAATGAAATCATGAACAAAATCAATCTCTTAGAGTTAGCCCTCTCACTACTACCGGTCTTATTTCTTTCATTTCACAATGACCCAAACTGGTCTTTTCAATGTCAAAAATCATAATTTATTCATCACTTTCACTTGCCGGTATGAGTTTTGGCTACACCCTAATTTTCAATTTCATTTCACAAATTCACATGTTTGAGTTTTCATACTCAATAACATTCTCTTTTCCAATCACATGATTTCAAATAAGTCATGAGTTGATAACCATACATAGAGTTTCATTATTCATCATGAATTTCATCCAATATTTATTTCAACATAAAAAATCATATCACTAAGTATATGGTCAAAATGAATATTCACAATTCATTATTGCCACATTATTCTTCACTAAGAATAATTCACACAACTTCACAACATACTTTCTTTCTTTGTTATATTTTCTTTTCTAGCACTTTATTTCAAGTCCTTTTTCAAAACACAACTTTCACAAAAATATAAGTGTAGAACCATAGTTCTAACTACACTTTTGTTCTAAAAAATATACTCTATTTCATTTCAATAACTCCCAATTTATTTTTCATAAGTCACACATAATTTTAGAATAATAATAGTATTTTTTTCATAATTTTTAAACATAAAAAACCATCAAAAAAACATTTTTTTCCACAAAGTTTAATTCTGGCCGAGACCAGGTTTCGAACCAGCAACCAAAGAGAAGCAAGCCGCACGCTCTGGCCACTAGGCCGATTGTGCTATTCGGTATAGAGAAGGGTTCAGAGAGTTATATGCTCTCGGCTGAGGCTTAATTCATTTTTTTTAAATGCACAACAAAAAATATGGCGTTATCAAGGATCGAACCATCGATCTGTGAGAACCCACTGTAGCATTTAGGAGCCTCCCGACCACTTGAGCTATAGGCTCAACTTGTCTCGAATACAACTTGCATTTTAATTAAATCAACTCTCTGTTTTATAGGACATTTTCGATATTTCAAAAGCTCTCATTTGAATTTTTCTTTTACTAAATTTACTGTAAATCTCTAGAATAATTATTCACATGATAATTAATACTCCAGTAATTTAAAAAATAATTTTTCCAATAATTAACACATATTTTTCATACAATTAGTTTAATTTGTATGCTACTACTACCACATTTCTTTTCGACATTTCTTATCCAACTTAACATCAATATTCTCTATATCAATTCCCTGTTTATATTCCTTTCACAAACCCACAAATTATATTTTAAGTTATTCCTTACAAACATTAGCACAAAAAGTTTATTCAAGCACATAAAACCATATTTTTATCTACTAACATTTGCATTTAGTTTTTGATGCTAACAACGAATTTTACTTCAAGCAATCCATAGCTATAAATAATTCACACACAACTTAAGTTTGATGATAGAATCACATAAAATCTATTTAGCAACATTCCAATCAAGTAATAAGCCATTTTTCCAATTAAATGTACTCTTATTAATTCTTTTTCATGCATTATCATTTCAATTCAATTCTAGTATGCTATCTAATTAGAAACATGGAAAATAACCCACCTTAATTTGGAGAGAAATCAAACTGCAACACCTCCTAAAAAAAGTCCTTGCCAAAAGAGCGTTCCTCCTCCTCCTTGATGTGCGCACCCGACCTTCAAAGATGCCAACCAAGAGCTTCCTAGATGCCGGCCTTCCTTTGGATGCAAGCACAACTCCCTCACACACAACTCTCAATCCTTTATCTCACTTACTACTAATAAATCACTACTAACAAATGTATATAGGTTTTGGAGAAATAAAGAGTACCAAAATAAGTAGGCTGGGGGGGGGGGGGGTATTTATACTAAAAATTGGAGTAAATGAAAGGCTAGGATCAAACTAGGAGTTAGAAATAAAAGGCTAGGATTCAAGGGGGAGTTGTAGTAACCAACCATGATCAAGCAACCACCACCCATGACTCCACTCATTTTTTCATTTCCCTCCATACTCAAAACCGGCCACAATGGTGTGCTTTGCACGTGTACGTGCAATGCACGTGCATGCATTAGTCCTCCATTTAAAAAAATTTGTACATTATATTTTCTATAAAAATAATCTTTAAAAGATGTTCTACATTACAAGTTGTAATTAAAATTGAAATAACTCATGAGCTTTAATTAATGGGCCAAAATAATAGTTTTACAAATAATTTAGATTTGGGCTTAAAAAAGAAAGGCTTATGTTCATTTGAAGAAAAAGGGCCTGTATAAAATAATTAAAGAACACATATACATATATATATACACACACATATACTCATCATCCATAAGGAAAATAATTATAAGATTTCACACTATAAAAATTGCACGTGCACAATACATGCAAAAATTAATAATTTTCATAAATGAAAATCGGGGTATTACAACACTCCCTCCTTAGAATAGTTCCGTACCCGGAACTATAGTCAAGAGCGAGAAACAAAACACTCACAACAAGCACAAGAAAATACAAAATACAAATCAAGAAAAAAGCTCAGGATAATCCTTCAACATCCTCTCCTCAGACTCCCAAGTAGCCTCTTCAACCAAATGGTTCCTCCAGACTACCTTGACCATCGGTATCGTCTTATTCCTCAAGACTTTCTCTCGACGATCAACAATCTCGACAGGAGACTCGATGTAGTTGAGATCCAAATGCAAACCTTTCGGCACTTCAGGCAAATGATGACTCGGATCTGGAATATAACCTCTCAGCATAGACACATGAAAGACATTGTGTACCTGAGATAACTCTTCCGGTAACTCAAGCTGGTAAGCAGTTTTTCCGATCCTTTTCAATATCTTGTATGGGTCTATAAACCTCGGGGCTAACTTTCCGCCTTTACCAAATCGAATCACACCTTTACTGGGCGATACTTTCAGAAAGACGAAGTCACCTTCCTCAAACTCAAGGTCCCTTCTCCGGTTGTCTGCATAGCTTTTCTGCCTGCTCTGAGCTTCTACCAATCTTTTCCTGATCAGAACAATCTTCTCAGAGGTTTGCTGCACAAGCTCAGGCCCAAACAATTGACGCTCCCCAACTTCAAACCAACAAACAGGTGTCCTGCACTTCCTGCCATACAGAGCTTCGTACGGTGCCATCCCGATGCTAGTCTGAAAACTGTTGTTGTAGGCAAACTCTACCAAGGGTAAATGCCTTTCCCAACTACCTCCAAAGTCTAGTACACAACACCGAAGCATATCCTCAAGAATACGGTTGACTCTCTCGGTCTGCCCATCGGTTTGCGGATGAAAAGCAGTGCTGAAATCCGTCTTGGTACCCAAAGCTGTCTGAAGACTCCTCCAGAAATGCGAAGTAAACCGCACACCTCGATCAGACACAATAGTTGACGGAACACTATGAAGCCTGACGATCTCGCCAACATACAACTCAGCTAACTTGTCCATCGAAGCAGTGAGTTTCATCTCCAAAAAGTGAGCGGACTTGGTTAGTCGATCGACTATAACCCAAATCACATCATTGTCTTTAGCACTCTTGGGCAATCCCACAATGAAATCCATACTGATGTTATCCTACTTCCATTCCGGAATAGGTAACAGCTGTAATAGACCTCCGGGTCTCTGATTCTCGGCTTTGACTTATTGACAAACCTCACACTTCGCCACAAATTCAGCCACATCCCGCTTCAAACCTGACCACCAGAAATGCGGTTTGATGTCTTTGTACATCTTAGTACTTCCAGGATGTACCGATAAAAGAGTAGCATGTGCCTCGTGAAGAATACTCTCTTTCAGGTCTGCCTGATTTAGAACACATAGTCTATCTCCGAACCACAGCACTCCATCCTTGATTTGAAATCCGGGCAACCTGCCAGCACCAACCTACTCCTTCATCTCCAAGATATCTGCATCAACCTCCTGACTTGCAATGATCCTTCCATTCAAAGTAGGCTGAAGCCTCAACTGAGCTAAAGATGCTCCCAATCCTTGCAAGACAACTTCAATACCTGCTCGGTCCAATTCTTCCATCAGATGCTTCTGAGTTGTAATCAAACTGGATAAACTGCTCTTGCGACTAAGTGCATCAGCAACAACATTAGCTTTCTCAGGATGATACTTGATCTCAGGTCGCATGTCCTCAAGCACTTCCAACCATCTCCGCTGCCTCAAATTCAGATCCTTCTGCTGATATATGTACTTCAAACTCTTGTGGTCCGTGTACATATTCAATTTCTCACCGTACATGTAGTGTCTCCATTGCTTTAAAGCAAAGATAATCTCGGCCAACTCCAGATCATGAGTCGGGTAATTCTTCTCATGCGGGCTTAGTTTCCTAGACCCATAAGCGATTACTCTTCCTTCTTGCATTAAGACACAACCAAGCCCACGATGTGAAGCATCGCTGTAAACATCATACTCAACATCTGCTCTAGGCAAAGCTAAAATAGGTGCAGTAGTCAGCTTCTCTTTCAACTCCTGAAAGCTTGCCTCACATTGCTCAGTCCACTTGAAGTTCACATTCTTCTTGGTCAAACTAGTAAGCGGCACGGCTAACTGAGCATAACCTTGAATGAATCTCCTGTAGTATCCAGTTAATCCAAGAATACTTCTGACTTCCTTCACTGTAGTAGGCCTTGCCCAATCTCTCACTGCCTCTACCTTCTGAGGGTCAGTTGCCACTCCCTACTTAGAAAGGATGTGACCTAGGAATGCCACTTCAGATTTTCAGAAATCACACTTGGACAGCTTGGCATACAACTCCTGCTCTTCTAGCTTCTTCAAAACTGCTGCCAGATGCTCGGTGTGCTCCTCTTCTGACTTGGAGTACACGAGGATATCGTCGATAAACACCACGAAGAAAGAATCAATGAACGGCCTCAGAACTCTGTTCATCAAATCCATGAAGATTGTGGGCGCATTCGTCACTCCAAATGGCATAACTAAGAATTCGTAATGCCCATGTCGAGTTCTAAATGCAATTTTGTGCACATCTTCAGCTTTCACTCGAACTTGGTGATATCCTGATCGAAGATCTATTTTGGAGAAAACAGCTGCTCCTTGTAGACGATCGAACAAGTCATCAATTCAGGGAATAGGATACTTATTCGGAACAGTGACCTTATTCAGCTCTCGGTAATCGATACACATTCTCATCGATCCATCCTTCTTCTTTACCAAAAGCACTGGTGCTCCCCAAGGTGACGCACTAGGTTGAATAAAGCCTTTCTCCAACAGTTCCTCAATCTGCCGTTTCACCTCATTCTGTTCCACTGGAGCCATCCTATACGGTGCCTTAGAAATGGAACTCTACATCATGATGCGGGGTAACCCAGGAAAATCATCTAAGAACATAGTCGGATAGTCCCGAACCACAGGAATCCTTTGCACTTCCACAGGAATCTCTTCCTTGCGGATAGCTGCCACCAGCCTAGAACATTTCTTCTTCCCCTGGAAATTGACTTTAGGTCCACCTGGAGCCTTCACTGTTACCGTCTTGGTCTTACACTCGATGCTTGCACTGTACACCGACATCCAATCAATGCCAATGATAACATCGACTCCCAAGATAGTCAGCTCGATTAGATTAATTCCGAAGATTCTGTCCCCAATCACAATCTCGCAATCCGCATAGTACCGATCAGTGGTTAAAGTTTCCCCTGATGGAGTAGCTACTGCTAAGATCTTGCCTGGAAAAATCTTCGGTTCAACTCCCAACACTTTAGCAAATTTAGGAGACACAAAAGTATGAGAGGATCCAGTATCGAACAAAACAACAGCTTTCATTCCATTCAAAAAAAGTTCCCATGTTACATAATACACACTCATTACGTAACAGTTCACTAAATAAACGGGAAAAGAAATAACGGTCTAACTCCTATGGTTCCTCTTCGCTTCACGAAGTTCTCCCCGTAGTTCATCAACTTCTTTCTTCAGCACATCGGTCATATTCTTCCTCTTCTCAAATTCCTATACACGATAACTGAGAACTGCAAAGTCATCCTTACACTTTGCCAATTAAGCCTCCAATAATCCGACTCTCTCCCACAGTGAATCTACCTGTCTTTGAAGAGATATCATAAGACTACTTGGAACTGGTTCTTCTTCTTCGTCAGAAGAGTCATCAGATGAGTCCAGAGGTGGGGTGATCTCTCGGGACTCAGGCCATTCCTCTCCGTCAGAGTCAGCTTGCCCTGGGTAGTACTCTTCCTCGGAATCTGCTTGTCCAGGATAATAATCTTCTTCTATGATATGCCAATTGTCGTCTCTAGCAGGGTCGAAGTGATCAGCCATCTTAGAAATAGGGAGGAAGAAGCATAAGTCATAGAGCAACACAAATGTAAGTAACTTACATTTAAATCTCTAGACTCAAACACACACTCTAATGTCCACTTCTAGGGTGTCGTTCCTTATATATTTGTACAAGTGTGAAGCGTGGCTCTGATACCACTCTGTAACGCCCCGAATTCCAAAACACAACTGAATTCGAGATTCCACATGATCTTTACACTTCTTTCGTACAATTTTACAAGGAATTTAAAACTTTTCACTTTACATCAGAGTTACATGAAAACTTTACACTTTACATTTTACAGAGGAAGCAAATTTACAACATTTAAATAAATATACATCAACATTTGAATAATCTCTAAGCATCTGTTCTTCTTTAATCGTTATCATGTCATTTATCCGGCATACAAAAATGTGGGTACGTCAGTTTATTCAACCGACGAACATTATACACGGCCATCCTTTCTATACCGAAAAAAGTATAACTAATTTTCCATATTTAACAATCACAAACTTGTCACATATCAAACTAAAGGGAATACCCTATTGATGTCGTGTTATGATTGTGCACTTAGTCCTTAATGCAATTATTTATATTACATGACACTACTGCACACTTGTTCGGATTCTATGCATCCCATACTACATAGGTCCGAGGGCAAGCCTCTTAATCGTTCTTCATCTTGTAGGGTTCAATCCTTCGTCATGAATTAATCTACTACTATAACTACGGTAAGTATCCTAGATGATCTATGAGTACAAGCTCGTGTACAGAAAACCTGGAGGGGAATCCCACGCCATGTCTTGACACATCAAGCATGCATTCTGTGGCAATTCAGCCTCCTTCATAGTACACGATCCTCTTGCAGTCACCAAACATCCCACAAGCGTCCCCAAAATCCCGATAATTCTGGAGTAGTACCCACGCCATGTCCTAACGCATCAAGCATGCATTCTGTGGATCACTCCCACATCGTAGACTCGAGATCCTCATACTTGTATTTTTCTCTCACTTTCATCACCTCTTCACTATGTACTAATTCTTAATTTAAAGAAATCATGAACAAAATCAATCTCTTAGAGTTAGCCCTCTCACTACTACCGGTCTTATTTCTTTCATTTCACAATGACCCATACTGGTCTTTTCAATGTCAAAAATCATATTTTATTCATCACTTTCACTTGCCGGTATGAGTTTTGGCTACACCCTAATTTTCAATTTCATTTCACAAATTCACATGTTTGAGTTTTCATACTCAATAACATTCTCTTTTCCAATCACATGATTTCAAATAATTCATGAGTCGATAACCATACATAGAGTTTCATTATTCATCATGAATTTCATCCAATATTTATTTCCACATAAAAAATCATATCACTAAGTATATGGTCAAAATGAATATTCACAATTCATTATTGTCACATTATTCTTCACTAAGAATAATTCACATAACTTTACAACATACTTTCTATCTTTGTTATATTTTGTTTTCTAGTACTTTATTTCAAGTCCTTTTTCAAAACACAACTTTCAAAAAAATATAAGTGTAGAACCATAGTTCTAACTACACTTTTGTTCTAAAAAATATACTCTATTTCATTTCAATAACTCCCAATTTATTTTTCATAAGTCACACATAATTTTAGAATAATAATAGTATTTTTTTCATAATTTTTAAACATAAAAAACCATCAAAAAAATATTTTTTCCACAAAGTTTAATTCTGGCCGAGACCAGGTTTCGAACCAGAAACCAAAGAGAAGCAAGCCGCATGCTCTGGCCACTAGGCCGATTGTGCTATTCGGTATAGAGAGGGGTTCAGAGAGTTATATGCTCTCGGCTGAGGCTTAATTCAATTTTTTTAAATGCACAACAAAAAATATTGCGTTATCAAGGATCGAACCATCGATCTGTGAGAACCCAACCGCACACACTGTAGCATTTAGGAGCCTCCCGACCACTTGAGCTATAGGCTCAACTTGTCTCGAATACAACTTGCATTTTAATTAAATCAACTCTCTGATTAATAGGACATTTTCGATATTTCAAAAGCTCTCATTTGAATTTTTCTTTTACTAAATTTACTGTAAATCTCCAGAATAATTATTCACATGATAATTGATACTCTAGTAATTTAAAAAATAATTTTTCCAATAATTAACACATATTTTTCATACAATTAGTTTAATTTGTATGCTACTACTACTACATTTCTTTTCGACATTTCTTATCCAACTTAACATCAATATTCTCTATATCAATTTCCTGTTTATATTCCTTTCACAAACCCACAAATTATATTTTAAGTTATTCCTTACAAACATTAGCACAAAAAGTTCATTCAAGCACATAAAACCATATTTTCATCTACTAACATTTGCATTTAGTTTTTGATGCTAACAACGAATTTTACTTCAAGCCTCCATAGCTATAAATAATTCACACACAACTTAAGTTTGATGATGGAATCACATACAATCTATTTAGCAACATTCCAATCAACTAAAAAGCTATTTTTCCAATTAAACGTACTCTTATTAATTCTTTTTCATGCATTATCATTTCAATTCAATTCTAGCATGCTATCTAATTAGAAACATGAAAAATAACCCACCTTAATTTGGAGAGAAATCAAATTGCAACACCTCCTAAACAAAAGTCCTTGCCAAAAGAGCGTTCATTCTCCTCCTTGATGTGCGCACTCGACCTTCAAAGATGCCAACCGAGAGCTTCCTAGATGCCGGCCTTCCTTTGGATGCAAGCACAACTCCCTCACACACAACTCTCAATCCTTTATCTCACTTATCTCACTTACTACTAATAAATCACTACTAACAAATGTATATAGGTTTTGAAGAAATAAAGAGTACAAAAATAACTAGGCTAGGGGGAGAGGTATTTATACTAAAAATTAGAGTAAATGAAAGGCTAGGATCAAACTAGGAGTTAGAAATAAAAGGCTAGGATTCAAGGGGGAGTTGTAGTAACCAACCATGATCAAGCAACCACCACCCATGACTCCACTCATTTTTTCATTTCCCTCCATACTCAAAACCGGCCACAAAGGTGTGCTTTGCACGTGTACGTCCAATGCACGTGCATGCATTAGTCCTCCATCTAAAAAAAGTTGTACATTATATTTTCTATAAAAATAATCTTTAAAAGATGTTCTACATTACAAGTTGTAATTAAAATAGAAATTACTCATGGGCTTTAATTAATGGGCCAAAATAATAGTTTTACAAATAATTTAGATTTGGGCTTAAAAAAGAAAGGCTTATGTTCATTTAAAGAAAAATGGCCTTTATAAAATAATTAAAGAACACATATACATATACATATATATATATATATATATATATATATATATACTCATCATCCATAAGAAAAATAATTATAAGATTTCACACTACAAAAATTGCACATGCACAATACGTGCAAAAATTAATAATTTTCATAAATGAAAATCGGGGTATTACACATGAGTTGTATGCCAAGTTGTCCAAGTGCGATTTCTGAAAATCTGAAGTGGCATTCCTGGGTCACATCCTTTCTAAGGAGGAAGTGGCAACTGATCCGCAGAAAATAGAGGCGGTGAAAGATTGGGCAATACCTACTACAGTGAAGGAAATCAGAAGTTTTCTTGGGCTAACTGAATACTACAGGAGGTTCATTCAAGGCTATGCTCAGATAGTCATGCCGCTCACTGGTCTGACCAAGAAGAATGCGAACTTCAAGTGGACTGAGCAGTACGGGGCAAGCTTTCAGGAGTTGAAAGAGAAACTGACTACTGCTCCCATTTTAGCTTTGCCTAGAGCAGGTGTTGAGTATGATGTTTACAGCAATGCTTCACATCGTGAGCTTGGTTGTGTCTTAATGCAAGAAGGAAAAGTGATTGCTTATGGGTCTAGGAAACTAAGACTGCATGAGAAGAATTATCCAACTCATGATCTAGAGTTGGCCGCGATTATCTTTTCCTTAAAGCAATGGAGAAATTACGTGTATGGTGAGAAGTTGAACATGTACACAGATCATAAAAGCTTGAAGTACATCTATCAGCAGAAAGACCTGAATCTGAGGCAACGGAGATGGCTGGAAGTACTTGAGGACATTCGTCCAAAGATTAAATACCATCCTGGGAAAGCTTGTAACGCCCCGAATCCCAAATACACTGAATTCGAGATGTTCTACAGGACCTTTTCACTTTCTTTAGTACAATTTTACAGGGAAATTAAAACTTTTCATCATACATCAGAGATTACATTGAATTACATCTTTTCTTTTGCACAGCGGAAGTAAATTTTACAACAATTGAAATAAAGTACAACAACAATGATAAAATCTTTAAGCATCCATTCTTCTTTAATCTTTAACATGACATACACCTGCATATAAGACTGTGGGTACGTCAGTTTATTCAACCGACGAACATTATACACGGCTATCCTCTCTATGCCGGAAATAGTATAACTTAACATTTCATATTTAGCAAACACAAACTTGTCACATTTCAAACTAAAGGGACTACCCTATTGATGTCGTGTCGTGATTGTGCACTTAGTCCTTAATGCAGTTACTTATGTTATATGACACTAATGCGCACTTGTTCGGAGTCTATGCATCCCATACTACATAGGTCCGAGGGCAAGCCCTTATTCGTTCTTCATCTTTATAGGGTTCAATCCCCCGTTATGATTTAATCTACTACTGTAATTACGGTAAGTATCCTAGATGTTATCTGACCTACGAACTCATGTTTAGGCACTCTGGAGTAGTATCCTCACCCAGACGCATCATGGGAATTCCTGGGATACGCTCTCACCATAAACATGACACCACCCGTAGTCTTCAAACATCCCACGAGCGTCGCCACTGGGACGGTACTCTGGAACAGTATCCTCACCCAGACTCGTCATGGGAATTCCTGGGATACGCTCTCGCCGCTACCCAGGGCCCTCATACTCAGTGTTTTTCTCTTACTTTCATCACATCTTCACTATGCACTAGTCCTTAGTTTTATCAAAAATCATGAACAAAATTAATTTCTAGAGTTAGCCTCTCCATCAACCGGACTTATTCATTCATTTCATCTTGACCAACCTTGGTCTAATTTCATTTTATTTCATTTCTCGATGCCGGGGAGACTTAGCTACTCTACAACAAATTTCATTTCACAATCTTCAATTTATATAATTTCCATGTCGAGTTCTCAAACTCATATGTACATTCTCTTTCAATTCATGAATTCACTTTGTTCACAAGTCCATCATTACACAAATTTTGCATATACTTATCAATTGTCACATCATGATAATTCTACATTACTAAACGATGTACACATTTCATGTTATTCCATAAGTGAGAACATACTTGCATCATGTCACACGACTACATCTCTTTTACCAATTAATGCTTAAAGTTCTCATTCACTTCTTTTATCAAATTTTAATCCCATAACATTAATCTATATGAACTCATATATCAATCTATGCATTTTTAACTACTACCATAGTTAAATTCGTTCAAATAATACTCAAATCATTCCCATAAAATTCCTTATATTTTTCTGAGAATTACCATATTTTTTTCACATTTTTTGGACCTCTACAACTCCCAAAAAAAATATTTTTTTATAACGCGAAGGGTGAGAATCGAACCCAGTCACAACAGGAAAATAGCCCAGAGCACCCGCCGTATGGCCGAACTGTGCTAGCAGTAAGTAAGGGGCGAATTGGGTACATAGGGTTCGGTCGAACAGATATATATATATATACTCAGTTTGATAAAAAAGTGGTGAAGGCCAGTTTCGAACCGCGCCGCTCAGAGAAGCAAACCGCAGTCCCAGACCGCCTGAGCCACTGGCTCGGGTTGTCACAAACCCAACAAAAGTCCATATGTATTATTTTCGTACAGTTTGAAAAATAACTCGATGTTCACATAACCATAGTTTCTTATTGCTTTGGTAAAATTTACTGAAAACTTCCAGATTAGTTTTCACTCAAACCAGTAAGATAAAAATAATTTATTGTACTAAAAAAATGTATTTCTTCCCATAAATCAATGAATTACTCATTAAATCTACTATTTCTTTTATTTTCGACATTGAAAAATCAATTTGTCTCCTAATCCCTTTTTCTTTCCCAATTCTCTTATGATAGCTTACTGTTGTTAATCTTTTTCACCATTACATATATTTTTGGATTTGTCCATACCCGCATCAATACAAGATTCATTTAGCACATGAATAAGTAAAACTCAAAATACTAACTTTTGAGTAGTCCTACTTGGTAGCAACCAAGTAATTTCATTGGTTCATCTATGTCAAAATATACTACTACTCATTGATTAACATAATTGCAACTCAAACATCCAAGCAAACTCCCTATTCCAATTTTAAAGTGTGTCATTTCCTTAATCAATTTCATGTTTTAACCATTCAATTAACAAGCAATTTAATGGAGATTTTCACACATCATACTAGCCATATTCCACCATCATTCAATTAAACTAATAATCATAGAAAGTGCTACATATACTTTAATTTCATGCTATAATTTCACACCCAAATTAATCACACCAATTCAATCCATTCATATACTAACTTTTCAATTAAAGTGGACTCTTATTAGTATTTTTCATGTATAGTGTTGATAATCAAACTAGCATGGATTCTTACACTAGAAATATAAAATGTTTTACCCACCTCTAATTGGAGAGAAAAACCCAAATAAAAGCAACCAAGTCCTTGTAGATGAAAGCACCTCCTCCTAGCAAAAAGCGCTCAAGCTCCAAGCCTCCAAGCCAATGCCGAATGCTTCTTCTAGTCCACACCGAATGCTTCCCTCCTTGGTGATGCCGGCCACTCCAAGCAACAAAAGCCCACACAACTCTCTATCTTTTATAACTCACACAATTATAATACTATAGCTTTAGAAATTATACTTTGCATATGAAAAATTAGCCATGAGAAGGGGGGTATTTATACCAAAAGATGAGTGGAATGGAGGGCCAAGATTGTTTTGGTGGTTGTAAGATGAAGGGACTAGATCAAAGTAGGAGTTAGAAGAACTACCCACTTCCTTGAAACTACCCCCATGTTCTCCACACCCAAAATCAAAAATCCCTCCAAAAGATTGATACCCGGCCACCATAGAAGAGTGTGCAATGCACGTGTACGTGTAGTGCACGTGCATGCAACTAGGCCAAATTTGTACATTCTTAAATTTGTATAAAAATAATTTAGTTAAAAAAAGGTCTTCTACATGACAAGTTTAATTAAAATAAATCAATTCATGGGCTTTCTTTGTGGGCCAAAACTAGTTTATAAAAATAAATAAAATAAAATAAAATACCTTTGGGCTTTTTAAGAAAAGGCTTTTTAATTAAATCAAAGAAGGCTTTTAAAGAAAGGCTTTTGTACTAAAATAATTTGAAAAAAATTATATTTGAATACACACATCATGATAAAATAATCCAAACAAAATATTGCACGTGCACACAACGTGCAAAATAAATAAATTTTCATTTATTGAAAAAAAATCAGGGTATTACAGCACTCCCTCCTTAGAATAGTTCCGTCCCCGGAACTACAATCAAGGGCGAGAATAACAAACAAAATACAACACACGCAACAAGAATAAAAGATACAAAAATACAATCAAGCAAAAAGCTCAGGATAGTCCTTCAACATCCTCTCCTCAGATTCCCAAGTAGCCTCTTCAACCAAGTGGTTTCTCCAGACTACCTTGACCATCGGTATCGTCTTATTCCTCAAGACTTTCTCCCTACGGTCAACAATCTCAACAGGAGACTCGATGTAATTCAGGTCTAACTGCAAACCTTCCGGCACTTCAGGCAAATGATGACTCGGGTCCGGAATATAACCTCTCAGCATAGACACATGAAAGACATTGTGCACCTGAGACAACTCTTCCGGTATTTCAAGCCGGTAAGCAGTTTTCCCGATCCTTTTCAATATCTTATACGGGCCTATAAACCTGGGGGCTAACTTCTCGCCTTTGCCAAAACGAACCACACCTTTGCTGGGTGATACCTTCAGGAAGACGAAGTCACCAACCTCAAACTCAAGGTCCCTTCTCCGGTTGTCTGCATAGCTTTTCTGCCTGCTCTGAGCTTCCACCAACCTTTTCCTGATTAGATCAATCTTCTCAGAAGTCAGCTGCACAAGCTCAGGACCAAACAACTGACGCTCCCCTACTTCATACCAACAAACAGGAGTTCTGCACTTCCTGCCATACAAAGCTTCGTACGGCGCCATCCCAATACTGGCCTGAAAACTGTTGTTGTAGGCAAACTCCAACAAAGGTAAATGCCTTTCCCAATTGCCCCCAAAGTCTAGTATACAACACCGAAGCATATCCTCAAGAATACGGTTGACTCTCTCGGTCTGCCCATCGGTTTGCGGATGAAAAGCAGTGCTGAAATCCGTCTTGGTACCCAAAGCTGTCTGAAGACTCCTCCAGAAATGCGAAGTAAACCGCGCATCTCGATCAGACACAATAGTCGAAGGAACGCCATGAAGTCGGACAATCTCACCAACATACATCTCAGCCAACTTGTCCATCGAAGCAGTGAGTTTCATCGCCAAAAAGTGAGCGGACTTGGTAAGTCGATCGACTATAACCCAAATAGCATCATTGCCTTTAGAACTCTTAGGCAATCCCGTGATGAAATCCATACTGATGTTATCCCACTTCCATTCCGGAATAGGTAACGGCTATAATAGACCTCCGGGTCTCTGATTTTCGGCTTTGACTTGCTGACAAACCTCACCCTTCGCGACAAATTCAGCCACATCCCGCTTCAAACCTGACCACCAGAAATGCTGCTTGATGTCCTTGTACATCTTAGTACTCCCAGGATGTACCGACAAAAGAGTAGCATGCGCCTCCTGAAGAATACTTTCTTTCAGGTCCGCCTGATTTGGAACGCACAGCCTATCTCCGAATCACAGCACTCCATCCCTGATTTGAAATCCGGGCAACCTGCCAGCACTGACCTGCTCCTTCATCTCCAAAATATCAGCATCAACCTCCTGACTTGCAATGATCCTTGCATTCAAAGTAGGCTGAAGCCTCAACTGAGCCAAAGATGCTCCCAATCCTTGCAAGACAACCTCAATACCAGCTCGGTCCAACTCTTCAATCAGATGCCTCTGAGTGGTAATCAAACAGGCCAAACTGCTCTTGCGGCTAAGTGCATCAGCAACAACATTAGCCTTTCCGGGATGATACTTGATCTCAGGTCGCATATCCTCGAGCACTTCCAACCATCTCCGCTGTCTCAAATTGAGATCCCTCTGCTGATATATATACTTCAAGCTCTTGTGATCCGTGTACATATTCAACTTCTCACCGTACACTTAGTGCCTCCATTGCTTCAAAGCAAAAATAATCGCAGCCAACTCTAGATCATGAGTCGGGTAATTTTTCTCATGTGGTCGTAGTTGCCTAGACCCATAAGCGATTACTCTTCCCTCTTGCATTAAGACACAACCAAGCCCACGATGTGAAGCATCGCTATAAACGTCATACTCAACACCAGCTCTAAGCAAAGCCAAAATAGGTGCAGTAGTCAGTCTATCTTTCAACTCCTGAAAACTCGCCTCACATTGCTCGGTCCACTTGAAGTTCACATTCTTCTTGGTCAGCCCTGTAAGCGGTACAGCTATCTGATCATAACCTTGAATGAATCTCCGATAATATCCAGTCATCCCAAGGAAACTTCTGACTTCCTTCACTGTAGTAGGCCTGGCCCAATCTCTCACTGCCTCTATCTTCTGAGGGTCAGTTGCCACTCCCTCCTTAGAAAGGATGTGACCTAGGAATGCCACTTCAGATTTCCAGAAATCACACTTGGATAACTTGGCATACAACTGCTGCTCTTCCAACTTCTGCAAAACTGCTGCCAGATGCTCAGTGTGCTCCTCCTCTGACTTGGAGTACACGAGAATATCGTCGATAAACACCACGACGAAAGAATCAATGAATGGCCTCAGAACTCTGTTCATCAAGTCCATGAAGATTGCAGGTGCATTCGTCACTCCGAATGGCATAACTAAGAATTCGTAATGCCCATGCCGAGTTCTAAATGCAGTCTTATGCACATCTTCAGCTTTCACTCGAACTTGGTGGTAACCTGATCGAAGATCTATTTTGGAGAATACAGCTGCTCCTTGTAGACGATCGAACAAGTCATCAATTCGAGGAATCGGATACTTATTCTGAACAGTGACCTTATTCAGCTCCCGGTAATCGATGCACATTCTCATCGATCCATCCTTCTTCTTTACCAAAAGCACTGGTGCTCCCCAAGGTGACGCACTAGGTTGAATAAAGCCCTTTCCCAACAGTTCCTCAATCTGCCGTTTCACCTCATCCTGTTCCACTGGAGCCATCCTATAAGGTGCCTTAGAAATGGGTGCACTTCCCGGTTGAACAGTGATGCTGAACTCTACATCACGATGCGGAGGTAACCCAGGAAAATCTTCCAAGAACACAGTCGGATAGTCCCGAACCACAGGAATCCCTTGCACTTCCACAGGAGTCTCTTCTTTGCGGATAGTAGCCACCAGCTTAGAACATTTCCGCTTCCCTTGGAACATGACTTCAGGTCCACCTGGAGCCTTCACTGTCACCGTCTTGGTCTTACATTCGATGCTTGCACTGTACACCGACATCCAATCAATGCCAATGATAACATCGACTCCCAAGATAGTCAACTCGATCAGATCAATGCCAAAGATTCTATCCCCAATCACAATCTCGCAATCAGCATAATACCGATCAGTGGTTAAAGTTTCCCCTGACGGAGTAGCTACTGCTAAGATCTTGCCTGGGAAAATCTTCGGTTCCACTCCCAACACTTTAGCAAACTTTGGAGACACAAATGTATGAGAGGATCCAGTGTCGAACAATACGACAGCTTTAATTCCATTAAGATAAAGTTCGCCTGTTACATAATATACATCATTACATAACAGCCTCACTAAACAAAGGGAAAAGAAATGACAAAGACTCTAAACACCAGCCCTCGTACCAGAGATGACCTGATCTGCCTCCTCAGCATTAGCTTCTGTCAAGGCAAATACTCGCCCTGATTGGTACGGCCTCTTCCCAGCCTGCTGCGTTGGTGCGTTGCTGTTTCCACCCTGTAGTTTGGGACAGTGAGATTTGTAGTGTCCCGTTTCACCACAGTTGTAGCAAGTCACCGCAGAAGGTCTCACCACATTGTTTCCAGGCCCCCCAGCCACACTCACAGCGTTCGCCCCTGTCGGTTTGAACCTCTGCGTAGATGGTTGCCCCTTGAAATTCCCCGATTGTGCAGGCCACTTCCCGGACTGCCAGTGGTTCCTCTTGTTCTGAGCCATGTGGAACTGCTCCGTATCCGCCTCCGTCGCTGCTGCCCTCTTGACCAGCTTGTCAAATCGCCTGATACCAAGGGGTATCATACGAGACCTCAAGCTTGGCCTCAGTCCGTGCTCGAACTTGCGAGCCTTCTTGGCCTCATCCATCACTAGCTCTGGAGCATACCTGGAGAGCTGAGTAAACTTGGTCTCATATGCTCTCACTGACATGCTGCCTTGCTGAAGCGACAGGAACTCCATCGCCTTCTTCTCCTGGACGTCGGAGGGGAAATAATGGCTGCGGAACTCCTCCAGAAATTCCTCCCAACCAAACAACAGACCTCCCATGGTCCTCTTCATGGATTGCCACCAAACCGCTGCATCCTTCTCCAGCTGCAAAGTCGCCAACTTGACCTTGCTACCCTCCGGTGTCTCCAACACCTCGAAGATTGTCTCCACTTGTCGTATCCAGTTGTCAGCCGCATCTGGGTCTGACTTTCCCTCGAATACAGGTGGTTTCATTCTCTTGAACGATTCCACCAGCTTTATCGCCTCGGGCACTGGATTCGCCGGTCCCCTAGCTTGGTTCTGAGCCACTGCATTCAGTGTCTGGTAGACCCTAGCAAGTTCAGTCTCCAGATCCAAACCTTTCCCATTCCTTGCTCCTCTTCTCGACATATTCTGATGCAAAAGATCCGTCAAATTCGAAGTATATAACAAGATTTTAAACCAACTTGTATTTCATTGAATTCCAAAGTCTATACATTCGAATTTAAAAGAAAACATTTTTGACATCAGAATGAAAGAAACAGAAGCTACAACACTCTAACTCCTACGGGTCCTCTTCACTGCTCGAAGTTCATCCCGCAGTTCATCAACCTCATCCTTCAGCACATCAGTTAGGTTCTTTTTCTTCTCAAGTTCCCAAATCAGATGGCTAAGAACAGCATAGTCAGCCTTCCGCTTCTCCAGCTGAGCCTCCAATAATCCAACTCTCTCCTTCAGGGTTTTCACTTGCCTCTGAAGAGAAGCCACAAGACCACTTGGAACTGGTACTTCTTCTTCGTCAGAAGAAGAATCATCAGATGAATCCGGAGGTGGGGTGATCTCTCGGGATTCAGGGTACTCCTCATCATCAGAATCAGCTTGTCCAGGGTAGTACTCGTCCTCGGAATCAGCTTGTCCAGGATGGTACTCTTCCTCAATGATATGCCAGTCGTCGCCTCCAGCAGGGTCGAAGTGATCAGCCATCTTAGAAATAGAGAGGAAGAAGCATAAATCATAGAGCAACACAAATGTAAGTCACTTACATTTAAATCTCTAGTCTCAAACACACACTCTAATGTCCACTTCTAGGGTGTCGTTCCCTATAAATTTGTACAAGTGTGAAGGTGTAGAAAGTCTGGCTCTGATACCACTCTGTAACGCCCCGTATCCCAAATACACTGAATTCGAGATGTTCTACAGGACCTTTTCACTTTCTTTAGTACAATTTTACAGGGAAATTAAAACTTTTCATCATACATCAGAGATTACATTGAATTACATCTTTTCTTTTGCACAGCGGAAGTAAATTTTACAACAATTGAAATAAAGTACAACAACAATGATAAAATCTTTAAGTATCCATTCTTCTTTAATCTTTAACATGACATACACTTGCATATAAGACTGTGGGTACGTCAGTTTATTCAACCGACGAACATTATACACGGCTATCCTCTCTATGCCGGAAATAGTATAACTTAACATTTCATATTTAGCAAACACAAACTTGTCACATTTCAAACTAAAGGGACTACCCTATTGATGTCGTGTCGTGATTGTGCACTTAGTCCTTAATGCAGTTACTTATGTTATATGACACTAATGCGCACTTGTTCGGAGTCTATGCATCCCATACTACATAGGTCCGAGGGCAAGCCCTTATTCGTTCTTCATCTTTATAGGGTTCAATTCCCCGTTATGATTTAATCTACTACTGTAATTACGGTAAGTATCCTAGATGTTATCTGACCTACGAACTCATGTTTAGGCACTCTGGAGTAGTATCCTCACCCAGACGCATCATGGGAATTCCTGGGATACGCTCTCACCATAAACATGACACCACCCGTAGTCTTCAAACATCCCACGAGCGTCGCCACTGGGACGGTACTCTGGAACAGTATCCTCACCCAGACTCGTCATGGGAATTCCTGGGATACGCTCTCGCCGCTACCCAGGGCCCTCATACTCAGTGTTTTTCTCTTACTTTCATCACATCTTCACTATGCACTAGTCCTTAGTTTTATCAAAAATCATGAACAAAATTAATCTCTAGAGTTAGCCTCTCCATCAACCGGACTTATTCATTCATTTCATCTTGACCAATCTTGGTCTAATTTCATTTTATTTCATTTCTCGATGCCGGGGAGACTTAGCTACTCTACAACAAATTTCATTTCACAATCTTCAATTTATATAATTTCCATGTCGAGTTCTCAAACTCATATGTACATTCTCTTTCAATTCATGAATTCACTTTGTTCACAAGTCCATCATTACACAAATTTTGCATATACTTATCAATTGTCACATCATGATAATTCTACATTACTAAACGATGTACACATTTCATGTTATTCCATAAGTGAGAACATACTTGCATCATGTCACACGACTACATCTCTTTTACCAATTAATGCTTAAAGTTCTCATTCACTTCTATCAAATTTTAATCCCATAACATTAATCTATATGAACTCATATATCAATCTATGCATTTTTAACTACTACCATAGTTAAATTCGTTCAAATAATACTCAAATCATTCCCATAAAATTCCTTATATTTTTCTGAGAATTACCATATTTTTTTCACATTTTTTGGACCTCTACAACTCCCAAAAAAAATATTTTTTTATAACGCGAAGGGTGAGAATCGAACCCAGTCACAACAGGAAAATAGCCCAGAGCACCCGCCGTATGGCCGAACTGTGCTAGCAGTAAGTAAGGGGCGAATTGGGTACATAGGGTTTGGTCGAACAGATATATATATATATACTCAGTTTGATAAAAAAGTGGTGAAGGCCAGTTTCGAACCGCGCCGCTCAGAGAAGCAAACCGCAG
The DNA here is from genome assembly GCA_017893485.1 of Hemerocallis citrina. NCBI lineage: Eukaryota > Viridiplantae > Streptophyta > Magnoliopsida > Asparagales > Asphodelaceae > Hemerocallis > Hemerocallis citrina. Next base: position 178,694,578 of record CM030361.1, read on the forward strand.
TCCCAGACCGCCTGAGCCACTGGCTCGGGTTGTCACAAACCCAACAAAAGTCCATATGTATTATTTTCGTACAGTTTGAAAAATAACTCGATGTTCACATAACCATAGTTTCTTATTGCTTTGGTAAAATTTACTGAAAACTTCCAGATTAGTTTTCACTCAAACCAGTAAGATAAAAATAATTTATTGTACTAAAAAAATGTATTTCTTCCCATAAATCAATGAATTACTCATTAAATCTACTATTTCTTTTATTTTCGACATTGAAAAATCAATTTGTCTCCTAATCCCTTTTTCTTTCCCAATTCTCTTATGATAGCTTACTGTTGTTAATCTTTATTCACCATTACATATATTTTTGGATTTGTCCATACCCGCATCAATACAAGATTCATTTAGCACATGAATAAGTAACACTCAAAATACTAACTTTTGAGTAGTCCTACTTGGTAGCAACCAAGTAATTTCATTGGTTCATCTATGTCAAAATATACTACTACTCATTGATTAACATAATTGCAACTCAAACATCCAAGCAAACTCCCTATTCCAATTTTAAAGTGTGTCATTTCCTTAATCAATTTCATGTTTCAACCATTCAATTAACAAGCAATTTAATGGAGATTTTCACACATCATACTAGCCATATTCCTCCATCATTCAATTAAACTAATAATCATAGAAAGTGCTACATATACTTTAATTTCATGCTATAATTTCACACCCAAATTAATCACACCAATTCAATCCATTCATATACTAACTTTTCAATTAAAGTGGACTCTTATTAGTATTTTTCATGTATAGTGTTGATAATCAAACTAGCATGGATTCTTACACTAGAAATATAAAATGTTTTACCCACCTCTAATTGGAGAGAAAAACCCAAATAAAAGCAACCAAGTCCTTGTAGATGAAAGCACCTCCTCCTAGCAAAAAGCGCTCAAGCTCCAAGCCTCCAAGCCAATGCCGAATGCTTCTTCTAGTCCACACCGAATGCTTCCCTCCTTGGTGATGCCGGCCACTCCAAGCAACAAAAGCCCACACAACTCTCTATCTTTTATAACTCACACAATTATAATACTATAGCTTTAGAAATTATACTTTGCATATGAAAAATTAGCCATGAGAAGGGGGGTATTTATACCAAAAGATGAGTGGAATGGAGGGCCAAGATCGTTTTGGTGGTTGTAAGATGAAGGGACTAGATCAAAGTAGGAGTTAGAAGAACTACCCACTTCCTTGAAACTACCCCCATGTTCTCCACACCCAAAATCAAAAATCCCTCCAAAAGATTGATACCCGGCCACCATAGAAGAGTGTGCAATGCACGTGTACGTGTAGTGCACGTGCATGCAACTAGGCCAAATTTGTACATTCTTAAATTTGTATAAAAATAATTTAGTTAAAAAAAGGTCTTCTACATGACAAGTTTAATTAAAATAAATCAATTCATGGGCTTTCTTTGTGGGCCAAAACTAGTTTATAAAAATAAATAAAATAAAATAAAATACCTTTGGGCTTTTTAAGAAAAGGCTTTTTAATTAAATCAAAGAAGGCTTTTAAAGAAAGGCTTTTGTACTAAAATAATTTGAAAAAAATTATATTTGAATACACACATCATGATAAAATAATCCAAACAAAATATTGCACGTGCACACAACGTGCAAAATAAATAATTTTTCATTTATTGAAAAAAAATCAGGGTATTACAAAGCTAATGTTGTTGTTGATGCACTTAGCTGCAAGAGCAGTCTGACTACTTTGATTACAACTCAGAGGCAGCTTGCAGAGGAGTTGGATCAGGCTGGTATTAAAGTTGTTCTGCAAGGCTTGGGATCATCTTTAGCTCAGTTGAGCCTCCAACCAACGCTGAATGAAAGGATTATCGCAAGTCAGAAGGAAGATGCAGAGATTCAGAAGATGAAGGTGCAGGTTGGTGCTGGCAGGTTGTCAGAGTTTCAGATCAGGGATGAGGTGTTGTGGTTTAGAGAGAGGCTATGTGTTCCGGATCAAGCAGAATTGTAGGAGAGTATTCTTCAAGAGGCACATGATACTCTTTTGTATGTACTTCCTGGGAGTACCAAGATGTATAAGGACATTAAGCAACACTTCTGGTGGTCAGGTTTGAAGCGGGATGTGGCCGAGTTTGTGAAGAAATGTGAGATCTGTCTGCAAGTCAAAGCTGAGAATCAGAAACTCAGAGGTCTATTGCAACGGTTACCTATTCCGGAATGGAAGTGGGATAACATCAGTATGGATTTCATCACAGGTTTGCCCAAGAGTTCAAAGAGCAATGATGCAATTTGGGTCATAGTCGATCGATTAACCAAGTCCGCTCACTTCTTGGCAATGAAACTCACTTCATCTATGGATAAGTTGGCCGAGTTGTACGTTGGAGAGACCATCAGGCTTCATGGTGTTCCGTTAACCATTGTGTCTGATCGAGATGCATGGTTTACTTTTCATTTCTGGAGGAGTCTTCAGACAGCTTTGGATACCAGGATGGATTTCAGCACTACTTTTCATCCTCATACTGATGGGAAGACTGAAAGAGTCAACCTTATTCTTGAGGAAATGCTTCGGTGTTGTGTTCTAGATTTTGGAGGTAGTTGGGAAAGGCATCTAGCTCTGGTGGAATTTGCCTACAACAACAGTTTTCAGACTAGTATTGGGATGGCGCCGTACGAAGCTCTGTATGGCAAGAAGTGCAGAACATCTATTTGTTGGTTTGAAGTTGGGGATCGGCAGATGTTTGGGTCTGAGATTGTGAAACAGACCTCTGAAAAGATCGATCTGATCAGGGAGAGGTTGGTAGATGCTTAGAGTAGGCAGAAGAGCTATGCAGACAATCGGAGGAGGAACCTTGAGTTTGAGGTTGGTGACTTTGTCTTTCTGAAGGTTTCACCTAGCAAGGGTGTGATTCGCTTCGGCCGAGGTGGGAAGTTAGCCCCGAGGTTCATAGGCCTATACAAGATATTGAAGCTGATTGGGAAAACTTCTTACCGGTTGGAGTTACCGGAAGAGTTGTCTCAGGTGCACAATGTCTTTCAGGTGTCTATGCTGAGAGGGTACATTCCAGAACCGAGTCATCATTTGCTCGAAGTGCCGGAGTGTTAGCAGTGGGATCTAAGTTACATTGAGCTTCCAACTGAGATTGTCGATCGTCAGGAGAAAGTCTTGAAGAACAAGACGATACCGATGGTCAAAGTAGTATGGAGAAACCAGTTAGTTGAAGATGCTAGTTGGGAATCTGAGGAAAGGATGATGAAAGATCATCCTGAGCTCTTTGTTTCATTTGTTCTTCTTTCCTTTTCTTTTCTTGTCTTCTTGTTGTATTTCTTTTTTCTCACCCTTTAAGTGTAGTTTCGGAGACGGAACTATTCTAAGGAGGGAGTGTTGTAACATCCTGAAATTTTTATTTATAAGAGTTTGTGATTTTACGTGTTTTGCACGTATAATTTCATATACATTTTTCTAGAGAAAAATATTTATTTATAGCTTGAGCTAGTAATTATTCTCTTTATTTCCTAAAATATCTATTTTTAAAGCCTAAATAAAATCCTAGGCCTAATTATCTCTTTCTAGCCCATTATAATTAATTTATTAATTAATTCACTGGAGCCCATGGTCTTTTGGCCCATTAGTGAGCTCACTTAATTTAATTCCTCTTTTAATTAACCTAACTTGAAGTGTAGACCAATTTAGTAAACAATTAATTAAAATTGCATGAACAAATTTTGGTAGGGGGTTCTAGTTTGCATGTGCATTGCACTGGCACGTGCAATTGCACCATGGGAGTAGGCCGGGTTGTACCATAGAGAGAGGGAGAGGTGGATGAAGTGGGGAGGTGGTTGCTCCATCATGGTTAGTTGCTACAACTCCCTAATTCATCTTGGCCTTTGATCCTTAACCATTTGAAAAATCCTAGCCCTCCATTTTCACTCCAAATTAGTATAAATACCCCCTCTCATTCACTCACATTTACACTTGAAAATGAATTGAAAAAAGAAAGAAAGAAAGACAAGATTGTGAGTAAAAGATTAGGAGAGTTGTGAGTCAAAAGATTGAGTGCTAGTGTGTGTGTTCTTCATCCTACAAGTGGCCGGCATTCTTCAAGAAGCAAGGGTGAAGGCTCGGGTTGCATACAAGCTAGGAGGAGAAGTCAATTGGTGGCTCGATCTAGGAGGAGAAGGCTTCACTTGTTCATTCTAGGAGATCCTTCAGGAGTTCTTGTTGTTTTTCTTTCCATTAAAGGTGGACAATTTTCTCCAACTTCTAACTAGTTACCATGCTAGGTTTATGTGGGTGATCATGATAGAATAAACAAGAAAAGGAAATATTACTTTATGTTAGTACCATGTTTAAGTAGAAAATGAACTCATGTGAAATTGCATGAAATAAGTAGTAAAATTGATTGAATGATGTGAAGAGAAATATTTTTGTGATAACCTGATAATATACTTGTTTGCTAATTAAGAAAATATGAATCTTTATGTTGGGATATTCATGAATGTGGAAAAATGCAATATGAAGGAATGTGTGGTTTATATGATGTGAACTATGAGAAAATCTCTATGTTATGAAAGTAGATTGTGTAACAAATCATACATGTTTATCGTTAATAAGATTGATACAAAAATCCCTTAATTTTACATGTTTTGTTGGAACGAAAGAAGAAATGAATATTTTATAGTTAGGTCTAAGTTCAGAGAAAGATTGGATTTTTATTGATAAAAGAAGAAAAGGAGGAAATTATTAGTTTAATAAAGAGTAATCCACTTGAGAATTATCAAATTAAAATTTTTTCTTTGAAAAGAGGCAAATTAAGAGGACATAAAGCTTTTTGTGACCAATTTTGTACAAATAAAAGAATAGACTTTTATACGGGAAAAATGAGAGTTAAATAGTTTTTAAAATCTTAAGTTACTGTATAAATATCAAAGAAATTCAGTCAGGAATTTTTTTATACTTTTAAATGAACAAATCGTATTTTGAAAGAAATGAACTATTTTATGAACTAGAATTGCCACAGTCGTATACAAAACTATTTGTGATTATTTTCCCTGCGGGTTAGTCACTCTGTCCATTCTGGTCAGTGGGTGCAAAATAAAATGTTACTGTAGCAAGAGGTCAAGAGTTCGAGTCTCTGTATAGACTAGACTCTTTATTTTTTTCCAATTGTAAAATAAGCTCAATACTAAGCCCTAAAGTACAGAGGGTTAATGAGTGCCTCTCTTATCGCTTTGTGATATTGGCCTTTCTGGTCAGCAGCTGCGCCACACTAACGTTACTATAGCGCAGCGGCTGTGTGTGTGCGGGTTCAAAACCTGGCTTGGGCCAAGGTTTTTTTTAATTCCGATTTTTCTAGAAATTTTGATTTTTTAAAAATGGTTTTAAGTGAAATAAATTCATAAAAATTATTATAATTATCCTGTAATTAATTAGATCTCATGAAAATTTCTATAGCTTAATTGAAAATTATAGACCAAGTTAGAGGAATTATAAGAGTATTTTTATGAGATAAACAAAGCAATAGTTAGTCTCTTTTAAGAAATTATGTGCGAAGTTTTCTAAGAAATTCATGACTTGATGCAAATCTGAATAATTTCATTTGGTTTAAATAAATGAGATTTTAGACTTATGAATGCAAAGAAAAATTGTGAGATTAGATTTGTAATTTGAGAAATTGTGAAAATGGAATAATCTTGTCTCTTTATTGTGGAAAATAATGCATGAATTGAAACGAAAAGAATCATGATAATTTATGAAGATATTGATGAGTGTGAATACTCAACTTATGAACATGAAATGAGATTTTGAACTAGAGGGTAGCTAAGTCCTACTACCGGCAATTAAATAAATTATATTTTGTGATGAACTATTGAGATGAAAGACCAAGTGCAACACCCTGGATTTTCAAATCCTATTTATATTTGGAAATGTTTGAATTTTTCTTTTTACGTGTTGTGTACATAAAAATTTATGCATGCATTTCTCTAAAATATTTCAGGATTTAGTAATCCCCATTTATTTTCTTAGAAGCCTAATTTAATCCTAAACTTAATTTGTCCCTTAGTGGCCCACATTAGTTAATTAATTAATTAAATTAGTGGAGCACATAGTCTCTTGGTCCATTAGTGAGCCCATGTAATTTAATTAATCTTTATTTTAGTCTAACTTGTAGTGTAGACTCAAACAACAGACAATTAATTAATTAGCATGTACAACTTGTGAGTGGGGGACACTAGGGTAACACGTGCATGCACAAGAGTGTGCAAAACACACCCTTGGAGTGAGGCCGGACGGAATCAAGAGAGAGGGAGAGTGGATGAGGTGGAGAGGTGGTTATTTGCATCATGGAAAGTTATAGCAACTCCCAAATTCATCTAAGCCCTTGATCCTAAACCGCTTGATTTAATCCTAGCCCTTTATTTCCACTAAAATTATGTATAAATACCCCCCCTACATTAGTATATTCACACCTAATCTATATAAAAAAAAGGAAAGACAAAGAAATACAATTAAAGAGTAAAAGATTTAGAGTTAGTGAGTTCAAAAGATTGATAGTTGCATTGTGTATTCCCTTTTGGTGGCTAGTTTTTCAAGAGAGCAAGGAGGCTTGAGTTTGCTTCAAGACGAGGAGGAGACGACTTGTGGTGGCTCAAACTAGGAGGAGAAGGCCTCTTTTGATCAATCTAAGAGTTCTTAGGAGTACATTCGTTTTCTCTCTAATAAGGTGGGCAATTTTCTCTACTTCTAAGTAGTATCATGCTAGGTTTTGTGCTAATCATGTTAGAATAAATAGATGAAAATATTGCTTTTTGATAATACCATGATTAAGGTGAAGATGGAACATATGTGAAATTGTATAGAATGAATAAGTGAACTTGATTGAATGATATGTTTGTTGTTGTGATATTTTGGATATTGATCTTTGCATGCTAAATTAGAATAAATGTTTCTCCATGTCGAAATAATTGGGTTTATGGAAAAAAATGCAAATTTTAGAAATTGTGTTTATGAGGAAAATGCTAATCGTAAGAGCCTCCATATTGGGTAGTAAATTATGCTTGTTGTGATTGATGTTAAATAATCCTAAAGATGTATGTTAGTTATCGGAAAAATGAACATTTTGTAGTTCAGGCCAAGTTCTAGAAATGAACAGTTTGTGTGTTAGAAAGAAGAAATGATTCAAATTTTCGGATTTTGTTGCTGAGCAGTCTACCGAATAGGCGTAAATAGTCGACTGTCCTGAAATCTAGTTCTTCGAGTTGTAATTCTCGCAGAAAATTCGACCGTATATGTTTAACAGTCGACTGCCCTGATCCTTTTATTTTCGAATTTTTAAACCTTTACAGAACAGCCGACTGGCCATGTTTTAACAATCAGCTGCCCTGAAGTTCCAATAATATCTGGATTTTCGTGAAATAATTTTCTATAACCCTTGGCCTAGTGTAAAAGAGAAATTAAGACTATTTTTGCAAGAAAGAATTTATTATAAATTGTTATTTTGAAGTGTCTTTGGATAAAGAAAAATGTATTGAAAAGAGATTTTGATAAAAGGAAAACTGAAAGTACGAATGTTTGATTTAGTGTTGGTAAGAGAGAATAAGAGAATGATGTGGAAAGAATGAATTATGAATGGGACAATTAGAAAATGAATTTATTTGTCTTATGCATGAAAATTGTACATGAAAGTGAAGTCAAATATCCTGATGAATTATGAAAGGTCTTTTGAATATGAATATACCAATGCTATGAACATGAAATGAGATTTTGAACTAGAGGGTAGCTAAAATCCTATTACCGGTAATTGAATGAATTAAAATTGTAAAGTTGAATTATTGAGATGAAAGACCAAGTTGGTCATGTTGTTGATTGAGACCGATATAGAGGAAAGAGCAAACTCTATGGGTTAATTTTATTCATGATTCAAATAAACCAAGGATTTAGACACATAGTGGTGATGTGACGAAAGTGAGAGAAAAACAATGAGTATGGGGGTCATTGGATTGGCGGTGTGAGAGTATTCACAGGATGTCCCATCTGTCATGAATAGGATGGGGATACTACTCCAAAGTACCGTCCCGGCAGCGATGCTCGTGGGGTGTTTAGGTGACTGCGAGTGGTGTCATGTCTATGGTAGGAGGTGAATTACCATAGGATGCCTGCATGATGAGTCATGTGTCAGTGCGTTGGGATTCTCTCCAGGGTGCCTAGACATGAGTTCGTAGTTCGTAAAACATCTATGATACTTACTGTAGTTACAGTAGTAGATTAAGTCATGGCGAGGGATTGAACCCTACAAGAAGAAGAACCATTAAGGGCTTGCCCTCAGACCTATGTAGTATGGGATGCATAGAATCTGAACAAGTGTGCATTAGTGTCATATAACATAACAACTGCATTAAGGACTAAGTGCACAACACAACACAACATCAATAGGATAGTCCCCGTAATTTTGCTTGTGACAAGTGTGTGTTTTCTAAGTAAGAGAAAATTGATGTTTTATATCCTTGCGTCAGTTGAATGAACTGACGAGCCCACAGTTTCTATGCAGGGTAAAGAGACTGACAAGAATAAGTATGCAAGCTGCTTAAAGAATGTTTCAAGTGTTGTACATTTTATTTATGTAATTATTGTAATTTGCTTCCGCTGTTTAAATGTAATTTAAATATGTAACCTGATGTAATGAAAGTTTTTATTTTCCTTGTAAAATTGTACGAAAGAAGTGTAAAGATCCTGTGGAACTTCGAATTCAATCTGTTTTGGAATTCGGGGTGTTACACCAAGTTTGGCCATATTGTTGATTGATGTTTAAGATCGGTATAGAGGAAAGAGCTAACTCTAGGGATTGATTTTATTCACGATTCAAATAATTAAGGACTAGACACATAGTGGTGATGTGATGAAAGTAAGAGAAAAACACGAGTATGAGGGCCATCGGATTGGCGATTGAGAGTGATTCACAGATTGCCTGCTTAATGTGTCATGACACGGTGTAAGCACTACTCTGGAATTATCGTCCCAGTGGCGACGCTTGTGGAGTGTTTGGTGACTACAGGTTGTACCATCGTTCTATGATAGAGGCTGAATTGTCCATAAATTTCCTGCATGATGCATCATGTCAGTGCGTGGGATTCCTCTCCAGATTGTCTAGACATGGGCTCGTAATTTATAGAACATCTAGGATACTTACCATAGTTACCGTAGTAGTTTAAGTCATGGCGAGGGACTGACCCCTACAAGATGAAGTACGATTAAGGGCTTGCCCTCATGTATGTAGTATGGGATGCATAGAATCCGAACAAGTGCGCATTAGTGTCATATAATATAAACAACTACATTAAGAACTAAGCGCACAACACAACACGACATCTATAGGATAGTCCCCGTAGTTTTGCTTGTGACAAGTGTGTGCTTTCTAAGTAGGAGAAAATTAATGTATTATATCCTTACGTCAGTTGAATGAACTGATGAGGTCATAGTTTCTATGCAGGATAAAGAGATTGACGAGATTAAAGCATGCATGGCTGCTTAAAGAATGTTTCAAGTGTTGTAAATTTTATTCATGTAATTATTGTAAATTTCTTCCACTGTTTAAATGTAATTTAAGATGTAACATCTGATGTAATAAAAGTTTTAATTTCCTTATAAAATTGTACGAAGATAAGTGAAAAGATCATGTGGAACTTCGAATTCAGTCAGTTTTGAAATTCGGGGTGTTACAGTTTCAACCAACCTATAATTGTTTTGGCATAAATAAATATGGAAATAGATCAGCTTCTACGAAGTGGAATGCAGAATAATTGTGGGAGATATAAGAGAAAATCCTGGTATGACACTTAAGAAAATTTGTACATGGAATGAAAAGAAATATTATTTAAAGCTTGGATATAACAAGGCTTGGAGGGTAAGAAAAACAGCTAGAGAGATGGTGTTTGGCAATATTGAGCAGAGCTATTGTCTTGTCAACTCTTTGAGGGCATAATTGAAGGCAGGAATCGAGGCAGCCATATTAAAGATTGAACTAGAGAATGGCAAAGCTTTGCAAAGAATATTTGTATCATTCAAACATTGTATATATGGTTTCAAGTTAGGTTATAGACCATTCCTTGGTCTTGTTAGGAGTCATTTAAGATGCAAATATCTAGGCACATTACTTGCAACAAATGCATTGGATGAGAATAATAATTTGTATATTGTAGCATTTGCAGTTATGGAATCAGAGAATTTCCATTCCTGATACTGGTTTATTCAAAACATGAAAAAAGCTCTTAGGTATGACATTAGAGGTGTCACTATCATGATTGATCAAGAGAATGGCATACAGGAAGCTGTGTCTTTGTTGCTACCTGAAGTATAACATAGATGTTGCGGTAGATATCTATGAAATAATTTCAAGAAGAATTTCTCTGGATATTTTTATGAAAAGATGTATGAAGAGCAACTAATATTGCAGTACAATTATGTTAAGGGGGAGTTGAGAGTAGTGCTGAAGCCACAACTAAATTGGAGAAGTATACTTATCTTTGGAGTAGAAGCCAATATTCACTCCGAGAGTAAGACAACACTACATCACAAACAACTTGGCTGAAAGTTTCAAAGATTTGATCTTGGAAGCAAGATATCTCCCAGTGGTTGACCTTGTAAACAATTTGAGAATCAAAATCATGGAGAACATGATTGAGAAGGTAAATGTTAAGAAGATGGAAATAAATTTTAGTTTCAATGGTTGATAGATACATCAAAGACATAAGTAAGAAGGTGGGTGGGTGGACAGTTAGAGAACCTGATGATAACACTGCAAAAGTGGAGAGTGTGAAACAGAGAGAAGTGCTTAATATGGTTGATAAATTTTGTTCTTGTAGAAAATGACAACTTACTGGTTTCCCTTACAAACATGCAACAAGGGTAATTGCTATAATGAGGAGGGTTAACTGAATTCTATTTATGGATCCATACAATATGGACAAGTTTGTAGTGTATATTTAAGTTACTCTTAATATTTTTCTTCATTTTTTTGTGCTTCTTCTTAAATATACTATTAATATTTTATGTTCAAGATGGCATATCAATACCCTATTGCCACTCTTCTATCTAAAGTTCAATGGGAGCATCAAGAGCTTAGCTATACTGTTGGCCCACCACATGATAGGAGGCGAAGAGGCAGACCTAAGAACAAGAGTCATAAGAAGAGATGAAGATGATGTTGGTAGCAGGGGATAGCAAAGTGAAAAGTGATATGTCGAAGATGTCATGAAAGTAATCGCAATAGAGCCACTTGCAAAGCACCAATTAACCAAGCAGTTGAAGGAATGGATGGAAGTGCTTCTATGTATAACTTGCCTAACCAATCATCCACAAGAAATTTGCAAAGGTAAATTCCTAACTTAGACTCATATCTATATAATAAAACACAAAGAAAGCTATCAAGTGGCTCTCCTTTTAATTTTTCCCCCAAAATCAAAGGTCCAGATCTAACCTCACAAAACACATTTTTCCCCCAAAAGTTCCCCCCCAAAACTCAAATTCAAATCCCCCATCCAAAACAACTCCTTTATTTATTTAATTATTTCTCTCTCTCTCTCTATCTATCTATCTCTCTCTCTTCTATTCAAAAAATTCAGAAAACAAAAATTTTAAACAAATAAAAAAATAAAAAACTAAAAAACTAAAAAACTAAAAAACCAAAAAAATTCAAAAAAATTCAAAAAATTCAAAAAATTCAAAAATTGATAAAAATTATAAAAATATTTAAAAATATTTTAATTTTTTTTTTAATTTTTACTTTTTTAATTTAAAAAATATAATTTTTAAATTTTTAAAATTTTTAAAATTTTTAAAATTTTTAAAATTTTTAAAATTTTTAAAATTTTTAAAATTTTTGAAAAATTTCAAATTTAAAAAAATAAAAAATTAAATAAATTTTGAAATTTTGAAAATTTGAAAAATTTAAAATTTTGAAAATCTGAAAACAAATTCAAATCCAATGTTGAACCCCAATCAAGAGGTCGTCGCCAATATCTGATTCGATACTGATTTAATATCAGTGACTCCCCTCAACCAAATCGAGCGCGAATATCAAGCGACCCCGTATCGGCGACTCCCCTCCACCGAATTGAGAGCCTCTATATGCGATGCGACGACTCTAATTTCATCTCATTAACCGAATTTTCATTCTAATTTTAAATTTTTTTGTGTACAAGGTATTACTCGGTTTTTTCCTGACTCGAATTTTGTGTGTACATGAGATTTAAGTTCAGAGATATATGATTATTTTATTTTTGGGTTTAAAAAATTTTAATTTGGTGATTTATTTAATGAGTTTTTCTATTAGTTTTGATTTAAGGTGTACGCAAGTGAGAGATGAATTATTGGGTGGCCTCAATTTGGGGTTCCAAATCATAGCAGGACAGGTAAGCTGACTAGCAACCTAAAATAATTTGACAAATATGTAACATTATTTACTTTACTACAATAGAAAATACTATCGTGAAGTGTTTCCTTCACTGGTTATTAGAAACCATGGATAACATAACATATAAGAACTTTTAGTGTAAGTTTGGATATATAGGATTGAGATGACTGGAGTTTACCAGTGAAGGGTGCAAACTCTCCACTCAAGAAAGACAGCTAAAGTAAATTTGTTATTTGTCCATTTTGATTTTTTTTATAAAGGTGCAATGGGGAGACAAAGTATAGATAAAAGAAATGATTAGCTTGGATTAGAGTTTTGAGAACTTCATGTATTTCATTCTGGTTGAAATAATAATAAGAGGTATTTCAATTGCAAACTGAGTCTCAGACAAACAAATATTTAAATTATTGGTATTGTAGATACATTCACACATGCACTTGTGTTACCATTATATTTAGACATGCTCATAGTGGTTATGGAATTAGAGTACACTCTATAAAACCTACATGATAATGTCCTTACATAACTATTATAAGTATCTAAAAGTGATGCTAAAGTTAAAAAATACTTTATACAATGTTTCTAACAAACTATATACATTCTAGGTAAGTTCAAACTAATGATCAAGAAGGCAATGGTTGAGCTTAAAGGTAGATATATTGATTTCTCATATAATATGTTTGCTACTTCAATTAATTTGCTTGACCTCCTAAACTATTTTATAATCAAACCAGGTGCACCGTTTTCGAAGACGTGCCGTAGGCACGTGTCAACGGGCAAACCTACTTCTCTTATAAATCTTGCTTATTTCATATTATAAGTTGTTGTTTATCATGTAGGAAGAAATCTAGACTAGAAAATACAAGAGTGAGAGGCGTACAATCATCATATTGAGTTCACAGAGTGAGAAAGCTGCTGGAGAAAGAAGGAAAGGCAAAGGGAGAGGGAGGGACAAATTAGGAAGAGGCAAGGAAAAGATATTTCTCAAGCAATAATCTTGCCATGTATTTCTCAACTATATTACAATAATCTTTGTATTTTTCAAGCAAAATCTTACTTTGTATTTCTTACTTTGTATTTCTCCAGTCCAATCAAACTCTCAGCCACATTACAATAATCTTACTTTGTATTTCTCAAGCAAAATCTTATTGTGTATTTCTTACTTCGTATTTCTCCAATTCAATCTAACCCCCAACTACATTACAACAATCTTACTTTGTAGTTCCCAAGCAAAATCTTACTACTCATGCCCCTTTACATTACTCAGGTTGTCTTCCACTACCATCCTGGACACATGAAAGGCAGCTGGGAGATAGGAGAATATATCCCACTCCATGAATTTATACCCCTCCTTAAACACGCATTTTCATTGCCTCACATTCCATAGCTTAGCTTAATAATTAAGAAAACTATAGTAAACTTTTCTTCCTGATCTTCTTTTACACCAACTCCATCTGTAAAATATGAAGACTCTTTCTTTTTCTTCTTGATCATATTGAACTACACATATCACACTATCAAGGGTTGTTGGGGTATATATAACCAACCTTAGAGTGGTTGGGTGTTAGAAGTTAAGTATCATAGAAGTCATTGATACATGTCCCAAAAAAAGGGAGGGCGGATAACAATGCAGTATTGTTTGTCTTCTTGTAGACCCTATCACAGGTCTTTGTTGTGAGGTTTTGCGTCTCAATGCAATAGGCTCTAAAAAAATACTTCTAGGAGTTATGGTTGTGAGACTCACATCATGATTAACCTGATTAATATTTTTAGGATTTATGGATTATTGGCTTAATGAACATGAGTGTATGTATTTATCTTACTTTTTATTTCTCAAGCAATAGTCTTACTTTGTATTTCTCAAGCAGAATCATCACAAATGAAAGTATTTACTATATCCAATTGTAGGTGATAACCATATAATTGCTTCTTAAGCAAGTGTTGCTAACACTATCCCTCAAGCAACTGCAACAGATAGAGGAGGAAAAGGGTGGGGAAGGACTAGATCACCATTGTAGGGACCACATGTTGAAATGTCCACTTTCTCAGCCAATCCACCCAACAAACGCAATGAGAGGGAGGGGTAGGAGTGTACCTTTGAGAATTCGGGTGGAGTATCAATTGGAAGAGTTGTATGGATGTCATAGGTGCATGTTTGTAAACTTATGTTGTATCAGGTGGAAACTTATGACTTGGTTTGGATAATTTATTGTGATCTGAAGCTTTCATAGAATTTGTTATGTTTTGTAATCCATATCAAGCATATGTATCAAGTTTAATGAAACTTATGCATTAGAGTTCAATGGTTAAATGTTGTATCAGTTAGAATTATGTATATGTTTCTATCAGGCTTTATGAACTTTTGTGTCAGGTTGTGTTATGATGTTGAACTTTTTATTGGTGTTTAACTTTTCATTGTTGTTGTTGTTGTAATTATGCTGGATTTTTTACTCAAATTGTGTTATGATGTTGACTTTTTGTATCAGACTGATTGGTGTTGTTGTTCAACGTCTGAGTATTTAGAAATCAATCGGATACATATATAAATTGGTGTTAACCAATCAGTCTGAGCCAAGAGATCATTGTTGTCGGGCTCAGACTGATTGGTGTTGGGCTCAGACTTACTCTAAATTCAATGTCTGTGTTTTGGTATGGTGATAAGACCATCAATAATTAAATTGTTTTTCATATATATATTTTTATTAGTAATTTTGTATTTAGAAAATTAATTACATTTACCCCCTTCCTTGATATAAGCCAACTTAATTAACTATGTACTATGTATGCCCTTTATTGATCTTAGTGTTGTTGTAGATAGATTTGTCTTAGACAAAGATTAATAAACAGTAAAAAGTTATTAAAAAATAATTGATATTTATAACATCTTGGAAGTTCAATCCGTCTGAGTATTATTGTTGTCCGATGCTTTACCGAATCGAGTTCGGAATATAAAAATTTTGTCCGACCCGGACCAAGCTGGACATAAGCCCGTCCGAGTAGAATTTCGGTCCGAGCTTAAACATATGATTGTCCGGTCCCGTCCGATCCAATTTACAGCCCTAAGTTTAAGTTACCCAATGAAATATTTATTTATACATCTACTAGGTTTGCCCGTTGACACGTGCCTACGGCACGTCTTCGAAACGGTGCACCTGGTTTGATTATAAAATAGTTTAGGAGGTCCAGCAAATTAATTGAAGTAACAAACATATTATATGAGAAAGCAGTATATCTACCTTTAAGCTCAACCATTGCCTTCTTGATCATTAGTTTGAACTTACCTGGAATGCATATTGTTTGTTAGAAACACTGTATAGAGTATTTTTTAACTTCAGCATCACTTTTAGATACTTGTAATAGTTATGTAAGGACATTATCATGTAGGTTTTATAGAGCATACTCTAATCCCATAACCACTATGAGCATGTCTAAATATAATGGTAACACAAGTGCATGTGTGAATATATCTACAATACCAATAATCTAAACATTTGTTTGTCTGAGACTCAGTTTGCAATTGAAATACCTCTTATTAGTATTTCAACCAAAATGAAATACATGAAGTCCTCAAAACTCTAATCCAAGCCAATCATTTCTTTTATCTCCACTTTGTCTCCCCATTGCACCTTTATAAAAAAAAAATCAAAATGGACAAATAAAAAAATTGCTTTAGCTGTCTTTCTTGAGTGGAGAGTTTGCACCATTCACTGGTAAACTCCAGTCATTTCAATCCTATATATCCAAACTTACACTAAAAGTTCTTATATGTTATGTTATCCATGGTTTCTAATAACCAGTGAAGGAAACACTTCACGATAGTATTTTTAATTGTAGTAAAGTAATTAATGTTGCATATTTGCCAAATTATTTTAGGTTGCTAGTCAGCTTACCTGACCTGCTATGGTTTGGAACTCCAAATTGAGGTCACCAAATAATTCATATCTCACTTGCGCACACCTTAAATCAAAACCAATAAAAAACTCATTCAATAAATCACCAAATTAAAATTTTTTAAACCCAAAAATAAAACAATCATACATCTGTGAACTTAAATCTCATGCACAAATAAAATTCGAGTCAGCAAAAAACTCAGTAATCCCTTACACAAAAAAATTAAAAATTAGAATGAAAATTCAGTTAATGAGATGAAATTAGAGTCGTTGCATCGCATATAAGGAGTCGCTTGATATTCGCCCTTGATTTGGTGTAGAGGAGTCACCGATATAGAATCACCAGCGGATCAGATATTGGCGACGGCCTCTTGATTGGGGTTCAACATTGGATTTGGATTCGGATTTGTTTTGAAATTTTCAAATTTTCAAAATTTCAAAATTTAAAAATTTTTAAAATTTTAAATATTTCAAATTTTAAAAATTTTAAAAATTTTTAAATTTTATTCATTTTTTATTTTTCTAAAATTTCAAAAATTTTAAAAATTTTTTAAAAAAATTAAAAATTAAAAATTTGTATTTTTTTTTAAATTATAAAAAGTTTAAATATTAAAAAAATATTTTTAAAAATATTTTTTTAGTTTTTTATAATTTTTATAA
This sequence comes from Hemerocallis citrina, assembly GCA_017893485.1. NCBI lineage: Eukaryota > Viridiplantae > Streptophyta > Magnoliopsida > Asparagales > Asphodelaceae > Hemerocallis > Hemerocallis citrina. The sequence continues at coordinate 178,711,552 of CM030361.1, forward strand.
GTTTTTGATTTTTTTTGAATTTTTTTTGATTTTTTTAGTTTTTTAGTTTTTTATTTTTTAAAAATTTTTATTTTCTTAATTTTTTGAATAGAAGAGAGAGAGAGATATATATATAGAGAGAGAAATAATTAAATAAATAAATGAGTTGTTTTGGGTAGTAGATTTGAATTTGAGTTTTTAGAAAAAACTTTTGAAGAAGAAATATGCTTTGTAAAATTAGATCTGGACCTTTAATTTTGAGAAAATTGAAAGAGAGCCACTTGGTTGCTGTCTTTGTGTTTGATTATATAGATGGATGATACTGAAAGGTAATTATCCCGTACGTAATTTTCAGTTAGGGATATTAAAATATGAAATAGGTATGAGCTCCTTTTAAAGCATCCTTATCATTATGAGCATATCCCAAATTATCCCACATGACACGAGAGCATGACTGCATGAGCAATGTAGGTCACCCTCATCTCATGCATGCCCACCGGCCTGGCTCCCCTCACATCCCCCAACATGCATGACGCGCCAATGTTCTTCACCTCAACTTCACACAACATTTTTACAGAAATTTACTTGGAGCCCTTAATTTTATGTGAATTTTCTATTAAGCCCTTTAGGTCTTTACCTTTCTTTCTATATACTATGTTAAAAGAACACTAAGGTACTGTTCTTTTTTTTTGCCTCTTACAAGAGGTTACCTCTTATAAGAGATTTGTAGTAAGAGCCTCTTGTAAGAGTCTCTTTTTGAGGTGTTCTTTTTATATAAAAAAAACCTCTTATAAGAGATTTTTGTTCTTTTTTCACATCTTGAAAGAGCCTATATTACCCCCCAAAAGTTTATATTACCCCTCAAAGTCTTTTTGAGAGGTTCTTTTTTCACTTCTTTTTTCACCTATAACAACTCTGCTGGAGTGCCACTCAGATTTGTTCAACAAGATAAATAATAAATTCATGGAATAATCACATAAACATCACTATATAAGAGAGAAAACTTCATCAAATATGTTAATCCCATCGATATGCAAGAGCTAATTAAACTCATATGATCAGTTGACATTATAGTTTTCACTTGCCACATTCATTCATTATTCATTCATGAAGGAAACATAAAAGAAATTAAATCCCAATAGAAATCAACTGAAATTGGAAACCTACCCTGTGGTGGGTACGTAGGAGCTTCTAAGAGCAGAAGCATAACTTCGAGAAAGGTTCAGTCTCTTTTGAATGGCAGCAGGATAGAAAATTGGAATTAGATCTGAATTGGTGGGTGATCAAGTTCCTCAAATTGGTGGTTTCCTTGTTATTGCCCCTTCACTGCTTTTATTAGTAACAATTATAATATAGACTTTGGGGGTAATACAGGCTTTTAAAGTGATAGAAGACTTATAAGAATTTGAAAGAGGCAACTAGAAGCCATTTAGGCTTATAAGTGATTTTGGAAAAAATTGCTTATAAGAGGTAAAAAAAGAACGCTAAAAAAACTCTTGTAAGAGGTGGACCACCTCTTACAAGAGGTAAATTGCTTATAAGAGGAGAAAAAGAACACTACCTAAGAAAAACAAGGTTCTAATTAAGGTATACGCCAGTTTTTACAAGAATACACAACCGCATGGATTTTTTTCCTTGCCATCACTGTCGTGTCTTCGTTAATTATCATTTATGATAAGTTTATGAAATTTACTACTAGTTTTTAGTTTGATAAATTATCTATATATAAGTCACAAGGCAATTTAAAAAAAAGCTATTAAGTGGTTCTTCTTCAATTGAAAAAAATCAATGATTCACATTCACCCTCCCAAAATATATTTTTCCTCCATAAATTTTCTCCCAAAATTAAAATTTTCCTCCTAAAGTTAAAATTCAGCTTACTATTATTATCTTTCTATCATCTCTTCACCTTTTCATATTTATCTTTCTCTCTCTCTCTCTTTCTTTCTCTCTCTTTCAGAAATTTAGATTTTCATATTTTAGGTTTGTAATTTTTTGGATTTTTCAAATATTTTATGTTTTTTTATTGTTCATGTGCAAAATTTCATTAATTTTCCTGACTGATTTCAAATGCAATGAAATATTTAAATGGATAATTTCACTTGGGTAAATTTCAACTTCTAAAGTATACTGTATGCAACAAATATATCCACAAAATTTAAATTTCATCATTTTGCACCGTCAAAGTTCTAAGAAATTAGATTTTACACCCCCATTTATAATTATTCAAACATAGACTTTTATTTACTAATTGTTGTCGTACCATTCAAACTTGAGCTACATAAACTCTATGATGAAAGTTTTAGATTTATGCATCCGAAATGCTGAAAAGTAAATGTATCCAGTATTATACATGAACATTATTAGTGTATATATATCAGAAAGTATATTAATATCTGATAGTAGAATACACTGTGAACACCAAATCTAATCGTCAAATATTTTTCATCATTGATATACAGAGCAAGTTCTCTATCAAAACTAAACAACAGCATCTGTCTGGATTCTCACTGCTTTCTGCAATGGATAACATCACTGGATATGACCATGTAAGTTTCCATTTATTTTGTTTGACTTATACAACTCTTTAATATTAGATCAAATAATTCTTCTTTTATATTCCTGATATTATAATGTTTACTTTCATATGCTGCATCATTCCGAAGCCGTGTCGTAGGCACGTACCCATGGACAAACCTAGTACTCTTCTAATTGTGATGTTATTTACTTGTTCTACATATGTCATCAGAATATGTATACAATAGTATTTTTGGTATGCGTGCATTTTTAATAGAAGAGTAATACATTTAGTTAGAATATAAAGTGTCTTTATTATCACTAGAATAATGCACGCCTACAAAAATATAGTCATCAAATTAATAAATTGTCCATACGAAAAGATATAGTAAATCTTTTCTTATGGGCACTTTATTCAACTTGATAATTATACTTTTGGTAGGCATGCACCGCAAAAGGCGCAACATATAGTTTGTAACAATGATAAAGAAAATCAAATAAAATACACCCTATAAGCTATTCAACACACTCAAAAGAAGACAACAAGTCATCACACACTACCGTGTTCTCCATTCACCTAATTGACAGTAGAATATGACCCTGTAAAATGTTATTGCTCTCACATAGATAAATATATACAAAAGCGCAAAAACCATACCCAAACACATAAGCTTTCGTTCAGGGATGAAGCTAGAATATTTTTTTGGGAGAGGCTATGGGTAGCATATATCTATATGAGGGTTTTATTACAAATTTTGAAGATGGCTAAAAGGGTAAATTTTAAAAAATATAAGGAGTTCAAAAAAAATGTGAGGAGAATTAGCCCCCCTTGCAAGGGGATTGCTCCATCCATGCTTTCATTCCATATGCTATTCAAATTTGCACTCATCCACACATACTGGCCTAGACTTGGCTAAATCAGTATCACGATAACAAAATACATGATTAACCGGGTGAAACCACAAAAATCAAAGTTAATGCACAAAATAGAATGAGCAATTACATCAAACTCAAGTCTATGTATAAAGAAAAACTTAAACTTTAGTGATCATATCAAGACAATATGAGCAATAAGTTATCGTATCTTGAAAGATAAAGTGGTATTGAACACAATATGCAATTACATCCGGATCAGGTATCCAAGAGGTGACTTGTACACCAACTATATTGCTGCTAGCTTAGAAGCCGATGGATCCACAATGGTAACTCGAACTGGCGGCAAAGGAGTATAGCTTTGTTGGGGGTGAACTTACTGCTTCTGACTTTACCTCATAGGGATAGATAGGCATATTTATTGGTTCAAAGTCGAGGTAAACCACTAACTCTTAGTGAACTCGGTTAGCTTCCTCTACGTCTGGTAGTGGGACAACCATTGATGTGGACAAAGACTAGGTAATGTCTCTCCCACTAGCTCTACCCTGGTCACTGGGTCAATAATCGGCCCAGTGGTTCTCAACCACACATCCATATTGTTGTACCATATAACATATATTGTTTTTTTTTTGTTTTTGATAAAAGGATAGAATCGTTAGATGCCGGCCCAATATATAAATAAACGAGAGTATACAAGCAGAAACAATTTTACAAGAAGTAAAACTGAAGACTAAAAAAACAGAACCAAGTAATACAAAGCTCGCAATGGAGGACATTGCCTACCAAAACCCCAGACAAAATACAACAATAATAAAGCCTAAAAGAGCCCAAGGCAGTCGGTATAGCTGGCAAGGCCGGGGGAGAAAGAAGACGACAACCGATAGAAGGTGAAGCGCCAGGGAAGAATCAAGACCGGACACCCAACTAAAACCTCAAACAATCTCAGGATGAAACCTCACAGCGAAGCTGTCTACGGGAGAAAGGAGCAGCTCATAGCAGCATCAGGGAGATAGAGAAACTAAAGATTCAGGATCAAAGACAAACAACCACGCAGCCGACTGAAAGCTGCCATCAAGATGAGAAACAAGCATCCAAATACAAACAATGCTCTCAATTGTAGAAAAAATAGCGATACCAAGAAACACGAATCTGGGGGAGGGCACGGCTGTAAACTCGGAGCAGGAACCGACCATGCAAGCCGGCCAAATGAGAATAGCAATACTGTTACAAAATGAAACATAAATCTCTGGGAACAAAAATTCAAACTTTGGACCGGGATACCGAAGCAAACGAAGCTTTCAAGCGAGGCCACAAATGCACCAGATAATGAGTTAAGGTCACTCACTCTACATAGCAAGGAGAGAACAACTTAACTCCCAAAAAAAAAGGTAACATCACAGAGCCAAAGATAGCAATCCAACATACCGCAAGACCATGGGCGACATACGAGAATAAGCCATAGCCACAGAAACCAAAAAACACAAACAAGCATAATATGCCCCAAAAATCCCCACAGCAATAAAGAGAGATGAAGCATAAAAAAATAAACAGGAATGAACAGTGGACATTCCATAGCATAAGCAGAAAATAACTGCCTAAAAAAATAACGCAGTAGCTACACACAACCCATCACAAAAGGAATAGCCAACCAAAAGAACTTTGAACCACCATCCATCAACCATACACAAGATAGGCAACCAAAAGAAACAGAGTAGGCGACTTCAAAAAAATAAGCGAGAGCGAGGCTACTATAAGCCTGGGAGAAGCCATCGAGCCAAACATACAGGTTTCAGATCTGTAAAGGAAGAAAGAGAACTGAAATTTTAGAGTGATACTAACTAAATAACATTAGTATTAGAGTAACGAAATAAAACAAGCGCCTCGTCGAGGTGCCACAATTGCAATGCATTCACTTTATCTCGCGATAAAGTGGAAGGCCAAAATTTGGCAAAGAATAAAAACTCATCTATTATAGTATCGATCGTAGAAGAGGTGTGAGAAAAAATATGTTTGTTCCTTTCAACCCAAATGACCCAGATAATGACTAAGATCGAGAAGATCCAAGATTTTTGCAAATATTTTCTAACAGGAAGAGACTTCCAGTAGGACGAAAAGGTGATGGGGAAAGAAGGGGCTTGCCAAGCAATGACACAAATCGCCACAATGGGCGGATGAAATTGCACTGAAGGAAAAGGTGCTCAGCATCTTCATGTTCGGACGAACACAAGGTGCATAACTGGCCTAAAGCTAGGTTCATCTTATTAAGAATCTCCACTGTAAGGAGTTTGTCATTAAGAGCAAGCCAGTCGAGGATTTTAGATTTTAAGGGAACACAGCTTTCCCAAAGTGGTTTGACCAGCGAAGAGTAAACACCACCAAAATTAAGGAAGTTATAAAAAGATTTCACAGTATAATTGCCTTAGTTGGTCCATCTCCACTTAAAATCTTCTTTGGGGTGTCATACGTAATGGTCTAAGCTAAGACAAAGATCAGCGAAATTAGGTTCGAGAGAAGAAGGCAGGTCAGAAGTGAGCGGAATGGACCAAAACTTATGGTTGTTGGTAATCGAAACATGTTCTACCACCGTGGCAGTAGGGTTAGAAGCTAAAAGGTAAAGAAAGGAAAATGCCGCCGCCAACTTAATATCGCCAATCCATAAATCGGAGCAAAACTTGGTTTTGGTTCCATCGGTGCACTTGTGGATAATGCCGCAGAGGAAAGCGTTGGCAACCTTCCAAATACCCTTCCAAAAGGGAGATGCCTTACGGGAGAGAGTAGGGGAGAAATCCCAGATTTTTCGCCGGGAAAAACATTTAAGAGTAATTAGACGCGCCCAGGGTAAATGGTCTTCCTTCAGAATTCTCCATAACCATTTACCTAGAAGGGCCAAATTTTGGTTTCTAAGGTTAAGAACTACTAACCCACCCGCTGCCTCGGAAGTGCAAATCAACTTCTAATTACAGAGGTGGGTGCCTGCTCTGTAAGTATCAGAACCCGTCCAGAAGAAGTTTCTTCTGATTTGATCAATCTTATTAATAACCCAAGAGGAGACGTAAAAGTAAGACATCATATATAAGGAAACTGAGGAGATGACAGAATTAACCAGAATTAATCTACCCCCGCACGAGAGGTGCTTACCAGCCCAAAGGTTAAGTCTAGATTCAACTTTTTCTATCATAGGCAACCAATCAGATTTATGAAGGTTACCCCATCTCAAGGGTATACCCAAATATTGGATGGGAAAGGAAGCAGAGGTGCAGTTGAAAAACTGAACAGTCTCAACTTGCCGATTGGCAGACCCTCCAAGCCAATGAACCGAAGATTTTTGGAAGTTCATCGATAAGCCCGAGGCATTTTAAAAAATATAAAGAAGAAGCTTTAAATTACGTAAAGTACTCCTGTTGGGTTTCGCAAAGATAATAGTGTCGTCGGCATATTGTAGGTTCAGAATTCCACAGAAACTCTGAGAACCCCCAAGGCTTTCTATTACATTGGCGTCCCAAGCATTACGGAGTAATTTGCGAAAACCATCAGCCACAAGTAAAAAATAAGAGGGAGGAAATAGGATCACCCTATCGAAGGCCACACTTACATTTGAATTTGTGACATTCCGACCCATTAATGAGGATGAATGAGGTACCAGCGAAAAGACTGGATTTAATCCAAGTAATCCACTTAGGACCAAATCCACGATGCAGAAGGATTTCGAAGAGAAAATCCTAACTTACATTGTCATAAGCTTTTTGGAAGTCTAATTTTAACAGGATACCCTCGGAATTGGATCTGTGACATTCTGAAATGATTTCTTGGGCTGACGCCACACTGTCAAGGATAAAAAGATTTTTAATAAGCCCTGATTGAGCGGGATCAATCAGGGTTTATTAAATGATGGCACTCAGGCAATTAGAAAGCAATTTCATGATGATCTTGAACGTGGTATTGAGGAGGTTAATCGGCCGAAAGTTAGAAACTGAATGGGCTCCCATGATTTTGGGGATAAGAACAATATGCACGTAGTTGATCCTATCAAAGAAGAAGGATCCTTGGTGAAGGTCAGAGAACATCTTCAAAAAGTCGTCTTTAAGACAATCCCAAAATTTTTGGAAGAAAAATGCCGGGAGCCATCCGGCCCTGGAGCCGAATCACTTTTTAAAGAGAAGACAGCTGATTTAATCTCTTCCAAAGAAAAAAGATCTTCCAGACAAGATAGGTCATGAGCCTGGCTGTCGTAAAGTTAGGACCAGTCCAGATGAAAGGAACGATTTTTGGGAGAACCTATAAGGTTTTTATAAAAGTGAAGAAAAGAAGCGTGAATTTCCGAATCGAACGACAATTCGACATCATTGTCAATAATGGAAGAGATATGATTACTGCGCTGGCGATGCGAAGCAAAGTTGTGGAAGAAAGCGGTGTTACCATCACCCTCCGTGAGCCAACGGAACATGGCCCTTTGGGCCCATTTGATGTGTTCATTGTGGAGAATACTCGCGAACTCTCTCTTACAAGAAGTGCGTTCGGAGCAGAGGGAATCGGAGATAGGACCAAGTTCTTCTAGTCTTTCTATGGATTCAATGGAAGAAAGGAAGACGTGTTTAAGGAAATTGGTGTTGGCAAATCTCTTTTTATGCCAAACTTTGCAGCCGTATTTGATTGCGTGAAGCTTAAGCAGAATGCGACTGAGGCCGGAGCAGCCCATAATAGAGGAGAGGCACTCCGAGACGAGATTAACAAAAATTTGGTCTTGAAGCCAGAATTTTTCGAAACGGAATTTGAAAGATCTAGCGAAGTTGAAGTTGGAGGACAGGGATATATGCACATGATCCGATGACGGATTGGGCATGGCCAAAGCTAAAGTGTTTTGAAAACAGTTAGTCCATTCATAGGAAACCAGGAAACGATCAAGTTTAGCCATAGTCAGCGAGGAACGCATGTTAGACCAAGTGAATGATCTGCCGTTGAGTGGAAGATCAATCAATTAGAGAGATCGAATGCAGTCATTAAATCGGGATGAATCCAAAGAAAAGGAGGGGTTACCCGATCTTTCGTTAGTGAATCTAGTGATGTTAAAGTCGCCACAAAATAAGAAGAAACCATTAATGTTATTGTTGAATGAATTAAATTCTTCCCAGAAAAGGGACCGGCGGTCGACTGACGACGGTCCATAAACCGAGACAACCGTGAGATCACGATTGAATTCGGCCCAATGAAGGCGAACGATGAGGAAGAAGGTTAAGCGCCAAATAGAAATGAGGGAGAAGTGGGAGTTTTTAAACCCAAACAGGATCCCACCTCTAGACCCGATGGCATCGAGTGAAATCCAATTAGAGATTAACGAACCACCAATCGAGCATAAGATAGAATGGGCAGGGAAATTTAGTTTCGATTCTTGAATGGAGATCAAGTCATAATGGGAAGAAAAAATGAGTTGGTATAAAGCCTGTTGCTTGGTCGCACACCGCCGACCCCGAATGTTCCACGAGATACTAATCATAAAGACCTTGAGACTCACAAGCTCTAGTAATTTCACGAAGGCGAATAGCATCAAAGTCCCTAAGATTGTCAGAATTAACCAAAAATCCCATGTCCTGAGAGATACGAATCATGTCAAGGTTAGAAAGGGAGAGCAAAAGCAATCCAAATAAATCCAAAAGCAGAAAAAATTATCTCAAATTTGTCAAAAATAAACAAACCCTAGACTGTTACCAAAAGAGAAGCATAGGCAAAAAGCCCACCTCGAATTCTTGATCCCACCTCCAAAAGCCCAAAAAATATAGATTTGGGATATTGAATTGAGATCCATCAATGGAGAAGATCTTCGATGAAGATAGAGATGTCAAAGAGAAGGAGAGCAGTGACTATTGGGGCAGAAGGATAGTCCGGAGCTACCGATTTGGTGGAGGAGGTGGTCGATGGCGATGACTGTCAATAATGGATCTTTCTCTCTCTCTCTCTCTCTCTCTCTCTCTCACATTTGAATATTAGGGTTAGGGTATTGGAGGGATCGACTTGGCGGAGAGAGAGAAAGATAGTGGCGTTCCAGCCAGTGCGTTGCAAAAGAGAAAGGGAGAGGAATAGAGAGAAGGCGACTGGCAGCGGGAGTGGAGATATGCAGAGAAGGGTGGTCAGCAGAAACTGAGTAACGTTGGTGCTGGAGTGCGGAGGGATGGGGCAGCTGATGGTTCACACAAGAAAAAGGGAGAATTATAGAGAACAAAAGCTAGGGTTATTACAAAATTGGGAGATTTGAATTGCATGATTAATCTGCATGTGCGATGCATGCAAGTTGGTTTGTCTAAAAATTACACAATCCCAATTGTCCCATTATAGTATTAGAGAGTAGAGATATATAAATTTACTTAAATTAATATGTTATTCCATCCTTCAAATCATTTTTTTAGTGTTTCTAGAAGGTTTGGAGGTCATTAGCCCCAAGAAAAAGAGAGAAAAAAAATTCCAATTCTGGTATTTTGGTAAATAAGTATTTTGTATCGAGTATTCCACAATCTCACATATAGAATTTTTTTAGAAAGTATTTGCAAATATATGACACCACTCAAACTATTTATAAAAATAAGACAGTTGGAAGTAATTTTCTAAAAAATACCCTACCTTTGGAGATATTTACACAATATTAAAAAAAAAAAGTTACATATCACATTACCCTATTTAAAAACTGAATATTTCACAGAAAATAAATAATTAAGAATAAAAAATCTTTCAAAATTTAAAATTAGATACATTGATAGAAGATTAACAGAAAGAAAGTATATAACTTATAGGAAAATATCAAAATATTTGTTAATAACAACTAAAATAACTGAGAAACTACCTAAGAAAATACGAAAAGAGATAACATACAAAGTATTAGATTATAGGAACGAAAAATCAAGTTGGTATTACCAACACCTGCTAACAAATAGAATATTAGGCAAAGTATGGTTAATAGTCCACAAGTAGAAATATTAAATTGAAAAATCGAATCAGAAATTTATATGATAAACATACAAGGGTTGGAAGAAGATTACAATGGTCCAGAGTTTGTAGGAACTATAAGAAAATATTTAAAAGTCATAAATAAGAACATAAAAGAATTAGGTAAATATATAACCGAAGACACATAAAAAGAACTAGGCATAACGGAAGAAGATGAAGGAGTTAGAAGCCATAACAAAGCTTAATATAAATATTTTAGAAATAGAAGATTTAATGCCAAATCCCAATTTAGAGGAAGTAGAGGAAGCCTTAAAAAATCTAGATATAACGAATGAAGAAATAAAAATGGATCAAGAGAAAGAAAAGATTATAGCAAAACTTACAGAAATTCAAACTGATATGTACGAAATCTTAAAGACACCACCTAACAGAAGACCTTATCACCTACCATGAAAATGAAAAAACACAAAAAATAATAAGTTAGGAAGAAATAAAGAAAAAGAAACCCAAAAATATGAACCTGCAGAACACTACGAAAAAAGAATAGCAAGAAATGGAGAATGGCTAGATCTAGACTGCATAAAAGACATAGATAGGACAATAGAAGAATGCGTAAAAGCTTCACTAATAGTAGGATTTAGGCAAAACCTTTCAGAAAACTCATTTGAGAAATTTATAGAACCAACCTTTATAAGAGAAGTAGAAAAATGGTGGAATTGACTAAAAGAAGAAGAAAGAAATGCTATCAGAAAACCAAGACTAATTGATGATAAAGAACAGAAGAAAGTTCAGCACAACGAATTTTAGGACTAAAAGAAATAATTACAAATTACGAGATAGAAATAAGAACATAATTCAGTGTCTACGATACAGGAGAAAAACACACTATGTACAAAAAGAACGAAGCAAGATGGAGACTAAGCAACATAGAAATATGCGACATGTGTTACTTTGACAACTATGCTTGTGAATTCCGAGAATATTTTCAAGATAGTTACTATACAAAAGAAGAAAGGAGTCGAATCTTGGACTCATTCTTTAAAAAACTACCAGATCCATCGAGTATAAACATATATAATGCATACATAGATGAGAAAATAAAACCACAAGTATATATTTTAACGTATATAGGGATAAAATGTGCTAATAAGCTAGAGCAACAATGAAATACTATAGAATATATAAATAGAGAATTTATTGTGAAGATGCAAGACCGAATCATTGAAGATGTAATAATAACTATAATTATACAAAAAAGAGTAAACACAAATTCCAAAAATATATACCAAAACATAAAAAACTTTTAAGAGAGTTAAAAAATCATATAAAAGATACTTCAGAAGAATAAATAAAAATAGACAATATCCGAAAAACCCAAAGAAATTTAATTGTTATATATGTGGAGAAGTAGGACATATATCACCAAATTTCCGTAAGAGAATGAAAAAAGAAAATGAAAAATATGTAGAAGAAATTAAAGAAATGAATAACATAAACGATGAACCCATAGAATATGAGGAAGACTTGTAATAAATTAGTGAAGATGGAGAAATAATGGTACTGGAAGAAGATAGTGGAAGGAAACAGAAGAATGTGAAATAAATATGATGACAAAAATAATAGAATTAGGAGAACAATTAGATAGAGAAGAAAACAATGAAGAAGTAAGGAAAAGAATATGCTTTGACATACATAAATACGATAAAATAAGATCAACCAAATTAGATATAAACCCAAAAAAGATATTTAAACTGCCAATATTTGAAAGGAAAAAAAATACTATCATAATAGCTAGGAATAATGAACAACTTATAGACATTGAACAAGCCCAAGGAAAAACCATAATCCCATTAATAACTAAAAAAATAATAAGAAAAGAGATGGAAAAAATAAGTGAGTAAACGAGAAAAATATTAAGATACTACATGTAGGAGTTGTGCAAATAATAATAAAAGCTTATTTTAATGATGGAATAAATACACCCCTGAAAATATACTTAATGGATGATAGAATAATATCAAGTACACAAGATACCTTATAGGAATAGTACAAGGAAACCTAATGTATCAAAAGATAAAATTTACAATAAAACTTAACTTATCTGTAAGTATGACCGCAAAAAATAAGGACAAAAGTTTAGCCATGTACCACAGATTATCAGGAATAGAAATGATAGAGAAAAGCAAAGTTATGAGTATACAAATAAGAAAATTTTATGCTTTCACTAGTAAGCATAAAGTAAAAAATAAGAATACAAATAATTTTAAAATAGAACCACTATTTAGCGAAATTATAAGATACAAACCAGCCAGAGAAAATTCCGAAATGACTATACCAAATTATATAGGTTGCGTTTGGTTTGTTGTTTTGAAAATAGTTTTCTGAAAAGAGTTTTCTGAAAACTGTTTTCTGAAACCTGTTTTTCTGAAAATGAGTCTAAAAGCTGTTTGGTTATATTTCTTTCTGAAAACTGTTTTCTGAAAGCTGTTTTTCCAGAAAAAGAGAGTTTAAAAGCTGTTCGGTTATATTTCTTGCTGAAAACTGTTTTATAAAAGCTGTTTTTCTGAAAAAGAGAGTTTAAAAGTTGTTCGGTTATATTTCTTTCTGAAAACTGTTTTCTGAAAGCTGTTTTTCTGAAAAAGAGAGTTTAAAAGCTGTTCGGTTATATTTCTTGCTGAAAACTGTTTTATGAAAGCTGTTTTTCTGAAAAAGAGAGTTTAAAAGCTGTTCGGTTATATTTCTTTCTGAAAACTATTTTCTGAAAGCTGTTTTTCTGAAAAAAGAGAGTTTAAAGCTGTTCGGTTATATTTCTTGCTGAAAACTGTTTTCTGAAAGCTGTTTTTCTGAAAAAAGAGAGTTTAAAAGCTGTTCGGTTATATTTCTTGCTGAAAACTTTTTTATAAAAACTATTTTTCTGAAAAAGAGAGTTTAAAAGCTGTTCTGTTATATTTCTTTCTGAAAACTGTTTTCTGAAAGCTGTTTTTCTGAAAAAGAGAGTTTAAAAGCTGTTCGGTTATATTTCTTGCTGAAAACTGTTTTATGAAAGCTGTTTTTCTGAAAAAGAGAGTTTAAAAGCTGTTCGGTTATATTTCTTTCTGAAAACTGTTTTCTAAAAGCTGTTTTTCTGAAAAAGAGAGTTTAAAAGCTGTTCGGTTATATTTCTTGCTGAAAACTGTTTTCTGAAAGCTGTTTTTCTGAAAAAAAAGAGTTTAAAAGCTGTTCGGTTATATTTCTTGCTGAAAACTGTTGGCTGAAAGCTGTTTTTCTGAAAAAAGAGAGTTTAAAAGTTGTTCGGTTATATTTCTTGCTGAAAACTGTTTTCTGAAAGCTGTTTTTCTGAAAAAAGAGAGTTTAAAAGCTGTTCGGTTATATTTCTTGCTGAAAACTATTTTCTGAAAGCTGTTTTTCTGAAAAAGAGAGTTTAAAAGCTGTTCGATTATATTTCTTGCTGAAAACTATTTTCTGAAAGCTGTTTTTCAGTAAAAAGAGAGTTTAAAAGCTGTTCGGTTATATTTCTTGCTGAAAACTATTTTCTGAAAGCTATTTTTCTAAAAAAAAGAGAGTTTAAAAGCTGTTCGGTTATATTTCTGACATTTTTTTAAATAAATTTTGCATTAAACATTTGCTGACATTTTTTTAATTGTTGCAGTTAGATTGCAATGTTGTACAAGTATGTGAACAAGAAACCTGAGCAGCATGTGAATCGAGCAAAAATCAGACGCCATCAACTCCACGATTGATTCGTCATGTTAGATTACAAAATGTATTGAAAAGCTTGTATGACCATACTATTTATTAAATATAGTTTTTTGTACAAAGCATGAGAACCCATCAGTTACACCTCAATCCAGACCCCAAATTATTTATCAACAGTTATAACATATCAAAAGCCTTTACAAACCATGACAACATCATAAACCATGAACAGAATCTGAACCCTTCACATGAAGGAGATTGTACACGTTATGGAAATTTGTAAACTAAAAAAAATAGTAGCACTTGATTTTTACAGTATCAGGAACCTTCAGCTGCAAACTCTTCGAACCTCCTCCTGTACAAGAAAAAGAGTACAAACAGTTGTGTTAGCAAAGTTGATCATTTTTGGCCCAAAGCATGAGAAGCATTCAGTAGCAAACCAAATCATCCTTCATATTTATAAAATGCAAACAGCAGTAACAAACCCTCATATCAGGCGCCATAACCAGCAATCAGAACCCTGCACATAAAGAAAAATGTACATAGTATGGAAATTTGTTAAAGTTAATAACCAAAAGTGATTTTTATACGAGATCAGAATCCATCATCTCTCACTTTGTATCTTCAAAACCTTGTTTTAGCATACTCATCAGAATATTGCCCATAGCATGAGAAACCAGCAGAATCATGTCAATGCACACCCCAATTGACATTGCACACCCCAATTATTGTATACAGTTACCAATAATCAAAAGGCTTCACAAACCCTGAAAACACCATAATACATGTGCAGAATCAGAGACCCTTCAGATTTAGGTGATTGTACAGGGTTCTGAAAATAAAACTGAAGGCCCAAATCATGAGATGTTACAGGATCAGAAGGCTTGTTCACAGTTAGGGGATTGTATATAGTCATCCCAATATCAGAAGGCTTCACAAAGCCTGATAACATCATAATACATTTGCAGAATCAGAGACCTTTCAATGTTAGGGGATTGTATACACATTCTGAAAATAAATGAAGTTGCAACACTTGGGATGTTATAGGATCAGAAGCCATCATCTCCCAATTTTGAGACCTCATCCACCAAAAATATATTTGAAACAGCTCTTTTAGCAAAACTCATACTGCACAAACCATGAATGCATCATAATCCATGTGCAGAATCAAGGACCTTTCAGAGGTAGGAGATTGTACACATTATGGAAATTTAGAAGCATCCCAATGCGCAAACCATGAAAATATCATGCAACATAGTTATACATCAATGAACAGCAGTTAGAAACTATGATAACTGTGTCAGCATACTGATTACACAACCCAATTACACATCTAAAAGAACACATCAGAAGCAATATGCACATCAGAAGCATCTCAATGCACAGCCCAATTACACATCTGTTGCATACCTATACAGCAACAGATGCAAAGACCAATTTCTTTAAAGCAATCCTACAAAACTTGAGCCCTTGAGCCCTTTAGAACACATACTGAATGAATACTGCCCAAATCATGAGAGCACATCATAAAGCATCTCGGCAGCATACATATACTGATTGAGTATATGAAATTTCATAATGCGAAAGACATACTGCCCAAAACAGAAATCAAATCAAATGCAAAACCAATATAATCTTCAATTTGTTAACAATATGGAGATGACTTCACAAACCATGAAAACATCATAACATATGTGCAGAAACAGGGACCTTTTCAGATGGAGGAAAATATTTTCAAAACCTTCCTTTATCATACTGATGAGAATATTATCCAAAGCATGAGAACACCTGAGCAGCATGTCAATGCACACCCCAATCTCAATGCACACTGATTATATTGTAGACAGTTACCAACAAATATCAAAAGGATTCACAAATCCTGATAACATCATAATACAAGTGCAGAATCAGAGACCTCTCAGAGTGAAGGGGATTGTGCACACATTCTGAAAATAAATGAAGACACAACATTTGGGATGTTACAGGATCAGAAGCCATCATCTCCAAATTTTGAGACCTCACCTCCAAAGTTATTTTTTCCTGAAAAAAAGACCTCAGATGGCGTTTGGTTTCGCGGTTCTTTGGAAACAGTATTATTGAAAATTTATACCCCCTCTTTTCTAAAGCTCCTTTACTCACTTCTTACTGTGTCAGCATACTTCAGAGTAATAACCAATGAACAGCAGTTGGAAACCTTCATAACTGTGTCACCATACTGATTATTACTACCCAAAAGCATGAGAACACATCAGAAGCATCACAATGCACAACCCAACCTATACAACAGTATGCACAGCCCAATTTTTTGAAAAGCACACCAACAAAATTTGCTATAAAGCTCTTGTACCAATTTATCTGAAAGAATACTGCCCAAATCATGAGAACACATCAGAAGCTGCCCAAACCATGAAAACATCGTAACCCATGTGCACAATCAGAGAGCTTTCATAATACCAAAAAAACATCATAATACCTAAAAAAACCACCACTTGAGGTGACACACAGTATGAGAAGGAAACATCTCCCACTTTTCATTACGGCACATCCAGAATATTTTAAAGCCCTTGTATGGGCATACTGATTATTATTGCCCAAAGCTTGAGATTACAACAGAAGTATCTAAATCCACACTCCAATTACATTTCTTCAGTGTTACCAAGTGACAAAAGTCTTCACAACACAATGATAACATTATAACCCACAAGCAGAAGCTGAACCCTTCACAGGAAGGAATTTGAACTGTGTATGGAAATTTTGGTAAAATTACAAAAAATTACTTGAGTTATACAGGATGCTCATCCATAAGCTCCAAAATTTGCAAAGGCAATGACACTTTTTAATTGAAAATCTTGTTTTATCTTCATCACAGGATCAGGATTTTTCATCATCATCTCCGGGATAATAATCAGATCATGGATTGTGATACTGTAATCAGCAATATGCTAACAAAGATTTTCAATAAATGCTGTTGATGTGCCTTTGAAAACAAATTTGGAGCTGATGGCTTCTGACACTGTGTATCCTTTCAAGTATTGAATGAGTTTTTTAACCTTACCCAATCTCCATAATGTGTACAATCTCCTATTTCTGATAGGTCTCTATTTTCTGTGCATGTATTATGATGTTATCAGGGTTTGGCAAGCCTTTTGATGTTTGCTGTGAAGAATAATTGGGGTGTGCATTGAGATGCTTCTACAAGATCTCTTGATTTGGACAATATTATAATCAGTACCCTAAAAAATTTAGCCATAAACCTCATGAGACAAATTCAAAAAAAAGTCAAATTTATCGTAGGCTCAGATTGTTCAAATCAATGATAAAAACTCCATACTAGGGCTGCATTTTTACAATGCCACGCCTACTAGCACTAAGTAAAATGATCACCCCCCCTCCCCTTCCCACATTGTCGTCAACAAGACTTGAATTCATCATCATTGCTTGACATAATGGATTCATTCTTAACATAATTCTAAACATCAACCACAGATCAGCTTAAAGGGTATTATACATCATTTCCGTGGTTATTCACTCATATATTTCATATTTTCAATATCTGTTGCTGGTCGATACAACCAAACAGAAAGAGGCAGTGGGGTGGGGGAGGGACACATTTCACATTGAATGAAAATCTTTCATCATTGCCTATTACGACATCATCTTGGTTAGGTTTTAAAAATTTATATTTGAGATCACTTACTGCTACCGACAAATCCTTTCATTCTTCTGACCATTGTTGGTCACCAAAATTGACTCCATGTGCAGTACCTGTTCATCTAAAAATTGTCAAGATGAAATCACAGACCTTGCAGAAAACATTATATTCAAAACAGTAAAAAAAGGATACAATGAAAAGGTTTACATTAAAATTACATTAGTGTCTTGCATTCCACATTGCCGTAGAAATATCATCTCTTTTCCTATTCATACGATTCAATTGGGAAGATGACAAATCCAACCCCTGAGATGTGGATGCGATATCTTCAGTTTGTTGGTGATGAATTAATTGTTCATCGTCAAATTCCTCAAAAAAAGCATCGTTGACTGAGTGCTTACATATAAAATTATGGAGTGCACAGCAGGCTGTGACCATCATAACTTGTCTTGTAAAATAGTAGTTTGGCATGTCATTAAAGATGGCAAACCTTTTCTTGAATACACCAAACGTTCTCTCAATCACATTCCGTAGCCTAGCATGCTGTTTATTAAAAAGTTGTCTAGCATGAGTTGGTGCATGGTTGGCCTCTTGAAAGTCCTGTAAGTGGTATGGCTCACCACGGTATGGCGCTAAAAAACCAGGCATTTTAGTATAACCACAATCTACTAAGTAATATTTATCGTTGGGTGGGATTTCCAACAGTTTTTCTGATAATGCACTCTTTATTACATGGAATCGTTAGCACTGCCTTCCCATCCCGCGTAAACAAATGTGAACAGCATATTAAAATCACATGCTGCCAAAATATTTTGACTGATATTACCCTTTCGAGAGCGACAAGCATTGCTTCGAATAGCGGGTACCGTAGCTTTGATTAATGTGCCATCAGCAGCACCAATAGCTCCCTAAATTAATGGATTCGAATAATAGATATTACGTGCAAACTTTGAAAAACTTTAATAAGACATGACGAGTGAAGGTAACAGAATACCTTAAACCACGGATAAAAGTCTGGGGAATTAGTGATCCTTTCATGTACACGTGTAGTATCAGGGGGAGTGATAAGTACATTTGCTGCTCTTGCCAAACCTTTCAAAACAAGTGTAAAATGCTTATCGATTGTTTGAAGTGAGTGATTAAACCTATTATTAGCACATACTCGCATTCTTGGACTGTGACCGACAATAAACAGAAAAATTGCCACACTTTCCTCGTAAGACAAGCGTCTACGTCTTGAAGCCTCCTCTGTTTCCTCAAGGTAGTTCCCATTTTTTAGAAAAGCACACAAGGCCATAAAACAATCTTGATTCATACGGAATATTCCATGAAACGTGGACTGGGAACCCTCTAACATTTCATTCAAGTATTCACGTCCTGTTTGTTTTGGAGCGGACATTGTACTTTCTTCACAGAATTCACTTAGAAAGATTATATTCATCAAGTCATCGGCATCGTCACTACTAGATGAAGAAGTGTCCATAACTACGGTTGCACTTGCAGTAGTAACTCACTATGACAAAAAGTAGAAATCAAATTGATAAAGTAAGTTCACTAATTTAATACTACGACTACAGTGCACGATATTTACGGAATTTAAATTAACATATTAAGCGACGGAAGATTGCCACAAGCTCAGGTTATGAAAAAAAACAACATATACTACTAATAGAAAATCCATTTTGGCAAAAAAAAAAACTAAGTTTAAATTAAATAAAAGAAGCAACGTTTTACCATCAAACCGTCATAGTACAATAGATCTCACGCAAATACGCAAATAATTATAAAAAATAGTACACATTATGATTTGTTTATCCCAGTCAACCAAATGGGATGGCTAGTGCTCATCGTAATGCTTCACCCACCACTCTTGCTGTACCGGGGTCATACGAAGGAAACTATGACAAGCGCGAGGATTAGCAATTAGGTGGTTAAAAGCTTTCCCTGTTTCATTGCAATCAAGCCCAGACATCGCATTAATTATATCTTGGCATTGATCCAACTCAGCCAAAGCAGGGTCAACCGAGATATTACTATCCACCTCTATTTTCTTCTTTAACCTGCTTCTTTTTACCACCTGAGTTTCCAGACAGGAACTAACAAATTGTTTCACATACGACATATTTGTTCTCCCGACCACTTGATGTACCAGATTTTCTCTTACGAAATCCCGACCCCGAACCGAATGGTACATCATCATCCTCACCAGTTACATTTACGTGTGACTGATTAGGGTGGCCAAACTCATAATTCATCCTCCGCTCCTCATCAGAATCGTACACCCTTTGTGTGGAAGCCCTTGTCACATTGCCCTGGGCAGTAGAGTCTTCCATAATTTTGGTCAATGCATCAAAATCTGCCAACCCCTTCTTCTTGAACTTTTTTGCCTTAGGGTGCATCTAATCATAGAAATCGTTGTTAATTCGCAAGTATTAAAGTCAAGTTTAAGTATAATAAAAAGGATTCACAAACAATTAGCAAAATTTGAGATTATATATGAACCTTAAGATATTGGTCCCAAACTGGTTTCTCGGCAGTAACGATTTCGTTCACTTCATCCCAACCGAAACCGCTCTGTTTCTTCGTATCTGAAAACACCTTCCATTCTGCTTTCAGTCTATGATGTTTTGCCTTCAACTGTGTTACCGTGAATGAACGACCACAATGAAATTACATTTGTACAGCAAAATGATTCCAAGTTTTGCCGTCAAATGTGTTACTTTTCAGATTATCTTTGTCAACTGCCTCCTCCATAAGGCTGACAAAACAATGCACAACATGGGGAGGCCACTTCCCAAAATCCTCATTGATGCGGTTTATTTCTAGGAGACGTGTGGATGCACCAGGTGTGAGTTCGGACTCAATTTGTATTTGAAGGAGAAAGCTGCTCGTCTGACGACCCTCGGCTGACCGGGCAGAACCTGCGGCGGGCTCGGAATGAGGCGAAGATCTGGGCTCGAATCAGAGGGTTCAGATCCGAGGTCTTGTGTACCTGCAGACGGTCCTGAAACACCGGGGTTTATCCCGGTGGCGGACCCTCCGACGATCTAGTCAGTCTCTGTGAGAGAGTAGCAATAACTAGGTGAATTTAAGTGGTAAAAGATTGATTACCTCAAAAGGTGGGTGAGGGTCTAGTATTTATAGAGAATCCCAACCGGGTTTGGTTCCGCTTGAGGGCCAGGTCTGGATCCGAAAGCCCATGGGCCTGACGTGGCAGAAGGCCCAGGGGGTTTAGGGCAGACGTGGCAATACCAGGAGCGATATAGGGCTGACGTGGCAAAACCCTTGGTGGTACATGGAGCTGACATGGCTGATCGTGGGTCTTCTGTGCTTCTGGGAGAATCGGAGGGCCTAGGCTGTGCCAGGTCATCCCCATGCTTCGCCAGAGAGGGGGGACGGCCCGTGGGGCTGTCACGGATCGGAGGCCGAGGACCACTGAAGCTCGTCGGATACGAGGAGGCCAGTTCTGTGGCGGTGAACTTGAGGTTCGGCGCCGACCCTATAGTGGTTCAAAGCCGAACTAGATTGCTATTTTCACCATTCTTGAGTGAGAGTTGTATTGGGTCCTGGTTGGGCCCCCAGGCCATTTTTACCCTACTACACAAGCCCCCCACTCCTGCGGGGGTGCGGGAGCTAGCCGTGGAGGAGTGTTTATGGTTGTAGAAATGGGATGGCGAATCACAGGGCCTTCATGAGGAGGTTGTCCTGATTGTTAGAGCGGGCCTCGAGCCAGCGAGAGTTTAAGGGTAGGTGAGGGCGATGGCAAACCGTTGAATCTTCCGGAGAAGAGTACCCTGGTGCTCGACCCAACCTCGAGATGACGAGGGATTATGTGTCGACAAGGGTGATGCGAGCCGTTGTTTCTTCCTGAGAAGAGTACCCTGGTGCCAGACCGAACCTCGAGATGAGGAGGGATTATGGGTCGGTAAGGGTGATGGCGAGCCGTTGGCCTTCCTGAGAAGACCACCCTGGTGCCAGACCTGACCTCGAGCTTGGCGAGGGATTACGGGTCGGCAAGGGCGATGGCGAGCCGTGAAGCCTTCCTGAGAAGACTACCCTGGTGCTAGACCTGACCTCGAGCTGGCGAGGGATTACGGGCCAACAAGGGTGATGGCGAGCCGTTGGCCTTCCTGAGAAGACTACCCTGGTGCCAGACCTGACCTCGAGCTTGGCGAGGGATTACGGGTCGGCAAGGGCGATGGCGAGCCGTGGAGCCTTCCTGAGAAGACTACCCTGGTGCTAGACCTGACCTCGAGCTGGCGAGGGATTACGGGTCAACAAGGGTGATGGCGAGCCGTTGGCCTTCCTGAGAAGACCTCCCTGGTGCCAGACCTGACCTCGAGCTTGGCGAGGGATTACGGGACGGCAAGGGCGATGGCGAGCCGTGGAGCCTTCCTGAGAAGACTACCCTGGTGCTAGACCCCTGACCTCGAGCTGGCGAGGGATTACGGGTCAACAAGGGTGATGGCGAGCCGTTGGCCTTCTTGAGAAGACCTCCCTGGTGCCAGACCTGACCTCGAGCTTAGCGAGGGATTACGGGTCGGCAAGGGCGATGGCGAGCCGTGGAGCCTTCCTGAGAAGACTACCCTGGTGCTAGACCTGACCTCGAGCTGGCGAGGGATTACGGGTCGGCAAGGGTGATGTCGAACTGTTGTGCCTTAGAGCGTTTGAGCGGGGGTAGCCCGCCGTTTCTGTGGAGCATTGAAGGCTCTCCGGGATCTGTGTGATGGTCCAATTTTCTAGGGGCATTAATGGCGCTGCCTAATAAATGCAGATAGCGCATGGGCTTCCGTCGATTGGCTTTCCCCGTGTCATAATGGTTGGTCTATGGGGGAGGCTATAAATACCTCTCCCCCCACAGCGGGTTTGATCACAGCAGGGGTGGTCTATTGGCCCTCGGAGGTGTCTGCTTCGGCGGACGCCTGTCTTTTGCAAAAATTTTCAACCCCAGCGGTGTCGGAGAGGTGGTTACTCTGCCGTCCGGATCTTCTCTTGGATCTGATGGCTCTTGATACGGTAGCCAGATCCAGGGGAGATCAGGGCGAGAGGGGTAACGGTCGAAATCCGTACCGGTAGAAAAGGAGCCTCGGATTGGTGGTGGCTTTGCCGTCTGGATCCTTTTTCGGGTCAGACGACCCTGACACGGTTGTTTGGCCCGAGAGAGAACCAGATGGGAGGGGCACCAACCGTATTCCGGTCTTGGGGCTGAAGAGCCTCAGATAGAGGGGTCACCTCCGATCAGGGGTTGGCCACTCTGTCTTCCGATAGGGCTCCAGGCGATGGTGGTTTCTGTCCCACCCTCGAACAGTTCGGGGTTTCGGTGCCAACCCGAGGCTGTAAGCCCCGAGCTGCTCTGGGATGAGAGAGGAACCGATCGAGCGCTGGAGCCCGGGGCGTCTGTCGAAGGACGGTGCCTTAAACCTTAAGTAAAACGTTTTCTCCGTCGTATACTCCATCCGAACCGACCCCTGAGTCTGGCCGCCAGCCTGGTACCTGATGACGTCAGCAGCGCACGTTTCGAGGATGTGGCACAATTTTCCAGGCGACAGTTGTACGTCAATCGGTGAATAGTAATTGCGGAAGTCGAGGAGTCGTTCTTATCCTTTATAAGTATTCCCCCTTCTCCTCCTCTCGCCCACTTCTTTCTTGCCGTTTTCTTTCTCAAAAAATCTTCCAACCCTTCAGCGCTCGCTCTTGCAGTTTGCTGTACTAGGCTCGTCCTTCCGAAGCGGCCCCAGGTTAGTTGGTAAGTTTATTTAGTTTAGGCGCAGATGGATAGGGCTCAGTCCGGCTCGTCAGCGTCGACGTCCAGGGGGGAAGTGAAGCGAGCCTCCACATCGACGTCGTGGGGGGAGCCCGTGCTTGAGGAGGAGTCGGTGCACGCTGCGGAGCCTTCCGATTCAGTTTCGTGGAAGGAACCAGTAGGTAAGGGGGAGGTGGTACACAAGATGAGGCCGTCACGCTCCCGACGTCCCTTCGTGGTGGAGAGTAGCGAGTCGGAGGAAGCCAGTGACGGTTCGGACGACATCCGGGTACTGGAGTTGTCTTCCGAGGAGGAGGAGGGAGGCGAGGGCGACACGATGAGGAGATCCACCGTTCAGGGTGCGGGCTCGAGTTTCACGCCGACAGGCCTGGGGCCCTTATCTACTCCCTCGTCGGAGCGAGCCAAGAAGATGAAGAGGGCCCCGAGGAAGGCGGGGTCGAGGACTGGTGATTCGAGCCAGGCGCCTGTTTTCCGCAATTTGATGACAGGTTCGCCCGTACAGCCGAAGCCTTTCCGTCAGTACCCCGACGATCTTTCTGACAAGGAGCTCTTCGGTGTGCAGCCCTCTTCACCGAGTCGGAGGAGGGTGATGATGGACGCGATCCCAAATGTCTTGGAGGGCGGGGACTTGGAGGTTCTGCAGCTGGCCTATCACATAGGGCCTGGCTACGAGTTGTTGTTGCCGAGCTCTACTCTGCACCCCACCGATCCCCTTTCTGCTTGGTATTGCGTCTTCCCAGTGGACGCTTTCATCTCCGGGCTGAGGTTGCCAGTCCACCCGTTTGTTCGGGATGTGCTGAACTGGGCCTCCTTGGCGCCAATGCAGTACGGGCCGAACTCTTGGAAGCAGATTATCTGCTTTGTGCTGATGTGCGAGGAACAGAAGGTACCCCTGCGGCTGAATGTGTTTCGTGCGATGTTGATGATCAGCTCGGCGGGCGAGGGTGTTTACTATATCTCTCCCCGGAGTAAGGGGAAGGTCGTTCATAGTCACCCGGACTCCATCAAGGAATGGAAGAAAAAATATCTGGTGATCCGGAGTGAAGAGCCCTGGGACATTCCCACTCGATGGAATCACTCCAAGCCGATCTATCAAACACTGAGGCCGAGGGATCTGTCGGCCGAGGAGTGGGGGTTTGTCGAGCGCCTCCGTTCGTCACCCAGTATTGATTGGACGAAGGTGACGGAGGCCAACCTGGCGAGCGTTGGACTGAGCCCAGCCGTTATGTGTATGTAGTTGTTTCTTTTCTTTCGGTCTTTTCGTACTTTCTTGCTCATTGCTCTTAATGGTTTTTTCTGCAGATATGGACGAAGCATCGATCAAGGCAAAGAGGCTCGCCATGAGGAAGGAGAAGGCCGAGAAGAAGGGGGAGGCGGCGAAGAGGCCAAGGGGGTCGTCCCTAGTCATCTCGGAGGTCCAGCCCGAGCCGGGGACCAAGAGGATTCGCTCGGAGACGAGCAAGGGGGCGGCTGCTTCGAAGGGCCAGAGCCTAGCGAGGGCCTCCGTTCTTGACAAGGGGAAAGGTCCCTTGGTCGAGGTCGAGGAAGAGGACCCGGTGGTGGAGTTGCTGCGGCAGCGGTGGGCTCCGGACTGGTCGGTCCGGATGGGGGACCATCTGACCGAGGAGGCCCAGGCCGTCGAGGTGGTGGAGAAGTTGGCGACCCCTCGCGATCGTAAGGCGATGGAGGGCGAGCCCGTGGAGGTGGCGTTCACGCGCCTGGCGCAGGCCACCGTGCTGGTAAGTCCGTCGACCCTATTCCCCTTGTTAATTTTTCTGCGGAAGTCTTTTCCTTATTTGCGCTCGTTGGTCGCAGGCTTGCATGCAGGGGGCTAACATGAAGAACCTCTACGAGGCGTCCCTGGCACAAGAGCGAGCTCGGGCGGAAAAGAGCGAGCGGGAGATGAAGGAAATGCGGATCGAGCTCGAGGGTTCGCACAAGAGGGAGCAGCAGATGAAGCTCGAGCTCGAGGCCAAGGATGCGGAGTGGGGGAAGAAGGTGGCCTCCTTGAAGAAGAAGTTCGCCAAGGAGAAGGAAGAGGTGACGACTACGGGCCAGATAATGGTGATTAAGGCCCAGGATGCATGTTATGCGAAGGCCCTCAGCCATGTGAGGCACTTCTACCCGACCATCGATCTGTCCAATTTTGAGTACGACATGGAGATCGAGGGGACGTCGAAGACTCCTGGCGAAGAAGGGCCTGCTCTCGACCCGCCGGCCGACCCATCTGTGAATCCGTCTGTCGACGCTGAGGTGGGACAATAAGCTGTATAATTCTGTCTTTCTTTTCTCCCTCTCTTGACTGTATTTGCCTCTCGCGGACTGGCTACCGCCTTTTTTGTAAGGAGTACTTAAATTTATAGGAAAAAAGTTTTTTGACCGGCCAAGTGTTTTGACCTCGGTTTTTTCTGAACCTTCTTGCGTGTGTGCATTGGGTTGGCTGGTTCTCCTGTAGGTTATGGCTCCCCTTTCCGAGGTGGACCCCCGTCGTTCCGACGTGGTGTGGCTCCGGAGCAAGGTTGAGGCCCTGGAGGCCGCGTTGGTCTGCCACCGAAGGGGGGCTCGTGACACTGTGCGGCTTTGAACTTTTATCGGAATAAGTCTGAAGCCTTAAGCGAGGAGGCGAGCCGGCTGAGGAGGGCGATGCTAGATCGGGAACTCGGCGGTGCGAGCCTTGGACAGGCCGTGTTAGGTGCCTCGGTGCCGAGGCCCACTTCTGAAAGGTTACTTCGCGATGTCTTTGCGGAGAAAGAAATGGAGATACACCGTTACAATATTATGCTTGGTGCCTCGGTATCTTCCTCGGTGGGTCGGCAAGCGGAGGGGGTTCCCTCTGCGCTGCTGCTGTTGCAGGGTATGCGACCAGATGACGCCCAGAGCTCCGTGGCTGGGGAGTCGACCGTGGCTGAGTTCAAGGACCATCATAACGAGGAGAGGGATTTTAGTCGCTCGTTCGGAGTAATTCCGCCCTTCAGCGGACCCGAGGGGCTCTAAGATGGCGACTTCCTCCAGTTTGAGATGAGTGGAGTGGTCCTGTAACGGTCTTTGTTTGTTTTCTTAGGACGAAATAAAAGGGTACAAATAAAGAATCCTGTTCCTTCTTTGCTTCGGCTAGTAGTGTAGTGAACGATTGTAGTTTTAGGGAGAGTCCACCGATCCGCGAGGGATCGAAGTGGGGCCTTAGGGAGAGTCCCCAGCTTGGATTCGGTTGGAGCCTACCGAGGCGTTGGGGACGATACCGGAGTGAGGACTCAGGCGCCGATCTCATTATCTGGCGTTAGGATTTTAACAAAAAGAGATCCCTTTTGTATAAGATAAGGAGGGCTGCTAAGACGGCCCTGTACACATGAGTGTTTACACAAAAACATGTTTACATTTAGCCAGGCTAGAGCCTATGTTTGTCCTTCGAGGAGTTTCATTAGGTACTCGGCTTCGACTGGGGTCTCCTCCCGCTCGGTGACAGGTTTGGAAGCAGGGTCGTCCCTCTCAGGTTTGAACTCAACCGCGTCGAGGGAGAACACACCCCCCCCCCCGACGGTGGTCATGTAGCACGATCGCGCTGCTTCTTGGCTACCTCGGACAGTGCCGACTCCTTGCGGGGTGGGAAATTTGAGTTTCAGATGGTAAGCCGAAGGCACCGCTTGGAGGGAGCATAGTCCGGGTCGGCCGAGTATGGCGTTGTAAGCCGCCTTGACGTTGACCACCATGAAGTCCATGGACTCGGTCCTCTTAACAGGAGCCGATCCTGCGGTAACGTCGAGGGTGACAATCCCTTCTATCACGACAGGGACGCCGGAAAACCCATGCAAGGTGTCTCCGGCCGGCTTGAGCTTGCCTCTAGGTAGCTTGAGATTCTCGAAGGCTTCGAGGAAAAGAATATTAACCGAGCTGCTGTTGTCGACGAGGATTCGGCGAACTTCACAATTAGCCATGTGGAGACTAATGACGAGGGCATCGCAGTGGGGTAGGCGAACGCCTTCGAGGTCCTCTCCTGAGAAGGAGACCGGCATCGGTTGTAGCTTGGGCGAGGGATTGTCGTGGACAGCATTCACCTCCCGGATGAAGGCTTTTCGGGAAGTATTTGAATCTCCTCCCATTGGCCCTCCGTGGACACAGTGCAAGATGAAGGGCGTATCTGTGGCTCCCTCGGATTCGGGATCCCGACCCTGGATGCGGTTCGGGGTAGGGTTCGGGGGCGAGGACCTCCGGTTCCTAGTATCTCGTCGATCCCGCGGGACTTCTCGGGTGAATTCTCGGAGGTACCCCCTGGAGATGAGTTCCTCAATTTCGTCTTTCAGGGCCCGGCACTGGTCGGTTTCGTGCCCGTGATCTCTGTGGAAGCGGCAGTAGAAGCGTTGATCTCGATTCTTGTTGTTATTAGATCGGGGGGGGTAGTCGGACAATGCCTTTGTCTTCGATTTCTAAGAGGATGGCGGATACGTTATGCGTCAAGGGAGTGTACCTCTCGAAGCGGGGGACCGGCGGGACCTTCTTCATGGCCCCCGCGTCCCTCGGAGCTTTCTTTGATGGTTCGACCTCTTCGACCTTCCGCTTTCCCTTCCCGATGGCCTCCCTGGTATCTTCGGGGTTAAGGGCCTATTCCGCCCTAATGTATTTCTCGACCCTGTTGAGGAGGTCGGGAAAGTCGACGGGGGGTTTCTTCGCCAGAGAAGCCTTCAGCTGTCCATGACGGACGTTGTGCCAAAATGCCGCAGAGGCGACGCCCGGATCGAGGGAGGAGACCGACCTTGCCTCTGCGGTAAACCTCCGGACGAATACTCTGAGTGACTCCCCCTCTATCTGTCTGAGCCCAAGTAATGAGGCGCTGGTCCTTTCGGCCTTCCGGCTGGTGACAAAGTGGGCAAGAAAATTGCCCTCTAGTTGGTCGAAGGAGTAAATGGAGCCGGGGGCGAGCTTCGAGAACCATTCACGAGCCGGACCCCGAAGGGTGGCCAGGAAGGCTCGGCACAGCAGGGGATCCGAGGCGCTGTGAATCATCATGAGGGTTTTGAAACCCTCCATGTGATCAGCAGGATCTCCCTCGCCGTCGTAGGTCTCGAATTGAGGGGGTCAAAAGTTCCTGGGTATTTCTGCCTGGAGGATGGGGGCGGAGAAGGGAGGACGGACAGGTCTGTACCCCTGAGCCGCTCTTTGGCCGCCGTCCCCTATGTGATCGAGGCAATCTTCCATTTCTTGGAGGCGCCTTAGGAGTATGTCATCGTCCTCTGGCTGGATTGTTGATGGTCGGGACACGCTGGTCTCGGTGTCCGACCTGGTTTGGGAATGGAGGGTTTCTCCCCTGGGGGCCCATCGGAGAGCCCCAAGAATTTCTCTTCGGAAGTCCTGGAACTCCTTGTGAGTGACGGGGGCTCCCTCGACCCTGTTCGGTCGGTCTGAAGGTTGCCTTCCGACGCGGCTGAGTGCTGGCCTCCGTCCCTCGGGCGGTGGTCTTGGATGGTTCGGGGCCGGGTTGGAAGCGGCCCTTCCCCTGCTGCGGGTGATCTGTCGGTTGACGATTATTCCTCGTAGGTCGGGTTGGACTTGCTGGGTGATGCTCCTCTGGGACTCCTGATGGGGAGCCCTGTGTTTTGAAGTGTGTGGCCCGGCGTTAGCAGTTGGTGGGGGCGAGTCCCGTCGGTTGACGGAGGAAGCAGCCCCCTTGCCCTTGGAGGCCATGAGGGTTCGGCTGTCGAGGTCGCTCGATGGTCGGGCTCGGGTCGGCTTCTGAAGCAGTTCCCACAGACGGTGCCAACCTGATGCGGTTTATTTCTGGGAGACGTGTGGATGCACCAGGTGTGAGTTCGGACTCAATTTGTATTTGAAGGAGAAAGTTGCTCGTCTGACGACCCTCGGCTGACCGGGCGGAACCTGCGGCGGGCTCGGAATGAGGCGAAGATCTGGGCTCGGATCAGAGGGTTCGGATCCGAGGTCTTGTGTACCTGCAGACGGTCCTGAAACACCGGGGTTTATCCCGGTGGCGGACCCTCCGACGATCTAGTCAGTCTCTGTGAGAGAGTAGCAATAACTAGGTGAATTTAAGTGGTAAAAGATTGATTACCTCAAAAGGTGGGTGAGGGTCTAGTATTTATAGAGAATCCCAACCGGGTTTGGTTCCGCTTGAGGGCCGGGTCTGGATCCGAAAGCCCATGGGCCTGACGTGGCAGAAGGCCCAGGGGGTTTAGGGCAGACGTGGCAATACCAGGAGCGGTATAGGGCTGACGTGGCAAAACCCTTGGTGGTACATGGAGCTGACATGGCTGATCGTGGGTCTTCTGTGCTTCTGGGAGAATCGGAGGGCCTAGGCTGTGCCAGGTCATCCCCATGCTTCGCCAGAGAGGGGGGACGGCCCGTGGGGCTGTCACGGATCGGAGGCCGAGGACCACTGAAGCTCGTCGGATACGAGGAGGCCAGTTCTGTGGGGGTGAACTTGAGGTTCGGCGCCGACCCTTGTAGTGGTTCGAAGCCGAACTAGATTGCTATTTTCACCATTCTTGAGTGAGAGTTGTATTGGGCCCTGGTTGGGCCCCCAGGCCATTTTTACCCTACCACACTCATCCACCGCCATCTCCTTCCCCCTACCCATACTACTCATCTATATTACGAAAAAACCGATAAATATTAAACAACAATGCCAAATTCCAGCATCTAAATAGTGATTTGAAATTTGTAGGTCGTAAAAAGCAACAGATTCAATAAAATTTTGCTAACAACAGATTCGTAAAAAGCAACAGATTTGTCGGTCTGAAAATTTTTTGGTGCCAACAACAGATTCAAAAATCGTAGGTTGTAAAAAGCAAAACCGCAACAAACTTGAGTCATAGGGCGTAAAAAAAACAACAAAATGGGTACCAATCGGATCATACCTTCGATTGGAGTTGAAGAACGAAGAAATTGTCAGCAACAGATTCAACCTTTAATAGCCGTTTGATTCGACTTGCCCGTTGTCGAATATACCTTTTTCTGTATGCAGCACGGGTCTCACAAACCATTAATCCCTCAACCGAAACCACTCAACCCCAAACCAAATCGACTGATGGAGAGTAGTATTCTCGTCGCCAGCGACAGAGAATCAAACCGTTTGGAGTAGATTTGGGGGTTAATAATTTCAAAATCGTTGATTTGGGGAGGAGATTGGTTCAGATCTGGTTTGGAAAAGAAGGGAGGAAGGAGGTGAAGAGGCGCTACAGGAAAGAGGAGAGTAAAGGAGCTGGAGTCTCGTGAAGTGAGACAGGTGAGAAGTGAGTAAAGGAGGTTTCGAAAAGAGGGGCTACTCAATTTTCTGATAACGGTTCCCAAAAAACGCATAAAACAAACGCCATCTCAGAATTATATTTCAGAAAAAAGAAAAAAAAACCTTAAAACAAACAGACCCATAGAATTTGACTTTAATAAAGCAAAAGAAATTACAAAAGGAAAAACACCACAAATAATGTTCAGGGAGATCACTATCAATAAGAAACAAACAACAAGCATTTGAATTAATACCAATAATAAATACATTAGATAATCAAAACAATAACCAATTTAAAATAGAAATAGAATATTATGATAGTGGAAAATGAAATAAAGAAGTAGCCCTGTTAGATGCAGGAGATACTAATTCACATATTAAATAAACAAATATAAAAACAACAGAATTAATACCATTAGAAAATCCATATTACTACCTAGACTATTACAATAATAGACATCCAATTGTATATAAAATAATACTACCACTGAGGTAAATAGTATTATATGTAGATCCAGAACACCATGTTAATGAAATATTATTAGGGACTGATTTCCTTACATCAGTACAATCTTACTCAATTCAAGAAGAAAAAATCACAATAACAGTAAACAATGAAAGTATAGTAATAAATATATTATTGTGTAAATAAATCCATTAAGAGAAACGAAAAACGCATTATACATACTAGCACAATTTGTCTAAGAAAGATACAAATCAAGAAACTATCATAGTCAAAGCCTCACCCTCGTTTCTCTCTCTAGAAAATTTCTAGAGAGGGAAACTTACCCCCCCAAACAAAAACCCTAGAAAACCCTAGATCTGAAAATTCTTAGGGGTGGCGGTGGCTAGCCCTCTTCGCCGCCGCCCCTCCCCACCCCGTCGCCCCCTTGCCTCTCCTCCACGTCCGACCGTCGCGACCCCTTCGACTCTCCCTTTTCCACCGTCGCGACCCCAGATTCCTGCTCGCTCATGGGGACCACCAACCGTTAATCGCAACTCCGACTCCCCATCTCACAGTGCAACCTCCACCTTCCCTCCACCACCACCATCGCGGTGTCCACGTGGTACTCCACCCCCAACCCCACCTCCTTCATCTACAGCGTTCGGGGCCACCGGAATCAAGAACCGGTTCAAATCAGCGACCTCTTTAGCATCGGCGGCCTATGAGGCGGAGCCGATGACATGGTGGCATGGTCCTTGCCGGCGGAGACGTGCTTCGAGAGCTTCAGGCTGTCCTCGACGGCTTCGCCCCTATCTGGCATGCCAAAAAATTGTTGGAGCTCGCGCCGCCGCGACGTCCCTCGAGCCAGATCGGTTCTCATCAGATCTGGGCGACGGCGAAGGTATTGACTTCTATCGATTTCAGAACAAGGTCAGCATTAATAGGCTTGTTCTTATTGTTGTTCTTATTGGTGGTGGGTGGTGTGGAGGGTGTAGTATGTTGTATTGCACGATTGTGGAGCTTGGGCCTGAAGATGGGGTCCTTCCGTGATGTGCACTAACTTGTCTCAACTTTCGAGGTGTCCTAACGAGGTCGCCTGTGCGGTTTTCACAGAGTTTGGTTTGGGTTTGGTTCGTCTGTGAGAGACAAGGGTGAGTATGTAATATCCCGGACGGATATTACATTGTATAAATTTATTTTATTATTATTTTTGAAATTAAATTATTTTTATACGGATTATGCGAAGATTTTCGGTATATATATATACATACATATATGTATTGTGTCAATTAGTACATTGTACAAATTGTGTGGTATGTATTTTTGGATAAAATAGTTCTCTTTATCATGACAAAAAATCTAATTAGATTGTTAGGGTTTTAATAAGTGTTTAACCTAGGGTTAAAGTGTGCATGAGAGAATTAGGAGTTGTTCTTCTAGAATCTCCCTCTCTCATCCACCTCACCCTCACACCCATGCCTCCACCTCACCCTCACACCCATGCCTCCACCTCACAAGTATGGCCAGCCTTGATTTGTGGAGGGGGGTTTTGTGCATTTTTGTGGGTGCACTTTTGCACTCTCCACCCTCTCTCCAACCCTATAAATACCCCTCCCCTCTTCTCTTATCTCACTTTTTACAAAGACCAAAAAAAAGGGGAAAGGAAAAGAAAGAGAGAAAGCTTAAGTAATAAGAGAGTTTTTCATTGTAGGTTCTTAGGAGCTTTCCATAGGAGCTAGGGGAAGGAGAAGGGTGCTAGACTAGTTCTTCCTTCAAGGCAAATCAAGGTAGGGGTTCTCCATTTCTTTTGTTTTCCTTGTTTGATGTTGCTTTCCTTGTGTGTTATTTTTGGTTCTTTTGTGGGTTTGTTTGGTTGTGTTGTTGCTTTTGTGTGTGTTGTTGTGTTAAACAAATTGGAACTAATATTTGTATGGATAAAAGGATGATGGAACTTTTAAAAAGAACATAAAAGGATTGATACTTGGATTGTGGCAATTTTTGTTCTTGTTGTTGTTATTTGGACTAAATGGACACAAGAACATAAACATTGATGTACATACCCATTTATGGGTTGTAGAACTTGACATGAACATATGCATATATTTGTGTACATACCCATTTGGGTTGTAGAACTCAAACAAGGACTTTTGGCATAAGCACATAGTAGAATTATTACACATCCTTTGAGGTTGTAGAACTCAATGAAAATGAGTCTTAATTACTTATTGCTCTCTATTTGGTAATTATCAAGTCTTGTAACTCTTATTATAAGGAAGGGTAAACCTTATTGTATGTAGGAACTAGGTGGTTAAGAAAAGAACATTGTAGGAAGTAGGACTGGTAAATTGTTGTATGAAATTTGTAATTCATAAGTTAGTTTGTTGTAGCAATTTCAAGGCTTGCATTTTTTGTAAAAAGAGATAGTCTTTGTAATAGCTAGTAAGTAGATATCCATGCTTAAATAACATCCATGCTTAAATAGTTACTTGACATTCATGCTTAAAAATAAGTAAAGTTTATGTTGAAGTAGTAGATAGACATTCGTGTTTTAAATTGTAGTCGAAACCCATGCTTAAAGTAGTAATAGATATCCATGCTTAAACATAGTAAGCATTCATGTTAAGTTGTAGTAAGTTCATGCTTATGTTGTACTCATGCTAAATTGTTGTAGGAATTATAGTAAGAACCCATGTTTATGTTGTATCCATACTAGACTGGGTAGGTTTGATATAGTAAAGAAACCCATCATGCTAGATTGTAGTAGTAGATGATTGTACTTAAGTTGTATTCATGCTTAGATTGTTGTAGGTTGATACTTATGCTATATATCATGTTAGATTGTTGTAGGATTGATGTTAAATTACATACCATGCTTAGAATTGTTGTAGATTCATGCCTAAGTTATATACCATGCTTAGGAATGTTGTACGATTGATGTTTAAATTACCTACCATAATTTGGATTGTTGTAGATTCATGCTAAGTTATATACCATGCTTAGGAATGTTGTAGGATTGGTATTTAAATTACCTACCATATTTAAGATCATTGTAGATTCATGCCTAAGAAATAGAAAGGAACCATACTTTAAGTAATAGTAGATATTCATGCTTAAGTAAGCATTCATGCTTGAGTTGATCCATGCTTAAAGTAGTAGTAGATATTCATGCTTGCAGTGTAGTAACTATCCATGCTTAAGTAATTGTAGAAAGGATCCATGTTTAAGTAAGTAGTAGATATACATGCTTAAATTGTAGTAGCTTCATACTTGAATTGTATCCATGCTTGAGTTGAAGAACGATCCATGTTTAAGGTAGTAGAAGATATCCATGCTCTAGTATAGTAGTTACTCATGCTTAAATTATAGTAGCTCCATGCTTAAGTTATGCCATGTTAAGGTAGTAGTAAACATTCATGTTTAAGTGGTAATAAGTACTCATGTTAAGTGTAACAATTATCCATGTTTATGTAGTAGTAAAGAAACCCATGCTAGGTTTGAAATTAATGTAGGTTGATGCCTATGTTCGATACCATGCTTAGATCATTGTAGATTGACATACCATGCTAAGATTGTTGTAGGGTAATACTTAAGTTGTATACCGTGATTAAGTATAGTAGTTATTCATGCTTGAGTTAAAGGATCATGTTGAGTTAAGAACTATCGTGCTGTAGTTGTAGTATGAGTAAAGAACTATCGTGTTATAGTTGTAGTGTAGTAAAGAACTATCATGTTGTTGTGGTAGCGTTAGTGAAGAACCATCGTGTTGTAGTTGCAATACTCGAGTTGCATAGTAGTTCTAGATTCAAAGGAACCACGCTTGAATTGTATTATGATTGTAGTGAGGGATTAAAAAGAACCCATGAACCCATGCTTGAGCTAGGTGTTCTAGTTAAACTAATAAAATGAACCTATGTTCTATGTTGTCCTTGTCAACTTTAAAGAGAAACCCATGAAACTAGCACTATGGTAGTTCTAGCTCAATTGATAAGAGAACCCATGCATTTAGTCCTAGGTAATTCTAGCTCAAACGTGAAGAAAGAACCAAAGAATCTAGTGCATGTAGTTCTAGTTCAGTTTGGGGAGGGAAACCATGGATTCTAGTCATATGAGACCCTAAGTAAAGTTGGACCATATCACATGAACATTACTCATTTTCATGGGTAATAAGGGTTGGGAAGGTCACTAATAATCATTAGCATGATAAAAGTTTGATATCGCTTCTTGGGCTTCTCATTGGTAGAATGTCTATTTTAGACTATTAGTAGATTCTTCTGTTGCTTCTAATTATAGAAGATCAAGTTTGCTAGTAAGCACGTTTGGTTGCTTCTAGGTTCATTACCTGTATGCTTGTTTTTGTATGTGGTTTTGCTCGTACGCAGCTCGACTGGCCCGTATGTAGCTGTTGGTCTCATACGCAGCTTATTTAGGCTGGTATGTATGTTATTGTCTCATACGTAGTCCGCCTGGCTCGTATGTAGTTGTTAGTTTCATACGTAGCTGGTTGGCTCGTATGTAATCTGTTTACTCGTATGTAGCTTATTAGCTAGTTCGCAGTTTTGTTGTGCTCGTCTAGGGCCACAGTATTGCCCTAGGGGCTATCGACCATCAAGATGTGTGTTTACCTTTCTTCTAAGGGACTGTGGACGAGTCACTTCGCGTGTATCATCAGATCTTAACCGGTGTAGGTTGATCGCGGACCGGAGTGTTGACAAAATCCAAGTTCAGGGTAGTAGCATTCGAATACGTTCGTATTGCTAGGGTCTTGGATCGATAGGCCATGAACCGGATCCTTAGGAATTCTGGTAAGTCTAGGTTGAGCAGCCTAGTAGGGTTACCTTGCAAATTCCAACTTAAGACCTGGCAAGTCATGTTAATATTGTTGGATTGTTCAGGGTTAGTGACATCGTTAGGGTAGTAACTATGGCTTTTACTACTTAACCTTTATTATTATCATCTTTCACCGAAGGGAAAGAGTTGGTGTTAAGGGTGATTCCTTATGATTCGACATGTCCTATAGGCCTGCATTAGGAGGTGTTATTGGATTGTACCCTCCTTGTCAAAGGAATATGGTCTGTGCCTTCTCACGAGTTGGGAGCACGGGATCCGTATCTCGTCTGTTAATTTCTGAAGTGCCATGATAAGGGCGGGTGCGAGTCCTGTCGGAGCTAGGGGATGGACCCCGGAACTCCGTCATGTCCTTGGTCTAAGTGCGAACAAGCCATAGACTATGGTCTGGCTAGGGGGCGACAGGGGATGCTTCGAGCTAACCTGCTTTGCGGTAACTCCAAGGGTTCGTCAGATTTTTGAGTGAGGTCGGGCAATAGTGGCAAACGGAGACACCACTATATGACTACAATGGCGTGATTAGACCGTTTCAGGGCAACCTCATCAGTCACGTTGTATCTTCAGAAACAAGTTGAGTACAAGAGTAGAATTCATGGTGCGGGTTCAAAGCCCTATATATGAAGAAACGGCTTGAGATGGGCGCATGTGGTATGGGCTGCATGTTGTTCCGGAGACTCGCTGGCATTAGAATAGGGGCATCCTAGCCTTAGTTGATATTGCATTAGATTCTAGTCATAGCACTCACGAACACTTAAACTACACTGACACATTTGCCATGGTTGTATGTTTGTTTGGGAGATTCCTGTAAGTCATCAGCCCTTAAGCGTCAGTATATGTACTGACATCCCGACTTCAATAGGTACTGGATTGCCGAAGTACAGGTGCAAGATTCAGGAGGACTCAACGCAAGAAAAGCGAGGAGTCGATGTTATTTTAAGTTCTGCTGTAATATTTATATTGATTATCTATTTGTTGAAAAGTATCCAAGTGAGAATTACCAAGTGTTGTTCTTCATTCATTGTACTCTGATATAAGTTGTTGGAAGTGTAACACTTGGGATTATAAAGGTATTATTGTAACATTGTTGTAATGTATTGCAAATTGTAACAATCAGATTTGTAACACACTTTGTGTTGAATAAAAAGTTTTAAATTTTTTTGTTTTTTTGTGTATTATGGCTAATTGAATGTAAAGATCCTGGCTCGTGTCTCGAATTCTCCATATAGGAAGTTCGGGGCGTTACAGAGTAGGTGTGGAGTTTGTGGCACTGTGCTGCGTTTGTGGCACTGTGTTGTATTTGTGGCACTGTGTTGTCCACTCTTGGGGCCCGGATGCTCTTTGCGGCCGCCACCATGTCCACACTCTCAGGGCCAATCACGGCAATCTGCGCCTATGATTTGGTTTTGAAGGTTGGTAGTGCAGCGCCGAAGGGAGAGACAGGGTTTTTAGTAAGGGGGTTGATTGGTTGTGGGGCATCACGTCGTCGTCGCGGATTTCAGCGCACCTCCTTAGGTCGCGAAGCAACGTTTTCGTCGCGCCAGAGCATCCTCCCGCACCTGTGGTCGAAATCTTCTTGGATCTGGGCGATGGCGAGGTGCGCCCCCCTCTCCCGAAGTACGCTGTCTTGCACGATTGTGGAGCTTGGGCCCGAAGATGGGGTCCCTCCATGACGTACGCGTTTGAGTGTCCTACGATGTTGCCGGTGAAGTCTTCACAGTGCCTACTATCAGGCTATTGAGCTTCCTCCAGCTTAGGCCATTGGCTCGTGACAGCGTCGCCTCTTCCCTCGGATTGGGAGTAAGAGTCGAGATAAGTCTGCATGGTGAGAAATCGCTGGAGAGAGCTAGAGCGTGAGAGAGGTGAAGGTATCCTCTCCACAGGCCCTCTCCTGGAGTGTGGTGTTTGGTGGGGTGAGCGGTTGTTTGGTAAGAAATCGCCTGAGAAAGCGGTATCGTGTAAGAGGCGAAGGTATCCTCTTCACGGCTATCGCTTTGGTAGCGGCTGTGGGAGCTATTGGTGCGTTTGTAGGATGAGTGGTGGAGATGGTGGGAGGGTGCGATCGCTGTGCATGTGCCGTGAGGTCAGAATTCGATCTGTAGGGCTTGGACCCAAAGATAGGGTCCCCCCAATAAGGTGATGGCAGGGATCGGCAGGTGATAAAATCCTGCCAGACTTGTTTCAGGTGGGTGTGCATGTGTCGTGAAGGCACTGTACGAAGCTAACTGGCATATGTACAATTTTGCTGGACCGAACTTGTTTGTCGGCCCACCCTCTAGGGTTGTTGGAGGGATTTGTTATTTGTACGCGTCAGGTTGCTTCATATATATTTTATTTTCTGTCTGTAGTTTGTACTTTGGCCCAGTGCTCTGGGTTTGTTTCATTAAGCTCTTATTAATGAAACATGGTGGCCAGATTCCACCTTTTCCTTCAAAAAAAAAAACTATCATAGCCTAATAGATACCGGAGCAGGCACTAGTTTATGTCGTGAAAATATACTACCAAGATGGAGACAATATGGATATAATTAAAATTCGGTAACTGGATTAACTGGACAAACCGTCGTACTTGATAGATATCAACAAAATGTTAATATACAAATAGGAAATTACGTACTAAAAATACCAATAATATACCAATTTGATGATATGAATAATGATGTACTATTAGGAAATGACTTTTTCCAACAATACGATCCTATAACCATATCACATAAATTCGTTATATTTACAACACCTTGTCAACAGAAAGCAATAGCAATTAGAATTACCCAACCTTATTCTAGGACCGACTTGCCGCATATAAGAGTTTCTTCAACCCAACATGGTGAATATCAATATTTACCAAATAAAACTAGAATACAACAAGTCCAAGAAATAACTACAAAAGAAATTTTACAAAAAAATTAGAAGATCTATGCAGTAAGGACCCTTTAGCAAAATGGGACTTAAGTAAACCCACAACACATATAGAGTAATAGATAAGAACAAAATAATAAAAATTAAACCTATAAGACACACTCCAACAGATTTAGAAAAGTTCAAAATACATATAAAAGAACTAATGGAAACTAATTACATAAGAAAATCACAAAATCCACATTTATCACCAGCATTTATAGTAAGAAAACATTCAGACGAAAAGTAGTAAATCTCGAATGGTAGTAAATTATAAGGAATTGAAATAAAATACTAAAAGATTTGGATATGCACTATTAAATATTCAGATACTACTTAACACAATAAGAACAAGAAAACGATTGTAAATCAGGATTTTACCACGTTAAACTAATAGAAGACTCAAAACAGTTAACAACATCTAGTACACCACAAGAAATCTACGAATGGAATGTATTACCATTCAGATATAAAAATAGTCTAGGAGTATTTCAAAAATATATGGATAAGATATTAGAAAAACACAGTAATTTGATACTAGTTGATGTAGATGACATTCTAATAGGATTCGAAAAAGAAGAACAACATAAAGAACATGTACTAAAATTCACAGAAATAGTAAAAAATGCATGTATTATACTATCAAAAAAGAAAATAGAATTGTTCAAAACTGAGATAGAATTCTTAGGAAAGAAATTATCACATGAAGGAATCAAACTACAACCAAATATAGCAGAAAAAATAAAAACATTTCCTAATGTCCTAAAAGAAAATAAAGAAGTACAATCCATAATCAGACTACTAAATCAAACAAGATGATACATACAGCAAAAATAAATTCGTTACAACAAAAACTGAAAAAGTTTAAGAAATAAAAATGGACCCCAGAGGAAGAAGAAAAACTTAAAATATTAAAACAACAAACTTCAGAATTAAATAAGCTAAGATTACCTGTTAAAGAATGTTCATGGATAATAGAAACAGATGCATGTAAAAATAATTGGGGAGTAGTATTAAAATTCATTGAAATAGGTGAAAAAGATGAAAGACTAGCCAAATATACAAGTGGATCATTCACACAGACCCAACAAAGTTAGCACATAAATGAAAAAGAACTGCTAGCAATCTTAAAAGCTATTAAAAAGTTTGAATTATTCAGAATACAAACAAAATTTACACTAAGGTCTGATAATACACAAACAAAGAGTTGGATTAACAAAATAATAGACTCAACTATAGCAAATAAAAGATTGATAAGATGGGAAATGAAGTTAGCACATTATGAATTTTCAATATAAAAGGAAAAGATAACATTCTGGCAGATTTCTTATCAAGAAACAATCAATTTTAATTTTACCGGATGGAAATAGAGTCCAGCATATAGAATAGGATATAGTCTACCTAAAGGAGACTGTGGAGCAATTATAATGAGCATTTAACCAACTACAGTTACAGTTATGTGGTCTTCAAAGTATATTTTATCAACTTATAAATGCAGAACATATTGAAACAATGAGTGAAGAGAGTGAACCTATTAACCCACAAAATACAAGTGAAATCACAAAAATAGCCACACAAGAGGGAAGCTCTACATCCATACAACCTACTACCTACAGAGAGAGTTTGCTCTCAGACCCTCCAAAATATTCCAAGAAGGATTTATTTTTACAATATATTGAGAAATTATACCAGACCACTCAAGTTAATCAATTTATCAAAACTATTTCCCAACAACATATGAACAATGCGATCATACTACCAGTAGCAAATCCAAAGACAGTAAGAGTATTATTCGAAAGAGGGCTTATCCACTATATATACCCATCCTAAGAATGTGAAGAACTTAGCCAGCTACCAAGAGAAGTATATAAATCTGCTGATAGTTATTTTGACCTTACAAAGGCCTCCAAAATATATGTCCAAGTATTTTCAGCTATTCCAAAATTCCTTGAAGTTTATGAAGAACTACCCACCGAATGACTACATAAGTCCTGTTTGAAGCAACCAATATTATACCATATAAAAATGAAGAATTTGAAAAACTAATCCCAGAAAGAAGAGCTATGGGATTTAGAACAATGTATTGTGAACTGAAGGACATACAAAATAGAGGCAGTAATATATTGATCTATCACAAAAATTAATGATTTACTGCATAGCAATGATTAAACAACCATAGTCAAAGAAAGAAGTCTTTGACAGTTAGTACCAAATTCTACATAAAGCAGCCATGACAATGACAGAAGTGACAACTATCCATTACTGTAGATTGATGGGGATAGAACCACAACATAAATGCGAACAATGAAAAAAAGAAAAGGATAAGGCTGACGAAGAGTTATTTATGATGTGAAGCACGTGAAGATGCTGTCCAGAAACGAATCTTTAACGTAAGCAGTGACGTAATATGCTCAATTATTTATCTATGATGTAAGCAGTGATGTAATGAGAACAATAATTGTAACTGATGTAAGGCCATCCATTCTTCTATAAAAGGGGAGGCTGAGTAAGAGAGAAGGCAGGAGATATAGGAGAAGAAATTCCACATAAGCTTGTAAGAAGAGTTTG
Organism: Hemerocallis citrina; assembly: GCA_017893485.1. Taxonomy (NCBI): domain Eukaryota; kingdom Viridiplantae; phylum Streptophyta; class Magnoliopsida; order Asparagales; family Asphodelaceae; genus Hemerocallis; species Hemerocallis citrina. Next base: position 178,752,949 of record CM030361.1, read on the forward strand.
TAAGAAGTCGATTCAATAAAGACTATTTTTCTTGTAAAGCTCTTGTAGAATATAAGGTATGAATAATTAGTCTCTTACCCTCAGGGATAGTTTTGTAAGGCTCTGCCTGAAGAATCTTGCGAAAAGATCCATTTGTAACCTTCTATAGTTAAGATGTACACCTAGTAGCAAGAAATGAGCTAGGTTGTGATTGTTTGAACTGAAGTGCTACTAGTTATTCCAAACGTATCTCTTGGATGAAGTTCTCTTAAAGAGCATAAAAGTCCTGAGATGGGAGGAACGTAAAAGGAGCACTGAAATCGGGGTACATACCAGAGATATTTTATCTACTGGTAGAAACCGTTACAGAGCAGCTCAAAGAAATAACTAGGATGGGAGCATGATGGGCAATTTTGTTTTGATTCTTATGGTATCCTTCGGAAGTATGATGGACCATTTTGTTTTGATTCTTATGGTATCCTTAGACATCTCTCTCTACTCCTGATTTCATACTTGTTGTTTTAAATCAAAAAATTGTTAAAAAAGAATAATGGATAATAATGAACAGTTTTGCCTAAAAAAAGTATGAATTAATGACTAACTATTAACTGATAGAATGTTAGTTTTTTATATTTATTATCCACATAAAGTAACAACCATGAATGATTTTTATGAGTTCAATTTATTTTTCTTTAGTGTACAACGAGTAATAATTATAACAATAAATCAAATAAAACCTGGAGAAACTAGCAATATAAATGTCCAAATAATTGATTATCTAACTTTTTATGAAATATCTTTATTATTTTATGAAAATGGAGAATTTGGTAGTTATATCTGGAGCCCTGCAATAACATATCGACAACTTTTAGAAGAAAACAAACATATTGAAGAAGGAAATGAACATACGGAAGATCTCGAAGAACCCCCATATGATAGTAGTAGTGAAATATCTGAGACAGAATCAGCGTCTATGAGAGATCTTGAACTTATGCTTGATTACTTTAATATTTCTGAGATGGATAATGCACATTATTTTGAAGAATATTATTTTAGCGAAAACTATCATATTTAATTTTTGATACTCTGTTTAATTCTATTTACAGGTAATTTCATAAGTAATTTCACGCTTCGCAACCCCAGTTGGTATCTTGTTTCTAACTAAGTAACTCTCTCCTGGTTTTCTCAAAATATTTAGCACAATTCAAGTAGTTAAAAAATTGGTTAGATAAGAGAAATAGAAAATATTAAAAAAATAACTGTTAAATTTGTAGAAAGTTCACACATCCTATAGAAAATTTTATAGGATAGAAAGCATAGGATATTATTTAAAAACTATCCCTTAGTTGTAAATAGTTTGGTCATTGTGCTTTTTTTTTTGCAAATAGTTACAAAAATTGTCCTAACAAAGTAATTAACTCTCAATGCTTACACTATTAGACAATTTGATCGTTTAATCGGAACAACTTGATCCATTTAAAAGACTTAATTAATATAGTACTACATTTCTTAAAACTAAAATAAAATTAATTAGTACTAAAATTTTACTTTTGTCCTAGTAAATCCTAGATAGCACAGTTTTAAGAAGATCCAAAGATTCTATAAGAAAATGATATTAAGGACTAAAATTAGTCAAGTCATTCAAATTAGGGTTCTCAATAATACCTTATACTTGAGGAATTAACTTGGAAAAAAATAAAAAATAAAGGATAGTTGGAAAATAAATTAACAGGGGTGTATTGGATTGGAATTTGAAAAGAATTTAAAAGAATGTGAAAATCCTAGTGTATTCAATTAGGATTTTAAAGGAGTTTATAAAAGTCACAGTGTATTCAATTGAGACTTTAAGTGATTCTATTCAATTCTCGGTGTATTCAACTGAGATTTTAAATGACCCCATTCAATTCTCGGTGTATTCAAAAAGTTATTGATTTTGGTAGAATTGAGAATTTGGAGGATTTAGATGGAATCTAGGGTTTGAGGTATAAATACCAAAAGTCTTTGCAATTCTCACATTCTCCGTAGAAACTTTCAAACCGTGATTCTCTCTAAACGTTCTTCCTTCCCCACAGTTGCAACTACCCCTCTCCTCTTGTGAAGTATTGATTGTCAGTTACTGTTCATCTTCTCCACCCTCTCCCCCGACCAGCTCCGGCCACCCCCACCTCCAGCGACCTCGTTGCCAACCCCCCCCCCCCACATGCACCACCCAACCCCAACTCTGTCCTCCCTCACTCAATGGAGACACCTCTCCTCCCTCCCTCCTCCTCCTCCGCCGCCTGCCACGGTGGTCCCCACTTCACCCCCTTCTCCTCCTCCTCCAACTAACCCACCACCCTCGACCAAAATCGATGAATTGATCCTCCAAGTTAGCTCCTTTTTCTCTCTATCTCTTTTTGGTGTTTTCTTGAAATGTGGTTGAGATTGAGATTTGATGGTGTTTGTTGTAGGTGGAGGCACAGGAGGTGCTGATTGGGAAGCTGACGGAGCTGTGCGATTACGTGGAGGCGGTGTGCAATGCGGCGGAGGAGATGACGGAGCTACCGGTGTAGGGAAGTCCGAGGCAGATTCTTGGGTATTTGACTAGGCTGCTGTCATCGGCTTCTTGACATTGTTTTGTGCTTTTTGCCTACCATGTGTTGATGAAATTGCTTGTAAGAGAAATGTGAAATGTGGTTAGACCCTGATGTCTAATATGTACACTTCTAATTCGATAAAAATACAAATGTAATACCCCTATAACCCTTACACTATGACTTTGGCATTTTGGTGTAGTGGCTGGCCCTTACACTTGTATTCTTACAAATACAATATGATACGATAAGATACACTATGATATCGTTATTTGTAACCTTAATAACCTAAACAATATTTCCTTTCCTCCTTGGATCCATCTTATTTCTCACTTGTCTTATGGCTTTTGTGATGGAGTTCATCATTCATGCTGGGTTTAGACTAAACATCCATTAGTGCAGAAATTTATAACCCATTTGTGGTTAGGCCCTTTTAGTAGTAAGGGAATGTGGTTGTATTGCAAACTCCTTTCATCTTCCTCCTGCTTAGTTTCGTTGCTTGTTAGAGCATCCACAGTCGTTATTGTTAAAAAATGCATAAATAGATAAATGCATATAGCAATTTTCCATTTCGCTGCAGTCGTCGAATGCTATATTTTACCATTTTAAATTAAAATAATATAAATTGGAGATCAGACGGAGCTTCACATTGCGTCGGAGAGGGAAAAAAACATTTAAAAAGGTCGGACGCAACATGACCTTGTGTCGGAGAGAAAAAAAATAAATCCAAATGGTGGGCTGGCACTTGAAGTGCCATGGGAGGGAGGGGAAAAAAATAGAAAAAGAGGAGGCGTCGGACTCGAAGTGCAAAAAAAATTACAAAAATTACAAAAAAATTACAAAAAATTACAAACAGCATCGGACGCAACATTCCGTCTGAGAAGTGGGTGGTTTTTTATTTGTTTTAAATTACAAAAATTAAATTTTTTTGGAGGGACGGCACTTCAAGTGCCGTCCAACCATTAAATTAAATTTTTTTTTGTGCGACGACACTTCGAGTTCCGTCCTTCATATTATGCATATTCTTATTTCGACTCTCATATATACCAGTTTCCTGTAGTGAAATATGCAAAATATGCTTATTTAGCCAACGACTGCAGCGATATTTTTGATAAAATATGCATATTATGAATATTTAGCAAACGACTACAGATGCTCTTAGCTCATGTTCTTTGAACTGAACTTTGGTGGTTAATTTTTAGCTTTTGTTGCGGTTGCTATTGACAGGCGAAGAAAACCAAGATTTTATGGATATTTTTTACGTACCACTAAAATACTGATTGCTCTTTCTTATATTTATGATATAGTTCTTGAGTGATTGCTTTCTTCTCTCTTGAGAGTTGCATATTATTGTTTTACCGATTTGCTCTTATTTGTTTCATCCTGGAAAGTAATCTTGATTTGTTTGTTACAGCTACTGATCGTTGCATCACAGGAAGTGTCGAAATCGTTGTGTAAGTAGCTTGAAGTCGAAGCTGTGGATATGACAGACATCTTAGCTGCTGTGATTAGATGGCGGGCGAACAATTTCAGATGTACTTATATGTAGGTTTTATTCTAGGCTTTTGATGTCTTTTAATATTTAGTATCATAACATCAGACTATGGGTCTAGTTGTTTCATCATTTTTCAGAAACTGAATAGCTTTGTGAAAAACAAAAGTCATGTACCTGTGACTTTTCTGTTTGAATGGGATGGTAAAGAACTTGTCGACAATATTTTATTTAATTTGGTATGTTTTATTATGGCGATCTCTGGTACCTTTTTAAGGGATGGATAAGTTTATGCTGTCATTGTATAAGTTGTTTAATGTTGTGTTGACACGGATTGTTTTTCTGATTTGGTGCTTGTCCACTAAGGCACTATGGAATTTGCAGCAATCGAGTTTATGAGTTTGGCCGTGTTGATTAATCTATTTTGTATAAATGTTGCTTATTCTATGTTAATGAGTTTGGTTATGTGATGCACTAGTTTCTGGTCATCTTGGACAATGCAGTAGTAACAAAGGTTTATCTGTATGAAATCTTTTTCTCTAATAGGTTTGACACTGTTGGATAGTTGAGCACACTTTTGAGTTGATATGAAACATGTATTCTTTGATGTACTCGTTGAACATCTTCTTATCCTTTTTTCTTTGCTGTTTGTTGCATGCGGTAAAGGAAACTCGCTGTATGTTCCTTTTTCATTTTTCTTTCTGAATTTATCATGCACCCCTTCTCTTATTATAAAGAGTCTATGAAAGTTCAATTGTCATCGAATTCCATCAAATCCATAATAAGAATTCCATCAAACTATTTTAAAATCCTTATAAATCACAGTCAAAGTTTTAGGTGAATTCTCTATAAATTCCTTAAATACTGGGATTCTCAATTCTTTTAAATTCTTTTCAAATTCCAATCCAATACACCACTGTAAGTGTTTAAACAACAAGAGCATAACAATTTCAAGTTCGAACCCTCTGCACTCACAAACTAACAATTTCGTCGTTTAGTTTGAACGACTTGATCAATTTAAAATACTTAATTAATATAGTTCTACATTTCTTCCCAAAAAATTAATTTAGTAATAAAATTTTACTTTTGGTCCAAGTAAATCCTACACAGCACAGTTTTTAGAAGATCCAAAAATTCTTTAAGAAAATGAAATTAAGGACTAAAATTAGTCAAATCATTCAAATTAGGATACTGAATAATACATATGATGATGCTGCTTATCGGGTATGTGAGTAACAGATAATGAGTTCTTTAGGTGGATGGGGATAACAGATCTCAACCGTCAATCTGACCCTGAAGCGAGGTTAATATGAGTGAGGTGTGAGGATACAATGATAGCCGTGGACCTGCAAAAAAGTCTGAAACACCACAAGGATTCCCGGCGACAGACCCTCCAACGCCCAACTCAATAAACAACGTCTAAAAGAGGTATTAAGTGGTGAAATTGTGATTTCCTTCATACTGTAGATGTAGGTATGTATTTATATGCTGAAGGGGCAGATCATGAAGCGATCTGACCGTTAATCCCTTAATTCAGGGAGATCTAATGGGTTGATTCTTCCTAGTGGGCTGGCCCCTTGCTAATGGGCTCATGGGTGGCCTATGAGCTGCCATCGGGCCTGCTGTTTAAAGCTTTAGGATTCCTGAGATCTGTGCGGTAATTGTCCGATGTAGATTACCAGCGACTTTCACCCTCATCATAAGCCCCCCACTATCAGGGATGAGCTTTCGATCATCTTCGAGGAGTAGGTTCCATCTAGGAGAATTGCGGTGGTGAACAAGGGAATTTGTGTTCATCGAAGGTAACTATTTCAGCGAGGCTCGGGGTCGGATTGTCCCTTCGAGGTGCGAGTCTGCCAGGTTCGGAGCCCGATACCACCCCATAGATAAGCACGCTGGAGGCTCAGGGTCGGGAACCGTGCCGAGGCAGAGTTCTCATTGAGAGTTTTTGTGAGGCCTCGGCATCGGAAACCACATTGAGGCTGAGAACTCATTGAGAGTTTTGGTGAAGGCTCAACATCGAAAATCACACCAAGGCTGAGTTCCCATTGAAAGTTTTTTTCTTGAGATCTCAGAGTCGGAAACCACACCGAGGGTGCAGCACGAGGCGAGTTCTCGTTGAAAGTTACTCAGTGGGTTGGGTGGTCATTGTTAGAGTCGAGATCACGTGACCTCGCAACTGTGGGGATGTCATCGAGGTCACGTGATCTCCCCACACTGCAGCTATCGAGGAGTCACCACGTGACTTCTGTCATTTGAGAATTTGCTCCTTTCTTCTATGAATCCCCCTCCCCCTTTTTTTTTGGGATCACTTTCTTTTTTCCCAGATAGTATCTCTTTCTAGAATTCGAGCGAACATGTCAAGGGATCGCTCTAGCAGTTTGGCTTTAGATTTGTCCTCGGTGTAATGCCTCGAGCCCTGCTCAAACAAATTCTAATAACTGCCCACCACAGGCTGCCTCTTAAAGGTGTCATGACTAGTTGGTGCATCTTGATCATAGGCTTCCTAATATATACACACATGATCCTAACTCACATTCCATGTGGGACTAAGTCACCACCACCTACCATGAACACCATGGCCCCATAGTAATTAATCCATTCTTTCTATAGGCTCCAACCACACACTACCACAACTATAGGCCACATATGTATATACATACCATATATATACATACTCCTCAAGTACGGGGTATTACATACACCCCACCTTAAGAACTCAGCGTCCTCGCTGAGCCCGGAGCTTGCAATCTAGCACAGGATCCCTTTCTAGCCAATATGGAGTTGAGTACCCTGATTCTGCTAGCGTACTACCCCTTATCATACTACCAGTGTATTGACCTCAGTTCCCTCTCAGGCATACATCTTACACACTCTTACCGACAATCGGTGTCGAAAGTCGGCTCTGATACCATTTGTAACACTCCGGGCCTTGCTCAAACAAATTCTAACAACTTCCCACCACAGGTTGCATCTCAAAAGGTGTCATGACTAGTTGGCGCATCTTGATCATAGGCTTCCTAATATATACACACACAACCTTAACTCACCTTCCATGTGGGACTAAGTCACCACCACCTACCATGAACACCATGGTCCCATAGTAATTAATTCATTCATTCTATAGGCTCCAATCACACACTACCACAACTATAGGACACATATGTATATATATACCATATATATACATACTCCTCAAGTACGAGGTATTACACTCGGGGTCCACCTTGGGATCTTCCTCACAGGCGAACGAACCAGAGGAGCAGAGGACCGTTCACAGTCCCCTCTCAGGAGGAAAATGTGAACATCAATGTGTGTTCAAGCCCGGGGGTGAGAACCTTGTGCCCCGGGCAACGGAGGCCACTTGTAGAGAAGTCAGCGAGGGCCTTGGTGGCAAGTAGGTCGGGGAGGAGAAGGAAAGCCAGGAGCCACTGATAAAGGAGTAGGTGGAATGGGAGGAAAGTTGCGCCAAAGAGGTTCTGTGAGTGGGAGGGGGAGAAGGAAAGGATCCTTTGGTGCGAATAGCGGAGGTCTTGCCTCTCGACGATATTCTAGCTCGTCCTCCCCCTCGTGGTCGCCGCCCACCAAAGTGGAAGAAGCAAACTCATGCTCCTAATAAGGAGGCCCCTCTGATGGAGTATGAGCATATGGGGGTTGTATTCTGACCCACTATGAACAGGAAGCCCATCCGGATGTATTCGGAGGTTCTATTAGACGTAGTGCGGTACAAAGTGCAGCCGTCTTCATCGAACAAATCGAAGATAGATGCCGATGAGATGCAGAACACGATGGTGGAGAGTGATCTCGACCATGTTTGGAGCTGTATTTGTCACGTCCCGCTTCCCAAAAGAGAATACGGAATACGGATACGTGACTAAGTCCAGCGAATGATTTTCATCATCCATAAGCTGTCTGGATCTTTACAACATTTCACAAGAATAATCAGAGTCAGAAGCAAGAAAAAGTTAACCACGCATGCATATATGAATCAATATACCAACAGAAATTTACTTGAAACAAAAATATGTTAGTCTCAAATAAACCAGATCTGAACAAGTCAATAATCCTGGGTCACATTGCCCAAATAAAAATAAATAATCCAAGTAACAAATATAACTATTCAAGTAGCAACAGGAAATAATAATAATAACGGTAGGAAATATTAATAGCAAAATTCCAGCAACTAGCATCTCATATCACCAACTCCATCAGGCAGCTGATCTCCATGATCTGTAATTTAAAAAATTGCAGGACGAGAAAAACAAAAACAAACTCCTGTCAATGCAAGTTACGAGCCGCTTGTAGTGCAGGCACAAGTACACGGGAAAGAATAAACAAATAGCATGGAATAGACATGACAACAAAATAGAACAACTATCATGAATCATGAACAGAATCAAATAATGTAATGTGCTAACAGGGTACCGGTAACATGTATCAAGTGTCAAGCAAGCAGATAAACGGGTAACATATATTCAGGTATACAAGTAACATGTATCAGGCAAGCATGTAACATGTATCATATAACAGGTTGTCAGGTATGTCATGTTATGTCATGTCAAGTCTTATATTTTTTACTATCTAGGTAGCACTTCATGCATCCCAGGTTTTTACCACATGGTTGCTACATTCAAATAAGTTACATTTAGATTTCGTACTGGAGTCCATAGGGCCGTGTACTCAGGTATCAGGTAAACATGCACAGGTACAGGTATCAAATAATCAGGCAATCATGCATTAGGTACATGTATCATGTAACAGGTAATCATGCATCAGGTAGGACTAAGTCCCCTCTAATTACACCCTCCCATAAGGAAGTATGTAGTTGGGTAACAGGTGGGAAACACGGGCCCCCTTCTGAGTACACCCTCTCATAAGGAAGTATGTAGTCAGAAATCAGATAATCAGAATCATGAATGATCATATAATAGGTAACAGTTAATAGATAATCAGGTGGGAAACATAGGCCCCCTTCCGAGTACACATTTCTATATTTTCCACTACTAGATCTTTCCCTTAACCCCGGCTTGGTTATTTATTATTATTAATCAACCAGGCATGTATGTGTCACAAAAATGTCCAGAATAACATAGCATAAACAAGTAACAGGTTCAAATTGAAGGATAAACATGTACAGGTGAATAACAACTCATAAAGAGATAGAACAACGAAAATTCTATTTCAGGACAGCAAGACAGTACTGCACTAAACTTGCAATTCTCGTTGCTACAAACATGCAAATCTGGATTCGTCAAAGATTTTGGAAAACAAACTCCCGGACGAATCCAGCATATATATATAAGTCATATGGTACTTCACAAAAACAAGTCTCAAAACAGATTTGAATCTAGAAAACGCATTCAGCCAGAAATCAGAAGTATGTATTTATAGACAGGAAAACAGCATAAAAACTCACTAATTAAATCCACGAAAAATCTAGGGTATTCCCTAGTATGTTTAGTAACAGAAAATAAAGTTTTATAATTTTCCAATATAGATAAAATAGTCAAGTAAAATCAAAAAACAACAAGATACGGCAGTTTTATAAATCTGGAATCACAAACACTGCAGTACTAAAATAGAAATATCTCACAAAATATAAGTCGAAATCCAGATCCGTCGAAAGAGTGATAAAATAGATACAGTAGTCTAACTTTCATATTCACAAATATTTACAAATAGCAAGTGGAATTAGGTCGAAAATCAGGTTCTTTACTGAACAGCAAAAAAATTCTACTAGTATAGTTATTATTTGTAAGTATAAAATAGTAGGTAAAACTCATTAATTAAATCCACAATAATTCAGGGTTAATCCCAATCAGGTCTAGTTATACTCAGCAAATATTGAATCAAAATAATGCTTTTTACATCAGAATAAAAATAGTTTACTCCATAAAATTCATATAAAACGATATCTAGAATTTTTCTATACCACTGTAGTAAAATAGACATAACTCGCAACTCATAAAACGAAACTGAGATCTGTCAGAAGGGTTGGAAAATAGACAGAATTCTTTACAAACCATATTCACAAATATTTTTATTATACTGACCTTAATAGGATCTAAAATACTGATCACAAGCAAGGTAACAGAAAATACAGAATTATTCTTCAAATCATTAAATCATCTAGTTCATGTAAAACTCATCCAAATCAACCCAAACATGAAATATAGTGTACTAGATGTCCAAACGACTTGGTATAGGGTATTTTGCAAGTCCACGAAAAATTATAGCACGAATAACACATCAAGCACACGATATCATAAAATAGCGTGCATATATACATCCAAAAAAAATGGTCATCCCTAGTTGTTCCATGTCATGTATGTCGTAAGGCAACTATGATCGAATCAACACAATAGAGACAATATATAATGGAATTCACACACGAATTGTCTATAGAACCCAACTGCACTACAAACAGTATTTAGTACTTGTATTACACAAAGAAAAGAATACAAGTTACTTGCTTTATAGCTGACGACGAAAACGGCGAAGCAAGAAGAGAATAATAGGGAACGGATTCCCAGGCACGAACTCAACGAACGAATCGAACACGAACCACGAACACGATCACGGACAACGAACCAGGACAATGAACCCACGAACCAAAACGAGCACACAAACAACGATGAGACACACGAACCACGAATATCCAAAAACCAACACACGCACACCAAACACACCCGCACACTAGGGGGAAGCGAGAGAGAGGCCGGCAGACGGGAGAAGACGACGGCGGCCAAGGAGTGGTTACCACTGCGTCACGGAGGTGCGACAGGAGGAGGGGAAGGCACTGAGGTGGCATGGCTGCGGTCTGGTGTCAGGTGAGCAACACAGGGAGGCTGACGCAAGGGGGAGCGGCGCTAGGCTGGGGCTGCACGATGCAGGAGGATGGCAGCCGTTGGCATTGCTACTGTCACGGCTGTCTGTTGTCGCAGTGAATAGGGATGTCACTAGCAGGAAGGGAGATGCAGGGTGACAGGGGGAATGGCGCTGAGGTGAGGGAAAGAGAGGATGGGAGGTCAGGAGTAGAGAGCACGGGGGAGAGGGAGAGACGGGGATGGTCTGCTACTGCAGCAACGGGGGGAGGAGAGGGGGTGCGGCACAGGGAGATGGGTGCACGGGAGGATGAGGGAGATAGGAAGACGAAGAGGTGAAGGAGGGGATGGGTTTGGAGGTGTGGTCGGGAGGTAGGTTTTTTTGAAACAGAAAGTAGGTGGCTGATGGGTTAGAGACTAGGGTAGAGGACAGGGTAGGGATACAAGGCGGTTATATAGGTTAGATGATATTAGGGTTAGGGTGTTAGGTATTGGGTAATGGGGTTTAGTATAAACATGGTAGGGGGGTTAACGGGTATGGGTAATGGTTTAGTTGTAATGGGTTTGGGTTTTGCTGGGTATTGTGTATCCAAATGAAGTAGGGTATAGGGTTTTAAAATCCAACATGAAAATAAAAATAACCAATAAAAATATAATTAAACTTAGATAAATTTTTGGGGACATTAAAAAGAAAAATTTAGTAACAATAATAATAATAGTAACAGTAACATTAATAATAATAGAAATCAGAGTAATAATAACAATAATAAGATTTGTATAAAATTCAGAGAAAATAGTTACAAATAAAATTATTGATCAAAAATAGATTTTAATAAAAGATCCAACGATACATTTAAAAAAAAAAATTGAAAGCGGAAAAAAAATAATTTATAAAATTTTAAATGCAGAAAATACGTATCTGGGGAAACAGGGATTACAGTATTTCACTTCCGAAAAGTTCCTTCTGTTTCTTCTAAACCCTGGGATTTAACCTACCGACAAACTTTAATAGTGGTTTTGCATGTTCTCGCCAGATGCCTTCATTTCAGGCTTGCGTCTCCCCCTCAACTTGTTCGTCAAAGAGGTCCTGAACTGGGCGAGGATGAGTCCCATGTAGTACGGACTGAATTTGAGGAAGTAATTGACGAGCTTTATCATGCTTTGTACGAAGAAGGACATTACCCTCAAGCTTAAATACTTTCAAGTGTGCATGGGGTCGAACACTCTTCCTGGAAAGCACCACTGGTGGTACATCTCACCCTGCCAAGGATATCGTGTGGTGCACAATCATCCAGACTCCATAAAGGATTGAAAGTTGAAGTACTTCATCGTTTATAGTCACGGCCCTTGGGACATCCCGACTGAATGTTCATATAGACCTCCACTAAGGAAGGCCCCGAAGCTCGTGAGTTCACTACCGAAGAGCTAGCCGAGTTCAAGGCATTGTTCTTCGATCATAACAGCGTTGACTGGGCCCAGGTGACAGAGATGTCCTTAGTGTCGAGTGGCTTAAGCCCCTACGTCTAAGTCCCTCACTTTCCTAGTTTCCTTATGAGGGTTTTATTCGATTCTGTTCTCATGAATCCCTTTTGTAGTGGCAGACAATGATGATGTCGAGGTTCTTCTTACCGGGGGCGCAAACTAGGAAGGAGAATGGTGATGATCCCGACCTCCGAAGGGTCTCCAAAGGGACTGCCAGCAAAGGTGCAGAAGTCGAAGGCCCTGACCCTCCGAGACCAGGAGGAAGAATCCCTGCGGACCGAGCCGAGCGAGAGGTCAATCAGGGCCGAAGAACTGGCCGAGTCTCCCCTCCCCCCCCCCCCCCATTTCATCCGCTTATAAGGACCTACCTCCCTGAGGAGGCAGAGGAGCCCTTCAGGCATGATTAGTCGGTGAAGGTACTTGACTCTGTCAGGGAGGACCTTTTGGCCCTCAAAGTGGTGAACAACCTCGCCCCACCGAGGAACAAGAAAACTCTAGCTAGGGAGATGATCGGTTCATGCTACCTCAACTTTGCCCACTCTTTCATCGTGGTATGTGTTCGGTAATAAGTAATTACTTGTGTTTTCTCTTTCTTGTTTTTTTGATGGACCTAGTGACTGTTTTCCTTCTTTTCCCAAACCATGCTTCACGAGTCGGAAATGAAGAGGTATTTCGATTACAAGCTAAAATGCAATGCCCAAAAGATGCAGCGGCATGACTTGAATTGGCAGGACGAGAATAGCCGTGCTAACTAGAGAAGAGGGTGAAGGAATTGGAGGTGGAGATCATTGAGGATGCGAGACAGATTGTCAAAGCACAGGATGAGGGGTACAAGCAGGCCCTGTTGGATGTCCAGAGGATGCATCCGACATCAACCTCGATTGTAACGCTCCGGGCTCTGCTCAATTAAATTCTAACAACTGCCTACCACAGGCTGCCTCTCAAAAGGTATCATAACTAGTTGGTGCATCTAGATCATCGGCTTCCTAATACACACACACAATCCAAACTCACATTCCATGCAGGGACTAAGTCACCACCACTTACCATGAACACCATGACCCCATAGTAATTAATCCATTCTATCTATAGGCTCTATACACAAACTACCAAATCTATAGGTCCATCTAACCATAAATTAATTACTAAACCCACCATGAAGTCCACCATGAAGGCCCATCTCATAAGGGGTATTACATACCCCACCTTAAGAACTCAGCGTCCTCGCTGAGCCCGGAACCCGCAAGCTGATACATGATCGTCTTTCTAGCCAATGTGGAGTGGCAGTTGTAGCGCCTCGAATTTCCAATATAATAAACTCAGAAATACGTGGCATAATTCTGAGCATCTACCTCAATGTAATAATAAACATAGCCAAACACAGAATTTTTTTCAACTTTTATTACACCAATTCTTTACAAAGCACAGCGGAAAACAAACACCATGAATTACAATTTCTTTCTTTTTACAACACATTCTTTTACAATTTGCATAAGCCACATTATCATTCTCCCACATGCATCCAAAAATCCCAAGCTATAGGTACCTACCTGTAAAATATGAGGCTAGAGATAACTCTAACCCCCAAAACTACGGGGTCAGCCATAATGGTGTGAGTGACATCAAAAGAAATGCAACATAAATAAAACTTAAGGAATAAACTCATAATCAACACATACCAATGGTAGTAACAAATGGAGTACGAAATAACAAAAAATAAAGCATGAAAACATTAAGTGAAACTAGACTAAGTGTCAAGTGTAGGAAAACAGAAAACGAACATGAATAAAACCAAATCAAGAAAACACAAATGCAATATGATGACTCTCTAATGCATACTTGTCGGATTCTATGCATTCCATACCACATAGGTCCGGTGCAAGTCCCTTATCGTTCTCCACTGTATAGGGTTAGATCACTCGTTATGCAACCAGTCCTACTACGGTGATAGAAACAAGATCCAAATTACTCCGCGAATAGGCCTGACAACTCTCGACGTGCAAGCATCATGTAAGCAGAGAAAAATTGGAGAATCACCTGCTGTCCGTGTACACCACGAATAGGCCTGCCGACCCTCGACGTGCAGATACACAAGTACATCCCGTGAATAGGCCGGCCGACCCTCGACTGTCAAAATAGTTCAAAAAAGCAACAGTTGACTGTCATGCTCAATTTCCAAAATCCAAGAACTGTCAGTTGACCGTCACCCACAGTTCAAAATGGGGCAGTCGACCGACATGTTCGAAAATTTGAAACTTTAATATTCGTGCATATCTTTACTGATACTTCCTTTAATCTTTATGAAATCATAAATTTGTAAAAAAAATCCTGAGATGATCAAATACAACTTGTCTAACATACTAGAGTTTATAAAACATATCAAAATATCGTCAATTTCATAAAAGAGCCATTTTCATTTAAAATTTTTTCAACATTAGAACTATATATATATGTGTTCATGCATCAGTTAAAGCATCAAAATCCATCAAATATGAGTAGTATAATGTTTATTTCAATCTCAGTATCAAAACAAATCAAGATTCAATCGAAAACTTCACAAAAACACAAAATTCGATTTCGGCCCTCTAGCATCATACCCGAAATTAAAGAAACAACTCCAACTCTCAAAACTTGATCTTTTTTATCTAAAACCCCTCTTGTAATTTACTAAACACATACACAACCACTTACATCAGTTTTCCATAATTATATGCAATTACAACATGTATTAGTCAAATTTTACTCACTAAAACATCAAGAACAGATTATACATATATGTATACATAGTAAAGCTCTTTGTTTACTTTTATGAAATTTAAGTCTTACGATCCATTACATGCAATCAACTCAGCAAAATCATGAAGAGAAACAACACACCCATGATTTTTATTAGGATATTAACATTCTTAAGTCATCTATATAGAATTTTAATCATCAATAGCATAGTTTTCATGAAAGATTCAATCTTTATTCGTCCATCCATCAACAATTCACTATATCATCATACTATCATCTATCATGCATTCTAATAGACAAATCATCACATACAACATACATAGAACAATAAGAAAGCAAACATATGTCACTCACCTTATTGAAGAATCAACCGAAAGTAATAAAGAATAAGAAAAGTCCTTTCTTTTGCAAAAATCCAAGATCCTTGCTTCGAAACTCCAAAAAATTAATAATAAAGAAAACCCTTTGTTTTAGTGCAGCAAAGAAACGGCTGCACCTTTCTTTTAATAGGCCGGAATTCACGGTATTAGGGTTTTGAGAAGATTTTTGCAAAATATTTCTTCAGAATATATCTTTACATATATAAATCCTTATACTAGGAAAATAGATTAGCCATTTCAATTGAGATATAAAATCAAAATAACTACCTTGATCTGGCCGGCACTATTTTAAGACCCAGAAAACAAATTTTGTAATTTTTGCCTCTAAGTGGCAATTTTGCAAAAAGACCCTTCTTCAACAAATTTGTGAAATAAACCAAATCTATTAGAATAAAAATTGAATCATTTACCTCTTAGTTGGCTAGCCTTCAAGCTCAGCCCAGAAAAATAAAATTCTGGAGTTTTCACTCCAAGTGATAATTTTGCACAAAATCCCATCTTTTTTGTAATATTTGCAAATATGCCAAATAATTATCAGAAAAATCCAGAAAATACATAAATAATACCTACTAATAAATATTAGGTTTATCCAAAATAATTTCTGATTTTGAATGTCTCGTGAAAATATTTGCACGTGTAAAAGATAAACTTCAGAAAAATATTTATTAAATCACCAAAAATCACTTTAATTCCTTTATTAATCTCAAAAACATTATTTTAAAAAACATAGGTGTTACAGGAGTACCCTGCTAGCGTACTTCCCCTGGTCTCTCTACCAGCGTACTGTCTTCAGCCATGCATACATCTCACCTACTCTTACCCACAATTGGTGTTGAAAGTCGGTCCTGATACCATTTGTAATGCCCTGGGTCCCTGCTCAAACAAATTCTAATAACTTCCCATCACAAGATGCCTCTCAAAAGGTGTCATGACTAGTTGGTGCCTCTTGATCATAGGCTTCCTAATATATATACACACATTATCCTAACTCTCATTCTATGTGGGACTAAGTCACCACCACCTACCATGAACACCATGACCCCATAGTAATTAATTCATTCTATTTATAAGCTCTATACACGCACTACCAAATCCATAGTCCCATCTAACCATGAATTAATTACTAAGCCCACCATGCAACACACCATGAAGGCTCATCTCATACGGGGTATTACATACCCCACCTTAAGAACTCAGCATCCTCACTGAGCCCAGAATTCGCAAGCTGATACATGATCGTCTTTCTAGCCAATGTGGAGTGGAGTTGTAGTGCCCCGAATTTCCAATATAATAAACTCAGAAATACGTGGCATAATTCCCAGTATCTACCTCAATGTAATAGTAAACATAGCCAAACACATAATTTTTTTCAACTTTTATTACACCAATTCTTCACCGATACAGCGGAAAACAAACATCTTGAATTACAATTTCTTTCTTTTTACAACACATTCTTTTACAATTTGCATAAGCCACATAATCATTCTACCACATGATCCAAATCCCAAGCTGTAGGTACCTACCTGTAAAATATGAGGCTAGAATAAGTGTCAAGTGTAGGAAAACAGAAAACGAACATGAATAAAACCAAGTCAAGAAAACATAAATACAATATGATGACTCTCTAATGCATACTTGTCGGATTCTATGCATTCCATACTACATAGGTCCGGTGCAAGCCCTTATCGTTCTCCACTGTATTGGGTTAGATCACTCGTTATGCAACTAGTCCTACTACGGTGATAGAAACAAGATCCAGATTACTCCGCGAATAGGCCTGACAAACAACTTTCGACGCGCAAGCATCATGTAAGCATAGCTATAAAAATAACCAGAGAATCACCTGCCTGTCATGTACCTCACGAATAGGCCTGCCGACCTTCGATGTGGAGATACACAAGTACATTTCGTGAATAGGCCGGCCGACCCTCGACTGTCAAAATAGTTCAAAAAGCGATGGTCGACTGTCAGTCGACCGTCACCCACAGCTCAAAATGGGGCCGTCGACCGACATGTTCGAAAATTCGAACCTTTAATATTCGTGCACGTTTTTACTGATACTTCGTTTAATCATTGTGAAATCATAAATTTTTAATACAAAAAAATCCTGAGTGATCAAATTCAACTTGTCTAACATACTGGAGTTTACAAAACATATCAAAATCTCATCAATTTCAGCCATTTTCATTAAAAACTTCTTCAACATCAGAACTATATATATGTGTGTTCATGCATCAGTTAAAGCATCAAAATCCATCAAATATGAGTAGTATAATATTTATTTCAATCTCAGTATCAAAACAAATCAAGATTCAAATGAAAACTTACAAAAATACAAAATTCGATTTCGGCCTACTAGCATCAGACCCGAAATTAAAGAAACAACTCCATCCCTCAAAACTTGATCTTTTTTATCTAAAACTCCTCTTGTACTTTATTAAACACATACACAACCACTTACATCAGTTTTCCATGATTATATACAATTACAACATGTATTAGTCAAATTTTACTCACTAAAACATCAAGAACAGATTATACATATATGTATACATAGTAAAGACCCCTCTTTATTCAGTTTTATGCAATTTAAGTCTTACATTCCATTATATACAATCAACTCAGCAAAATCATGAAGAGAAACAACATACCCATGATTTCTATTAGGATATTAACATTCTTAAGTCATCTATATAGAATTTTAATCATCAATAGCATAGTTTTCATGAAAGATTCAATCTTTATTCATCCATCCATCAAAAATTCACTATATCATCATACTATCATCTATCATGCATTCTAATAGACAAATCATCATATACAACATACATAGAACAATAAGAAAGCAAACATATGTCACTCACCTTATTGAAGAATCAACCGAAAGTAATAAAGAATAAGAAAAGTCCTTCCTTTCGCAAAAATCCAAGATTCTAACTTCGAAACTCCAAGAAATTGATAATAAAGAAAACCCTGTGTTTTAGTGCAGCAAAGAAACGGCTGCACCTCTCTTTTAATCGGCCGGAATTCAGGGTATTAGGGTTTTGAGAAGATTTTTGCAAAATATTCCTTTAGAATATATCTTTACATATATAAATCCTTAGACTAGGAAATTAGATTAGTCAATTCAATTGAGATTTAAAATCAAAATAACTGCCCTGTTCTGGCCGGCACTGTTTTAAGACCCAGAAAACAAATTTTGTAATTTTTGCCTCTAAGTGACAATTTTGCAAAAAGACCCTTCTTCAACAAATTTATGAAATAAACCAAATCTATTAGAATAAAAATTGAAACCTTTACCTCTGAGTTGGCTAGCCATCAAGCTCTACCAAAAAATTGAAATTATGTTGTTTTCACTCTAAGTGGTAATTTTGCACAAAAGCCCATCTTTTTGTAATATTTGCAAATATGCCAAATAAATATCAGAAAAATCCAAAAAATTCATCAATAATACCTACTAATAAATATTAGGTTTTCCCAAAATAATTTTTGACTTTGAATTTCTCAAGAAAATATTTGCACGTGTAAAAGATAAATTTCAGAAAAATATTTATTAAATCACCAAAAATCACTTTAATTCCATTATTAATCTAAAAAAAATTATTTTATAAAATATAGGGTGTGGCAGGAGTACCCTGCTAGCATACTGCCCCTGGTCACTCTACCAGCGTACTGTCCTCAGCCAGACATACATCTCACCCACTCTTACCCATAATCGGTGTCGAAAGTCGGCTCTGATACCATTTGTAATGTCCTGGGTTCCGCTCAAACAAATTCTAATAACTTTCCACCACAAGATGCCTCTCAAAAGGTGTCATGACTAGTTGGTGCCTCTTGATCATAGGCTTCCTAATATATACACACACTATCCTAACTCATATTCCATGTGGGACTAATTCACCACCACCTACAATGAACACCATGATCCCATAGTAATTAATTCATTCTATCTATAGGCTCTATACACACACTCCCAAATCTATAGGCCCATCTAACCATGAATTAATTACTAAGCCCACCTTGAAGCCCACCATGAAGGCCCATCTCATACTGGGTATTACATCGATGGCTTCTACTTCGATCCGGAGCTTGATGGCGTCCCTCTGACCCTTGGCGAGTTGTTGGATGGCAAAGAAACCCACGCTGATCAAGGGGTAATCAAGACCGAGGTTCCACACTCTCCTTCTCAGGAGGTGCCCCTTTTTATTTAGAAAAGTTTCTCGCTTCTTTTTTTGTATGAACGGCAACTGCAAACTGGCCACCATGTAGTTGTAATTATTTTGCTAAATGAACATTCAATTGAATTTTTGATGTCGTACTTTGCATTTCCTTGGGTGTTGAGACTGTTGTTTTGTTGACTAGATCATAAGGTACGATTCCCGGGAGACGATGCTCTAGGAGGAAGTGTGGGTCCTACACAACAAGTTGTGCCATGCCAAAGGTTTCATCGCTCGCCTTCGGAAGGAAGCGATCAACCGGGAGGGAGCGTTCAACTACCACATCCCCGTTCCCAAGAAGTGGCAAAGGAGTTAGCTCATTTAAAGGCATTATTTGTGGATGCTGACATAGCCCTTGCCCGTACCAAGGGGTGACGGGAACTTTCGTTCGGTTGATGAGCAATTCTCTGATCTTATCATGCTGTGAATGCTCTTGGAAAGGAACTTGGAGATCTACCGAATGAAGGCCAGGCTCAAAGAGGTGGATCAGGCTTCCACTTTTAGGAGTCTGTTCTTAAGGCGGGAGCCTTATCCGATGATCGATCGAGAACAGTAGCTTCGGGGATGCCCAGATGGCATATCAAGGTCTTTGAGTGTCGCCAGCATCAAGGGGTCTAGCAATGCTAGGATTAGGGATCCTCCCTGCTGGGATTGACATGATGAATCTAGGGTCAGAATTTTCGATAGTGGAACCCAAGGATCAAGCCTTAGCACCTAGAATTATGTAACTCCCAATGTAATTTTGTGAATATAAACTTCAATTTTTGGCAATAAAGACATTTGCAAGATATTGGTTTGGTGTCGGATACCATGCCGAGAGAGGACCTTCGTTGAGACTCTCGTAACCAGTTTAGCATCGGATACCATGCTAAAAAGGAATCTTCTTTGAGGTATTCATGACTGTTCTAGCATCGGATACCATGCCGATAGGAATTTTTTTTTAGGTTTCTGGGACTGGTTCGGTGTCAGATACCATGTTAAGGGAGAACCTTCTTTGAGAATTCCTTGACTGGCTCGATGTCGGCTACCATGCCGAAGGGTAATCTTGTGTGCGTTCACACGTGAGCCCTCACGTGCAGCGTGATGCCTCCTTTTGCACAGTGATTGATATCTCATTCTATATATACTTCCCACATCGTAGTCATCTTCTCATTTCGGTCTTCCCTTGTCATTATTTTTTTCTGTCATTCTGCCGATTAGAAAGAAAGGTGAAAGAAGAAGTACTAATGGCGAAGTGCTTGGCCATGAGGGTCGTGAAAGCTGTGGCTGAGGTGGAGGACAAGGCTGAAGCGGAGGCCAAGGTGAAGACCAGGGAGGGAGTAGGTGTGATGGCCCCGGGGAACAAGCAGTCGCTGAAGCATCCCCCTTCTGAGACGGAGGGGTCCAAGAAGAAGCGACCTAAGGATGTCGAGCCCCCCAAGGCTAAGGTGACAAAAGGGGTCATCAAGGGGGACAAGAAGCCTCCCGCTCCATCCACACCAGAGAACACAGTGGCTGCTAGACCGCCTTACCCCGCGAATGTGTGGGTGCCTTGTGGTCCATGACCAAGAAGGATTATTCAAGTGACCCTCAAAAAGCCCCGGAGGTGGTTACTCATCTTGCCAACCCACGTGATCGGAATGGTCTAAGTAAGGACTCTGAGGAGGATCTCTACACCCGCTGGGATCTGTCCTCGATTATGGTAAGCCTCTTTACTAGTTTCGTCACTTTCTCTTCCCTTCCTTTGGTTTAAATGCATCTTGGTGTTTTCACAGGCTGTTACCCTTGGGGTCAAACTACGAGAAGACGAGGTCATCATGTCTAGTGAGCCGAAGCGCCGAGGCTACAGAGAAGGTGCTCCTCGACCGAAATGGCAATTACTCTTGGCAAATATGGGTGTTGAAGATGGAGATGGCTAAAGAAAGGGAGGCCGAGACTTTTGAAGTAGAAGGAGGGGCTTGTCGACAAGAAGTTGGCATGGCAGGTGAAAGAGAAGGAAATGGCAGAGGCTACGAAGATGCTTGGCCAACATTGTCCACGACCAGGACCAGTGGTACAACTATGCTCTTAAGCACATCAAGGCACCGTATACGGATCTTGACCTTCGTTATTTTTCTTTTGAAAGGAAGGGGCGTCATGAGCCCCCCTGTGGTGGAATAGGATCCAGTGAACCATGAGTTGATCAACCCTGCCTTCGCGGTCGGTGAAGAGCGCCCAGCTCCTATCATTGAAAAAGGGACTTCCTCCAAATAATAGTTTTTAGGATCTGTTTTTTCTGCCTTATCATGAACTGGCCACCACCCTTTTACTTGGTTTCATAAATGAATAAAAAATGTTTGTGCATCTTTTGACTTGTTGTATATCTTGACTCTCTGTCACCCTGTGAATTAAGTCAAGGGCCTCGCCCGCGAGGGTGGGAATCCGAGGCCTGTGTTGCGTGATTCCTTTCATGAAGTCTCGTGAGTCATCATGTGGGCGTGCTTACGCCACTTTTTGTGGGAATAAAGGAGACCGTAGATCTTGGAAATCAGAATGTTGGCTGGTTGAATGCCATTAATGAGGTAGTTGGCAGAAATACTTATAAAATCCACCACCCTTCAACAATTGGTCCTCAAACCAATTATTATTCTTCTAATGATTGTGGTTTCGGGAGCCATCTAGTTGAGTGCCTAGAATGATAATCCGAGGGTCGGTGATGACGAGAGTAAGTCGTTTGAGGCCTAGTTGGGGAGCTCTTGCCCGGTGGCTCGTGTTCAACCCTGAAGGGATCGAAATCAGGATGCCTGAGTTTGGGTCGCTTTTCTCGAATTCCAAGATTTTTGGTCTTGCTGTTCGAACCTCGTAGGGTGCCTTCTTCTGTGCTTGTGCCCCGACAAGGGGTTTGGTCACAATTTTTTGGCTAAGGGTGTAATACCCTGACTTTTTATATGGAAGATCATTTATTTTATATGGTATACTTGTGCAATATTATTGACTAGTATTTTTCAACATCGTTTTATAAAGCATTAATTTACTTATTTTTACAAAATAACTAGTTTTGCCCAAATTGGTTTTAAGCCCATGAATTTAAACCATCTTACTATTTTCTACAACTTGTATTGTAGCATTTCTTACTCCCTTTTATTCCCAGGTATTTAAGGTACATATTGTAGTGTGGCTTGTGCCTACACGTGCACTTTATGTACACGTGCAATGAGCACACTCCTTGACCGGATTGTGGAGTGATGGGTGAGATCATGGGTGGTTACATCTTGAGGTATGGGTAGTTTCTAAACTTCCGATTTAATCTCAGCCATTGTTTCTCCAACTCCCAAATAGATCTCAACCCTTCATTCTATCTATCTTCTAGTATAAATACCCCTTCTAATCCCTATCTTTTTACACTAAAATTCCCTGAGATTGTAAGAGTATCTGAGAGTGTGTGGGAGCTTTTCTGTGGAGGCAAGCAGCATTGCTGAGGAGTCGGAGTGGAACCAAGGAACAAGAAGTGCTGCGCTATATTGAAGGACTTGCGGGATTTCGTTATTTTCTTCACAAAAGGTGGGTGTTTCTCAGGACTTCTAATGTAGGAATAATGCTATATTTGTCATGAAGTGTTACCATGTGGCAAAAGTGAATTGAATGCGGTAGAAATTGCTTGAACATGCTATTTAAATTCGAGACAAGACTGGCGGTACAGTCGACTGCCATATGAGCCAGTCGACTGATACGAGATATTTACTTTCATAATGTGCTGATAAAATGTGTGTGAATAGCTATGATGGTGTGATCATAAAATGTATGTCTTTCCCTATGACACATATGATGGAGGGAAGGTAAACAAACAAAAAGAACTAGAGGAGATAAACATCTGAAGTTGTCGGCTCAGTCGACTGACTTGGGGTTAAGTCGACTGATGCTCGTTCTGAAAGTGACTGTTTGATAGTTCCCCGAATAAAGATATTCTATTTGTGTAGACTCATGATGATGACTTGAAATTTATATCCCCATTATCGTATGTAAGTATGAGCAATGTGAATACAGGTTTAGAGTAGTAGTTCCTCTAAAGAGCATGTTAATAACTGGGAAAATTGTGTTGTGAATGCTACTGAGCAAGGGATACTATGTTTATGAAACATGAATTGGTATATACTGTTAATTGATATCATGATGCAAGTATATGTAAGAAACTGTAAGTAAATTCCCAAATTAAAATGGATCTGTCCAGTCGACCGATGCATGTGGCAAGTCGACTGATCTGGATTTAGAAATGTTGCTGTTGAAATCTCCAGGACAGACGACTGATGTGTGAACAGTCGACTGTCATGTGATTAATATTGTGAACATGGAAGTTGCGGGACAGGCGACTGGTGGTGTACACAGTCGACTAACCCGAACATTATGATAACCCTGTATGACTGTATAAGTCGACTGGTGTTCTTCCAAGTCGACTGTACAGAGTGAACTTTGGTATACTGGAATTCATGTTATTTTGCTGTTAGTAATGGTGAACCTTGTGATTTAAGTCAATGAACTCTGTTATGGATGCATGAATTGTGTAAATAAATCATGGATGAGAATTGAGAATTAAATGAAATTATGAAATGTGAAATCATGATGAGAAAGTCTGAGAGACTCTAAAATGAATTATGAGCTGATGATGCTCCATTGGGTATTGTGAATTTGAAATTGAACAAAGAGTAGCTAAGTCTCCTCGACAGTGAATAAAATGATATTGAGACCAGGTTGGTCAAGTGAAATGAAATGATAAGTCCGGTTGATGGAGAGGCTAACTCTAGAGCTTGATTTTATTCATGATTCTAATGTAACTTAAATACATAGTGTGGAGGTGATGAAGGTGAGAGAAAAACATGAGTATGAGAGCTAGGGTACGGTGCGGGTGTGTGAGCCGCAGAATGCATGCTTGATGAGTCAAGACATGGCGCGGGCACAACTCAGTAATGATCGGACTCTAGTCACGCTTGTGGGATGTTTTGGTGACTGCAAGAGGAGTGTGTTCAGGGAGGAGGCTGAATTGTCGCAGAATGCATGCTTGACGAGTCAAGACATGGCGCGAAATTCTACTCCAGGGGCCAGGATACATGCTTGTACTCATAGATTCATCTAGGATACTCATTGGAATTACAGTAGTAGAATAAGTCATGGTGGGGGATTGAACCCTACTAAAATGAAGATCGTTTAAGAGGCTTGCACTCGAACCTATGTAGTATGGGATGCATAGAATTCGAACAAGTGTGCATTAGTGTCATAATTAATTAAGTAAATCGCATTAAGGATTTAAGGGTCCATGTTTTATCGGTACTAATCCAAGGGGACTCGGAGATGATCAGTGTAATCCCTGTCGAACCTCATCAAGTGTGTCTCAGATTACAAAATCTGATGCCCTTAGCCGGTGGTCGCTGGCCGAGGTCCCATCATCAGAGAATTCTTTGTCCTCATACAAGCAAGGATTATCAAGGGGCTCTTGTGACTCTTCAGTGCCTCGGTGGTTCGGGATCCTCTTCATCTTCCACACACTTTACATAAACCGATGTGGCTTCGGGGATGATGGGTTGTGCTACCCTAGCACCTTGTTGGTTCAGCTCGTTCTAGTTCCAAGAGACATGCTTTTCGTGAGTGCCTCTCTTGTGGGATTCAAGGGTGCTCAGCCGGGCTCGGTCTTCTCGCACTGAGGATGCTCTTCTAGAGGGACATGGAGAGGATCGGGGAATTAGGGATGTATATATTCAATTATGTTTAAAGGACTTCGTCCACCTCCTCATACCTTACACATATCGAGGCAGCCTCCAGAACATAGGACTTACCATTGGGAATGCGTGTATGATGCCTCTTCTTCTCAGGGCTATCGGCAATAACTGGTATTCCAAGATACGAGGTGACCACATCTAGTGATAGCTAGTGTTTCGAGATACGAGACGACCATGTAAAACTTAGAACTTGTCTGTAACCTTTCTTTGTCCAGTTTGTAGATTGTCAAACTGTAGACTGGCCGCCACCCCATTGTAATTGTTTTGCCTTAATAAAAAAGAGTGTTCGCTATATCCCTTTTTTTTGCATTTTGTTGAATGAGTAATACTAGGCTTTTCGCAGAGGCCCAAGGGTTTTGAGGCAAGGTCTAGGCGTCGGGCACTGGATTGATAAATAGGCCTAAGGGTAGGTCCGAGGACCTGGTCGCACTGTCTCGGTGTTGGATGTCACTCCGAGGAGTGGTTCCGAAGAGAGGTCTAAGGAGTTTGCTCCACCATCTCGGCATCGAACACCACACCGAGTGGTTCCGAGGACAATTCCAATGACTTTTTTCCACTATGTCGGCATCGGATGCCATGCCAAGGAGTGGTTTCGAGGAGAGTTCTAAGGATTTACTCCACATTCTCGGCATCGAACACCACGCCGAGGAGCAGTTCCGTGGAGAGTTCCAAGGAGTTTGTTCTATGGTGTCGACATCGGATGACACGCCGAGGCGTGGTTCTGAGGAGAGTTCTAAGGAGTTTGCTCCACCGTCTCGGTGTCCAACAACACGCCGAGTAGTGGTTCGGAGAAGAGTTCCAAAGAGTTTGTTCCACTGTGTCGGCGTCGGATGCCATGCCAAAGAGTAGTTCTGAGGGGAGTTCCAAGGAGTTTGTTCCTGGACATCTACATTGAATGCCATGTCGAGAAGTGGTTCCAAGGAGTTTTGTAACTACCGTTTTCGTGCTTTTATTTTTTCCCTCTATTGTAATGTTTTATTTGCATTTGAATAAAATAATTTATTCTTCCTTGATCATCCTAATTAAATTTCGTTCATGAACTACTCTTTTTCTTCTTGTTGAGCAATTTTTTTGTTGATCCCATTTTTATTTGATTGTGAGTATTTTATTTGAACCCTATTGTCTTTAAATCCATATCTTATTGAATCCAAAATCCAATTGCAATTATTTCTAAACCCAAACTCATTATTATTGGATCCTAGCCTATTAACCTAACAACCTAATTGCACTCTATAAATATAACCCTATTGCAAACCCTAAAAACACAAAATACAAACCCTAAACCTAGCCGTCTCTCCTCTCTCTTCTCTCTCTCCCGTTCAGCCATCGACCCATCCTTTCCCGCCCAAACCTTCAACACCCAACCGACCCTCTCTCTGGCGATCTCCAACGCGCGCCGCCCAGACCCAACACCAGCAGACCCCTGATGCCTCTGTTGCTTCCTGTTTCTGCTCGACGACAGCAACCCCAACGCATAGTCGACCTCCAGCCGTGCCGCCTTGACTGTTGACGCCGTCCAGACTGCCGATGTCGACCCCCCTTACCCTCTTGCTGATTTCCACTCTTTACTATTGCTGCTCTTGGCTGTTGTTGCTTTGGTTTCTTTGTGCACGTAGTGTGCACATGTGTGATCGTGAGTTTGTAGTTTCGTTGCTCCGGGATTCTCATCCCGTTATCCTTTGGTTTTCGAATTAATCTTCTATAAGGCAATTCAGTTTTCCTCTTGAATTGAATCTTGTATCAAATTCAAGTTTTTATTGAAATTATTGCAAGTATATCCAATTATTCATCATATCATATATTGTTCTTTCTCTTCCATTGAGTATATTGAGGGTTTACACGAGCTAACCCAAATATCCTCGACTTCGTGCCTTTGTTGACTCCAAAAATTGAATCTTTCATGCATCCATATAGTAGTGATAGTAGGGTTTATTCATACAAACAACACACGGACAAATTATCGTAGAATTGAATGCTAGGTTGTGTGCTTGGATGATCGATTGATATTTTGTGATCGTTAAATTAGTGTATGTGTGAATTCTTAATGATGTTTATCATGCTGATTATGAAGTTTATTGACTAATTGAAGTGGAACTCATCATGTTAGACCGCTTTATTTTACAAAATATATTGAAAATTTGTATGTTTGTTTTCTGTCTGGAATTTGTGAGACGTTTTCTACCCAGTATTTGACATCAAAATAAATAACTTTCTGAATTAGAGTTTTAGCCCTATGTCTCTAGTTTGCAGAATATCTAAGATCTTTAAATTTCGAGTTGTATTGCAAAAGTTATGATGATTTTACTACTGCTGTGTTCTATTTTCAGAATTTTAGATTCATGTATGTTTTCATGTTTAAACAGTTAAAAAGCTAAGTTAATGTTAGAATAATGCTCTGATAATTTCCAGAATGATATTTAACATGTTTTGGAGTCTCATGAATATTTTTGATGATTTTATAATTGATTTTTCGCTGATTCTAAAGATATAACAACTTGATGTCGATTTTCTGTCTGAATATGAAATCTGTAAAAAAATGATGTATTTAACCTAGCTACCGTTGTCGGATTTTGTATTTTAAATATGCATTGGAATCTTGTGGAAGTCTAGAGTTTCCAGAACTTCTGACAGTTTCAGTGTACAATTTCTGTAGCAGCGGAGAAACTGATTTTGTACAGTGACCTCTTATTGTCCATAAT
Source organism: Hemerocallis citrina (assembly GCA_017893485.1). Taxonomy (NCBI): domain Eukaryota; kingdom Viridiplantae; phylum Streptophyta; class Magnoliopsida; order Asparagales; family Asphodelaceae; genus Hemerocallis; species Hemerocallis citrina. The sequence goes on from CM030361.1 coordinate 178,781,057, forward strand.
TTCATTTTCCAGATTTCTTTAATATATATATATATATATATATATATATATATATATATATATATATATATCATTGTATCGCATGGATTGAAGTATATGTATTGCATTGCATGATCCTAATGTGCTATTGTCATCATTCTATCCAAATTATCATCCTATTGTTCCTCTATTGTTATTATCGTTTATTTAATATCTCTAATTGCATAATGTATTGTTGCATTGATAAAATAATTAACAAACCGGAGTTTAACGGATTGATTTGGGTAATGAACAATGTAGAGACTGTGTCAGCCAATGTTTTATCGACTGATTGTTGGAGCGCTGACTATGACACCCCAATCTTTCGTGTATCATATCATTGTATCATTATAATGTATCGAATAACAATATTGTTATCGTATCAGTGATTATTGTACCAATACATGATCTATAGAATTCACCACTAGAGTTTAAACAAAATTGATTGTATGCATCGAACCTATGGTATGGAACATATGAGACACAGTCGTACGTGCATTAGTTAGGATTAAAATGATAAGTAGACTTAAGAATTGACAGAACATCGACATTGTATATTGTACATCATTGTTTCTATTGACATCGAATATTGTCTAAGTGTTATTGACATCAACCATTGAACATTTTTATCAAATATTGAATCATTATTTATAACCATTGCATCGATTACCATGATATTGATTATTGCTATTGTCCCAAGTTAATTATTCCTATTTGATATGGCTAGAAATGGGGTTTAATCGGGACCGTCCAAATCAGGCACGAATCTTGAAGCCTAGGGGTAAAACGGTAATTTCACTTTCTAACGGGTCTGAAGCGGGTACTGGTTCTCCTCCCCAAAGAACCGTTAACCCGCGAACGGATCCACCTCAACTGGGTGCGGGTTTCAACCCGCCATAAACCAGGTCCAACAGGATAGAATTAGGGTTTCTGATTAATATTAATCAACGGCCCTGATTCATATCTATCCTTTCACTGGGGATTAGGGATTACATTCCTAATCTGTTTACAAGGAGAATATTCCTTATCAGATCATGGGGATCACATTCCTAATCGATTCCCTAAGACGCCTATAAATACCCCCCATCCATCTCTATTAAGAGGTAATCAATCTCTCTCCAGTTTTTGCGCTCTTTCATAATCTCTCTGGTTACTGACTTGAGCATCGGAGGGTGCGTCGCCGGGAACAACCCCGGTGTCTCGCACTTTGTGCAGGTGTAGGGCAGGGAGCAGCGATCGAACCCCGACGAAACAGGTACACAGGTTTACTATTCAGTTTCCCTAAGAATCTACAAATACTATCTGTTTGCCCCCACACCAAATTTAGCGGCAACAGATTGGCGCCGTCTGTGGGAAACTAACGAATAGAGACCACTCCTCTTCCTGGTGAACAGATCTTCTCCAGCCATGCCTCCTAGGAAAGTCAGATCAAGGGGGTCCAACCGAGGACCCAACCCTGATCAGCAGCAAGAAGTCCCCCCTAATCCCGCTCAGCAACAAGGGCAACTTCCCCCTACAGCGGAAGACCCGCTCCAACAGGACCTTCCTCCTCCTAATCAGCCGCCTCCAAAGGGTCCTAACCCTCAGAAACAGCCTCTTCACCAGGACCACTTCTCCATCCACAACGCCTCTTCGGACTCCATGGCCTCCCATCATCCCCGAGCCTCCGGACAACACAACACCGTCCTCAACCGCCAGAAAGATGATGATCTACGCCGCCACCTGGATGAAAAGCGGGCCCTGAGAGGGAACCTCTCGCCAACACCGTCCGGGTGAGCGGTCTCCTCGCCACCGAGAACACAAGAGGTCCCCTACAAGGAGGGGACGGAGAGAGTCACCCGAGCATCACAGAAGAAGACCATACTCCCCCGCAGGTCGACAACAGCCTAGGAACAATGAGGCACCCATCACCCGTGCCGAGTTCCAGCAGTTCCAAGCGACTGTCCTGCAGGCTCTCAACCTCCGTCGGAACCAAGGCCCCATCTCCTCCTCCAGTCCGAAGTCCTCGCCGACGATCACCATCTCCTCTTCCGGTCCGAAGCCCTCGCCGACGGTCCCCATCTCCTCGTCCTGCTCCTAGCAACTCCCGACGTACCCTTAGTCCTCATCGCTCCCGAAGTTACCATCGTCGTAGCCCTCGCTCTCCCTCATACAAAGACGAGTCTAGAGGCTCGGCTGATTTTCGTCGGAGGGACGACACCATGTACCGCCGTCTTCATGAGGTAGAGAGGCGCCTGGGTCAGATAGACCGAGAAGAAGAGCTTAGGGGGAGGACCCTACGTCCTAGCCGACCCCCTTTCTCCCGAACTATAGTGGATGCACCTGTGCCGTTCGGCTTCAAACCTCCCCAATTTGAGACTTACACCGGGGAGACCGACCCCGTTGACCACATCGAAAGCTTTAAGACCTTGATGCTCCTCCATCAAGCTTCCAATGCTCTCCTCTGCAAAACCTTCCCCGCAACTCTCAAGGGCCCAGCTCGAGAATGGTACTCTCGCCTTGCCCCCTCCTCAATATTCTCCTTCGAGCAGTTCGAGACCCTTTTCGTCACCCATTTCGTAAGCAGTCGTAGAGCTGAGAAGACCAGCATCTCCCTGTTGCACCTCCACCAGAAGAAGGGGGAGAAATTGAGAGACTATGTGAAGAGGTTCACAGCTGAAGCCAGATCCATAGCATCCCTCGACCAGTCGGTCGCTGCAGGCAGCATTTCAATCTAATGTCCTCAATTCCAACCTCCGCTCCTCCCTCGCCAAGAAGCCTCCACAGAACTTTTCCGACCTCCTCCTTCGCAGTGAAAAGTACATCCGGGCCGAAGAGGCCAAGCAGCGACCCAACTGGGAGGGGTCCTCCTCCGGGTTTAAGAGGAAGGGAACAGAAGAGGAAGGAGCCAAGAAGCTCCAAAACGATAATGCCGGCCGGCGCCGACCTCCCCCCAGATTCGAGAAGTTCACTCCCCTCACCACTAATGTCTCAACCATTCTCATGTAAGTCGAAAAGGAAGGGATCATACCTCCTACTCCAAGGATGAACACCCCCGCCAAGAAAAGAGATAAAGAGAAATGGTGTCGTTATCACCGGGACCATGGGCATGACACCAACGACTGTCGCGCCTTAAAGAACGAGATAGAAGCCATCATCCAGAGGGGGCAGCTGACCAGGTTTGTATGAAAGGACCGAGCCGAACTTCCTCCCCCGCCTCGGGGGGCTAACAAGCATTCGGAACGAGAAGAGACGCCTGACTTTGAGGAAGAACGAGTCCTCCACCTCATCCATGGGGGCCCAATGGGGGGCTCCTCCAACTGCTCTCGGAAGGCATTCATAAGGGAAGTCAATTCGGTCCGAACCACCCCTCCTCCCAAAGGCCTCGGAGTGCCCGTCACATTCTCCGACGAAGATCTTGAAGGTGTCCGCACCCCTCATTGTGATGCACTCGTCATCAGTCTCCACATGGCGAATTTCAAAGTGGAGAGGATCCTAGTGGATAATGGCAGCTCCGTAAACATCCTCTTCCTCGCCGCTTTCAAAGGCCTAAAGCTCTCCCGAGACAGACTCAAGCCCGCCGGCTACATGCTCCATGGGTTCACGGGAGTGCCAGTGACTATTGAGGGGGTAATTACCCTCGACGTAACCGCTGGCAAAACTCCTACTACCCGAACGGAGTCGATGGACTTCATGGTCGTAGATGTCCCAGCAGCCTACAACGTTATTTTGGGTCAGGCCCGGACTGGCTGCCCTTGAAGCCGTCCCTTCTGCCTACCATCTCAAAATGAAATTTCCCACTCGGGCCGGAGTAGGAGAAGTAAGGGGCAATCAGGAGCAGGCCCGCAAGTGCTATATGACCTCTACCCTTGGCCCCGTCCTCTCCTTAGAAACTCTGGAAATCCCTCAAGATACTACTCGGCCGACCTCCGAGCTGGTGGACGAATTGGAGGAAGTGCTCTTCTCTGAGCAGGAGCCGGCCCGTAAGTTCTTTGTTAGCAAGACCCTCCCGTCCGCCCTATACTCAGACATTGTACAATGCATCCGAAGGAACCAAGACCTCTTCGCTTGGTCAGCTGCTGATATGCCCGGCATCTCCGAAGAGCTACTAGTCCACCGCCTAAGTGTTGATCCGGGGTCCAAACCGGTTCAGCAAAAGAGGCGCAAGTTCGCCCCCGAGCGCCAGCTCGCTGTAAAAGAGGAGGTAGACAAGCTCTTGAAGACCCGGTTCATACAGGAGGTGAACTATCCTGAGTGGCTGTCGAATGTAGTAATGGTGGAGAAGTCCAATGGGACTTGGAGGATTTGTATTGATTTCACCGACCTCGACAAGGCTTCCCCCAAGGACCCCTTCCCTCTACCGAGTATTGACACCCTGATTGACGCAACCTCGGGACATGAGCTCCTCAGCTTCATGGATGCCTTCTCAGGTTACAATCAGATAAGAATGTTCCCTCCGGATATCCCGAAGACATCTTTTGTGACCGACCAAGGCCTCTATTGCTACAGAGTTATGTCGTTCGGCCTCAAGAATGCAGGTGCAACATACCAACGCCTCGTCAACAAGGTTTTCCAGGCCCAGATCGGCCGGAACATGGAAGTGTACGTTGACGATATGCTTGTAAAAAGCATCCGAGGCGTTGATCATGTGACCGACCTCCAAGAAGCATTAGACGTTTTGAGAAAGCTCAATATGAGACTTAACCCAAACAAGTGTGCGTTCGGCGTCTCATTAGGGAAGTTCCTCGGCTTCATGGTTAGCCAACGAGGGATAGAAGCAAACCCGGAGAAGATCAAGGCCATATTGGACATAGCCCCTCCTAGAAATGTTAAAGAAGTTCAGAGGTTGACTGGTCGCCTAGCCGCCATAGGGCGCTTTCTGTCGAAGTCCGGGGAGAAGTGCCTCCCGTTCTTCAAAGCCCTCAGGGGGGCTAAAGGATTTGAGTGGGGGCAGCAGCAACAAGACTCCTTCGAACAGCTCAAAGCTTACCTCGTCAATCCACCTCTTCTCAGCAAACCAATACCTGGTGAACCGCTCTACCTTTACCTGGCAGCCTCCGAGCAGACGCTCAGTGCAGTCTTAGTCAGAGAAGAAGACCGGGCTCAGAAGCCCATCTACTACGTCAGCAAAGTGCTTCGGGACGCCGAGCTCCGGTACCCGAAGATAGAGAAAATGGCCTATGCCCTGGTGAAGGCCAGCGAGAAAGCTTCGCCCCTACTTTCAGTCCCATTCGGCGGTCGTTCTTACCGACCAGCCGCTGAAGCAGGTTCTTCACAAGCCCGAGACTTCGAGTCTCCTTATGAAGTGGTCAATCGAGCTGAGCCAACACGATATAACTTATCAGCCTCGGACCGCGATCAAGGCCCAGGCGCTAGCCGAATTCATTGTGGAGAGCACCATCCCTGAGTCCAACCAAGCGGTGAAGGGACCACCAGTATGGTCGGTTTATGTAGACGGATCCTCCTGTAATGAGGGAAGCAGGGCAGGAGTCATCCTGGCAGGCCCAGATGACTTCATCCTCCAATACTTCCCCGTATAAACTTCAGAGCCTCGAACAACGAAGCTGAATACGAGGCGTTAATAGCTGGCCTTGGAATGGCCCGAAATGCAGGGGCGCAACGCCTCTGAATCTTTAGCGACTCCCAGCTAATCGTCAACTAGGTCCTCGGCGAATATGAAGCACGCGATGACAGGATGGTTAAATACTTAGCCAAAGTCAAGAGTCTCATGGCACTGTTTGAAGAGGCCATCATCCAAAGAATTCCCCGAGAAGAAAATGCTCAGGCCGACGCCCTATCCAAGTTAGCCTCCTCTTCCCTTCAAGGCCTCGAGCAGATCGTACTGATAGAAGTCCTTCTGAAGCCGAGCATAGAGGACGAAACACCTGACTCCGTTGAAACATTGCATGTCCTCCTCGAAGACAACTGGATGAGACCACTCATCGAATTCTTATGGGACGGACTCCTCCCCGAGGACCCGAAGGAAGCAAGAAGAGTTAGAGCCCGAGCCGAGCGTTACACGCTAATCGGAGGCATCCTGTATAAACGCTCCTTCACCCAGGTGGACGGTCGGCCCTACCTGAGGTGTCTCTCCCCCGGGCAAGCCGACTACGCCCTGTAAGAACTTCATGAGGGCATTGGCGGGGCCCATTCTGGCTCTAGAGCCCTGGCGCGCAAAGTATTGAACTACGGATATTTCTGGCCCACTCTCCTACGGGACGCCGAACGACACGTTCGGTAATGCAGCTCCTGTCAGAAGTACTCCGAAATCCAGGCGTCTCCCACAAGCACCACTTGCCTCCCTATCAAGTTTGATCCCATTCGCAATGTGGGGGATGGATTTACTGGGGCCGTTTCCGCCAGCTCCCGGACAGTTAAAGTTCCTAGTCGTGGTAGTCGACTATTTCTCGAAATGGATAGAGGCCGAGCCCTTGGCTACGATCACCGAGCATAAGGTCATTCAATTCTTCTGGAAAAATGTGATCTGCCGATTCGGCGTTCCCCGGGTCATAGTTACAGATAACAAAACGCAGTTCACGGGGGCTGCCTTCCGAGCTTTATGTGAGGACCTCACCAGACAACACCGTTTCTCCTCCGTCTCTCATCCTCAGTCGAATGGCCAGGCCGAAAATGCCAACCGACAGATCCTCTCAGGCATTAAGAAAAGGTTAGACAAGTGTTCCAAGGGCTTATGGGTCGATCAGCTGCCCAACGTGCTGTGGAACTACCGCACCACAAAGCGGACCCCAACAGGCGAGAGCCCGTTCAATCTCACCTATGGGTCCGAGGCCATCATCCCCCTAGAAGTCGGGTTACCCTCTCCTCGTCTGATGGCTTATGAAGAAGAGCAGAACGCTAGAGAGCTCAGAACAAGCCTAGATCTCATAGATGAAATCCGAGAGAGAGCTGCCATACGCCAGCAAACTTACCGAAGAAGGATTGAGCTAGCATACAACAAAAGAGTCCGCCTAACGGACCTCAAAGAAGGGGACCTGGTCCTCCGAAAGTTGGCCATCTCATTCCCAGGTCAGAAAAGCAAATTGGCCCCGAATTGGGAGGGACCTTACAAAATCTCTAAAGTAATCCGCCCCGGCACATTCCGACTAGAAGATCTCGAAGGCAGGGAGATTCCCAGGACTTGGAATGCCGACCATCTCTTAAAATACCAAGAGAAAGCGACAACGCCTCTCTAAGTAATTCGAGATGTCGAACCATTCTTTTCCGGTTACTTGTAGTAATTTTCTTTCGTAGTAATTTGCTTTCATTTTTTCCTTGTAATAACGGCTAGCAACTTTAGAAGCAGCCGATCATTGGATATTAATAAATAAAGTTTTTTCCATATTTTTGCTACTATGTACATCTCTCTGCTTTTAACTCTTCACTTTACCGATGGTTCGGAGTCCAACACTTGGCTCGATTCTACTTCGCGAGTTCGCTTCTAAGCGAACTAAAGGTAGTTCGCCATTCGGAATTGCTCCCACAGCCGTTGAACTATTTTACCGATGGTTCAGGAGTCCAACACTTGGCTCGATTCTACTTCGCAAGTTCGCTTCTAAGCGAACTAGAGGTAGTTCGCCATTCGGAATTGCTCCCACAACCTGTTGAACAATTTCACCGATGGTTCGGAGTCCAACACTTGGCTCGATTCTACTTCGCGAGTTCGCTTCTAAGCGAACTAGAGGTAGTTCGCCATTCGGAATTGCTCCCACAGCCGTTAAACTATTTTACCGATGGTTCGGAGTCCAACACTTGGCTCGATTCTACTTTGCAAGTTCGCTTCTAAGCGAACTAGAGGTAGTTCGCCATTCGGAATTGCTCCCACAGCTGTTGAACAATTTCACCGATGGTTCGGAGTCCAACACTTGGTTCGATTCTACTTCGCGAGTTCGCTTCTAAGCGAACTAGAGGTAGTTCGCCATTCGGAATTGCTCTCACAGCCGTTGAATAATTTCAGCGATGGTTCGGAGTCCAACACTTGGCTCGATCCTACCTCGCAAGTTCACTTCTAAGCGAACTAGAGATAGTTCGCCATTCGGAATTGCTCCCACAGCCGTTAAACAATTTCACCGATGGTTCGGAGTCCAACACTTGGTTCGATTCTACTTCGCAAGATCGCTTCTAAGCGAACTAGAGGTAGTTCACCATTCGGAATTGCTCCCACAGCCGTTGAACAATTTCACCGATGGTTCGGAGTCCAACACTTGGCTCGATCCTACCTCGCAAGTTCGCTCCTAAGCGAACTGGAGGTAGTTCGCCATTCGGAATTGCTCCCACAGCCGTCGAACTATTTTACAGATAGTTCGGAATCCCGCACTTGGCTCGATCATAACTCGCAAGTTCGCTCTTAAGCGAGCTAAAGGTAGTTCGCCAATGGTTCGGAGTTACAGCTCTGACAACCCCCAACCCGCTCGATGCTAAACACTGAGCGACGGGTGATTCGAACCAACCTCCAGCCACGATCGCTTCGGCCATCGAGCTGTATGAGCACCAAGCAAGAACCTACCCTCAAAAGGAAGTTTAGATTAAGGTTTTAGGGGACCTCCACCTCGGTTCCGGACTTTGGTCATCACCTCATCCACCATGATCTCCCCTGACCCTGACACCCGCATCGGAGCCGTCAGAGTCAGGAGAAGATCATGGTGGAAGAGCGACCACCTATCCTCCCGAAGCAACCTCCCCTCGGTTCCGGACTCTGGTCACCACCTCTTCTACCGGGATCTCCCCCGATCCTGACCTCCGCATTGGAGTCGTCAGAATCGGCAGAAGATCACGGTTGAAGAACGGCGACCCATCCTCCTGAAGAATCTTTCCCTCGGGTCCGGACTACGGTCGCCAACACTTCTGCCTTGTCCTCCCCTGACCCTGACACCCATATCGAGGCCATCAGGAACGGGAGAAGAACAAGGCAGTAGTGTGACCACCCTTCCGAACCTCTCGAGACAAAAATTTTTCACAAAGCTAGCATCCGCCCAAGGGCAGACACCGTAGATGCCACTAGAGTTCAAGACTGCAATGACTGGAATTACAAAAGGGGGGGGGGGTGTGGTACTTATAGCCATCCCCCAAGAGTATCATTATGAACCTCGGGAGCCCAACAGTCATGCCTAGGGAATTGAAGCACGCAAGACTGTCATTATGTCCCTTGGGAACTGAAGCGCCGTGTATTTATTAAAGGGCCCTACTCTCGACGCCCTCGGGAAGGTGGAACGCCCCCACAAATCCCGGAGCATCACTTAATGCTATTGGAAGTCTACTCCCTGTCTTTTCAGGACGACGCTCGAACAACCGAGTGCCCACGCCCCAAATCGGAAAGTGCTTCGAAATATGCCGAGCGAGATTCGGAACCCTGGCTAGAGCATGCAGGCCGAAGCAAGCACTCGCCTCGCAGTTCATTTCAAGCCTACCCCGGCTAACACAATTGCAACAAAATTCAGCAAGCCAAAGGTGGTTCGCCCCCGGTAAGCTAACTCAACGACGGTTCGGAGCCCGACACCTGGCTCGGTCATACTCCGCATGATCGCTTCTAAGCGGGCTAGAAAGAGTTCGCTATTTGGGATCGCTCCCATAACTGCCGAACCGCTAGCAACGATCTGCTTTGGGGGCTCGCCGCTCAACTCACTTCACAATGCTGCATGATCGGGCATCAGAGACAATGCTCGGCACCAATGGCCGAACACTCACCTCACCGATCGACAAGCGAGCTAGCAGCCGACTTAGAAGCCTCGGCACAGCAGACGACAGTTGCGAAAGCAAAGAACACACAAGGTCGGCAACAACATTTTATTAATGAATCGGATGCGGTACAAGGACGGACACAGCAGAAATACAAGTCGTTAAAGAAAAAGTTACAATGCCGACTTATTACACTTAGCTAAAATATATATATATATATACAAAGGCTCTCGGAGTCGACGTCTTCAGCGCTTTTTTGGAGCCGGGGCGTTCCGCTTCAAAGACACTCGAGAGTGACGACGCTTGTCTCCGGAGCGCAACCCCAAGCCAGCGAATTGAGACGTATCCTCGGTGCCGCTTCTAGTAGCCACTCCGACGGATGCTCTGCTCGACAAAATCGCTACTGAGCTCTGCCCATCCCCCGGACTAGGATGGCCGATCCGTTGACGGGTCGCCATCTCGTAGAAGGTAATGCCTCGATCACTCTCCGCGCGAGTGCACGACGTGCTTCGGACGTTGATTGGTCCCGAATGCGGCTTAAGACGAGCCACTTCCGCCTCCAACTCCGAGATCCGATCACGCAACGAGTCGTCTTTGATGTTAACTTCGAAACGAGGGGGTATCGCGGAGTCCGGAACTCCTGATCGACTAGCTATGAGGCGGCGAAGGTGGGTGACCTCGATGCTTTTATCCACCGTCGCTCTCTTCAGTGCTTCGACCTCGGCTGTCAACTGGACCCGTTCGGTCGTCAACTTGGCCACTTCGGCCGTTAGCCCTTCGCCCTCCCTCCGAAGCTTCGTCTCTACGGAGTGCAGATGCTGTATCTCGGAAAGCAAGTCGTCCCTCTCTGCTGTTATTTTGGACAAGTTATGACGGATGCATTGAATCCGAATCTCATTACTGAAAGCAGTTGGCGAAAAGTCACCTTCTCCTGTGGGAGTCATGTCGGCGATTCGGCTCTCCAGACGACGAATTTCGATGTCTCGCCGACCGAGGACAAGCTGAAGATGGTTCCGCTCGCTTTCGGCTCGGCGCAACCCGAGCCCGACTTCATACAGCCGCTCTCGGCACTTGGCCAGACACAACCTCGTCGCCCCGAGGCCGGCCTCGGCTCGAGCCTCCTCGTCCGAGCGAATTGCCTCGGCATCTTGGTCAACCACCACGAGCTGAAAAAAGATCAAAGTAATCAACAAAAAGATCGAACACTGCCGGAGCACCAGATTTTTAAAAATTTCCAAAAAACAAGAAACTTTCGAAACAGGAAGAGAATATTTGACGAAAAGGGGGCGAAAGACAAAGATCCGAACACCGACACTTACAAAAATTTTCTTTTCATTCATTTCAAAAAGCAGCGGTGGCCAGTCCGCTATTAGGCATTACAAAGAGTGAAAACAAAAGAACAAAAAACAAAACAAGAAAATGAGGAGCGGAGTCAAGGCGCGACCTCTTTCCCCGGGCGACGAGTTCGGGTGGGGGTCGACTTCTCCGAAGGGGACGCCACCGCCAGTGGAGTGATCACGGTACTGGGGACCTCTTCAGTGACCCCGGCCCCGGCATCGGCTTTGTCATCCCCCTCCTCCTCCTCTTCCCCTTCGGACTTAGGGTCGAAACCCTCGACGTGGCCGGGGAATAGCCTCCACCCCGAGACTTCCACCTCGGGGTACTCCTTCGACACCCGGTCGATGGCTGCGGCGAAGGCCTTCGCCATGTTCTGGGCGAGGAACCCCTGCACCTTCTCCAGGGTCGCATCCTCCGCCGCCTTCACAGCCGCCGCTTGGCTGCCTCGACCTTGGCCAGCTGCTTGGCCGACCCCTCCTTCTGACGAAGGAGCTCGCCCTCCAACCTCTCGTCACCTTGGCCTCGAGGTGCTGGATCCTCGCCGACCTGCCCTCGTGCTCGACGCGGAGTTTGTCGAGCTCGTTCGACAGCCGAGCTTTTTCGTTCCGAGCTTGGTCGGACTCTTGCTTTAGCTCCTTCTCCAGAGCTGTCAACCTCTCGGTGAGGTGGCCGAAGTGGACGATGATCTGCAGCAAAGAAGAACAGAGAGAGTTAGAAAAACTTGGGCTATGGGAGTACAATGAATAAAGGAAGTTCGAGGCTTACCGACACCGCCGAACAAGCGATCTCGATCACGTCGTCGCCCTCTCTCCCGGCCTCCATGGCGGCTCGATCTTTCGGAGTGGCGAGGTGCTTGACGGCCTGCATGCTCGCCAGCGAGTTTCCCGAGGAACCCATCATGCCTTCGGACTTGCCAGTCCGGAATGTGAATCCTCTTGTGCTCCTCCGTCAGGAGCTCCTCGCCTGCCACCGTCAGTGGTGGCGTCGCCATAGCGAGGGCGGCGGCGATGGGGAACTCGCCCACAGATGCTGGAGCTGAAGTCCCCGCCACGGTGACAGCCGGACTGTCGAGGACCTCCACCTCCTCAACAGAGGCTGCAATCCTCGGAGCCTTCGAGGTCGAGAGCAGCTTGGACGCAACCCTCTTGCGCTTCTTAGGCGCCTTGCTTGCGAGTCCTGCCCTGAGTGCCAGTACTGCGTCGTAGTCCATGGTTTCTGCATCGAAAGCGAAAATTGGTTAACACATTGAAAACAACAAGGAAGAGAGTACGGAAAATAAAAACTTGACGAGAGCCGTGTACTGGGATCTACGCGGCAGAGCCCTCCCTTGTAGAGGATGTCCTCCGTCAGCTCCCTCCAATCATACTTCGGCCGATCAAGGAGAATCCGGACCGCCTCTTCTTCTTCTACAGTGAGCTTCGGGATCGCCCTCGTCCTCTTCGGCACCCCTTCTATCCAGTTCGAAGGGATCGGCCATGCCTCTCGACTCCGCACAACCAACCACTTCTCTCGCCAGTGCTTAATGGAGTCGGGGCATATGACGAGCCTGCCGCCGTGCCTCGGAGTCAAGTAATACCGGTACTCTGACTTATTCCCTTGGTGGAGCTGGTATAACGTCCTAAGCACGTTCAGCTGCGGCTCAATCCCTGCGGCCTGGCAGTGGAGAACAAAACCATTTATCACTCGCCACGCGTTCGGCATGAGTTGGATGGGGCTGACCCCGAACCAACTCACCATGGTAACGGCGAACGCGTGGAGAGGTAGCCGAGCCCCGGCGATGAAGGCGTCGACCGGCAAGCAATACATCGTCACTGGCAGCGGCGAGTTGGCCCTAACTCCAGGGCCCAGCAGCATAAGCTCGTACTCCTCCGGGATGAGAAAAGAATCTCGGATCACTACCAAATCCTCCTCGCGCAGGATCGACGTCGCCTCGTCCGCCTCCGTCGTCTCCCTCACGGCGTTCTCCTCGAAGGACCTCCCCCTCCCATGGACGATCCGCTCGGCCTGATCCTCTGGGAGCTGCCTAACTCTATGGAGCCCTGTCAACGGCCCTGGCAGTTGTCCGAACTCCCCCATCCTCTTCGGATCCTCGACGATCGAATCCTTGCCGAACACCTTCTTGCCCTTGGTCGGAGTCGGAGTCGAATCCTAGACGACTTCAAGGGAGGGCTCGGACCATGAGACTTCTTCGAAGACAGAAGCAACAGACATAATTTATAAATTAGCTTAAGGGAGATAGCCACCGAAAAACTTTGCCGGAATCAAACGTCGACCACCGGAAGAATTTGCCTGAGCACAAGAAACCGTCTGAGCAAAAGAGAGGAGAAATGAGAAATGAGAGAGGGGGTGAGGATTTATAGAGAGGCGCGCTCCAAACGAGGTTAATGGGCCCATACAACCGGCCCATTTACACAAAACAACAGAGCGATCTCAATCGTCGCCTTGCTAACCAAGCCAAATCATGAGTTGCATTTAATGCGCGTCCCATCTGATGGAAGCCCAGAGGTTACCGCAATTAATAAACGTCCCATCTGTTGGAGTTGTCAGAAGTTGTCAGAAGTTCAGAAGGCACACAGTAGATACAAACTCCTATGACGAAAAATGACAAGTTGAGGAGCTCGGCACCAGCTGCCGAGCGTTCTTGACACCGACCCCGTTACGGGGGAAAAATCGAGTTCGGCACCTGCTGCCGAGCGTTCTTGACACCGACCTCGTTACGAGGAAAAATCAAGCTCGGCACTAGCTGCCGAGCGTTCTTGACACTGACCCTGTTACGGGGGAAAAATCAAGCTCGGCACCAACTGCCGAGCGTTCTTGGCACCGACCTTGTTACGGGGAAAATCAAGCTCGGCACCAGCTGTCGAGCGTTCTTGACACCGACCCTGTTACGGGGGAAAAATTCGAGTTCGGCACCCACTGCCGAGCGTTCGTGGAATCGACCCTGTTACGGGGGAAAAATCAAGCTCGGCACCAACTGCCGAGCGTTCTTGGCACCGACCTCATTACGGGAAAAATCAAGCTCGGCACCAGCTGCCGAGCGTTCTTGACACCGACCCTGTTACGGGGAAAAAAATCAAGCTCGGCACCTACTGCCGAGCGTTCTTGGCACCGACCTCGTTACGGGGAAAAATCAAGCTCGGCACCAGCTGCCGAGCGTTCTTGACACCGACCCTGTTACGGGGGAAAAATTCGAGTTCGGCACCCACTGCCGAGCGTTCGTGGAACCGACCCTGTTACGGGGGGAAAATCAAGCTCGGCACCAGCTGCCGAGCGTTCTTGACACCGACCCTGTTACGGGGAAAAAAAATCAAGCTCGGCACCAACTGCCGAGCGTTCTTGGCACTGACCTCGTTATGGGAAAAAATCAAGCTCGGCACTAGCTGCCTAGCGTTCTTGACACCGACCCTGTTACGGGGGAAAAATCAAGATCGGCACCAACTGCCGAGCGTTCTTGGCACCGACCTCATTACGGGGAAAAAACCAAGCTCGGCACCAGCTGTCGAGCGTTCTTGACACCGACCCTGTTACGGGAGAAAAATTCGAGTTCGGCACCCACTGCCGAGCGTTCGTGGAACCGACCCTGTTACGGAGGAAAAATCAAGCTCGGCACCAACTGCCGAGCGTTCTTGGCACCGACCTCGTTACGGGGAAAAATCAAGCTCGGCACCAACTGCCGAGCGTTCTTGACACCGACCTCGTTATGGGGAAAAATTCGAGTTCGGCACCCACTGCCGAGCGTTCGTGGAACCGACCCTGTTACAGGGGAAAAATCAAGCTTGGCACCAGCTACCGAGCGTTCTTGACACCGACCCTGTTACGGGGAAAAAATCAAGCTCGGCACCAACTGCCGAGCGTTCTTGGCACCGACCTCGTTATGGGGAAAAATCAAGCTCGGCACCAACTACCGAGCGTTCTTGACACCGACCTCGTTATGGGGAAAAATTCGAGTTCGGCACCCACTGCCGAGCGTTCGTGGAACCGACCCTGTTACGGGGTAAAAATCAAGCTCGGCACTAGCTGCCGAGCGTTCTTAACACCGACCCCGTTACGGGGGAAAATTCGAGTTTGGCACCCACTGCCGAGCGTTCTTGACACCGACCTCGTTATGGGGAAAAAATTCGAGTTCGGCACACTACCGAGCGTTCTTGGCACCGACCTCGTTACGGAGAAAGATTGGACCTCGCGCTATGACGAACTCCCTCCCAGTGCTCACGACTACGCCGAACTCGCTCTCCTCTTCGGAAAAACGCGCCGAACCGCATACGGACCTCGGCCCCCTAGCCAGCGAGCTCTAGAGGGGGTCGGAAGCGTGATACAAATCTATATGCCCCTCAACGAAGGATAACGGCCAAGCCATTGCGCCAAAAAACAATTAAAAAATTCGAAAAGATAAGGAAGAACTCCTGGAAAGCAATTATAAAGTTGGGGAGTACCTTCTCACTCCCAAACAAACAATTGTTGCCCAAAAATA
This sequence comes from Hemerocallis citrina, assembly GCA_017893485.1. Classification (NCBI taxonomy): domain Eukaryota; kingdom Viridiplantae; phylum Streptophyta; class Magnoliopsida; order Asparagales; family Asphodelaceae; genus Hemerocallis; species Hemerocallis citrina. The sequence goes on from CM030361.1 coordinate 178,796,535, forward strand.
ATCTTCCAAAACCCCAGGACGTCGAATCGACACTTTCTTAAGTCAAGAGGATATTCCAACAAGAGGCTCTAGAGCGACTTAGAGTTCGATCTACTTCAAAAATCACCAAACCACCTCCTTCAAGATTCAAAACCTCCCATTTGGGCTCCGATACAACTCCTCTAGCCATTAGAACAATAAAACTACTCCTCAAAGGCTGGTCAAGCTCAGCCTTCAGGAGTGGGGGGCTCGTGATATGACTAGAAATGGGGTTTAATCGGGACCGTCCAAATCAGGCACGAATCTTGAAGCCTAGGGGTAAAACGGTAATTTCACTTTCTAACGGGTCTGAAGCGGGTACTGGTTCTCCTTCCCAAAGAACCGTTAACCCGCGAACGGATCCACCTCAACTGGGTGCGGGTTTCAACCTGCCATAAACCCGGTCCAGCAGGATAGAATTAGGGTTTCTGATTAATATTAATCAACGGCCCTGATTCATATCTATCCTTTCACTGGGGATTAGGGATTACATTCCTAATCTGTTTACAAGGAGAATATTCCTTATCAGATCACAGGGATCACATTCCTAATCGGTTCCCTAAGATGCCTATAAATATCCCCCATCCATCTCTATTAAGAGGTAATCAATCTCTCTCCAGTTTTTGCGCTCTTTCATAATCTCTCTGGTTACTGACTTGAGCGTCGGAGGGTGCATCGCCGGGAACAACCCCGGTGTCTCGCACATTGTGCAGGCTGTACGGCGGGAGCAGCGATCGAACCCCGACGGAACAGGTACACAGGTTTACTATTCAGTTTCCCTAAGAATCCACAAATACTATCTGTTTGCCCCCACACCAAATTTAGCGGCAACACTATTGATCCACTGAATTCATTGTTATATCGTTATTCCATTGTTCCTTGCTTTCTCTACTTGCTGTCCATGACTTGCTCTAAGGACAATTTTTCTCCTCTTTTTAAATAAAGTGTTCACAGGTGATCGTGGAGAATTACTTGCAGGAATTCAAGAACAAACTCTCTTAAGATTTATTGCTTTCTGGTTGATTATTATTACATTGGACTTATTGTATTGAGACTTATTATTACTGTGATTGGATTTATTATTGTATTGGGCTTATGACCTAGATATTAATATTTGTTTTTAGATGTTGGATTATTATATTTGGATATTTCATATTGTTTTATTCCAGTATTATTGTTCATGTGGTTGTTATTATTGCTTGCGCAATTGGTTTGTATTATTATTATTGTCGAGTTGAATGGGTAAACAACTTATGGATGACACAAGTCATTCGTTGGACCAATATCACATGCTTGTGTTCCGTATTTTGGGAAGTGAGGTGTGACAAGTTTGTTCCACCGTGTTGGCATCGAATGCCACCCTGAGGAGTGGTTCCGAAAAGAGTTCCAAGGAGTTTGTTCCATGCCGTCGGCATCGGATGCCGTGCTGAGGAGAGGTCGAAGGAGTTTTGTTCCACTACCTCAGCATCCCACACCACACCGGGGTGGTTCCGAGGGCATGATACTTGTTGCAAGGACAGTAAACTTGTTGAATTTGAAATGAATTTGAAATGAAAGTTTTCATGGGTTGCCAATAGTCGAGCGCTTATTACATTTCCTAGATTTGACGACCTCATTACATGTATAGACCTCTAGGGGCCTTTGTGGAATTTCTTCAAATGCTCTGCATTCCAAGTCCGTGACCATCTTGCCCCCTAGGTCTTCAAGTCAGTAGGTTCCAGGACGTACCACTTTGATGACCTTATAAAGACCTTTCCAGTTGGGAGCGAAGTTCCCTTTTCTATTTTGTAATGAGATATCAAGCCTACACAGCACTGAGTCCCCTTTTTTAATGCTGGTCGGACAAACCTACTTGTTGTATAAGCATTCTACCCACTGCTGGTAAACGTTCCTCCTGATAGTCGACCTCTCACGGACTTCATCGAGGATGTCTAAGTTGGCCCTGAGGCCTTCTGAGTTGCCTATTTCGTCAAACTTATGATCCGCGGGGATGACAACCCGACCTCTAGAGGAATTACAACCTCGGTACCGAAGGTCATATTGAAAGGCGACTCGCCGGTTGGTATCCTCTTGGTCATCCGATAGGACCATAACACACTTGACAGTTCGTTGACCCATAGTCCTTTGGGTGATTTATCTACTCTTTGAAGACCCGGTTGACGAGCCTCTGATAGGTGGCACCTGCATTGTTCAGCCCGAAGGGCATGACCGAATAGCAGTAGAGCCCTTAGTCGGTCACGAAGGCTGTCTTTTGAATGTTAGAAGGGAATATCCGGATCGGGTTATAAACTAAGAAGGCATCCATGAAGGTGAGCAGCTCGTGCCCAGACATCACAACGATGAGGGCATTGATGCTGGGGAGAGGAAATGGGTCCTTTCGGCAGGCTTTATTGAGGTCGGTGAAATCGATCAATATCCTCCATTTTTCGTTTGATGTTTTCATCATTACAACATCGGCCAACCACGCTGGGTAGTGGACTTCTTGGACGAAGCGGGCAGATAGGAGCTTCTCCACTTCTTTCACCGCCTGCTACCTTTCAGGGACGAACTTTCGGCGTCTCTGTTGCACTTGCTTGGAGTCCGTATGGACACTTAGTTTATGCATAATGAGTTCCTCGAAGATCTCGGGCATATCCGAGGGGGTCCAGGCGAACAGGTCCCTATTTTGTCGGACACAGTTGATAACATCTTGGTCTTGCTTGAGGGGGAAAAAGCCCGACTCACTTGAAACCATTGGGCTCTATCGTCTTCCGAGAAGGGGACCTCCTCCAACTCATCAGCGGGCTCTGAACCTAGCGAGCTTATATTGGATGGGAGGTCGACTGCGTCAAGAGGCAGGACCGAGCCCCCTACCATGGCCGTGTAGCAGGCTCGAGCAGCTTCTCAGCTGCCCTTAATGACCCCTACCCCATGTGTAGTGGAGAACTTCATCCTCATGTGGTAGGTCAAGGATACAGCCTGAAGGGAGACGAGGCCAAGGTGGCCGAGGATAGCATCTAGGCAGCCTTGATATTGACGACCATGAAATTCATGGGTTTGGTCTTAGAGGTCGGGGACTTTCCCGCAGTTATGTCTATGTTGATAATCCCTTCGATTTGGACTGGGACCCCTGAGAAACCGTGGAGGGTTTAGCTGGCTGGATTCAACTTGTCTCGGGATAGATTCAATTCCTCAAAAGCAGCGAGGAACTTGATGTTGACTGAGCTTCCATTGTCCACGAGTATGTGCCGGACCTTATGGTTCGCCAAGTCGAGGCTGATGACCAGGGCATCACAGTGAGCAATACAGACCCCTTCAAGATCTTCATCTGAAAACGAAACCAACAGTATGTGACCTTGAGGGGGAAGACAATTGTGGACAGAGTCGACTTTCCGAACGAAAGCCTTACATGATAGTGTGAATCCCCGTCCATGGGTCTTCCATGCACGCAGTGTAGGATAGACATCCTCTCGGAGTCCTGTGGTTCAGACTCCGGCTACGGACACTTGTTCGCTACCTCGCATGTGTAGAGGGTAGGGTGGGGGGATGAGAGGCTCTATGGCCATCCCGGGTGAATTAAGACAAGTACCCTATCCATATGAGGGCCTCAATTTTATCTTTGAGAGCCTGACAATTGTCAGTCTCATGGCTGTGATATCGGTGGAATCGGCAATAGAACCTCTAATCCTTTTTTTTTGTAACTGTTGTTGGGTTGAGGGGGTTTCAGATCAATCCCTCATCTTCCACATCAATCAGGATGGCAGAGACACTCGCATTAAGAAGAGTAAATTTGTCGAAGTGGGGAATAGGAGAGAGTCGCCTATGCCCGGAGGCATCCTTCTGGGATTTCTTCGGAGCCTCGGAATTTTCCATCTTCCTCTTCCCCTTGGTTGGGGACTCTTTCCGACCTACAGGGTGCAAGGCCTCTTCAGCCCTTATATACTTCTCGCTTCAGAGAAGGAGGTTGGGAAAATTGGTGGGTGGCTTCTTAGCCAAAGAGGCCTTTAATGAGTCATGCCGGACATTGTGACGGAATGCAGCCACTGCGACCCCAGTGTCAAATGAGGAAATTGAACGGGCCTCGGCTGTAAATCTCCAGACGAAGTCCCGAAGGGACTCCCCGTCATTCTGCTTGAGGTCTAGCAAGGAAGCGCTCATCTTCTCAGCTTACGGCTTATCACGAAGTGAGCCAGGAAACTCTCCTCGAGTTGGTCGAAGGAGAAGATCGAGTTAGGGGAGAGCTCGAAGTAATATTTTTGCACGGGCCTCGCAGTGTGGCAGGGAAAGCACAATAGAGAAGGGGATCTAATTCGTTGTGAATCATCATGAGGGTTTTGAACCCCTCTATGTGATCAGCAGGATCCAACTCGCCATCATACATCTTAAATGTGGGGGGCTTGAAGCTCCTCGGAACGGAGGCTTCTAGGATGTAGAATGAGAAAGGCGGTCGGACCGGCTTGTACTCCTGGTTAGACTGCTTCCCATCTTCACCAATCTAGGGGAAGCGGTCTTCCATGTCTTGCAATCGCTTAAGGACTGTGTCTTCATGTCCCTCGGATCAGCTACCCGTGGGACACTTCGTTTTCGACCCTTCTGGAATGGTGGTCGTCAGTACGGTGCTCGTTTCAGGCTTCCTCTCGGATAGCCTGGAGAACCTAGTTCTTAAATTCTTGGAACTTGGCCCTCGTCACGTAGCATCCCTCTGCGTAGCCATTTGATGGTCAGCGGTCCCTCGGGGAGTGGCTGCGTCCTCTCTCCCGGCCATTGGAGGAATGACAGCTTCTGCTCGACTGGTGGTCAGAAGGTGCCTCATTTCTGGATCGACTAAGGCGATTTCGGAGGTCTCCTCACTCAGCCGGTTTTTTATGACGTTTCGAAGGTCGGGAACTATCGGGGGCTCGGTACTTCGGGCTATTGAGCGTCCATTATAGATCAAGTTTGATGAATGACCCAAACTAATTAAATTATATCTAATTAAAATCCAACATGCTTGAATCAAGTTATTAAAATAGTTTCAATCTAAAAAAAAATTACAGCCAAAACTGGAGATTCTTACATGTGTATCTGGGTAAGTTTTTTTTCTACAATAACTTTTTTTTTTATCTCCGTCTTTTTCAAAAAATTTCTAAGCAGTAAGTTTTCTCTCATGTGTTTATTACAATACTTCTTTTTATCACCAACCTCTTCATCCAATTGACACGGATGAAAGGAGCATTAAAAATTTAGAAGCAAGGAAGAAGAATGTAGGGTACCTTTGTTTCTTAGATTTTTACATAAAAGTATCTTTCTGATTTAACTTATTCGTTTCCTCCATTCCTGAAACTATTTGAAAAAATTTTCATTTGTTTAATTATTTTATGTAACAGTGTATTACTTTCCTAGTTAATGACAATAGCCTGTTACCCTGTAAATGCAAGTGAGGATAAAAATTGTTTGCCCTTGTTCATGATAGAACCTAATATAAATTTATTCATTCTCTAATCTTGATTCCTATAGATTAGAGTCAAGTCTATCTCACTAATAAGAAGATTTTCAAGAAAAAAAAATACTGGCCAAATATGCAAGGTGCTTTTTGTAAACAAACTTAACAAAAAATGCATGAAAGCATCTCTAATTTTTGTCGTTAAAGCTTTATAGATAGATATTTTTCTAATTAGGTTGATTTAAGCATGTTTTATTTTAATTATAGATAGTTTAAATAATTTGGTCATTCATCAAATTTGATATATGATCGACATTTATTATTAAGTATAGGGTTGTTCATATTTTGGTTAAAACCGATTACCGAACCGAAATTTACTAAATTGGTTCGGTTTTTCGGTTTTTCGGTTTTCGATTCGATTTTGATCCAAACCGAAGTTTTGTTAGAGAGTTCGGTTCGGTTTTTGGTTGGCTTCTAAATAAACCGAACCGAACAAAAAACCGAACTTTTTTTTGGACCAAAATAAATTATACCCTTAGGATCCATCTCAAACTAAGCTGCTATGCAAGTGCACTTCCAGCTAATAGTAGCATATCTGACTATGTGTGTGAAATTAAAATGAAATCAAAATACTACCAAGGCTATGTGTGTGAAATGCGAATCCTGATTTAGAATGAATTATTTTAAGTGAAGAATAGATTATTAGCATGTGAGCCACGCTGATGTGTAGCCTAATAAAACAGTGGTTCAATCTTCAACTTCTCAAATGGAGGACCAGCACCATTTTCATTCTGAGATAGTCTGAGGGATGAGAGCGAAAAGCATGAATATTTCTGACTCATCTGCCACTCTTCTAAGTCATAGTAGAAAATTAGTATGTACTAAAAATTTCGGTTGGTTCGGTTATTAACCGAACCGAACCGATAAAATTCGGTTCGGTTTGAAAATTTCAGTTCAGTTCTGTTATTTTCGGTTCGATTCGGTTTAGCATCGATAAACAGTCCTAATTAAGTAAGTTGACTAATTTTTTTTCACTTTTAATGGAGTGGATTTGAATTCAACATTTTATTTGTGTGTGTTTTTTCACTTTTAATGGAGTGGATTTGAATTCAAAATTTTATTTGTGTGTGTGTGTGGGGAAGGGGACTTGGAACAAAACAGGCAAACTATATAATATTCCAAAGGTAACTGAAACAAATGTAATGTAAGAATGTCCAAGTCCCCACCCAAATGAAGTCTCAAGAGTCAGTTCTTAGCCAATAATCTCATCTCCCCGTAAAAAAAAACCACCCTTCACCACACATCCATTTCAAACCACGTTGCGTCTCCATTTTCTCCAAGCAAGAAAAAATGAAAGAAGAGAAGAACACCAACCTCACAACCGTCTTCCCCTCCTCCCAATACCAATACCCCCTCGTTGACTCCGATCTCGACTTCAGCTTCACCACCACCACCACCTCCACCTCCACCTCCACCTCCTCCGCTCGCAGCAGCCTCAGCATCAGCCTTCCTTCCTTCTCCCCTTCCACCTCCCTCATCTACCCTCTTCCCCACTCCTCCCACAACTCCCCTCTCTGGTCCGCCATACGCGCTGCCTCCAACCTCTCCAAAGACGGCAACCTCTGCCTCTGCCACCTCCACCTCCTCCGCCACCTCGGCTCCGGCCACCTCGCCAAGGTCTTCCACTGCCGCCTCAAAGACTCCGACTCGTACGACTTCGCCCTCAAAGTCATCGACCTCAACACCCTCACTAACGCAAGCATACATGATCAAGTATATGACAGGCTGTCCCATGTCAGGACAGAGGCTCGGGTTCTCGCTGCTGTAGACCACCCCTTCCTCCCTACACTCTACGCTCGAATGGACGCTTCTCACTATGCCTGTTTCTTGATTGACTTCTGCCCTGGTGGCGACCTCCATTCGCTTCTGTTGCGCCATCCTGGCCACCGCCTGCCCATTTATGTGGTTCAGTTTTTTGCCGCTGAAGTGCTTTTGGGCATTGAGTACCTCCATGCTCTGGGGTTTGTGTACAGAGATCTTAAACCTGAGAACGTCCTGATTCGTTCAGACGGCCACGTCATGCTGTCTGATTTTGACCTGTGCTTTTCGTCTGAGGTGAAGCCTAAGCTTTACCCAAGGCGAACTAGACGCAGGGGTCAAAGGAATAGCTGTTTTGGTAGTGAGCATCAAGAAAAAGAGATAGAATTCGTAGCTGAGCCGGATAGTGCTTATTCGCGTGCCTGTGTGGGGACGCACGAATACTTGGCTCCTGAGATAGTGAGCGGGAACGGTCACGGCAATGGCGTCGACTGGTGGGCTTTCGGGGTTTTCATTTACGAGCTTCTGTACGGTCGGACGCCGTTCAAGGGATCCACCAAGGAAACAACATTGAAGAACATCATGAAGAAGGAGACACTCAGATTCCCGGACATGGGCCCCGCTGATGCTGCCGCGAGGGATCTGATATGGAGGTTGTTAGTGCAGGACCCAAAGGAGAGAATGGGGAGCAAGAGAGGGGCGGCCGAGATCAAGAAACACCCGTTTTTCAAAGGGGTGAAGTGGCCGTTGATCCGGAGCCAAAAATCGCCCGTGGTGGTGGGACCTGCGGGGGCGGGGGTGGTGAAGGAGAGGAGGAGATTGTGGTGGAGCAGGGTTAGTAATAATTGGAGGGTTTGTGTTAGGAGTGTGGTTTGTTACAAGAAGAGGATTAAGGTTGGGTCTAATAGTATAATTAGTTGTACTAATAATAATAAGAGGAAGTGGATCAGAAAGGAGTAGCATTGGTATCGGATCGGGTCAAGTCGGGTCCTTCACTATCCGGATCCGGATTCGGTCTCATACGGGTCCAAAAATTGGATCCGGACCCGGACCCCGATCCGTGTGGACCGAGTCCGGGTCCTATTAAAATATTCCTACCCGTTCGGCTAGGAGCGGGAGTATAAGCAGTGAGCGGAGGGGGCGAGTGGAGAATTTAGAATAGAGGAGAAAAGAAAACGGCATGAGTTTTGAGTTTGGAAGAGGGGGATTTAGAATTGAGGATGAATGAGGGGAGGGATGAGGATATGATATTTATTTTTATGTTGATTTTTGGGTTTTTTTTTTAACGGGTCCGGGTCGGATCTCTTTTGAGTGGACCCAGACCCGAAAGTACAATGGGTCCCATTTTAGGACCCGGACCCGGATAGGCCGGGTCGGTTCCGGTCCAATGCCGGATCCGGGTCGGGTCCGGATCGGATCCGGGTTTTGGGAATTTATACCAATGCTAGAAAGGAGAAAAGCCAGAAGTAGATTAAGGGATTTGTTGGGGGAGTTGTACAAAAGAGTTGATATTAGCGATCATGTATGGATTGTGTATGTGATAACGTCAATTTTAAGTTTGATAAATATATTTTGTTTGGATTTTGTTTACTTTCTTGATTGTGTTTGTTCATATTGAATAGTCATCACTAGAAATTCATGTGCAGTTTTGAAGACTGATCTGCCATATACATGTTACTGCTTTTTTCTGTATGGGAGTAACCAGATGATGTGGATTCCGTGGTGTGAACAATCAAGAATTTGACATTTTGACTTTCAACGGTGTTGACTGCCTTTGACCTGACGATCTGACTCGTTTGCGTCGTAGGATACGATTCACGCGGTGACGATTGCTTCCGCCTGACTTGCAAAACGCCTGAAACATCGGGATTGATCCCGGCAACAAGCCCTCCGACACTCAAGTCAGCAATCAAGAAAAATATGAGAGAGCTTTTGTAGGAAAAATATTGGTTACCTCCCTTATGGTTTGGATAGAAAGGTATTTATAGTCGCCTTTAGAAAAAGTTTCGAGATAATTATTTATCTCTACTTCCCGGTATTTTTGGATAAGAAATAGAGCTTAAATCGTTTCATGATAAGAGATTTGGTTTAAACCGTCTCTTAGAGATAATCATAAGTTTGACTACTCTTTAAATATCCTGGGTTTGTTCATGATGGGCTGTCACCCTGACCCAGTAAGACAAACCCGTTATTGGGCTATTGGGCTTGGAGAAAATCCAGTTCCAATTTTCTGACCCGTTTGTAATAAGAATTACCGTTTTACCCCTCAGAGCTTTGAGATTCGTGCCCAATTTGAACAGTCCTGATTTAGTTCTATTTTTAGCCATATCACAAGCCTCCCACTCCCGAAGACTGAGTTTCACACTCTTTGAGGAATAATTTGCCTATTTTTAATGACTCATAGAGTTTATCGGAGTTCTCGGGGACGTTTAAATCTCGCACTGGGTGAAATAGCGTTCTTCTGTGTAACGCCCCGATTTTCGGTAACTGGAAAACCGTGACATAAGCCAGAATCTTTCCTTCAATTAGCCACAATACACTATAAGTAGGAAAATTTAAAACTTTTTATTCAACACAAATGTATTACAAGTCCGAATGATATAATTTGCAATACATTACAACAGTGTTACAATAATACCTTTACAATCCCAAGTGTTACAACTTTCAACAAATTACATCAGAGTACAATGAATAAAGAACAACACTTGGTATTTCACTTGGATGCTTCCCCAACAATAAGCAAATTACAACAATGAATAAATTACAATGAAATTACATCATATATTTCAGCGGAAACTTAAAATGAAATCGATTCCCTGCTTCTCTTGCCTTGAGTCCTCCTGAAACCTGTACCTGTACTTTTACTATCCAGTACCTGTACTTCTGCAATACAGTACATGTACTTCTGCAATCCAGTACCTGTAATCTTGCAATCTAGCACCTATATAAGTGGGGACGTCAGTACATATACTGACGCATTAAGGCTGATAACTAGCAGCGGATCTCAACTATAGCAAACAAATTGATGAAAAGAGAAACATGTATATATAGTTGATGTGTCAGTGTATGCTATGACTTAGATCTAATGCAAGACTTATCAATGCAAGGATGCTCTTATTCTAATACAAGCAAGACTCTGGGACAGTATGCACCCCATACTACATACGCCCTATATCAAGCCGTTTCTTCATATATAGGGATTTGAACCCGCACCATGAATTCTACGTTTGTACTCAACTTGTTTCTGAAGATACGACATGACTGATGAGGTTGCTCTGAAACGCTTTAATCCCGCCATTCATAGTCTGCTTATGGTGTCTCCGTTTACCATTACTACCCAGCGTACCAGACCTCACTCAAATATCTGACGAATCTTTTGTAGTTAATGCTGGTTACCAGGTTAGCTCGAAGCATCCCCTGCCGCCCCCTAGCCAGACCGTAGTCTATGGCTTCTCGCCCTTAGATACAAGACAAGACAGAGTTCCAGGGGGTTCATCCCCTAGCTCCGACAGGAATCGTTCCCGCTTCTCAAGGCACTTTAGAAATTAACAGACGAGATACGAATCCCGTGCTCCCAACTTGTGAGAAGGCACAGACTGTACCCCTTTGACAAGAAGGGTACAACCCAATAATACCGCCTAGTGTGGGCCTATAGGACAGGTCGGATCATAAGGTATCACCCTTAACACCAACTCTTCCCTTCGGCGAAAAATGATAATAAGTAAAGGTTAAGTAGTAATAGCAATAAGTTACTATCCTAACAATGTCACTAATCCTGAACAATCCTAGGGATGACAACAGTATAAACATAACATGCTAGGTCTTAAGTTAGACTTCGCAAGATAACTCTACTAAGCTGCTCAACCTAGACTTACCAGGATCCCTAAGGATCTGGTTCATGGCTTATCGATCCAAGACCTCGGCAATACGAACGTATTCACATGCTACTACCCTGAACATGAATTTCGTCATCACTCCGGTCCGCGATCAACAACCTTGGTTAAGATCTGACGGTACCCAAGGAGACTCATCCACAGTCCCTTAGGAGTAAGGTAAACACACGTCTTGATGGTCAATAGCCCTAGGGCAAAGATATCACCCTAGATGAGCACAAAAACTGCGTATTAGCTAAGAAGCTACATACGAGTAACCAAAAACACATACGAGCTAAACAAGCTACATATGGGACCAACAACTATATACGAGCCAGGTGAGCTGCGTATGAGACAACAACATACATACGAGCCCATTAAGCAACGTATGAGACCAACAGCTACATACGGGCCAGATGAGCCATGTATGAGACAACAATATACATACAAGCCAAATAAGCTACGTATGAGACCGCAGCTTCATATGGGTCAGGCGAGCCGCGTATAAGCAAAACCACACTTAAAAACAACCATACAGGTAATCAACCTAGAAGCAAACAAATGTGCTTACTAGCGAAACTTGATCTTCTATAATTAGAAACAACAGAAGAATCTACAAACAATCTAAAATAGACATTCTACCTATGAGAAGCACAAATGCGGCATAAAAGCCTTCCGACAGCCCAGAAGCAACCAGTGCTATGCTTATCGGATTTTAACAGAAATATACCTTTTAGAAAGGTAAGAATATCTACCACAACTCCCCAGTGGAACACTATTTCAATTTCTGTAAGGAATCCAAAATCCGGTCCATCGAACACACGTAAACAGTCCAAACTGCAGATTTTCAACAAAAAGTTGAAACTTTACAAGTTGGTAACTTTTGCTCTACTTATCGGAATCTAATAAACTGGACAATTTGAAAAGGTGGGAACATCTACTAAAACTTTCCAGTTGACAACTTTCTCAGATTCTAGAAGGAATTCCAAATTCCTGACCTCGAATATTCGCAAACAATTACCAAACTACAAATTTTCAATAAAAAGATGAAACTTCTGTAACTTGTAACTTTTGCTCTACTTATCGGAATCTAACAAAACTGAACAATTTCAAAATGTGGGAACATCTACTAAAATTTTCAAGTTGACCACTTTCCCAGATTCCGCAAGGAACTCCGAGTTCCTACTCATCGAACACACGCAAATGGTAATAAAATAACAAATTTGACAAAGGAAAACTGAAACTTTAAGACAATAACTTTTGTTTCACTTATCGGGATTTAACCCAAAAGGGCAATTCAAAAAGGTGAGAACGTCTACTACAACTCCCTAGTTGGTCGGCTCCTCAGATTCAGTGAGTAAAACACTAAGAAACAACAAGGAATCAAGACAGATACAATTCCAACCCGCCGAATACATATCCAAGCTGAAAACTTTCAAAGCCCATAACTTCTACTCCGTTTGTCGGAATTTAACCCGAAAGGTCAATTTGGAAAGGGGAGAGTCTCTACTACAACTCCCTTGTTGATCCGAACCTCAGATTCAACTAGTAAGACACTCTAAAACATCAAAGAAACAAAACAACAAGTTCACTCAGCTCAAAGCTGGCTGCTGCATTTTCAAATACCATAACTCCTACTCTGCTTATCGAAATATAGCCCGAAAGGCTAATTTGGAAAGGGGAATATGTCTACTACAACTCTCTAGTTGGCTTGAACCTCAGATTCTATAGGTAAGACACTCTAAAACATCAAGGAAGCCAAACAGTAAGAACCCAGTCAAGACAGCCAGTTGTTGTACTTTTCAAATGGCATAACTCCTACTCCGCTTATCGGAATTTAATCCGAGAGGTCAATTCGGAAAGGAGAAAATGTATATTATAACTTCCTAGTTGGTCCAAACCTCAGATTTATCCATTAGGATACTCTAAAACATAAAAGAAGCAAAATAGCAAGTATCCAGTCAAGACAGCCAGTGGCTGTACTTTGCAAACGGCATGACTCCTACTCGGCTTATCAGAATTTAACCCGCAAGGCCAATCCGGAAAGGGGAGAATGTGTACTACAACTCCCTAGTTTGTCCGAACCTCAGATTCATCAAGTAAAACCTTCAAAAATGACAAAGTAGTGAAACAGTAAGCATTCAGTCAGACAGCTATTTGCTGTATTTTGCAAAGACCATAACTCCTTTCCCGCTTATCAGAATTTAACCCAAGAGGCCAATTCGGAAGGGGAGAGTCTCTACTACGACTCTCTAGTTGGTTCGAACCTCAGATTCAATAGGTAAGAAACTCAAAAGTATCAAGCAACCAAAACAGCAACATTCAGCCGAACAGTTAGTTGCAGTTTTTGTAACGGTCATAATTTTTGCGTCTCTTATCGAAATTTAACCCGACAGGTCAATTCGGAAAGGGAAAGATGTCTACTACAACTTCCTAGTTGGCCCGAACCTCAAATTTCACAAGGAAATCCAAGTTCTAGCCCCTCGAAGGTACTGCGACGCTAACCCCAAAATAGTGAGCTCACTGTTTTGACTTTGAGACTCGCTGTTTTGAGGGAAATTCTTGTTTCACCCATCAAAATAGCTCCTAAAAATCCCCAGAAATTCCAGCATGCTACTAACACATATAAGAACCACCAAAATAAATTTCGGGTCAAAATTCTACTTTTAACCTAGTTAAACAAATTTAACCCTACAACCCTAAAAATCGAATCTTTATGCATCTAATTTGTGTTCTACAACTACAAACTTTCACATGCTCTTTAATCTAGTCCAAATACACATGAAACTAAATCCATACAACAACATACAACAATAACAAAAACCATAAAATAGCTAAAACAACCATGAGCGAGAAACCCCCACCTTAGAGTTTGTGTAGAAAGGACGAGCTTGCTAACTTCTCCTTCCTTGTTCTTGCTCCTCTTCAAGAACACCATGAATTTGGAACCCATGAAATCAACCATCTTTATCTTTTCTTTTGATTCAATCACTCTCTTTCCTTTCCTTTCTCAAACTTTTCTAAAGTAAAACAACTAAAACAAGAAGTAGAAGAAGAGATATGAGTGAGATGAGATTGGGATTTGAGAAGGGATGAATGGAAGGGTTTCTAACCCTAGAAGAGAAGGGGGCTGGCCAAAATGAAAGGGAAAGGGGTTTGGGGTGTTTTTTATAAAAGGGTTAAGTGTTTTTTGTGGTTAAGAAGAGCTCCAAGTGTCAATTCTACTTGTGGTCCAAAACAATTGATGTTTCTTTTGCAAATAACCCTTACAATCAAGTCCTAATCCCTCCTAACCCTACATCTCATCATGATGGGTCAAAAATAAAATATATTTTCTCAAAATCACATACTACACGATTTGTTCAAACGCCCGAAATTGACACAATTCGATTTCGTACGTATATCTGATTATACAGATATTTTTCATTAGTGTAAACAAATAAATCTGTACAAAAATAATTTAATTCCGAGAAATAAAAATAAAATAATTTTATTACCGGCTCAGAAATTCCGATATCAATTTGATACAAAACAGTCATATACCGACTAGTATATATATATATATATATATATATATATATATATATATATATATATATATATAATGTTTATTAATAAAACCGGGTGATATCCACCAAAAATATTTCAATTCTGGAAATAATAATAAAATAATAATTTTTAATATCTACCCGGTATTTCCAGACATTTTTCAAAAATGTGTTTTTCAAGATTTTGTACAAGTGCACAAAACTGATACAATACGTATATATATACTTACTAGTATATATATCTAGATAACTTTTTATTTGAAAAACCAAGTAAATTCCAATTAAAAAATATTTTAATTTAAAAATAATAATTATCCAAATATAATATATGTCCGGGATATTACATTCTGAGCTTATGAAGTACTCAGAATTATTTTGAAGTCTTTCAATAGTTTTTTTTGTGATTTTTTTTCGATTTTTAATTATTTTACAATTTTTTATTCAATTCTCGAATTAATAATTAACTTTCGAAAAATTATCATTAATTATTCTAATTTAATAATTATTTTTTAAAATTTTAGAAAACATTTTTCCAAATTTAATAAATTTTTTTATGATTTTTAATTAATTTTTTATATTTTAATCATTTTTTGGAATTTTTAAATAATTAATTCATTTTAATAATTAAATAAATGAATTAAATAAAAGAAATTACCTTGATTTAATCACGACCGTTGATCAAGAGAGGGCTTGCCCACCGATGTGATTGGCCGACCACGCTGAGGGATCTGGCAAGAGGCAATGTGGCACGATCTGAGACGTCGATCAAGATCAAGCTCACGCGTTAAAGCACTGATGAGAGTGGGGTTGACGTGCAGGATTTGGACCGCTCATCATGATCAAGCACACATCGGGAGGCAGGGCTTTTCTTCCATTTTTCGTTCGGGGGCGAGTTTGTTCAGTTTTTGCCACCGATCGACGTGGATGGCTCAGTTAAGCGACACGTGTGTTTGGACCGATGACAGTTGACTAGTCAACCTTTTTCGTGATTTCCCATTCGGGGAAACATTTGCTCAGCGTTTGCCACCGAATGCTGAAGATGGATCGATGTGCTGACACATGGCATTGACCGTTGACCAGTCAACGTTTTTTGTGATTTCACATTCGGGGATATGTTTGCTCAGCGTTTGCCATTGAACGCTGAAGATGGATCAGCGTGTTGACACGTGGCATTGACCGTTGACCGTTGACAAGTCAACGTTTTTTGTGATTTTCCATTCGGGGACACGTTTGCTTGGCGTTTGCCACCGAACTCTGAAGATGTATCTGTGTGCTCACATGTGGCATTGACCGTTGACTAGTCAACATTTTTTGATGTTTTCACGATCAGAGGCACGTTTGTTCGGTGCGACAATTCGAATGATGTAGATGGTTCGGCTGCGCGACACGTGTCCCCATTGACCATTGACCGTTGCTAGTCGTCGATTTTTTGGTATTTTCACAATTGGGGGCACGTTTGTTCAGCGCATAACACCGACAGGTATAGTTGGTTCGGCTGCATGATACGTGTCCCCATTGACCGTTCACCTTTGACCAGTCAACATTTTTTTTGGTGTTTTCACGACCGGGGGCATGTTTGTTCGGCGCGTGACACCGACCTGTATAGTTGGTTCGGCTGCGCAACATGTGTCCCCGTTGACGTTGACCGTTGACCATTGACCAGTCAACGATTTTTTTTTTTGCCTTTTGAAGATCGGGGCACGTTTGTTCAAGCGTGACATCGACCTGTATAGTTGGTTCGGCTGCGCGACACGACACGTTGAACGTTGACCATTGACCAGTCAACAATTTTTGTTGCTTTTTTTTGTTGTTTAGCCTTCCTGTCTCTTGGGCCTTCCAGGTTCTTCGACTTTTTTGTTGCTTTAAGGGCCCACAAAGCCCAACGGTCGCCCCGCTCTCTATAAATCCCCCACTTCCCCCTTCATTTCTCATTTCTTACTTACAGAACTTCTCATCTCTCAATCGAAGTTATCAGAGCGTTCCGGCAATCTTTCCTTTTTCAGACGAGTTTTCCGACCGTAGCTGTCACATCTACGGTTAAATATATATATTCGATTCATTTATATTATTTCATTAATGCTTCATCCACTACTAATTTCACTACTATTTTGTTCACTACCTTAGGTGGCATACTCCTATTGGAGAGTTATCCTACCTACTCCATCTTCTCCTACATATTGGAGTGTGCCACCTAAGGTAGTGAACAAAAATAGTAGTGAAATTGGTAGTGGATGTAGCATTACTTATATTATTTTATCGAAGATGTCTTGGGTGCCTTCTGGAAACGAGACCTCCCCTTCAGGCCAAGGCGAAGATAGGTCGCTTGTTATACCGCACAGAGAAGATAAAGGGAAGGAGGTAGTAGGATCAGTGATAATTGAGGAGATTATAGCGAGTCGTCGTGAAGTGGGGGAATTAGGTAGGTTGTCGAGCTCTTTGTCAAGCCTCGGTCGCATTAGAGACTCTTCAGCCAACCTTCTATCTCGAGTCGAGCATGGGATGGCACCTTCGTATGAGGAGAACGAGCCTCACGAGCGCTCAGAGGTAGATGACATTCCTACCAGGCTCACGGAGAATGATTTGCACAGCATCCAGGGCTGTTTCATGATTCCGAGGGAGTACAAGCTTATTTTGCCGGGCCCAGGTATTAGAGCGTGCAAGCCCACCTCCCCTGATACTTGTTTCTTTTCTTTTGACGCCTTCCACGCGGGGGTTCGTCTCCCCCTTCCTCCGTTCAATGCCGAGGTTCTTTGGTGGTACGGCTTGAGCCCCATCTAGTTTATGTCGAACTTGTGGAGGCATGTGAACGGCTTTGTTTTGCACTGTCAGGTGGTAGAAATTGAATCTCAGTTGAGCGTTTTGAGGAAGCTTTATAAGATTCACCAGAGGAATAGGTCGGAGTATAGGTATTATCTTACACCTCGTCGAAGGGTGAAGTTGATTGAAAATCCTGATTTGATCAAATATTGGAAGGAGAAATTTTTACTTGTTCGAAGTCGTCAACCCTGGGGGATTCCTACGAGGTGGAGAGAAGAAGCGCCGAAGAAGGCGAAGTCTGAACCCGTCTTAAGCCCTGAGAAGGACGAGATGGTTAGGACACTTAGACCGGCCTGCCCTGGATTGGAAGAAAGTAACAGAAGAATATCTGTTTCCCGGGGGGGGGGGGGGGGGGGGGTCTCAGTCCGATCAACCCTAGTATGCATCTTTGATTTTGCTTTACCACTTATTTTTGCCTTCACTGTTGTATCTTATTTATGTTTTGATTGATCCGTGTCTTCTTTCGCAAAGGACCCCAGCATGGACTTCGACTCGATGGTTTCGAAGTATACATGATTAAGCAGCAAAGCCCACGAAGAGAAGAAGAGGAAGAGAACATCCGCCAAACCCTCCGCCTCGAAAGTTGCTAGGGCTCAGACTGGCGAGTCCCCGGTGGTGAACCTGGAATTGTCACCATCTGCTTCGCTTGTCCCCTCGGTCGGGGGACTCACTTTGGGGGCTGTTATTGCACTTGAGGCCCCCTCCACTGCTATTGCAGAGGCCATCCTAACGGAGGAGAATAAGAAGCTTTCATCCCGGACTGGCGTGTAATGAAGCATGACGAATTCCTTGGGGATTTGGCCACCTGCATGTAGTCGGTTCATCATCTTGCGACCCCGATGGACCAAGCGGTAATGGACGCGGGGTCAGTAGGCGATGATACCTTGGAGATTGCCAGGGCCAACAAGGGTGTAAGTCTTCGTTGTTCTGGTTTGGTACTTGACATATTTTTTGTGATGAGTGTAAACTCGAATATCTTCTTTTACAGACCACTTGCCACTTTGGTCACTTGTTGAAGCGAGTGGCGGAGCAGGAGAAGGAGTTGAAGGCCGTGAGTGATAGAGATAGGGCAGAGCTATTGATTCTTGGTTTTGATGATTACACCACAATACAAAGTTTGCATATCACATATCTCTTGCAGAGTATATCACAGTCAATACCATGGTGAAATACACAAAGGCAAAACAATCCAATGAAGCTTTCAAGAGTAATTGATCAAGCCACAAAGATTTAAGCTCAAGCCACATTGATCAAGCAAGCTTCAAAACAAAAAGACAAAAGCTCAAACTCAAGTCAAAGACTCAAGTTCAAGACAAGATTCAAGTGCTTCAAATGTTTTGTAAAAAGTGTCTTGTAATATTGTAATTTTCATTCTTTGAGTCTTAGAAACTTGTAATAGCCTTATCACACACACACTCACACATACTTTAAATAATCTGAGTATTTTACAAAATTAAAAGGTCAAAATAAGCTTGAATAAGTTCAGTTGTTGAGTACCAGTCGACCGTTCCTTGGAACCAGTTGACTATCATAGTACAAAACAGTCTGAACTCATACAAGCTCTGGCCAGTCGACTCATTATGGCAACCGAGTCGACTGTTCAAGCTGTTTCGATAGTTTTCTGTTTTTAAAACATGTTTTTCAAAATCAAATCTTTTTACTGCCGTTGTATGGCAGTTGAGATTCAACCTCTCAACGTTCAAACGTCTCTAACTCTATAAAAAGAGTATAGCGATCATTTGGCAAAGGTTCATAACATTTCCAAGCATTTCTTTAAGTTTCAAGCTTTTTGTTTTCAACAAGAACAAGTCTTTCAAAAGCATACAAACTCTAAGTCTTGGTTCTCTGAAATTCAGTCTAGTATAACATCGAATTCGTTTTAGACTGATTTCAGAAGTTAACCTAATAGCCACTATACAAAAGCACAAATCACAAACAAGGCTATAGGTTATTGTAAACTCCTTTTGTTGTTGTTTTTCACTCTCGGGTTGTGAGGGTGGTCCTCTCGGTTGGAGAGTAGGGCTCTTGATAGTAGAGTCGGTTTTTCACTCTTGGGTGTAGAGTGGGTTTCTCTCTCTAGTGGTTAGAGAGGTTTACGGGTTTGACATAGTTGTTGTCAAAACGCCGTAGGGTATTCTTGTACTTTTTCAAGAATAGTGGAAAATCTCAAGTAGGTTGCTTGGGGACTGGATGTAGGTCGGGAGGACCGAACCAGGATACATCGCTGTGTACTCCGTGCTTGACTCTTTGTGGTGGTTGCATTTTCTCAACTTGCATTTCTATTTTTCTGTGTTTTATTCATAAACTTGTCTGATAAGTCGATTGAAGTTCTGCTATAAGTCGACTGATCAGACTTGTATAAAATACTCTCTTTTCTAATGCTATAGTCGACTGTACTTCATTTTTCAGTCGACTGGACAGTACGAAAAGTTCAAGTTCTTAATTATTTTTTATACAACACTATTCACCCCCCCTCTCCTTCTAGTATTATTTGCCTTGCCTACAGGATCCAACACTTGGTATCAGAGCCTGGTTGAGAGCAATGGCATCTACTTTAAATGCAAACTAATACCATGAAGGCCAATCCACACAAAGGCTACCCCTATTCAATGGAACAAATTACAACTATTGGAAGTGTAGAATGAAGATCTACCTTCAGTTCATCAACTATGAGATATGGAACATGACTGAGACAGAATACATCGCTCCTACAATTCCTTATGCACAATGGAATGATGAAATGAAGGGCAACACAATGAACAATGCAAAGGCGATGAATGCTCTATTCTATGCTTTTACCAAAGAGGAGTTCAATCGTGTGTCCAATGCAATAACGGCATATCAAATTTGGCACACACTCGAGGTAACTCATGAAGGTACTAATAAGGTTAAAGAATCTAAGATATATGTTCTTGTTCACAGGTTCGAGATGTTCCGTATGAAGGAGAACGAGAATATGTCAGACATGATGACACGATTCACGGACATTACAAACTCTCTTATGGCTCTTGGAAAAACATACACTCAAGCAGAAATGGTGAGGAAAGTTCTTCGTGCCCTAACCCCCAAATGGGAGAAGAAGACCACCACCATAGAAGAAGCCAATGATTTATCACAACTCTCTCTTGAGAATCTTGTGGGAAATCTTATGGCATATGAAGTACAACTTGAAGAACATAAAAAGGATCTAGAACCTCAACAAGCAATGAAGAAGACACTTGCTTTCAAGGCCATGTCGTACTTCGAAGGTGAAGAAGAAGATGAAGAAGAGATAGTCATGTTCACCAGAAAGTTCAAGAAGTTTATTAGAAAAGGTAAATTTAATTCCAAATTTAAAGATACTAATGAACTTCCCACTTGTTTCAAGTGCAACAAAACAGGTCATATGAAGAAGGATTGCCCATTAGAAAATGTGAAATCAAAAGGGAAGGCTCCTAACTTCAATAATGACAAGTACACAAAGAACAAGTATATGAAGAATAAGAAGCATATCAAGGAACTTGGGACGATAGCGACTCTTCATCCGAAGAAGAGAATGAGGAGTCAAACGATGTTGCGAACGCATGTTTTATGGCCACACAAAACGAAGTAAGTGATAACTTTGATTCAAATGACTTATTAGACGCTTTCAATGAGATTTTTCAAGAACTCAAGAAGGAGAAAATTAGAGTTAAAAATTTAGAGAAAGTCAATCAAACACTTTCTCAAGAGAATCTTGACTTAAATGTTGAAGTCAAGTCGTTAAATTCTCGACTTTCTAATTTGGATATAGATCTTGTATCTCTTAAGAAAAATTATGAACAGATATCCAAGAATGTATCTAAGTTTAACAAAGGAGAATTTAAATGAAGTTCTCCAAAATCAAGTTCAATCCAATAAGAGATTTGGACTTGATTTTCAAAAGTCTCTTGAAAAACATCATGTTTCTAAGAATACTAGTAGTAATAAGACCGATTCTATTTCTAGTGTTAAGAACAAATTATATGAGGTTTTTGAGAAACCAAAAACTGTTGTTTTCTATGAAAATAGTAATTCTATAGTTCATACTAGTCGACTGAACCCTAATTTTAGTCGTCTGTCCAGAGGTTTGGATTCTTATTTAAAGAGACCGAAACCTCACAGAAGTCGACCTATTTCACCTCCCAGTCGACTGGCTTCTCATAACAGTCGATTGAAAGGTACAATAAAGTCGACTGGACAAACTAAAAATATTTGGGTTCCAGTCAATCTGAGTCTAAACGATAGAATTACTTATATAAATTCTTATGTTCTTAATGTATGTAATTCTGTAAATTATATTCCTGCTTTTGGTGGTAAATCAAACTCACTTTGGGTTTGGTTTCCCAAAAACTAATCCCTTTCGGACCCAATGAAAAGGGTACCATATTCACAATGATTATTTTATAGGTATCTAAAAGAGAACGTTGGATACTTGACAGCGGATGCTCTAAGCATATGACTGGTCATGCTAACCTTCTTTCTTCCATACAAGAAATAGATGGAGGAACAGACACATTCGATGACAACAACAAAGAGAAGGTTATTGGAATAGGTATGGTCGGTAAGAACACTACCCCTACTATAGAAGAAGTTTTTCTTGTTAGTGGTCTTAAGCATAATCTGTTAAGTATTAGCCAATTGTGTGATAAGGGATAGAAAATTGCTTTTGAAAAAGATGCATGTTTAATTTATGATTCTTCCATGCAAAATGTAATTTTTCAAGGATTTAGGAAAAATAACATCTATGAATTATGTTTAAAAACCAATGAATTCTCTAATGATTTTTGTTTAGTAGCTTCTAACAATGATTCTTGGCTTTGACATAAAAGATTTGGCCATGTGAATATAAAAAATATTGCTAAATTGTCTAAGTACAACCTAGTTAAAGGACTGCCAAGACTATCTTTTAAGAAAGATAAGTTATGTGATGCATGTCAACTAGGAAAACAAGTCAAATCTACTTTTAAGATAAAGGAAATGATTTCTACTAGTAAGCCTCTCGAATTAATCCATATGGATTTATTTGGTCCTACTAGAGTCGCTTCTTTAAATAAAGTAGATATGTATTTATTTTAGTAGATGATTTTTCAAGATTTACATGGGTTTTATTTTTAAAACATAAATATGATGCTTTTGAAGAATATGCAAATTTTTGTAAACGAATTCAAAATCAAAAATCTCTAACCATAGTTACAATTAGAAGTGATCATGGTGAAGAATTTGAGAATGAAACTTTTTCAGAATATTGCAACAAGAATGGTATAACACATTCATCTGCATTTCCTAGAGCTTCACCAAAAAATGGAGTGGTCGAAAGAAAGAATAGGACATTGCAAGAATGTGCACGTACTATGCTTGTTGAAACCAATTTGCCTAAATACTTCTTGGCTGAAGCTGTTTCTACAGCATGTTATGTTTTAAATAGAATATTGATTAAACCTAAGCTTAAGAAAACTTGTTATGAACTATTTTTTGAAAGAATTTATAAAGTATCTTATTTTAAAGTATTTGGATGCAAGTGTTTCATTTTAAATACTAAACATAATTTAGATAAATTTGATCCTAGATCTAAGGAAGGTATCTTCATTGGATACTCAAATAGGAGTAAGGCATATAGAATTTTCAATAAGTCAACCTTGACTATTGAAGAATCTATGCATGTTTCATTTTATGAATCATTGCCTTCATCTACTGTTATTGAAGATGATAAAATTGATTCATCACCTTTAAATATCGTTATTAAATCACTAGAGCAAATTACCCTAGACAAGTCGACTGATCCTATTGTGATGACTCAAACTTTACCAAAATCGTTTGTTGAAGTTAGAGATCATCCTCATGACTTAATAATTGGTGACATCTCACGTGGTATTCAAACAAGATCTCATGTTAACGTGATTTCTCATACGACTTTCTTTTCGGATTTTGAACCGAAGAATATACGAGAAGGTTGTGAGAATAAATTTTGGATGAATGCCATGCAAGATGAATTAAACCAATTTATAAGAAATGATTAATGGGATTTAGTTCCACGACCTTCTGACCATACTATAATTGGTACCAAATGGGTATTCAAGAATAAGTTAGATGAATCAGGACAAGTCGTTAGGAACAAGGCTAGGTTAGTTGCTCAAGGATATAATCAAGAAGAAGGAATTGATTTTGATGAAACATATGATCCTGTTGCTAGACTAGAATCAATTAGGATCTTCTTATCTTTTGCATGTATTATGAATTTTAAACTCTTCCAAATGGGTGTCAAGAGTGCTTTTCTTAATGGTTTTATTAAGGAAGATGTTTATGTTAAGCAACCACGCGGTTTTGAACATGAAAAATTTCCAAACCACGTTTTTAAATTGAAAAAGGCTTTATGTGGTCTTAAACAAGTACCTAGTGCTTGGTATGATTGGTTAAAGACTTTTATCTTAGAAACTGGTTTTGAGATAGGTAAAGTAGATACTACATTGTTTATTAGAAAATTAGAGACATATATTCTAATCATACAAATATATGTTGATGACATAATTTTTGGTTCTACTAATAGTAATATCTGTCAAGAGTTTTCTAATACCATGAAAAATGAGTTTGAGATGAGTCACATGGGTGAACTCAATTATTTCCTTGGACTACGAATAAAGCAGCCACAAAATTACATATTTATTAATTAAGGAACTTATGCTAAGAAATTACTCAAACAGTTTGGCATGGATAGCACTAGTAGTAAAACCACACCTATGGCTACTACTACTACACTTGACAAAGATGATTTCGGTAAGAGTATCGATCAAAAACTCTATCGAGGTATGATTGGCTCACTCTTATATATAACAGCTAGTAGACCCGACATTATATTTAGTGTATGTTTGTGTGCTAGATATCAGTCGAATCCCAAAGAATCTCACTTAAAAGCTGTGAAACGTATTTTAAGATACATTAAAGGCACGTCGGAATATGGTTTATTTTATCCACGCACCGATAATTTTCAACTTTTTTCGTATAGTGATGCTGATTTTGTTGGTAGTAAAACTGATCGTAAAACTACTAGTGGAACTTGTCATTTTTTGGGACATTCACTAGTATCTTGGTGCAGTAAAAAGCAAACTTCGGTATCCCTATCTACTACAGAAGCTGAATATATTGCTGCAAGTTTGGCTTGTGCCCAAATTTTGTGGATAAAACAAACTTTAGATTATGGTATTTCATTTTCAAAACCTGCTATAATGTGTGATAATACTAGTGCTATTAATCTATCTGAAAATCCGGTTCAACACTCACATACGAAACATATTGATATTCGACATCATTTTCTATGTGATCATGTTTTAAAGGGAGATATAACTTTGGATTTTATTTCTACTGATAAACAAGTAGCAGATGTATTTACCAAACCAGTTAAGGAAGACACTTTTATCAACATTAGAAGAGAACTAGGAATTTGCCGTTTTCATGACATTTCTTGAAAATATATTTTGTTTAAGTCGACTTAAATGTCTTTTTCAGTCGACTTATAAAGTATTTTTGTTGTTCTTATTATTTTTGAATCTTGTGTTCTGAACAATCGACTGTATACGTAACCAGTCGACTGACATCAAGTTTTTACTTGATGTATTTTGTTTTGTAATTTTTCATGTTTTATGTATTTCACTTCTATATAGTATTTGCAACCCTGTACTTCATTTTCTATGTATTAATTTGTTATGGTTCTGCAATGCCCCTCCTTCTATTTTTTTTTTTTGGTTTTTTGTTGTTTTTGTTGATGACAAAGAGGAAGAAAAGGCTTGTTTGTGGTGGATGTTTTGTCTTGTGCACGTTTTTGTGCATATTATTACTTGTGTGCTTGTTGTACATTAGTAAGGGGGAGCATACATGTTTATATTTTATATATCTTTTAATTTTGTATGACTTCATGATATGTAATTGTTATTATTATAAGTTATTGTGTTGTCATCATCAAAAAGAGGGAGAATGTTGATTCTTGGTTTTGATGACTACAACACCATACAAAGTTTGCCTATAGCATATCTCCTGCAGAGTATATCACAGTCAATACCATGATGAAATACACAAAGGCAAAACAATCCAATGAAGCTTTCAAGAGTAATTGATCAAGCCACAAAGATTTAAGCTCAAGCCACATTGATCAAGCAAGCTTCAAGACAAAAAGACAAAAGCTCAAGCTCAAGTCAAAGACTCAAGTTCAAGACAAGATTCAAGTGCTTCAAATGTTTTGTAAAAAGTGTCTTGTAATATTGTAATTTTCATTCTTTGAGTCTTAGAAACTTGTAATAGGCTTGTCACACACACACTCACACATACTTTAAATAATCTGAGTATTTTACAAATTTAAAAGGTCAAAACAAGCTTGAATAAGTTCAGTTGTTGAGTACCAGTCGACCGTTCCTTGGAACCAGTCGACTATCATAGTACAAAACAGTCTGAACTCATACAAGCTCTGGTCCAGCCATTATGGCAACCTAGTCGACTGTTCAAGCTGTTTCGACAGTTTTCTGTTTTTAAAACATGTTTTTCAAAATCAAATCTTTTTACTGCCGTTGTATGGCAGTTGGGATTCAACCTCTCAACGTTCAAACGTCTCTAACTCTATAAAAAGAGTATAGAGATCATTTGGCAAAGGTTTACAACATTTCCAACCATTTCTTTAAGTTTCAAGCCTTTTTGTTTTCAACAAGAACAAGTCTTTCAAAAGCATACAAACTCTAAGTCTTGGTTCTCTGAAATTCAGTCTAGTATAACATCGAATTCGTTTTAGACTGATTTGAGAAGTTAACCTAATAGCCACTATACAAAAGCATAAATCACAAACAAGGCTATAAGTTATTGTAAACTCCTTTTGTTGTTGTTTTGCACTCTCGGGTTGTAAGAGTGTTCCTCTCGATTGGAGAGTAGGGCTCTTGGTAGTAGAGTCGGTTTTTTACTCTTGGGTTTAGAGTGGGTTTTTTCTCTTTAGTGGTGAGAGAGGTCTACGGGTTTGACATAGTTTTTGTCAAAACTTCGTAGGGTATTCTCGTACTTTTTCAAGAATAGTGGAAAATCTCAAGTGGGTTGCTTGGGGACTGGATGTAGGTCGGGAGGACCGAACCAGGATACATCGTTGTGTACTCTGTGATTGACTCTCTGTGGTGGTTGTATTTTCTCAACTTGCATTTCTATTTTTCTGTGTTTTATTCATAAACTTGTTGGAAAGTCGATCGAAGTTCCGCTATAAGTCGACTGATCAGACTTGTATAAAATACTCTCTTTTCTAACGCTACAGTCGATTGTACTTCATTTTTTAGTTGACTGGACAGTACGAAAAGTTCAAGTTCTTAATTATTTTTTTATACAACACTATTCACCCTCTCTAGTGTTATTTGCCTTGCCTATAGGATCCAACAGGAGCATGCCAAGTCCCAGAAGGAGTTGGAGGAGATGACCCACGTGTCCGAGACACAGGCGATGCAAATTGCGTTGTTGGAGTCTTGGTTGGCTAAGGCAAAATACCAAGTGGCTCATGGGGAACAATAGTTGGTCAAAGAGACGGAGAAAGCAGCTAAGGAGAAGGAGGATACGGTGAGGGCTGCTCAGGACGAAGCGAAGGGGTATCTAAAGGGAAACATGGAGAAGGCGCATGCTAGAGCCCTTTAGCACGTGAGGGCACGAGTTCCTAGGTTCGACCGTTCGAGGTACTCCCTTTACGACCCTGCTCCCGAAGGTGTCGATGGGGATGATGAAGGAGACGAAGAGGAAGACGAGGAGCAGAAGCAAGAGGTTGTGTCGAACTGTAATACCCCGTAATTTCTAAAAAGAATATATAATACATATATAGATGAAAATGGCATTTGTGTAAATAGTAGGAGAGAGAAAGGGGGCACACGGTGAAGCACAGCAGACCCCTGTTGTTGGATCCGTGGGATGACATCATCATGACATCATCCAGGGGGGGGGATCCACCCGGGATTAAAATTGATAAGAGACTGCGCTTTGTCTCTTGGTTCAGTGACATGGCATATTTGGATGGGGCCCTAGGGCTTCTCCTTGTGTCACGGGATTAGAGGGAGAGAGGAGTTTGAGAATTATCCCATATTGGGAGTATACAATAATTAATTAAGTATAAATATAAATGTCTATGATCAAGAGTCACCTAATTGGTTAACCACCTTTTGAGAGGCAGCCTGTGGTGGGCAGTTGTACTATAAGTATTAATTTGTCTTCTAAAAATAATAAAATTGTCTGAGCATTGGGGCGGGGTGTTACAAATGGTATCAGAGCCGACTTTCGACACCGGGTGTGGAAGAGGGCCTCAGTATGATCCGTGGGATTGAGAGTCATTGATCTCTGGGATAGGGTATAATCTGCAGTGTTGAGAGTCACTGATCTCCAGGATCGAGGACGACGCCACATCGGCTAGGAAGAAGGATCCTGCTCTATATGGCATGCCCCGTACTCAGTGAGGACGCTGATTTCTAAAGGGGGTGTATGTAATACCCCGTAATTTCTAAAAAGAATATAATATATATATATATATATATATATATATATATATATATATATATATATATATATATAGATAGATAGATAGATAGATAGATATAGATCAGAATGACATTTGTGTAAATAGTAGGAGAGAGAAAGGGGGGGGGGGCACATGGTGAAGCACAGCATACCCTTGCTGTTGATCCGTGGGATGATGTCAAAAAAGGGGGGGGGATCCACCCGGGATTAAAACTGAGAAGAAACAGCACTTTGTTTCTTGGTTCGGTGATGTGGCCCACTAGTGTTTCTTCTTGTGTCATGGGATTAGAGGGAGAGAGGAGTTTGAGAATTATCCCATATCGGGAGTATACAATAATTAATTAAGTATAAATATAAATCCCTATGATCAAGAGTCACCTAATTGGTTAACCACCTTTTGAGAGGCAGCCTGTGGTGGGCAGTTGTACTATAAGTATTAATTTGTTTTCTAAAAATAATAAAATTGTCTGAGTATTTGGGCGGGGTGTTACATGGACCCATTGTCTGCAATAGTGGCGGCCCCAGAAGCAGCTGAAGGGGTTGGTCACAAGCTCACTTCCCACGGGGCTCAGTCGACCAAGGTTGATCCTTGACCCCTTTTCTTTTTTGCTAGTTGCATTCAACTCATTTTTGTTTTTGTATTTGTAAGGATGTCGTATAGCGGATTGACCACTGCTTGTTGTATCTTTACATTGCAATGAAACTTCACTTCTCCTTATGTGACTTGTTATAATTTCCACGAATTTCCCCCGAATTAACGTATATCCCGTGAATTTTTTATCTTTGATAGAGTTATCTATCAGTCTATTTTGTAAATAGGTTTTTATGCATGATGTCTGCGAAGTGTTTCGCCTTCATTCTAAGGTTCGGGTGACGGAGCTGGGGCTCTCTTGCTCACGAGAGAGGCTTTCTAAAGCGGAGGCAGAGCTAGGACACTTGAGAAGAGTTTTGGTTCGCAGAGATATTGAGACACGACGTAATGATGAGATTCTTCAAGAGAAGCTCCAAAGGGACGTGTGTTAGGTTTCAATGGTAGTCTCAGATCCAATACATAGCGGAAAAATTACAAAGAAATATCGAAACCTAGCCATGGATCCATGGGAGACCACAAATCGTGTTTAGGAGTTATACCTTGAAGATGGATCTGCTGTTTGCAATTAATGTCGAGCACAGCATTGCAAAGTTGCGGTGCCTCTACGGTATCCACACGAATGAATCAAATCAAGCTTTTCCTCACACCGCGGTGCTAGCTGCAGAAAGGGATGTTCCTCACGATCTTTCTCTCTCACAATTTCTGTGACGGCTAAGGTTTTCTCATGTGACCTTTTTTTCCCACATATACGTATCATATATATAGCTACTAGAAAAATAAAATCTAAGAGAGTATTGAGGCTGTTGGACTCAATTTGACATGGTTCAGATTCGTGTGTGGGCCTTTGAACTTTAGTCAGCCCATTTAATCTAATTAAATGTCCAACCAATATCAGGAGTCCAAGTCTTACTTAGATACCCAATTAAATTCATCCTATGAATTTAAATCCCAATTTCGATCCATTCTAAGTGTGTGACCCTGTAGGTTCTCATTACGTTGACAGTAATACTAAAATAATATTCTAGTATTACAAATAGTGAGCGGTATCTAGCAATAAATCACTACTACTCAAGTAACGAGAATGTCAGTGATTAGACATAACCTATTCGTGACTAATGTTACCATGTAGTCTAGTCCCTTTGTCCAGATATCTTAATTGACCACAAGGAATTGAGCATGTCACTCTTGTTTAGTTCAATCTTTGGTTTCTTGATGTCCAAGTAGACTTACTAAAACAAATGAGCTCAGTATCTCATATTGAATCATTTGAGCATGGCCATGCATTTTGCAGTCTCACTCAATCAAGGGGTCCATAGATATCACTCCTGTTATGTAAGAGGAACAAATCCTATCTAAGTCACTCATATCCCTCCACATGTTTTATAGTATATCCAATAGTCGACTTTACCAATAGTCGACTTTATAATCACCTTATTATAGGCAACATTTTGACGACATTAAAATATACTTCTCATGTAGGGAACCGTGTGACTTCAAGTCAAAGGACTACATACACCATGGTCACTGTGAGAACCATATGATGGAAGCACCTTAGTATATGTTTGGATCGTCAGTGAGATCTAGGATCCTTAGCTTGTGCAATAGCTCCATTGTTATCACAATAAAGGTCTAGCGGGTCCACAATGCTAGGAACCACGCCAAGTTCAATGAACTTTCTGATCCAAACAGCCTCCTTTGCTGCCTTTATACTCAGCCTTTGTGGTGGAATCAGATATTGTCTCTTACTTCGAACTATTCTAGCTCACAACTCCACCATTTAGGCAAAACACAAAACCTGATTGCAATTGGAGTCGTCCTTATCGGACTGGAAGCTAGCGTCAGTGTAACCCTTTACAACAAGCTCTTCCTCGGCTCCATATACCAAGAACGAATCCTTAGTCCTTCTTAAGTACTTAAGGATGTTTTTGATAGCACTCCAGTAATTCTCACCGGTATCTGACTAGTACTTACTCATCATGATCTAAGCATATGAGACATCTGGACAAGTACATAACATAGCATACATGATAGATCCAATTGCAGATGCATATGGAATCTTAGTCATGCGGTCTCTTTCATCTTGAGTTGAAGGACATTGAGCCTTAGACAGGCTTACACCATGCGACATAGGGAGAAATCATTTTTTGGACTCTTGCATACTGAAGCGTTTCAATACTTTGTCTATATATGTACTCTGACTCAGGCCAAGCAGTCTCCTTTATCTATCTCTATAGATCTTGATGCCTAATACATAGGTAGCTTCACCAAAGTCCTTCATGGAAAAGCATTTTCATAGCCATGTCTTTACAGACTGTAAGGTAGGAATGTCATTCCCGATGAGTAGTATGTCATCTAGATACAACACCGGAAATACAACTGTGCTCTCACTAACCTTCTTGTAGACATAAGGTTCATCATCGTTCTTGATGAAACCAAACTCTTTGATTGCATCATCAAAACGAAGATTCCAGCTTCTAGAAACTTGCTTTAATCCATAAATGGATCGTTGCAGCTTACACACCTTTCCAACATCATTTGGAGTGACAAAACCCTCAGGCTGTGTCATGTACACATCCTCGAGAAGATTTCCATTTAGGAAAACAGTTTTGACATCCATCTGCTAGATTTCATAATCAAGATATGTTGCTACAGCTAGCAAGATCGAAATAAATTTAAGCATGGCAACTAGGGGAAAAGTCTCATCACAGTCTACACCATGAACTTATTTGAAACCTTTAGCCACCAACCACCCCTTAAAGGTATGCACATTACCATCCATGTCAGTTATCTTCTTGTAACCCCATTTACACCCAATAGGTTTTACCCTTTCAGGTGGGTCTACCAAGGTCCATACATGGTTGGTATACATGGATTTCATCTCAGATCTCATGGCCTGAAACCATTTCTCAGAATCTGGGCCTTTTACAGCTTTCTCATAAGTCGTAGGCTCATCCTAATCCACGAGTAATATATCACCATGTTGAGTCACGAGAAATCCATATCTCCCAGGTTGATGAGGTATCCTACTAGATTTACGTAGGCTTTGTGCTACTTGAGCCGGTGGTTGTTCCACAACAATTTGTGGAGTCTACTCCATCTCCACCATTGGTTCGCTGTTACTTTGTGAAGTTTGAATTTCTTCAAGTTCTATTGTTCGCCCACTGATTCTTTTGGAGACAAATTCTCTCTCTATGAACACAGCAGTCCGTGCAACAAATACTTTACCATTCGTCGGATTATAGAAATAGTATCCCTTGGGATTTCCTACAAAGAAGCACTTATCAGATTTGAGACCAAATTTATCAGGGACTTGGCGCCTTACATAGGCTTCACAACCCCAAATCTTCATAAAGGACACAGTAGGATGCCTCTCAGTTCATATCTCATATGGTCTGTCTTGAATCGTTTTAGATGGAACACAGTTAAGTGTGAAAGCAGCTGTTAATAAAGCATGTCCCCAGAAGAAGCTTGAAAGATATGCATAACTCATCATTGATCGGACCATGTCTAACAAGGTCCAATTCCTCCTCTCAAAGACACCATTCCTGTAACCCCTGTTTTCCGTATATATGTATTTCTGTATATTTTCTGTATTTAAAATTTTTGTAAATTATTTTTTTCGCTTTCAAATTCTTTTGTTAAAATGTATTCTTGACTCTTCTATTAAAATCTAATTTTCGATTAGTAATTTTATTGTAACTACTTTCTATAAATTTTACATCGTAATACAAATCTTATTTTTGATATTATTACTTTGATCTCTATTATTATTACTACTATGTTATTATTAGTACTGTTATTATTTTTATAATTTTTTTTCTTATTATTATTATTGTTCTCAGTATAATTATTATTACTGTTATTTTTTTATTATTATGATATTTGTTATTATTATAATTACCTTTGATTGTTTATTTAAAAATCTATTTCTATAGTATTTAATAGTATTTGAGTATTAATTTAATGCATACCAACTGATTATTTGTATCTATATTATTTTTTATCTATTCATTCATTATTTTCCTAAAATTCCAAACCATTTTCTTGTTGGATTTCATCTTAAACCTGTCTAACCCATTATATCTCAACCCATACCCGTTTAGAACTCCTAAGATCCAATAAAAACCCATTTTCCTACTTAACCCAAATACCCACTTCCACTATATACCCAGACCTATACACTTAACCCAAATACCTCTGTTTGCTTAATACCCTGTAACGCCCCGAATTCCAAATAAGGCTGAATTCGAGATTTCACAGGATCTTTACTTCACTTCGTATAATTTTAGAAGGAAATTTAAAACTTTCTCAACAGTACATCAGAGTTCATTTATACTTGATTTTTACACAGCGGCAGAAATAAAGATTACAACATTTGAAAACAAAATATAACCTGTACAACTTCATAAATTTAGTCATCAATTGCATCATATTATCTTTACTCCTTCAAGAATAGTCCATTACCTACATGTCAATCTGTGGGCACGTCAGTTACATACAACTGACGAAATGTTATACTCGGCTATCCTCTCTACGCCGTACATATAAAGATCTCATTACTTCAATAAAAACACAACAGTTGGATGAAAAATAAAGTGGTTATGTGACTACGCTAAACATATAAGTGTATGTCATGCCTCAATGCCTAATGCACACAATTCTATACTAGGATGACACTAATGCACACTTGTTCGAATTCTATGCATCCCATACTACATAGGTCCGAGGGCAAGTGCCTACGTACTCCACATTGAAGGGTTCGATCCCTCGCCATGAAACTACCTAGTAATAAACAAGTTTTAGATTATTTCACGGATACGGATCTCAGCCTCCCCGGCTATAATAATAGATCCCAGCCTCCCCGGCTATTATATCGTTAGAATAATCCCGCAAATGCCCCCTAGCCCCGGTATACGTATATACATTGGAGTATGGTAAATATCCGCCCGACTACTCTAAGTTCCGGATTAAAAAATATAAGTCCATCTTCTACGGGGCAACCACAATCCAGAAACTGGCCACGGAGATCCACCACCGACTATATAGAAGCACCCATTTACGTTTGCCCAAGTCTATTACATCTTCACTTATGTGCCTACTTAATTTAGTCAAGACATGAATAGATTTCCAAGCCTAGAATTAGTCTTATCTCTTACCGGTCTTAATCACCATTATCAAGATAGATCCACAACCATATCTCAATTTTATTACTTAACTCTTTTATTTCAACATTTACCTGTAACGAGATTTTACTTACTCAGAACTCAACAATTCATGCATAAGAATCTAAACTATTTATATTTAAAAATTATGAAACTTGGTTTTCTTTTACGAATACCCCAGATTTTTCGTGGATTTAATTAATGAGTTTCATGCTGTTTTCATGACTTTGAATACAATCATCTGATTTCTGGCTGAACATGTTTTCTGGTTTCAATTCAGTTTTGAGTTATGTTTTTGTGAAATACCATATAAATTATATATATTTTATGGGTTCGGCCGGGAGTCTATTTTTCAGATTCTCTGACGGATCCAGGTTTACATATGTGAGGCAACGGAAATCTCAGTTTTAGTACAGTACTGTCTTTCTATCCTGAACTAGAATTCTTGTTGTTCTATTCTTTTGTGTATTGTCTTTCACCTGTGCATGATTATTTTTCGACCTGAACTTGTTACTTGTTTATACCATGTTATACTTGCCCCGTTCGTGACACATACATGCTTGTTTGAGACTAATAATAAATAACCAACCGGGGTTTAAAGGGAAAGATCTAATAGTGAAAAATACAGAAACGTGTACTTAGAATGGGGTCTATAGATCCTACGTGATTACTTGAGGCTTGATAATTCATACTTGGCTTGATATTTCATTACTTAAGACTTGATATTTCATACTTGAGGCTTGATATTTCACTTGAGGCTTGATACTTCACTCTTGAGGCTTGATACTTGATACTTGGCTTGATACATGATACTTGATTTCTCGAGGCTTGTCCCTGAGTACACTGCCCTCTATGACCCACTATAAAATCTAAAACGCAACCTGTTTGAATGTAGCCATGTAGTAAAAAGATGGATGCATGAAGTACTACCTAGATAGTAATAATACAAGAATTTAACATAATCACTCGACACTTGCTACTTGTTACTCGAACATGATTACTTGATACTTGATACTTGCTACTTATACTTGATACTTGACACTTGCTACTTGTTACTTGAACATGATTACTTGATACTTGATACTTGTTACTTGTACTTGATACTTGACACTTGATACTTGTTACTTGTTTACATGATATTTGTTCACTTGACACCTGTTACATGCCACTTGCACTTGTTCATCTTACCATGCTAGTTGTTCTATTTTGTTACCATATCTATTCCATGTTATTAGTTATCCCTTTTCCTGACTTGTATCCTGCACTACAAGCGTCCCGTAACTTCCATTGACGGGAGTTTGTTTTCTCTTTTCTTTTTTTGCAATTGTTAAATTGCAGATTTTGGAGACCAGGTGCCTGATGGTGTAGGTGATATGAGATACTAGCTGCTGGATTTTGCTATTATTATTTCTTTTTGCTTATTTTGAACAATTGTACTTGATTACTTGGATTTATTTGTATTTGGACAATGTGACCCAAGATATTGACTTATTCAGATCTAGATTATTTGAGATTATGATATTTTGGTTTTAAGTATTCTTGTTGGTATTTTGATCCATATGTGCATGCTTGGTTGATTTCTTTTGCTTCCGACTCTGATTATTCTTGTGAAATGTTGTAAAGATTCCGAACAACTTATGGATGATGAAAATCAATCGCTGGGCTTAGTCACGTATCCGTATTCCGTATTCTCTTTTGGGAAGCGGGGCATGACAAGGTTATGAGTGGTATCAGAGCACCAGGTTTGGCTAATGTATCAGTTTGACTAATATATTAAACAAGCTTGGCTCGAACTGGGATCGGCTCAATATTTCATCAACCATGCATGCATAAATGAATTATTATCAATATTGATCTAGATACTAGTCTTGTTCTGTTCATTTTGATCCCTTCTTATTCAATCTCTTGATTCCTTGTTTCTTCCGTCTTTTTCAGTCGTCCTCTTTGATTGATTTCTTCTTGGGTATGAATTTATTCTTTGTAACCCCTGTTTTTCGTTTTGTGTATTTTTGAGTGTATTTTTCGTTTTGGTGTATTTCTCTCTTTGTATTCTTCTTGTATTTCTCTTGGACGATATATTGGATTTATTATTTTCAATATATTCATTCATTTATATTTTGTCTTTGTAACCCCTGTTTTTCATTTTGTGTATTTTGGAGTGTATTTTTGTTTTGGTGTATTTTCTCTCCTGTATTTTTCTGAACTGCATACTGGAGTTGTTTTCAATATATATATTCGTTATTTCATTTTGAGCTCTTCGTGTGTGATTGGTTGTCCCTTTTGTTTCATTCACAAACCCTATATATATAACCCCTCACAAACCCTAATTCCTCTCTCTCCCCCTCACATCCGGCCTCCCTTCCTCCTTGTTTGCACAGCCGACCACGACCCCCAAGCTCCAGGCCGAGCACACCCCATCCTCCCTTCCCGGCCTACTTCATTCCAGCAACACCACAACCCGAGCCCCCATCTCCTACAACCGAGCCTCTCCATCCACCCTACTCCCGATCCTCTTCTCCTTGCATAACCCGACCACCTCACACCACCCCACAATCCCTCGTCTCTCTCGTGGTGTTCTCTTGTGGCCACAAGCTACTTTTAGCATCTCGCTTTGAGGAGTTTTGTTCGTGTGGAGATTCTTGGCTCTAGTTGCTTGGATTCGTCAATTTGTGGATTTTCGTTCGTGGTTTTTGCTCCTACTCTTGATTGCATCGTTCTTCATCCCGATTTAAGGTAAGTAACTTGTACTCCAATTTATTTATTTGATACAAGTCAAAAGTTCACCTATAGTGTAGTTGGGTCTAGAGACGACCCTTGTTTGTGTTTTCCTTGATGAGTTTTGTCTCTATTGTGAAAACTTGACCATAGATGACTCACGACACAATTTGGACATGAATTAACCTAGGATTTACCAATTCTTGAATTTGGATCATGTATGTGAGATTTTTGTGAAAATTAGTAATTTGGTTGAGACCTATGTGAAATACTTGGTGTGGATAGGCTAGATACCCTAATTCATGATATTTAGACACTTGGTAGACTCGATTTCATGTTTGGATGTGTTTGGATCAATTTTCTTGAATCTATGTTGATTTTGTTCTTAAGGGAAAAATATGTATTTTGACGTTGTTCTGTTTTGTTTGCTGATTTGGACTGTGTTAGAGTCAGTATCTCAATTTCGATATAAAACATGAGTTTTAGATAATTTCATCTATTTTCAAACCTCTCTGACCTTGCTTGATTTTGTTTTCGTATGAGTGAGTTATGACTGTTTTAGTACAGAGCTGTCGATCTTTTTCAGATTCTGTTTTTCGGTAAATTTGATGACAAATCATTTTAAAGAACTATGCTACATATATGATTTTGATCCAAAACTTTGGTCAGTGTTTCTTTATCAAGTTAGGGATTACCCAGAATTTTGGTGAATTTTATTGATGAGTTTTATATGATGTTTCATGCTCGTTTATGAAATCTATACTTGCTGTATTTTGCTCACTGTCTTATAAAGAACCTTATTTTCACTATGTTTCCTTTTACTGTATGAAAAATATCTGTGAAATGCGAAAGTTAATATATTTTATCTATTTTTTCCTCCCTTTGGCAGATTTGAATTTCGTTTCACGGCTTGCGAGATATTTCAGTTTTCGTACAGCAGTGTTAGGAAATCCAGATTTTCCAAAGTATCGTTTCTTGATATTTTCTTATTTTTAAAGACTGAAAAAGTTTTATTGGAATATAATGAAACTTTATATTTTGATTCTAGACGTATAGGGGAATACCTCAGATTTTCCTTGGATTTATTTGAGAAGTTTTAATGCTGTTTTTCTGACTGTGAGTTTGTTTTACTGACTTCTGGCTGAACGTGTTTTCTGAATTCAAACCTATTTTGAGCTATGATGTTGTGAATTACTATATGACTTACTTATGTTCACTGGATTCGTGTGGAAGTCTATTTTCCAGATTCTTTGACGGATTCAGATCCGCATTTCTGTAGCGACGTGATTCACTGTTTTAGTACTTTACTGTCTTGTTGTCCTGAATATGAACATACACCATTTTGCTCGTTCATGTGACTGTATATTATCTATGCATGTTTATTTGTTTCCCTGAACCTAATACTGATTATACCATGTTAGTTTGACACTATTTTGTACACATTCATGCCTTTTGATGACTATAATAAAAGTAACTAAACCGGGATTTAAGGAAAAGATCTAATAGTGGGAAAGCATAGAAATGTGTACTTAGAAGGGGGTCCGTGTTTCCCATCTGATTATTTGTTATCTGTTATGAGATCATGTTACATGATCTTCTGTTATCTGTTTGTCTGGATCTGTTATCTGATATCTATCTAAACCCTGAGTACACGACCCTATATGATCACCTACGAAATCTACAAACGTAACTGTTTTAAATGTAGCAACCATGTGATAAAAGGATGGCACATGATGTGCTACCTAGTTAGTAATTAATACAAGACTTATAAGAACATGACATCTGTATCTGTATCTGAAATCTGAATCTGAATCTGTTATATGCATCTGGCTATCTGTTATCTAATCATCTGATTACCTGTTATCTGTCTGACATTATCACTTGACACTATTATTTGACACTATCTGTATATCTGTCTGTATGCCTTTTGACTTTGACACTTGACACATGTTAGTATACCATGCTAGGTTTGTTTCTGCTATTATTTAGATTTGTTTAGTTTCCCCATGTACTTGTATCCTACATTATAAGCAGTCCGTAACTTACAAATGACGGGTACTTGTTTTCTTTTTCCTTCTCCTGCAAATTTACTAATTGCAGATCAGGATGGTCAGCTGCCAGATGGTATTGGCGAGATGATGTATTAGTGCTGGATTTTCTACTTTATTATTATTAATATTTGTTATTTGAACTTGAATAAATTGTACTTGAATTTGATTATTTGAGATTATTATATTTGGTTTCAAGTAATTTCTATTGGCATCTTGTTCCAATTATGCATGTTGGTTGATACTTTTGCTTCCGAATCTGATTATTTATGTGATATGTTGGAAAGATTCTTGAACAGCTTATGGATGATGAAAAATCATTCGCTGGGCTTTTGTCACGTATCCGTATTGCGTATTCCTTTTTGGAAAGTGGGGCGTGACAGTCTTCTTTTATTTGAGTTCTTGATCCTTTTGTTCGTCTTCTGTTTCATTCCTTTTTATTGGGCCATTATTTTGATTCGCAATATTTTTATCTTTCATGATTTTTTTTTTTCCGTTGCTCATACATTTCCTTGTTTCGGATCTTAAACCCTATTGGATCCTAATTATCATCCATTATCCATTTGTATATAAATACCCATAACTCATTTATATATTAATCCACTAACCATTTTATACTCAATCCTATACCTATTACCCACTAAACAAAAAACCTATAACTAACCTACCCTGATAACTAAGCCCTTACCGGTTGCATACAGTTTTCCCCTTCCACCCGAGCCGCTACCCTTGCACTATGCCGCTCCCCCTCACCCTCTAAACTCTAGAACCTAGGGAACCCATATATATGTCGTGCTCCATGCAGCCGACCTCATCCCCTTCCTAGCTGCTGCCTTTGCATCTTCTCTCTCTTCCGACTCACTCTCTCTCTCTGTTCTTGCTGTGCACCCATAGACACCCCCAACCTCTCCCTACATACCCCCCTGTCTGTGCTTCCTCGGTGACATCAGCATCAGCCACCGGCGCTGTCTCTCTCCCTTTCGACCTACAGTGACAATAGCGGCAGCACCCGCCGTGCTCTCCGCTGACACCGTTCCTTGTCTTCCTCTTGTGAACGGGTGTTGGTTGTTCCCGTTGATCGTGGGCAGTGTGCTCGTTAATGTGTTCATGGGATTCGTCGTTCTTCGTTCGTGGTCGTTCGTGTGCTCGTTGTGGTTTGTGGTTGTTCGTTCGGTTGAGTTCGTTGCCAGGAATTCGTTCCCGTTATTCTTGCTTTTGCTTCGTCGGATAAGGCAAGTAACTTGTATTAAATTTCTTTGTAAATACAAGTACTAAATACTGCTTGTAGTATAATTGGGTTCTAGAGACAATTTTTGTGTGAAATCCCCTTGTTCTATAGTGATGGTTTGACCAATAGTTGCCTCACGACATACATGACATGATATAACCTAGGATTGACCATATCTTGTTGTACATATGCGTGTTGTTCATATGTTATCTTGTGCTCGTTCGTGTTAATCGTGACAGACTTGTCTTGGACTTTTGAAATACCTATATCGTGTTGTTTGGACATCTAGTATGCTCTATTTCGTATTTGGTTGTGTTTTGGATGAGTTCTATGTGAACTAGTGGATTTTGTGCATATGAGATAATTTCAGTTTTGCTGGCTTTTCTGTTTTGATCATTATTTTAGACCCTATTAAGGTCAGTATTTGAAAATATTTTGTGAACATAATTTGTAGAGAATTCTGTCTATTTTTCAACCCTTTTGACGGATCTGAGTTTCAATTTACAGTTTGTGAGTTATGTCGATTTTACTACAGTGGTGTCGAAAGATTCCCATATTTTGTTTTCTATGAATTCTAAAGAGTAATCTATTTTTATTTTGGTGTTAAAATTATTATTTTGATCTGAAATTTTGTTCAGTACTTCTTGACTTGATTAGGGTTTACCCAGAATTTTGATGGATTTATTTGAATAGTTTTACAAACCGTTTCATGCTTACAAACAAAGATTTTACATGCAAAATTTTACTACTGTTCAGTAAAGAACTTGATTTTCAACCAATTTCTACTTGCTGTTTCTAAAATAATTCTGAATATGAAAGTTATCTTACTGTATCTTTTTTTTACCCTTTTGGCGGATTTAGATTTGGGTTGATAGTTTGTGAGATATTGCAGTTTTTGTACTGCAGTGTTTGTGATTCCAGGTTTACAAAACTATTGTTTCTTGTTGTTTTCTGATTTTGCTTGACTACTCTATTTTTGTTGGAAAATTATGAAACTTGATTTTCTGTTACTATACATATAGGAGAATACCCCAGAATTTTTGCGGATATAATTTTTTAGTTTTCATGCTATTTTCCTGACTTTGAGTATAATCTTCTGATTTCTGGCTGAACGTGTTTTCTGGATTCAAATAAGTTTTGAGACTTGTTTATGTGAAATACTATATGACTTATATATGTTTGCTGGATTTTGCCGGGAGTCTATTTTCTAGACCTTTGACGGATTCAGATTTGCATGTTTGTAGCAACGGGGATCTCAGTTTTACTGCAGTTTCGTCTTGCTAATCTCAACTAGAAATTTGGTTATTTTATCCTTTTGTGTATTATCTTTCACCCGTACTAGTTTATCTTGTAACTTGAACTTGTTACTTGATTATACCGTGATATACTTGCCCTGTTCGTGGCACATACATGCTTGCTTGACTTTAATAATAAATAACTAAGCTTGGGTTTAAAGGGAAATATCTAATTGTGAAAAATACAGAAACGTGTACTCGGAATAGGATCTTTTGATCCTATGTAATACTTGGCTTGATACTTGATACTTGAGGCTTGATATTTCACTACTTGAGGCTTGATATTTCACTTGTCGTGATATCTCACTACTTGAGGCTTGATACTTCACTCTTGAGGCTTGTTTACTTGATACTTGAGGCTTGTCTACTTGATACTTAATGCTTGATACTTGATAGTTGATTTCTTGAGGCTTGTCCCTGAGTACATTGCTCTATATGATTCACTATGAAATCTAAAACGAAACTGTGTTAACTGTAGCAACCATATAGTAAAAGTATAGATGCATGAAGTGCTACCTAGATAGTAATAATACAAGGCTTGAACATGATTACTTGACACTTGTTACTTGTTACTTGATTTCGTGATATTTGATTGGTGATACTCGTTACTTGTTTACATGATATTTGTTCACTTGACACTTGATACATGCCACTTGCACTTGTTCATCTTACCATGCTAGTAATCGATTTTGTTATCATACATATTCCATGTTATTAGTTAGTTTTCTCATGTACTTGTATTTTTCACTACAAACGACCCGTAACTTGCATTGACGGGAGTTTATTTTCTTTTTTCTATTCCTACAATTGTTAAATTGCAGATTTTGGAGAACAGGTACTAGATGGTGTTGGAGATATAAGATATTAGTGCTGAATTTTGCTATTATTATTTTTTGTTGCTTGCTTTGAACAATTGTATCTTGTACTTGGATTTATTTGTATTTGGGCAATGTGACCCAGGATAATTGACTTATTCAGATCTGAATTATTTGAGATTAATATATTTTGGTTTCAAGTATTCTTGTTGGTTTTGACTCATGTATGCATGCTTGGTTGATTCTTTTACTTCCGACTCTGATTGTTCTTGTGAAATGTTGTGAAGATTCTGAACAGCTTATGGATGATGAAAATCATTCGCTGGGATTTTGTCGCGTATCCGTATTCCGTATTCTCTTTTGGGAAGCGGGGTGTGACAATATTTTTTGTGGTATCAGAGCTCTGGTTTGGCTAATGTATTAGTTTGACTGATATGTTAGACAAGTTGGCTCGATCTGAGATTGGCTCAACATTTCACCAACAAGTATAGATAAATGAATTATTATCAACTTTGATCTGGATACTAATTGTTTTTGGTTTTGTGCAGACTATGGCTCGTAGGGGTTCTACTTCTCATCTTCAGGATGAGCATCCAGGGTTTGAGGTTGTCACCACTGTGTTAGAATGGCTGGTTAACATGCAGCAGAACCACAGTGACTTGGTGATGGTTGCTTTGGAAGCTGCTCGGGTTCCGCCGCGGGCTGTGCCTATGCAGGCAGCTCTTTCTCCCCGTTCAGGGTACAGTCACCGACTTCATGAGGCTGCATCCCGACAGGTTTTTAGGCACTAAAACGCCTTTGGAGGCTGAAAGGTGGTTGATTCGGACTGAGCAACTGCTTTTGGCTACTATAGTGGCAGATGCAGATCGAGTGGATGTGGTAGCCATCCAGTTGGTGGACTTGGCTCATATTTGGTGGAGGTCCGAGTCCGAAAGGCTCGAAAGACCGATCACTTGGGCCACTTTCACTAGGAGCTTCTTGGAGACGTTCATTCCTAGCAACACTAGAGTAGAGATGGAGTAACAATTCTTGACCCTGAAACAGGTTGGTCGTTATTTCTAGTAATGGTATTTTGTTACATATTGTCTATGCAATGTTGTAACATGAGACTTTCTTGAAACAGGACTCCAGGTCTGTGGATGAATACGCAACTGAATTTACTAGACTTAGCTGCTTCGCAGCCGTTCTTGTGGTGAACGAAGAGGATAGAGCTCGTAGATTTACTTTAGGGCTTGAGTGAGAGATTAGGGTGCAGCTTGTCTCCCTTCACTTGCGCACTTA
This sequence comes from Hemerocallis citrina, assembly GCA_017893485.1. NCBI lineage: Eukaryota > Viridiplantae > Streptophyta > Magnoliopsida > Asparagales > Asphodelaceae > Hemerocallis > Hemerocallis citrina. Next base: position 178,839,657 of record CM030361.1, read on the forward strand.
TGCAGAAGCTCTTGAGGCAGCTCGAGCTCAGGAGCAGGCTCATGGTGGATTGGCTCCCTATCAGCGGACTGTTCCGCACTCTGTTGCTAGGCGTTCTGGTGGGCCTGTTCGGAGGCCTGTCCCAGCCCATCCGCTCAGGGCAGCTCCTTACTTTGTTGCGGTTTCTCAGAAGGCTAGTTTTTACAACTTTTGCCGACTTGCTGGGCATGAGTGCAAGGACTGCAGGCATGCCAATCGCCGCTGTTTTGGTTGTGGTTCTTTTGATCACATGGCACGGGATTCCCCGCGACACCAGCAGATGGCTCTTCCAGCGAGGGGTCCCGTTCAGCAGGTTGCCCCAGCTTGTGGTACAGTCAAGCCACCCCTTCCTCCGCAGTGCCAAATTGTCGGTCAAAGGACCGCTGCCCCCAGGAGAGGTCAGGCTTTCAACCTGACTGCTGCTGATGCTGAGTCAGCAGAGGATGTTGTTGCAGGTATATTTTGCTTTTATTGTTTTGTTATTTTATTGTTTCTCTTTTGCTTCTTTTTCTTCTCTCTTGCATTTATTTCCTTCTATTTATCTTTCTGCAATTTTTTTCCTCACCCCTGTTCAACCATTCTTTTCCTTACCTCTTTTGATTCTATCTTAGGTATCGTCCTTGTTTGCTCTTTTCCTATTCATATTCTTTTTGATTCCGGGGCAACCCATTCTTTTGTCTCCTCTTTATTTGTGTCTCGCCATCAGTTGGAGTGCAGCAACATGTCAGAGGCTTGGAACATTGTGACAGGTGATGGAGTTGTCATTTGTTCCCGGAAGTGCAGGAAGTGTCCCGTAATTATTGGTAGTGCAGATTTCAAAGCCAATCTGATTGTAATTGGGAATTCAGGATTCGATGTCATTCTAGCTATGGATTGGTTGGGTGAAACCCATGCAATTATGGATTATCGTGCCAAGAAAGTTGTATTCCGGATTCCAGATCGTGCAGAGTTTGAGTTCCATGCCGGGGAGATGTGCCCTGGCCGAACTGCAATTGATCAGGAGGATGTGCGATGGAATTGCATTCAGGTTGTGAGGTTGCGCCTCTAGTAGTTCGGAATTTCCTGGATGTTTTTCAGAGGAGTTTCCTGGCTTACCCCCTGATAGGGATGTGGATTTCAGTATTGAAGTTTAGTTGAGTACGACGCCTATATCTAGGAGTCCCTACAGGATGACACCAGTTGAGTTAGCAGAGCTTAAGGTGCAGATTCAGAAGTTGCTTGATTTGGATTTCATCAGACCCAGTGTTTCACTTTGGGGTGCTCTAGTTCTTTTTGTCAACAAGAAGGATGGTAGTCGTCGACTGTGTGTGGATTATCGGGAACTAAATAATGTTACTGTGAAGAACCGGTATTTGTTGCCTAGGATTGATGATTTATTTGATCAGTTGAGTGGGGCTGCTGTTTTCTCGAAGTTGGATCTTCGTTCTGGGTATCATCAAGTCAAAGTGAAGGCGACTGATGTACAGAAGACAACTTTGAGGACCAGATATGGCCACTATGAGTATCTTGTGATGCCGTTCGGGGTCACGAATGCGCCTGCTGTATTCATGAGTCTTATGAACCAAGTTTTTTCTCAGTTCTTGGATAGATTTGTGGTGGTCTTCATTGATGATATTTTGGTATATTCTCGGAATCGGGAAGATCATGCTGAGCATCTTAGAGTGGTTCTGCAGACTTTAAGAGAGAATCAGCTCTATGGGAAACTCAGCAAGTGCGAGTATTGGCTCGACAGGGTTTCATTCTTGGGGCACATTATCTCGGGCGATGACATTTTTGTGGATCCGGCCAAGGTTGAGGCTGTGAAGGATTGGCCTGTTCCCAAGTCAGTTTCGGAAGTCAGGAGTTTTCTTAGTTTAGCTGGCTATTATCGGATGTTCGTCCAAAATTTTTCAAAGAAAGCAGGACCGTTGACTAAATTGACTGAGAAGGCTCAGAAGTTTTGATGGTCTGATGAGTGTGGTGTGGCTTTTGTTGAAGAACAGACTGACAGTAGTGCCTGTGTTGACTATTCCAAATGGTTCAGGTAGATTTATAAATCACTGTGATGCTTCTGGTAAGGGTCTTGGAGCTGTTCTGATGCAGAAGGACCAAGTCGTTGCATATGCATCGAGGTAGTTGAGGCCGCATGAGAAGAACTATCTGACTCATAACTTGGAATTAACGGCAGTGATCCATGCTTTGAAGCTGTGGAGACATTATTTACTTGGGGACCGAGTGGAGATATTTACAGACCACAAAAGTCTCAAGTACGTCTTCACCCAGAAGGAGTTAAACATGATGCAAAGGCATTGGTTGGAACTTGTGGCCGATTATGAAATCAGTTTGCAATACCATCCTAGTAAAGTGAACTTGGTGCCAGATGTTTTGAGCAGGAGACCGGCAGTTATGTTTTTCACTCAGCAAAGGGATCTGATTGAGAAGATGTGGAGGTTAGAGTTGGATTTTTTGTTGCCGAGTTCTGGTCAGAGTTGTTTGGTGCTCCAGCTTCAGTTGTCTCTTGTTGATCAGATTAAAGAGGCTTAGGCTGGTGATGCGCAGTTGAAGGGTTTTTGAGCTGAGGTTGAGTCTGGGTCTAGAACGACCATGGTTATTCATGCTGATCGATCGCTTTGTTTTGGATCCAGGTTGTGTGTCCCGAAGGGTGAAGTTTATCAGAGGTTGCTTGAGGAAGCCCACAGTCATCCCATTCTATCCATCCTAGCAGTACTAAGATGTATCGGGATTTGAAGCTTCATTTTTGGTGGCATGGTATGAAGAGGGTGGCTCGGTTTGTTCTCAGTGCCTGATCTGCCAGCAGCTTAAGGCAGAGTATCAGAGGACCATTTGGGTGATTGTCGACCGTTTGACAAAAAGTGCTCACTTCATTCCTTTTCGTGTCGGACAGTCAACTGAGAGCCTAGCTGAGAGGTACATGCAAGAGATTGTTAGAATTCATGGGGTTCCAGTCAGTATTGTATCTGACAGGGATACGAGATTCAGATCTCAGTTTTGGTAGAGGCTCCAGAACAGTTTGGGAGTAAATTAAAGTACAGTACAACTTTTCATCCCCAGACTGATGGACAGTCAGAGAGGACCAACCAGATTCTTGAGGACATGTTGAGGTCCTGTATGCTTCAGTTCGGTGGATCATGGGAGGACCATTTGCATCTCGTAGAGTTCTCGTACAATAATAGTTTTCAGGCCATTCTTAAAGCGACACCGTTTGAGGCACTTTATGGGCAGAAGTGCAGATCACCAGTGTGCTGGATGAGATTGGTGAGAGGAAGTTGTTGGGTCCAGAGTTGATCACCAGGATAGTTGATGCGGCGGTTCAGACAGGAAGCATTTGTGGGCAGCTCAGGATAAGCAGAGGCGATGGGTCGATGTCCATCAGAGAGCTTTGGAGTTTGAGGTGGGTGACCATGTTTTCCTTATGGTATCGCCTTGGGCTGGGTCATTCGGTTTGATGGTGGGGGCAAGCTCAGCTCTAGGATTATTTGACCGTTTGATATTATGGAGCGAGTAGGCAATGTGGACTATCGTCTTGTATTGCCTCCAACTTTATCAGGAGTTGACAATGTTTTCCATGTCTCACAACTCAGGAGATATATCCGAGATGAGAGCCACGTGATCGACTATTCTGAGTTAACCGTTCGACCGGATTTGACTTATGGGATTCTGCCAGTTCCTATTGTGGATCGGTGGGAGAAAGTGCTTCAGAACAAGGTCATCAAGCTGGTACGTGTTTCTTGGAATCCTCACTCGCTCGATGAGTCGACTTGCGACCTGGAGAAGGAGATTCAGCAGAAGTTTCCTCATTTGTTTGAGTAGTTTTTTGTTTTGTTCTTTTTGGTTGTTTTGGGGTTACCCTATGTATCTTCTTATTTGAATTTCGAGGAAGAAATTCTTCTTGTTTGGTGGGTAAGATTGTAACCCCTATTTTCCGTTTTGTGTATTTTTGAGTGTATTTTTCGTTTTGGTGTATTTCACTCTTTGCATTCCTCTTGTATTTCTCTTGAACCATATATTGGATTTTTTATTTTCAATACATTCATTTATTTATTTACTGCGTTCTTTTATTTGAGTTCTTGATCCTTTTGTCCGTCTTTGTTTCGTTCCTTTTCATCGGGCCATTATTTTGATTCCCAATATTTTTAACTTTCATGATTTTTTTTTCGTTGCTCCTACATTTCCTTGTTTCGGATCTTTAACCCTATTTGGACCCTAATTATCAACCACTATCAATTTGTATTTAAATACCCATAACTCATTTATATATTTATCCACTAACCATTTTATACTCAATCCTATATCTATTACCCACTAAACCAAAAACCTATAACTAACCTACCCTGATAACTAAGCCCCTACTGGTTGCATACTGTTTTCCCCTTCACCCGGTCCGCTACCTTGCACTGTGCCGCTCCCCCTCACCCTCTAAACCCTAGAACCTAGGGAACCCATATATATGCCGTGCTCCATGCAACCGACCTCATCCCCTTCCTAGTCGCTGCCTTTGTAGACTCTCTCTCTCTCCTCGTTCTTGTTGTGCACCCACAAAGACCCCGACCTCTCCCTGCATACCCCCCCCCCATCTGTGCTTCCTCGGTGACAGCAGCATCAGCCGCCAGGGCTATCTCTCTCATTCTCGACCGCAGCGACAACAGCGGCAGCACCCGCCGTGCTTTCCGCCGATGCCGTTCCTCGTCTTCCTCTTGTGAATGGGTGTTGGTTGTTCATCGTTGATCGTGGGCAGTGTGCTCGTTAATGTGTTCATGGGATTCATCGTTCTTCGTTCGTGGTCGTTTGTGTGCTCGTTGTGGTTTGTGGTTGTTCGTTCGGTTGAGTTCGTTGCCAGAAATTCGTTCCCGTTATTCTTGCTTTTCCTTCGTCGGTTTCCGTCGTCGGTTAAGGCAAGTAATTTGTATTAAATTTCTTTGTAAATACAAGTACTAAATACCGCCCGTACTGTAATTGAGTTCTAGAGACAATTTGTGTGTGAAATCCCCTTGTTCTATAGTGATGGTTTGACCAATAGTTGCCTCACGACATACATGACATGATATAACCTAGGGTTGACCATATCTTGTTGTACATATGCGTGTTGTTCATATGTTATCTTGTGCTCGTTCGTGTTAATCGTGACAGACTTGTCTTGGACTTTTGAAATACCTATATCGTGTTGTTTGGACATCTAGTATACTCTATTTCGTATTTGGTTGTGTTTTGGATGAGTTCTATGTGAACTAGTGGATTTTGTGCATATGAGATAATTTCAGTTTTGCTGGCTTTTCTGTTTTGATCATTATTTTAGACCCTATTAAGGTCAGTATTTGAAAATATTTTGTGAACATAATTTGTAAAGAATTCTGTCTATTTTCCAACCCTTTTGACGGATCTTAGTTTCGATTTACGGTTTGTGAGTTATGTCGATTTTACTACAGTGGTGTCGAAAGATTCCCATATTTTGTTTTCTATGAATTCTGAAGAGTAATCTATTTTTATTTTGGTGTTAAAATTATTATTTTGATCTGAAATTTTGCTCAGTACTTCTTGACTTGATTGGGGTTTACCCAGAATTTTGATGGATTTATTTGAATAGTTTTACAAACCGTTTCATGCTTACAAACAAAGATTTTACATGCAAAATTTTACTACTGTTCAGTAAAGAACTTGATTTTCAACCAATTTCTACTTGCTGTTTCTAAAATAATTCTGAATATGAAAGTTAGCTTACTGAATCTATTTTTTTACCCTTTTGGAGGATTTGGATTTGGGTTGATGGTATGTGAGATATTGCAATTTTTGTACTGCAGTGTTTGTGATTCCAGATTTACAAAACTACTGTTTCTTGTTGTTTTCTGATTTTACTTGACTATGCTATTTTTGTTGTAAAATTATGAAACTTGATTTTCTGTTACTTTACATGTAGGGGAATACTCCAAATTTTTCGTGGATTTAATTTGTGAGTTTTCTTGCTATTTTCGTGACTTTGAGTATAATCTTCTGATTTCTAGCTGAACGTGTTTTTTGGATTCAAATCAGTTTTGAGACTTGCTTTTGTGAAATACTATATGACTTATATATGTTCGCTGGATTCTGTCGGGTGTCTATTTTCTAGACCTTTTGACGGATTCAGAGTTGCATGTTTGTAGCAACGGGAATCTCAGTTTTACTACAGCTTGGTCCAGCTGTCCTGAACTAGAAATTTGGTTATTTTATCCTTTGGTGTGTTATCTTTCACCCATACATGTTTATCTTGCAACTTGAACTTGTTACTTGATTATACCGTGAAATACTTTTCCTGTTCGTGACACATACATGCTTGTTTGACATTAATAATAAATAACCAAGCCGGGATTTAAAGGGAAAGATCTAACAGTGGAAAATATAGAAACGTGTACTCGTTAGAGGATCTATTGATTCTATGTGATACTTGGGTTGATACTTGAGACTTGGCATGATACTTAATACTTGATGCATGATATTTCTCTACTTGAGGCTTGATATTTCACTTGGCTTGATATTTAACTAGTTGAGGCTTAATACTTCACTCTTGAGGCTTGTTTACTTGATACTTGAGGCTTGATACTTGATACTTGATTTCTTGAGGCTTTTCCCTGAGTACACTGCCCTATATCATCCATTATGAAATCTAAAACTGTAACGCCCCGATTTTTATATACTAGAAAACCGTGACATAAGCCAGAATCTTTTCTTCAATAGCCACAATACATAGAAAAACAGGAAAATTTAAAACTTTTATTTCAACACAAATGTATTACAAGTCTGAATATTACAAAATTACAATATATTACAAAGTGTTACAATAATACCGTTACAATCCCAAGTGTTACAACTTTCAACAATTTACATCAGATTACAATGAATAAAGATCAACACTTGGTATTTCATTTGGATGCTTTCCAACAGATAAATAATTTACAAAAATTTTTACAAATGAAATTAACACATTTGCAGCAGAAAATTTTAATGAAATCGACTCCTTTCTCCCTCACCTTGAGTCCTCCTGAAACCTGTACCTGTAATTCTGCAATCCAATACATGTATTTCTGCAATTCAGTACCAATTAAAGTGGGGACATCAGTATTCATTGACGCTTTAAGGCTGATAACTAGCAGCGGATCTCAACTAAAGCAAACAGATTAATGAAAAGAGAAACGTGTATATATATTTGATGTGTCAGTGTATGCTATGACTTAGACTCTAATGCAAGATTAACCAACGTAATGATGCACTTATTCTAATGCAAGCAAGTCCTCGAAACCGTATGCAGCCCATACTACATATGCCCCTTCTCCAGCCGTTTCTCCATATATAGGGATTTGAACCCACGCCATGAATTTTACTTTTGTACCCAGTCCTGTTCCTGACATAATACTACATGACTGGTGACTATTGCCCAGTGTACCGGACCTCACTCAAAAGCCAACACGAACTGCAAGATACTTGTCAACCTTCTTCCGTGCCTTCAACTGATCATAAGAAGGCATAAAACCTGCCGGGATCGTAGGGTCTATTTTCCTAGGAAACCCCCTCGTTCTTATCATGGCACATTCAGGAATTAACAATTAAGATACGGAACCCGTGCTCCCAACTTGTTATGAAAAAGCACCGCCCGTATCCCTTTGACAGGGGAATACATCCTGATAACATGACCTAGTGGCAGCCGATATGAGAGGTAGGATTATAGGGTATCACCCCTAACACCAACTCTCACCCTTTGGCAATTTATAGATAAAAATGGTTAAGTAACTGTTACTACCCTAACGAAGTCACTAACCCTAACCAACAAGCGAGACATGCCACTGTGCTTCCAACTTGGCATGAAAAAGTGCCGTACGTGTCCCTCTTCTAACCAAACAAGCGAGACATGCACTGTGCTTCCAACTTGACATGAAAAAGCACCGTACGTGTCCCTTTCTAACTAAACAAGCGAGACATGCACTGTGCTTCCAACTTGACATGAAAAAGCACCATACGTGTCTCTCTTCTTACCAAACAAGCGAGGCATGCACTGTGCTTCCAACTTGACATGAAAAAGCACCGTACGTGTCCCTCTTCTAACTAAACAAGCGTAGCATACACTGTGCTTCCAACTTGACATGAAAAGTACCGTACGTGTCCCTCTTCTAACTAAACAAGCGAGACATGCACTGTGCTTCCAACTTGATATGAAAAATGCACCGTATGTGTTCCTTTTCTAACTAAACAAGCGAGATATGCACTGTGCTTCCAACTTAACATGAAAAAGTACCGTACGTGTCCCTCTTCTAACTAAACAAGCGAGATATGCACTGTGCTTTCAACTTGAGAAGAAAAAGTACCGTACATGTCCCTCTTCTAACTAAACAAGCAAGATATGCACTGTGCTTCCAACTTGACATGAAAAAGTACCGTACGTGTCCCTCTTCTAACTAAACAAGCGAGGCATGCACTGTGCTTCCAACTTGACATGAAAAGCACCGTACGTGTCCCTCTTCTAACTAAACAAGCAAGACATGCACTGTGCTTCCAACTTGACATGAAAAAGTACCGTACGTGTCCCTCTTCTAGAGTGTAACTATTTGTCGACACAATTAACCAAGTCTTAACCTAGACTTCTCAAGATCTGCTCGGATCCACTCACAGCCTACCTATTCAAGACAATACCTACATACGAGCCCAATGAACTCCGTACGAGACCATACATACATACAAGCCAAATAAGCTACGATGAGACCACAGCTACACACGGGCCAATCGAGCCGCGTATAAGACAACAACATACATACGAGCCAAATAAGCTACGTATGAGACCAACAGCCACATACGGACCAGGCGAGCCATGTATGAGCAAAACCACCCATAAAAACAATCGTACAAGTAATCAACCTTGAAGCAACCAAACGTGCTTCTGGAAAACCTTATCTTCTATAATTAGAAGTTACAAAGAATCTACAAACAATCTAAAATATGCATTCTACCAATGAGAAGCCCAAAAACAACATAAAAGCCTTCCGACAGTCTAAAAGCAACCAGTGCTACGCTTATCGGATTTTAACAGAAATGTACTTTTTAGAAAGGTAAGATTATCTACCACAACTCTCTAGTGGAACACTATCTCAGATTCTGTAAGGAATCCAAAATCCGGTCCATCGAACACACGCATACAGTTTACCCAACTGCAGATTTTCAATAAAAAGCTGAAACTTTGCAAGCTGGTAACTTTCGTTCTACTCATCAAAATCTAATGAAACTGGGCAATTTGAAAAGGTGGAAACATCTACTAAAACTTTCCAGTTGACTAGTTGCTCAGATTCTGCAAGAAAATCCCCGTTTCTACCCGTCGAACATACGCAAATAGTTACCAAACTACCAATTTTCAACAAAAAGTCCAAACTTCCGTAGTTTTGCTCCACTTATCGGAATCTAACAAAACTGGACAATTTTAAAAGGTGGGAACATCTACTAAAACTTCCCAATTGACCAGTTGCTCAAATTCCGTAAGGAAATCCGAGTTCCTAATCATCGAACACACAACCGGTAACAAAAATAGCCAACTTGACCCAAGGAAAACTGAAACTTTGAAAGCCTATAACTCCTACTCCACCTATCAGAATCTATCTCGAGAGGTCAATTCGGAAAGTGAAGAACGTCTACTACAACTCTCTAGTTGGTCCGAACCTCAGATTCAACCACTAAGACACTCTAAAATCTCAAAGAAGCAAAACAGCGAGACCCAGTCAAGACAGCTAGTTGCTGTACCTTGTAAACGGCATAACTCCTACTCTGCTTATCGGAATTTAGCCCTAGAGGCCAATTCGGAAAGGGGAGAATGACTACTACAACTTCTCCAATTGGTCTCTACCTCATATTCGACCACTAAGAGGCTCAAAAATAGCAATCAACAAAAACAGTGAGCAACTCAGCCGAGTTGCTGCCCTGTTTTTGTAACGACCATTACTTTTGCGTCTCTTAACGGAATTTAATGCGAGAGGTCAATTCGGAAAGGGGAGAATGTCTACTACAACTTCTCTGCAGGGTCCCTACCTCTAATTCTGCAAGAAAGACCAACTTCCAGCCCTCCGAACAAATAGCGACACAATCCCCAAAATAGTGAGTCCACTGTTTTGGTTCAATTCTCGCTGTTTTGGAAAAACGGCATGTTTCACCCATCAAAACTACTCTAAAAAATCCCCAAAAATTCTAACATACTAATAACACCTAGGAGAACCTCCCACATAAATTTCGGGTCAAGATTCCTCCTTTTACATAGTTAATTAAAATCAAATCCACAACCCACAAAAATCGATTCTTTATGCTCTACTTTGATGTTCTACCACTTCAAACATTACATGCTCTTTACTCTAGCCCCTGTGCACATGAAATTAACTCAAAACAACAACATACAATAAATATAACCCTAAAATATCTAAACATCCATGACAATGAGAAACCCCCATCTTTGAAGACTAGTAGGAAGGACTTGCTCTTCCTTCTCCTTCCTTGTTTCCTCCTTGTTCTTGATCCCCTTCAAGAACTCAAGAACTCCATGAAACCCATGAAACCCTAACTCTCTTTTCCTTGATTGATCCCTCTTTCTTTTCTTTCTTTTCATTTTTTCTAAAACAATCAAAGTAGAAGAAGTAGAAGAGGTGAAATGAGATTGGGATGAGATGAAATGGAGATTGGAACACACAAATGAGGGTTTCTAACCCTAGAGTGAGTTGGGGCCGGCCAAAATGGAAGGAGGAAGGGTTAGGAGTGTTTTATAAGGAAATGAAGGATTTTTTGTGGTGGAAAATGAGTCCAAGTGTCATATTCACTTGTGGCTCAAAACAAATGATGATTTATTTGCAAATAACCCTGACAATCAATCCCTATTCCAATCCAAACCCTCCATCTCATCATGATGGATCTAAAATAAAATAATATTTTTCAAAATCACATACTACACGATTTGTTCAAACGCCCGAAATCGACACAGTTCGATTTCGTACGAATATCTGATTATACAGATATTTTTTGGTCGTGAAAACGAACAAATTAGTAAAAAAATAATTTAATTCCGAGAAATAAAAATAAAATAATTTTATTACTAGCTCGGAAGATTCCAGTATCAATTTGATACAAAACAGATATATGCAGACTAGTATCTGTATATATATTATGCTTATTAACAAAACCGGGTGATATCCACAAAAAATATTTCAATTATGAAAATAATAATAAAATAATTATTTTCAGTATCTGCCCGGAATTTTTCAAACATTTTTCTCATAAATGAGTTTTTCAGGATTTTGTAGAAGTACACAAAATTGATACAATACCTGTATATACTTACTAGTATATGTGTCCAGGTAACTTTTTATGAGTGAAACCAAGAATTTCCCAATTAAAATATTTTAATTTAAAAATAATAATTATCCAAATATATTATCTGTCTGGGATATTACAAAAACGAAACTGTGTTGACTGTAGCAACCATATAGTAAAAGTATGGATGCATAAAGTGCTGCCTAGATAGTAATAATACAAGACTTGAAGATGATCACTTGACACTTGTTACTTGACACTTGTGACTTGTTACTTGATTTCGTGATACTTGATTCTTGATACTCGTTACCTGTTTACATGATACTTGTTCACTTGACACTTGATACATGCCACTTGCACTTGTTCATCTTGCCATGCTAGTAATCTATTTTGTTATCATGCATATTCCATGTTATTAGTTAGTTTTTTCATGTACTTGTATCCTGCACTACAAGCGGCCCGTAACTTGTATTGACGGGAGTTTGTTTTCTTTTTCCTATTCCTGCAATTATTAAATTGCAGATTATGGAGAACAGGTACCAGATGGTGTTGGAGATATGAGATATTAGTGCTGGATTTTGCTATTATTATTTCTTGTTGCTTGCTTTGAACAATTGTATCTTGTACTTGGATTTATTTGTATTTGGGCAATGTGACCCAGGATATTTGACTTATTCAGATCTGGATTATTTGAGATTAATATATTTTGGTTTCAAGTATTCTTGTTGGTTTTGACTCATTTATGCATGCTTGGTTGATTCTTTTGCTTTCGACTCTGATTATTCTTATGAAATGTTGTAAAGATTCTGAACAGCTTATGGATGATGAAAATCATTCACTGGGCTTTTGTCACGTATCCGTATTCTGTATTCTCCTTTGGAAAGCGGGGCGTGACATTCTTTCGTACCCATATCCTTCTAATTTTGATGTCATCCATTCTTTTCTTTCTGCTTGGTCCGTCAGTCGGCATCGCTGGATGCTATTGGCAGAGTCTTCCCCGATCAGAGTGGCGCAGCGGAAGCGTGTAGGCCCATAACCCACACGCTCCAGGATTATCTTGTTGTTTCTCCTTCCCTGCATTGTTGCTTCTTTCTATCCCTTGTGTAACGCCCCGATTTCCATACACTAGGAAACCGTGACATAAGCCAGAATATTTTCTTCAATTAGCCATAATACATAAAAAAACAGAAAAATTTAAAACTTTTTATTCAACACAAAGGTATTACAAGTCCGAACGTTACAAAATTGCAATACATTATAACAGTGTTACAATAATACCCTTACAATCCCAAGTGTTACAACTTTCAACAAATTACATCAGAGTATAATGAATAAAGAACAACACTTGGTATTTCACTTGGATGCTTCCCCAACAATAAACAAATTACAACAATGAATAAATTACAATAATTGTTACAAATGAAATTACAACATCTATTTCAGCGGAAACATAAGTAATCGACTCCATGCTTCTCTCGCCTTGAGTCCTCCTGACTCCTGTACCTGTACTTCTGCAATCCAATACCTATTGAAGTGGGAACTTCAGTACATATACTGACACTTTAAGGCTGATAACAAGCAACGAATCTCAACTATAGCAAACAGATTGATGAAAAGAGAAACGTGTATGAATATTTGATGTGTCAGAGTATGTTATGACTTAGACTCTAATGGAAGATTACTAATACAGGGATGCTCTTATTCTAATGCAAGCAAGACTCTGGGATAGTATGCAGCCCATACTACAAACGCTCCATATCAAGCCTGTTTCTTCATATATAGGGATTTGAACCCACGCCATGAATTCTATTCTTGTACTCGACTTGTTTCTGAAAATTAGACATGACTGATGAGGTTGCCCTGAAACGGTCTAATCCCGCTAGGCGCATCGGACCTCACTTAAATATATGACGAATCCTTGGAGTTTCCGCAGTCGCAGGTTAGCTCGAAGCATCCATTGCCGCCCCCTAGCCATACCGTAGTCTATGGCTTCTCGCACTTAGATACACGACAAGACGGAGTTCCGGGGGTTCATCCCCTAGCTCCGACAGGAATCGCTCCCGCTTATCAAGGCACTTCAGAAATTAACAGATGAGATACAGATCTCGTGCTCCCAACTCGTGAGAAGGCACAGACCGTAGCCCTTTGACAAGAAGGATACAACTCAATAACACCGCCTAGGGCCGGCCTATAGGACAGGTCGGATCATAAGGTATCACCCTTAACACCAACTTTTTCCCTTTGGCGAAAATGATAATAAGTAATGGTTAAGTGGTAATAGCCATAAGTTACCACCCTAATAATGACTAACCTAGAACAATCCTAGGGATGACAATAGTATTAGCACAACATGCCAGGTCTTAAGTTAGACTTCACAAGATAACTCTACTAGGCTGCTCAACCTAGACTTACCAGAATCCCTAAGAATCTGGTTCATGGCCTATCGATCCAAGACCCCGGCAATACGAATGTATTCGCATGTTACTATCCTGAACTTGGATTTCGTCTACGCTCCGGTCCGCGATCAACCTACACTGGTTAAGATCCGACGGTACACAAGGAGTGACTCGTCCACGGTCCCTTAGGAGTAAGGTAAAGACACATCTTGATGGTCGATAGCCCTAGGGCAACAATATCGCCCTAGATGATCACAACAAAACTGCGTACTAGCTAATAAGCTACGTATGAAACCAACAACTATAAACGAGCCAGGCAGGCTAAGTATGAGACAACAACATACATACCAGCCAAATAAGCTGCGTATCAGACCAACAGCTACATACGGACCAGACGAGCCACGTATGAGACAACAACATTCGTACGAGCCAAATAAGCTGCATATGAGACCACAAGCTACATACGGGTCAGGCGAGCCACGTATGAGACAACAACATATATACGAGCCAAATAAGCTGCGTATGAGACCACAGCTACATACGGGCCAGGCGAGCCACGTATGAGACGACAACATACATATGAGCCAAATAAGCTACGTATGAGACCAACAACTACATACGGACCAGGCGAGCCACATATGAGACAAGACTACATACAAAACAACCATACAGGTAAACAACCTAGAAGCAACCAAACGTGCTTACTAGCAAAACTTGATCTTCTATAATTAGAAGCAATAGAAGAATCTACTAACAATCTAAAATAGGCATACTATCAATGAGAAGCCCAAAAGTGACATAAAAACCTTTTAACAGCCTAGGAACAACCAGTGTTGTGTTTATCGAAATTCAATAGAAATATACTTTTTAGGAAAGTAAGAACATCTACTACAACTCTCTAGTTGAACACTTTTTCAGATTCCGTAAGGAATCCAAAATCCGGTCCATCGAACACATGCAAATATTTTACTCAAACTGCAGATTTTCAACAAAAAGCTGAAACTTTGCAAACTGGTAACTTTTTCTCTACTCGTCAGAATCTAATGAAACTGGACAATTTGAAAAATATGGGAACATCTATTAAAACTTTCCAGTTGACCACTTTCTCAGATTCCAGAAGGAATTCCAAATTCTTGACCTCGAACATACGCAAATAATTACCAAACTACAAATTTTCAATAAAAAGATGAAACTTCTGTAGCTTGTAACTTTTGCCCTACTTATCGGAATCTAATAAAACTGGAAAATTTGAAAAGGTGGGAACATCTACTAAAACTTTCCAGTTAACCAATTTCTCAGATTCCGTAAACAACTCGAAGTTCCTACCCATCGAACACACGGAAAAGCTAACAAAACAGCAGGCTTGACAAAAAATGGCTGAAACTTTAAAAGACTATAACTTTTGTTCCACTTATCGGAATTTAACCCAAGAAGGTAATTCGGAAAGGAAAGAACGTCCATTAAAACTTCCTAGTTGGTCGGCCCCTCAGATTCAGCGAGTAAGACTCAAAAACTACAAAGAATCAAGACAGATACAATTCCAACCCCCAAATACACAGCCAAGCTGAAAACTTTCAAAGCCCACAACTTCTACTCCGCTTGTCGAGAATTTAACCCGAAAGGTCAATTCGGAAAAAGGAGAGTTTCTACTACAACACCCTAGTTGGCCCGAACCTCAGGTTCTACGGGTAAGACACTCTAAAACACCAAAGAAGTCAAATAGCAAGTACACTCAGCTCAAAGCTGGCTGCTGCATCTTCCAATACCATAACTCCTACTCTGCTTATCGGAATCTAGCCCGAGAGGTCAATTCGGAAAGGGGAAAATGTCTACTACAACTCTCTAGTTGGTCCGAACCCCAGATTCAACCAGTAAAACACTCAAAAGTTGATACCAAAACAGCAGCGTTCAGCCAAACAGTTAGTTGCTGTTTTTGTAATGGTCACAACTTTTACGTCTCTTATCGAAATTTAACCCGAGAGGCCAATTCGGAAAGAGGAGAACATCTACTACAACTTCCTAGATATTCCTCAAGGAAACCCAAGTTCTAACCCTTCGAAGCTACTGCGACGCTAACCCCAAAACAGCGAGTGTTGTCTTTTGCCTATGCTCGATATTTTGGGGGAAATGGTCGTTTCACCCATCAAAACCACTCAGAAAGTTCTATAAAAATTAGAGTATGCTCCTAACACCTGGGAGAACCTCCCCCATAAATTTCAGGTCAAAATTCCATCGTTTACACAAGTAAATAAATAACTCTATATCTTTAAAAGTCAAATCTTTAAGCTTTTACTTTGTGTTCTACCACCACAACTTTTAGGTGCTCCTTTAATCTAGTCCATAACATGATTAAGCACATGAATCTAGTCCAATACAACAACAACAACAACAAAAATAACCTTAATAATATTTAAAACAACCATGAGTTAAGAAACCCCCACCTTGAAAGTGTGTAGGAAGGACTAGCTTAGCTTAATCCTTCTCCTCCTTGCACCTTGTTCTTGTTCTCCTCAAGAACACATCATGAAGAAGAACCCATGAAATCTCCACTCTTTTCTTTTGATTCTCTCTTTCTTTTTCTTTCTCAAATAAAAACTAAGTAGAAGAAGTAGTAGTAGAAGGGATGAGATGAGATTTGAGAAGGGGATCTGAACCAATGAGAAAAATGAAAATGGAAAGGGGAGGGGGCTGGCCATTGAGTAAGAGAGGGAGAGAGAGAAGGGGGAGGTGTTATGTAGGGGAGGTGAAGGTTTGTGTGGGTGAGAATGAGGACACTTGTCCATTCATTTTGTGGTCCAAAACAAATGGGGATCAATTTGCAAATAATTATTACAATCAAGATCCAATCCTTCCTAACCCTCCATCTCATCATGATGGATCAAACATAAGAGATATTTTTTCCAAATCACATACTACATGATTTAGCATAAACGTACGAAATCGATACGATTCAACTACGCACATATATCTGATTATACAGATAATCTTTATTAGTTAAAATGAATAATCTGTAAAACAAATTCTGAGAAAATAATTTTATTACCGGTTCGAAGATTCCAGTATCAATTCGATATAAAACAGTCATATATCGACTAGTTTATACGTACAGATACTGTTTATTAACAAACCGGGTGATATCCACCAAAATATTTCAGTTATGAAAATAATAATAAAATAATAATTTTTAATATCTGCCCGGTATTTTCCAGACATTTTTCTCAAAAATGCGTTTTTCGAGATTTTGTACATGTGCACAAAACTGATACAATACATGTATATACTTACTAGTATATATGTCCAGGTAACTTTTTATTTGAAAAACCAAGTAATTTCCATTAAAAAAATATTTTAATTTAAAAATAATAATTATACAATAATACCCGTCCGGGATATTACAATACTCCCTCCTTAGAATAGTTCTGTCCTCAGAACTATGTTAAGTTAGGAAAACAGACAAGCATTCAGACACTAAATAACTCAGGGAAAGAAAGCTTATACGGCTTTTCGGCTCACAAGAGGCTCATCCACGAACTGGTTCTCCAAAGAACCCGACCTTGATCCCAAAGCTGCCTGAAGAATCTGCCAAAGTCGAGACGTAACTCTCGAATCTTGGTCAAATTCGCTGACTCTGGCACTCCATGTTGCTTCCTTACGCCTTCAATGTGGACTCCCGCTAATTCCTCCAGAGACTAAGTCATCTTTATCGAAAGAAAAATGTGCGGACTTTGTAAATCGGATCCCTAATAGCCCAACCTGAGTCATACATTTTCTAACTTCTGGGTAATCGTGTGAAGAAGTCCATATTGATATTCTTATATTTTCCTGCATCAACTTGCCGCTTTGGTGATTCAATCCCTGCATCTTCTGCCTAAGCCCTCTGACTTGCTTTCTTCGACTCGATTGCAGCTTCAATCGTGCCAAAACTGCTCTCCAATCTTGAGTAATCACTTCAATACTGGCTTGCCTGATCTCATCGTCTGGCTCCTTACTTCCTTCACGGTCTTCCGCTGAGGTCAATCCTTCATCTATCTCGATCTTTTGCACTTCGGTAGCCACTCCCTCCTTAGAATAGGACATGGCCTACGAACATTACTCCTAACTTCCAGGATTCTCTCCGATAATTTGCTCAAGGCTAATGCTCCAGATGGTGTAATCAACAAAACCAAATCTAGAGTTGCCTCCCTGCACACTTCTCAACTTCTTGAAAAATAATTCAGACAAAGAATATGATAAACCTTAGTTGAACAAAATAGTTGCATGGATTCCATATACATATAAATCCAACTGGTTACAAAAAGTGTTACATCATATATTACTTCTTCAGTCTAAATAAAATTCGAAATACAACCTTAAACTTAGTTGCAACTCCATATGCACATACTGGTACTGGCTCTCCTGCCTTCTTCGGCTTTCCTTTAGTAAGTGCGAACTCTTACTCTTGGTGAACAGGCTCCTTTCCTTTATTGTTCATCTTTGGGACTGATCTGTCGTCATTATTATGAAGCTGGGGACAGTTCGGCCTAACATGACCAATCTCCCCACATTTGTAACATGTACGGGTTCCCATCTGAGATTTTTTCCTCAGACACTTGTTCTTGAAATGACCGTGCTCACCACATAGGAAACAACTTTCTGGCTCGGTGCCTCCAAGCTTGCTATCTGGTTTCTGAATATTCTGCTTCTGACCTCGGTTCTCAAACCCTGATGCTGGTGTAGATCTTTTCCCTCGTAGTTGTAGACAAACTGATTTCTCGTGCCCATCCTCCTCACAGAAATGGCATACTACAACCTTGGCGGTCTCCAGAACTTTCTCCCATTCACGGCGTGGTTGTGCCAATCTGGCGTTGAAATATTCCCGCTCCTCTACCAGGCCTGCTAATGCAGCTATGTAAGCATCACCTAGTAGCTTAGCTTGATGATCTTTCCTGGCCACATACTTCATCAGCTTCCTCATTTCTCGATATATGCTGGCCGCCGCCGCCATGCGTTGATCCACACTTAGTCCCGACGGTGGTGAAGTCTCCTTCGGCTCCTCACTCAAGATCAACGGATCATCCCTTGAAATCGGCTCACTCTCTTCTATGAACACCTCCTCGGTTAGGATATCCTCGAACACCATCCTTCAAACCATATACTGGGATTAGTCCAGATATAGAAAAATTATAAAAACATAAGTTGAAAGAAACAACAATATGAATTATAATTGTCTACAACTGCTAAACCCCGACTCCTAAAGGCATCCAAGTTTAATTTTCCTACTGTGTTGGACTGTAAATGGAAGTCAGCTCTGATACCACTCTGTAACGCCCCGATTTCCATACACTGGGAAACCGAGACATAAGCCAGAATATTTTCTTCAATTAGCCATAATACATAAAAAAAAAGGAAAATTTAAAACTTTTTATTCAACACAAAGGTATTACAAGTCCGAACGTTACAAAATTGCAATACATTATAACAGTGTTACAATAATACCCTTACAATCCCAAGTGTTACAACTTTCAACAAATTACATCAGAGTATAATGAATAAAGAACAACACTTGGTATTTCACTTGGATGCTTCCCCAACAATAAACAAATTACAACAATGAATAAATTACAATAATTGTTACAAATGAAATTACAACATATATTTCAGCGGAAACATAAAGTAAAGTCGACTCCATGCTTCTGTCGCTTTGAGTCCTCCTGAATCCTGTACCTGTACTTCTACAGTCCAATACCTATTGAAGTGGGGACGTGAAGCGGTGAATCTCAACTATAGAAAACAGATTGATGAAAAGAGAAACGTGTATATATATTTGATGTGACAGTGTATGTTATGACTTAGACTCTAATGCAAGATTACTAATGTAAGGATGCTCTTATTCTTATGCAAGCAAGACTCTGGGACAGTATGCAGCCCATACTACATACGCCCCATATCAAGTCATTTCTTCATATATAGGTGTAATATCCCGGACGGATATTATATTTATAAAATTATTATTTTTAAAGTTAAATTTTTTTTATAAAAATTACTTGTTTTTCTAAATAAAAATTTATCTGGATAAATATACTATTAAGTATATATAGGTATTGTATCAGTTTTGTGCATTTGTACAAAATCTTAAAAAATGCATTTTTAAGAAAATATCTGGAAAATCCCGGGTAGATAATAAAAACTATTATTTTATTATTATTTTCAGAACTGAAATAATTTTTGTAGATATCACCCGGTTTGTTAATAAACAGTATCTATACATATAAACTAGTCGATATATGACTGTTTTATAACGAATTGATACTGGAATCTTCCGAACCGGTAATAAAATTATTTTCTCAGAATTAAATAATTTTTGTACAGATTATCCGCTTTAACTAATAAAAATTATCTGTGAAATCAGATATATGTAAGTAGTTGAATCGTATCGATTTCGTACGTTTGTACAAATCATATAGCATGTGATTTTTTGGAAAATACCTCATATTTTGATCAATCATGATCAAAATAAAGGGTTAGAGATGATTTTGGGTGTTGATTGCAAATTTATAGGGTTTTGATTGTAAATAAAAATTACAAATTGATTCCCAAATAATTTGAGCCACAAGAAAGAGAGAGAGACAAGTGGCTCTCTCTCATGCACATCTCCCTCTCTCTCCCCCTTCAAAACAAGGCCGGCCCCCTCTCCCTTCCCCATTTCATCTTTCATTTTTTTGTTCTCTCTCTCTCTCCCCCCCCCCCTCTCTCTCTCTCGTTCTCCTACTACTTCTACTTGTTTTTATTTTAGAAAAATTGAGAAAGAAAGAAAAAGAAAGAGAGATCAAATCAAAAGAGGGTTTAGGGTTCATGGGCTCTTTTGGAGGTTGAGCCAGAAAAAGGAGGTGGAGAGGCAAGTTCTTCCAACCAAAATCAAGGCGGGGGTTTCTCACTCTTGAGTTGTTTTAGTTATTTTAGGGATTATTTTTGTTGTATGATGTTGTAATTAGTTGATTTCATGAGTATATGGGTTAGAGCAAAGAGAATGTAAAAGTTGTAGTGGTAGAACACAAAATAGAAGCTTAAATGTTTGATTTTTGTTGTTGTGAGGTTAGAATTGATTAACCATGTAAACGATAGAATCTTGACCCAAAATTTACTGGAGAGGTTCTTAGGGGTGTTATTACCATTCTAGAATTTTGGTAGATTTTTCGGAGCTGTTTTGAGGGGTGAAACGATCGTTTCCCCCAAAACAGCGAGCTTTAGGGCAAAACAGTGAAGTCTGTGTTTTCGGCTTAGTGTCGGAGTAGGTTCAAGGGGAAAATCTTGGGGTTCCTCTCGGAATTTGAGGAGGAGAACAACTAGGATGTTGTAGTAGACGTCCTCCCCTTTCCGAATTGGCCTCTCGGGTTAAATTCCAATAAGAGACGCAAAAGTTATGACCATTACAAAAACATCAACTAGCTGTTTGGCCGAACATTGCTATTTTGGTTGCTTGATACTTTTGAGCCATTTACTGGATGAATCTGAGGTTTGAACCAACTAGAAAGTTGTACTAGAGTCTCTCCCCTTTCCGAATTGACCTCTCGAGTTAAATTCCGATAAGCAGAATAGGAGTTATGGTCTTGGGAAAATACAGCGACTAGCTGTTTGACAGGTTCCTTGCTGTTGTGTTTGTTTGTCATTTTTGAGGGTTTTACTGGTTGAATCTGAGGTTCGGGCCAACTAGATAGTTGTAGTAGAGTCTCTCCCCTTTCCAAAATTGACCTCTCGGGTTAAATTCTGATAAGCGGAGTAGGAATTATGTCATTTGTAAAGTATAGCAATTGGCTGTCTTGACTGGATTCTTGCTGTTATGCTTCTTTTAGGTTTTCAAGTGTCTTACCTGTAGAATCTGAAGTTCGGGACAACTAGGAAGTTGTAGTAGAGGCACTCCCCTTTTCAAATTGGCCTTTCGGGCTACATTCCGATAAGCGGAGTAGGAGTTATGGTATTTGGAAGATGCAGCAGCCAGCTTTGAGCTGAGTGTGCTTGTTGTTTGACTTTTTTGAGGTTTTCAAGTGTCTTACCTATAGAATCTGAGGTTCGGGCCAACTAGAGAGTTGTAGCAGACATTCTCCTCTTTCCGAATTAACCTCTCTGGTTAAATTCCGATAAGAGGAGTTGAACTTATGGGCTTCGAAAGCTTTCAGCTTGGCTGTCTTGATTCCATGTAGTTTTTGAGTGTCTTACTCGCTGAATCTGAGGAGCCGACCAATTAGGAAGTTAGAGTAGATGTTCTCACCTTTCCGAATTGCCCTCTTGGTTTAAATTACGACAAGTGGAACAAAAGGTATTGTCTTTCAAATTTTCAGCTTTTCTTTGCTAAATCTGTTTTTTTTTACTGTTTACGTGTGTTTGACGGGTAGAATTTTGAATTCCTTACGGAGCTGAGGAAGTGGTTAACTAGAGAGTTGCAGAAAATGTTCTCACCTTTCTAAAAAGTATATTTCTGTTAAAATTCGATAAGCGTAGCACTGGTTGTTTCGAGGCTGTCTGAAGGCTTTTATATGGGCTTCTCTTTGGTAGTATATCTATTTTAGACTGTTAGAAGATTTTTCTGTTACTTCTACTTATAGAAGATCAAGTTTTGCTAGTAAGCACGTTTGGTTGCTTCTAGGTTGATTACGTGCATGGTTTTGCTCATACGCGGCTCGATTGGCCCGTATGTAGCTGTTGGTCTCATACGTAGCTTATTTGGCTCGTATATACATTGTTATCTCATACGCGGCTCGACTAGCCCGTATGTAGCTATTGGTCTCATACGCAACCTTATTGGTCTCATACGCAGTTCGACTAGCCCGTATGTTGCTGTCTCATACGCAGTTCGACTAGCCCGTATGTTGCTGTTGGTATCATATGCAGCTTATTTGACTCGTATGTATGTTGTTGTCTCATACGAGGCTCGACTGGCCCGTATGTAGCTGTTGGTCTCATATGCAAGCTTATTTGGCTTGTTTGTATGTTGTTGTCACATACGCAGCTCGACTTGCCCATATGTAGCTGTTGGTCTCATATGCAACTTAGTTGGCTCGTATGTATGTTGTTGTCTCATACGCGGCTCGACTGGCCCGTATGTAGCTGTGGGTCTCATACGCACCTTATTTGGCTCGTATGTATGTTGTTGTCTCATACGCGGCCCGACTGGCCCGTATGTAGCTGTTGGTCTCATACACAGCTTATTTGGCTGGTATGTATGTTGGTGTCTCATACGCAGCTTGCCTGGCTTGTATGTAGTTGTTGGTGCTATACGTAGCTTGTTTAACATATATGTATTTTTGATTACTCGTATGTAGCTTCTTAGCTAATACGCAGTTTTTTGAGCTCATCTATGGTATTATCATTGCCCTAGGGCTATCGACCATCAAGACGTGTGTTTACCTTACTCCTAAGGGACTGTGGATGAGTCACTCGCGTGTACCGTCAGATCTTAACCGAGTTGGTTGATAGGGGACTGAAGTATTACGAAATCCAAGTTCAGGGTAGTAGCATGCGAATACGTTCGTATAGCCTGGGTCTAACTTAAGACTTAGGAATATTGTTCGTATTCCTAAGGATAGGCCAGGACCAGATCCTTAGGAATTCTGGTAACTCTAGGTTTAGCAGCCTAGTAGAGTTATCTTGAGAAGTCTAACTTAAGACTTAGCATGTTGTGTAAGTTTTGTTGTCATCCCTAGGTTTGTTCAGGGTTAGTGACATCGTTAGGGTAGTAACTTGTGGCTATTACTACTTAACCATTACTTATTGTCATTTTCGCCGAAGGGAAAGAGTTGGTGTTAAGGGTGATACCTTATGATCCGACCTGTCCTATAGGCCGGCACTATGCGGTGTTATTTGGTTGTACTCTTCTTGTTAAAGGGATACGGTCTGTGCTTTCTCACGAGTTGGGAGCACGGAATCCGTATCTCGTCTGTTAATTTATGAAGTGCCTTGATAAGCAGGAGCGATTCCTGTCGGAGCTAGGGGGATGAACCCCCGGAACTCCGTCTTGTCTTGTATCTAAGGGCGAGAAGCCATAGACTACGGTCTGGCTAGGGGGCGGCAGGGGATGCTTCGAGCTAACCTGCGTCCGCGGAAACTCCAAGAATTCGTCAGATATTTGAGTGGGGTCCGGTGCGACTGGACAATAGTGGAAAACGGGGACACCACTATATTACTGTGAATGGCAGGATTAGACCGTTTCAGAGCAACCTCATCAGTCATGTCTAATCTTCAAAAACAAGTCGGGTACTAGAATAGAATTCATGGTGCAGGTTTAAATCCTTATATATGAAGAAACAGCTTGATATGGGGCATAAGTAGTATGGGCTACATACTGTTCCAGAGTCTTGCTTGCATTAGAATAAGAGCATCCTTGCATTAGAGTCTAAGTCATAACATACATTGACACATCATATATATATACACGTTTCTTTTTTCATCAATCTGTTTGCTATAGTTGAGATTCGCTACTTGTTATCAGCCTTAAAGCGTCAGTATATGTGCTGATGTCCCCACTTCAATAGGAACTGGATTGCAGAAGTACAGGTACAGGTGTCAGGAGGACTCAAGACATGAGAAGCAAGGAGTCGATTTCATTTTAAGTTTCTGCTGAAATATATGTTGTAATTTCATTTATAACAATTATTGTAATTTATTCATTGTTGTAATTAGTTTATTATTGGGAAAGTATCCAAGTGAAATACCAAGTGTTGTCCTTTATTCATTGTACTCTGATGCAATTTGTTGAAAGTTGTAACACTTGGGATTGTAAACATATTATTGTAACACTGTTATAATGTATTGCAATTTTATAACATTCGGACTTGTAATACATTTGTGTTGAATAAAAAAAGTTTTAAATTTTCCTATTTTTTGTGTATTGTGATTAATTGAAGGAAAGATTCTGGCTTATGTCACGGTTTCCCAGTGTATGGAAATCGAGGCATTACAGAGTGGTGTCAGAGCCGACTTCAATTTACAGTCCAACATAGTAGGAAAGTTAAACTTGGATGCGTTTTAGGAGTCAGGTTTTAGCTGGTTGTAGACAATTATAATTCATATTGTTGTTCCTTTCAACTTATATTTTTGTAATTTTTCTATATCTGGACTAATCCCAGTATATGCGTTTGAAGGATGGTGTTCGAGGATATCCTAACCGAGGATGAGGAAGAGAGTGAGCCGATTTTGATGGATGATCCAATGATCTTGAGTGAGGAGCCGAAGGAGATTTCACCACCGCAGGAGCAAAGTGTGGATCAACGCATAGTGGCGGCAACCAGCATACATCAGGAAATGAGGAAACTGAGGAAGTACGTGACCAGGAAGGGTCGCCAAGCTAAGCAACTGGGAGATGCTTGTAGAGCTGCACTAGCAGGCCTAGCAGAGGAGCAGGAATACTTTAAATCCAGATTGGCACAACTACAGCATAAGTGGGAGCAAATCCAGAAGACCACCGAGGTTGTAACATGCTATTTCTGTGAGGAAGTTGGACACAAGGGATCAGTCTGCCCACGACGATAAGGGAAAAGATCTGCACCAGTACCAGGGTTCAATAACCAAGGTCAGAAGCACCAGACTCAGAAATCGGAAGGCAAACTTGGAGGCGCCAAGCCAGGAAGCTGTTTCTTATGTGGTGAGCATGGTCATTTCAAGAACCAGTGTCCGAGGAAGAAAGCTCAGATAGGAACCCGTACATGTTACAAATGTGGGGAGATCGGTCATGTTAGGTCGAACTGTCCCCAGCTTCATAAAAAAGACGGCAAATCAGCCCCGAAGATGAACAATAAGGGAAAGGAGCCTGTTCACCAAGGGTAGAGTTCGCACTTACTACCAGCAAGCTGAAGAAGGCAGGAGTGCTAGTACCAGTATGTGCATATGGAACTGCAAGTTGTATTTTGAAATTTATTTTGGACTTAGGAGTAATATATGATGTAACACTTTTTGTAACCAGTTGGATTTTTATATATATGAAATCCATGCAACTGCTTTGTTCAATTGTTGTTCATCATAATCTTTCGTCTGGATTATTTTTCAAGAGGTGAGATGTGTGCGGAAGGCAACTCTAGATCTGGTTTGTTTAAATACACCATCTGGAGCATCAGCTTTGAAAAAAAATAGAGGAGAAATTCTGGAAGTCTGAAGTGGCATTCGTAGGCCATGTCCTATTCTAAGGAGGGAATAGCTACCATGGTGCAAAAGATCAAGATAAGTGAAGAATTAGCCTCAGCCAAGACCGTGGAGGAAGTAAGAAGCTAGATGATGGGATCAGGCAAGCCAATATTGTAGTGATTACTCGAGTTTTAGAGCTCAATTTTGGCACGATTGAAGCTACAACCAAGTCGAAGAAAGCAGGTCAGAAGGCTTAGGTAGAAGATGCAGGGATTGAAGCAGTGAAATGCCAAGTTGATAAAGGAAAAACTCAGAATGTCGGTATGGACTTCGTCATAGGATTACCCAGAAGTTCGAAAATGTATGACTCAATTTGGGATATTGGAGATCAATTGACAGAGTCTGCACGTTTTCTT
This sequence comes from Hemerocallis citrina, assembly GCA_017893485.1. NCBI lineage: Eukaryota > Viridiplantae > Streptophyta > Magnoliopsida > Asparagales > Asphodelaceae > Hemerocallis > Hemerocallis citrina. Next base: position 178,865,875 of record CM030361.1, read on the forward strand.
CCAATAAAGATGACTTAGTCGCTAGAGAAATTAGCAGGAATCCACATTGAAGGCATAAGGAAGCAACATGGAGCGCTAGTGTCAGCAATTCTGACCAAGATTCGAGAGTTTCGTCTCGACTTTGGCAGATTCTTTAGGCAGCTTTGGGATCGAGGTCGGGTTCTTTGGAAAACCAGTTCGTGGATGAGTCACTTGGGAGCCGAAAAGCCGTATAAGCTTTCTTTCCAAGAGTTATTTAATGTATAGATGTTTTTCTGTTTTCCTAACTTAACGTAGTTCTGATAACAGAACTATTCTAAGGAGGGAGTATTGTAATATCCCGGACGGATATTATATTTATAAAATTATTATTTTTAAAGTTAAAATATTTTTATAGAAATTATTGGTTTTTCTAAATAAAAATTTATCTGGATATATATACTATTAAGTATATATAAGTATTGTATCAGTTTTGTGCACTTATACAAAATCTTGAAAAACGCATTTTTGAGAAAAATGTCTGGAAAATCCCGGGCAGATATTAAAAATTATTATTTTATTATTATTTTCAGAACTGAAATATTTTTGGTGGATATCACCCGGTTTGTTAATATATACAGTATCTGTACGTATAAACTAGTCGATATATGACTATTTTATATCGAATTGATACTGGAATCTTCCGAACCGGGAATAAAATTATTTTCTCGGAATTAAACAATTTTTGTATAGATTATCCATTTTAACTAATAAAAATTATCTGTGAAAATCAGATATATGTACGTAGTTGAATCGTATCGATTTCGTACGTTTGTACAAAATCATGTAGTATGTGATTTTATGGAAAATACCTCTTATTTTGATCAATCATGATCAAAATAAAGGGTTAGAGATGATTTTGGGTGTTGATTGCAAATTTATAGGGTTTTGATTGTTAATAAAAATTAAAAATTGATTCCCAATTAATTTGACCCACAAGAAAGAGAGAGACAAGTGGCTCTTTCATCCACATCTCTCTCTCTCCCACTACAAAACAAGGCCGACCCCCTCCCCCTTCCCCCTTCATCTGTCATTTTTTTGTTCTCCATCTCTCTCTCTCTCTCTCTCTCTCTCTCTCTCTGTCTCTCTCTCTCTCTCTCTCATTCTCCTACTACTTCTACTTGTTTTTATTTTAGAAAAATTGAGAAAGAAAGGAAAAGAAAGAGAGATCAAATCAAAAGAGGGGTTAGGGTTCATGGGATCTTTTGGAGGTTGAGCAAGAACAAGGAGCAAAGAACAAGGAGGTGGAGAGGCAAGTTCTTCCAACCAAAATCAAGGTGGGGGTTTCTCACAATTGAGTTGTTTTAGTGATTTTAGTGATTATTTTTGTTTTATGATGTTGTATTGAGTTGATTTCATGAGTATATGGGTTAGAGCAAAGAGAATGTAAAAGTTGTAGTGGTAGAACACAAAATAGAAGCTTAAAGGTTCGATTTTTGTTGTTGTAAGGTTAGAATTGATTAACCATGTAAACGATAGAATCTTGACCCAAAAATTACTGGAGAGGTTCTTAGGGGTGTTATTACCATGCCAGAATTTTGGTAGATTTTTCGGAGCTGTTTTGAGGGGTGAAACGATCGTTTCCCCCAAAACAGCGAGCTTTAGGGCAAAACAGTGAAGCCTGTGTTTTCGGGTTAGCGTCGCAGTAGGTTCGAGGGGGAAAATCTTGGGCTTTCTCTCAGAATTTGAGGAGGAGAACTACTAGGAAGTTTTAGTAGACGTCCTCCCCTTTCCGAATTGGTCTCTCGGGTTAAATTCCGATAAGAGACGCAAAAGTTATGGCCGTTACAAAAACAGCAACTAGCTGTTTGGCTGAACATTGCTATTTTGGTTGCTTGATACTTTTGAGCCTTTTACTGAATGAATCTTGCACATGCTTGTGTTGTCAGCCCGTAGCTCATAACTTGAACACTACTGGTTAGATTAACTTGAAATTTTTTTATGATGTTCAATCATGTGTCTTGCACCTTCAGTAATTTTTCTAGATTTTTATGATTTTTTTTTGCTATTACAATAAAATGCAAACTTGCATGGTGGTCAAAAGAAAAAGAAACAGTTTTGTTGTTACTATTGTGAGAAGAATGACTTGTATCTTGCTACATGCTTATGGGAATGATCTGAAATTTTAGTATGTCGATGTTGAATGTATCTAAGACCTATGTTTCAAATTTTATGAGTTTTGGATCACAGTATCTATGTTAATAAAATCATGCAAACTCAGCTAGTTATTTTAGTAAATAGAACTGTTGTTGTTATTGCTCTGTTTTTTATTACATTCAATGAGACATAATTAAAATCTACTTGATAGAATCATCTGATTTTTGGAAGTGTTGTAAGATCTTGTGTCAGGAGATAGAATCTAAAATTTCATAAAGTTCTGATACTGTTTACTATTTTAAATTGATTTTACCCCAAGACTGTGTTAATATGATGTGATGTTCTGAGAATCTATATGCTTGTTAAAGATGGGACCATAAAAGCATGTAAACGACATTATCTGAAGAAACTTGTAACTAGGAAGCTTTAGTAGACACATAGACCTTTTTGGAATGACCAAGAAATCATGATTTGGATAAGGTTAAGATTTTATATGATTTTTGCAAGTGACGACAGAAAACAGTGAATCTTAGAGCTCACTGTTTTGCACCATGTTCGTAGAAATGAGTTTGAACTTGTACTTTATTAGCTTAGAGTTGTTGTTTGAGGTCACAAATCATGTTATAGATGTGGATATGAGTTAGGACTAAAATTATCTAAAGTTCCATTGCTAAGAGAAGCTCATAGTTGCTTGTAGAACCCAATATAGACAACTTTGTTCACTGTTTTGAAGTAGAAATTGTATTGGATGTTGGGGTATTGTTGTTGACTACTTTGGAATGAAATTCCTATCCAAAGTGTGCTTATACTTACTGTCTACCTGGAGTAGAAGCATGGGAGCGCCCGATCGCGATTCTTCAAAGAAACGGGACCGGGAATGACTCCGTTTTGGCATAAACGCCAAATGTATGCTTGCTTTTTGGAATTATAAATTGTCATTTTTAGAGCTTCTAGCACCCCCTTATTGGGTATTCATGGGTTAGGGCTTACTCCTAATATAGTGTACCTTTTTGGGATACATCGGTTGACTATTGAGACTCTAGGACTAAGTCTTGTTGACAACCTAAATGGGTAGAATAGGACCCGTGTCGCATCGAATGCGTTGGAGGAGATGACTCGTGCGCCGACATACTCACTGTGCATGGATGGATTCCATGGTTGTGTTTTGGAGGTACCACTTGTCGAGGACCGTGGAACGTGATGGTTAGCGGGAGCTATATGTTGGTCGGGCCGAGGTTGCAATCGAACTCCAAACATAGATGACGGTTGCGGCGATCGACGGAGTCGGTTCGTCGTTGGTTCGTGCCAAGTGTGGGTCGAGGCGGGTCATCCCTTGGGCCGGACTTGAGGGCTAGTTGAGTCCTAGTGTGGGATGGGTTGAGATCCATTAATGATAAAGGTAACTAACTAGAGAGAGTCTACTAGTAGAACTTAACTAGTTATTCATAGCAAGCAAAGTTAATTACCAAGTTAGGGATTGGCAATGATAGATAGATCGCCTAACTAAGGGAATGGGTAATATGAGAAAGTTCTTGGCTCGCCTAGAGGTTCATACTTCTAATAAGAAAATGAAAGAGAATTAGAGTTTGGCTAGAGTGATGGATTCTAGTAATCGGTTGATAAAAGAAATGCTAGTAATCATGTAATTAATCTTATCTTTAATCTTGGACTGGGGTAGCACTGATGCTTTGGTAGGACTAGATCGAGTCCTGGTTGAATGTAAGGACAGACACTAGCAGGGGTGTTCACTTGTCAAGGGGACGCATGACGTTATCACGCCTGGCTAAATCCTAGGTTCGTTTAATGCGGATAGGGATCCCGAGCTGTCCTAGGGAGTGAAAACTCTGTAGGGGTTCCGCTGTCTCTGGCATGGATGCCTTTATGTCTGTAACAACCTTTGAGGAGGTTTGGAGTGTTGACGTCATCTCCACTGCAAGTTCTGTTCAAGTGTAAGGATGAGTGTAGCAGAGTTGGGGAAACCCTATATCCGTCAGGTCCTTTGTTGATCAATGTGGCAAGAAGATTAGAGAAAGGCCCGGTAAGCGAGACTCTATGGAAAAGGCTCTAAGTCCTTCGGCAGTGAGCCCTGGTATCCGTATATCAGCTTTTGGTGAGGTCCGGAGAGACGTAGATATAGCAACATACCATGGGTCCAGTCATGATGGGTAAGCCTGTGACTGTAAACCCAACCGTGATGGAGTAAGCCTGCGGTTGAGATCCCGGCATGGTGGGTAAAACACGAGGCAATGGACACCACTATTGACAGCAACGACTGGAGTAAGCCGGACGACTACAACCTCACCATCACTGGAATCAGAGATAGGAGAGAGCACAAGAGTAGGATGCATAGCGGGGGATCGAGCCCCATCAATTGAAGAACGTCGTTTGGCTGGGGATGTGTAGTATGGGATGCATATCTTTCAACCAAGCGTGCATTAGCTTTAGGAGCATGTGTGCATCGTGTGTGCATTAGATTAGGCCATGGCATACACCGACACTTGTTTGACATCACCTTTTTCTTCGCATCAAATATTTGTGGTTGTTGAGGTTGGAATCGTTATATTATGGCGTAGAGAGAATAGCCGAATATAGCATTTTGTCAGTTGTATTCAAATAACGTGCCCACAGTTATCAGTGCAGGATTGCAGGCTTGGGAGCGCGGGAAAACTCTAGCAGGGGAAAGCATCCAAGTGAAAGTTACTGTCAAGATTTTATTGTACATTCATGTTGTACCAATTAATTGTAATTGTTGTAATCAGTGAACATTGTAATAACAATTTGATGTAATAAAAGTTTTAATTTCTTGTGATTTTTGTTGTGTTGTGACTCATTTGAAGAAAGATCCTGGAGTGTGTCACGAGTTCTTATGTTAGGAATTCAGGGCGCTACAAAAAGAGCATGAGCAGAAAAAAAATGAACAAGGAAAATGCCTAACAAGAAGTCAAAGTGAGAGCACCAAAGGCAGAAGCAAAATGCAAGAAACAGATATGAATGAGAGGCTAATATGAATAAGCAACAGGATAGAAGAATAAAATAGTAAGGAAAAAGGAAGCAAACAATGCAAGGAAGGAGAAACAACATGAGAATCCTGAGACCTGCGGGTTATGGGCCCACCATGCTTCCGCTGCGCTACTCTGATGGTGATGCTCCAAGCTGTAGACATGTAGTTGCAGATCAAGTGATGCCGATCAACGGACCAAGAAGGAAAAAGAAGAACAGATAGCACCAGAATCAAAAGAGCATGGGTACGAAAAGAATAAAATCATACCCAATAAGGAATCAAACAAGAGGAGGGACAAAGGACAACAAGGAACGAAGGAACTGAATGTGAAGGGATCAAAGAGGAATAAAATAAGACTAGTTTCCAGATCATAAGTTGGTTATCAATTGTTCATGCGATTCCTGTATTGCACATACTGTTGAGTTAAATCGGTTAAAACCCAAATCTGGTTAATATATCAATCAACGCCAAACTTCCTTTCATTAGTCACGTTTGACTGATATATTATCCAAACCTGGGCTCTGATACCACTAAAAACCTTATCACGCTCCGCTTCCCAAAATTACGGAATACGAGTACATGACATTGGCCCAGCGAATGACTAATGTCACCCATAAGCTGTTTATCCGATCAACTCAACAGTATAATCAAAACAAGACAATTGCGCAAGCAATAATAATAATCTCATGAACAATATACTTGGAATGAAACAATATGAAATATCCCAATACAATAATCTAACATCTGGAAATAAATAATAAAATCCGGGACATAAGCCCAATATAATAATAAATTCCAACACAATAATAAAAAGTCTCAATACATTAAGTTCAATAAAACAATAAGCAACTAGAAAGCATTAAATCTTCAGAAAGTTTGTTCTCCAATTTCAGCAGGTAATTCTCCATGATCACCTGTGAACACTTCATCTAAAAAGAGAAGAAAAATTGTTCCTAGAGCAAGTCATGGACAATAAGTAGAGAAAGCAAGGAACAATGGAATAACGATATAACAATGAATTCAATGGATCAATAGGTATCAATAACATGGGATAATAGAAATAATCAATATTATGATAATCGATGCAAAGGTATAAACAATGATTCAATAATTGATAACAATATTCATTGATCAATATCAATAACACAGGCAATATTTGATATCAATAGAAACAATAATGAACAATATGCAATGTCGATGATGTGTCAATCCTTATGTCTATTAATCATTTTAATCCTAACTAATGGACGTACTACTGTGTCCCATATGTTTCATACCACAGATTCGATGCATACATACAATTTCGTTTAGAATTAAGTGGAGTACTCTGTAAATCATGTACTTGGCAACGGTAAACACTATTCACCTTTCTGTGCACGATACGGTCTTCGGCAACGATACGGTACACGATAGATTGGGTTACTGCTGTAAGCCACAATCACATGATAAAACACTGGCCTGAACATTATTTAAGGAAACACGGGCCCCTCTTCCAAGTACAGTCTTTACCTTGTTCACTACTTAAATCACCCTTTAAACCCTGGCTTATTAATTATTTTATCGATGCAGGAATACAATATGCAATTAAGGGACATTTCGCTGAACGATTGGAACAATGGAGAAGCAATGAGATGATAACTTGAATAGGACAATGAAAATGATGACAATAGGATACTAAGATCATGCAATGCAATATACACACTCTAAATCATGCAAGACTACAATATAGGAACAATTAATTCATGAAAACTGAAAAGTGAAATTCTAGACAACAAGAGTAGTCAGTACTAAAATGTAATTTCCCGCTGTTTCAGAACTTGAAAACTGAATTCGTAAGAAATTCTCGAAACTAGACTTCCACACGATTTCAAAGCATATTTAAAGTTCAAAATCCGACAACAATAGCTAGGTCAGACTCACCACTCTTTACAGATTATATGTTGAGGCGAATTTCGACATCATGTTTGTTATATTTTCAGAATCAGCAAAAACTCAAAATAAAATTCATTAAAAATAATTATTAGAATCCTAAACAGGTTGAGTAACAATCTGGAAATTATCAGAGCAAAATTTTCACATATGATCCGCCTTTTAACAGTTTAAACTCAAACATACAAGATTCTGGAAATCTGGAAATAAAAACATAGCTGTAGTAAATATAGCATAACTTTGCTACACAACTCGGAATTTAGAAATTCAAGATTTTATGGAAACTAGAAAGATAAGGATACAATTCTTATTCAGAAAGTTATTTATTTTGAGATCATTTACTGGGTCGAAAATAAAAAACAGTATACAGCTAGCAAGCAACATACATGTTTTTTGGTATTTTTCATGAAATAAATTAATTAAACATGATGGGTATCAATTCTATTAGTCGATAAACTTCTTAATTCGCCTAACATGATGAATAAAAATGAAATCACATACATACACTAATTTAATATCAGCCAAACTACAATCGATCAATCCAACATACAACCTAGCAATTATTTCTACAATAATTTAATTGTGTTGTGATATATGAATGACTCTATCATCAATTCTACATGAATGCATGAATGATTCAATCTTTAGAGTCAAAAGCGGCACGAAGTCAAGAATATTGGGGTTAGCTCGTGTAAACCCTCAGTAGACCCAACGAACGATAATCAATACAACGATACGATAAATGATTAGGATCTACTTGCAGAATTTCAATAAAAAAACTCGAATTTGTTACGATGTTCAATTCAAGGGGAACGTGACCTGTCTTTTAGACTACGAAATTGAATACCAAGAATAACAGGATGAGAATCCCGAAGCACCGAACCCACGAACACACGAATAACACGTGCAATTTATATGCAAAAGAAGAACCTAAGCAAAGACAGCAACAACAGTAAAAGAGACAGCAGCCGCAACAGTAGAGGGAGAGAGAAGGCACGGGGGTCTGGCGGTGGCATCGACGTCAGGCGGCATTGGGATAGACGGCGGGGGCATGGTCGGCGGGAGGCGTCGATGAGAAGGGGCAGAGGGCATTGGGGTCTAGTGTTGAGTGACGGGAAATAGGCGAGGAAGAGGATCAGGGTGTGGCCTGGAGGTTGCTGGCGGTCGATCGGGGGGTAGGGTGGTCGCCGGAGCTCGGGGAGACGGTTGGAGAAGTAGGTAGTAGGGGTTAGGTTCTGATCGGGGAGAGAGAAACAGATAGAAGAGAGATTAGACAGATATTAGAGTTTGAATTGTGCAATTTTTAGGGTTTGCAATAGGATTGTATTCATAGATTGTAATTAGAAAGTTGGGTTAGTGGTTTAGGATCTAATAATAGTGATTTTGGGTCAAGAACAATTGAAATTGGGTTTTAGGGTTCAATAAGAGATGAGTTTAAAGACAATAGGGTTCAAATAAAAATACCCACAATTAAATAAGAGAAAATAAGATCAACAAGAATAGCTCAATCAAGAAATTTCTATTTCTTTTAGAATTTCATTTCTATTACGAAGAATTTCATGAATAAAATTTAATTAAAACAATCAAGAAAGAGAAAATGGATTATTTTACAAAAGAGGGGAAAATGAAAAAAAATGTGAAAATGGTAGTTACAGGTGGGTGGGGTTTGCATTTGTTGAAAAATACATGAAAAGAAGTCCATCATGTGAGTGGGAGATCATGAGGACGTTGATCTAGCCTTTATCTTGCTCGCAAATCTAATGGAGGTGAAATGGTGGGCCAAGCCTAGCCCTCCTGTTTGGCATTGGTTGGTCAAGCCCGAGGCTTAGTATCACGTCCCGCTTACCAAAATACAGGAATACGAGTACGTAACGAAGGCCCAGTTAATGATGTAAACAATATCCATAAGCTGTACCAGTCTAACTCAACAATATGAATAACAGTCACAACCACGCAAAGAAATATAATCACATAAACAAAGAACAACTTCAATAATAAATGAAATAATTCAAAACATGTAATATCCAACACCTGGAATAAAACAAACATTCGGGTCATAAAAGCCCAAAACAAAGTACAATATCAATAACATTGTTCAAAGGGGAAAATAGCTTAAAATAGTTCAAGCAATCAATTCTTAATCTCCATCCTTTAAAATCGTTGCTCGCCAAGTCTTCTCGTATCACTCCTTCGATACCTATAAACTCGTGATCTAAAAATAGAGAAAATAATATCCTTAGAGAAAGTCACTGACAACAAGTAATGTGAAACAAATAACAATAAAAAGCATGGTATATCAAGAATGAAAGACTGGATCAAAGTCAAGAACAAAGACAAGGATTGGCAATTATGTTAAGGGTCTTTATTCAGTTACGTGATAATCACTAGTTACATTTCATGATCAATGATGATGACAATAAACGGGAACAAGCATGCAATGTCAATTTAGAGTTGTTATTCATTTGATTAACATATCTAATGCACGTAGTACTGTGTCTCATTCCACAGGTTCGGTGCATGCCAACAAGTGAACGTTTTAGACTGTGATGGTGAACTCAATAGATTATGTACTCGGGCAACACGATATCACGATAACTTGATAACACGATTAACACGCGATTCTCCACCTTCCATGAAAATAAACATGTAAACACGACGGGCCCTACCGAGTACAGTCTCCGATTGTTCACTACCAAGTCAATCCATAATACCCCGGCTTATTAATATTTTATTTCATCCTATGTGAGCATGCAAGAAGATGTCAAAGTTGTGTAATGCTAGGTGTGGCTACTTCTACTCATTACAAGCTAGGCAAGAAGCATTTATACTAAATCAATGCAAAACATACAATCTACACAGCAGGACGTTACTGTACAAAAATGGGTAGTCCCGCTGCTAAAGGAAGGAAAATCTGGATTCGTCAGAAGTTCTAGAAACTAGATTCTTTTTCGATTCCAGCGCATATACACACGACATATAAAAATCACAGAAACTAGGTTCAAATTCTTATTCTTTACATATTTTATTTTTAGACAGCAGGTTATAGATTGTGTTCACATATATGTATCGGGTCTTAATACTCATCAAATAATTCCACAAAAATTCAGGGTGATTCCTACGCATGTCTAGTCTAAGCCAAATTTATTTTACATTTTAAATTTTACTGTTAACATGTTCTTTTTATTAACAAATCAGGGTGATACACATATAATTGTGAATCTGAAAATTCAGAACTAGCAGTACTAAAAGTCAGATATCTAGTAGATTATATATCGGAATTCAATTCCGTCGAATGTTCTGGAAGGTAGACACATGGAGCTACAATTCATGTTTACAACGTTCATTCAAATTACTGCAGTAACAGGTTTGAAAGTTTGATGCAAGAAGAGGCAGACAGCAGGCCAGAAAATAATCTAACATGAATTGGTAATATTTTCAATACACAAGCATGCAATCTCATGGCAATTAATTAACAAAGGTTCTATTTAGTTATTAGCATGAGATTTCAACATTAACGAGACATTTTTACATTCATGGCAAATTATTCATGAAATCATATCCAATCGGAAATATCTCAATCATCAATCAATTCTATAGCATGGATCTAATTGTCTTCATGTATAATGTGCATATGCAATGTGCAATAGGGACTAGGGTTCGAGTCAAAGATGACAGCACGAAAAGAGATTTATCACTTGGTTTTGCCGATGAATCCGTGATAAACTCTCGAACAAAACACAAATCATATATGAAATAGAATTCAGAGCTACTTGCGGGAATCAATAAGCATCTTGAACACAAACAATAGAGGGGTTCAAGAAGACTTTCCTTTTAGATGGTTAATCCGAGTATGATAGAATAACGGGATGAGAATCCCGATGGCGACACGTGCAACTCACGTACAACACACACTGTCACAAAACACGTGCAAACCCGTGCACAAGGATAGCAACACAGCAAAAGCTCAAAGCCAGCCTCTAGCGGATCCAACAGCAAGCGGCGGGATCGACGGTGCTCTGGTGGTGGCTTGGAGGAGAAAGGGTGCAGGTCTGGTGGTCGATGAGCAGGATGGGGGCTCGACGGTCGATGTGCAGGCATGGGATGGAGATGGGCGACGAGGACAGGGGACGTCGATGGTGGTTGCAGGGTGCAGTCGAGAGGGTGGCTGAGGAGGGATGGGTGACGAGAGGTTGATGGGTTCGGGTGGTTGCTGTGGTCGAAGGCGATAAAGAGGCAGGGGAAATAGCGACGGGGTGTGCTAGGTAGGCGACGGAGGACGAGGAAGATGAGGGGTGGTTCGAGGTGTTGCCGACGGTGGAGGCAAGGGAAGAGGATGACGTTGTGCGGGGTGGTGTTGGTTGGTTCTCGAGTGGAGGCAGGCTGAGGGAGATTGATGGGTTCGGGAAAGCACAGAGGAGAGAGGAGAGGGTCGGGAGGTAGGGGATGACGGCTGAAAGGTTAGGAGAGATTAGTATAATTAGGGTTAGGGAATAGATTAGTATATATAGAGTATATTAGGATGTTGGGTTATTGGGTTAGGATCCAATTGGAGATGGGTTATAGGGTTTGGGTTTAGATCCAATAGGAGAAAGAATAAGTAAATAAAAATAGGATTTATGAATAAACTAAATTGAGAATATCGATACACAAAATTTGAATAGGATGAATCAACGAAATTTTCAGCAGAAAAATTAAACAGATTGGGAGACAAAAATTTAATTGAAGGCAAAAAAATGAATTCTATTATTAAATGAACAAATTACAGGGGTTCAAGATAAAATAAATAAATAATAATACCAAGAAAAAAATATAATAACTGAAAAAAGGTGTTACACTTAGATTAAGATTGAGATCACTACGAATTTGAACCTTAGCACTCCCTCTTGTTATTGTTAGGGATAGACCACCTGTCTGATCTTGATTCTAACAAACCTGAGTGTGTGTGTGAATTTGATGGTGTGGTTAAGTCCCATATCAACCAAAAGAATGAGATTATGAGAGTTTATATAATATTAGCCAATGATAAAAGGTCACCTAAATAGCTATACCACCTTTTATGAGGCAATGCCTTGTGGTGGGCCGTGGATTAGGTTTTATTATCGCGTACGTGCGCATAGACGCGTACAGAGCTGAGCGGGGCTCGGGAAGTTACAAAATTGTATCAGAGCCGACTTTCGACACCGACAGTGGGTAAAAAGTGGGTGGTATGCCTAAGATGGAGCTGAGGTCAGTATGCTGGTAGAAAGACCAGGGGCAGTACGTTAGCAAAATGAGGGTACTCCACTCCACATCGGCTAAAAATGCTAACTGTATTAGATTGTATGTCCCAAGCATAGCGAGGACGCTAAGTTCTTAATGGGGTGTATGTAATACCCTGTGTTCGTATATGTATGATATATATAGGAGTGGGCCTATATAGTATTTTATAAGAAATGATTATGCTCCATATATTGGATAATAGGTGTTGTTCTGTGTGTGTGTGGCTTGTGTGGTGTGCCGGGTTTGCATTTGTTGGAAAATACATAAAGAGAAGGCCATCACGTGAGTGGGAGATGGTGAGTGAGTGTGTGTGTGAATTTATTGGTGTGGTTAAGTTTCATATCAGACAAAATAATGAGATTATAAGAGTTTATATATTATTAGCCAATGATTAAAGGTCACCTAAATAACTATAGCACCTTTTGTGAGGAAATATCTGTGATTGGCCATGGATTAGGTTTTGTTAACACGTATGCACGTGTAGGCGCATACGGAGCTGAGCGAGGCTCGGGGCGTTACAAGTGGCAGCAGAAGGTGGATTGTTTGAGCCCAGGTTTGTTCTCCAAGTTAGACCGTACATCTCCTATCGTATCTCTTTCTCTTCAGAATATATTGGATGGTGATTGTATCAATACTACCGTACATCTCCTATCGTATCTCTTTCTCTTCAGAATATATCGGATGGTGATTGTATCAATACTACAATCTAAGGTTTTTCTAGAACTCTATATAACAATGTTTGGCCTCCACTGAGATACATCATCTGAGAATTTTCTATTTTAAACAACAGAATATCTTATAGTGAGGCTTGAAAGATAGATAGATTTTTGGTGAGAGTGATTGTAACTCTTATATCTTCTCTAGTTGAATAATTGGCACGCCCCACTTTCCGAAAGGAAATACGAAATACTGATACATGACAAAGCCCAGCGAATGATTTTCATCATCCATAAGCTGTTCGGAATCTTTACAACATTGCACAAGAATAGTCAGAGCCGGAAGCAAGAAAAATCAACCAAACATGCATATATGAATCAAAATACCAACAAGAATACTTGAAACCAAAATATTATAATCTCAAATAATCCAAATCTGAATAAGTCAATATCCTGGGTCGCAGGGTCGCATTGCCCAAATACAAATAAATCCAAGTAATAGATACAATATTCAAGATAAGCAACAAGAAATAATAATAGCAAAAATTCCAGCATCTAGTATCTCATATCACCTACTCCATCTGGCAGCCGATCTCCAAAATCTACAATTTAACAATTGCAGGAAGAGAAAAAAAAAATAAACTCCCGTCAATGCAAGTTACAAGCCGCTTGTAGTGCAAGATATAAGTACATGGGAAAGATAAACAGATAGCATGGAATATGCATGATAACAAAATAGAACAACCAACATGAATCACGAACAGAATCAAGTAATAACAGGTGTATATAACATGTAACAGGTAACAGGTATCATGCAAGGAGGTGAACATGTAACAGGTGTCCAGTAGCATGTACAGGTAACATGGAACAGGTAAGCATGCAACATGTAATCATGTTATGTCAAGTCAAGTCTTGTATTATTACTATTTAGAGCACTTCATGCATCCATACTTTTAATACATGGTTGCTACATACAATCAAGTTACGTTTAGACCTAGTAGTGGGTTTCTAACTCAGGCGTCATGTAACAGGTAGCAGGAATAGGTTCATGAATCAGACGGGTACACGAATCAACCGATTCATGCATCAACAGATTCATGAATCAAACAGGTACACGAATCAACCAATTCATGCATCAACAGGTACATGAACCAACAGGTCCATGCATCAACAGGTACACGGACCAACAGGTCCATGCACCAAAGTAGAAAGTACAACAGGTTCACGAATCCACAGATTCATGAATCCAACAGAAAGTGCAACAGGTTCATGTATCAACATGAATCAAACATAAAATGGAAAACACGGGCTCCCTTCTGAGTACACATACCTATATTGTCCACTACTATGGTTTTTCCCTTAACCCCGGCTTAATTACTTGTTATTATTATTAAACAGGCATATACGTACACAAAACAAAGCAAGAGTAATATGGTATGACAAGTGACAGGTTCAGGTTGAAAGATAAACATGTACAGATGATAAACAACACATAATAGGATATAACAACGAAAACTCTAGTTCAGGACAGCAAGACAGTACTGCACTAAATCTGGAATTCCCATTTCTACAAAAGTGCAAACCTGGATCCGGTTTGCATCCGTCAGAGAATCTGGAAAATAGACTCTCGACCGAATCCAGCAAATATACATAAGTCGTATGGTATTTCACAAACAGATTTGAATTCAGAAAATATGTTCAGCCAAAAATCAGAAGTTTGTATTCAAGAACAGGAAAACAACAAGAAAACTCATTAATTAAATCCACAGAAAATCTGGGGTATTCCCTATTATGTTTAGTAACAAAATATAAAGTTTCATAATTTTTCAATATAAATACTTTAGTCAACAAAAATCAGAAAACATCAAGATGCAATAGTTTTGTAAATCTGGAATTATAAACACTGCAGTATGAAAACAACAATATCTCCCAAACCATAAATCCAAATCCAAATCCACCGAAAGGGTGATAAAATAGACACAGTAGGCTAACTTTCATATTCACAACAAACAACAAGTAGAATTAGGTCGAAAATCAGGTTCTTTACTGAATAGTATGAAAATTCTGCTTGTATAGTAATTGTTTGGAAACATATAACGGTTTGTAAAACTCGTCAAATAAATCTACAAAAATTCAGGGTTAACCCCAATTAGGTCTAGTTATAGTATGCAAAATATTGGATCAAAATAATACTTTTAACATCATGATAACAATAGATTATTATTCTTCAGAATTCATCAAAAAACAAAATCTAGAAATCTCTCTACACCTCTATAGTTAAATAGACATAACTCACAAACCATAAAACGAAACTGAGATCTGTCAGAAGGGTTGTAAAATAGACAGAGTTCTCTACAAATCATGTTCACAAAATATTTTCAAATACTGAACTTAATAGGGTCTAAAATACTGATCAAAAGGAAAAATCGACAAAACTGAAAATATCCTTCATGCACAAAATCCACTAGTTTATCCAAAACTTATCCAAAACATAACCAAAAATGAAATAGGATGTACTAGATGTCCAAACAATACGGTATAGGGTATTTCACAAGTCCACAACAAGTCTACCACGAATAATACGAACAAGCACATGATAACATATGAGCAACACACATATATATAACAAGAAGTGGTCAATCTTAGGTTATTACATGTCATGTATGTCGTGATGCAACTATGGTCAAATCAACACAATAGAGACAATATCAACAAGGAGATTTACACATAAATTGTCTCTAGAACCCAACTACACTACATGCAGTATTTAGTACTTGTATTTGCAAAGGAAAAAATACAAGTTACTTGCCTACGAGACGACGATGAAAACGAAGCAAAAGCGAGAATAACCAGAACAGATTCCTGGGCACGAACTTAACGAACGAATGACGAACTCAAACACGACTACGAACAACGAACAATGACTACGAGCACACGATCACAACTCAAACAAAACAACCCTCGCACACAAGCGAGGGCAGCGATAACTCTGGGGTGTACGCATCGAGAGCATGGCGATGGCAAGCGAACGAGGGAAATGGCAGCAGAGTTGTTGCTGTTGTTATCAGCCGCTGCAGAGGGAAGAGGGATGAAGAGGCACAGGATAGGCACAGGGCAGCATCGGGACTGGGGGTCGCTGGCATCGCGATAGGGAAGCACAGGGGAGATAGGGGGCACAGCAGGTCAGGTGGCTTGCGGGCTCCAGTCGCGACAGGGGGCAGGGGGAGCCAAGCTGTCGCTGTGGAGGCACTACAGGAGGGTAGTCGGGAAGAGAATATGGGAAGCAAGAGGTAGGGGATGAAGATTGGAAGGAGGGCTAGGGTTTTGGGAGATCACCGGGATTGGTTTGATCGGGAGATGGGTTAGAAGATGAGAGGTCGGGAGGTTACAGGGGTAGAAGAAAACGGATGGTATAAGGAAGATGAATAGGTGGTATTATATATATGAGTATAAGAATTAAGGTTTAGGTGTAAGTTGGGTTACGGGTAGAGTATATTAGGTTTTGGGTTTTAGGTAGGGTTGGCAAACGGGTCTGGCGGGCCGGGTCGGGTCGAACCCGCCCGGGTTTGCACCTAACTTGGGCGGGTTCAGGTCGGGTCGTTGGGTTAAACGGGCCGGGCCGGGCCATGTCGAAGCTGTCAATAGGTCCATGCACCAAAGCAGAAAGTCCAACCCGGATTGGGTCGGGTCGGGTCGGGTCGCGGGTTGGCCCGGCTAGGGTAAAGTTTTTTTTTTTACTTAAAAAAAATAATGTAATTTTGATAATAAACATAAAAAATTGTCATAATAATAATAAGATTGAAAGAGAAAAATGCCAAAAAAATGATATATTATTAATATGATTTCAACTTATACAAGTTTCACAATTTGTAATAAGAAATCAAGATTTTCTACAAATTTATTTTATACAATAACAAATTTCTTATATACAATTTCAATTTACTTTAATTTTCCTTATTTTAAATAACAAGCAAAGATTTAATACAATTTTTTTATCCATTTACAATTGTCTTCAATTTGATGGCCTTCAATTTGTTGTTGTTGACTTGTTTTTGTTGGTCTTGAATTCTTCATTTTGGTTGCTATTGTTATTATTGTTGTTGTTCTTCTTCTTCTTCCGACGAGTTTCTCCTATTTGTGGACGTATCGAATGCTTTTCCTTAGGTCTTATCTTCAGCCTTCAGCCAGTCTTCTGTGCAGACAAGCATCTCTAACGATTAGGGCTTCAAGCGATTCCTATAATCAATTAGAACCCTGCCACTTGTAGAAAATGCACCTTCAGAAGCAACTGTAGAGACAGGAGGAGTTAGTAGATCTTTAGTCATATATTTAAGAATACTATAAGTGTGTTCATGGACTTTCCACCATTATAAAATATCTAGTGAAGAACTAAAAGACTCAGAATCTTGTTGGTTATACCAATGTAATTCATTTGGTTGATTAGTCCTAGATTTTTTTGATTGAATTTGTGCAAGTAAATTAAATGTTCTATCATCAAATTTACTCTTACCGTTACCTTTAAAAGTAGCAGAAGAAGAACTAACTGAAGAAGTTGTACTACTAAAAGCAAAACATCTATCATAATAATCATACAAGTTATTTAATGTCGATTTAAATTTAACTAAAAAAGAAGCGCAATCAATTTCATTATCATCATCCCCAAGTAAATTAAAAAATATTTCAATTAAACTCTTCGTACCTTCTAATTTGATACGAGGATCTATCACAGTAGCAACACAATACAACATAGGACGAGGTTTAAAATACTTCAAAAATTTTGTGTATGCAGGTTTTACCATATCAAAAATAAAAGCATCATCGATCATTTCTTTAAAAGTTTGCATCATAGTAACTATTGAAATAAAAATGCTACTAGAAGTAGTTTCATAAGATTTTGAAAATTTGAAAGTTGCGGTTTTAAAAGGTTCAAAAAATTTCAACAAAGATTCGGCATAAAACCAATCGACGGGAGTCATTTCAAAATTTGGCATATTTTTTGCAATACAAAAATTATTTATACATGCTTTATATTCAGTAACAACATGTAGCAAATCAAAAGTAGAGTTCCAGTGTTTAACATCCTTTGGAAATTTTCTAAAAGGTACATTTTTAAGCTTTCCATTCTTGAAATATGGTGTCACTTAATGCAATAAAATGTACACAATTTCTAATTTTAACTATATATGGTTCGACTATTTTTAATGCATCTTGACACATAAATTTAAAATATGACATGCACATCTAACATGAAAAATATTGTCAAATGGAGGGTTTAATGCGGTTTTTAAAATACTAATTGATGCATTGTTGTTAGATGCATTATCAAAACTTATACATATAATTTTATCACGAATATCAAAAAAAAACACAAATTTCTAAAATACGATTTGCAATTTTATTACCACTATGGGGATAGGGCAACACGGCAAATGATATGATTCTTTTTTGAAGAATCCAATCACTATCGATTCAATGACAGGTTATTCCCATCATTGGAATATTGTTGCAACCCATCCGATAATCGGAAGTTAAACTAACTCTCCAAATTAAACTCCATAAAATTGCAATCAAAGCTTTCCTCATTTCATTGTATATTTTAAAACAATCCGATTTGCAAGTATTCCTAGGGATTCTTCTAAAATGAGGGTTTAAGGCGGTTTGATTAAATTTTTTCAAGTCCCTACTCTCGGGATAGGAAAATGGTAACTCTTCCTTGATTACTAATCGGACCATTTCCCGACGAACAAGTTCGGGATCATAAGGGTGGCTATCAACTAGACCGGTCCTAGGGTGGTTTTTTTGTTGGCCGGGTAGGTCAACAAGAAATTCTTTATGCACATTTTGGATGTGTTTCCTAATTATACCCGTGCCCTCACCCCTCTTCCATTTGTATGGCTTCGAACATGTTTTACACACTTTTAAACCTACACCTGGTACATTTTTGTCCGGAATATAATCATAAAATTTGTGCCAATCACTACTTTCCCCTCTAGTTTTCCTACTAGTAGCGGGTTGTGTTGTTTCGATGTCTTGTTGTTATGGTTCTTCTTCTAATTCTATGTCTCCTACAAACTCATCGTGTGTACCCCATTATTGGGGAGGATGATTAGGTTAGTCTTTGGCAGAGTTATTTTGTGGGACAACTGGAGGCCTACGGGAAGTGCCAGTAGAATCTTGTCCACATTGGCTACGGCCGGTACCGCGTGATCTAGACATGTTGATATGTAGTAATATATGTAAAAAAGTTAAACACAATGCAAGCACGATAAGTTACAAAAAAAAACCTAGAAAACAAGAGGGTGGTGAGAGAGATCAAAAAACCAACAAACAAATATGATACAAAAAATTATAACTACAAAAAAAATTAAAAATAGAAGAAGAGGGATATGAAATTTTGATACCGTTCACCATGGATACTCATATATAAAAAACCCGTAAAAATAAGAATAGAAGTAGAAGTAGAAGTCCAGAATTGAAGACTTGAAGAGAGCTTGGAGGAGATTTGAAAACTTGATTACTTAAAGGAGAGTTAAAGACTTGAAGACGTAGTTGAATTTTGAGTTCGATACGATCGGAATTTGTCGTTTGATCGTATATATGTCTTGCTACCTTGTTTGTTCAATTGTTCACAAATTGAAATGAATTGAGTAATAATAGTAGAGAGAGTAAGAGAGTAAGGTGTGAATTTTTTGTTTTGGTTTTAGGGGTATTTATAGGGAAAAAATAAAAATAAAAACAAAAAAAAACCAAAAAACGAAAAACAAAAAAACAGCTACAATAGCCGTTGAAGCAGCTCTCGGGTGTGATGAGCGACCCGTTGGACCCGTGGGTCAAACGGTCGACCCGCGGTTTCGCGAGCGGGTCGGGTTCAAATAGGCGGGTTATCGGGCCGGGTTGATCGGGTTAAATTCGCGTATTTTACAACCCGGGTAGACCCATTTCTGTTAATGGGTTCGACCCGAACCCGAACCGGCATTTCACGGGCTGGGTTAAACGGGCGGGTCGCGGGCCCGACCCATTTGCCATCCCTAGTTATAGGTGTAATTAGGTGGGTTGTGTATTATAGGGTAAAACAGGGTATAAGATAGGATAGCTATTATAGGGTTTGGGTATCTAGGGTTTTAAAAAGAAATCCAATAAGAAAAATAAAATAACTAATAAAATATAATTTAATAGAATCATGTATTTTACATTACAATATAGAATTTATTTTGAAATGACTACAGATGAAATTAACAAATAGAAATGGGTTTTTAATAAGAAATCAAAAGTAATAATAATAATATATGCTCATCAAAATGCAAAAAATCGAGTTTCACAGAATTATTAAAATAATCCAACCAATAATAATATATAATAAGCAGTCGATCAATTAGGAATATAAAATAAAATTCAAATACACCGTTATTCGAAATATAATTTTCGAATAAAGAAATAGAAATTTCTTAGGAACCAGAATAATATTTTGTTAAAATTTGATCAATTTAAAATGTAATAGTTGTAAAAGAATTTAAAAGCAAAAAGAAAGTTATAAGAACTTTAAATACAGAAAATACACCCAAAATACAAGAAATGGGAAACAGGGGTTACAATAATATTTTTATTATTTCTCTCTCGGATTAGGTTCGCTAAACCGAGACAAAATTGTATGCTTTGTGTGCTTGGTTTGGTCTACTTGCTTGGAATTCCATTGTGAAGATGACAAACAGAGTTTCATGAAGATTAGGCAATTCAACGGTAAGATAAACTTTAATCACTGTAAGGTGGACATGTACAACATATTGGTTCAAAATGACTTGCCTCTTATCCTAGGAGGAGATAAAGAGAAGTCATCCGACATGAAGTAGGAGAAGTGGGATGAGATTTCTTTAAAAGCTTTAAGTTTAATCTGGTTGTCATTGGCAAACAAATTCAATTGTAGCTTTCTTGAGAAGAAAAATGTGGCGAGTCTGTAGGCGAGACTCAGAATTGTCTACTCGAGATCATCTTTACTGTATCAAATGTATCGAAAGAGAAAACAGTTTCATTTCTCAATGAAGGAAGGTATTATATAGTGGAATTCAATAAGGTGTTATCTGAATTGAGGTCGATAAAAGTAAATGATCTAAGTGACGATGATAAAGCTTTCAACTTCATATATTCACTGCCAAATTCATACGAGCATTTGATAATCACCATTCTACGTGGGAAACCTGTCAAGGAGAGTCTTTTGGTGATCGATGTGAACAAGGGGCTTGAAGGAGGATGCACCTAGGAAGCAGACTCGGAAATCAACGTCTACTTCTATGGGTTTCTTGGCAGTGTATGAAACTTTAATTAGAAGGGATAGCGTGTGTAAGGGTGTGGTCTGTTGCCACTATTACACAGGGATTGGGCATTACAAGCGGGATTATCGCAAGTTGTTGAATCAAAAGGGTGCCAACATTGTTAGTGTCGTTGAATCAGGTGATAACTTCGACTGTCTTCTTGTTTCTAGTTCTATCGTTGTGGATTCTAGCTGGTTTCTTGATTAGGGTAGTTATTCTGATATTTGTTCCAAGAGGGAGATATTTTATACTTACAAGTCTACAACAGGTCGTTGTGTAAGAACGTTGACTGGTGAGATTTGTGACGTAATGGGTGAGGGAACAATTGAGTTGGAGAGGCCAAATGGAAAGGGGTTTACATTGGAGAAGGTCATGCATATTCTTTTGTTGAAATGGAACTTGATATCTTTGGAAACTCTGGAAGCACAGGCATCTAGGTACACAGCTCGAGGAGGAGTTCTATCAGTTTGAGAAAGTCGCAGTAAGGTGATGAAGGAAATGCGGGGTGTTCAGTAAAACCTCTACAAGCTTTGTGGGAACCGAAAATATTGCGCAAGTATTCTAAGCCTTGCATTTCAAAAGCATTATCTAGTTCGCCGCCACTGGAATCACCAAAGCGAGTTCACAATGTTTGAATATCGTGTAACGCCCTGAATTCCATACACTGAAAATTTGTGACTCATCCAGAATCTTTTACTCCAATTTAGTACAAACACAGTACAAATTACAGGGAAAATTTAAAAACTTTAATATATCATTCTTCATTACAAATATTGGAGTATTTCACATAATAAATTACAACTTGTTCCAATACTCAAGCTTCAGTCTTCCAGTAGAATCTGCAACAACTTGAGTCATACCACCCACTGAATATAAATCCTGTAAAATCTTCCAAATTGTGGGCACGTCAGTTGAATTCAACCAACATAATGCTAGTAACAATAGCGATCTTCTAATTCCCAACAACCAAGGATGTGATGCAAATTAAAAACAATACAGAAAGTAAATCTATTCTAAGTATAATAGTGTATGTCATGATCCAAAAAATCTAATGCACAAACAGAATGCACACAATGCTCTTTTCTATTGCATGCTTGTTTGGAATTCTATGCTGCTCATACAACATAGGTTCTGAATGCAAGCTTCTAATGTTTCTCCTCATTTCAGGGTTTAATCCCTCACTATGCAAAACTTATATCCATGACAAAATTCATGATTTAGACATCCTATAAGTATTGACTCTCGTCCAAATACTGGAGATCAATCCCTATCAGCAGATCATCTTGGATCCTATTTCATCTCTCATCCCAAAATTCTGGAGAATATCTCACTCCGCAGGTCATCCTGGAGCCCTCATCACACAAACGTTCCCATGAGCATCACTATCGTCCAAGAATACTAGAGATCAATTCTACTCCGCAGATCATTTTAGGGCTTATTTCATCTCTCGTCACGGAATACTAGGGATTATCTCACTCCGCAGATCATCCTAGAGCCCTCTTCTCTCGTTTGCTCTTTCTTTGTCATAACTTCTTTCTAGTGCATGTCCTTGTATTCAAATATAATCAACAACCTCCTAGAGCTAGCCCACCCTACCTTAACAACACTAAGAATACTAGTCCAACCCGACTAATTCCTACATTCAATAAATCACAAACAACTTCTTTTACTTCAAATTCGTTGTGACGACCCAATTTTTATTATTATTATTTTTTTATAACTTCACTTACTTACTCAAATCTTCATTTCTATTCAATAACATTAATAGAGATTTTAATAAAAATTTCGGTAGAGTCTCCCCTGAAATACTAGCCCTTTTGCAGTGATTCCTTACGGAATTTTGCAAACAATTAAATATATCATAAGTCAGGCATTTAATATCAATCCTCCCCAGGTCAATCCAAGCAACAACACACAGGCAAATTATATATAGGACTCTGGGGGCATAACTCATCATAATATGCAAGATATAAATTAAAAACCAAAAATTCGTTTGAAAACATAATAGATTTTTAGAAAAATCATAAAAAAACCTTCAAAAACCAACACATAGAACCCAATACTCCACAACAAGGCGGGTACAGGTTTTAACATACTTATCTCATCAATATATATCACCATCTCATACAGACACATACGTAATTTTTCAAAATACAATTTATTACACGAACTCTATACTCTACCCCTATTCATATAAAACATTAACTAATAAAAGTTTAACAATATCTACATATACAAACTTATTAATTCCTGAGAAAATAACACTACCAAAACTAAAGAAGCCACATGTCTTACCTTGCTGCTACTCGATTCCTGCAAAAGGGAAGTCTAGGAATGTGCACCCTTAGGGAAGGACTCTTCTGACCCCCTAAACACAACAGGGGTCAGCCAAAACTGGTGTAAGTATAATGTACTAGGTTAGTTACTAAAATAAATAATATGAAAGAAATTAAAAGAACTTACGAACATGGTGATAATTAAATTTAACCTGAAATTAAACATATAAATATAATAAGGATTGCACAAAGTAATTTTTTTAACCTTCAGCCAATTTACATATCAACCTCCACTCACTATATCTTGAAGTTGTGCCTTGGAAGATAATTCCCACCATTTCCATAGAAATAGCGGGCGAGTAGTTCCTGGACACAATTCCAAGGCATATCAAACTCATATTATATTTTGTTTTTACTTTAATATGCTACTTATCTTATACTATATTCATTTTCATTTTGTCTCATAACACCTCTTATACATTAACATTTATTCAATCTTATAACATTACATTCATTCACCTCTCGTACTATATTCACACTCATTCTCATCTCATAACATCACATTCATTCTTATAACATTACAGTTTACTTTCCTATTTATTCTTATTTCATCATACCGCTTACTTTAATTCTCATTCTCATTTTATCATATATTTTGCTTTATATTTCATTCTCATCTCATCATACAACTTATTTTTTCTTCTCATTCTTATTAGATAGTATATCTTACTTTCATATTCATTCACATCGCATATTACAACTCGCTTTAACTTTTATTCTCATCAATTAGTACACCGCACCCCAAACATAGTTTGGATAATATACACTGTACCCCAAACATAATTTGGGTAATATACACCGCACCCCAAGCTATTTACTTTTTTTTTCTTATCTTCATATTACATATTACTTTACTTTTCATTCTCATTACACAATACAACTATCATATCTATACTCCACTGATCCACCCTGAGAGGTTTGCCTAGGCAAGTAGTTCCCACCATTTTCACCGAAATAGCGGGCGGGTAGTTCCTCGACACAATTCCAAGGTGTACCAAACTCATGTTATATCATGTTTTTACTTTAAATCCATTCTCATCATATAATATCACTTAAATTTTTCATCTTATATTACGCCTTATTTTACCTTTCATTCTCATAACACATCTTACTTTACCTTTTTATTCTTATAACACAATTTCTTTACTTTTCATATTCATTCTCATAAAACACAATATCTTTACTTCTCATATTCATTCACATACTCTAAGACATTTTCTTTACTAATCATATTCATTCACATAGCACAATTTCTTCACTTTTTATTCATATTAACATAACATACTTTCTTTACTTTTCGTGCTTATTCTCATAACCCATTTTCTTTAATTTATCATTCTCATTTCATATCATACCCTTTATTTACTTTCTCATCTCATTTCATATGATATACTTTCTTTACTTTCTCATTTTCTTTTCATATTTATCCATTTTTATAATTTTTTGACCAGTGCCCACATCACCACAAACTGAAGCTGATAGCTCAGTCTAAACCCAGATTGCTGCTGTAACTACCGGTTTCATTTTTTCCTTTTTATTATTGATCTCCAATGTAATCTCTTCTGTAATTCTATAACATTTCATTTCTTTTGTTTCATTATTGTATCGAATGATATCAACTCTAATATTATTCATGATTTATCCTTGATTTTAGTTTGATTATTTGAATCTTACTCCTTTTCCTAATTCAAATTTTATTTCATGAAATTGGCTTTTGTCTTGTTGGGTTGAGAATTGTCCTACTATTTGACCCATATTGTACCCAAAACCCTATAACCTACCTTCTATTGGATCTTGACCCACAAACCCACTAACCCAAACCATCCCATATCTCCACCAACTGCCAATCTCCAAAAATCACTCCTAACCACATCACATCCTGTAACCCCCAAAATTGAATCCCTAACAATCAGCCCTATAATCCCCCATAATTGTGCTTATTATAATACCATTATTATTTTATAATAACCCCCTTCTCCTTCTCTCGCTCTCCCTCTATTCTCTCTTTGAAAATAAAGACCCCTGACTCCTCGTCTTCCTTCTTTGCCTCCCGCTCGAGCCACCGTGAAGCCAAGCCATCGCCATCCTCCACCATCCTCGCCACCGTCAACTCCATCCTTGTTGAGCTCACCACATCCGCCACCGAAGCTCCTCCTCACGACCTCCCGTAACCACGTCATCGCTCCTTGACCTCCTCCTCCGCTCACAACCTCCGAAGAACCCACCATCATACCTATCGAGCTCGCTCCCCACCTCCGAACACACTGTCTCCACTTATTGCCACTCTCGAGCCTACCGCTCGCCTCGCCTCCTGCTCTTCATCGAGCCACCATTGCCGAACTCAAAGCTTCGCCACTGCTCAACCTCGAGCCCTCCGTCTCCTTCCCACTATTGCCGCATCTCCTCGCCCTCGCCTGCGACCTTCACCCCGCGACCACCGAAGACCCCCCCTCCCCTACCGTTTCTGCCTCCTCTATTTCAGCACGAAACAGAGCTCTGAGCTTCGAGTACCCGTTGCTGCGTCGCTTCCCAACCACAGCACCGCCATCGCCACTCCTCACCGCTCGCTATCCAATCACCACGACTGCCACAGTCGTCGTCCCCTCTTCTGCCCCTCTCTCTCTTTCGCATTGGGGAAGACGAATAGGAGTGGGTAGCTTGGCTGTTTGCTATTCGGGTAGGAGGGGGAAAAATGTTGCTATTTGCTGTTCAGGGGAAGAAGGGATTGGGTGCATTTGGTGTTTGCTGTATTGTCTGGAGGGGACCCGATCTTGGTGTTTGGTGTCGTGCTGTGCGGATCTCGATTTTTGCTGTGTGTGTTTTGCGCGTGGATCGCACGAGCTAGTGCTTCGTGTTCGTGATTTGTCGCCCGAGATCTTAATCCCGTTATTCCCTATATCAGATCTAACGTCATTCTAAAGGCAAGTCATCTACTCTCGAATTGTACTGTATCATATTCGAAATTATTTATTAAATCCCGCAAGTAGATCTATATTGATTATCGTATATCTGTTATTGTTATATATCGTTGGGATGCTACGGATTTACACGAGCGAATGCAGGTAGTAGCCTTGACTTCGTGCCGTCTTTTGCCTCCAATGTATAGAGATCTTGCATGCATTCATGTGGTTGATTATTGAATATAGGAATAGGAATTATTATTGTATTTCATGTCATGACATTACACAACTATTGTAGATTGTATACTAGTGTTGATTGTTCATAGGATTGATGATGGTGTATTAGTCGATTGTGATTAGTAAGATTATGGACATTATACATCTTAATACCATGTTCACCTAGATGTAACTTGCTGTGATTTATGTTGTCGACCCCTAACTCATCGTTCATGACATTTTAATCATTTTATTCATGAAGAACATGTTGAAACCCTGAAATGTATTGCCAACCTGAACATTGTCATTTTGAGAACTTTAATAATTGAACATTGTTGTATTTGTGGACTTTTGACCGAAATAATGTTATTGTTGATTCCAGATGTTGGATTGTTATTTTGTTGGTTATTTCATGCTTAAAATTCAAGTATTATTATTCATGTGTTTAATCCTTTATTTTATGCATGGTTGTATTACTTCCTATTTATATTGTTGAGTTGAATCGATAATAGCTCATGGGTGACGCAAGTCATTTGCTGGGCCATGTCACGTACTTGCATTCTATATTTTTGGGAAGCAGGGCGTGACAAGGTTTTTAGTGGTATTAGAGCCAGGTTTGACTCTAACTAGTTTGGGATTGGACTTTGATTAGTTTGGGTTTAACCGGTTTGACTCAACAATATGTACAACGCGTATATTACATGAATAATTGATAACCAACTTACAATCTGGATGCTAACTGTTTAATTCTCATTTCAGGCCATGGCTAGAAAGGGGTCTTCGTCCTCCCGAGCTAGGGATGATCAGTCGGAAGGGCCCACTATTGCACAAGTGTTGCAAATGCAGCGTGAGCAGAATAAGCTGCTGATGGAATAGATGATGTAGATGCAGCGGGAGCATGGTGAACTAATGAGGGTGGCTCTGGAAGCTGCCAACAGAGAGCCCATTGTATCTGCGCCCGGGGTGCTTCCACCGAGACCTGGCAATGTAGCGGACTTCATGAGGCTACACCCAGACAAATTCTCGGGCACTGAAGGTTCGCTGGAAGCCGAGCAATGGCTTATCAGGACTGAGCAGCTATTAATCACAGCACGGATAGCCGATGCTGATCTCGTGAACGTCATGAGCACCCCCAGCTTGTTGACCTCGCCCACATCTGGTGGCGAGCTGAGATGGAACGGCTAGGGTGCCCCATTACCTGGGCCACCTTCAGAGCGAGGTTTCTCACGAAGTTCTTTCCCGATATCCCCAGAAATAAAATGGAGCGGCAATTTATCGCGCTTACTCAGGTTCGTTAGATAGTGTTTATTATGCAAATTTCGTTGTTATTTCATGATATATCAATGTTTAACTAAAACACTACCTTGAACTAAGGGAGTCGGACCGTAGACGAGTATGCTGTGGAATTCACCCGAATGAGTCGCTTTGCCACTTCCATGGTGGCAAATGATGAAGATAAGCACCGCCATTTCTTGCTGGGATTGGACATTGAGATCCAGGATCGCCTGGCTGCCTTGCAACTCCGATCCTATGCTGACATCTTGGAGGGTGCCAGAGCCAGGAACAGACGAGTAGGCGAAAGCGCGCCATTCAGCAGTCCACTCTGCATCCTTTTCCTGCCCATCTGGAGGGCCTATCAAGAGGCCATTTCCGACCTTTCCTATCAGGGCACTACCGTATCCACCTGCCGTTCAGAGGACAAGCTCGGTCTATGCGCACTATCACAAGGCTAGGCACTTGTGCGAGAACTGCAGAATAGTCAACTGCCAGTGCCTCCTGTGTGGTAGTAGTGACCACATGGTTCGTGATTGCCCTAAGTCCAGGACCCTTGCACCGGTTGGAGGTTCCGCTCTGCGGGGAGCGCTTGCTCGTGGTCAGGGCAGACCACCACTCCCACCTCAGAGGAAGGTTTTCGGTCAGAGGAGAGCCGCTCCTCAGGGAGGTCCTTCCAGAGGTCATGGTCAGGTCTACAACCTGACTGCTGAAGATGCTGAGACCGCTTCGGGAGTTGTTGTAGGTATATCTTTAGTTATGTTTTATTTTGATGTACTTGCTATCTTGTTATGTTATTCTATTGCTCTATTATGTTATTCTTTCATCCATATCTGTTCTTGCATTTTGCCTTCTACATATTGTGTTCTTATCTTTGAATTCTTGCTAGGCATTATTCTTGTTCACTCCTTTCCCGCCCATGTCCTCTTTGATTCCGGGGCAACTCATTCTTTTGTTTTCTCCTGCTTTGTCGGCTTGCACAATTTGGTCTGTAGTGAGATGTCAGTAGCCTGGAACATCACTACAGGTGGAGGTACCATTGTGTGCTATCAGATCTATGAGCAGAGCCCTTTGGTTATTGGAGGAGTTGATTTTGTAGCCGACCTTATTGTCATCAGTAATTTGAGTTTTGATGTGATCTTGGGCATGTACTGGCTCGGTATTACTCGTGCAATGATTGACTGCCGTAAGAAGAAGGTGGTGTTCCAAATACCAAACCGTCAAGAATTTGAATTCCACGCTGGTGAAACAACGCTTGGTCGTGTTGAGAAGTCGGTAAGTCTTGAAACTAGGGTAATGCAGGAAGTGGATGCTGATAGTGTTGATGCACCTTTGATTGTGTGAGAGTTTCTTGATGTGTTTCTGGATGATTTGCCAGGGTTGCCGCCAGACCGAGAAGTTGTGTTCGGGCTTGATGTTCAGCCGGGTACATCTCCTATTTCTAAGAGCCCGTACCGGGTGGCGCCAGTTGAGTTGGCAGGAGTTAAAGGAACAAATTCAGGAGTTGATGAATAAGGGTTTTATCAGGCCGAGTGTCTTGCCTTGGGGAGTTCCTGTACTGTTCGTCAACAAGAAGGATGGTAGTCGCAGGTTGTGCATCAACTACCGTGAGCTGAACAATGTCACACTGAAGAACCGGTATCCATTGCCTAGAATTGATGACTTGTTCGTTCTGTGTTCTCAAAGTTGGATCTTCGCTCTGGGTACCATCAGGTCAAGGTGAAAGCTGAGAATGTACAGAAGACTGCCATCTGCACTTGATAAGGTGAAAGCTGAGTTCTTGGTGATGCCTTTCAGGGTTACGAATGCTCCAGCCGTGTTCATGAGCTTGATCAATCAGGTCTTCTCTCCCTTCATCGACAAATTCATTGTGGTGTTCATCGACGATATCCTCGTCTATTCTCAGAGTCGTGATGAGCATGCTGAGCACTTGCGGGTAGTCTTGCAGACGTTGAGAGAACATTAGCTGTATAGGAAACTTAGCAAGTTCGAATTTTGGTTATACCGGGTTGCCTTCCTGGGGCATATTATTTCTGGCATGGAGTTTCTGTCGTTCTGTCAAAAATCTCTGCAGTTAAGGATTGGCCGACGCCGAAATCTGTATCTGAAGTTCGTAGTTTCCTTGGACTAGCAGGTTACTACAGAAAGTTTGTTCGGGATTTTTTAAAGATTACCGGGCCGTTGACCAAGTTGACTGGGAAGGAGCATAAATTCGTGTGGGACGAGTCCTGTAATGAAGCCTTCGCTGAGCTGAAATATTGGTTGACATCAGCACCTGTGTTGACGATACCGGATGGATCAGGGGATTTCGTAAATCATTGTGATGTCTCAGGCAGAGGTTTGGGTGCTGTTCTGATGCAACGAGGCAGAGTTGTCGCATATGCTTCTAGGCAATTGAGGCCGCATGAGAAGAACTTTTCTACACACGACTTGGAGCTTGCTGTTGTGATTTTTGCCCTGAAGCTTTGGAGGCACTACCTACTTGGAGACCGAGTAGAGATTTTCACTGACCACAAAAGCCTCAAGTACATATTTACTCAGAAGGAGCTGAATATGAGGCAGAGACGATTGCTGGAACTGATGGCAAATTTCGATATAAATTTGCAGTACCATCCGGATAAGATCAACTTAGTACCTGATGCTCTGAGCAGAAGACCGGCTACATGGTTCTTACTGAGCAGAAAGAGCTTTTCGAAGAGATGAGACGATTGGAGTTGGAAGTGATTTTGCCTGGTACCGAGCAGAGCTGTATGATGCTTCAGCTGCAGTCATCGTTGGTGGAAAGATTAAAGAAGCACAGTCAGGTGATGAGCAGTTGCAGGAGTTTCGAGCTGAAGTTGAAGCAGGTTCGAGGACTGACATGGCTATTCATGAGGATGGATCTCTCCGCTTTGGAACCCGTCTATGTGTTCTGAAGGGGAAGTCAGGCAGAAGTTGCTCGAAGAAGTTCATCGTTCGCCGTATTCTATCCATCCCGGTGGTACAAAAATGTATCGAGATCTGAAATTACACTTTTGGTGGCATGGTATGAAGAGAGCCGTGGCGAGGTATGTGTCGCAGTGTTTGATCTGCCAGTAGGTGAAGGCAGAACATCAGAGGACTGCTGGGCTTCTTCAACCTCTTCCTATTCCGGAGTGGAAATGGGAGAACATTACCATAGACTTTGTGACTGCCTTGCCAAGAAGTCCCAAGGGTCACAATACCATCTGGGTAATTGTGGACCGCCTGACGAAGAGTGCTCAGTATATTCCCTTCAGAGTGGGCCAGTCTATAGACAGCCTTGCAGAGAAGTACATGCAGGAGATTGTCAGATTGCATGGGGTCCCTGTCAGCATTGTATCAAACAGAGACACTAGATTACAATCGCAGTTCTGGGAGAGTCTTCAAGGCAGTCTTAGGAGCAAGCTGAACTACAGTACTGCGTTCCATCTGCAGACAGATGAGCAATCGGAGAGGACCATTCAGATATTGGAAGATATGTTGAGATCCTGTGTTCTGCAGTTTTGAGGATCTTGGGAGGATCATCTACACTTGGTGGAGTTTTCGTACAACAATAGCTACCAAGCAAGTCTTAAGGCTGCTCTGATGAAGCCTTGTATGGTCAGAAGTGTAGATCGCCAGTGTGCTGGGATGACATTGGTGAGAGAAAGCTTTTTGGGCCTGAGCTGATCACGAGGACTGTTGATGCAGTGGCCCAGATAAGAAAACACCTGCAGGGAGCTCAGGACAGACAGAGGAAATGGGCAGATGTTCACAGGAGACCATTAGAGTTTGAAGTGGGTGATCATGTGTTCCTCAAAGTATCACCGTGGAAGGGAGTTATCCAGTTTGGAGGCGGGGGCAAGCTAAGCCCTAGTTTCATTGGGCCGTTTGAAGTTGTGGAGCGAGTAGGCAAGGTGGCCTATAGACTCGCGTTGCCACCGACTCTATCGGGAGTGCACGATGTCTTTCATGTCTCCCAACTCAGAAAGCACATAAGGGATGATAGTCATGTCATCGACTACTCAGAATTGTCTGTTCGGCTAAACTTATCCTATGAGATCCGTCCGGTTTCGATCTTGGACCGACGGGAGAAGATCTTGAAGAACAAGGTTATCGGGTTGGTTTGGGATGCTTGGAATCCTCACTCGCAGGGTGAGTCAACTTGGGAGCTTGAGGATGAGATCCAGAAGAAGTTTTCCCACCTTTTTGTGTGATTCTTTTCTTTTCTTCGGGGTTATCCTATTGCCACTTGAATAAATTTTGAGGACGAAATTTTATTATAAGGTGGGTAGGATTGTAACTCCCATTTTTATTTTTTTCCCTTTTTATTATTGATCTCTATTGTAATCTCTTTTGTAATTCTATAACATTTTATTTCTTTTGTTTCATTATTGTATCGAATGATATCAACTCTAATATTATTCATGATTTATCCTTGATTTCAGTTTGATTATTTGAATCTTACTCCTTCTTTTCCTAATTCAAATTTTATTTCAAGAAATTGTCTTTTGTCTTGGTGGGTTGAGAATTGTCCTTCTATTTGACCCATATTGTACCCAAAGCCCTATAACCCACCTTCTATTGGATCTTGACCCACAAACCCACTAACCCAAACCGCCCCATATCTCCACCAACAGCCAATCTCCAAAAATCACTCCTAACCACATCACATCCTGTAACTCCCAAAATTGAATCCCTAACAATCAGCCCTACAATCCCCCATTATTGTGCTTATTATAATAACATTATAATTTTATAATAACCCCCTTCTCCTTCTCTCTCTCTCCCTCTATTCTCTCTCCGAAAACAGAGACCCCGACTCCTCGTCTTCCTCGTTCGCCTCCCGCTCGAGCCACCGCGAAGCCAAGCCATCACTATCCTCCACCATCCTCGCCACCGTCATCTCCATCCTCATAGAGCTCACCACATCCGCCACCAAAGCTCCCCCTCACGACCTCCCGTCGCCACGCGGTCGCTCCTCGACCTCCTCCTCTGCTCAACCTTCGAAGAATCCACCGTCATACCCATCAAGCTCGCTCCCCACCTCCAAACGCCCTGTCTCCGCTCATCGCCACTCTAGAGCCTACTGCTCGTCTCGCCTCCTGCTCTTCGTTGAGCCACCATTTCCGAACTCGAAGTTCTGCCATTTCTCAACCTCGAGCCCTCCATCTCCTTCCCTCCATTGCCGCATCTCCTCGCCCTCGCTTGCGACCTTCACCCCGCAACCACCGAAGACCCCCCGATGCCCCCTCCAGCAGTGTTTCCGTCTCCTCTGTTTCGGCGCGAAACAGAGCTCCGCTCGAGCTTCGAGTACCCTTCGCTGCAGCACTTCCCGATCGCAGCGCCACCATCGCAAGTCCTCGCCGCTCGCTGTCCAGTCACCACGACCGCCACAATCGCCGTCCCCTCTCTCGCCTCTCTCTCTCTTTGTCGCGTTGGGGAAGACGAACAGGAGTGGGTAGTTCGGGTAGGAGAGGAGAAATTGTTGTTGTTTGCTGTTCAGGGGTAGAAGGGATTGGGTTCATTTGGTGTTTGCTGTTTTGTCTGGAGGGGACCCGATCTTGGTGTTTGGTGTCTTGCAGTCCGGATCTCGGTTTTTTGCTTTGTGTGTTTTGCACGTGGCTTGCACATGCTAGTACTTCATGTTCGTGATTTGTCGCCCGGGATCCTAATCCTGTTATTCCCTATATCAGATCTAACATCGTTCTAAAGGCAAGTCATCTACTCTCAAATTGTATTTTATCATATTTGAGATTGTTTATTAAATTTCGCAAGTAGATCTATATTGATTATCGTATATCTGTTATTGTTATCTATCGTTGGGATGCTACGGATTTACAAGAGCGAATCCAAGTAGTAGTCTTGACTTCGTGCCGTCTTTTGCCTCCAATGTATAAAGATCTTGCATGCATTCATGTAGTTGATTATTGAATATAGGAATAGGAATTATTATTGTATTTCATGTCATGACATTACACAACTATTGTAAATTGTATACTAGTGTTGATTGTTCATATGATTGATGATGGTGTATTAGTTGATTGTGATTAGTAAGATTATGGACATTATACATCTTAATACCATGTTCACCTAGATGTAACTGGCTGTGAATTATGTTGTCGATCCCTAACTCATCGTTCATAACATTTTAATCATTTTATTAATGAAGAACATGTTGAAACCCTGAAATGTATTGCCAACCTGAACATTGTCATGCTGTTTCGACCTAGATAATGTCATCAAAATCAATAACTTTCTGAATATGAAATATAGCCTCATGTTTCTAGTTACCAGAACATCCAGAATTTTTGAATTCCGACTTATATTGCATGAGTTATGACCTTTTTACTGCTGTTGCACTGTATTTTCAGATTTATGCACATACCATGATAAGTTGATGAATTAGGTGAACTAATGATCAAATATCAGCATGATAATTTCCAGATTGATAGTCAACTTGCTTAGGGTAATGAAATTTATTTTTACTGATTTTTACATTGAATATTTACTGCTGTTACAACTGAAACTAGTTAATACTGATAACTAGCCAGAATTGGTACCCGGGTAAAGAACACTGAAATTCACCTAGATACTGTTGTCGGAATTTGAACTTTAAATATGCGTTGGAACCGGGCAGCAGTCTAGTTTCTAGACCTTCTGACAGATCCACATGTGCTATCTTGTAGCAACGAAAATTCTGAATTTGGTACAGCAACCTGCTGCTATCCAGAATTGGGTTTCTATGCTTCATAATATATCATTGAATCTATAATGTTGAATTTGGTGTATTTGGTTGTATAAAGTACATTGCATGATCTTAGGGTTGTATTGTCATCATCGTAGTGTTCCTTATTAATCGTCTTATCATTTTCAATTAATATCTCTGTCCCTATTGTTCCCTATTAGTATTGCAGGTTAATTAAATAAAGAATGTTAATCAAACCGGTGTTAAGGGTTGACCGTAGTAGTGGACAATATAGGTAAGTGTATGCGAAAAGGGGGTCCGTGTTTCCCATATTTTTATAAATAAATGGAACTAAGTGCCACGTAGAACTAAGTGCCATGTCAGGGGTTGACGGGGGCCACCTCTAGAATTTACGGGGGCCACCTCTAGAACCCATTACATGATTACATGATTCATGAACGTGTTTACCAGTTTTCCTATTTACAAGTTAAATGGAACTAAGTGCCACGTAAAACTAAGTGCCACGTCAGGGGTTGACAGGGGCCACCTCTAGAATTTACGGGGGCCACCTCTAGAACCCATTACCTAATTAGAGGACGTGATATAATGATGCCTGAGTACACGGCCCTATAAAATCCACCGCTAAGTCTAAACATAACTTGTTTGCATGTAGAAACCATGCGGTAAATAGATTGGACGCATGAAGTACTACATTAGTTAGGAAAAAAAAGAATAATAGACTTAAGACTGCATCGCATTGTCACTGCATTTTGTTATCGTTATTGAACAGTGTTGTCGTTATTGCTTACTGTTATTGTTATTGTTTATTGTTGTTATAAATCCTTGTTATTGCACATTATACTATTATCATTTGTCACTGTTCAATACTATTGATTTCATCGTTCATTCAATTCATCGTTATACCGTTATTGTCATTGTTCCGCTATTTCTCTACTTGCTGTCCACGACTTGCTCTAAGGACATATTATTCTCTTTCTTTAGATGAATAGCTTTCAGAAAATCGAGATTTGCCTGATGGACTAGGAGAGCAACAATGGTGAAAGAATTGTTTTGTTGCACCGCTTAAATAATTATTGTTTCATTTTGAGAACTTTAATAATTGAACATTGTTGTATTTGTGGGCTTTTGACCCGAATAATGTTATTGTTGATTCTAGATGTTGGATTGTTATTTTGTTGGTTATTTCATGCTTAAAATTCAAGTATTATTATTCATGTGTTTACTCCTTCATTTTATGTGTGGTTGTATTACTTCCTGTTTATATTGTTGAGTTAAATCGATAACAGCTCATGGGTGACGCAAGTCATTTGCTGGGCCATGTCACGTGCTTGCATTCTGTATTTTTGGGAAGCGGGGCGTGACAGCTGCCCACCAAGGGTCCTAAGCATTTTCTCGCTGCCCACCAAGGATCGTACGCATCGCTATCCACCAAGAGTCTTAAGCCACATATCGTTGTCCACCAAGGGTCTTACACATCGCTGCTCACCAAGGGTCTTACGCCACACATCGTTGCCCACCAAGGGTCTTACGCATCGCTGCCCACCAAGGATCTTATGCAAACACCGCACCCCAAGCCGATAATTTGGGTAATAGGAGGTTTAGCCCAACCCCCATTATTCTGTAGGCACTACTGATAAACAAACATTTACTTTTATAATCATTTTCATCTCATCATTTTATTCCATCACATTATCAAATACAATCTCATCATTTTATCTTAATATATATTATCACATATCCGACATATACCATGTTATTTATTTTATAATTTTAACACATTTTATCTTGTTATATTATCACATGTCATGAATACACCATGCTATGTATCTTGTTATTATCATATATCATGCATACACCTTGTTGTTTATCTTGTTATACTATCATATATCATGCATACACCATGCTATTCACTCACATCATATTATCCTATAAAATTTCAATTTAACACCTGCATATCATACATATACCACACCATTAATCTCATTTTTTTTATCGTATATAATTCTCATTTATTACCCACATGTCATACGTATACCATGCCCTAAATCACTGGATATTATCGTATATAAACCCAATATATCACTAATGGCACCAAATATTCAAAAATCATGCAAAGACACCACATCAGCACAATTTCAACTATCAAACTTCCGTATTTATCCACAATTCATTATCCGGCCATAACTATCACAAATCATATTAGATAATAAAATTTTACCACAACATAAAGTATATCGAGTATAATCATACTCACATGAGGAAATTCAAAGATCGGCTATGAAAACTCTCAGTTATTTTTCCCAAACTCGCTTCTTCTTCCAAGAAGCCAATTCGAGAAACCAATATCGGGATGTTGAAGAGCACCATCCAATTAGCTAAAACCCCCTAAAAATTGGGAATTAATGGATTTGAAAACCCTAAGATGAAGAAAAAGAAGAAAAGGGGTGTCAGGCGTGGGTTTCGATCGGGACAGGAGTGATGGAAGAAAGGAGAAATGGAGAAAAGAAATAGAAAGGAAAATTTATTATAAACCCCTCAAAGATTCTTTTATTATTTTTCATAATAACCTTATTAAACCCACTCCACCGGATGAATAAATAAATAAAGGAATATATATAAAACAAAATTGTATATTTATGCATAATAATAACAATAATAATATCTGATAGCAATAAAAGAATTACAAATGACTATTTTAGAATTTTAAAATAGGGGGTGTTACATTCGTATAACACAAACACAAAAGTAGAGGGAAATTTTAAATTTTTATTACTTAATTGTTCTTTACAATACACGGTGGAATTTTCACATAATAATTTCAATTTACTTCATCATAGATTCTCAGTCCTTTAACAACATCCACGACAAACTCGCATCCATGCCACTCATTGACAAGTCCAGCAAAACTTGTAAATTCTGGGCACGTAAGTTGAATATAACCGATGCAATGCTAATACAATAATGATCCTCCAAAACTTAACAATCACATACTTAAATGCAAGATAAATATGAAAAGAGTGATTATCCTAAGTATGTCAGTGTATGCCAGGATTCTTGATGCTGCTTGTTTTTTAGTGTGGGAGCAACAGATAATGTGAGTTCCTTTAGGAAAGAGGAAACTCAGATCTCGGCCTCCGACTTGACTCTACTGTGAGGCTAATGTGGTGGATCTGGGTGGCTCGTCTAGCATCGAAC
Source organism: Hemerocallis citrina (assembly GCA_017893485.1). Classification (NCBI taxonomy): domain Eukaryota; kingdom Viridiplantae; phylum Streptophyta; class Magnoliopsida; order Asparagales; family Asphodelaceae; genus Hemerocallis; species Hemerocallis citrina. The sequence goes on from CM030361.1 coordinate 178,903,748, forward strand.
ACCTGAACAAATGTCTGAGACACTGGGAGGACTCCCAGCGACAGACCTTTCCGATGCTCAAGTCAATAACCAGAGTATTAAGGGAAGCTCAAATCATGGAAATTGTGATTACCTGGTTACTGTAGGGATAAGGGTGTATTTATAGGCATAAGAACCTGATTAGGGGAGGTTTTTGCATCCCCTATTTAGTGGGTGCAACCCGCCCACACAAGGCTGGACCTGGGTAACGGGCCCATAGTCGGCCTAGAAGGAGAAATAGGATGACTTTGAGATTTGCACCAGGATCGAGCGGTGCAGATCGTTCTCTGATTATACCTTCATCATATGCCCCCTCTCTTGAAGGTGACGTCTTGGTCTCCTTTGAAGAGTAGTCGACCTATCCGGGGTGTCGATTAGATGATGGCATTCTGCGTGAAGCTGGATGGTGGGTACCCTGATGCTGTGTGAATTGACTGGATGGAGCATACCCCGACCCGGGTCTTCGCAGGGTAGACCTCGGATGCCCTACCTAGGGCACGATGGTCGGGAGGTCCTGCAAAGTGAGGGTCAGCTCTGATTACTGTGCTGAGGGCTCAGCGAGTTGGTCCTGTGTTTCAAATATGAGTCGTCGCATCGAAGGCGTGGTGGAATTGAGGCCTTGAGGATGGTCCTCAAGAGGTTCGGCCTCGGATGCCACACCGAGGACAAAACGAGATTGAAGTCTTGTGAGGTTCCTCATGGGTGTCGGACTTAGATGTCGAGAGTGCGGTGAAATTGAAGTCTTATGAATCTCCTCATGGATTTCGGCCTCAAATGCCATGCTAAGGGCACGGCGAAATTGAAGCCTTGTGAAAGCTCCTCACGGAAGTCAGCGTTAGATGCCGCACTGAAGGCGAGGAAAAATTGAAGCATTGTGTGGTTCCTCTTGGGGGTCGGCCTCGGATGCCACGCCGGGGGTGAAGCAAAAGTGGAACCTTAGGAACCTTCCTCATGGGTCGGCCTCGTATGCCATACCGAAGGCGCATCGAAATTGAAGCCTTGTGAAAACTCCTCATGGGAGTTGGCCTTGGATGCCATGCTGTAACCCCTGTTTTGGCAAATACGTATTTTCTGTGTATTTTTGGTATTTTAATTATTTGTAAATTATTTTCCCGCTTTCAAATTCTTTTTTGTTAAAATGTATTGTTGGACCTTCTATTAAAGTTTATTTTTATACAATAATTTTATTTGTAACTATTTCCTATAATTTTTATATTGTAATACTAATCTTATTTTTTTTTTTTTATTATGACTTTGATTATGAAGGATATTATTATATTTATTGTTATTAAACTTATTGTTTATAAAATTTTTGGAAGCCTATAGATCGTAATCTATATTGTATTTTTATTAGAGTATGGATTTTATGTATACCATTTTATTTAATTAAATAATATGTGATATTATTTTGCTCCTTATTATATTTTGGTTCGATTTGAATACAGTCTTGATCATTTCGTGAGGTCTTACATTCTATTGTATTTAGTAGTATTTGAATATTAATTTAATGCATACAAATTGATTATTTGTATTACTTTATTATTATTGATCTATTTATTCATTTATTTTTCTAAAACCCCGAACCCTATTTTCTTATTGGATTCTATCCTATCCAGACCCGTTACCTAAACCCTCTTTTCCCCTATATATATCATGTTAACCACTAAACCCTAATCCTATACTAATCACCCAGTTAATTAAATCCCGTCGCCTAATACCCCTACCTCTGTTTTCCTTCATCCCCTACCTCCGACATCTCCTCAACCACCTTCCTTCTCGCCTTGGCCTCCCGCCAGTCAACCTATCCTCTCCTCGTCCTCTTCCCCGACCTGCATCCCCCTGTGCACCTCCTGCCACCTCGACACTCTGCTCCTCCGTCTCCTCCATTCACCTCGAGCACCGCCCTTGTCTCCGCAAGTCGAACTCCCGATCCTCTCCCTCTACCAGTGTCGCCTTGCCTCCCGTCTCCGATGTAACGCCCCGAATTCCAAAATACACTGAATTCGAGATTCCACAGGATCTTTACACTTCATTTAGTACAACTTTACAAGGAATTTAAAACTTTTCACTTTATATCAGAGTTACATAGGAATCTTTGCACTTTACATTTTACAGCGGAAGCAATTTTACAACATTTATATAAAGGTACATCAACATTTGAATAATCGCTAAGCATCATTTCTCCTTTAATCTTTATCATATCATTTACCCTGCATACAAAACTGTGGGTACGTCAGTTTATTCAACCGACGAATATTATACACAGCCATCCTCTCTATGCCGAAAACTGTATAACTGATTTTTCATATTTAACAAACACAAACTTGTCACATATCAAATTAAAGGGAATACCCTATTGATGTCGTGTTGTGATTGTGCACTTAGTCCTTAATGCAATCATTTACATTACATGACACTAATGCACACTTGTTCGGATTCTATGCATCCCATACTACATAGGTCCGAGGGCAAGCCTCTTAATCGTTCTTCATCTTGTAGGGTTTAATCTCTCGTCATGACTTAATCTACTACTGTAACTACGGTAAGTATCCTAGATGATCTATGAGTACAAGATCATGTACAGAAAAACTGGAGGAGAATCCCACGTCATGTCACGACGCATCGTGAAGACTATCTATGGACAATTCAGCCTCCTTCATGGCACACGATCCTCTTGCAGTCACCAAACATCCCACAAGCGTCGCCACCGGGACGATAATTCCGGAGTAGTGCCCACGCCATGTCCTGACACATCAAGCATGCATTCTGTGGCTCACTCTCACACCGCCAATCTGATGGTCCTCATACTCGTGTTTTTCTCTTACTTTCATCACATCTTCACTATGTACTAAATTCTTAATTTAATGAAATCATGAACAAAATTAATCTCTTAGAGTTAGCCATCTCACTACTACCGGTCTTATTTCTTCAATTTCACATGACCAACCTTGGTCTTTTCAATATCAATAATCTTACTTCATCACTTTTTACTTGCCGGTGTGAGTTTTGGCTACACCATAATTTTCAATTTCAATTCACAAATTCACATATTTGAGTTGTCATACTCAATAACATTTCTCTTTTCCAATCACATGATTTCTAAATTATTCATGAGTCAAAATAACCATTCATGGAGTTCAATTATACATCGAGTATTTCACAACATTTATTTCCACATTAAAATCATATTACCAAATATATAGCCAAAATGAATATTCACAAACTCATTAGTGTCACACTATTCTTTAATAAGAATAATCCATACCAACTTCACAATATATACTTTCTTTCATTGTTATTTTTCTTTTCTAGCATTTATCTCAAGTCCTTTGCAAAAATGAATTTTTCACAAAATATACAAGTGTAAAACTATAGTTCTAACCACATTTTTATTCCCAAATATACTTTATTTTTTCCCAATAAATCCCAACTTATTTTCCATAAGTCACACATGTTTTTAGAATAATAATAGTAATTTTTTTTCCATAATTTTTACACATCAAGAAACCACAAAAGTCATTTTTTTCCAAAAAGATATTATTATGGCCGAGGCCAGGATTCGAACCAGCAACCCATAGGAAGCAAGCCGCACGCTCTGGCCATATGGCCAATTGTGTCGTTCGATATAAAAGGGGATTGAGATTATTAAATGCTCTCGGGTTGGAAATTCATTAAATTTTTACAAACGCACATAAAAATTTGGGTTTCTCAAGTATCGAACCAGCGATCCAAGGGAACAAGCCACACACACTGTAGCATTAGAGAGCCTCCCGACAAATTGAGCTATAGGCTCAAGTTATCTTGAATACAACTCGCATTTTAATTAAATCCATCATCTGTTCAATTAGAACATTTCGATGTTCAAAATCTCTCATTTGAGTTTTGTTTTTTACTAAATTTCTTGTAAATCTCCAGAATGTCTAATTAAACATAGTTTAACACTCCAGTAATTTAAAAATAATTTTTCCAATAATTAAACACATATTTTTCATACAATTAATTTAAATTGTATACTACTACTACCACATCTCATTTCGATATCTATATAATAAAACACAAAGAAAGCTATCAAGTGGTTCTCCTTCAATTCCTCCAAAATTTAAAGGCCCAGATTTAACCTCACAAAACATATTTTCCCTCCAAAAGTTTCCCCCCAAAACTCAAATTCAAATTCTCCACCCAAAACAACTCCTATATTTATTTAATTCTTTTCTCTCTCTCTCTCTCTCTCTCTCTCTCTCTCTTCCTCCCTCTTCTATTCAAAAAATTAAGAAATAAAAATTTTAAATTTTTTTTTAAAATTAAAAATTAAAAAACTAAAAAAAATAAAATTTTTTAAAATAATTCAAAAAAATCATATAATGTGTTTTTTGCTGGACCCCTAAAAGTTTCTCATATAATATGTTTGCTACTTCAATCAATTTGCTGGACCTCCACAATTAATTTATATGATAAGGTGCACCGTTCCGAAGACGTGCCGTAGGCACGTATCAACGGGCAAACCTAGTATCTTATACAACTTAACATTAATATTTCCTATATCAATTCCCTGTTTATTTTTCTTTTACAAACCCAAAAATATATTTTAGGTTACTCATGCTAAACATTATCACAAAAGTCCATCTAAGCACATAAAGCAACAATTTCATCTACTAGCATTTGAATTTAGTTTTGATACTAATAACAAATTTTAATTCAAGCATTCCATAGCTACAAACAATTCACATACAACTTAAGATTCATGATGGAATAACATGCAATCTATTTAGCATCAATTCAATCAACTAACAAGCCTTTTTCCAATTAAATGTGCTCTTATTAGTTTCTTTCATGCATTATCAATTTAATCAACCTTAGCATGATATCTAATTAGAAACATGGAAAATAACCACCTTATTTGGAGAGAATAAATATTGCAACACCTCCTAAACAAAAGAGTCCTTCGCGAGCTTACCAAAAGAGCGTTCCTCCTCCTCCTTGATGTGCAAAACCGGCCTTCAAAGTGCAATCTCGAGCCCTCCTTGATGCTGGCCTTCCTTTGGTGCAAGCACAACCTACAACTCTCAATCTTTTTTTTTTATCTCACATACTACACTACTAACAATTGTATTTTCTACTATAGGTTTTGGAGAAATGAAAAGTACAAGAATAACTAGGCTGGGGGGGGGGGGATATTTATACTAAAAATTGGAGCAAATGAAGGGCTAGGATCAATCTAGGAGTTAAAAATAAAAGGTTAGGATTGAAGGGGAAGTTGTAGTAACCAACCATGATTCAAACAACTAGCACCCATAACTCCACTCTTTTTTTTCTTTTTCCCTCCATACCAAAACCGGCCCACTATGTGTGCTACTTGCACGTGTACGTGCAATGCACGTGCATTCATTTGTTCTCCATTTAAAAAGTTGTACATTATATTTTTATAAAAATACTCTTATAAAAATATTCTACATTACAAGTTGTAATAAAAGAAGAAATAGCTCATGGGCTTCATTTAATGGGCCAAATAATGGTTTACAAAAAAATAAATTAGATTTGGGCTAAAAAGAAGGCTTATGTTTATTTGAAGAAAAATGGGCCTTTATAAAAACAATTAGAGAACACGTACACACACACACACACACACACACACACACACACACACACATATACATATACATATATATATATACACACATTATCCATATTGAAAGTAATTATAAGGTTTTATACTGCAAAAATTGCACGTGCACAAAACGTACCCAAAAAAAATCATAAATGAAAATCGGGGTATTACATCCGAGCACCTCACCCTCTTCCTCCTCAACCTTGCAGCACTCCTCCTCCTACCACCATCTCCATCTCCTCTATTTTACCCATCGAAATAGAGCATCGCTCGAGCCTGCCTCCTTCTTCGTTGCCGTCGCTCCTCGACCGCAACACCACTCTTCCAACCTCGCTGCACCTCCACCAGTCGACCACCGCCTTTAGCCTTCCTTGCCGTCGTCTTCTTCCTCCATTACCATTGTCGAGCTCCTTCACCCTTGTGTTGGTGCCAAAACCCATCCACCACCATCTCCTCGAGCTCTCCCTGCCTTTGCCAATGCTACATCCCCCTACCGTCGTCGCTCTGTGCCCTGTGCCGACCGCCGTCAGCCTCGTCCTGAGTGCCGCCGCCCACCGTCGGAGCCGAAACCCATTGTCGTTGCTTTCGATCATGGGTTTTGATCTTTTGAATCCTGGCCGTCTGATGCATTTTGATCATCCCGATCATGATGATCCTTGATCATGGAATTTGGACCGTTGATCAACATTGTGATCATCATCATCAACAGCTATTTGATCTGGACCGTCTGATCTGATCTAATCATGATGATCCTTGATCATGGAATCTAGAGAATTATTTGTGAATACGAATTATAGAGAATTCTGTCTATTTTCCAAAATTTCTGACATATCTCAGTTTCAATTTGTGAGTTACAAGTTATGGCTATTTTACTATAGACATGTAGAAAATTCCAGATTCTATTTTATATGAATTTTATATGGTAATTTATTTTTATACTGATGTTAAAAATAATATTTTAATCTAATATTTTGCTGAGTACAACTAGACCTGATTGGAATTAAACCTTAATTTTTGTGGATTTAATTAATGACTTTTACAAACTACTATGCTTGCAAACAACTACTATCTATACTTGCAGAATTTTCATGTTGGTCAGTAAAGAACATAAATTTCAACCTGATTCTATTTGCTGTTTATTAAAACTTTGTAAATATGAAATGTATCCTACTGTATCTATTTATGGATCTGGATTTGGATTTATATTTTGTAATCTATTGCTGTTTTGGTACTGCTGTGTCCAGAGTTTCAGATTTACAAATTTGCTATATCTTGCTATCTTCTGATTTTATTTGACCATACTATCCATGGTGGAATATTATAAAATTATATTTGCTGATACTAGACATACTAGGGAATACCCCGGATTTTTCTTGGATTTAATCAACAAGTTTTTATATCATTTTACTGTTTATGAATACAAATTTCTGATTTCTGGCTGAACATGTTTTCTGGATACAACTCTGTTTTGAGGCCTATTTTTGTGAAATACCATATGACATATATATATTTGCTGGATTTGGCTAGGAGTCTATTTTCTAGATTTTCTGATGGATCTAGATTTGAGTGTCCATGGCAACGGAAATCCCAGATTTGGTGCAGTACTGTCTTCCTGTCCAGAACTAGAATTTTCGTTGTCTTAGTCTATTTTGAGTCATTTATCACCCGTTCGTGTCCTTTATTCAATTTATACATGTCCCTTGTCATCTTCCCATGTTTTTTGACTTGTTTGTGCACGTCCATACTTTCTTGAATAATAATAACAAGAAACTAAGTTGAGGTTTAAAGGGAAAGATCTAATAGTGGAAAATACAGAAACATGTACTCGGAAGGGGATCTATAGATCCTACGTGATTACTTGATACTTGAAACTTGGAGCGTGACGCGTGATTACTTGACACTTGCACACTTGACACGTGATACCTGGTACTTGGAACTTGATACTTGATTACTTGATACTTGTCCCTGAGTACACTGCCCTCTATGATCCACTATGAAACTTAAAACGTAATTTGTATAAATGTAGCAACCATGTGGTAAAAATTTGGGACGCATGAAGACTTAAAAACAACATGATCACTTGACAATTGTTACTTGTTACTTGTATATGATACCTGATTACTTGACAATTGTTACTTGTTACTCATTTACATGTTACTTGACACTTGTTAATGTCACTTGCAATCGTTCATCTTGCCATGCTAGTTGTTTCTGTTCTTGATTTAGATTTAGTTCTCTATTTTGTTGTTACAATATTTCCATGCTATACTTACTTCCGCTGTTACTTTATTCATGTCTATCTTTTTTGTACTTGTTGCCTGCACTACAAGCAGCACCGTAACTTGCAATTACGGGCGTTTTGTTTCGCTTTCCTTTTTCCTGCAATTTGTTAAATTGCAGATTATGGTGCCCGATGGAATAGGTGAACAAAGATTCTAGTTGGCTGGAGTTCTTGCTATATCTATTTATCTCTTGCTGGTTATCTTGAATAATTGTAATTTGTTACATGGATATTTGTAATGTGTATTTTGTCCCAGACTTGTGTTTTGTTCCAGACATAATTATTTGAAATTTAGTATTCTTGCTTCTTGTTTCAAGTAATCTTGTTGACTATATTAATTCAGTTATGCATGCGTGGTTGACTATTCCTCTTGTATCTCTCTTGTTTATACTTGCGTTTGTTGTAAAGATCCTGACAGCTGATGAATGGTGAAAGCCATTCCCTAGACTTGTCAAGTATCCGTATTCTGTATCTCCTTTTTGGGAAGCGGGACGTGACACATTATAATACCCCGCAAAATAGCATATGGCTATTTTGCTTCGTAATCTGTGCGCAATTGAGAACTGCACGCGATTATGTGTTTTTTAATAACAATTGATTTTAATTGAGAAATATCAGATATATTGTCTACTTTAGTTTATAATTTTGAAGGGTTATTACGATGTGGTTTTAATGTATTTTGTATTGTTGGTATTATTAAAGGAAAGAGTTGGGTTTTATTTGAAATATATTTGAGACATGGGGGCTTATGGGTAATATTCCCTTATATTATTTATTTACCTAATTATTTATTTATTTACTTTTATAAACCTCTCCCCCACCTTTTCCTTCCTTCCTCCTTCTTTCTTTCTCCCGTTCATTTCCCAACCGAAAGGAAAAAAAACCCCCCGACCCATTCGGCCGATCACTTCCTCTGCCTAAATCCACCTCATTTCTTTGTCATTTTCAAATTAAATCGAGGGATAGGCTAATTGGAGGGTGCTCTACATCGTAGCAGTGACCGTTTTTCGAAAGGATTTCGGGAAGGTAAACCCTAAATTATTTTATTGTATAAAATTGAGTGTGGTTAATTTCTTTTGAGTAGGAGTATTATGGTAGGAAGATTAAGAGATGTTGGGAAGGGTAGATGCGAGAAATTAGCAGATTCTTAGAGAGTTTGCAAGTTGTTAATAAATTAGGATTTTGGGTTTGTAAAAGAGAACTATATGTGTATGAATTATTTCTCGTATAGTAGTGGAAAGTATAGTTGGGCCATTAGAAAATTTAGGAGTGGTTCTAGTAATTATTTGGGGATAAAAAATTCCATAGGCATTAGAGTATTACGTGCATCGCACGTGTGTATCCCCGGCGTTCAATAGATGCTTGTGTGATATTTGGAATAAACGCTTATGAAGCTACTGCCCTAGACAATCCTGTCAAGAACTTCCAAACCTGCCAAGTCATCTCCCACTAGGTCCCAATTCGCCCTCGTTAAGATACAGTAATAAACCTAATACCCCTCCTGAAACAACTCCATTCATTCAACCGGAAGACTTAGTCCTGCCTAAACACATTGGAAAATATGAAGATCTCTATTCTCTCTGCAAAACAAGGGGAGACTCGCTCCAAAATAGAAAATTTTAGGCAAGGTCTACCAAGTTGTTCACCTAGCATCTCATCAACTTGAAGACCCGGGGGGCAAGGAGATATCGGCAAAGACTTGGAATGGGGAATGCCTCATTCCAATTTCAACGAGGGCTCTTAACGCCCCCTCCTCTATATATTTTTAATATTTTCTAATAAAGACCGTTTTCCGTACTGATCACTGCATGTAATAAAGGTCAAGCACTAAAGCAGTCATTTAGTTTTTAATACCATGCACTGCATGTAATAAAGGTCAGCCACTATAGCAGCCACGTAGTTTATTTTTTCAATAAAATTTTTCATTTTTCTTTTCAAAGATCTTATAAAATTCTCTGGATGCAAACAATGAGTTAAATGCCAAAAACTCATTAAAAGTGGCACCAAAAACTCATTAGAAGCTCCTTATAAGACAAGTTCAGAGTCCATACCCATGGCTCAGAGTTGCTCTAGTAATTTGCAACCAAGCAAGTTCAGAGCTCAGCTCGCCATTTGACCAGCTCCTGCAACCCGTCAAAACCTTCAACAAGTTCAGAGTTTATTCCCATAGCTCAGAGTTGCTTTAGCAACATGCAATCAAGCAAGTTCAGAGCTCAACTTGTCATTCGATCTGCTCATGCAACCTGTTAAATCCTAAACAACAAGTTCAGAATCCAAACCCATGGCACAGAGTTGCTTTAGCAACATGCAAACAAACAAGTTCAGAGCTATCTCACCATTTGATCTGTTCCTAAAACTTGTTCCAACCCTTAAAGCCAAATTAAAGGTCCATAATCGTGGATTGCAGTTGCTCCAGCATACATGCAAACTAGCAAGTTCATATCTTAAATTACACTCGAGGCGACTCTCACAATTCGTTGGAGGACACATACAACATGTTCAGAGTCCAACTCCCTCTTAGAGTTTCTCCTACAACTTGCTAAAAACAATGCAGCGAATTCGGAGTCCAACTCTATTCTAGAGTTGCTCCTACAACTAGCTAAACATAAAACCAACAATTTCCAACTCTGTTAAGCGCTCCGCACATCGCTCGAGCTCAATTAACAACTCGTTAACAATGAGTTTGATGCCCCGCTCTTCGCTCGAACTCTGTCTCCATACAATGAGAACAATGCCTTGCTTTTTGCACATGTTATCAATAACTCGTTAACTCCAAACAATGAGTTCAATGCCTTGCTCTTTGCTCAAGCTCCGTCAACAATTTGTTAACTCCATATAACTCGTTCAATGCCTTGCTCTTCGCTCAAGCGCCTCCACATGACTAATAACATCATACAATGAGTTCAATGTCCAACTCCCTCATAAAGTTGCTCCTAAAACTAGCTAATTATGAAACGGCATGTCCAGAATCCAACTCCTCCCTAGAGCAGCTCCTACGACTAGCTAACCCCCAAGACGACAAATTAGACAAGGAAATCTATGTCATGGATCCAATATCACCACCAAAGTTTACAAGCACAAAACTATGACCATATCACAATTGCAGAATTATAATGAGTCGCAACTTCAAATAAAAGTATCACTACAAAAGTTTGCTAAAATGCTGAGCGGCATCGTAGTCTTGCAAGATGATCTACATACCATCCTTTCGGCTGCATGGGCAAGGGATGCTCCTCCTATGGGATACAATCATCATCGCAGGCCTTTTGCCAGAAACCACCTTTCATGGGTTGCTTGAACTCTTGGCAGGAGGTGCCAACCCCGTAGACTGAGTCTGGACACCACAACCCGGTGCACGCGACCCTCCACAGGTATGAACCAAACTTGACAACGCGTTCGCCCAACTCTAAGCATCACCAGGATAGTGAGGGGCCATCCATGCAATCGAGCCCATGCCTCTAGCTGTCGACCCCGCTCCAACACCAACAATACGCGAAGTGATAGCCGTACGCAACCCCATAGCTTTGCTTGGAGATAGTATATCTCCAAATCCTTCTCAACAAGTACCACTTTAAGAAGAGCACACTCCGCAACACTATCTTTTAGGGTTAATAATAGTTTTAGGTGAAAAGGAACCCATCTTTGATGGTTATTTGTTGTAGGATAAAAAGAACACATCTTTTTTTATAGTGGATGTTGTAGGTGTATGTTCTAAATAACTTGGACTATTTTTCTAAGCATATAAGTGGTTGTAGGTTAAAAAGAACCCATCTTTATGATGTGTTGTGGTGTATTTATGTTCCTAAATAACTTGGACTAAATTCCTAAGCATAAGCATGATTGTAGGGATCAAAATGATCCCATGAAAATGATGGAATGAAAGGACTCAACAAGATCACATAAAGATAGAGTATTGAACCTTGCTATGGTTATTGTTGTTATAATGTTTATTTTAGACTAATTGGACTAAGATTTGTGCATAAAAATGGTGGAAAATCTAGATAAAGTTATCTCTTTTTATTTGTGTGGATTGTTGTCCACTTTTGTTGTATGTTTGTTCTTAAAAATGACTTGGACTAAGTATTAAGCATAAGGTGGTTGTAGGGATCAAAAGGATCCCATGAAAAAGATAGGTGGTGGAACTTAAATAAAACACATAAAGGTTTTTTTTTAACCTTGTTATGACTATTGTTGTTATTGTGGTTATTTTGTTAACACAAATGACCACTTGGTCTATAGCTATGTGCATATAAAGAGTAGTGTAGTAGAAATATTTACTACCCATTTTTAGGGTTGTAGGTTTCATCTAGCTTTTTAAAGATATGTTTTGTTGTATGTTGCTCTCTACTTTGTTAAGAAATTAATCTTACTAACCCTTGTTCATAAAAGGTTACCCTTTTTGTATGTAGGAACTTGTAAGATTGAAGAAAAGCAAGTTGTAGTATGTAGTAATTTGTAGACTAAATAAATGTAGTCTTTGTAATATATAGGACTTGTAATTTCCTAATAGAGTAGTGGAACCCATGTTTAAGTTGTATCCCATGCTTGAGTTGTTATAGGTTGATTATAGAAAGATACCATGCTTGAGTTGTTGTAGGTTGATTATAGTAAGTATACCATGCTTGAGTTGTTGTAGGTTGATGTAGTAGTGAAACTCATGCTTAAGTTATATACCATGCTTGAGTTGTTGTAGGTTGACAATAGTGAGAAACCCATGCTTGAGTTGATTATAGTAGGTATACCATGCTTGAGTTATTTTAGTAAGAAACTCATGCTTGAGTTGATTATAGTAGGTATACCATGCTTGAGTTGTTGTAGGTTGATTGTAGTAAAGAAACCCATGTTAAGTTGTATACCATGCTTAAGTAGTTGTAGGAATCCATGCTTAAGTTGTAGATTGTTGTAGCAAATAAACCTATTCATGCTTGAGTTGTAGGAAGAAACCATGCTTGAGTTGATTTTAGTAAGTATACCATGCTTGAGTTGTTGTAGGTTGATTATAGTGAGAAACCCATGCTTGAGTTGATTTTAGTAAGTATACCATGCTTGAGTTGTTGTAGGTTGATTATAGTGAGAAACCCATGCTTGAGTTGATTATAGTAAATATACCATGCTTGAGTTGTTGTAGGTTGATTATAGAAAGATATCATGCTTGAGTTGTTGTAGGTTGATTATAGTGAGAAACTCATGCTTGAGTTGTTTATAGTAGGTATACCATGCTTGAGTTGTTGTAGGTTGATTGTAGTAAAGAAACCCATGTTAAGTTGTATACCATGCTTGAGTTGTTGTAGGTTGATTATAGTAAGTATACCATGCTTGAGTTGTTGTAGGTTGATGTAGTAGTGAAACTCATGCTTAAGTTATATACCATGCTTGAGTTGTTTTAGGTTGACAATAGTGAGAAACCAATGCTTGAGTTGTTTTAGTAAGAAACCCATGCTTGAGTTGATTATAGTAGGTATACCATGTTTGAGTTGTTTTAGTAAGAAATGCATGCTTGAGTTGATTATAATAGGTATACTATACTTGAGTTGTTGTAGGTTGATTGTAGTAAAGAAACCCATGTTAAGTTGTATACCATGCATAAGTAGTTGTAGGAATCCATGCTTAAGTTGTAGATTGTTGTAGCAAAGAAACCTATTCATGCTTGAGTTGTAGGAAGAAACCATGCTTGAGTTGATTATAGTAAGTATACCATGCTTGAGTTGTTGTAGGTTGATTATAGTGAGAATACCATGCTTGAGTTAATTATAGTAAATATACCATGCTTGAGTTGTTGTAGGTTGATTCTAGTGAGAAACCCATGCTTGAGTTAATTATAGTGAGTATACCATGCTTGAGTTGTTGTAGGTTGATTATAGTGAGAAACTCATGCTTGAGTTGATTATAGTAAGTATACCATGCTTGAGTTATTGTAGTCGTTCTAAGTAAAGAACACATGCTTATGTTATTGTAATAGTTCTAGTAAAGAACCCATGTTTGAGATGTATGGTGGTTTTAGATTCAAAAGAATCCATGCATGTTTAAGTTATATGTTGTAGTGGAACCCATGAGTTTAGCTTGCATGCTAATCCAATGGAACTATTGAAATGAACCCATGTTCCATATTTGCTCTAATTCGATTTTTAAGGAGAAACCCATGAAACTAGCTCCATGATAGTTCTAGCTCGAATTGGCGAGGAACCCATGCAATTATGTTATAGGTGATTCTAGCTCAACTTTGAGAAAGAACCCATGAACCTAGTCGCATATTGTCCTAGTTCAAATTTGGGAAAAGAACCCATGAGTTCTAGTTGTATGCATTTCTAATTGAAATTGGAACATATGATGTGCACATGTTTCATCTTCAATATATGGTAAATAATGGTTGGAAAAGTCACTAGTATTGTTAGCTAGATAAAAGCTAGCCTAGGGGTCATCGAACATTAAGACTCGCATCTTACCACATTGGAAATTGTGGATAAATCACACCTCGAGCACCAACGGATTTTAACTGATGTGGGTTGATCGCGGGCCGAGAGTGTTGACGAGATCCGAGTTAGGGGTAGTGATAGGGTCTCATAATTGCCGTAGGCCCCATCAACCATCAAGAATCACATCTTACCACCTTAGAAACTGTGGATAAATCACACATCGAGCACCGACGAATCTTAACTGTTGTGGGTTGATCGCGGGCCGAGAGTGTTGACGAGATCCGAGTTAGGGGTAGTGATAGGGTCTCATAATTGTCGTAGGGGCCATCGACCATCAAGAATCGCATCTTTCCACCTTAGAAACTGTGGATAAATCACACCTCGAGCACCGACGGATCTTAACTGATGTGGGTTGATCGTGGGCCAAGAATGTTGACGAGATCCGAGTTAAGGGTAATGATGAGTGAGAGAGATTTCCGTCACCGGTGTCTTGGATCGATAGGCACACCTCGAGCACCGACGGATCTTAACTGATGTGGGTTGATCGTGGGCCAAGAATGTTGACGAGATCCGAGTTAGGGGTAATGATGAGTGAGAGAGATTTCCGTCACCGGTGTCTTGGATCGATAGGCCATGAGTTGGATCGGGATAATCATACGAAAGTTATTGAAAACCCCATGAGATTGTTTGGGCTTAGTGATATCGTTAGGGTAGTAACTTATGGCTATTACTACTTAACCTTTACTTATTATCATTTTTGCCGAAGGGAAAGAGTTGGTGCTAAGGGTGATTCCTTATGATCCGACCTGTCCTATAGGCCGACACTATGCGGTGTTATTGGGTTGTACCTTCCCGTCAAAGGGATACGTATGGTGTCATCTCACGAGTTGGGAATACGGGTTGCGTATCTCGTCTGTTAATTCCTGAAATACTGTGGCTTGGGGTGCCACAGGATTCAACGTGTAGTCCTGCAATTGCGAGACCCCAGGGGTGCCACAGGGTAGGCTTCGTGCTACCCTGCGCATGCGAGACCCTATGTTCTTTTGATTTTCGAATGAGGCCCCATACGCTGGGCAATAGTGGCAAACATGGACACCACTATATGACTGCAGTAACGGAACTAGACTGTACCTGTAGCCTTGTTTTTGAGTGAGGTCTGGCATACCGGGTAGTAGTGGCAAACAGAGACACCATAATCGTACTGCATTGGTGGGACTTGACCCACCTGCAACCTCACTGTCACGTTGTATTATCAGGAACAGGATTGTGTACAAAGTAGAATTCTTAACGAGGGTTCAAATCCCTATATATAAAGAAACGGCTTGAGAATGGGCGTATGTAGTATGGGCTGCATACTGTTCCAAAGACATGCTTGCATTAGAATAAGTGCATCATTGCGTTAGTCAAACTTGCATTAAAGTCTAAGGCATAGCATACACTGACACATCAATTATATATACACGTTTCTCTTTTCATTAATCTGTTTGCTTAAGTGGAGAATTGTTGTTAGTTAGCATCCTTAAAGCATCAGTGAATACTGACGCCCCCATTTCAATAGGTGCTGGATTGCAGAAGTACAAGTACAGGATTCAGGAGGACTCAAGGCGAAAGAAGCAAGAGTCGTTTCCATTTCCGCTGCATTATATATTGTTACTATTGTTCCATTGTAACAGTTTTGTAATCTATTTAATTGTTGGAAAGAATCCAATCAAAATAACAAGTGTTGTTCTTTATTCATTTGTACTCTGATGTAATATGTTGAAAGTTATAACACTTGGGATTATAAAGGTATTATTGTAACACTGTGGTAATGTATTGCAATTTTGTAACATTCGGATTGTAATACATTTGTGTTGAATAAAAAGTTTTAAATTTTCCTGTTTTTCTGTGTATTGTGGCTAATTGAAGAAAATATTCTAGCTTATGTCATGGTTTCCCAGTTACCAGAAATCGGGGCGTTACATAAGTCTTCTGCTGCGCGACTTTGATATCTCTGCACCTGCTGAAAGGTAGGAACTGATAACTAAAATGTGGGGAACATTAGTACTTCGACTGATGCAAAGCTGATAATAACAGCGATCCTCTAAATTACAATCACAACCATAATTTTATGCAAAAGAAAAGTGATGTGCCAAACAAGGGTTTAATGGATTCGGGTTCTAGTGCAGTGGTATGCCATGATCCTAGGACTAGATGCGACAAATCACATGCCTGACTCTAATGCAAGCAAGACTTTGGAAACGAATGCATCTCATACTATATACGCCCCCAAATCTAGCCGTCTTTCTCCACAGTTTAGGGATCCAAACCCTCGCCATGCATCCTACTCTTGTACTCAACCTGTTCCCAATAGATTGTCCGTGCCCAAGGAGGTTGCAATTGGTCGGTCTAGTTCCGCCACTGCAGTGCCTAAGTGGTGGTCGTGTTTGCCACTAAGTACCCGCGTATGGATCTCTTCAGAAAGCAGCGTTAAGTATGGTCATAAGACCGTACCCGGTATCCGTACCTACCCAGTACCCTAACGTCAATGATATGTGCGTTCACCCCCTCAGCGGGGTATGAACTGGTGTATGAAGTAACCCACGTGCATAGGAATGTGATGGCCTCGAGGGTCAAATCCCCCTATCCTCCCGTTCCTTACTCCGGCAAACTTTGGGAATTAACAGATCGAGATACGAGACCAAGACTCAATCATGAGTACCGAAAACGTATCCCTACGACAGGAGAGTACAACACCCGACTATGGTCTACTAGTACTAATGCAATTACAAAATCCCTAATGCATCACTCTAATCCTAGCCTCTTCTAAAGACTTGGGTGAAAATAGATTGCTTCCAAAATTCCACTTATCGACCTCTGGCCGTGGCGAAACCGGTTCGGTTCGCCACTTTCCCTAGCTTGGAGTTTGTCCAGTACCGTGGCCTGCATTCACCCCTACCCGGGCAATGAATGTGCATGTTCACCCCTCCCCGGGTAATGAACTGATGTGTTTAGCCCTCACCGGGTGAAGAATTGGTGCGTTCACCCCTCCCCGGATAATGAACTCAATTTGATGGCACGGCTCGGACGTCCTACGCTTTGGTGGAAGTTCATAACTTATGGTCGACAGATGCAGGGTATCACCCTACCCTAGTGGCTAACTCGAGCCACAAGATCCACCATGGGATTCAAACAAAACCAACAATAGATACCAAACGTCAACTCTAACGGTACACAAGGGAAAGGTCCACACAACACCTAGTCAAAACCCAAGACTAAGCAACCTATGGGATTTCTGTCTGAAACTTAAAAAGATCATAACTCCCTCGATACAACTCCGATTGGACGTACAAGCCCAATCCGGAAAGGTAAAGACCTAGGCTACAACTTCCTAGTTGATCATAACCTCAAATTCTATCATCTAGGTCCTTAAAATGGCCTCTCAAGCCTTAGCCTGTGTATATTTCCTGTACACTGCCTGCTCCTTACCAGTAGCATGTCTCTATCTACCCATCAGAATGCTGCAAACCCAGCTTCTATGGAAAGGTGTGGGTTTCCTCAACAATCCTCTAGTTGGTCACAAGTCCAAAATATGCCAATAGATCTCCCTAAAACACACATTACTCTCAAGTGTACCAAGTCACACACAAAGACTTTCTCAACCAAAGCACTCAGCTCCAATCCTGGTCTCTGTCCAGTATTGCAAAAATTATATTAAATCAACCACTTAGTGGAATCACCTCAAATAGGTCTTGTTAGAAAGGTCTTGATGTCTACTACAATCCTCTACGGAAACACTTCCTCAAAATTTGCTCTTAAGAAGCCTCAATTGTGACATCTCTATAGGGTGTCTAATTTGACTGAATCCAGCACAGTACATGCTATAAAATCCATCATAAATCCTATACTCATCCAACAGTCACAAAATTTACAGTAAAGAAACTAAACTTCATAAATAACAACATGCAAAAGGTTTCATGTCCAATTTCCAAGTCTACACTGAGTTCTTCATGTTTCAATTAAGCACAAAGATCATCCTGTCCTTCAGTCACAGTTCTAGATACTGTTGATAGATTAATTTTGAACATGTCTGTAAAATCATCCAATTAATTTCTTGATATTTTCATAGAGTCTAGATACATGTGAGAAAGCATGGTAAAAATTTCAGATTAAGATCTTGCTCCAATTAATTATGAAAAATCCAACAATCTCAGGTATCACAGTAAACAATTTCTGCTACTACCTTACGGCACTGTTCCACAAATGGATTTTTAGAATACCAAAAAACCTCAAAAAAATCCGAAATAATTCATGAATCATCTAGACATATAAGGAAACAATCTGTGAAAATTTCATGATCAAATTCCTTGTGGTTTGCTCTCGGAAAATTCTAGAAAATGGTTTGCAGATCAAGATTCCGGTTCTAGTTTCAGATTCAACTTCCAATCTCCTAAACAATCATTCTAACTACTACTACTTCCCATGCATGCAAGAAATCAACAAGAAACAAAAGAAAGGTTTAGAGGAACTCCCCACCCTGAGTTGATTGTGGAGTAGATGATGGCTTTGAGCTTCACTTCTACAAGAATTCACTCCAAGAGCTCATTCTCCAATCCTTCTTCCTTTCTCTCCTTCTCTTTCTTTTCTTGGGTTTGAGTTCTGAAATTTTCAGAACATGGGAGAAGAATGAAGGGGTTTTTAATGGAAAAATGAGTGAGGAAAGAGAGAGGAAGGTGGGAGGCGGATTTAGGGTAGTAGGGGTGTAGGGTAGATTAGGTGGTTTTGGCATAAAACCATGGTCTTTAGCCCTTGGTTTGGGGTACAATGGTTGGCTACCCTATTTAGTCCTTAATTAGGTCCTTAGATGAGAGATGAGAGGTTTATCGAGTGTACGCAAGATATACCTATCGTAGTATCATACAATGATATATTTGCATAGGTATCGTCCCAAAAACTAGTGTTTATACCTGTATCGGTCATTCTCATTCTCGCATCGTCTAGAACGCAACCATCCTAATGAACCGCCCTGCAAACCTAACCGCACTCCATGATAGCAAAATCAAACAAAACACTGCAATCATATGCACGCATACAGACAATATACATACACACACACACACATATATATATATAAGCATTGTACAATCCGGGGTATTACACTAGTCCTGGCCTCGTTGGTCCTAATCTCCTTCTCGACTCGGTTATGATCTTCTCCCTCAGAATCGGAGATTCCATCGATATCCACATCCGACTCTGGTGAGATCTCGTGTGTTGATCCCGAATTCATAGGTTCTCTTCACTACGAAGAGGGTTGACTTGACGAACTCGTGGCTGATCCACCTCATGAAGAGCTGGCCTCTAATCCACCGCCGTCACCTGAAGAGGATGAGCTACCGATTTCTGTGGTCGACATATCCGAAATTACAATCTTGAACGGAGAAATTCCAGATGTAAAGAAAGTAACCCCCCACAGTGATAAGAGGGAGCGAGTTTAAAGAGGCTGACTACTTTCGGAACCGTTAGCACATGCTGTCCCCTCAAATTTCGTGAGTGACAGCCAATCGAATGACTACTATCATGTGTCTACTCCTCGAGCTCCACAAAATCTGATGTGGCAAGAAGCCACATGGGCAGAAGATTTAACATCCTCCGTCCCATTGACCAGTATAGGACTTCGGCTGGAAACAATTGACACCTTGGCTCGACCTTCGGCACCATATTTCGAGAATGACACTCCGACTCTGAGCTTTTCGCAGTACTCACTGTCCACAAAGTTCACATCTCGAACCCATACCTCGAAAGGGCACACTGATTCTGAATCTCAGGCAACCACCATCCGACGGGCCCATACCTCGAATTCACAATCCCAACATCATTCCGACCCTTCTCTCGGAACAACACATCTACCACAAGCTCGGTAATCTAATGCGGCCGTCACGCCAACGCTTTTCCTATGAGTTATCTACTTCTTGAAAATGAACAACAGCTCACTCCCGAGAGCAGGGGCTCTAGTATGGGTAAAAATCGTGGTTGATCTCCGCTGAACGATTCTAGCACGAATCGCAAAGGCAACAGACTGGGCTTAACGCCAACTTTACTACTGGTCCAGGCCAGGTAGCTCCATGGGCCTTCCGTAGGCCCATTCGCATACCCGGATGAATCACCTGCCGTTTGCGCCAGACGCTCCATCGGTTATGCCGTAACCGCACCCCTAAAATCAAGGACCTGATCAATTCCAGATCTGAGATCAAGGGGATTTCAATACCGCCCAGAGATCTCTCCATAACGGATTTCCCCCCAGACCTATAAATACAGCATCTACTGTATAGTTATAAGATAATCACTCTTTTTGCTACAGAATCCCATCCATTAAATTAATGTCTTCTGACTTAAGCATTGGAGGGTCTGTCGCCTAAAATACTCCCATCCACTAATCCCATTCACTCTTTTGCTACAGATAATCACTCTTTTTGCAGGTCGTCAAGTCCACTGTGTAACACCTCGAATTTTTAAAATATAGAAAATACCCGTTTTTATATCCCTGGAGTGGTGAAACTTATTTTTGGTATATTTTATTTTAAATATTGATATTGGTATTGATATTTGTGTTGGTTCGGTAATATTGATATGTTGGGGTTTTGAGTCGAGTTTTATGTGAAGAAATATTGTTTATTTTTAGTTTATAATTTTGGAGGATTATTATGAGATAATTTAAAGTATTTTATATTATTAGTATTATTAAAGTGTAGAGTTTAGGGTTTATTTGTACTTTTGATGATGGGGAGCTTATATGTTAATATTCCTTTAATAATCATTATATTTATATTTTATTTTTCCACCCCCCCCCCCCCCCCCCTCCTCCTCCATCCTTCTTCTCCTTTCTCCTAGCTTCGATCGCGCCCAACAGAAAGCCCCCAACCCCATTCTGTTCGTTTCCAAGCCCTAAATCCCAGGTTTTTCCTTATAAAATTTCGATTAAAATTAGGGGTATGCTAATTGAAGGGTTCTCTTCATCATGATGGCTTCAATTTGGAGAAAAAGTAACTGGAAGGTATACCCTATTTTATTTTATTTGTATAGAATTAAGTGATTTTAATTTCTATCGAATAGAAATATTGTAGTAGGAAGATTAGGAAGTGTTGGGTATTATAAAGGTAAGAAATTAGCAAATTATTGGAGATTTTGCAAGTTGCTTATAAATTAGGGTTTTGGGTTTATGAAAAGGGAAGTAAATATATGAGAATTATCTTCTTAATTGTAAAAGAAATTGTAGTTGAACCATTAGAATAGTATGGGGTGATTTTTAGTAATTTTATGGAGATAAAATTATGTACAAATTCGAATAATACGTGCATCGCACGTGTGCATGCCAGGCATTCAATAAAATACCTGAGTGACATTAGGATTAGTATTATTATTACCTGTGACTGGTTTGGATGTTTTGAGCCTTAACTGGCTTTGAAATTTGATAATAGGAGATGTTAGTGACTTCGGATGCTTAATGGAGTAGTGGTGCTTCGAGTCTTCGCTGGATATCAAGTGAGTATGATTATACTAGGTACATATATTATGTGGTGACAAAATTTTATGCGGTTTCGAAGTGAATTTTGTGAGTTTTAGCTAAATGAAGATTTAACCGAAATACAGAATTATTATATGTTGAAATTGTGTTGTATGGGGAATTTGTGTGATTTGAATATTTAGTGTTATAGGTGATGTACTGAGTATATGCATGATAAGATGTAACCCCTATTTCCCCGAAAATGTATTTTCTGTGTATTTTTGGTATTTCAAAATTTTGTAAATTAGTTTTCCGCTTTCAAATCTATTTTCGACCGATAATTTTATTTGTAAATCTTATTATTGATATTATTACTTTGATTTCTATTATTTTTACTATTGCTATTATTATTATTACTATTATTATCTTTTATCATATATTTTTTCTTCTTATTATTATTTTTATCAGTATTATTATTATTACTGTTATTTTTATATTATTATTATTATTATTGTTCCTCTATTATATTATTGTTATTGTTATTGTTTTATTATTATTATTAGTATTTCTATAAAATCCTAATTGTATATTTTTATTACTGATTTGATTTTTCCAAATACCCAAAACCTATTTTTATTTTATTGGATTTCTTTTTTTTAAAACCCTATAACCATTTAAACCCCGTTAACCCTATATTACCCCTTTTCCCTAACCCGTTACTCGTCTCTCAGCCTAACCCTAAATACCTACCACTCTATATATTAACCCATCAACGATCCCATTGCTGCTTTGTTTTGATGGAGTTTTGATCTTTTGAATGAGAGCCGTCGATCGCCGTGATCATCATGATCATCAAGTCTTCATCTGGCCGTCCAATCTTCTCTTGATCATCTTGATAGATCTGATCTTGACCATCTGATCAATTGATCATCATGATCTCCATCATCTGATCTTGATCTTCATCAGTCTTAATCTGACCGTCCGATCTGATCCGATCATCTTGATCTTGATCTTCAATCTCAGCCGTTCGATTGTGTTCGTGATCTTGATCGTCTTCATCTTGTTCGTGATCGTGTGTTCGTGATTGGTTCGTGATCCATTCGTTGTGTTTGTGTTCGTGCCCCGGGATCCGTTCCCGTTATTCTTATTCCTTACATCGTTTTCATCATCATCTCTCAGGCAAGTAACTTGTACTCAATTCCTTTGTATGATACAAGCCATAAATTCTGCTTGTAGTGCAGTTGGGTGCTAGAGACAACTCGTGTATGATGTATCTTGATGAGTATTGTCTCTATAGTGCTATTGACCATAATTGCCTCACGATACAAATTTGACATGAAACAACTTAGGATTTGACCATTCTTGATGTGATCATATATGTGGGTTAATTATGAGAAATCGTGTGTTTGTTTGGATCCATGTGATATATTTATTGTGGACATGCTATATACCCTATTTCATGTTATTTGGACACTTAGTAGACTCTATAACATGTTTGGTTGTGTTTGGGACGAGTTTCGTATGTTATACATTGATTTGTTGTTAAGAGGAAAATCTGTATTTTGTCAGTGATCGGTTTTGATTGCTACCTTAGACCAGATTAAGGTCAGTATCTTAACTTCAGTATTAAATATGATTTTGAGAGAAATCCATCTTCTTTCCAAACTCTCTGACCTTGATCGATTTCGTTTCGTATGTGTGAGATATGATTGTTTTACTACAGAGGTGTATTTCATTTACTGATTTCGTTTCTTGATGATTTCGATGGCTAAACTATTTTGATACTAGTGCTTAGCATATTATTTTGATCTGAAATTTTGCACAGTATTTCTATACCTATTTAGGGATTATCCAGAATTTTGGTGGATTTTATTGATGAGTTTATATGCTGTTTCATGCTTGTTTATAAAAACTATACTTGCTGGGTTTTGCTCGCTGTTCTGTAAAGAAATATATTTTCACCCTAGTTCCTTTTCCTGTATGAAAAATATTTATGAAATATGAAAGTTAGCTTATTTTGTCTATTTTCTTCTCCCTTTAGCGGATTTGGATTTCGTTTCATGGTTTGCGAAATATTACAGTTTTCATACAGCAGTGTTGGGAATTCCAGATTTGCCAAACTATCGTTTCTTGATGTTTTCTGATTTTTTTTTGCTAAACTAATCTTACTGGAAAATTATGAAACTTTATATTCTGATACTAGACATATAGAGGAATAGCCCAGATTTTTTCTGGATTTATTTGAGGTGTTTTCATGCTGTTTTCCTAACTTTGAATTCGATTTACTGATTTTTGGTTGAACGTATCTTCTGGATTTAAATCAGTTTTGAGTTATGTTTTTGTGAAATACTATATGACTTATTTATATTCGATGGATTTGGTTGGGAGTCTATTTTCTAGACCTTTCGACGATTCAAATTTGCATGTTTGTAACAACGGGAATCTCAGTTTTACTGCAGTATGGTCTTGCTGTCCTGAACTAGAAATTTGGTTATTTTATCCTTTTATGTGTTATCTTGCACCCGTACATGTTTATCTTGCAACCTGAACTTGTTGCTTGTTCATGACATGATATTCTTGCTCTATTTTGTGACACGTACATACCTGTTTAATAATAATAAAAGTAACAAGCCGGAGTTATGGGAAAGACCTTAGTAGTGGACAATATAGGTATGTGTACTCAGAAGGGGGCCCGTGATCCCATTACTTGTTGCCATGTTTCATGCTTGCATGATTCATGCATGTTATTATTATATTATGTCATGAACTCACGATTACATGATTCATGCCTGTTATTATTATATTATGCCATGAACTCACGATTACATGATTCATGCTTGTTATTATTATATTATGCCATGAACTCATGATTACATGATTCATACCTGTTATTACTACTTGTTTCCATGTTTCATGATTACATGATTCATGCCTATTATTACCTGTTGCCATGTTTCATGACTACATGATTCATGCCTGTTTCTGTTGCCACGATTTCACTACGTGATTCGTGCCTGTTACTTGTTACTTGACTTTACGCCTGAGTGCACGACCGTATAGAAACCCACCACTAGGCCTAAATGTAACTTGTTTGAATGTAGCAACCATGAAGTAAAAACCGGGATGCATGAAGTGCTACCTAGATAGTAATAAATGCAAGACTTGAACATGATCACTTGACACTTGATACTTGATTACTTGTACATGATACTTGATACTTGTTCGCTTGAGACTTGTTACTTGTTTACATGATACTTGTTCACTTGACACTTGATACATGCTACTTGTTCTTGTTCACCTTACCATACTAGTTGTTTTATTATGTCATTATGCCTATTTCATGTTATTAGTTAGTTTTCCCATGTACTTGTATCATGCACTACAAGCGGCTCGTAACTTGCATTGACGGGAGTTTGTTTTCTTTTTCCTATTCCTGCAATTGTTAAATTGATGATTTTGGAGATCAGCTACTCGATGGAATAGGCGAGATGAGATACTAGTTGCTGGAGTTTTGCTATTATGATTTTCCTGCTATTATTATTATTTCCTGTTGCTTTGAATAATGTATCTTGTCCTTGGATTCATTTACATTTGGGCAATGTGACCCATGATATTATTGACTTGTCCAGACTTGATTTATTTGAAATTATATTATATTTTTGGTTTCAAGTAAATTTTTGTTGGTATATTTGATTCGATTATGCATACTTAGTTGATTCTTTCGCTTCCAACTCTGATTATTCTTGTGAAATGTTGTAAAGATTCTTGAACAACTTATGGATGATGAAAATCATTCGCTGGGCTTAGTCACGTATCCGTATTCCGTATTCTATTTTGGGAAGCGGGGCGTGACATAAGATGAAGTAAACAAGGTTGTTATTCGTGTAATATACGGTAGATAAACAAAAATGACCTATATATATATGGTGTTATGATGTATTGACCTATTTGGTGTATATTTGTGATATACATGGGTGATAATGAGTTATGTTAGCATAATCGATGAAATTAATGAGTGGGTATATATATAATGTAGTGATTGTTTAAAGTGAAACTAATGGGCGGTAATATGATTTAATCATCTACTTAATTTGGCATGTTCATAAGATATTATAATGTGAGTGAATAAATACTTTGCTGCGTTTATGATACGGAATAATATAAGGTAATAATTTTATAAATGAAATAATCAGATGTATGTGAGTATGTGGGATAATGTGATAATAAATCGCATGATTAATGTCAAAGATTTGGCAAATTATTGAAATAAAAGATGAGATGATGTGTGGTGATGAAAAGATGAAATGGAAATGATAATAACTGATAATTTTGTTGACCAGTATCTACGAAATCCTAGCGGTTTGGGCTAGACCTCCTAACACCCAAGGACCGACTTGGGGTACGGTGTTTATTACCCAAACTATGTTTGAGGTGCGGTGTTTTTATCGCCCGAGTTATCGACTTGAGGCCCGGTTATTACCCAGCTCAGTTGGGGCGCGGTGACATTCCCTCGATGACAGATGTAGCAAGGAAGTACCCTAGTGAAATTAGTGGTGCGGTGTTTTCTTTTCCCTCGTTGGTTTAGCCACGAGGAGTACCCAAACTATGTTCGGGGTGTAGTGTTTCACTCGCTGGCTTCGGCTGGGAGGAAATACCCAAGTTCTACTTGGGGTGCGATGTTTCCCTTGCTGGCATAGGCTGGGAGGAAGATGTAGCCTTGGAAGCATAAGACCCCGGGGGGAAGAGGTCTGTGTGTTTACTGGGCTGTCAGCTTTCAGTATATTGGGATACTGTGGCTCACTGGTTGACAAATTAATAAAAAGTAAAGAAATTGAAATGTGAATGAGAAAGTGTAGAAACTGAAATGTGAATAAGAAAGTAAAGAAAGTGAAATGTGAACGAGAAAGTAAAGAAAGTGATATGTGATGAGAAAGTAAAGAAAGCATATAATGTGATATGAGATTGAGAAAGAAAAGAAAGTATCTGATGTAAAGTAGAAATGATGTAAAGTGGATATTAGAAAGTGAAGTAAGTATCTGAGTGAAAATGAATAAGTAGAGTGAAAGAAAATGTATATATATGAAGATGAGTATGAAAGAATATGATTCATGAGTATGGAAATGAAAATGAATGGTAAAAGAAGTATGTGGTACTAAATAAATGTGAAGAACGAAAAAATTGCATTATGAAATTATAAATGAAAATACAGAAATGGCGATATATAGATAATTATGAAAAGAGAAACATTTGTGTTATGGGATTAAATATAAAAAGTAAAGGAATTAAACATGTGTTTTAGTTTGGTGTTATGTATTTGAATATGAAAAATGAAAAAAGCTATGTATAAGAATTAATATGATGTTATGAATATGAGTATAACAGTGAAGGAATTATGAATGAAAAATTAATGTGAATAACTCGAAGAAATTGTGGAATGGAAAAGAGTAAAAGAAGTAAAGAAAGTGTGTATGTAAGAGACAATATGATGTGAATAAAGTAAAGTTATATATGATATTAGTATGATGCATAAAGTGATGTGTGTTGAGTGATGGATATAGGAATGTGTTCAAAACTAAAGATAAGTGTGATGCGAGTTGATGCCTTGGAATTGTGTCGAGGA
Organism: Hemerocallis citrina; assembly: GCA_017893485.1. NCBI lineage: Eukaryota > Viridiplantae > Streptophyta > Magnoliopsida > Asparagales > Asphodelaceae > Hemerocallis > Hemerocallis citrina. The sequence continues at coordinate 178,931,165 of CM030361.1, forward strand.
ACTACTCGCCCGCTAGTTCCATTGGAATAGTGGGAATTGCCTGCCTTGGCACAACTCTCAGGGTGAATTGGCGGGTTGTTGATATGATTGTTGAATTGCGAGATGGAAATGGAAGTAAAGAAAATTATAAGATGATAATGGGAATAAAGTAAAGTAATATTCCAAACTATTGGCTTTGGGGTGCGGAGTGATTTTATCCAAACTATGTTTGGGGTGCGAAGTATAATTTGATAAGAATGAAGTTACAGTAAAGTGTAATATGAGACGTATGCCAAAATGAAAGAAAGATATATTATTAATAAGAATGAAAAGTAACTTGAGTTGTATGATGAGATTAAAAAATGAATTATAAAGTAAAATATATGGTAAAATGGGAATGAGCTTTTCAATAAGCTATATGATGAAATTAGAATGAAAAGAAGATAAATTTGTAATAGTTTTAATGAGAATGGAAGTTAAGGTATTATGAGATGTTATGATATATGATATAAGAATGAATGAATGTGATGATATGCAGTAAAATAAATATAGTATGAGATGATATGCTGATGGATTGAAGATTTAAAAGCGTACTTTAGTATGAAGTCCTTCTATGATGTTTTTACATTCAAATTTCAGGGTGACTTATTTATTATGATATGCGTAAGTTCTTTATATTTTCTTTATATAGTTCAATTTATTACTAGTAAATTATACTCACACCAGTTATGGCCGATCCCTGTTGTTTTCTAGGGTCAGGGGGGCCCCTCCCTGGGGGTGGATGTCCCTAACCCTCTTGCAGGTACTGATTAGCAGCGAGGTGAGATACCGTAGTAGTTGTTTGATTTTGATAGTTATACTTTTCCAGTAGCCGAATGAGTTGTATATGTATCTATTATATATTTTATTATCCTTAGTTATGCAGAGATGGAGACGGTATTTGGATGATAGTTTGTATTATAGAGGAATATGTATACAACTGTAAGAGATAATAATATATAGCGCTGTGATGGAGTATGAAAGCCCGTACCCACCTCGTTGTGGAATACCAAGGTCTGTGGTTGGTTTTTGAAAGGTTTTTCTAAAATTTTTATAAAAACCTTATATGTTTTCGAAAGAATTTATGGTTTTTAAATTGTATCTTGTGTATTGTGAGGAATTATGTCCCCAGAGCCCCATATATTTATTGCTTGTGTGTTGTTGAATGATGGTCGGGGGAGGATTGATATTTATTACAGGCACATTGATATTTGTAATTTTTTGCACATTTTTGTAAGGAATATCTGTAAAAGGGCTAATATTTTAGGGGAAACTCTGTTGAAATTTTCAATAAAAATCTATGAGTATTTTTCTAAGTAAGAAATGGTATAGATAAAAAATAGATTAAGTTGGAAAGCATTTGAGAATGGAATGATATAAAAAATAAAAAGAGAAAAAAAAATTGGGGTGTTACAAGCTGCCTCCCAACCAATTCACTCAACACCCCTTCGAATCCAAAATGAAGGTCAGGATCATTGTCGTTTCCTTGAATACAAGAACTCACATTATTTATTGCTCTCACACCCAAAAACAACAACAACAATATATATATGCAGTCAAATTATAGTAATATAATCTTTTATTTATTTTTTTAAAAATTTTAAACTATCTCTAATATTATAATGGGAGAGTTAGGGTTGTTATTTGTAAACAACCTGTAATTTGTAGACATTCAACAATTTAATCTCAACCATTCATTTTAAGTAGGAGTTATATTAACCATTCATTTACTCAACTGTTGTTAGTTACCATAATATCCTCAAAATTCAAATTTATTTACGACATAACTATTTACAAAAGTGTAACTCATATGAAATAAAAGTCTATGCCACTAGGGGTAATTTGTAAAGAGCATGTGATGAGTAAAAGGATGTCTTAGGTTCGGCCAGATTAGTCTTATTATTTACTATATATAAAAAAATAATTTGAATTTGCATTGTATGTGCAGATTACTAGTATTATATAGGGGTGGCATTCGGGATGGGCTAGCCCGGGACTGGCCCGGCCCGCCCAACCTCGTGCTGAACCGGACCGCCCAAAACCAAGGGCAGATTCGGTCCTCGAAAATCCCAAAAAAACGCAATATGCCCGACTTGCTCAGACCCGGGACCGGGTTGAACAAGCCCGGGCCGACCGTTGTGGGTTTTCTTAAAGATTTTTTTTCGGATTTAAAAAAAAAATTGTGTATGTATAATTACTAAAATACTCCCCCAACGGATCTATACTAGCGATTTTTTGGGGGGTATTTTGGAAAATTCAATATATACATATTCTATATATACAACCTCATTTCATTTAATTCTCTTTACAAATTCACTCAACTCTCTCTGCTATCTCTCATCTTTCTCAACAAATCAACAACAATCAACAATATTCAACTACTCTCTTGCAAGGATCAACATCAACAATATCAAAACATCCAACAACAATCAACGACATCAACAACATCAACAACAACACTACAAGCTCTCAACTTTCTCTACCTTCATTCTTTAATCTACATTCTACACTCATACGATATTTTTGTATTTGTATAATTTTTAGAATTAGCATTGTTGTTTGTTATCATTTATTTCTCTTAATTAGATTGAGTTTTCTTGTACTTCTTCTTCTTCTTTTTTTTAGACTTTTTTTAAATTTTGGTAAACATACACTACTATATTCATTTAATTGTTGCTGTTTTATTGAAATATTTGTTCTTTTTGTTTAGAATTTTTAAATTAACATACACCGATTTATAATAGAATTTTATTTAACTTTATTTGTTTTGTAGAATCATTTTCTATAACATACACTAGTTTATCTATCTTTACTTGTTTTGTAGAATTAAATTTTAAAATATACACTACAATTAATTTTTAAAACATACACTAGAATTAATTTTTAGAACATACACTAGAATTTTTACACAAGTTCATCTATCTATACTTGTTTTGTAAAATTAAATTTTAAAACATACACTACGATTAATTTTTAAAACATACACTAGAATTAATTTTTAGAACATACTCTAGTTTAGATGGCATCTAACCGATCACGAGGTAGACATAGTAGCCAAAAGTTCACTAGTAGTCGTCGCAATCCTTCCATTCCAATTCCATATAGAGAGTGAAGAAATACTTATGAATTATGATAGTATTCCCGATTTTCATGAAATACACACGGATGTAGTAGAAGTAGAAGATATAGAACCACAACCATCAGAATAAGAACCTTCTCATTCTTGTAAAACAAGAGAGACCACATCCGAAGTATACATATATTTTGACTATGTCCCTTCACAAAATGATAAGAGTGTAGAATTAAAAATTTATAAGAAGTTTCAAACACCCTATAAGTTTAAAATAGGATCGAGAACGGGTACACTTCAATGACACTTAAATAAATGTCAACCCAAAATTTCTAAAGACAATCTCACACACCAAAAAATACACCATAAGATCGGTCAAGTAGATAGTCATAGCTAAAATCACGATATCGTTCGTAGAGAAATGGCTAAGTTAATAATTAGAGATGAATTACCTTATTCATTTGGTGAAAGTAGGAATGTAGAGACTTTTGCACAAATTGCATTAAACCACCATTATAAAAAAAATTCCTAGAAATGTAGTTAAGGATGATAGTAAATTAGTTTACAATGAGGCTAAGGATTTTAAAGTAGAAACACTAATATCACTAAACACTAGAGTTTCTTTGACATCGGGTTGGTGGGTAGGAGTGAACGGCGTACCAATGATGTGTGTAACATGTCATTGGATAGATTCCGATTGGCTACTTCAAAAAAAGATAATTTCATTCAGATTTGTTAGGCACCTACATAAGGGTGAAATAATTGCCGCACACATCATGGAAGCATTTAATAATTTTGGTATTTTTTATAAAGTTTTTTTTTACTATTGGTTTTGATAGCGCCTCTAATAATACTAAGGCAATCTCTAGTATGAAAGTTACACTAAATCCTATAAAACCAGAAATTTTTCATGTTTGGTGTGCATGTCATATTTTAAATCTTTGTGTACAATATGAATTAAAATATGGACACGATAAAATTGAGGCAGTGAGAAATTGTCTTCATTTTATTACTTTGAGTGGTCTAATATATCATGTTTTTCATGAATGGTGTTAACTTGGGGGAATTGTATTTAAACATTTTGCTAAAAATGTTAGACATTGTTGGAATTCTACTTTTGATTTATTAGGTGTTGTTTTTCACTGTCATTTTAATCTTAGAGAATTTTGTGTTGCAATGGGTATGAAGATTGCATGTTAGATTATGATTTTTGGTTTTTTGCCGATAGTTTGTACAAATGTTTAGAACCTTTTAATGAAGCTACTTTACACATTTTAAAAACATATACATCTACATCTAGTTGTATTTTAGTTGCAATTCTCACTATGATGACGACAATTAAAGATTTAATAAATGACCATTTTATTGGAGAAATGGTTTATGCCGCTTATATTAAAATTTTAAAATATTTTCATCAACTTCCTATGTTATATTGTGTTGCTAGTGTAATGAATCCCATGATTAAGTTAGAAGGCACCAAAAATTTAATTGAAATTTTTTATACTTATGCTCCACACGCTGAAATTAAATATTTTGATCATCTTGTTTTCACTACACAATTTGAGCATGTTTTGACTAGTTTATATGATAGTTACGATAGACTTTATTCATCTAACACTACACAAACACAAAATGTTAGTTATTCTTCTTCTTCTATATTATCAAAGGGAAAAGGTCTTGCTACTAATAGTGTTTTAAATCTCATAAAATCAAAAAAACCAAGAACCAATTCACCAAATGAGTTGAATTGGTATAATACACAACCTCCCAATGAAGATGTAGTAGATGCGTTTTCTTTTTGGAAATTCAAGGAAAATATTTTTAGTATTCTTTCTCGCACGAATAAAGGTTTGTTGTAACTACCGTTCCCGCTATTTTCATTTTCTCCCTTTTTGTAATATTTTATTTGTAATTGAATAAAATACTCTATTTTTGGCTCTTGATTATTTTAATTAAATCTTGTTCATGAAATTCTTCGTTCTTGTCGATTGAGCTATTCGTGTTGTTTCTATTTTCTTCTATTTAATTGTGGTATTTTTATTTGAATCCTATTGATTTGGATCTATTTCTTATTGAACCCTAAAACCCAATTCTAATTGTTCTTGACCCAAATCCACAATTATTGGACCATAATTCACTAACCCAGTACCCTAATTGTACCCTATAAATACAACTCTACTGCAAACTCTAAAAATTGCACACCATCGAAACCCTAACTGCTTATTCTCTCACCTCTCCCCTCTCTCCTTGCCGTTCTCTCTTTCTCCCATTTTCCCGCCAAAACCCAAGAACCCCACCGCTGAGTTCATCATCCCCGGCCGTCTTCCTCGGCCGCCCTCCGGTGACCACTTCCTCGTCGCCTTCCGTCGCCACACCTCCCGGTGCCACCTCCTAGCGCCACCACACTGAAACCCCAGCGAACCTCCTCCTCTTCCGCTCTCCTTGACATTAACAGCGACCAAACCCCTATCTATCGTCGACGTCGTCCCTGGTCGCCAGCGCCGCCGCCCCCTTGGCCTTGGCCGCCGTCACCCTTGCCTATACTGATGTCGAGCACTCTCTCTCTCTCTCTCTCTCTTTTGCACTGTTGCAGTGCTGTTTCTTTGCTATTGTGTGCTGCTGTTTTGGTTGGATCTCTTTTGCACGTATATTACACGTGCTATTGGAGGATCGTGTTAGTTCGTGGGTTCGTTGTTTCGGGATCCTTATCCTGTTATTCTTGGTATTCGTTTTCACCGGTTATAAGGCAAGTCACTGTCCACTTGGATTATTAATTGTATCAAATTCAAATTTTGTTAAAATTCTTGCAAGTAGATCTCTTTGTTATTGTATTATCCATTGTTCATCTCTTCGTTGAGTCTATTGAGGGTTTACACGAGCTAACCCTTCGTGCCACTTTTGACTCTAAATTTTGGATCTTTCACGAGTGCATATAGAATTGATAATAGGGTTGTTCATATAATCGTCACACAAATAAATTATTATAGAGACAATTGCTAGGTTGTATGTTATTTGATCGATTGATGAATGATTGATGATAAATTAATGTATGCGTGTGTTCTAATTTTATTTATCATTTTTTGACACCCATCATGCTAATTACACAATTTATTGACTAAAGAATCGATACCCATTATGTTAATTAATTTATTTTCAAGAAAACTACACAAATCCTGTATAGTGCTTGCTGACTTGTATGTTAACTACTATATTTGAACCAGTAAACGATCTTAAAGTGAATTACTTTCTGAATATGAATTGTAGCCTTGTCTTTATAGATTCTATAACATCTTGAATTTCTTAATTCAGAGTTGTGTAGCGAAAGTTATGTCCGTTTTACTACAGCTGTGTTTTTAATTCCAGATTATCAGATTATTGTATGTTCCATGTTCAAACAGTAAATAGGCTGATCAAATGATAAGATCTGCTCTGAAAATTTCCAGATTATTTCTTAACATGTTTAGGAGTCTAGAAATTATTTTTAATGAATTTATTATTGAGATTTTGTTGATTCTAAAATTAAAATAACATAATATTGAAATTCTGCCTGAACATGAAATCGAGAAAGAACACTGTGATTGACCTAGCTACTGTTGTTGGATTTTG